>JAWDJD010000004.1:119421250-120813125 GCA_035047305.1 Bradypodion pumilum
TGCATTGTATAGCAATTTTCTCTATGGGATGCATCATACAATGATTTATTTATGTTTTGCTAAGTGGTTTTTCCCATTGAAAAATTGCTGTACAATTTTTTCCATAGGAAAAATTGTAATGTGGGATGCCATTTCCCCCCCAAACCTAATTGTTATGTGATTTCATTGCTATATGGGGCGATTGTTGTATGAGGTTCCAATGTATTATGTTTTTAATCAGAATCAGTGCTCATATAGGTGCTGCAGAAAATTTATATTGGATGTAATGTGAGTCACATTTCAGTCCAGAACTCCTTCTTTCTTTCTTTCTTTCTTTCTTTCTTTCTTTCTTTCTTTCTTTGGAACCTCCTTTGTCAATCCTTCTATAGTTCTCTGTCTTGCTGGTTTGTGTGTGGAGAAAACAATCAAATGTATGAATGGGAATCTCCTTAGTGATTTTACTAATACCAACTCAAGAATGCCCCACAAATGGAAAACAGCTGGGGGTTTCAAATATGCATGCACAACATGCATTCCCTATTCATTCACTTATTGACCCAGCAAGAAGATGAAAAGCTAGTCTAGTGCTAATCTTTCTCTCCATCAGAACTTCTGCTGAAGCTTCAGCCTCATCTCTTCTGCTCTTTCTGGGCTCAAAAAAAGAGAGATAACAGCCAGGGCTTTGAAATGTGGAGACACTAACACAACACAGATGATTCCTTCCCTGCAATCTTGCCTTGGATCTGTTTCACAAAGGTGGCATCTTTTCTCTTCAAAAAGAGGGAAGTTGCTTAAAACGTATTTTCAACTTCCTGTTCTGTTACTGATACAGTGATTAGGTGAAAGGCTGTTCTAGTGCTAATCTCAACTATAAAAATCAAAATAAAAAATCAGAGGATGTGGAGGAAGAAGAAATAACTTGGAGGCATGTTCTTTCAGTCCTGAACATCATGCTCCCAACTGCCTACATCACCAGAACACCACCTACAGATACCACCCCATCTTTACAACTGATGACATGGGGGGGGGGGAATTCTGGCATGGAAAAAATAGAAGCCCTTCAGTGTGGGAATGAAATTCTTCTTTAGAAGCAAAAAGCACCAGATGGATTTGATTCATCCTTTATTTCATGTGATCAATTAAAAACATTGGATATACCTGTTTTATAAGTGGAGCATATCCCACATTTTTTTACTGTATAATTAGGCACTAACTGAACAATTAGAAATACTTTGTACAAACTATATGATCATTTGAAGTTGAATGAACCCACATTACACAAGCTTTGGAGCCTAAAATAATTCAACTATACATGTGATTTTCCTGTTTTCCTTGCTGATAAGAAGGAAATTAAGGATCGATTAAATTCATACAGGATCAGCACTTGATAATCTACTCAGTTGTCAATATTAAGACAGTGTTGACAAGTGAACATTGAACATTGTCTTCTGGCCTGGAGAGTATTGGGCTTTCAGAAGTTTAAATTTCTTCCAAAAAAAATGGGGCAATTAAATCTTCTTCAGTCACCACCCCATTCCTAATGTCATCATCTATATGTCAGCCATTATTGCAGACACTGTATAGCATCCGAATGTCTCTGTACTGGGGAAAGCCTCCCATTACTACTTTTTTTGTAATTTATTCATATATTTGTTAAGATTAAAAGGTAAAGATTTCCCATGCTCAAAAGCCTGTCGTATCCAACTCTATGGTTCAGTGTTCATCTCTGTACTGAGGAAAGCCTCCCATCCATCACTTTATTTGTCTCTCCCCAACCTTCCCCAGCCCAGTAAACAACTGTATAGACCAAAGTTGATTTCCAGATCCTATTTTAGAGTCACATGTAAAAGATGGATCTCTACCCCCCTCCTGGTTCAGGCCATCATTTGCTAGATTTTGCCTGTTTATATCACACCTTGCTGGAGAAAGAACGGAGCCCTCAGTGGGTGGGGAGCCCCCCCCCCAATTATGCAGATGAGGTGTCTGGCCAGAAATCCCGCTACGATAATGAAGTAGACCATACAGCCAGCAAATAACATGACTCCCTAAAGGGGCCAACGGCCCCTAAGTGGAGGAAATGTCACTGGAAACCATCATATTGGGGCCCAATGGCAAAATGAGTGGAGGAGGAACTCTGATTCCCAATGGTCATGGAGGCAGAAGAGGCGATATCAGATGGCCTGGCTGTGAAGGCGCACCTCAAGGCTGTGGCAGTCCATTGCAGTCTCAGTGTTAAATCCTGCATGTCTCATTCCATAAGTGCCACAGGAGATGGCTCCATGATCATCGTGTGTGAGTCCCTTCATGGCAAGCTGGGATCCACCTTAAACAAATTCACACCAATGGCATTTTTCCTGCTTCAGGAAAAAAACTACATTTTCAGATATGAGTTGCAGCTGATGACGATATCACACCTGTCCTAAACTAAAATCAGAACAGTGTATAGAATTCCCCCACTCTCCACTTTTGGGTACACAAATTCAAAAAGAAAAAGGGGATCTGGTTGACTACATCCGTTTTGATATGCTGGAGATGAAAAACAAAAAAATTGGGTGCTAATCAATAGTATAATTCATATTCTTGAGGCCACAGCTCTAGTTACAGTGTAAAAAAATAGTACTTGTATTTCCAGAAAATGAGTGGGATAAGGTCTCTCTACCAGCAAACTGTTATATTGATATTGGGGTTTTTATAAATTTTAATAGACTGCAACTGTCCTAAGTGTTTCAAAAGACACAAAATAGAAATGCAAATGTAGTGTGTGGGTGTAATTTAATTTATCTTGTGCAAGAACTCCAAAGCTTATCTTTTGGGCTACATCTGCTAGAACCTATGGACTGTGCCAAAAAAAAAAGAAAAGCAACTCTTAAAAATGGTCCAAGAAGGTAACTCTTCAAAGTGCTGATTTTTATACCAATTTTATCTGATTAAAATAACTGCAGGTTCACAATCTCAGTTTATATTATATGGAAATATTATTCTCTTCATACCATCAAATAGCACTTTGATCTTAAATATATGCTACCTTGCTGCTGTAGTGTGTTGTTATTGATATGTACTATCAAGTCACTTCTGACTTATGGCAACCTATGAATGAAAGGTCTCCAAAATGTCTTGTCCTCAACCGACCTGCTCCGCTCTTGTAATTTAGAGACTGTAGCATCCTACAAAAAATCAATCCATCTTGTGTTGGGTCTTCCTCTTTTCTTGCTGTCCTCTACCTTTCCCAGCATGATTGACTTTTCAAGATAATCTTGCTTTCTTGTGATGTGCCCAAACTAGGACAGCTTCAGTTTCATCCTTCTTTCCTTTAGAAAAATTTCAGTCTTGGTTTGCTCTGGGACCCACTTGTTTGCCTTTTTGGCAGTCCAGGATATCCACAGAGCTCTCTTTCAGCTACATATTCAAATTATACTATTCCCTCTGTCAGCTTGTTTTTACTGTCCAGCTTTCACATCCTTACATTGTGATTAGGAATACAATAGTGTGGATGACCTTGATCTAGGGACTGTGGTGGCTCAGTGGTTAAGAAGCTCACCTTGTTAGTTGGAAGGTTGACAAGTCGGCAATTCAAGACCCGAGTACTGCATGGCAGAATAAGCGCCCCTTTCTGTCCCAGCACCTGCCAACCTAGAGGTTTGAAAGCAAGAAATTGCAAGTAGATAAATAGGGACCACTTCAGTGGGGAAAGATCTTGGGCACATGAAATGAGCCTCATACGGGCATCCCCTGAGGCATGTTCCTCCAGCAAAAATCCTTTCAACCCAGAAAGCACCTTTGTGTGCTTCTGACACAATAAGAAAAACCTTGGCCTTAGTTTCCAGTGATACATCTCTACATTTGATTATCTTTTCTACTTCTTTCATTTCTGCCCTTCTGAGTCTCAGTCCTCTGATTTCTTGACTGAAGTTCCCATTATACCACCTGTAGTATAGCTATAGTATTATACCATATATAGTATAGCTGTAGTATAGCTTCTGGGAAGCCACAACACAACAATATAGCATACCTGTCAAGTATCCCATTTTGGCCGGGATTTCCCATAATTCACTGCTCCGTCATGCTCCTTCACACGGTCATCTCATATTTGAATGGCCAGGAAAGGGATTACTGCACATGCGCACCACTGCCTCTGACGCCAGAGGCAGCGGCGTGCATGTGCCAACACCGCTCCCGGAAACCTTCCCGTATTTGGACACCGGCAACTTGTCAGGTATGCAATATAGTACAGTAGTACAAAGTAGTACCATAGCAGTGCATGGTCGAGTCCTGAACTGCAATGATAAACTAGGCTGCCTTGTGCTTTAGCAAGGTTGCATGGCCAATTCCCATGCCTTCTGAAGGAAATGATCTGCAGGTATGGAAGTAATGATATAATTTGGTTGATCTGTTTTTTGTGCTTGCATATTTTACCAGAGTGAAATGGAATTTGAAAAACACAAAGGTTAAACGGACAGAGAGGCAGGTTGGGATATGCCATCTTGCCACGGTCTTCTATGAATTGAACATATGAGTGTTCTCTCTTTAAAATTATGTATACAGTATGCCATATTCACTCATTCATATTATTTGGGATCCCTTTCTTACTATCAGAAGCATTGAGGGAAGCTTTAAAATATTTTAAGACATTGACCAAAATCTTATTGTGCCCAATAGCCTAACATGATCAGTATAAATATTGGTGGGAAACTGTTGTAGTCCAGTTATTTATTGTCATGTGTCAAATTCCACAACTGAATGCATAACAGGAAATGCCTCCTCTGTCTTCTTAAACTGGTGGCAGTTTAGATTCAAGATGTACACTGATTGCATTATGCGATCGCAAAAGGCACAACTGAATTTTGGCCAGAACTAACTAAAACTACAATAAATTGCAATATCAGAAAAGCAGTTAAATGTGTCATCATATTAAAACTACCACTGATAAAGATCCAATTAAAATTCCTTTAAAAGAAGGGCAACATCACATATTAAATCCCTTTCCTTGGGTCATTTGTAAGACCAGAGATTCTCAACCTGCGGCCTATGGGCTGGATGCGGCCCACAGCACCATTTCAAGTGGCCCCGCCGCCACCACACCAGGAAGTACCATTTGGTGGGAAAAGGGCAAAATAGCCCCCCGGCCCCCAAACCTGTCTGAAGGAGTGTGATCCAGCCCCCGGCTTAAAAAGGATATGAAAGTTTGTCTGGAAGGTTCCATCTGGCCTGAACAGAAAGGTGGCAAATGGAGGTAGACTAGGTCTACTTTGATGCTTTCCCTATATGTGTTCCTAATGATCACCACCCCTGTTTGTTTCAAATGTAAAAATCTCAAACCCACAGAAAAAGGAATGTCAGCACCATGCCTACTTACAGTAGCCTCTCCCTTATCTGAACCTCAATTGTCTAGTGCACTATCTAAAGTTACTTTTATGTCTTCTGTGTATTCTGGCATTATCATAATTCTGTGTAAACAGTCCTCCAGATTATTTGAATTTCTGACTCAGACCCTGAGCATATACATATAGACAAATATATGAGTGATTAAGATCGGCAAGCTTACCATACCCTAACCCAGGGATTCTCAACCTGCAGCCCTTGGGCTGGGTGCCACTCACAGCACCATTTCATGTGGCCCACCACCACCTCCACCACACCAGGAATTGCCATGTGGTGGAGGAAGGGCAAAATGGCCATCTGGTCCACAAAATTGACTGAGGGAGCATGACCCAGCCCCTGGCTTAAAAAGGTTGAGAACTCCTGCCCTAACCTAAGAGGCCCTTTTGAATATATATCCTTCTTTGGAATATAGTGGCATATATCTTCTTGAACAAAACATTTTGCTGCTTTCCTGGGATTTTAAGGGTAAATACTTCAAGTCAGACTTGAACTAATTGGGTAACTCCTAAAGGTAGGTTAATAATTTACAGCTATTATGAGCTACCTATAAGTGTCCTTGAGATAAGAGCTCCCTTTTGCTTTGATCTTTGAAGGGTGCTGTGCACCTACCAGAGTATACCTACCCAATCAGAGTCCTGGCCTGGAGTCTAAGATCAGGTACTTGATAACTATGGCACCAGAGGCACCCATGGTGGGGGCTATTACATAGAATGGCTGTCATGGAAATAACCACAGGAGCAGTAGATTGCATACCATTCACTGGAAAGAGAAATAAAAAAAGTCTCATTGACTAGCCACTTCTGGCAATCCACAGGATGCAAGCTCCATGTAGGTTGATGTATAATTCTAAGTGGCATTTATGCATTGTTTTTGACATGCTTTACTTTAGTAATGTTTACAACAGTGCTGCAGCATGTATGTTATCTGCCATCAAGTTGCATTCTGGTGACACTAATAGGGTTTTCAATGTACAGTATATGAGATATTTAAACAGTGGTTTTATCAGTACTGAAAGGGTCTGCAATGGCTTAGTACTTAAGATGCTGAACTTGATGACTGGAAGGTTGGCATGTCAGCAGTTTAAGATCCAAGTGAGTGTTTGTCATCTGTCCCAGCTCCTACCAACCTAGAAGTTTAAAAGCAAAAAATTGCAAGTACATAAACATTCAGCGGGAAAGTTAAGTGTTCCATATGCTCCACTGTGTGGTCATGCATGCCATATGACCATGGAAATATCTGCAGACACAGACAGCACTGGCTGTTTGGCTGTAAATGAAGATAAACACCATCCTCTAGAGTAGGACAGGACTGGCTTTTAGGCAAGGCATGCTTCTATCTTTCATTTTCCGTACCACTCCTTAGTGAGTTTCTGTGGCAGAACAGAGATTTTAAACCTAGGTCTCCTCATCTGTAGGCAGACAACAATATGCTGTGTGAATGTGGAGAGATACAGAATCTGGCTCATTTGCTGGTCTGCCAATTACTACCAGAGAGATGTACTGATGCGGATTTAATTTTGGCCAATGATAAAGCCTAGTCTAGTCATGCCTGCCACATGACCATGGAAACGTCTGCAGAAGCAGACAGCGCTGGCTCTTCGGCTTAGAAACAGAGATGAGCACTGCACCCTAGAGTTGGATACGACTGGCTTTCGAGCAAGGGAAACCTTTACCTTTACCTTTAATGATAAAGCCAAGAAGGTGGCTTCATTTTGGCAGATTAAAGTTTGACCTGGGCATGGAAGAAGAAGAAGAAGAAGAAGAAGAATGGGAACTTCTACCTTCTATTCTATTCCTGGCCATAATGCAACAAGTAGGCAGAAACAAGATCACCTGATATTATAACAACACAATTTCTGTCTTTGAAACAAATAAAACCTATTTTTCTATAAGCTGAAAACAAAGGAAAGCCACTAAAAAAGGGCAATTCTCGTTTTAAAGTAATCAAAAAAAAGCTCAATATATAGGGTTGCATTTAAATAGGTGTGTGTCTTTCAAAACAAACAAACCAGCCCTCAAGCCCTTTATTTTGTTTTTACTATAATTTTAAATTATATTACATGCCATTCTACGATAGGAAGTTCCAGAAAATCAAGTAATGTTTTGGCTTGTAAAAGGCAATGTCCTTTCTTGCTATTGCCAAGAAAACATTTCCCAAAACGCTAGTTCCCTGTCCAAGACACTGTAGCTGGCTAATGAGGAAGACACTGCAAGTACCTCATTGAAATGTTTTCCTTTGTTTATCTACTGGGAGTTTCCTCTGTAATAGCAAAAGAATCCCAGAGTATCAATGTGTCTGAAAGTGTTCACATTCTGCCAAGAATAAAGTTGTAAAGTTTTGTGCGCCAGCTCTTTAAATTAAACTAAAATAATGCAAAGGGGAATTTGTCCTCTTGGAAAGCTTTTTACAACATTGTTGCTATTGTCTCAATTAATAATTGCATTCCACATCATTGCCACAGCTTCCGTTCTCTCTAGCCAATTATGACACCAGCGGACGCCTCTCTGAGGCTGTGCAGTGGGGAAGACAGGGAACAAAAAATGTGGCAAAATACATTATTTGCTCTTTATGATTTTCATCCTGATGATGACTTCTCAAGCCCATGAACTGAACAGAAAGATCAGTTAATAAGCTGACTTTGGCCTAAGTGCCAAACTGTCCCATTTTTAGCACATTTAATTTGACATGCAAATTAAGAATGGAGTGCTTTATTTAATAACTTCAAACACCCAAGCTTCTTAATTTTAATCGGAGTCAGGTCTGGGATCCAAACTACATTCTTGTTAGAGATATGAAGCTAAACCCAGAGTCCACCTGTCATATTGTTCATTCCTGTTTACATGCTATTTCTGTGTATCCATGTATATTTTATCATACTTTATCCATTTTTTACTAATACTTGACCCATATATGTGGTAAATGTTACAGTGTTATGAAGCAAACAACACTAGCTCTTTGGCTGTAAACAGAGATGAACACCGCTCCTTACATTTGGACACGACTGGCTTTCAAGCAAGGAAAGCTTTTACCTTCCCATGTGTTCATAAAGCCTTACAATAAATACCTGTACATCTGTCCACATGACCAAAGCTCTTCTGGTAGATTGATTGGCTCAGAGGAAAAGAGCAAGCAAATGGGCAGTTATAGGAACAAGGCTGTAGGTGTAGTCAGGAGAGGAAAGCCACTGTTTAGTCATTTGGAGGATGCTTTAGCAATGCTGAAGCAAAGGGCAAGAGTCGTTCAAGTAGATTTCTATATGTAGAATGGGAGGCCACACTGTTTTATACTTCACCTTAGGCAGCAAATGTGTTTTGTGTCAGTCCTGTGTCCCAGTAGGGCAGGAAAAGACTGCAGCCTGGAAATACAGAGTGCCCTTGCCAGTCAGCAAGTACAGTACTTGGAACAACTGTTGACATGCTGTACATGAACTTCCCAAACAAATCATATTTATGACATGCTGCCCCAGTAAAATGGGTCATACCACAGGATTAGACCATAAGTATTTGTTGAGTGTGGTCTGCCTACAAAACCAAAATGACATCGTTGGTAGCAGCAAATTTTCACTGATTAGAGACTTCCTTTTACTCTTTTGGGTTGCATGCTTTTAGTGTTTATTGCATGATGATCCGGAGGAACATGTGATAATGGCGGATGAGTAGCTCAATATATAAAGCTGGCTATACATTTGAATGTGGCTCGTCGACAGGCTATTGGTTGCTGCCTGCGTGACGTCGTAGGAGGTCACGCCCTTCTTGACCAGGTGAAGAGGTGGCGGGGAATCTTCCCGCGCAGCTGAACCAGGTGAATATGATCCATGAGAGCTGGATGCTCGCTACTGCCCTCTGGTGGTCACTAGCTCGCGTCCCCTTATTAGGTTTACATTGATACAGCTGATGGTTATAATGTTGCACACAGAAAGGTTACATTGATACACATGGCAAAGGTACATTGTTAAAGGCACAGCTTTACAGAACACAACATCCCTCCCCCCTAGGATGAGACGAAGTCTCTCAGCCAAGATGGCTTGTTGCATGTGCATTTGGGCCGTGAAGAGGGCTGCCCCCCCTGGGGGCGTTATTGCTTCTTTGTTCCCTGGTCCCTTGTCCTGAAATGGGAGAGGGAGACTTGTTAGTGGCTTGCCGCTGTCTGGCGGCCTTAGGGGAAGGGAAAAACTCCATTGTGGGCAGACCGGGGGCCGTCGGGGCTAACGAAAAACCCCTCTTCTCGCTTGGACGGGTGGGGGACCACTCCGAAAACCCCCCCGGTTCTGAAAATCAAAATCTAACTTGGTCGGGGTACCCGCATTTGTGGGACCCTTCCGCGAGATATGTATGGGGTCGGGTTCCTCCTCCTCGGAAAGATCCCCCAGGATATCTATGAGGACATCCTCCTCCCCCCTTGGTGGGGGCCCGCGGTCCCCCTTCCCTCCCCCTTGGGCTAAACGGGTGAGGGAGAACCCTAACGCTGACTGTGTCCCTGCTCGGTCTTCGCCCTGCTCGTCGGGGACCCTGCGTCGGAGCTGGTCCGCGTGCCGCCTCCACAAGAGTCCCGTATTGGTTTCCACGCGGTACGACACGGGGCCGGTTTGTTCCACGACTACGCCCGGCACCCAGGCTGGGCCCGTGCTGGAGTAAATCCTGCAATGCACGGGGGCGCCTATACTGAAGCTCTTTGTGGCCTCTAGCCCGATGTTCCTTCCTTTGTCCTCTACCCTCGTGGGGTCTAGCCTAGTAAGGATGGTGGTCAGCTTCCTGCGCATTAAGAGCTCAGCGGGGGAGTATCCTGACGCCAATGGGGTCACCCTGTACCCTAGCAGAAACTGACACACTTGTAGGTTCAGATCCCCTGGGCCCATGCGCCGCAACGCGTCCTTCGTGGTGCGGACGAGGCGCTCTACTTGGCCGTTGGTGGCCGGGTGAAAAGGGGCGGAGGTGATATGCCGAACGGCGTTAATCTCCATGAATGCCCTAAACTCGGAGGACGTGAAACAACTAGCGTTGTCGCTAATTAATGTGTCGGGTATGCCGAACGTGGAAAAGAGCCTCCGCAAATGCCTAATGGTCTGGGCCGAGGAGGTGCTCGTGACTGGGATAACCTCCAACCATTTGGAGAAAGCGTCCACTACAAGGAGGAACAGGGTGCCTCTGAACGGGCCCGCAAAATCAACGTGCACCCGGGACCACGGCCCTTTAGCCGTGTCACATTCCCTGTGGGGAAGGCGGGCCTCCTCTGGTCTGGAGCATTGGCAACTTTCACAAGTGCCGACCATGTGCTCGATGTCGGCGTCCAGCTGGGGCCACCAGAAGTAACTCCAGGCCAGCGCCTTGGATCGCACGATGCCGGGGTGGCTGACATGAAGCAGTTTGAGTACCCGCGGCCGAAGGGAAGTGGGAATCACCACCCGCTGCCCCCACAAGAGACACCCCCTCTCTAGGGACAGTTCTAGCTTTTTTCTGAAAAATGGAGCGAACTCCTCCGCTGGGGAGGACGCGGGCCACCCTTTCTGCAGCCAGGAGCTTACTGCCGCTAACGTCTTGTCCTTCTCTGTCGCTTTGGCGATGTCGGCGGGCACTACGGGGGGCGAATCCAGCACCTCTATCATGAGTACCTGATGGTCCCGCTCCCCCTTGCTCACCTGGCTGGGCGTTAGGGGAAGGGGAGACCTAGATAGAGCGTCCGCATGGCTGATCTCTTTCCCGGGCCGGTAGACCAACGCGTGCTGATACGCGTTGAGAAAAATGGCCCACCTGAGCATCCTCGGGGACAGGATCTGTGGGGTGGGCTTATCTGCGGTAAAAATGCCTAGCAGGGGCTTGTGGTCCGTTACGATTGTGAAGGGGCGGCCGTACAGAAAATCGTGAAATTTTTTCGTCCCCGCGACTATTGCTAGTGCCTCCCTGTCCGTCTGTGCGTAGTTTCTCTCTGCTTGGGACAGGGACCTGGAGTAAAATGCTATTGGGGCCTCCCTTCCGTTTTCCAACACGTGGCACAGCACCGGCCCCACCCCCACTGGAGATGCATCACAGGTCAGAACTACTGGGCGTTTGGGGTCGAAGTGGGTCAGTATGGCGTCGGACGCCAGGAGGTTTTTTAGCTCACTAAATGCCCTTTCTTGGTCATCGCCCCACTTCCATGCCTGCTCTTTCTTTAGCAGTTTGTGTAGCGGTTCAGCCACCGCAGCCTTTCGGGGGAGGAAGGAGTGGTAAAAGTTGAGCAGCCCTAGGAACGACTGCAACTCGGGCTTGGATGTGGGGCGGGGGGCTTTCTTAATGGCTGCCACCTTGGACTTGGATGGTTTTATTCCCTCAGGAGTCACACAAAACCCTAGGAACTCTACCTCGGTTGCAAAGAAGACGCATTTGTCCTTTCGCAACCTCAGCCCCGCCTTTTCGAATATTGTCAGGACCTTCCCCAACCTCTTGGCCAATTCAGCCCGACTCTCCCCCGTTATTAACACGTCATCAAAATAAGGCAACACCCCCTCCAGTCCCTTCAGGAGGCGTTCCACGAGTGACTGGAAAATTCCTGGCGCCGAATTCACGCCGAATTGGAGGCGCGTCACCTGGAACGCCCCCTTATGGGTGACTATGGTCTGCGCAGCGGCTGCGGCAGGGGACACCGTAAGCTGCTGGTAGGCCTGTGCTAAGTCGAGCTTAGCGAAACACTTTCCCCCGTGTAACCTGGCCAGCAGATGGCTGACTACCGGCACCGGATATGCATTCGGGCGGATCGCCTTGTTGATGGTGCACTTGTAGTCGGCGCATATGCGGACCTCCCCATTGGCCTTTAGTGCGGTTACAATTGGAGTTTCCCACTCCGCAGAATCTACAGGCACAAGGATCCCCTGGCCCACCAATTTGTCCAGTTCCACCTCTATCTTGTCCTTGAGTGCGAACGGCACCCGGCGTGGCTTTAGGCGAATTGGGCGGACCTCCGGGTCCAGGTCGAAAGTCACTGGGGCCCCCCTGAATTTCCCCAGTCCTTTTTTGAAGACTTCGGGGTGCGCCTCGCACACCTCCTGAATTGGATCAGTCCCAACAGCGTGCATCCCAACGGTGTGCACCCCCCCCCCCAATAAACAACCCCAGGGGCTGGAACCATTGAGTCCCGAGGAGGCTGCAGTCTCCTCCCTTGAGCACGACTAGGGGAAGGGACGCGGCGTGCTCCTTGAATTTGACCTGAAATTCTCCAACCCCCAACACTGGAATACTGTTCCCTTGCACGTCCCGTAGTGTGGACCTCAGTGCTTTGAGCTTGGGCCGCTTGTGGGGGGCAATTCCCAAAAACTCCCTCTGGGAAATGATTGAATATGAGGACCCCGAGTCAATTTCCATCCTAATGGGAACCCCTTGGACTAGTACCTCAACAAAGTAGCGGGGGTGTCCTGTAGACACGCTGAACACTGGGGTGTCGTCCTCGCTGCCGTCGGAGATGCGGCCCACGCCGTCCTGCTTCCGCGTGGCCTGGGCGCCATCCTTGGGTCTCGTCGGGCGGTCTTGTCCCGTGGAACGGTCTGCGGAGCTCCTCCGGGTTTCGCGCTTCTTCCTGCACACCTTGGCGATGTGCCCGCAGCGGCCGCAGTTGTGGCACTCGGCCTTCCGGAAGGGGCATTTCACACGGTCGTGGGCCGCTCCACAGCCGTCGCATCGCCGGCTCTCCTTCCGGACCCTCCGGACGTCCTCGTTGTCGCTGCTCTCTGTGGACGACCTCGAAGTTCGCCGGGCCGCCTGTACCGGAGCCTCTGTTTTGCTCGACTTTGGCCGCCAGTCCTGAAGTTCTTGGACCCTGGCCTTCGTAGCTTCGGCGGCCTGGGCCGCTCTGACGACCTCCTGCAACGTGGGAGGCGGCTCTTGGTTCATTAATGTGCGCTGGGTTTCGGCGTCGTTCAGGCCGCACAGCACACAGTCCCGGAGGGTGATTTCGGCATTCTCCCATTTGCACGGGCCGGCCGCCAGCTGCAGGGCCACCACGAATGCGGCGACCGTCTCCCCGGGCGCTTGGACTCGCCTCCAAAATGCACTCCGAGCGGGAAACATCGCCGTGGCGGGCTGGACGTGCTCACGCAGCATCTGCATGAGTTCCTTGGCCTTGAATTCGCTCACCCTCCTTGGTGCAATCAGGTCCACCAAGGTCCTTTTTGTTTCTTGTCCGAGCATCCTGGTGAAGATGGCTCTTTTCTTCGCCTCTTCCGTGACTTCGGACTCGATCAGTGCGGCCTGGAAGTCCATCTCAAAGATCTCCCAGTCGCCCGGTTTCCTGATTTCGAAACCGGCGCATGTCTTGGTCCCGTGGGCTGCCATATCCCATCCTCGTCGCCAATTTAGTGTAAGGGACCAAAGACAATGAAACAGCCGAAGGGTTGGCTTAACACAGGTTTATTGCATGATGATCCGGAGGAACATGTGGTAATGGCGGATGAGTAGCTCAATATATACAGCTGGCTATACATTTGAATGTGGCTCGTCGACAGGCTATTGGTTGCTGCTTGCGTGACATCGTAGGAGGTCATGCCCTTCTTGACCAAGTGAAGAGGTGGCGGGGAATCTTCCCGCGCAGCTGAACCAGGTGAATATGATCCATGAGAGCTGGACGCTCGCTACTGCCCTCTGGTGGTCACTAGCTCGCGTCCCCTTATTAGGTTTACATTGATACAGCTGATGGTTATAATGTTGCACACAGAAAGGTTACATTGATACACATGGCAAAGGTACATTGTTAAAGGCACAGCTTTACAGAACACAACAATGCTATTGCAAAAGTTACCATGGGGAAAGGGCTTGCCAGTGGCACACAGTTGGGTGCCTGCTCACAAAACCTACTCACTCAACCAGGCATGCACATTTTTGTCCATAGCACTACAGCTACTTCCACAGTTCGAGTTCCACTCCAGCAAGAGTTGAGAGAGGCACTTGGTTCCTATAATTCTGAACAGGTTTTTTTAACAACTGCACATTTTGTGCTGCTTTCATTGGTTGCCCAATTCCCAGTAACAGCTCTAAAAATGAAACCTGATTTTGAAAGAGGCTAACACACTGAAGTTTTCTTCTTGTTGTTATGTGTGGTAAAGTCATCTCTGCAACTCTATGAATGAGTGATTTCAAAAACATCCTGTTTTCAACAGATCTGCTCAGCTCTTGCTAACACAAGCCTGTGACTTTCCTCAAAGAGTCAACCCATCTTATGTTGGGTCTTCCTGCTGCTTTTTACCTCTCCTAGCATCATTGTCTTTTTCAGGAAGTCTTACCTTCTCATGATGCCCAAAGTAGGGCAGCTTAACTTTATAATTTTTGCCTCCAGAAACATTTTGGTTTGCTTTGGAACCCACTTCTTTGTCTATCTGGCAGTCCAGGGTATGCAGAGAGACAGAGTTGTACTGTGGCCAGTTCTCACTGGTTCTGGCGAACCAGTAGTAGAGATTCCAGGTGATGCCCACTTGGCCGGACACACCCACCTCGGCCTCCCCCTCCCAGCGCTGCTGGAAATGTGTCCCATTTGCCTCGCCCAGGGCCGAAGGCACGCTTTCATCTCTGCACTTCCTTTGCTCCTTCGGCCCTAGGCAAGGCAAATGGGATGTATTTCCAGTGGCGCTGGGAGGGGGAGGGGGAGGCCAGCCAGCGCCAGCCCAGCAACTCACCCCACTCACCTCCCAGCAGCACCAGCAGCAGGTACGTATTTCTGGTGGTGCTGGGAATTGGAGGCCAGCCAGCGCCAGCCCAGCAACTCACCCTGCTCACCTCCCAGCAGCGCCACTGGCAGAGATGCATTTCTGGTGGCACTGTGGGGAGAAGGCCAGCTAGCACCAACCCGCCCCGCTCACCTCCCAGCAGTGCTGCCAGCAGGGACGCATTTCCAGTGGTGCTGAGAAGGGGAGGCCAGCCTGAGCCGGCCCACCAACTCACCCCACCCACCTCCAAGCAGCGCCGCTGCTCTGGGACTCCTCCTCCTCATCTCCGTGAGCAAGGTAGGTTTCTTTCTTTTTTTCTTTGGGGCATGGCGTGGGGTTGAGGACATATGCACAGAGAGCCATGCCCACAGATAGCCATGCCCACCTAGTGGGTAGTAAATAAATATCACAGTACATCACTGCACAGAGTTCCCCTCAAACATCATATTTCATTTTTTTCTAAATCATTTTTTTCTTGTCAGCTTTCTTTACTATCCAGATTTTGCATCCATAAATGATGTTCAGAAACACAAAAGTATTAATGATCTTGATATTGATTTCCTGTGACACGTCCTTACACTTGATCTTTTCTAATTCCTTCATTGCTTACTTTCCAAGTGTCAGTTTTCTTCTGAATTCTTAGCTCCTCTTTTACAAGTCAGATATGTAAGCATCACCATAAACCTGCCTGTTGTCTTTGAACACTTAATTAACCTTCTGTTGTGTATGCATGCAGTTCAGCTGCTCGCCATCAGCGCAGCTGATGAAGCTCACATGGCTCCAATTTACCCAATGAGTAACTAGCGCGGGAAACCTTCCCACCACAGGTGAACTATGGCAGGTACGCAGTACATCAGAAGGATGTCACCAATACTGCAAACAATAGATGCCTTCGGGCGAGATTCAAATGTGTCATGTAACATATATAAGGAGGCAAGGCTCTGCCATTGCCTCATGTACAGATTGGCCATGTTACAATAAAGTAGTGTTTAGCCCATCTGCCGGCTCGTGTGGAATCAATCTGCCTACATCAATTGGGCGACAAAGGTGGGATAATGGTGTCCCACAGGGTCACCCTCTCTCCGTTTGATACCTCCCAGCCGGAGTCATGGGACCTCTACGAGGAAAAGTTTCTGTACACGATGGACATAGAGAAGATCAAGGGCGAAGTGCAAAGGCGAGCCTGCCTACTGGTTCAGTGCAGGTTGCCAACCCTGGACCTGGCAAGGAACCTCCTAATGCCGAGGGTATTCAAGACAGTACCACTGGCCGAAATCCTTGCTGCCCTGTGGGCACATTTCCTCCCAAAGGTGTCCGTGTTCCCGGCATGATTGGCGTTTAACCGGTGAGATCAATGGCCTGGAGAAACTGTGGTGGAGTATGTAGCCACAGTGAGGTTGGCAGCCATTTCATGCTGGTGGGGAGCCTTCCTGGCTGAGGTGTTGTGAGACCGTCTCCTACTTGGCCTGTGGGATGAAGAAGCTCAGCAGAAACTGTTGGCCCGAAACAAGGACATCACGTTTGAGCAGGTCTTGCGGGCCGCACAAGCTGCTGAGGCGGTAAAGGATGGAGTATGGGCATGCAGGATGAGGTCCGCAGCCTTGGGAAGCTCAGCATCCATGGTGCAAGCACACAGCTGTTCATCACACCATGCACGAGAGTCAAGAGCCGCGGCAGCCCCTGCCACGTCCTCTTCGGGATCCAGCAAGAGCGAGAGTGAACCAGAGGTCCAGAAAGTGAGAAAAAGGCCATCCAAAAAGAGAGACACCACCAAAGCAAGCCGACGCTGCGAGGGGTGTGGGGGCTCACACAACCCGGAGAAATGCCCCTTCAAGAAGGCAGAGTGCCACACCTTTTGACCCCAGAAAGCCCATGTGTGATGCCTCACCGGTGGGGGTCGGGGCTGTCCTCTGCCACGTGCTCGAGAATGGGAGGGAGGCACTGATTGCATTCTACTCAAGATTCCTCTCGAAAGCGGAGCACAACTATGCACAGATGGATAGGGAAGCCCTTGCAATTATCGCAGGGACGAAGAAATTCCATGATTTCTTGTATGGGAGGGAGTTCACCATTGTCACAGACCACAAGCCCCTCCTTGGAATCTTTGTCACGGCCAAGCCCGCTCCCCTGATTTTATCCCCACGAATGTTACGATGGGTGATTTTCTTAAACGCGTACCAGTTCACACTGTACATCGCCCAGGGAAAGACATCACTCACGCGGATGCGCTTTCCAGGTCTCCCCTACCAGAGCTGGGGGAACCCGAGTGTGAGGTTGAGCAAGATCACCAGGTGCTGCTCATCGAGTCTCTCGACTTGCCCCCCCCCCATTGTGCCCTCAGATATCGCCAAGGCGACCGCCAAAGACAAGGTTCTGTCCCAGGCATTGGCATGGGTAAAGAAGGGCTGGCCCGCAACGTCCCCATCCGAGGAACTTGCATCGTTCTTCAGGAAACGTTTCGAGCTCTCACTCGAGAGAGAATGCCTCCTCTGGGGCCAGAGGGTAGTAATTCCTGAGGTTTTTCAAGCCAAGGTGCTCCGTTTGCTACAAACAAGTCACCCGGGGATTGTGAAGTTGAAAGCTCTGGCTAGGAGCTATTTCTGGTGGCCCAACATAGATAAGGACATAGAGCAGTTGCTGGGCGCATGTGAGAGCTGCCAACACTCACAGCCCAAGGAGCACAGATTACCCCCCAGGGAGTGGGACACAGCCCGCGGACTGTGGTCAAGGGTCCATGTGGACTTTGCGGGGCCCTTCCAGGCTACAGTGTTCTTGTTAGTGGTTGATGCGTTCTTGAAATGGCTGGAGGTCATTCCAGTGTGAAACACGTCCTCCGCAGCCACAGTCAAACACATGAGGAAGGTGTTTATGTGTTTTGGCCTGCCCGATGTGTTAATTTCGGATAACGCGACCACATTCACGCCCGCCAAATTTCAGGCATTCCTCAAACGGAATGCGATCAGGCATGTTACCTCCACTCCATTTCACCCTGCCACAAACGGTTAAGTAGAGTGCCTGGTCCACACTAGAAAGGAGGCACTAAGGAGGATGGGTCTGGGGGATCTGGAGCTACAGCTCTGCAAATTCCTCCTGTGCTATAGGGTTACTCCGCTTGCATTGGGGCAATCCCCCGTGGAGATCCTGATGTGAAGAAGTCTCACAACATAGTTTGACCGCTTGGATCCTTCCAGGGTGGAGGATAGAGGCATGAATGTGGCAGTAGATCAGAGGAAAATGTTCGGGGCAGGCGATCCAGTGTACTGCAGAAATTATGTGAGCTCAGGGGCAGCGTGGATACCCAGGGAACTGGTGGAACAAACCGGACCCATATCATACCAAGTAAAGAAGGGTCGGGGTTGATGTGGTGGAGACACGCCGATCAGCTTAGGAGAAGAGTTACAGAAGCCACGGGGGAAAGTAGGTATTTTGACGAGTCATCGTTAGGGTTGCCCCCAACCACGTAACCCAAGGAGGGAATACAGGACTCAGCTTGACAGGCCACATAGACCCACAGGAGACCATCTCCCAACCCAGAGATGAACAACGCCAGTTTGATTTTTTTTGTTACAGGATGGGGGGAGTTTTTACGAGTGTTCCCCTCTCGTCCCAGTGAGCAGATGGGTTTTGAGTTGTCCCAGAGGTCCCCCCATCCTTCGCTACACAGAGATACCCCATCCCTGCCCTTGCCGGGATTCAATGGGACACTGCAGTTTTCCCGGGGGGAAAGTTCAGGTGCAACAGCTGATTCTGGCAGCACCGCTGAATCGAGCAGTCGACCGCAGCGCGCCCGCTGGCCCCACAATGGTTGAGGGACTTTGTTGCATCCTAGGTGGGAGGGATGTTGTGTATGCATGCAGTTTAGCTGCTCACCATCAGCACAGCTGATGGAGCTCACGTGGCTCCAATTTACCCAATGAGTAACTAGTGCGGGAAACCTTCCCACCACAGGTGAACTATGGCAGGTATGCAGTATGTCAGAAAGACATCACCGATACTGCAACCAATAGGCACCTTCGGGCAAGATTCAAATGTATCACGTATCATATATAAGGAGGCAAGGCCTCATGTCATATAAGGAGGCATTGCCTCATGTACAGATTGACCATGTTACAATAAAGTAGTGTTTAGCCCATCTGCCGGCTCGTGTGCAATCAATCTGCCTACATCAAACCTTCTGGATCTTTTCTGGTAAACTTTAGACTCAAGTCCCATCAAAATCTGATCTACATATCATGCACAAACAAACAATATATCCCATCTGTGCCAATTTCCATTCTTTTTCTAAATTTGATTTAACAAATAAGGTTGAAGACACCAACCGTGGTTAAAATTCTGGACTAAACTTTTCTCATGAGGTGTGGCACTGAGCAACGAGGAAAAGGATAAGGGAGAAAGCAAATACATAACATACTGTAGTTCCCATGAAATAAACATTTTAAAAGATTGTATTCCTGTATAGTCAAGTTGTTATGTTTTGTTACAAATACATGAAATTACTGGATTACCCTGATTTTTTTCTTTCATTTTGTAAAAAAAAAAGTGGGGAGTCACTGCATCATTAAGCATCAAATGAATATAATATAACTATTGAAACTGCTTAAAATATTTCCTAACCATAAATTATTATCCAAAAATATTTTTCGAGTGGATAAAAAGAGTTGTCAATTCTGCATAGTGAATGTCTCATAAGGGGCTCATTTATGGTTGAAAAACGGAATAAAAGCAGTAAATTAAGAACAGACGTAACCATAGAGAAGCTGTAATCCACTGCAGATTTCCTTGGTGAATGAAGTATTGTTGTGTGGATTTATCTTTCTTGCTTGTATAGTTAACCAGTCACATCTGTGGCTAGAGTGTTCCCTACGCACATAAGTTAGATTCAGTAACCTGCCCATCTTCCCCCTCCCCCTCCCTCTCCCAAAAAAAACCTCTGGCTACAATGAAGTAAGCACATGTTAGTTAACCATGTATTGATAAAGCACTGAATAATGTGCTTGTCTAGTTTGCTGGCCAAGTCTGCCTTGCTGGGCAACTGGTTCAGTGCCTTTAAATTGGGAACATAAGAGAACAACAGCTGTTTGCTGTTGCTCTAGAGGAAGCCTTTTTTATTTGCATATTGCTATGCACCAGCATCCTTGTTTGTTTTTCCAAGATGGGTGCTGAATGGGTTAATATGGCTCAAGGATGAGAAAGAAAGCACTTGCCATTCATTTACTGCAATGCAAATACTTGGCTATATAGGAATGTGAACTGTAGCAAGTTTGTTTAATTCACTACCTCTCCACATCTCTCCTGTAGTGTTTGCCACAGGCACACATAATTGGCACTTGCGAACAAGAGGGACATGTGACCGTGAGTCCATTTTGAGTTATTGCTCTCAGGTTAAGTGATGGGATTACCTGTCCATGAGAAATCTATCTTCATAGAAGTACTATGTATATGAATCCCTACCTCCTCCTTCAAATCGTTATGTGACTGCACTGAATTGCAAGGCAATGATCAAAAGTTTGCAGCTGGTACATAGAATGAACAGTACCATGTTTGTACCATCTTATTAACACTGGAATGTGAGTTTTTCCATTTCATGTGTTGTTTAACAATTTAAGGCATTTTAACTTAACTGCTCTTGTAGCGTAATGTTTGTAATTTAAAACCATTAGGTTTCCCACAAGGCTTCCATCACGGCCAACTTCTTTGTCGGATATTTGTTGCCCAATGCATTGTTTAAGACTGCAACAATAGCACATTATTTAAAAGACAGCCACTCAGATGCTTAGCACCAGGTCCCAATACACTTTCTTCTTCTTCCCATCTTCTGCCTAGACACCTGCAACACATAAAGTCAACCAGATCAAACTAGTGCACAGAAGAAACATATACACATGCTCAGCATATTGAACAACAATGATCAAAGCTGCAACTATTAATTTTGGCACCCAGGGCAACGAACAAACATATGTATGTATGTTTTATTTATATACTGCTTTTCTTATTAAAAATAACTCAAAGCAGTTAACAATATAAAAATACAGAATTATACAATAAAAAATATACAGTCATACGTATCAAAAGTACAAAAACAAAGAAAAGCAAAATACAACAGAAATCTACAGATTCGTCACAGTATCACCAAGTAAGCAAGGCACAATATACTAGTCATGAACGAAGGCATGGTCGGAGGTAACTCAACAACCACAATATGTCAGATACAATATCAGCAATGTCAACACATAGGGCAATAAGGGCATAAGTACAGCAAATATACAAAAAAAATACATACAAGGTATACAAAGTATATAAAAAATTACAATATCATAAGCAACCAGAGCAAAAATAATCTAATCAAAAGAGAAACGTTCAGAGATGAATTCAGTAGACAAGACAATCCTTAAAGCAATGGTCTCACGCCACCATTTTCCTCCCCCCCCCCCGGCTTTTCAGCTCCCGCCGATGTTGGGGCGGGGGCGTGGGTGTGGGTGTGTGGTGGCTCAGCGTCCAGGGCTGCCGGAGGTGTAGCTGCTGCCCAGGTCCCTTGCTGCCGCTCACCCCTGTGCTGCTTTTCAACTCCCGCCAATGTCGGGGCGGGGGCCCGGGGGTGTGGCAGCTCAGCGTCCAGGGCTGCCGGAGGTGTGGCCACTGCCAAGTCTAGATTGTCCTGTTCTCTGCTGAACCTCCTTGAAAGTGAACGTTACATGCACTCCGGTGTCTAGTCATGCCTGCCACATGACCACGGAAATGTCTGCAGAAGCAGACAGCACTGGCTCTTCAGCTTTGAAACAGAGATGAGCACTGAACCCTAGAGTTCACCTTTACTAAAACCTGCCCACCCTGCAACTCAAGCTTGTCTATGGCAGGAAGAAAAGTACCATGCAGTGCTAATGCCCACAGAGCCATGCTTGGAAGCTCCTACTGGAACCCCCGAATGCTTCTGGAGAGAGAGAGAGAGAAAGAAAGAAAGAGTGAGTCGCATGTTGTGAGCACCTAGCTTTCCTTAGATTGCTGGTTTCCAGGGGTGGAAAAGCAGGTAAAGTAAAGGTAAAGGTTGCCTTTGCTCGGATGCCAGTCATATCTGACTCCAGGGGTCAGTGCTCATCTCTGTTTATAGCCAAAGAGCCAGTGCTGTCTGCATCTGCAGACATTTCCATGGACATGTGGCAGGCATGCCTCAACACCGGAGTGCACGGAATGCTGTTTGCCTTCCCATTGAAGTTGTCCCTACTTATCTACTTGCAATTTCTTGCTTTCAAACTGCTAGGTTGGCAGGAGCTGGGTCAGAGATGGGAGCTCACTCCATCAAGCAGTACCCGGGAATTGAACTTTGACCTTCCGGTCAGCGAGTTCAGCATCTTAACCACTTGAGCCACTGTGGAGAAACAAGGCATGTATAATTTCTATGGTTTTCTGCAAGCTCAGAAACTATTATTTCCATCATGGGTTACACAGAAAGAGCCTCCCCAAAGATTGTGGTATTTTTGAACCACAATCAGATATATCCCGGGCAATGGCCACCTTGTTGTGCTGGCTAATCTTTCTCACACTAGGTCAGGCAAAAGGAACTACAGAATGCCAAAATTGGCAAGGAAGGTGATGCCCAGGAGAAGAGCCTTTTCGGTGGCAGTGCCATCCCTATGGAACTCCCTTCCAGCGGAATTGCGGCAGATCACTTCTTTGCTGAGATTCAGAAAACAACTTAAAGCGCTTCTGTTCAGGGAGGCATTTGAGTAGGGGCACTCTCACCGGACTAGTGTTAGGCTTTTATTTGGTCCCCCCAGTTTTAATTAGGTTTGATATTTGTATTTTATTAGGTGATTTATTATGTTATTTTATTATGTGTTTTTAATTTGTTTTTGTTAACCGCCCAGATTGGGGGTAACCCCAGATGGGCTGAATAATAATAATAATAATAATAATAATAATAATAATAATAATAATAATAATAATAATAATAATAATAATAATAATAATAATAATAATAATAATAATAATAATAATAATAATAATAATAATAATAATAATAATAAAGGAACTCACCAAAAGGTCCCTTCATTTTGCCAGTTTCAAAAGGTCCCTTCATTTTGCCAGTCTTGCCAAGACATAGAAGAAGAAGAGGAGGAGGAGGAGTAGAAGGAAGAAGAAGAGGAAGAGGAAGATGGAGGAGGAGGAGGAGGCAACTAGCTATTAAGGGCTCCCGTTGAAATCAGAAGCTGGAGTAGAGTCAGGAAGTACACTGGCTGCCTTTTCTTTTCCCCCCGTTGATATGTGCTCCTGGAGTTTTCCTTACTCTTTTCTTTCCTAGCATCCAGGAGATTGTGAGTGAATTAACATGGTTCATCGGGGGCTGTCACATAGCACTTTGCTCTCTACTGCACATGTATGACCTTGGGCTGCACAGTTGCTCATCACTTCTGAAGAAAATTTTGGCCATGCTCTCTAAATTTGGTTTGTTGTTCAGTTGCATAGCCAAGGCCAAACCCTTTGCGACCCCATGGACCACAACATGCCAGGCTCCTATGTCATCCTCCATCATCCGGAGTCTGCTCAGATCTATGCCCACTGTGTCAACAATGTTGTCTAGCCATCTCATCCTCTGCTGCCCATTCTCCTTTTGCCTTCAATCTTTCCTAGTATTAGGGTTTTCTCCAGTGAGTTTGGTGGCCAAAGTACTTTACCTTCAGCTTCAGTAGTTGTCTTTCCAAGGAGCAGTCAGGGTTGATTTCCTTCAGGATTGACTGATTTAATCTCCTCGCAGTCCAGGGGACTCTCAAAAGTCTTATCCAGCACTAAATTTGGCACCATGAGACTTAATCTCAGTAGCCTGGCCCCGCTTATATCATGGGTAGTGACCGCTGAATAAACAGTGGTTGCCCTTATTGCCAATCGGTTGTCACTGGTAAAAGCAAAATGAGACAAGATACTCTCATCTCCCAAAGCCAACAAGATACTTATTTAGCTTTCCAAAATACTATAGTTGAATCCTGAATTCTCCTGATTCACAGAGTTTAGCACTCATGCTATATCACCTTGAAAAAGTTTTGGTAGCTGCTCCTTCCAAATAACATTAGGTGATCAACTCATATGTCACCAGTTGCCTGCTCCTCCAATTGTTTTCATTGTCTCAATGTGGTTTACTGCAGGTGGAGTGACAGTTACAAGCAGTGGTGGGCTGCAGCCAATTCGGACCGGTCAGGGCGTATCAGTAGTAGAAATGACTGGCCACACACCCTCCCCACCCCGCCCATATCTGGGCACCCAGACACAGCGGTTCCCCTGACATCATCACCGCAGGAGCCAACAGGGCCTCCGCTGGCCTCTCGTTGTCATCTGCCTGCCTCCCTCCCCCCAGGAGGAGTGTGGCATGCCCTGGTCAGGGGCTTGGAGTGAGGCTTCGGCACCCACCACTTCTAGCAGCAGCAACAGCACCTGTAGTTTGCACTGGGTGGGCAGGCAGACAGTCGAGGACTGAGCTGAACCCAGCTGTCCTCCTGGTTGGGGGCTCGGAGAGAGGCTTTGGTGTCCACCCATCACTTCTAGCAGCAGCAACAGTGCCAGTAGCAGCATCCCTTGACCATCCGCCTGCTGCCTGGTGCGAACTACAGGTGCTGCTACTGCTAGAAGCAGTGGGTGGGTGCCAAAGCCTCACTCCAAGCTCCTGACCAGGGCACACCACACTTTATCTGGGGGCGGGGAGAGGAGATGATGACAAGAGGCCAGTGGAGGCCCCAATGGCTCCCACAGCATTCCCGTGCCCTGGTGAGGTTGGCTCGGCAGTGCCGTCAGGGACCACTGTGTCCGGGTACCTGGAGGTAGGCAGGGTAGGGATGGGGCAGTGGCGGTAGTGGCATGCAGGCTGGTCCGGCCAGTGTGTGCTCCTCCCTCCCTTTCCCCCACCACCGCCTGAGTGGGACCCACAGCCTCTTGAGGAGGAGGAGGAGCCACCGGCGTTGTCCCGGGGGCAAGGAGGAGGATAAGGCTAGCCTCAGCAGGGATGCTTTTCCACCACTGCCCCCCCGTGCCCCTCTGCTGTGGCCTTTGTCTGTGAGTCTCTGTGGGTCTAGTGCGTGCATGCGTGCATGCATGTGTATGGGGGATGAAGGGGAGGTGTGGAGCCTTGGGCAGGGTCTGGGGCAGGTTAAGGGGGTTTACTTGGGAGGAGTGAGGGGAGGACAAGGGCCGTGGCTCCTTTGGCCAGTTTACCTCGGAGCAGCAGTTTTTGTCATAATGTTTTTGTCTTTTTGTTTTGTTTACTTCCTGATATGCATAAAACACAGACTAACACAGCTACCATTTTAAAAGTTTTATTCTGTGCAATCATATCAGAGAGTAAACAAAACAGAAAGACAAAAACATTGTGGTACCTTATAGACTACTAACTGCTGCTAGACTGCAGCTGGCCCAGGGAGCTCCATGCTCTCGTTCCTCCCTCCCTCCTCCCAGGGAAACCCCCTTAGGCTCCCCCATAACAAACCACATTGTGGTACCTTAAAGACTAATTGCTGTATTTTAATGTGAGTTTTTGTGGATCAAGTCCACTGGCTCTTTGGCTATAAACAGAGATGAGCACAGAACCCTAGAGTTGGATATGACTGGCTTTCGAGCAAGGGAGACCTTGAACTTTATTTCAAGCTTGCCTCCTTCTGTCTGTCTCACCCACAAAGTAGGCTATACCCACAAAGTAGGCCACACCCACAAAGTAGGCCATGCCCACAGTGTGGTATTAAAAATGTTTTGGAGCCCACCACTGGTTATAAGGCAATTGAAATTGATGAAGTTTTAACTGCTAGCCCATTGTTAGATTGCTAGGGATTTTAGAAATGCAGAGGAAGGTTGATTGTCACAGAAAGAGCATTTCACAACTCCCATAGTTTGAAAATATGTGTTTGTTGGCCTGGATCCAGTATCAGCTGCCCCTCCCCTGCTGCCCATTCTACCGGCATGGGGAGGGAAACAGCCACAGCTGAGACACCTCACACACACCCCGGCCCACCTTGCTGGTCAAGGGATAAAGGATGCTCGCCCGGAGGACCCTGAAGGACCTTTGCCGCCCCTCCCCTGCTGCCCATTCTACCAACGCGGGGAGGGAAACAGCCACAGCTGAGACGCCTCACCCCCTCCTGCCCCACTTTGGCCACTTGACCAGCAGCCGGCCAGAGAAGGATGAGCGGCCCCTGAGGGCTGCATTGGCGCCCTCAAAAGCTGCTCTGCATTGTTGCGGCTGGTCTCTTGCAGACGCCACCTCGCACTTCCAGAGTGGGATATGTGAGTGGCTATGATGGTTATTGTGTAATTTTGTGATAATAAATTGTATTGGACACTTTGTATTTCACATATTGTGTATTTATGTGCTGCTACTGATTGACGTTTATATGTAATTCTGTACTGTGTATCGTAATATTGTATTTTTGCATTTATTGTACACTAGCATATTTTGCCCAGCGGTGCCAGGCTTTTAAAAATTGTGTTGGATAGTAAAGGGTTTCCTTTTTTTTTTCTTGCACCAATCGTGCTGGGCTGTTTTAAATGGTGTTGTATGGTTTTGTGGTTTTTTGGCTTCGAGGCGCTGCGTCTGCCTGTGACGGACTTGCGCTCCCAGTTGTTTTTTTTGGGGGGGTTGTTTTTTTTTTTTTTGCGTGCCAGCTTCCTCAGTGCCGGGCTTTTTAAAGTGGTTTTTGAAGGTTTTTTGTTTTTGGTTTATTGAAATTAACTTTGGATAATAATTTTTAAAATGTGTAAATATATGTTTTATTAAAATGAAGGTATTTTATTTTATTTTTTATTTTTTATTGAAAATTTATTTATTTATCTTTGCATTATTTTTTATATTTTTTGGATATTTTTGAATGTTTTGGAATTGATTACCCTAATTTTTGGGATTTATTGAATTTTTGGTAATATTTTGGGTGTTTTTTCTCCTTTGGCCACTGGGTGGTGGTGTTGAGCAATTTTTGTGTTTTGAGTCTCTTCTTTCTCTTCATTTTAGTTCCGGTTTTCATGGAGGCAAGACGTCTAATGGTAAGCTCTCTCCGGGTTTTTTGGGGGGGTTGTTTTGGGTTTGGGGGGCATTCTGTGTCTGTTTTGGGTTTTGGGTGGGGGTTTCTGTGTGTGTCTTTTTGATTGTTTTTGGTTTTGGGTGGGGGTTTCTCTGTGTGTCTTTTTGAATGTTTTTGTTTTTTAGGGTTTGAGGTGGGGGTCTGTGTGTGTGTCTGTTTTTTAATATTTTTGGAGTTTTTTTGAATGTTTTTGATTTGTGTTTTGGGTATTTTCGTGGGCCAGTCTTGATGGCTGGCCCGCGGAAATACCATCGCCGCTTCATGCGGCGTTTGGGGGGGTATTACCGTGGCCCGGCGCTGGGTTGCGGTCTGTGTGTTTGTTGGGTGGGTGTTTGGCTCGCCGCTTCATGCGGCTTTTGGGGAAGGGTATTGCTGTGGCCCTGGCTTTTTTGGGGTTTGTGTGTTTGGGGGGTGGGGGTTTGCTTGCTGGCCTTTTTTCGTTTTGTGTTTGTTTGCTGGCGCCACTGTGATTTTTGCAGCGGTTCGGGGGGGGTTGAATTTTTCCCAGCAAGTTTGTCTCGCTGGGCTCGCTGTGTCTTCAGCGGGGCAGCATGGAGGAGAGGGTGTCCCTCTCTTCCCCATTGCTCCGTGCAAGATGGCCGGTGGGTTAGCATGTTATAGTGATTTCAGGGTTTGCTTTTTTCTGGGCGCTGCGTCCGCCTGCGGCGGACTTGCGCTCATGGTGTGGGTTTGTTTTTATTTTTCACACACCGGCTTCTTCAGCGTCCTGCATGCTCATGGTGTGCAGGATGCTGGGGATTGTAGTTTGTCGTTTGTCTTTTCGGTTTTTTCCCTGCGGCTTTTTTTTTTTATTGGCCGCGGCGTGTTTCCGAACGTTCCTTTTGCCGCACCGCTCAGCCTGATTGGCTCTGGTGCGGTGTGGTGCCAGGAATGTTGGGAATTGGAGTTCCCTTTTTTTGTTTGCGACTGGGGGGCTCCTGCCCCGGGTCGAAAATTTCAACCCGACAGTTACCTGCGAACCGGGTTCGGGCGAGTGAACGGAGGCCCATTATGGGCTAGTGGGGCCTGGTGCAACATCCTTTGTCACATTCCAATGGTTAACGCACCATTTTATAGGTATAGATTGCATTGTTGATTTTTTATATTGTATTGGTTGTAATTTTTATAATATGTTGTAATGCCACCCTGAGTTGGCCTGCGCTGAGTAGGGCGGGGTATAAATTAAAATTGAATTGAATTGAATTAAACCCAACAATTAATTAAAGCAATTTCCACTGATTCAGTGGATCTACTCTAGTTGCGAATAAGAATTGGATATAGGGTTTTGTTTTGTGTTGGTCACTGGGATGTAAGCACAGGCTTTGTCTGCCTGAATCAGATCTTTGAACACTAATGTCTGGTGAGTCTCTTCTGACCACCCTCACTTAATCTTCAGCAACCTGACACTTGTCTTGTACTGGCAAGTATTGCTGCAAGTCAATAGATTTGTATATACTGTAAAGCTCAGGGTTATGACAAAGGTCTGTTCCAACAGCTTCTGTTGTAATCCGAAAAAATTGTAAGCCGAAACATCCATAGGGATGCATTGAAAAATTTAAAAATGGTCATGAATTGATCATTGTAAATTGAGGAAAAAATATATTAAAATTTTGTAAACTGGGATGGCATTTCCATAGGGTTTGCCATTGTAAACCGCAGCAAACTTAAACTGAAGCGGATGTTAGCCAGGATTTTACTGTATGTCATCAAAAAAGACAGTGGGTAATTTCCATTGTAATGAGAGTACTATCCATTTCACCTATATATGGAATGCATAAGACATGTGCTTTAGTAAGCCATACAGTTTGTTTTGTTAAACAAAGGGTGAAAGTGGTGAGAGACAAATCCTCCCCCCACCACCACTGTTAGGACCCACCACAGGTCACATCACACCTCCCATCAAAACCAGCTGTACAGTTTTTGTCTTCTCTCCTATTTTTCCTCAAAAACAGAGTACAGTGATTGTGAGTAGCTCACAGATCACGTGTTGTCCACCTCTAGCTTAATGATTTACTTACACAATCACATTGCTCAGATCTGGACAGTCTTAAAGCAGAAATAGATCTAGTTAAAAATTTAAAACAACTGGGAAAACTCTTACACCTGCAGCAGAATATATAGAGTACTTATTAGTTCTGGATTTGGTTGTTGTTTTTTTTACTTCATCATGTATTAGTTTTTTAATTCTTGGGGGGAAATTATCAGGTAACTTGATTCTTGTCTTCCTCTTACCATATTTGTTAGAGCTTAACTTTTGTGGGTTTTTAACTGGAGGCCATTTGTTTAGACTGGAGTCAGTATTGAATATATGAAATGTCTTAAATGTGTAGATATTTACCTATAAGAAGGGACATTAACCGTTGGACTCCAGCATATATGCCCACACCCATCCATACTATCCCGTATGGGTGCCCAAGCTGCCCAAACTTGCCTTTACCCAGCCCGACCATCACCGCAAGGGTCCGGCAGTCGCCTGTGGGGCAACCACCCCATGAACACAAACAAAACTACTTCAAGTTCCAACGTCTACGCCGCACCACCTCTCAGCCAATCAGGTTGACAGGCGAGAGCAAGGGGAACATTGGGAAAGCCGGCACACCCAATACAAAATGAGCCGCAGGAAAAAAGCCACCGCATGAGCACGAACAAAGGAAACAAAATTTCAAGTCCCAGCGTCCTCCATGCCATGACCACTTCAGCTGATCAGGTTGAAGGGCGCAAGCATGCAGAATGCTGAAAAAGCCGGCATGCGAAAAATAAAATAAAATAACGCCTCATGCAATGGGAATGCAAGGCCGCCGCAGGTGGATGCAGCACCTCCCGCAACAGGAGTGCAAGGCTGATGTAGATGGACACAGTGCCTCACAGCCTTGCTAACCCAAACCCACAAAAAAACATGGCAAGACAACCACCGGCCTTCTTTCCCAGAGCAATGGGGAGAAGAGGGACTCCCTATCCTCCCTGCTACCTCAATGAAGACACGGCGAGGCCACCGCCGGCCTCAAGGTAAGTTGAGCTGGGATGGAAAAAAACAAGTAGCAGGCAGCAATTCGTCAGGGGAAGCACACTCCCTGGCGAATGACTGGATGCTACCTTTGTACTACCCACACCACTATTTCGAGAACTAGCATGAAACAGCAGTGGAGGTAATAGAAAAGCAGCAGCCAGCAATCCGCAAGGAAGAGCATCACCCATTATGGATCGTTGCCTGCCAATCTTCCATTAGGTAAGCCTGGGAAAAAGAAGGCCAAGAAGCGAGAACCATCGTGAAGCAGATAGCTCTTCTTTGCTTCCTTCTCCCCCGACTGACCTAACAAACCTTACCAGACAAAGAGCGAGCTGACTGCCGGCTCTTCCTTTTCCCCATCGCTGCATCGAAACCTAATTTCAAAACAGCAATGGGAAAAAGAGGAAATTACAAACAGGCCATTCTTCATGCCACAAAACACAACAACAATAAAACAAAACAGTTAACCAGAATGCCAAGCATCAAAAATAATAAAACACAAATAAATAAACAAATGATTAAAATAAACCCAGTAAACAACACAACAATAAACAACAAACTCAACAAAAAACACCCAGAATACCAAAGGCTAAAAAAAAACATTAAAACTCACTAAAGACACCTATCTACAACATGAAAATACCTAACTCAACAAACAATATTATCACAAATTAAAAAATTAATACTGAAAAAAATAAAAAATTTAACAACCAGAAATACCCAAAACAATAAAACACATCTAAAATCCAAAATAAAAACAAAAGAACAAGCAGAAACACTTTTTTTGGGGGGGGGTTAAGTAGAAACTCTCTACTTAAACCCCACAGCCCAACACCCCAAAATCAAAACAAAATAAAAACAGTATAAAAAATCAAGAGCACTCACCAAACATGTCCTACCTCCATGCCTCCAGAACAGAACTGAACAAAGAAAGACAATCTCAGTACTCTTAATCACAGCCCCACCTAGAGGCCGGAAGAGTAAAAAGCAGTCAAAAATATTTTAAAAATCAAAATAAATAATAAATAATATAAACAAAATCAAATAAATTTAAAAAACATAAGTTCAAATCACAACCACCAAAACCACCCTTAACCAAAAAAACACAAAAAAACTGCCCGGCAAGGCCGTGCAAACTATACTAGTAGTACTATATTATAAGTAAGTATACAGTGCTGATCAGAACATTTGAAACCATATGATCAATTGAAACAGGGCATGCTGATTTGTCTGCCTTTCAATAGTGTTGGTTGATTTCAAGATTTTACTGACAGGAGGTAATTCTGTGGGTTGAATGAATGTAAAATCAAAGTAATTATATTAAACAAGAACTGGAATATTCTTCCTTGTTACCCTAGTTATAATGATATCCTGAGGTTCCTTTTTCTTTCCAGAGTGATTAGGACGAGTTCTACTGAAGGAACATAATTAAAGTTAGCAACTGATGTGTTCTGCAGCTTGTTACATCTTGCAGAAAAGGTTAGGGGTCCACTCACTGCAGAACATCAAAAATGTAAAGCTGATAGGTGAAACGCTTTCTCCTAAAAGTACTAAAAATAACCATTAAAAAGGTCAACTTCCTCTGGGGGGGGGGAAAGAAAGATCATGTATTTAGTAAGCAACTTGTTTGGGAGAAAATGCATCATTTAAAAAAGTTAACGAAGAGTCTAAACGGCCAGCCATGTCAGTTTAGAAGTAAATCACTGACTCTGTTTTTAATACCGTAAAGTGCAATTTTGCACATTACTTTAAAATTCAAGTCATTTATTAGCACCCCAATAGTATATCACATAAGTTATTCCATCCAGAAGTATAAGGATTTAAGCTGCCAACAGAGAAGCCCAGATTTAATCAGTTCTCATCAGTTTATTCTTATTTAACTGGTTTATAGATCCAACAGTAAAAGGCACCCTCAGTTAACTGCATTTCTGAACTTTTCCATTAGGTTAATCTCTGCTGCTGAGGATTCGGTGGAGGTTTTCTTACAGAATTATACTGCTGCAAATCCATGTGTACCTATTTCAGAATAAGTCCCATCAAACAGAGTGGGGTTTATTTCCAAGCAGCCATGGGCTATCCAACTTTTTCCACAGTATCTTGCATTCTGCACAAATGATTGCCCAGTAGAAAACACCAATCATCTCAATAAATGGGGATGAGGAAATTACTGGTTTCATTTTCTTTAAGATAAAAAATGAGGCAAAATGGGTTATAGATCTGATATGCAGGCAAAATGAAATAACTATTAGAAGTAAATTTTAGGAGTACACCGACACACAAGGGTATTTATTGAGACATTCAAAAAATGAGATAGCTTATTTAATAAAATTCTAGACTTGCAAAAATATCATTGCTGTAGTGGATCAATATGTTACCAATAACATTGTTAACTATTCCTTCTCTTCCAAGAACTGTTTCAAATTGATATGCATTTTTTTAGTCATACTGTCTGCTCTCTAATTGTGCAACTGTAAAATCTTTGGACCACATGACAGAAGAAATATCCCGAAACTATTCATATCTTAATAAGATTCTATGGTTGCCCACCTTTTCCAGGTCTTATGGATTGCAGGTCTAGGAAGAGATATTATTTATTAGTCATGGGCTGCTCTGATTGAAACATTATTTTTCTAGGAGCAGCAGTAACAGAGATAGACAGGACTATGTTTGATATGCTGCAAAAACAAATAAGTTGCATTTCTATCTTTAGCAACATACTTTGATTAAAGGTAAAGGTTACCGTTGCTTGAAAGCCAGTAGTATCTTACTCTTGGTTTCAGTGCTCATCTCTGTATATAGCCGAAGAGCCAACACTTTCTGTGTGATTAGCAGTTTGTTAAAAGGAACAATAAGGTGACAGTGAATGGTTTCAAAGAGAAACTCTTACATTTGGTTCAGCAGAATAATTATCTTCAATAAAGTCATCCTCTTTCATTTGCCTTGCTTTCCATTTGAAAAGAGAGCCAAATCTATTTCCCAGACAATCTTGCATAGCAAAGATATTAATACTACAGGGTTTAATTGTATCCTGTATTTAAATACACTGTGGATGAAACCTGAGACCTCTGCTTAATTGCTGTGAGAAAATAGCCTGATTTCTCTGAGATTAGGCACACGCTTATGTATACTTTGACCCAGGAGTGCCTCCTTCAGAATTAATCTTCTAAGGTACTGGGATTTACTATTGTACGTGCTGTGGACCCATTCATGACAAACGGTGCCTCATCAACTAACTTCACCCTCTAGACCTTTCTTTGCCTGTCGGAGTTTTCCTTGAACTATTCATTTCACACATCCCTTGTCCGGTTGCTTATTAGCAAATCAGCGTCTGAGGAGGTGAAAGGAGTAAACTTAATGATTCCTTTTTAATTAAAGAGGCTTACGCGTTAAGTAACATCCTACCAAACTGGAAATGAACAGAATGCCCATTTCAGATGTCTAATGCACACTAAGAAACAATCCATTCATTCTGTCCTGGGATATTCATCCATTATTTAAAATTGCCTACTGCAGGCATAGTTGGGTTGATTCATCTAATCCATGAGGCATACTTCCATCTGCGGTATCAGGACTATTTCTATAAGATATAACAAAATGTTCTGCCTTTCAAATATTTATATTCATCAATGCTCAGTCTGTTTGTATTTTTGGCAATAGACCTTCTTTTAAAAATGGGCTCCTCAACCTAACTAAACAAAATGTGTCAAAATGGACTCTCATATAAATACCAGCAAAGTACATTTGGCAACTGGAAGGAGTACAGAATCAACACACCATCCCTGCAAAAGTGAGTGATGTCTCTTCACATACAGGGCTGAGTCTCCCTCTGACTTTCACAGAAATCTTTTCTCTGGGAAAGAGTTTGCAGAATATTCTGTACATTCCTGTCACTCGTCCCATTGCCATAAATGGGAATAAAAATATGAACAGACACTAAAATAGAATAAACGAATAACTGGGAGTCTCTGAAACAGAAGGAAAGGAAAGGAAAAGCTCGATTCTAGTGTAACAAAGTTCCAGCATTCATGGAGTAACACTGCTGGGAAAATTATTTACCTTCTTATTACCATTCCTTTCCTCACCAATTTCTCTTTTAAAAAAAGCCATAGGGCATGGGTTTTTTTTTTTAAAAAAACTTGTGTCTAGAAACTGTGGTGTGGTGAAGGCTTATTCTCATTACAACTGCATTTTTAATGCACAACTTTAACCTATTATTTGACTGCAATTTTATTGATGGGCAGAGTAACATTTTCTTCAAGCTAATTGTTATATACAGTACTTAGTTCCACATGTATCTTTCTCTCTCTCTCTCTCTCTCTCTCTCTCTCTCTCTCTCTCTCACACACACACACACACACACACACACACACACACACACACACACTTTTTCCTCAAGCTTTTTTGGCTGTTGTTTTCTCCATATGTGATCAGAAACAGACTCAAAAGAAAACATTTTTGTGGTAAACCCTCTAGCTATTGTTATAGCAATAAGCCTTGCTTGGCTGAAAGTGTTCTGCCTGGTTCAGCCTCTCTGGAGGGAAATGCAAGTCTTCATTAAACAAGCCTTTTAACAGCAAGCCAAGCTTGATTAAAATCATATACAGATGAATTCATTTCTTTACCTTTGTAGTTCTGTGCATTCCCAACAATTCTGTCGGCTTAATAATACTTAGGAGACCTCTGGGGTCCCGCTTAACAGTCTATTGTTATTTGCCGTCATTGCTCAGAGAAGTCAAAATGAGCAGTAATTTATTCCTGTTCTAATGATTATATGTGTATTTATGTGGCACATACATAAATATTGGGAGGGCTGGATGAAAACCAACATAGCAGGATATTGGCGTGATGGCTTTTTTGTCGTCATAGAGGGAAGCATCTTACAAGAAAGCTTTTAAAATAAGCAAGAAACATTAGCACATTTTACTCACAGATGCCTCATTCATGTTGTCAGAATGTCTGGCAAGAATCACATGTAGCTTTCTGTTAACACTGAGCGACTGCTTTGACAGATTCATTCAGAATCCTGACCCATCACATTCACATTTTTCCATCTTAGCCCTTTTAAGATATGATGGGCATCCTTTTTCTAAGTCAAAGTTTTAAAAATGCACAAGTGAACCATGATTCTCTCTTTGTCTGAAAATGTGCAATGGTATTTTCTTAGCTCTGCTAGACTTTGTGTATGGCAGCAACACATAAACTGGTTTGCTGCAGGCTGGAAGCTTCCAGCTGTTGTGTGTATATGTCGCTGCAAGCAGTGTTGAGCTGCTCCAGGTGCCCACAGGTGCCAGGGCACTGGTAGCGGAAATTCCCCCAGGCCATGTCCACTTGGCTGGCCATGCCCACCTCCCTACCCTAGGCAATGGCGTAGGGAAGCCAAGTAGGCGTGGCCCACAGAGTTAGCCACACCCACAGAGTTAGCCACGCCCATGGTGGTGGTAATAAAAAAATTGCAGTGCATCACTGGAAGGACGACAGATAGATGGATTGTCCCTTTGCCAAGTCCAGGAAGGACTCTGCCTAGATGCAACAGTGCAACCTGGTTACACACATGTGAAGGAGTGGATAAGAATATAGCACCTCTTGTTTAATCTTACTTGTATAACCTGGGCAGCATTTCTTGTGCCATCTGGCTGCTACCGCTGCAGCAGTGCAGAGAGCCAAAGGAACAAAGTGGAACCTCGTACAACAATTGCCCCATACTGGCAATTTTGGATTAGAAAGATTGATGACATCACCTGACACCTTGCCAGACTTCTTTCTACCTTCCTAGATAAGCAGGAAATAGAACAATGGGCAGAGTGAGAAGAGAAGAGAGAGATGGATTTCCCCCAGCAATAATATATTCTTATAAGCTGTCCACATTAAAATGCAAAAGATTGCCAAAAAGTGGGGCTTGTGACAAGTGTCTACACTTGAAACATTGTCACCGTCACCATCCCACAATCACCATGATGGTGCAAGACACTTTTTAAAAATACACATGGAACCACTTGGCCAATTTCTGAACTTTCAACTTTCAATCACTTTATTATGGTCCGTGACCAGCACGGTACAAGAAAAGGTAAAATTTTAAAATTTAAATACTTAAATACTTAAAATGTACTCTTTAAAAGTACTAGAGGCAAGATTTTGGGGCCTCATGTCACAACAGGTCAACTTATCAAGTAGAAAGATGTGACTTATTTTCTAGGCATTTCTAGGCTCAATGAATATAACCTTTACGTCCTCCAACTTTGTTTCCTGTTTCAGTAATTAAACAGTATGAGCCATAACATTAATTAAGATCAGGAGATAACTGTATGAATAGCAGATTGAAAGATGGGTCAGATTGCCGGCCAGAAATTTCATAATCCATGATAAATTGAAACTCTTCCCAGGCTTAAGAAATAAACATGTTGAAACCACTTGTCAGTACCTGCCTGCTCTGTCGGCTTTTGGGGCAGTACAGCAGCCAAGTATGAAGGAAGATAACAAAACAAATTAAGGCAAGTCAGTTTCTGCTCTTTCTCCTTCTCTCCCTCTCTCCTTGTTTTAGGATGGGTTTTGTTAGCAATGATCATAGTAATGCAATGGATACTAACCTGCTTGCAGAAAGAAAGAAAATTCAACCAAGTTGGCAGGAAAACATTTCCTGCTGGAGTAATGGTCATGTTAATGTGTCTCCTCCATGGGCGATCACTGTGCAGAGAAGAAACCAGAGGACAGTAAACACTTTCCCTTCAAGCCATGTTAATATTTACAGTGATTTATAAACCACAATGCATTCTGGCTTTCAAAAAGGAGGAGAGAAGGGGGAAAGGGACATCATTAATTAAAGTAAAATGGTTTGAGATACTTTTTTTAAAAAAATAGCTTTTTGGTGAAGGACAGGATAATAAATCATATCCATTTTAATAATTTATGATGGGTCTGTTGCGATAATGTTAGACTATCAACGTCTGTGGGGCTTTTAATTTGCCTATGGTGTCGATAATACTGAGTGTTGTGCTTGCTCCCCCAACTCCCTATCTCAGATTTGAAATAGCATTCCAAGTGACTGCACATTATAGTCTTCCCCCTCCCCCCCCATGGGGGATGCTTGATCCTTCATTAAGCCAAAAATCTTTGAGGTGGGAGTGAGAGTTGGGTCTTGGTGATCTTTAACCTCTGAGGGTATTGGCAAAGAGCAAGACCTTGTCAAAAGCGAACGTTCCTTTGGGAAGCAGTTCACACTTGTTCTTTCAATGTGCTCTTCCTAAGTTCATGAGAACAGTTGCCAGTCAGCACCATGCTCACCAAGGGTGTTTCCTTTAAACTGATCAGGAACTCAACAAAGTGCATTCTGTAGGAAAGTCACCTAGTCTCTGCAATTTTGTCTGCAATAAGAAGGAGTGTCCACATAGCCATCTTGAGGCTATGATATTACCAAAGAGTAAGTCCAGAGGTCCCTGCTTAGATTTGAATGAAAGACTTTGATACCACGCATTACACTTCAAAACAACCAGCTCTTTGATCATGTCTGAATTAGCTCTTGGCATGGAACACAGGAAATATACATCTGTGGCATACCTGCCCTGTAGAACCAACTTTTGCTAACTTTTTGTGAAGTGACGCATGAACTTTAGTAACTTGTGATAAGAAAAGTATATATTTCTGCTGATACCTGAATCTTAGGAAGAGCAGTGCCTCCCTTTTTAGCTCTTTAAGGAAGTTCAATCCAGTTAATGATGCTGATTTGACCAGTATCCTCACATTCCCTTTATTGATCACCCTGCCTATTTTCAAAAGGACTTCATTGCATGAAACTCTATATAAACGTCCTGAATGTGAAAAGCACAGCCTTGAAACCTCCTTTTTTCAGACTAGGATTCCCAGGAGTCTCCAGTCAGCAATTTAACTTTTCCGAGTGATGACTCAGAATACTTAATATCTACCCAAAGTTTTCGTAGCTCATACATCTATGCTGTAAGATTGGTCAGACAGATCGCAGGGTCTGTAAGAATAGGGGCTCAGAGGATGAATGTTGACGCAGCTGCCCTTATGTCTTTTGAACCATTGGGCACTTTTGTGACTGCTGGGTGGTTGAGATTAATTCTGTAGTTTTTATAATGTATGTGTTATTATTATTATTTCTATGTGACTTTTCCCTCCCCCTTCCCCCTCATTGTCATTTTATTCATGATATTATGCTTATATGTATTGTATTCCTATTATACAGTATTGTATACTGTTTATTCTGTATTGTATTTTTTGCATAATTTGATGTTTTGATTGTATTAATTGTGTATTGCCTTTTGAATTCTATTGTATATTTTGCTCTGTTTATTGTATCTATATATGTTGTAAGCCGCTTTGAGTGGCACTTGTGTCAGGAAAGCGGGATAGAAATAAAACTTTATTATTATTATTATTATTATTATTATTATTATTATTATTATTATTATTATTATTATTATTATTATTATTATTATTATTATTATTATTATTATTATTATTATTATTATTATTATTATTATTATTATTATTATTATTATTATTATTATTCCAGCAGGAAGTGACAAAAGGTGGCTTACAATTCATACCCTTCTCTACCCAAGCTGTCATGCAAAGGAGCACCTCTTCTTCAACTAGCTCCCAAAACGTTGGTCTGTCTTTGCAACAAGCAGACAGCTTTGTTTGTTAAGTGGTAGCCAAGTTATACAGCAAAGCAAAATCCTTTAATTAATCCCGATAGCTCCAGCATTCCACTAAGCATTGTATCATCTGAAAACATCATCATTGCTTAACTGATTTCTGGCTCTATTATGTAGATTTTATTGTAGATTAGAGACATGAGATATAACTTCATACATAACTTTCTCAAAGCAGTCGACATCCGAGAAATGACCCCCACTAGCTTCAGTTAAATCTCCTTTCAGTCAAACATCTGTTCCATATTTGTGCTGATTTGTTGATTTGTTTGTTTGTATAGCACAAAAGAGAACTGTGCCAGGATTTTGAATGCTCTCTCATTGCAGGCGCACCCCCCAAAGAAAGACTCAGACACCAGTATATGGATAAAGGCATTGGGCCACATTTATTGAATAATGCCCTAGTCCGAATTATAACTTTCAATTGGTACTCAGCCAATTATAATTCTTAAGGCAAGCAGGCCGCAGTAACACTGGTAAGGTTCCTCCCAAAATTGCCAATGGCAATTGGCTACAATGTATCCATTTGTATCAATTTGTTTGCTGAGGCAAACAAATTGTTGACCGTAGTCAATAAACTATCTACTGACCCCACCCTCTGACGTGTATCCGTCAAATCACGGGGTGATACATGCTGAAGAGCTCCTGCCATCACCCCTTTGCCTGGTTCATCGTTGACCGGTCAACGTTATTACACCTGTACCTGTCTAAGTGTTGGCCAGTCAATTGCGAACCTGCCGGATACCTGTGGGTCATAAATATTTACCTTACCAGTGCTACCTGCCCATGTGACCAAAGTCAAGAGCAATGCAAGCGCGGCGCCAAAATGGCCGCCGCGCCCTTTGCGGGCCCCCCCCATAGGACGAAGGCATCCGGGTAGTTAGGGGCGTGGCCAGCTCCCTTATAAAAGGGGTGGCCATGAGGCAGCCGAGCTGCCATTTTGCGAAGCGACGGAGCGGAGAAGTTTTTCCCTCTTACCTCCGTCGCTTCTACCTTTCCCGGGAAGCCTTTTGTTTGCTGAACTGTCTCGTTTCGGCTTCCCATTGATTGGCTGAGATGCCCTTGAAGGGGAAGGCGGCTGCGAGCGCCGCTCGTGAGGTTCCTGGAGGGCCGCGGCCGCGCCTCCAAGCGGCCGCCTTTGCCTGCACCCACCGGGACCGGTGGAATGGGGGTATTTTTCCCTGGCCGGAGACTGCTGGCCCACGCTTGGGTCCAGTAGGGGCTGCGGCCCTCGGCCCGCGAATGGTGGACACCGTTCCTGATGTTGCCCATTCCGCTGGCCCTTCCTCTATAGGGGTGCAGCTCGCCCCGGGGCCTTCCAACCTTGGGGGGTGGTCCGGTCCCCTTCCCCTGGCAGGTTGCTACATCGACCATAACGGGCCCGGGTGTGGGGTTATGGCCCTATTCGGGCCCCGGGGTACAGGGACCTGTACCCATGCCTGCAGTAGGCGGGCCGGCTGGCCCCCCTTTTTTCTCCCTTGTCAGCGTTGAAGCCTTATTGGCCCGTGTTGCGGCCCTCGAGGGATCCCTGGCCCGGGCTAGCCACTCTGGTGCTCCCTTTGGGGTTCATTTCGACGCGTCGTCTGCTGGGCAGCGGCAGGCGACCGGATGGGTAGAGCTGCTTGAGGCGCATGGCACGGCCTCGGCCACTGCCTCGCAGTTCCCCAACCTACGGCCAGTGCGGGTCAGCCCCCAGTGACGAGCTCTACGGCGGTCGTGAGCTCCGACGCCCCCAGCGGGCCGGAACCCCCGGTGGGGGCGGCCCGCGGGGGTGCAGGTGTGAGTATGCGGTTCAAACTAGTGGCCATGTTGGGGGGGCTTTCCAAGGGCCTTGGCCTCGCGTGGGTGGTGCGGCGGTACAACCGCTGACGCCCCACCCGGCGACGACAACTACCACCCAGGGCCCCGTGGTGGGGGGTGTTTCCTACCCTGAGGGGAACGTGTTGGGTGGCTGGGTTGGTCCAAGCCCCTTTTCATATGCCCGCAGTCTCTGCGGTGCCTGTATCGGCCTTGCCGACAGCCGGGTATTCCTTACTGCTGGGTGACCACTTGCCACAGGCCACCGGAGAGTAAATTTTGGCGGGGGGAGTACGTGGATTTATTCTCACTCATAAACAGAGAGCCCACCAAGGAGGAGAGCGCGGGGCAGAAGGGGTAGGATAGTAGCAGGCACGTCGTCGCAAGCCAACAAGTACGTGGGCCAACTGGTTGCCGGCCTACCTCATAGGCATGGCGGTGTACCCCTGGGCCCGGCCGGATTTGGCAATTCCGATGGTCCACTATTTGGACAACGTATACCGGGCGATGGTTGACTTTTCGGGCCCATCGTGGTTGGCTTATGACGAGGAATGCCGTAGCCGGATTTCCCCGCACCCCGAGATTAGGTGGGATGAGCCATGCCAGAGGCGGTGGCTTTTGTACGTGACCCCCACGCGCCTTGCTCAGGGGGTTCCAGCCCGCCTGCTGTCCTGGACTTTCTTGTCCAATGGTTCCTACAATGGGGAGAATTGCAAATACAGACAGGAGTGTCCCACATGTGTGGCCCCCATGCGGCCCCTGCCTGTCCCGGGCTCGGAGGGATGCGGGGCAGAGGGAGGGGCGGACAGGGGGCTGGCAAGACTGCCGCAGATGGATCTAGTCCACCGAAGGGCTCCCTCCCCGATTAAGGTGGGCATGTTGGAGCGTTGGCTCACATTGTACCCGAAGGGAGAGGACGCGGGTTATATCCTTCAGGGTTCTAGGCAGGGGTTCCGGATCCCTTTCTGGGTAATAGGTCCCCTCAGGATGCCCCCAATCTTTGATCCCTTAGGGGGAGGGAGGAGGTGGCTGCTGCCAGCTTTGACAAGAGGGTCTATGCGGGCAGGGTCGTTGGCCCTGTCCCTGCACCCCGTTCCGGGGAGCATATTATTTCAATGATGCCATGCCTTTTGGCTGTTACATTCGGGCTCGGTATTCGAGCGTTTCACCACTTTCCTAGAGTGGGCTTTTGTCCGCAGGTCAGGGTCCCGGTCTGTAGCCCATTCCCTGGATGGTTTTTATTCGGGGCTGAACGGGGCTGGGACACGTGCACACGTCTCCTCAACGCATTTCAGACGCTAATGGAGGAACTCGGTGTCCCTTTAGCGCCCGAAAAGACCGAGGGCCCATCTCCACAGCTAGTATTCCTGGGGTGGAGAGTGACACGGTAGCGCAGGCTTCTAGGTTGCAGTGAGATAAGGTGTCAAGGCTAGTGGCCCTTATCTCGGACTCGCGGGCCGAGCGCATGGCATCACTGAGGGAACTGCTGGTGCTACATGGTCACCCCAATTTCGCTGGCAGGGTCGTCGCTCCGGGCAGGGCATTTGCTCGGCGCTTGTGCGACGCCATGGCAGGATTATCCAGGCCCCACCATAGGGTTAGGCTTACCTGGGGTATCAGGGCAGACATGCTTGTCTGGTTGCAGTTCCTGAGGGAGTTCAATGGGGTCTCATTTTGGAGGCATGACCTCCTGGCTTCCCCTCAATTTCAGATTCAGTCTGATGCCTCGGGATCCCTGGGTTATGGGATGTACTTCAATTGGAAGTGGGCCTATGGGGGGTGGCCACCATCCCGGGCAGGCACGGGTCGCCTGCGTGGTCTCACGTATCTGGAATGTTTCCCTATCCTGGGTGCTTTGATGCTATGGGGCAAGGGGTGGGCCAACTCGGTTGTGCATTTTTGGCGTGACAAGGTGGCTGTTGTCCGCATCGTCAATGCACAGAATTCCAAATCGCCCGGGGTTATTGACCTAGTGCACTAGTTTGTGTCGTGCAGCCTGTGCCTCAACATTCTCTTCAGGGCCAGGCATGTCCCAAGGGTTGATAATGATATTGCTGCTGCTTTGTCCCGTCTGCAGATCTCCCGGTTCCGTGCCTCGGCCCCGGATGCGGAGGAATTTCCCTCGCCACTCCCGGACGAGAGATGGAACGTGGGCAAGGAGAGGTGACCCGGGCGATTGGCCTGTCACTAGCGCCATGCATGAGTAAGGCGTATCACCACGCATTTAGTTCTTTCAGAGCATTCTGTACCCAATTTCGACTGCCAGGAACCTGGCCGATCCCAGTGGCCCATGTTCTGCGGTTCATGGTTTACCTGTATGCCCAGGGCCTTGCACCACGCACCATAGCATCTCAGCTGTCAGGGTTGGCTTTTATGGCCAAAGTGGGAGGTCGTGTGGACGGCACCATGACTTCCGTGTGAGACATGTTTTGGAGGGGTGGGTGCGCGTGCGCGGGTGTTTCCCGGGCGACCGCCACCCGATTTTCCCAGGGGTTTTTTGCCCGATTGGCCCGGGGCTGGCCTGGCCTCTGTTTTGATAGATGAGGCAGCCCATTTCATGCGGCTACTACGGTGGCCTTTTTGGGGGCGCTCCGCATCGGCGAGCTTGAGATGCTGAATAAGGCGGATGCAAGATTTTCCCAAGGATTTTCCCAATTGGCCCGGGGCTGGCCTGGCCTCTGTTTTGATAAATGAGGCAGCCCACTTCATGCGGCTACAATGGTCGCCCTTTTGGAGCGCTCCGCATCAGCGAGCTTGAGATGCTGAATAAGGCGGATGCAAGATTTTCCCAGGGGTTTTTACCCAATTGGCCCAGGGCTGGCCTGGCCTCTGTTTTGATACATGAGGCAGCCCACTTCATGCGGCTACAAAGGTGGCCTTTTTGGAGCGCTCCGCATCAGCGAGCTTGAGATGCTGTATAAGGCGGATGCAAGTCGTAGGGCACTGGAACTCGAAGATGTCTGTGGGGACAATATTGGGCTCAGTTGGGGATACGCTCCTCTAAAGTGAATCAGCACGGCGTAGGCAGTGGAGTAGACTGCTACGATGTTCCTCGACAGACATCTGTCCGGTTGGTGCCCTACAGGATTTCCGTGCACTGTGTGGCACGCACCATGGCACTTTTTTTTCTGTCACCAAGGTGGATCTTCTATTACTAAATTTCAATTTGGGGGGTGCCGGGAAGGCACTAGGCAGTGTTGGCCTCTCAAGGGCTCGTTGCGGCACCCATTCGTTCCGGATAGGGGCGGCTTCTGCTGCAGTTGTTTTGGGTACTCCAGGGCTGAAATACGCCGTATGGGAGGGTGGGGGTCACAATGTTTTCAGTTTTGTCTTCACCCTCCTCCACTGCGAGTACCAGTTCTAGTCACTGCACTGTTTCTCCCCCCCTCCCTTTTTTACTTGACAGACCCTGGGTGTCGTTTTACACCGGTGACAGTATGCCTGGTGGGCTGTAGCCGCATGCACAGGGCAGCGCGTTACGCTGCATGGGGCAGCGCGTTACGCTGCGGCGACAGAGTGGGTACCCGACGGGGACAGGGTGCATCCGCACGTCCCAGGTGCTATGGTAAGCGCGGCATGTTATGGCGGAAACTGTTGCCATCCCTTTTCTACATCAGGGATGCTGGCTCGCCAGATGTCCTGGTTACGTACCTTGGGGGCGATGGTTTGGGGTGGGTCACTGGCCTATCGCGGAAACTTGCGGTTCGCAGTGACCTGCCCTACTCACATTATGTGTGGCTTGCCACATCCCTCAATTGGTCGGACACGATACCGCGGTATGCTTACAGGGGGGCGTTTGGCCTCAGGGCTGACTGAGCCGACGCTCCGTGAACGGGGCTATTGCCCGGTTCCTTTTGACAAGGGCGGGGGATGCGCCATTAGCCTCCCCGCCATCAGTCTGCAAATTTACGAGCTTCACTCAGGGGATGGGGCCCATCTGTCGCAGGGAGGTATGGACCTCTGGATTAGTGGACTGGCGAGCAGGCCTGTCGACCGAGCTGACGGTCTTGGGGGGGCGGTGAGCCTTTTTGGAAGCCTCCCCGTGTGGCGGGTATCACTGGTAAGGTAAACATTATGACCCACAGGTATCCGGCAGGTTCGCAATTGACTGGACAACAATAGACAGGCATAAGTTGATTAAACGTTGTCCGGTCAACGACGAACTAGGCGACGGGGTGATGGCGATAGCTAGCCAGCATGCATCACCCCGTGATTCCACGGATACGCGTCAGAGGGTGGGGTCATTAGTTAGATATTGACTACGGTCAACAATTTGTTTGTTGTCAACAAACAAATTGATACAAATTGATACATTGTAACCAATTGCCGTTGGCAATTTTGGGGTGGTACCTTACCAGTGTTACTTCGGCCTGCTTGCCTTAAGAATTATGATTGGTCGTTTTACCAATAGAAATTTATAATTCGGACTAGGGCATGAATCAATAAATGTGGCCCAATGCCGTTATCCACTTTTACCAGTGTCGGAGTCCTTTATTGGGGGGTGCACCTACAAAACCCCTATATCAAACCATAGCAACAGTGTGGGATGGGCAAAAAAAGCCAGAACCCAGAGGCCAATTGTAGGTTCAGGCCAAAAATTCCCACCCGGCCCCGAAGCGACCAAAATATCACACTGTTCACTAGGGAGGGGGTGGAGGGAAAAACTTCTCCTCTCCGTCGCTATTTCTAAAATGGCAGCTCGGCTGCCCCATGGCCACCCCTTTTATAGAGGGGTGGCCACGCCCCCTAACTCACCCGGATGTCTGAGTCCGGGGGGGCGCAAAGAGCGTGGTGGCCATTTTGGCACCGCGCTTTCATTGCAGGCGCACCCCCCAAAGAAAGACTCAGACACCGGTATATGGATAAAAGCATTGGGCCACATTTATTGAATAATGCCCTAGTCCGAATTATAACTTTCAATTGGTACTCAGCCAATTATAATTCTTAAGGCAAGCAGGCCGCAGTAACACTGGTAAGGTTCCTCCCAAAATTGCCAATTGCAATTGGCTACAATGTATCCATTTGTATCAATTTGTTTGTTGAGACAAACAAATTGTTGACCATAGTCAATAAACTATCTACTGACCCCACCCTCTGACGTGTATCCATCAAATCACGGGGTGATGCATTCTGAAGAGCTCCTGCCATCACCCCTTTGCCTGGTTCGTCGTTGACCGGTCAACGTTATTACACCTGTACCTGTCTAAGTGTTGGCCAGTCAATTGCGAACCTGCCGGATACCTGTGGGTCATAAATATTTACCTTACCAGTGCTACCCGCCACACGGGGAGGCATCCATGATGACTCACCGCCCCCCCCAAGACCGTCAGCTCGGTCGCCAGGCCTGCTTGCATCACACCCAGAACGAGGTACATACCTCTAGCCGACAGGTGGACCCCTTCTCCTGCCTACCAGCAAATTTTTTTGTGTAAGCCTAGCATCCGGTCTCCAATGGCTGTCTCACAGCCATGCTCAGAACGGGACGGAGCCACAGCCCCGTCCACAGACTGCCGGAACAGTCCGAACTAGGGAGATCCGCATCTCCCCTAAATTGGTGTCTCGGCACGATGTTAGACCATAGCGACCGTATGTAAGCCATATGTGATATAAAATGCCAGGTCACAGCCCCTCGACGGTTTAGTAACAGCAGTGATCCGTATAAGATCGCTGCCGCCGAGGTGCCTGTAAAACAGTGGGCAGTCCAGCATCCCTGTCAGACAGCAGGAATGGCCACAGTTCCCGCCCCCATGTTCCGCGCATACCATACCATAGCAGACGTGCGGATGCACACAGCCCAGCCGGGGTCCACTCTCTGTCGCTGCAGCATATACTGCTACCCAGTGTATATAGCTGCGGCCCACCAGCCCCCTGCCACCGGCGTGTTGAGACCCCTGGGATCTGTAAAAGAGGAGAAAAAAGGTGACGGACATAACTAGGTACTCATACAGTGAGGGGACGTACATATCTGAAATTGCGCGTAGACGCATATCCACCTCCGAGTACCCCAAACGTAGCCGCGATCAACGCGACACCTATCTTAAGTAAATGGTGCCAAAATGGGCCCCACACCGCGAAATGCGGCACCGGTCACCCTCAGGGACTTTACTATGGTAAGGGTAGACTCATCCCGGTGGCAGAAAACAGGCTGGGGCGCGCAGCAGGCACTGTCGAAAATTCATGTAGGGCACCAACCGGACAGATGTCTCAAAAACTTCGTAGCAGTATACACCACTGCCTACACCGTGCTGAATAACCCGTGAGGACCGCATCCCCACTCGAGCCCACTCATGTGTGACAGAGACATCTTCGAGTTCCAGTGCCCTACGAGACACATCTGCCTTACACAGGTGGCACCAACTCTGGCACCCACTCACTGATGCGGAGCGCTCCAAAGAGGCTACCGTGGTAGCTGCGTGGCCAAGAGCCACCTCACACCTATCTGTACATAAGTAATGCCAGCCTCATGCAAGGTGGGTCAGAAACTCTGGGAATAGGGGTGACGCGTGTATGGGTGGCGGACACGTTCCCGTGTCCACCCCTCCCAAACACGACGCATGAATGCATAGTGATAAGCCTTACGCGTGCGAGGTGCCAAGGACCTGTCCGGTTCCCTTCTCCTCGCCAAACGTCCAGAAATCGGCCAAAAGTGGCGAGTGGAATCCCTCTGCTTCCGGAGTAAGGCACGGAACTGGGTGATCTGCAGGTGGTGGAAAGGAGCAGTAATGTCATTATAAATACCTAGAACATGTCTGGCCTAGAACGGCACATTTATGCGTAGGCTTCTCAAAAGAATAGACAAACTAATGTCATGACCCTGGGGGATTTGCATGTCTGGGTGTTGACAATGTGCACCACTGCCACATTGTCACACCAAAATTGGACCACTGAGTAGGCCCACTCATTGCACCATAGCATCAGTGCTCTCCAAAATGGGAAAAAACGCAAGGAAGGTAAGATCGCGGAGGCGATCCGTGCACCCACCCTCAGAGTAAACCCCCATAAGTCCGGGAGCCGGAGGTATCCGACCGTACTTGAAATCTAGGGCAGACCATCAGGTCTGATCACCGGGAAGAGACCCCGTTAAACCCAGGAGTAATTTGATCCAAACCGGTCAAAATTAAGGTGGCCATGAATTAACTGCAGCTCACGAGGGCACACTTTATGTCTGGCAATCAATGCCAAACTCGCCGCGGAGCTCCAAGCCACCGTATTCATGGTTAACCCAGATGCCTGTGCGACAGAGTCGATTCAGAAATGTGAGCTTAATAGATGGGACCTCGGTCTATTCAGGCGCCAAGGGGACACCCAGTTCCCACCTGAGTGTCTGAATTGTAATGAGGAGACACGTGCACGTGTCCAAGCCCCGTTCACCCCCGAACCAAAAGTCATCGAGGTAATGGGCTAGAGACTGAGACCCCGACCTGTGAGCAAATGGCCACTGAGTGAAGTCCCCAATCGGTCAAGTGCTGAACATGAATTAACTCAATCAGAAGGGGGTTGGCCTTATCTAAGTAAAATTCCCCTCGGAACCTAAAAAACCCAATAGGTCTAAATCATTGGGTGCACTGGCAATAATCTGAAAGCCGAGTGCATATCACACTGTGCCAAAACAGCACCAGAACTGCATGAGCGTGCCACCCATAGTAGCCGAACCAACTACGAGTACCTGACTGAACAAGGTCATCAGAAATGGCATCCCTGAATGGAGAACCCACAGGGTAAGCTGAATGGAGGATTAAATGACATTCACCCTAGTTCTCGCTCAGTATGAGCTTCATGGGGGAGACATTCGACTTAGGAAAGGTGTTTCAAAGAAGGGCCCCCGCTACTCTCATAGCCCCAACTCCCTTAGCTGAGGACAGTGGAGCCCCCTCTTCGTTACCCTGCAAGGGAACCAGATTAGTAGCATCCTGGGACCCCCAACACCCCCGAATGGATACAAAAGCCCCCATAGAAAACCCTCCAGCAGGTATCCCGCCCAATCCCTTCTTGGATGAACTGAGTGCCATCTCTCCAGGCTGACTATACTAATTGGGGCGGGGGGGGGCTCATGACAAGGTTAGTTGCTTCAGACGGAGCTCAGATCGCCCCTGTGCACCCCTACCTCAGCCCCGTAACCCACCAGCCCGCGGGCACGCGGAGGCGGTGTGAGGGCCAGCGCAAAAGGGGACACGAAGTCGGTAATGACCGTGGTGCTTAGTACACGCATCGTCAGCTGAGCAGGCCGAACACAGCAGGCGGGCTGGAACCCCCTGCCCGACCAGTTAGCGTGGAGCCTGTGTCTGAGCAGCCCGCTGCTCAGCATGACCACCATGGTACCTATCACCAGGCACCAGTCACGTGGGAGTGATGTACACGAGCACACTCGTTGACAGGGCTCATCCCACCTCCCCTCAGGGTATAGAGCCACCCTAATCCACATTCCTCACCGTAAGCCAACCGCCATGGGCCCATCTAATCAACCATCGCCCTGCAAATATTAGCGATGGATGGAAGCACCAGGATGGCCCAAGCAGGTCAAGCCCTGCGGCATACCACCATACGTACAAGGTATGCCGCCCACCAGTTGGCCCAAGGTGCGCGGTGGCTCACTACGATGGGACATCTCTTTGTCTCAGTCGCCCTGTCCCTCTCTCTCCTCCTAGTGGGCTCGCAGTTCAATAGGGAGAATATCCACATGTCCGCCTCCAGCCCTTACCCCTCATGGCCTGCGGCCAAGAATCACCCAGGGGCAAGTAATAGCCGGCCATCGGCAAAGCCCTCGACGGGACATTCTGCATAAAGGGCATGCGCAGTAGGACCCGGACAGCCCCTGCGATGCTCAGCACTGTCCCGGGGGGCGGACACCCCAGTGCGTGGTGGCTTACTATGGCGGGACCGCACATGTCTCTGTCCTCCTGTCCGCACCGCCTGTCCTTATTGGGATCTCGGTTTATAGGGAGAATATATCCACGTACTCCCCCCACCAAATCTGTTCCCTCGTGACCTGGAACAAATGATCACCAGGGTGCAATGAATAACCAGACATCGGCAAAGCCGTCACTGGTACATGATGTACACGGGGCATACGCAGCGGGACCTGGACAGCCCATGCGATGCCACGTACTGCTCCGAGGGAGGAAACCCCCACCCCCAACGTCGTGCCAGAATGCAACCAAGGGGCACTGGGATAGGCTGGCAAGTGATGCCCACCAGCCTCAAATTGGCGAAGCCATAACCACTGAACCCCACCGCTGGAAGTGGACTATGATGTGGGTGCATTCAACTTGAACCTAATACTCACTAGTTGCACCCCCGTGAGCCGCCCCCACTGGGGGTTCCGGCCCACAGCGGGCGTCGGAGCTCGCGACCGAAATCGAGCTCTGGGGCCACATCCGACCACACCCCAGTTGCATTTCTGGACAAACAGGGAGCTGCGAGACGGCGGCAGACACAGGCCGGAGTGTCTCAAGCAGCTCGACCCGGCTGGCCGCCTGTTGCAGAGTGGCAGCAGTCGAAGTAGCCGGTAGACACGAAGGGTCCCGGTAGATAGGGAAGGGCCCCCTCCCACTGGATTGCCCATGATGCCTCCAGCACAGCTAAACATGCTAACCAGGCATCCCCTGCCACGGAAACCCCTAGTATAAGGTGGGCCAGATGGGCTGGATGGCCGGCTAGGGATTGGGCCAGAGGCCCCAATTTGAGATCCCGGGCCAGAATAGGGGCCATGCCCAAAACTCCGGCCCCTGAGGGGGTAAAACGTGCTGTGTGCCAGCACCAGGCCCTCCCCCCAATCGTTCTGGCCCATGGCCGGCAACTGCGGGCCGAGGGCCGAATCCCCTGAAGTGCCGGCCTGAGGCTGAGAGCCGAGGGCCATATCCCAATCTGCCCCATCCCACCGGTAATGGTGGGTAAAGGTGTTGTCTTGCTCCATTGCAGGGGCGCAGCCATGGCAAGGTGGGCCACACGGCCCACTGGTTGATACAGGTCCTGAAGAGTGCCATGCCCAAAACTCCAGCCCATGAGGGGCCGGAGGCAAGCCCTGCTGGGGGTTGTCTGGACCCATGGCCGGCAATTGCGGGCTGGGGGCCGGAGCCCCTGCAGGGCCATCCTGAGGCTGGTCGCCATGGCCTTCCTCTTGGGAGGCATCTCTGAAGGCAGACGATCCCTGTCCGGGGATCGCAAGCGCCGAACTGGCTAAAAACCCGAAGACTGGAGAAACGAAGATCGACGGAGAAAACTTCTCCTCTCCATCGCTATTTCTAAAATGGCAGCTCGGCTGCCTCATGGCCACCCCTTTTATAGAGGGGTGGCCACGCCCCCTAACTCACCCGGATGTCTGAGTCCGGGTGGGGGGGGCGCAAAGAGTGTGGCGGCCATTTTGGCAGCGCGCTTTCATTATATGTGCTGCAGAAGACTTCTACTCCACTCTTCCTTCAGTTTCTCCGTCCCTGCATTTCAGATTTGCTCTGTAAATTAAAGTTTTCCTCAGTGTTATGCTTTCCACAAAGTGTTGAGGAGTAATTCCTCAAAACAAAAAGGATCTTCATACACATAGCTGCTCAGGGAACATTTACTCAAGAGACATAAATTACTATGAAATAACCAGAGTTTGGAAATGACTAGTAACAATAACTAGTTATTTGCAATAAATTCATCTCCCCAGCAGCAATTCCATATTGAGAAAAGATAGCATTGCACAATTTATAAAGTAACTGTAGCTTTTTAGTTACTTTTGTATTTATGTTAGCTTGAGCTCCGTGTATGAGGCAGGAGCGATATCATATACTGTAGTTCAAATGCTGAATCCTGTTTATACCTGCTGTTGATATCTTATGCTGTTTGAGTTGGAGGGAAGGCCAGTACAATCAGATCTATTATGTAACTAAAAAGTAACTATTCTAGTTAATTTTCAGAAATGAGAAATAATTTTTGAAATGAGAAAAAGATAACTTTTTAAAGATACTCTGTTAGTAACTTACTTATTAGGGGCTTTCTAACTGTCCAGAAGGGACTGAGTGATTAAGATGCCGAACCTGAAGACTGGAAGGTCAGCAAGTCAACAGTTTTAGACCCAAGTAATGCATGACGGGGGTGAGCTTCTGTCTCTGTCCCAGCTCCTGCCAACCTAGCAGTTTGAAAGCAAGAAATCGCAAAGTAGATAAATAGGTACTGCCTCAGTGAGAAAGGTAATAGCATTCCTTATACTCTGGGTCTAGTCATGCCTGCCACATGACTACGGAAACATCTGTAGATGCATATAGCACTGGCTCTTTGGCTGTAAATGGAGTTGAGCAATGCCCCCTAGAGTCAGATAAGACTGGCTTTTGAGCAAGGGAGACCTTTACTAGAACTCCTTCACCCTTTCCTTTATGCAAAGCACACCAAAAGTCTGAACTAAACCATAACTTCCCATTTTGTCTGAACAGGGTTATTCGTATCAACTTTAAAACCTTGAACAACAGTAAGCTGTGGTTTCGGATCTTGGCTTGTTCCAAAATTAATAACAGCAATTCTTCTAAAGGTAAAGGTTTCCCATGCTCGAAAGCCAGTCGTATCTGACTCTAGGGTTCAGTGCTCATCTCTGTTTCAAAGCCAAAGAGCCAGCGCTGTCTGCATCTGTAGACGTTTCCATGGTCATGTGGCAGGCATGACTAGACACCAGAGCACACAGAACACTGTTTACCTTTCAACCAAAGTGGTCCCTATTTATCTACTTGCAATTTCTTGTTTTTGAACTGCTAGGTTGGCAGGAGCTGGGACAAAGATGGGAGCTCATTCCATCCTGCAGTACTTGGGAATCAAACTGCTTACTTCCCACCATCCAGTCAGCATCTTAGCCACTTGAGCCACGGCAGTTCTTCTACTTCCTGGTTAATTAGAGTCTTCCTGCATTAATCACAGTTTAAACTGCGGGAGCTGCATGCACAGGCAGAAAACTTATACAAAGTCAAGTACTGTAATTCAATCAAGTAATTCAAGGTATGCTTGTCACAACTGGGGACATGGGTACCATTTGGACTACACCCATAAACCAGTATACCCCGTATGAAGTGATGCACTGCAGCAGGTTCTGTCAGGTTCTGCAGAACCGGTAGCGGAAATTCCCCCCAGGCCACACCCACTTGGTTGACCATGCCCACATCCATAGCCCATAATGCAGGGTGTTTGGACACGCCCACAGATTTGGCCCTGCTCACAGAGTTGGCCCTGTCCACAGAGTAGGTAGTAAAAAATTTGCAGTGCATGTTACTGCACAAGAAGGAAAAAGATATAAATGTCTCTCTGCTAAAGCACTTGAAACTGATTTTTGAGACAAATCTACATTGCAAAGTGTTACTTCAAGGCAGCTTTAAAAGCACATAAATAAAGTACAGATTAATTCCTGGTAGGCCATTTGCATGCTATTAACTTTACCTAGTGCAGCTAATGTATGAATTTTTAAAGTTTGAGGTGTATCTATTTGAACATACTTTTCCCCACTCCTGTTACACACGCGCACACACATATATAATCAGTACACACAAGGACAATTCATGGACTAAGCAGTGAAGTCCCTGTCCTGTAAATTTGAGGAGGGCTACTTTTCTCTGAACACAAACCACCTATGGCTGCACAAGAGACATAGAGTACAGTAGAGGTTCACTAAGATCTTTCATTGACCAAGGAACTGTTTTTAATATCTCCACAAATTCCATATAGTTCCTTGCATTCTGTATGTCTTCACATTAGACAATGCTGAATCCAGTGTACTTTCAAGAAGAGGAATCTTGAGATTCATTGTGCCTTGGATTTTTACAGATTTAAGCTCAAGCATGTATAAGTGTGTCATGTGAAATATTTTAAGAAGCTTTCAGAAATGCCAGAACACACTATCACATGACTACAGGCTTCTTAAAACAAATACTTTCCTTGCATTTTCTTAGCTCGGTTGTGGTTTCAAAATGTCTACTTTTTCATTGGTATTGAAAGGACATTAACATAGACCATGCACCCATGTATTCATCTGTAAGATTAATGAGCTCTGCGTCTCTGCTTGCACGATCGTGCACATTTGGAGAACTTTTCCCAGACAACATTTTAATGCTGACTTCCAACTCTTCAGAGCAGGTATAGGTCTGAAACTTTTCTGCTTTCCCAAGGGTTTCAATAGAATGTAACTCCCAAACCGGGAAATGAGCCAAAACTGTGAGGTGGAAAACTGGTCATTGACCTATGGATGTCTACTATTCAAGGACAAATTCTAAATGCACAAGCTCCAAAAGATGAGGGGAACTGGAGGTGAAAAAGACCTAAATGTACCACAAGAAAAAGCCAATATCATTTCACTGTTAGCAGTATGGGTATAAAAATGTATACCAGGTTTAATGTGACTTTGCAAGCTAATGAATGCTCAGAGGTACAAAACACTTGAAATCACTAAATTTACAGTTTGGGATTATGGCTGAGACCTCCAAATTGCTTCTCTAGAGTAATCTGGTTGTTCTAAAATTCTTTGCACTGGATTAAGGAGTGTAAAGGATACCTGTCACTGCCAATCTATCTGATGGTACATCTTGAAGTTTACACCTAGCCCACAATAACACAAGGAACCTAATATAATTCTCTCCCCCCCCCCAAGGATCATTGCCTCACCATGGTGAGGGGGCTTGTGTGGTTTGATGAGGCTATGGGCTATGATGTGTAAGGCCACCCAAGACAGACAGGCCATAATGGAGAACTCAGACTAAATGCAATCCACTGGAGAAGGAACTGGCAACCCTGTCCACAATTCCTGTCGCACACAAAAGCATGGAGAGTGTGAAAAGGCTGAAAGATATGGTACCCAAAGATGAGCCCCTCAGGTCAGAAGCTATTGGAGAAGAGCAGATGTCAAGTACAAGTAGCCCCAGAAAGAGTGAAGTGACTGGGCCAAACCTGAAAGGATGCTCAGCTGTGGATGTGTCTGACAATGAAAAGAAAGTCTGCTGCTGTAAAGAAAAATATTGCATAGGAACCTGGAATGTAAGATCTATGAATCAAGGTAAGCTAGATATGGTCAAACATGAGATGGCAAGAGTGAACAATGACATCTTGGGAATCAGTGAACGAAAGTGAATGGGAATGGGTGAATTTAACTCAGGGGACTATTATATTTACTAATGTAGGCATGAATCATTTAGAAGAAATGGAGTGATCCTTATAGTCAATAAAAGAGTGAGGAAAGTAGTAAAGGGATACAACCTCAAAAATGTCAGAATAATCTTCATCTGAATCTAAGGCAAACCAGTCAACAACAGAGTAATCTAAGTTCCAAAGAGGGATCAAAATAGGCAGGGAAACTAGAGACCAAATTGCCAACATTCACTAGAACATGGAGAAAGCAAGAAAGTACCAGAAAAACATCTATTTCTGTTTCATTGACTACTTCTCTTGGAAAATATAAACACCATAGGTCTTTACAGAGCTACAATTTCAATAGTTTAAAAGGAAAGCTTCACTTTGTAGGTTCATTTAACTACAGGTTTGTCTACTCAGACTCTGATGTACCAAACTATTAATGGGGAGAAATATTAACATATATTTATGAGTTATTTATTTATTTACTATTTATTAGTTCGAGTTCTTCACCGCCCACTTGGCCGAGGCCGACTCAGGGCAGTTTACAATAATATATAAAAACAACACAGTTAAAAACTGAATTGAACAACCAACCACCCCCTTTAAAAAAGGGTACAGGGACCAAAGGTACTGAAGGGGGAGGCTTCTGCTAAACCAGCCACCCAATGGTGGTCACCCTTTTACCTGTACCCCATACTTGGCCAGTCAGCCAGGTTTTGAGTTCTTTCCTGAAAGGCAGCAATTCCGTCTAGAGACGTAGCTCTGTTGGTAGGAGGTTCCAGAGGGCCGGTGCGGACACAGAGAAGGCCCTCTTCCTTGTGCTAGAGAGGCGAGCCCCCCTAGCGGAATCAGAGAACCCCTCCGGTCTGCTCTGGTTGGATGGACAGACGTCCTTAGAGCAATGCGGTCTCTTAGGTATCCTGGCCCACTACCATATAGGGCTTTAAAAGTCAAAACCAGCACCATGAATTGCACCCGGAGACATACCGGTAACCAGTGCAGCTCCCGGAGTAGTGGCGAGACATGGGCATAACGTCTACACCCCATCACCAGCCGGGCAGCCACATTCTGGACCAGCTGCAGCCTCCAAATGGTCATCAAGGGCAGCCCCATGTAGAGCACATTACAATAATCTAGTCTGGAGGTAACCAGAGCATGAGTGACCATGAACAGGGAATCACTGTCCAGGAATGGGCACAACTGGTTGATTAACTGTAGCTGTGCAAAAGCCCTCCTGGCCACGGCTTCCACTTGTTCCTCGAGCAACCGTGAGTCCAGGAGGACCCCCAAGTTGTGCACCGGGTTTGTCTGGGGCAAGACTGCCCCGTCCAAAACCAAAGATGGTAGTTCCCGGGACAGCACAGGACCCCAAATCCACAGCCACTCAGTCTTGCTGGAATTCAGTTGTATTTCACTTATATTGCACCTTTCTTCCACCAAAAATGGTTTACAAACATGCATACTACTGAAAACACAGTAAGCAGGGAGCCAGTTTGAGTTCCCATTGAAAGAATATCTACAGCTACATAAGCAGTGTTCTTCCATGACCTTTGAGAGCAATGCTCCCAAACAAGGACCCTTTCCTGCATACTTTAAAACCCAGAGGTTTTCACATGCAAAGTTCGATCAAACTCAGCCAAATTTCTCTCTAATTACATGTGCTTTTACAAATTCATTCCAAGCAGATGCAGCAATTGCCTATCTGTGTGTCTGGGAGTAACATCTATTGAACCCAGTGGGATTTATCTGTGCATTTATAGGATTGCAATGTTAGTAACACAGCTTTATTTCCTCACTGTACTTTTGGCTAATTAGCTCAATCTTATAAAGTTGTCATACCTCTTAATGAACATTGAGTTTTAGATTTTTTTAAAGGTCATAGCCACAACCATTGTTTCCTATTTCAACAGTCCCAAGAATACATAACAGGCTCTTTTACTTTTTAAAGTATTCATATGCAAGGAATTGCAAGATTCTTCATGTTCATTATGAAAACTGATTAAAAAAAGCACTGAAAATTAAAACTCATGAAGCTAAAGTTACTTGGCTGTCCAATAAACACTCACATTTTTGTAAGGAATTATTTCATTTTTCTTTTCTTTCCTTTTCCCTTTTCCCTTTTCCCTTTCCCTTTTCCCTTTTCCCCTTTCCTTCCTTCCCTTCTTTTTGAAGAATCAGAGCAAAATGGGTCATTATGCTGCTTTGAAAGGTGATTGTTTCACCTAACAAACAACTTAGAGTCTTAGACAATTTGGAAACATTGCATGAATAAAACATGGGACATGATTGGCATTCTCGGAATATTTTCCTCATTTTTCTCTCTCTTTTCCCCGAAACATATCAGGTTAGCCTCTGGTGGTAATAAGAGTTGATAATGGTACAATTTGCAACAAAGGAACTAGAACATTAATTATACTGTCACTCTGTTTTTATTGTGACAATAAACAAGATTTATTCTAATGAAGGTTATGATATAGTAACTTTGAATTAAGGCATTGTTATCAAGGCATAAATAAAATACAATTCCACATTTTTCTTTTTAGAACTTACAAGTAAATATTATTGTATTTCTACATTTACTTTCAAATGGTTGCTTTTTAAAGTAGAATAAACATATATATACACACACACACACACACACCACACACACACACACACACACACACACACACACACCACACACACACACACACACACACACACACACACACACACACACACACACACACACACACACACACACACACACACACACACACACAGAGAGTTATTTTGATTTTTGTTCCCAGCTTAGTAAAGGAAAAGGTCTCCCTTGTTCGAAGGTCAGTGGTATGGCCAAAGAGCCAACACTGTCTGTGACTGTAGATGTTTCCATTGTCATGTGACAGGCATGACTAGATACCTGAATTCATAGAACGCTGTTTACCTTACCACCAAAATCTACTTGCAATTTCCTGCTTTTGAACTGCTAGGTTGGCAGGAGCTGGGGCAGAGACAGGAGCCCACTCAAATTCAGTGGAGCTAATTTCTAGATAGACATTTAAAACATTGCACTGTAAAGTATATAAGCTGTGCTCAGTTTTTCTCCTTCTAGAGATGGTATAGATTCCCTCCCCACTTTGTAGACCCCAGTGTATTTTGAATTCCCTCCTCCCCTGGAGAGTTGAAAAGTTTTGCAATGAATATTCCTTGGGTACTTAGGAATGCAAAATATTATTTGGGATATTTAGGAATGAGAAACCCCATTTGTGGAAGTCTACTAGCATGAAAGTGGATTTTGCATCTTGGAGAAATAAGGAAATTGCAATTTCATAGTGTATATATGTCTCTACCCTCCCCTCATTCCTCTTGCACTCTCAAAATAGTCAATGTAAAACTTAACCATCATTTTGATTATCTGTTCCATGAAGAGATGGGTGCTTATTTCTGATGGAGACTATACATATTATAGGAGGATGTACTCATCTGTAAGATTTTGTATCAAGCCATGAATTCTACATAGAAACTGTAAAGTGGTGATTATAACAATAATGATTTGGATTACTATTTAAAACAGCCTCATAAGAAACAGTGTTTTCAATTCCTATTCATTCCACTTTGTATCATTTGCTAGGACAGACTATCATGGGTCAGTGACGGTGAACCCCGGCACTCCAGGTGTTCTTGAACTTCAATTCCCAGAAGCCCTGATCAGCAGGAGTGCTGATTTGGGCTTCTGGTAATTGAAGTCCAAGAACACATGGAGTGCTAAGGTTCGCCATCACAGCCATAGGTCTTCAGGGAGGGCAGATTTAGCAACTTCTTGAAATTTCATCCTCATAACCAGCCAACCTTCTACACTGCTCCTGGAATTTTTAGGGACCAACTCTTTTAGTCTTCCTCTTGAACCTGTGGGAAAAGGTAGGAAATGGTGTGATTTGAACAGGCCAAAATTTTAATGTGAATAATGTTATTGTGAACTTGACAACTGGATGTTTGTCAGGTCAACAGTTTAAGACCTGAGTACTGCATGACAGAGTGAGTGCATGTCATCTGTGCCAGCTCCTGCCAACCAAGCAGTTCAAAAGCAAGAAATTGCAAGCAGATAAATAAGTACCACTTTGACAGGAAAGTAACAGTGTTGAATGCACTTGGGCATCTAGTCATTCCTATGAAAATATCTGGAGATGCAGTAAACAGAGATGAACAGCAGCCCCTAGAGTAGCACATGGCTAGCTTTCAAGCAAGGAAGACTTAATGTTATTGTTAAATCAAAGAAGAGATGTTATAACTAATCATCAGTAGACTAGGAAAAACTCATGCAATCTTTACTTCTACATTTCTACTTGTGTTAAAAATCAAGACTGGAAGAAGTTGGAAGCATGTATATTCAGTTCTCATATTTTATGTATAGCCATACATTGTACAATGTGGGAGATGTACAGATGGCTTCTCCTATGGATTGTTAAAATGTATATACCACCTGCGTGTTCATAGATGTTTATGTAATCTGGACCAGGATTTGGCAAAGAGAGGGTGTTGAAACTGGGCAAACAGCAGTTTCAGGCATGTGTTTTTAATCGGGAAAATTTTATGAAATTGGAAATAGCTAGCCCCTTCTCTCACAAGCTACAATCTGAATTCAGATTACTTCACAGATACACACACACCACAAACACAACAGCTATTAATATTTCATGAACAAAATTCTGTTCACAGGTTTCCTACCTGATGTTTAGTTTGGCATTTTTTTACCGGCGTGGAGTTATTTCCAGGCATGAGTGATGAGTAACTGAAGTTAGTGATTAACAGGCATTTTTCAAAGTGGAATTTTCATACTATCTTGAGTTAATGCAGAAAGAAAAGTGATATGAAGTAGTATAATACTGCTACTGCCAAGTTGTCAGTTTTCAAGGCGATGGTACCTAGCAGTTGCATTACCATTATATAAGAAAACTGCAAATCTGCCAAGGCTGAGCTTTTAAAAGTGAGACTCATTTTGTTCTTCAGAAGTCCAGTCGTAAGCTGAACTTCAAATAGGTATTAAAATTTCACTTTTCTCCTATGCAAAAAATAAAATAAAATACTGCTTCATTTTGGTCCTGCTACTCAGACACTTTATAAGCATATACATTTAACTGATACAAACCCAACTAGCTGCATTTTTCTGGGGATACCTATTATCTTGAGAAATAACTGGAGAAATGTGTTAAAAACAGGTATCACTCCTGTGGACAATCAGAAGATATACACAATTTCTTAGAAGTGTTCAAAATTTTTGTTTAATAGTAAAAAGAGAAGATAAATTTCAAAATATTTCACAATTTTAGCATTTAATTGGATAGCTACTACTGGAAGATGACTGGGGTGCATGAGTAATGAAATATCTATCACCTAAGACAGATGACAAAGTCTGGCCAGGCTATCCTGCTATAGTAATAGAGTAGACCATACTGCCAGTTTCACAATGTCGAGTGTCCGGTGGCAGTTAACTAACTTGACAACCCTAAAGACTAATGGCCTTGGGTGCCAAAGTCCACAGGGAAGGGTGATGGTCCCCAGATGGATTAAATCCCACTTGAATGCATCTTGATGGAGAGCAGCAGCTTCATCAATCCTGGCCTGGGGCCGATGAGGACTTTGTGTTCCAAAAGGGCTCAGGACCAGAAAGTAACTCATGGAACTGGATCAGTGGTATGGGGGTCATGCTCCGATGCGGAAGACAGATGGAAGGCCACTGCCTCAGGACAATCTTCATGGCTGATCGCCATCATGATCATCAATATTCGGATTCAGATACAAGAAGAAGAAGAAGGTGGTGGTGGCAGATGAGTTTTCGTACAGCTGGTGTGAGATAGAGACTACAATGGAGAGGGCTGATCTAGGCCAAGAAGCATAAGTCAACTCCAGAGGTGCCTTTTGCTTCTTTGTTTCAGAGATACAATTTCTGAGCCAGTTTTAACAGATATATACGAGGTTATTATTCCCAGTAGAAGGAGAGCTGGGACTGCAGAACATACTGATTCATATACTACAGATGTGGAGAAACTACAGCATGTGGTTCCCAATGACATTTTTGCAGCCCTTTGATGGCTGCTGGCCAAAGTAAATTCTGCAAAATCATGTGATTTTTCTGGTCCTTGAAACCTCTACATCAGGCTATTTTTCAGTGAAATGGGGTGCAGACCCTTCAGCTCTCCTTTAAAAAGATGTTCAACAAGAAGTACATTTCTAGCAACAGTCAGTTTTGTGGTTTATGTATATAATTTGTTCTCTCTCTCTGACTGGTGAAGATCCTGGGAAACTAAGTCCTAATAATTTGCTTGATTCTCAAAGAAGTAGGTCTACTAATTTAGTTAAACTTAAATTTAGATTATTATTATTTTTAGATGGCACCATCAGATGGTGGTGGGATTGTGAATGTATTTGTTTATAGCGTAATGTTGCTATTTAAAGAATGTGAACTGCCCTGAGTGAGAATCGCTCCCAGATAGACAATACACACACACACACACACACACACACACACACACACACACACACACACACACACTCACTCACTTACTGTTCATAGGAACCTGTTCATAGGAACAGGTTCAAATATGTGCTTGGTAATACAAATCCCCAAACAATCCTGGTAAGCTGGTGGTCTTTAGACTTCAATTCTAGGCAAATGTTCAGTGTACATTTATAAAATACCCAACTCAAACACAGGTTTATTTCTCAGGATACATGCATTGACACTCTGTCAAAAATTTTGAAAGATGGAGATTATAAAGCATATTAAGGGGGCCATGGCAATATTTTGATGGAAATATAGGGAACACGTGCATTTTACTGGAAATAAAGAAATGCTAATGAAATATAATTCTCTTGCTTGTGACCACACTCTTTGAACCTTGGCACGGGAGCGGGGAATACAACTCTTGGAAAAGTTCCAGGCTATGTTTGTTTTTGTAGCAAGGGCACATATTGATTTGTTATTCATTCTTTGCTCACCTTCATCCCCTCATGTTCCTTCAGTGAATGACAGTGAGGATCTGTTCATCTTTTGCAATCTCTGTCTCTTCGCACAGAGCTCAATATGAAGGTCACAATCCTCTGTCATTTCCCCATTCAGTTTCTGCACATTCAGTCCTTGATTGCTTCTGAGGAAATGCAAGTAAAATGGTGCATTCTGTCATTAGCTTCTTAAATTCCTCTCAGCATTCCTGGGCTTTTGGCTGATCCAGAAAATAGCCTGCCTTGTGACATGTTTACCCTCATCTCTGCATTCTAATGGGAGTAGTCCCTTGATGATTTCTCCAGCCATCTGTTCTGGATGTTTGCAATATATGAAAAATCATGAAAAGCCATTGTAACATATTCAAAACAATGCTATGGAGGAAGCTGTTTTCAATGAGAAATGTTGCACTTCCTCAAAAACTCAAACTTAACAAAATGTTCCAATGGTCCACATCCTCACACCTGTCAATATTCACTCTTCTTATCTCCTGCCATAGCCTTAAAATCCTATGACAACAGGCTCATGAACCTACCTTAGGAAACTGAAAAACTGTACTGGTTTTTTTGCTCTGCCTTTCACCACTGCTGACACTGATATTTCAAAAGATATTTGGAAAAAGAGGGAGTGTTGGGCCCTGATGTTATATAGAGCTTAAAAACTGACAAGAAAGCACTGTTAAAATGTTCAAGGGGTTAGCAACTCCCCTCTCATAAAATGATAAATTTGCGACCATTTTTTTTGAAGGGAAGGATAATCTAAGTACAGCATAGTAATAGTAAGTGATCTCACCTCTATTTACTGGTTTCACAAATCAGGATTCCCTTTTCTTTTCATGGACTGCAACAAATATTACAGTATTTAGATAGAGTGAGGAGTTAGAATTGTACAAATCTATGTTTCAGAGCTAAAACTAGTATAATCAAATAAAATTCTAGATAGTTCTGATGATGAGGCAGCAAACAAAGGAAGCTTTTCTCATGGAGAAATAAAGCCTTCCGGTATATTAGCTTTTCAGACTGACTGTCTTTTATCAACGAACCATTTCTTAAGTCAAAGTATACCCTGCGTCCCAACGCACATAAACAGAATACGTAGAGAGGCGATGGACGCAGGATATACTTTGACTTAAGAAACGATTCCTTGATAAAAGACAGTCAGTCTGAAAAGCTAATATACCGGATAGCTTCAGGAAATATTATATCTACAAATCAATTGATACAAGTTAAACATTATAGACTCTTATGAATTTACTTTTGAGCCCCTTCTTCTGCGTGTTACAGATTTATGAACTCTTTGTTGCAAAATACTGCTGTAGAGTATTTTTGTACATTTTTGTGAATTTGAAACCTGAATATAAGGAAATTTATTTTTCAAATTAATATCTATATGGACTTTGAAAATAAACAGTGTGTGAATCAGTAAAGATACAACGTTTACAAACAGTTTTTGCTCCTTCCTTCTAACAGCTGTAATCCAAAAAGTTGCCTAACTGTGAGCATGTAGACACATTTTTCAAATATTGCTCTTAAAATTTCCTGTATTGGGTAGAGTGAGGCACTTGGATACAAAAATTCAGGGTGCCAATCCCCATTTGGCCATGGACAATCACTGTGGTGAAGAGGGGTGGAACTGGTAATGAAACTATCTGGAACGTCCCACTAAGACCATGTCAGTCAGTTCCATCTTGATGACACATAAACACACACTTTGCTGATTAAGGAGAGAGAGCCTGTTCCCATGACTGAACACCATTACAACAAGGAAACAGATTCCTTGCCTCATTTGAAAGTTAAAGGAAATAATTTACAACAGAGAATGCTTATTGACCTAATGATTTTGCTTTGGGTACCATAATTCATAAATAATTAAATCTCTGTGAGAGGGCAGGTGGTGGTCTGAACCCCATGGTAGAAAGGAAACACTGGAAACCTCAGTGCCACACAGCTGGCAAGATTGGCTCACCAGGGGTGGGCTCTCACCCTGGCATCTTGAGCTTCCAAAAGAGGTGGCATGGCAAGAGAGGCTGCATGTGGATTGGTAAATTGGCTGCATTGGGCACAGGCAGTGCCATAAGATTGACTGTGATGGAGGCCAGGGTGAGATAGGACAGCAGAAAGGAAGAGAGCAGAATTGGGAAGTAGCTTGGTGCTCTGGAACAAACAAACAACATCTGCACTCATGCCCTCCTATTTTGGTTACCCACCAGGCCCAGGGCCTAGTGCTTCGAAGTGCCATCTCAGATAGAATTGTCTAGAAACCAGACTGCCTGGGAACATGCACCAAAGTCAATAGAGGCCCCATTTCTTTTCCTACATCAACCCAACTTTGCCACTGGTAAGAGACTCAAGGTTATGAGACTTCAGTAGCTGGATCAAGACCTGTAAGCCCAGCATGAACAGTGGTCAGGTGTCAGACAGGACTGAGTGGGAGGCTCCCACAGTCTGGACTTTATACCCAAGCTGCACAAGTGAAGGCCTGTGAAGTTGTGAGAGGCAAAAGGATAAAGAGGCCTACCCTGCTGGGACTAGGGGAAACCATCATGACTTAAGATTTGGAAGTCTCATAATAAATAGTTCAGCAATGAAAGTTATATGGTTGTGCAATAAGCTGGTCTCCTGTACAGTGATGACATTCTTGAAGGAGCTCTTTGACACCCCTTTTGCGAAAGAGCCTGGGGATGTGCACACTCCCAATGTTTCCTTTTTATTTTAAAGCAGTAAAGTAGAACTGCAGCAGTTATCAGAATAGTAGCACTGAGCTGAGCGGAAAAATGATCTTATACACCAGTGAGGGCTTGTAGTTTGGATTTTCACTACTCAAAACTGTTCCTAGTTTATCTGGGTGGGCAGGGGAGGACACAAAGGTATTGAATGAGTCCCTCATTTTACAGAACAGGAATATTTTTAAAAAATACAGTGGTGTTGTCACTGGTGGTGACTTTGAGAGAGAGAAGAGTTGCAGTTTTCCATTGTTGCTTGGATTTCATTTCGGATTTGTGGTTAAAGAAGAAAGGGAAGAGGTCAATAAAACATGACAGTTGCAATATTTGTTTTTCCATAAGTCTGAGCGCAATTTGCAGGATAAGCAAAGTCTCTTCATTCGGTTTTGTTTTCCGTGTTAAATTCAACAATAAGCCGGTGGTAGAAAATAATCACATGTCATCTGAAAACACATTGGAAAAGTTAACAAGTGGTTCTCCTTTTCCACTCACTCTTAGAAAACAGAAACGGGCCAAAGACCAGGTAGCAAACTGAAATCCCTTTTCAGATAATGACCTATAGCTCTGAGTGGATATAATGTCAAGAATATACATATGCCAAAGTGTTTTTTTCCTGCAGTTATTGAACATAGCTTTGAGGCCCTTTCCACCTACCAAAAAAAAAAAAAAAACTAAACAAATGCCACATTTTAAAAGATTTTTCCTCCCAATTCTTTTATGGAGGACATTATACCTTTCAGAGATAGGGAGGCTACCTTTTTATTTTATTTTTTGTTTCTACAAGAAATGACTGGGTTTTGCCATGCAGTGTGGTAGTTGTGGTAGCCTTGTCAAAAAGAAGAAATACATCTGCAGATTGGGGTGTGGGGCATAATAATAGAGAGTGCTGAGCCTCTCATATTTCACTGTTGTAACTTACTTTCTCTCCTGTGTTTTCCTGGGTCTGTTTGATTTCAAGAGGGTGAAATACCTACAGTGCATAATTGAAATGAAAGAGATATTTTGTGCTGCTATTTCTTTTTTCTTTCCTTTTTTTAAGAGGAAAGAAATAAGTGAGCTGTACGGCAAGGAAGTGGAGCGGAGAACAGCTCACAGTCATATTATTATATCTTTTAGGGGGCTGAGCTCAATAAAGCAGATGTCCTATATTTACAAAATTGCTTTTAAAATGTTGTTTATGGGGAAAGAGAAAAGATGCAAATAGTTTTTAACATTTTGCCCCCCAGCACTGTTGAAGTACATTTCTGCTGCAAGATGTTTTATCTTATTCATATGGATAAGCCAGCTAGAGTGAACTAATATCTCTGCAACTTCTTCAGGGTATTTCATTGCTACTACCTGCAAATAATATGAATTTCATTTAACTAGTCAAGGGCCAGATAACAAAGCTCCAGGACATTTTTCTTTCCTCCTGAAATGGCATGACAAGAAGACAGATGGCCATATTTATTTAAGGTGCATTTCTGCTCTCCTCCACCCCCACCCCACCCCCACCCACCCCATGTCATACTGCCTAGCTGTGCTTATGGCCTGTAATACTCCTGGCTTTGCCTTTGAGCTTCCAATACTGGGGGTGATAAGTCAATTTGCAAGTGCATTTTGCATTACTGAACTGAGGAACTGAAGGATTCATTATTATCTCATAATTCTTCTTCTGGAAGGCGAGTGCCCCCCCCCCCTCTTTAACATTTAAAGTCATGTACTTTCACCCTCAACTATGGTCCAACAGCTCTAGTCCACATTTAAGACCCTTGTGCTATCTTTCCAACTGGATTTTTAAGGGTGTTACTCCTAGATGCTTCTCATCAACACTGTATTGAAACAATACAAGCTATTAACAATGCAGTAAAATTTACAAGAATTAACATCATGCAAAAACGGTTCAAAAATTAGTATGTCTGGGAAGTAATTGTTAACTTGATACTGATGAGAATTCAATGTCAATAATATCATCCTCAAGAAAGCTTTAAAAGGCTGGGAGCCCACAAAGAGACCCTATGATTTGTAAATGGATACAAAAAAAATTGCCTCCTCTGATGGATATTTGAGGGAGGAAGCCAGGGCTGTAGCCAGGATTCTAGGTTGTTGTTGTGTGTGGTTTTTTTTTGGAGGGGGGGTAGGAAGGGCAAAAAAAATTCAGGAGAGGCAACAATGTCACACTCACATATATAATATTGGCATCACAAGGTGAGTTGGGGGGGGCTGTTAACTCAGGAGGGTTTTTGCCCCCTGCCCCTCCTGGCAAAAGCCCTGGAGAAAGCATTCCTTTTGATATTTTAGGGCCCTAAGTTGTTTAGGTAGTCTGGCCAGGTTGTCCTGCTATGGTAATAGAGTAGACCATACTGCCAGCGACCTAACAGCCTTGGGTGGCAAAGTCCACAGGGGAGGATGATGGTCTCCAAGTGGATTAAATCTCACTTGACTCCATCTTGATGGAGTGTAGCAGCTTCATCAATACGGGCCTGGGGCTGAGGAGGATTTGTATGTCAAAAGGACTAAGGCCATGGGGAAATTTTTTTGTAAATGAAGATATTGCAAGTGTTTTTATATTGGGCCCAAGGAAGGGGAGAAAAGTCCAAAGGAATGTGTTGATTAAATTTGCAAATTGGGGGGATAAGTTGAAGGTGATGGCGTTTATAAAACAAGCTGGGTCTGGCGTTTTAAAAATTGATGGTTGTGATGTTGAGGTTTATAACGACATATCTGTTGAGGAACGGGTATGGCGCTATAAGATGAAACCTGTGACACAATTATTAAGAGAACGTGAAAATGTTTATCATTAGAAGTTTCCTCAACAGCTCAGATTCTTTTATGAAAAAAAAATGCATACAATAGATTATCTGTGCCAGATAGGATTGGTTAAAACAGCATCTCGAGAGTGGCGAGCCTTGAGGAAGGCCTTGTTTGAAGCGGGGGGTACACAAAGAGAGTCAGGGATCGAACAAGAGAAGGGGGCCACAGGAGGAGCAGAAGAGGAGGATGAGGGACAGGTGGCGGAGGTGCCAGGGTGAAGCAGGGTACTAGAGAGGGGGATTAGACGGGTAAGGGAAAGATGAGGGGCTTTAATTAGGTTAGATTTTGAAGAGGAGAGTCGGCGCTAGAGCTTTAATTAGAATGCACATCTTACATGTCTCCCCCCTCCCCCCTTTGAAGAATAAGGGCCACTTTTTGGTAGGAAAAGTGGGGAGGGCGATTTTGAATGTTAAATGTTTTTTGTTTGGTTTTTCTAAAAGAAAAAATGTAGTTATATGTATGGTGAAGGTAATTACACAAAAAAGAGTCTGTGGTGGTCAAAACGCAAGGATGTTACATAAATTATGAGGACTTTTAAAGTATTGACGTGGAATGTGAAAGGCACGGGCAGCCAAATGAAGAGGAGGAGGTTGGAATTTGCTTTGAGGAAAGATAGGCCGGACATAGTCTTTCTCCAAGAAACACATCAAAAAACAGAGGACACAAATAAGATTTATTTGGGTTGGATGCAGATTTATGAAAAGTCCTATGGAACTTCTAAAGCAAGGGGGGTGGAGACCGGAACAAGATGGCGGGGGAGTAAGATGCGAGTGAAGCAAGCTGCGAGATAAATGTATTAAAAAGGTGGAAAAACAAAGGCTGTCAAAGATAAATCTGAGAAAAAAGACAGAGGAGTGCTGTGGGGGTGAAGAAGTTGAAGATTTCAGGGATCAAAAGAGTCTGTGCCAGTGTGATAGAGCCTGAAAATGCTCGAACAGGCAGAGAGACGCCGCATGAATGGGACAACACAGATTTGCAAGCCTCTGTAAGTCCTCCATTTCCTCTTAAAGTTTATTTTGGGCTGTAAAGACTACCTAATTAAGGAAGGTGTGATTGATGAGACTGAGAAGGAAAAACAGACTTGTGCAAGATAGTGAAAGATTGGGTTTCAAAGGCAAGGTAAAGAGAGTAAGTTTGAAATAAGCCTTGAAAGTGAGTGGAGAAACCCTGAATGCCCTTAAAGTATTGGAGCAAATTTTTGAACAAAAAAGAGAGATGAAAGGGGAACTCTGAGGCAAGAGAGCTAATGGATTGAAAGAGGGGGAGTCTATTTGTCCCCCTTTCTTTTTCTGAGAGGAAGAATTTTTGAAAGAAGAAATAAAAAAAAATAAAAAAAAAAGGAGAGAGTGAGTGAAGAAGAACAGGCTCTTGAAGATGAGAAACAGCTGATAAAGTAGCTGCGACCTTAAAGTAGTGAGAGGAGAGAAAAAAGGAAGTGAGAAACAGTCAGCCCTAAATGAGTTATTAACATCCCAAAGACTTCAGACTTTAGAAAACTATCAAAATGGATCCTAGTGACAAATTAACAGAAGATTTCGTGGAAAGGTGTATGGAAAGAGTATCGACTAAAGGGGATATATATATGATGGAGATAAAAGAGCTGATTGAGGATACAAGAATGTTTTTTCAAGAAAGATATCTGGACATGGAGAACACAATTCAAGAAAAAGGACAGTGCATGGAGGACATAATTCAAGAAAAAGGACAGTGCATGGAGGACACAATTCAAGAAAAGGGACAGTGCATGGAGGACACAATTCAAGAAAAAGAACAGTGCATGGAGGACACAACTCAGTGTATGGAGGACACAATTCAAGAAAAAGGACAGTGCATGGAGGACACAATTCAAGAAAAAGGACAGTACATGGAGGACATAATAGAAGTAAAATTAAAAGAAATCATGAATGGACAACAAGAATTAAGGGAATTGTTAGTTAGCTATATGAAAAAAATAAATAATAACTTTATGACAATAGAGGCAAAATTAAAAGCTGTGGAAGAGGAGATAAAACAGATACAAGCAGTGGAGAAAGAAATGGGTAATTGGAGTAAACTTGAGAAAAGGTTGAACAGAATAGATGTGACAAGGAAGCAAGAAATGAAAGACACCATGAATGGACAACAAGAATTAAGAGACTTACTAGCCAACTCCATGAAAGCAGTAACTAAAAATTTTGAGACAATAAAGGTAAAAGACTTGCAAGAAAAAGATAAAAGAATAGGTAAGCAAGAAAAAAGACTGTACATGCTGGAAGAGATGGCGAGACAAAAGAACGTGTTGATTAAAAATATTCCAGAGGGAAGTCCAGACCGTTTGAGAGAAAGAATTATTAAATGGTTGAATGAACTGAAGATGGGGAGAGAATTCACACAAGAGGATATCCTAGCAGTTTACAGATTGGGGAAGAGAAGAAATGGGACTTTTAAAAGGTTTGTTTTGGTAAAATTTGCAGGTCTGGATAGAAAACTAGAATTAATGGCATTTTTAAGAAGAAACGGTACACGAGTACCAAAATTGGATGGGGAAAAACTGGATATTTATCAGGATATAACTAAAGAAGAAAGATTGTGGAGGAAGAAAATTAAACCAGTTACTACATTGCTAAGGGATAAGGGAGTGAAATATAATTGGCAAAAATTACATCATTTAAGATTCTTTTGGGCTGGTAAAGTTGTTGTGATAAACAAGCAAACTGAATATTTGGATATCTTAGAATCTTGTAATATCATTAAGAGAGGATCAGAAGAATGGAGAAAACTTAAAGAAGAGCTTTTAGTTTTGAGAAGTCAATTCAAAATATAAAAGAAGTGAAAAATATAGGGAGAAAGATAGGGGCAAAAGGGAATATCTATGAAATTGTTACAAAAAGGTTAATAACTTTTGTTAAGAATGGTTAAAAGGGGGTAAGGTGGATGGAAAATCACAATGTAAAGTTTGAAATAAATGGTTTAATAAGTTTGAAATGGTAAATAACCCTCTGTTAAGGAATGCCAAGGAAGGGCAACTAGTAGTAATGCTTGAATATGATGTTTTGGAAATTGTTACCTTTCAATGAGTTTCCATTTGTTGTTATTTTGGTTTTTATATTTGTTCTGATGTAAGATGGAGGAGTTCCAGTTTAAGGAAGAGATCAAAATATATAAATAACTTTCTCTTAATGGGGTCTAAGATTATGAGGAAATACATGTTGGGGAAGACTGCAGAGAATATCATATGTGCAGTATATAGATAAAGAATTTGTAATAGGTACAGAAAGGGTATTGAATAAGCTTAACTACTTCAGTAATGGTAGGGGGAGGGAAAGAAAGGGGGAGATAACTTTAGGATTAAACTTTGCATAGAAAAGAGTTGAAGGAAAGGTAAGGACATGCGTAATGGTAGAATAACCATTAGTAGGAGGAAAAGAGAGAGAAAAACAGCTGTATGTTATGAACAACAAAAGTTATTTAATGTCTTAAATATTAGCAAGAATCCATCTTGCCCCTATCTATTAGGATATAAAAAAGGAAGAAAGATTGTGGAGGAAAAAAAAAATTTAAAATAGTTAAGTCATAAGGATATGAGTTAATCTTCCGTGTAAGAAAATTTGTTTTGATAAGTAATTATATTGGGATTTTGGTTATATTACAACCATGTAATATTGTTAAAGAAGGATTAGAAGAATGAAGGAAACTTAAAGAAGTCAGGACATAACTAAAGAAGAAAGATTGTGGAGGAAAAAAATTAAACCAGTTACTATATTGCTAAGGGATAAGGGAGTGAAATATAATTGGCAAAAATTTCATCATTTAAGATTCTTTTGGGCTGGTAAAGTTGTTGTGATAAACAAGCAAACTGAATATTTGGATATCTTAGAATCTTGTAATATCATTAAGAGAGGATCAGAAGAATGGAGGAAACTTAAAGAAGAGCTTTTAATTTCGAGAAGTCAATTCAAAATATAAAAGAAGTGAAAAATACAGGGAGAAAGATAGGGATAAAAGGGAATATCTATGAAATTGTCACAAAAAGGTTAATAACTTTTGTTAAGAATGGTTAAAAGGGGGTAAGGTGGAAGGAAAACCACAATGTAAAGTTTGAAATAAATGGTTTAATATGTTTGAAATGGTAAATAACCCTCTGTTAAGGAATGCCAAGGAAGGGCAAGTAGTAGTAATGCTGGAATATGATGTTTTGGAAATTGTTACCCTTCAATGAGTTTCCATTTGTCGTTATTTTGGTTTCTATATTTGTTCTGATGTAAAATGGAGGAGGTTTGGTATAAGGAAGAGATTAAAATATATAAATAACCTTTTGTTAACGGGGTCTAAGATTATGAGGAAATGGATGTTGGGGAAGACTGCAGATAATATCATATGTGCAGTATATAGATAAAGAATTTGCAATAAGTACAGAAAGGGTATTGAATAAGCTTAACTACTTCAGTAACGGTAGGGGGGAGGGAAAGAAAGGGGGAGATAACTTTAGGATCAAAAATTTGCATAGAAAAGATTTGAAGGAAAGGTAAGGACATGTGTAAGGGTAGAATAACCATTAGTAGGAGGAAAAGAGAGAGAAAAACAGCTGTATGTTATGAACAACAAAAGTTATTTAATGTCTTAAATATTAGCAAGAATCCATCTTACCCCTATCTATCAGGATACAAAAAAGGAAGAAAGATCGTGGAGGAAGAAAATTAAAATAGTTAAGCCATAAGGATATGAGTTAATCTTCCGTGTAAGAAAACTTGTTTTGATAAGTAAATATATTGGGATTTTGGTTATAATACAACCATGTAATATTGTTAAAGAAGGATTAGAAGAATGAAGGAAACTTAAAGAAGAGCTGTTAATTAAGGGAGGCTAACCCAGAACATAAAGTAACAGGTAGAGTATGATGTTTCTGAAAATGTTTCTTTAAAAAATAATAATAATAATAATAATAATCCTCTGTCAAGGTGTGTTATAGATAGATAGATTATAATTTATAAGGTGATATATGTTAAGGTCTGTAGAGAATTGGATGTGTAGTATAGATAAACAGAGATACAAGGGTAAGAATCTGCAATTAGTTATAGAAAGAAAATTGAATTAAAAAAAAAAAGAAAGGGGGAAAAAAAAGGTGGGATAATTTTGGGATTAAAATCTGAACAGAAATGATTTGAAGGAAATGTAATAAAATGAGTAATGGTGTGACAACCATTAGCAGGAGGGAAAGAGAAACAGCTGCTCCGCTATGAATAATAAAATTTATTTAATGTCTTAAATAATAACAAGATCCCGCTCTAGATCCGGTCTCCCTCCCCTTCTTCGGCACTTCGGAGGCGGTCCCTCAATGGAAGGACAAGGGGAGTGACGAAGACAGAAGATGGTGAAGGGCTGGATGAGGGTGATTGGGAGGTGAAGGGTGGGTGAGGGTGAATGTATTCAATGTATATCTGTTCATATGTTTTTTTATTGTAGTATATTGTATTGTATTGTAATGTTATGAATGTTTAAGTTTTGTAATTTTGTTTGAAAAGTAATAAAAATTAAAAAAAAAAAATAAAGCAAGGGGGGTGGCAGTCTTGATTTCGAAGAGACTTGCCTTTGAGATGTTAAAGAGTATTTCCGATCCAGATGGCAGATATTTAATAGTTATAGGGAAAATAAAGGATGAAGATATAACGTTGGTAAATATATACTCCCCGAATGATCATCAAGAAGAATTTTTAAATAAAGTATTGGGTATATTGGAAAAAGAGAGATTAGTTAATATGATTGTGGCAGGAGATTTTAATTTGATAAGGGCCCCGGAGGACTGTACTAATGTAGCTAGAGCTGGAAGACCAGTCAAAATGAAGATACTAGATAAATGGATGAAGTGTTTGGGATTAAAAGATGTTTGGAGGGAAATTAAGGGACAAGAGAGGGCTTATACTTATTTTTCACAGGTGCATAATACATACTCCAGAATTGACTATATCCTGGCCACAGAAAATTTGATTAAAAATGTAGATGATGTAGAAATCGGGATTTTTAAGGAATCTGATCATGCAAAACTCTGGATGGAATTGAGACTTGATGGGGGGGAAAGGATAGGAGGAATTGGAGATATGATGAAAAATTATTTTATGATCAAAAGAGTAAAGAAAAGATAATTGAAAATTGGAATGAAAGTTGGGCCTGGAATGATAATGGAGAGGTTAGCTATAATGTGGTTTGGGATACCATGAAGTCGGTATTTAGAGGGGAATGCATTAGGTTGGCTAGTATTAAAAATAAACAATGTAGAGACAAACAGTCTGAGATAGAGAACGAGATTAAGCATTTGCAAGAGGAACATATAAAGACCAATAGTAAAAAAGCATTTGATAAAATTCAAAGGTTAAAGTCAGAGTTGATAGGAAAAGATATGCAGAAGGTAAAAAAAGATCTATTATATTTGAAGAGAGAGTATTTTGAATATAGTAATAGGAATTCTAAATTACTGGCAAGAGCTGCTAAAGAAAAGAGGACGAAAAGAGAGATTGGAATTTTGATAAATAAATTAGGGGTGAGATGTAATAAGGCTAATGATAAGATTGAGATTGTAAAAGATTTCTACCAGAGTTTGTATACTAAAAGAGATATCAATATAGAAAAGTTGAGAGAACAGTTAGAAAAACAGGTGCAAATAAAAATAGAATTGGAACATAAAAATAAAATGGAGGAGCGAATAACGGAAAAAGAGGTAAAAGATACAATAGCCAACCTGAAGCTAGGTAAATCCCTGGGTGAGAATGGACTGACAGCGGAATTTTATAAGGAATTTAAGATAGTGTAGTTCCAAGATTAGTGAAATTGTTTAACTATATATTGGATGGGGGAAAGATACCGACATCATGGAACAGAACTATAATTGTTTTGCTGCCAAAGCCTGGAAAGGATGTTGAAAAAGTGGAATCTTATAGGCCTATTTCTCTGATAAATCAAGACACCAAGATATTTACAGCAATAATAGCAAAAAGATTAAATGGGTTCATGGGCAATTATATAAAGGAGGATCAAGCAGGATTTTTGAAAGGACGTCATATGTCTGATTTAATTAGGAGGGTTCTGGACTTGATTGACATAGCAGGGCATACAAAAGAGAAAGTTGGATTATTGTCATTAGATATATTTAAGGCTTTTGATTGTCTGCAATGGGTTACAATTAAAGAGATAATTCGATGTTATGGATTTGGAGATAGATTTTGTAACATGACAGATCAGTTATATCAATTTGGATTTGCAAAAGTCAGGGTCAATGATTAAAATACAGGAGAGATAAGATTAGAAGCAGGTACAAGACAGGGTTGCCCACTATCTCCAGTATTGTTTATAATGACAATGGAGTTGTTAGCGAATATTATAAGAGGGGATAAAGGCATTGAAGGGATGGCTGGAAATAAAATAAGTTTGTATGCAGATGATACTTTGATAATAATGAAGCATCCTAGAAAGGCATTGGAAAAAATACAAGGACATCTAAAAGATTTTGAAGAGATAACAGGTCTGAGAATCAATTGGGATAAATCAGAAATGATAGCCTGTAATGTTGAGAAGGAGGAACAAGAGAGAATTAAGGCTAAATTTAAAATTCAAGTTAAAGAATGTTTGAGATATTTAGGAATAAGTATCTCAAATAAAATTGAGGACCTTAAGCGATTAAATTATGATAAACAGAAAAAAGAAATTAAAGAGAAAATAGAATTGTATAAAAAAATCACATTGTCATGGTTTGGTAGGATAGCGTTAACTAAAATGATGTTGTTGCCAAAAATAAATTTTTTATTTGATGCGTTGCCGATTAGGTTGTTTGATAAGGAAATTAAAGATTTTCAAAACATAATAAATAATTATTGTAATGCAGGAAAAAAGCCTAGAATTGCTAAGATTTTTTGGTACTTATCTCAGAAAGAAGGAGGATTGGGAATACCTAATTTAAGGAATTATTATAGAGCTTTCCAAATTAAGAATATTATAAAACTTTTAGCAAGGGAGAAGGTTGTCTGGGAAGAAATAGAGATGAAGGAGTTAAGAATGGGTAAAGGGGTATTTCTAGGCGATAAGAAAGGGAAAATTAGTGTTAAAAATAGAATGATGAAAACAATGTTGGATGTTTGGAACAAGGTCAAAAAGAAATTGAGTCCAGAACTATCTCCTATAATAGAATTAGATGATATCAAAAGTTTTCCGATACAATTAGATAATAGTTTAAAGATGGTACTGGAAAGTAAAAATGTTTCTTTGTTGAAGGACTGGGTTCGTGCCTGTAAAGATAGCGAGAATAAAGCAGTAATTTATTCACAGTTGAATCTGAACTGGCTTCAGAAGGTAATGTTGGATAGATGGAATGATAAATACAAGGAAGAAAGTAGTTTAGAGAGGGATAAAACAGAATTTGAGCAACTGTTGTTAAAAATACGAAAAGGAGATATGGGATTAAAGGGTATAGTAAGCAGGATTTATAAAATTTTAAATAATGAAGGTAATCCACAAGAAACTTTGAAGTCGTGCTGGGAACAGGATTTGAACATAAAAATTCAGGAAAAAATTTGGAAAGATAAGTGGGGAAAAAGATATATGAGAACTATGTCGGTAAGAATGAAAGAGCATAATTACAAAATGTTATGGAAGTGGTATTTGACTCCTGAGAGATTATTTCAAATGGACAATGCTAAAAGTAAATGTGTTGGAGATGTAAAAACTCTTTAGGAACATATGAACATATGTGGTGGAATTGTAAAGTGGTAAAAGAGTATTGGGGAAAAAGTGAGAAGGAAATATGTGATATTATGGGGGTAGAATGTGAATTAAATTTAAATATGGTGTTGTTAACAGATGTGGAGAATTTGAAAGTAACTGAAGACAATAAGGAACTAATAGCTATCGTGCTGATATCAGCTAGAATGTGTATAGCAAGGAGCTGGAAACTTGATAGAGTTCTAAAAGTAGAGGAATGGTATAAAGAGATGTGGGATCTTGCATTGAATGACAAACTGACATGGAAAATAAACAAATATAAGGAAAAATTAAAGAAAATAGATTTTGGAAAATTTGGCGACCTTTTTGTGTAATACTCACTGAATGGAGATCAGAGCAATAGCCTTGTACCAGATTATATATATTTTTGGAAATGGTAAAAAAGGCAATATCCCACAGGCTCTTATAACTTGTAAATACACAGGGTGATTATTAGTAGTTTATGTTATGTTTAATGTAATTGGATTCGATAAAAATTGAATATGTTTTTTTTTCTTTTAAATTACGTGTTCTCTTTTCTGTATTTTCTTCTTTTTTGTAATATTTATCTTTTTATATTCAATAAAAATTTATTTTTTAAAAAAAGGACTAAGGCCCAGAAAGTGAGTCTTAGAACTGGATCAGTGGTACCATGCTGAGATAGAGAAGCCGAATGGAAGACTGCTGTATATTCTCATGACAATCTTCATGGCTGATTGCCATTATAATGGTCAATATTTGGAATTGGATACAGCACTTGAAGAAGTAGTTTAGGGCTTTAGAGGTAACTACTGGGTCCCTGAACTGAGATTAGCAACAAATTAACAGCCAAAGTAGTTCTCCCCCTCCAGAAATCATGTCAACACCTCCATCTAAACAGACCAAGCAGAATTCTAGTAGCTGACTGACAGCAACATTCACAAAAATAGGGTTGTTTTTTTATACTTCATCTCGTACCATCCATCAGCTGGCATGGCCCAAGCTCCGGTTAAAGGTAAAACATTTCCATGTCTGCTAGAACAAACAGTACCACTAACACCATGGCTGTACAAAGGGCTGCCTGTGATGACTATCTAGGAACTGAAGCTAGTAGAGAATTAAGGCAAGTAAACTGCTATTAGGAATAACAAATAGAAACTGTATAACACCAGTGTTAAAGGAATTATACTGGCTGCCAATGTCCTTAACATCTTGACTTTAAGCCCGTGATTATGACATTTAAAGCTCCAAAACAGCTTGGGATCTTGATATTTTGAGTGTGCACCCATCCCTGTGTACCCTTGTCCTGGGGGGGGGGAATCCAAATTATATCCCACTGTTTCAAGATGTATATTCTGTGTACAAGTGAGAAAGGACCTTTTTTTGCCTGTGGCCTTTTGGTTGGAGACTCTCTTCACCACCCTGAAGTCTAGATGCCATTGAAAGTGACCTCATAGTGACCTCGATTTACCCAAATCTTTGATTCTTAGTGAGTACAGCTTAGTTTTTATTTATGTGCTTAAGTTTTAAATGCTGATTTTATGCCGGTAGAGTTTTATATTAAATTGTTCATTTCCTGTGTCCCAACCTGGAGTCCATTGATAGAGTGGCTTTAGAAATAGTCTAATCAATAAGCATTGCAGTCCCGGTGTTAAATCCTGCATGTCTTGTTTCATGTTTGCCGCAGGAGATGGCTCCGAGATCATAGTATGTGGGTCACTTCATGGCAAGATGGGATCCACCTTAAACAAATTCAGACCAGTGACATTTTTCCTGCTTCCAGAAAAAAATGCATTCTTGGATATGAGTTGCAGTCGACAAATCAATAAGCAAATGGTGCAAACCACCTCTGTCCTCTGACCTGGTGAGTTGTGCAAAACTTGCACAATGCTTCGTAGTATGGCTTGTGTACCAAATACAGTCAAGCTTTGTGGAACAGGGGGACAGTTTGTGCTGTGGCTTCTAGATCAACTTGCAGAATGGCTTTCAAAGAACATGTCAACATATATAGAGATGTGTGTTCAAACCATAGGCAGGCATTAATACAAAGGAAACAGTTGCCAAAATAAACATAAATAAAGATAGCCAAACTGCTTACCTACTGAGTTTCTCACAGGAGCATCCAGAACAGGGAAAGCTTTGTTTCCTAAAATATGTTTCATTGGACTGGAACACTCTTTGTGACACTTGAGTTGCACAAGGCATCAGATGCTTTAAAAAGATGCAGAATTACAAATAGGTATTTGTAAAGGTTTGTCAAGCCCAATGAAATGATCTGTTTGAAAGACACCCCCCCCCATGCTACATCCGCCCTTCCTCACTGTGGGGATGAAAAGGATGATGGCACTAAAATAAAAAAAGGAAAACTTAATGTGACCTTTTTAGCATGCAATAAAACATATTGATTAGTGGCTGCTGAAGGACATCATTAAATTATCAGTGTTTGATTTCATTTCTCCCCCCCTTCTTTCTTTTATTTATTATTTGATTCCATGGCAGGCATATGGTTGCTGACTAATCCTGCCAGTTCAACCATTAAAGACGCTATCTCTCAAAGGAGGTCTGATGTAAACATGATAATCTGTTTGGCGGTCCTTATGATGGTCCATGAATAAAACATAGGACAACACAGTTGGAGTACAGGAGGTAACTATCTGTTACCAAAAAAGAGAATGTCTGGAAGCTCCCTGAAGGCTTTTGATTGTTAATCCCTGTGGTCTGGTGCCTTAATTCTTCATATCAGCTCACCTACAAGGGGAGTGGTGAAGTTTTCTCACTCCTGTCATTTGTGTAAATAATTTATAATGGCCACATTTGAAAGTATCTAATGGGAAGGAAGATATTTATTTTCTATTTTCTTTTTCTTTTCCACTTATGATTGAGGATAAGGATTTTTCTCTACAAGTAGGTAGGCAACAAAAGAATAAAAAATATATTTAGTGTGTTTTCAAAAGCAATTGGGTTGTTCACTGAGTATATTTATTTGTTTATTTACCTTTCCCACATCTGTCATGTGAATATGAAATATACAGTGACTAAAATGTAGATTTCATATGATGTTGGGTCACTTCCATGTTTTGTATCACATGAGAGTTAGTTGTGCTACAATATGTCTCTAATGTGATATAGAGCAGTGGTGGCGAACCTATAGCACGTGTGTCAGAGGTGGCACTCAGAGCCAACTCTGTGGGCACCCGTGTGGTCACCCTAGCACAGAGTTCATCCTGCTCCTCTACCCAGCAGCCCAATGGGAATGTGTCCTCCCTTCCCCCAGCACAGAGTTTGCTCTGCCCCTCTGGCCAGCAGCCCAATGGGAGCACTTCCTCTCTCTCCAGCACAGAGTTTGCCCCACCCCTCTGTCCAGCAACCCCATTGGAGTGCTTCCTCCCTCCCCCCAGCACAGAGTTCACCCCTCCCCTCTGCCCAGCAGCCATATGGGAATGCTTCCTCCCTCCCCTGTTGCCGTGTTGACACTTTGCAAAAAATAAGTGGGTTTGGGGTTGCAGTTTGGGCACTCGGTCTCTAAAAGGTTCACCATCACTGATATAGAACATGGAAGAGATCCAACTTCATGTGAAATCTACGTTCTAGCCAATATTGTTTTCACATTCACATGATATGAGAAATAAGTAGCTGATATTTCACCCAAGCAATGAACTCACTCAGTGTACTTTCAAAACAATCCTCTTTATATTTACTCAGAAAAAATTCCACTGAGTTCAATGGAGCTTACTCTCAGATTAAATATATATAATAAATAAAATTGAAAATAAATGAATGAATGAATGAATATTCTCAAGCTATACATTTTTAAAAACAAATAAATATATTCTTAGCATTACTTTTCTATTATAGCAGAAGTGAAATGTGGTAGAATCACTTTCAAAACTAAGAATAATGAATTTTCACAATTTAAAAAGTACACATAGCTTATTGCAGGCGCACCCCCCAATAACGGACTCAGACACCATTGAAAGTGGATAACGGCATTGGGCCACATTTATTGATTCATGCCCTAGTCCGAATTATAAATTTGTATTGGTAAAACGACCAATCATAATTCTTAAGGCAAGCAGGCCGGAGTAACACTGGTAAGGTACCACCCAAAATTGCCAACGGCAATTGGTTACAATGTATCAATTTGTATCAATTTGTTTGTTGACAACAAACAAATTGTTGACCGTAGTCAATATCTAACTGATGACCCCACCCTCTGACTCGTATCCGTGAAATCACGGGGTGATGCATGCTGGCTAGCTATCGCCATCACCCCATCGCCTGGTTCGTCGTTGACCGGACAACGTTTAACTAATTTATTCCTATCTAGTGTTGTCCAGTCAATTGCGAACCTGCCGGATACCTGTGGGTCATAACTGTTTACCTTACCAGTGCTACCCGCCACACGGAGGGGCTTCAAAGAAGGCCTGACGCCCCCCCAGACCGTCAGCTCGGTCAACAGGCCTGCTCGCCAATCACCCAACAGGAGGTCCATACCTCCTCGCGACAGATGGACCCCATCCCCTGCATACAAATCATAATTTTCTAGTCCAATAGCGGGGTGACGACTGACCCGTCCCCAAGCCTTGTCGGCAAGGAACCACGCCACCGCCTTATTGACCGCGCGCCTAGCGCGGTCAATGGCCATGAGGTCAACTCCTCCTCTGTAAGAATGGCGCGGGACAATGTCCGACCAAACCAGGGTTGCGGGAGGCCAGACGTAGTGCAAGTAGGCGAAGTCCTCGCAAATCGCATGCTTGAGCGACAAGCCAGTGACCTGACCCAAATCATTGCCCCCCAAGTGCATGATGAGAATGTCAGGCGGGGCAGCACTTCTGCCTGAAAACAGAAAAGGCAGCAGCTCCCGCCACAACATCCCAGGCTTACCATGCCATGTGAGACTGGCGTGTTCACCCAGTCCCAGTCGGGGTCCCCACTCTGTCGCCGCAGCGTAACACGCTGCCCTTTGCACGTAGCTGTGGCCCACCAGCCATACTGTCACCGGTGTAATACGACACCCAGGGTCTGTAAGGAAAAAATGAGGGAAATGATGTAAGGTGACTGGGTTGGTACTCACGGCGGGAGCGGGCGCACATAAAACTGAAAACATTGTGAACCCCACCTACCCATGCTGCGTATGTCAGCCCCGGAGTACCCAAACGCAGCTGCTGTAGAGGCTGCCCCAATACGGAATGAATGTGTGCCAAAACGAGCACCTGGTAGGCCCACCCTGGCGAGGGCTCTGCCTGTCACCTTCCAAAACTGAAATTTAGTGAGGGGAGACCCATCCTGGTGACAGAAAAACGGGCCATGGTGCGTGCCACGCAGTGCAAGATACTCCTGTAGGGCACCAACCGGACAGATGTCTGCCAAAGAACACCGTAGCAGTCTTACACCACTGCCTACGCCCTGCTGATCAGTCTTAGAGGAGCGTATCCTCAACTGGGCCCAGTCTTTGGCAACATATACATCTTCGAGTTCCAGTGCCCTACAACTTGCATCCGCCTTAGACAGCATCACAAGTTCGCTGATGCGGAGCGCTCCAAAAAATGCCACCGTTGTGGCTGCATGAAAAAGGGCTGCCTCATAATGATCAAAACAGAGGCCTGGCCAGCCCCGGGCCAACTGGGTAAGAACCCCTGGGGAAATAGGGTGCCGGTCGTCCGGGCAACGCCCGCGCTCGCGCACCCACCCCTCCAAAACATGTCTCACACGGAAGTCAGAGGTGCTGTCCTCATGACCCCCCACCTTGGCCATAAAAGCCAACGCTGACAGCTTAGATGCTATGGTGCGAGGTGCGAGGCCCTGGGAATGCAGGTGAACCATGAACCGCAGCACATGGTCCACCGGGATAGGCCAGGTCTCTGGCAGGTGAAATCGGGCGGAAAATGCCCTATAAGAATTAAAAGCTTGTTGATACGCCTTACGCGTGCGGGGCGCCAGTGACAGGCCGATCGCCCGGTTCACCTCTCCCTGCCAATGGTCTATATCTCGTCCGGGAGTGGCGAGGAAAATTCCTCCGCATCCGGGGCCAAGGCATGGAACCGGGAGATCTGCAGGCGGGACAAAGCGTCGGCAATATCATTATTAACCCCTGGGACGTGCCTAGCCCTGAACAAAACGTTGAGGCGCAGGCAGCGCAGCACAAATTGGCGCACTAGGTCCATAACCCTGGGTGATTTAGAAGTCTGTGCATTGATGATACGGACAACCGCAGTGTTGTCACACCAGAAATGCACGACCGAGTTGGCCCATTCCTCGCCCCACAACATCAAAGCCCCCAGGATAGGAAAAAATTCAAGGTATGTGAGATCACGCAGGCGACCCGTGCCTGCCCATGCCGGTGGCCACCCACCATAGGCCCACTTCCCATTGAAGTACATCCCATAACCCAGGGATCCTGAGGCATCAGACTGGACCTGAAAACTCGGGGAAGCCAGGCGGTCAGACCTCCAAAATGAGACCCCATTGAACTCCCTCAGGAACTGCAACCAGACGAACATGTCTGCCCTGATACCCCGGGTAATCCTGACTCTATGGTGGGGCCTGGATAACCCTGCCATGGCATCGCATAAGCGCCGGGCAAAGGCCCTGCCCGGTGCGACCACCCTGCAGGCAAAATTAAGGTGACCATGTAACACTTGGAGTTCCCTCAGGGATGCCTTGCGCTTGGCCAGCAAATCCGAGATGAGGGCCACTAACCGGGACACCTTATCCCCCGGTAACCTAGACGCCTGCGCTACTGTGTCTATCTCCACCCCCAGGAATACTAGCTTGTTTGAAGGGCCCTCGGTCTTTTCGGGCGCTAAAGGGACACCGAGTTCCTCCATTAGCGTCTGAAATGTGTTGAGGAGACGTGGACACATGTCCCAGCCCCGTTCACCCCCGAATAAAAAGTCATCCAGGTAATGGGCTACAGACCGGGACCCTGACCTGCGCACGAATGCCCACTCCAGGAAGGTACTGAAACGCTCGAATGCAGAGCATGAAATGGAACAGCCAAAAGGCATGGCCTTATCAAAATAATATTCACCCCGGAATTTAAAACCCAGCAATTCAAAGTCGCCCGGGTGCACAGGCAAGAGGCGAAAAGCCAACCTAATGTCGCACTTAGCCAGTAGCGCACCCGGGCCACATGAGCGCACCACGCGCAGCGCATGGTCAAAAGACGTATACCTGACTGAGCAAAGGTCATCAGGTATAGCATCATTGACCGATCGGCCGGCTGGGTAGGACAAGTGATGGATAAGGCGAAACTCGCCCGGAGATTTCTTGGGAACCAAGCCCAGGGGCGATACCTTAAGGTTGGGGAACGGGGGTGCAGGGAAAGGGCCAGCGACCCTGCCCGCATTGACCTCCTTATTAATGCTGGCGGCAGCCACCTCCTCCCTTCCCCTGAGGGACAAAAGGTTGGGGGCATCCTGAGGGGACCTGTCACCCATGAAAGGAATACGGAACCCCTGTCTAAAGCCCCGAAGCAGATAATCCGCATCCTCCCCCTTCGGGTACAATGCGAGCCAACGCTCCAGCATGTCCACATTAATTGGGGAGGGAGCCTTTCGGTGAACTAGCTCCATCTGCGCCAGGCTTGCCAGTCCACTGTCCGCCCTTCCCCCTGCCCCGCGTCCCTCCAGGCCTAGGACAGGCAGAGGCTGCGTGGGGGCCCGCACAGGTGGGACACTCATGCCTGTACTTGCAATTTTTCCTATTGCAGGAACCATTGGACGAGAAAGTCCAGCACAGCAGGCGGGCTGGAACCCCCTGCCCCGCCACCTGGCGGGGAACCTGAGCTGGAGCTGCTTGCTGGACCGCATGTCCACAATGGTATCTCTCCCCTGGCGCAGGGCGCGTGGGCGTCATATACAGAAGCCAAAGCCTCTGGCACGGCTCGTCCCACCTCATCTCGGGGTGCAGGGGAATCCGCATGCGAAATTCCTCGTCATAAGCCAACCACGAGGGGCCCGGAAAGTCGACCATCGCCCTATAGATGTTGTCCAAATATTGGACCATCGGAATAGCCAAATCTGGCCGCGCTCTCAAGTACACTGCCATGTAAATTAAATAAGCCGGCAGGCAGTTGGCCCAGGTACGTGGTGGCTTGCGACGACGCGCCTGCTCCTTATCCTTCTCATCCTGCCCCTCCCTCTCCTCCTTGGTGGGCTCTCTGTTTAAGAGTGAGAAGATATCGACATACTCCCCCCGCCAAATCTTTTCCCTGGTGGCTTGCGCTAGGTGGTCACCCAGTGGCAAAGAATATCCCGCCGTTGGCAAGGCCGAAACTGGGACCGCAGCCAGTGCGGGCATCTGAAAAGGGGCCTGTGCTGGCCCCGCCACCCCCAATAAATTCCCGGCAGGGTAGGGAACACCTGTAACCCCAGCAAGCTGAGCAGCAGTCGACATCGCCGAGTGGGGCGCCGGCGGTTGGGCCACCACGCCACCCGCGCGAGGCCAAGGCCATTGAAAGGCCCCCCCAGTAGTGGCAATGTGCGTAGGTGTATTGGCTTGTACCGGATACTCACACGTCGCACCCCTGCAGGCCGCCCCCACCGGGGGTTCCGGCCCACCGGGGGCGTCAGAGCTCACGACCGCCGTAGAGCTCATCATCGGGGCCTGACCCACACCTGCTTGCTGGCCGGGGAGCTGCGAGGCAGTGGCCGAAGTTGCGCCACGCGCCTGCAGCAGCTCGACCCGTCCCGTCGCCTGCTGCTGCCCGACCGACGGCGCCTCAAAACTAACCCCACCGGTAGCCCCAGCGTGGCTGGCCCGAGCCAAAGAGGCCACGAGGGCCGCCACGCGGGCCAGTAAGGCCTGCACGCTAACCTGGGGCCAAGGGCCGGCCGGCCCACATGCGAGAGGCGCGGGTACAGGTCCCTGTACCCCAGGACCCGGGTAGGGCCATTGTCCCGCACCGAAGCCCGGGAGGGTCGGTGCCGGCACCTGCCAAGGCAGAGGGCCAGACCACCCCCCAAGGCTAGAAGGCCCCGGGGGGAGCTGCGCCACCGCTGGTGCAGGCCCAGCAGAATGAGCAGATCCAGAAGCAGTGTCCACCGCATGTGGGGCGCGGGCTGCAGGCTCCGGCCAAGGGGTGATCGACCCCATCCCGCCGGTCCCGGCGGGCGCCGGCAAAGGCGGCTGCTGGGGAGGCGCCACCGTGGTCCTCCGACCCGGATTGCGCCTCCTGCTCGTGCGAGCTGCACCCGAAAGTGCCTTCTTCTTCGAAGGCATCTCGCTCAAGGAAAAGGAAGCCGAAAGAGAAGATTCGCCGCCAAAAAAGGCTTCCAGGTAAAGAGCGACGGAGACACAGGGGAAAAACTTCTCCGCTCCGTCGCTTAGCTAAAATGGCAGCTCGGCTGCCTCGTGGCCACCCCTTTTATGAGGGAGCTGGCCACGCCCTAAACTACCCGGATCATTCGTCCTGTGGGGGGGGGCCCGCAAAGAGCGCGGCGGCCATTTTGGCGCCGCGCTTGCATTATAGTTATTTTGGGTCAATCCATCCAATAAAGGGAATATTTAGGAATATTCAATAAGAGGAACCATAAACTGAGCACATTAAATGTTTACACTTCTATCCTTTACTTTTGATAAGGTGAATGAAGTTTGGTAACTGTATATATTAGTTTGCTTATGCAGACTTTTTAAACATTAGGATCCTGTTTTATGTAAGTGAACTTTTCCCCTCAATTAGTTTTAATTCTTAATACATCAGAAATCAAATACCGGGCTAAAACAAACGGAGCAGAAATCAGTCTTGGCAGGCACAAGTGACCAAACCCGTTCCTGGTTCAGGTAGATAAATACCATGGAATTGTTTAATGCAACCTTTTCAGTATAACAAGAAAACTATTGTCTTTGCATTTTTGAGTTTGTTTTTAAAAGCCTAGCCATTTAAAAATAAAACTGCTTATAGCACATTTTTTCCCTGGGAAATCTCTCCCTTTATGTACAGGCTTTGGCCATTAATCCTCTAATTATGTTCCTGCATAGATATAATTTTTGATCTTATGCACAAGGAACCATAAAAATGAAAGTTTTTATATAAAGGCTGCTTTATATAAAGTACCCAACAGCTGCTATTGGTCAAACAACTTTCTAGGGACTGTCTCTTCTCCATCAACAGCTCTTGTATAAGCCACAAACACTACATTGTACAGGCCCAGCTCTTGCTCCACTGTGGCTACGTGATTTCTTGCTGCCCTTAACCAGAGGCCTTCATTGCCTGTTGAATACGGCAGCAGTTCTGCCACACACAGCTAGCAACGTGTAAGTCCCAGGATATGCATGTAGAATTAGAGACTGCTGTTTCATTGAAAGGCAATCCTTATCATACGAACCAAAGACATAATCTGACTTTTCTTTAAACTTTAGCTATGGCACCTTTGCCAGCCCACTTCCCCAATAAAGACACGGACACCAGTAATGGATTTAAAATTTTGGACCGCTTTATTGATTATAACTTCATCTTAACTTATAACTTTAAACTTTCCTTAACACTGTTAAGGCAAACGGGCCGCAATAGCTCTGGTAAGGAACCAACCTAAATTGCCAATCATATTTGGCTACTTTGTATCCAATTGTAGCAATTTGTTTACCAATGAAACAAATTGTTGACCCAAGTCAGGATGCTACTTGTTGACTCCAGCATCTGACGTATATCCGGTAAAATATCAAGGTGATGCAGGCTGCATAGATCATAGCATCACCCTGTTCATGGTCCGCCCTTGACTGGCAAGCCCCAGTTTCCCTGTACCTTGTCCTTGGGGTGGCCAATCAACTGCGCACCTGCCGGATACCTATGGGTCATCGAGTTTTTCCTTACCAGTGCTACCCACCAAAGTGACCAGTAAAAGTAAAAATATTACCCCGTATCTCAACCATCAGCAACAGTGTGGGATGAGCAAAAATGCCAAGAACCAAGGGACCAATGCAGGTTCAAGCAAAAATTCCCATCCGGCCCCGAAGCGACCAAAAGTAGTCACACTGTCACCTAGGGAGGGGGTGGAGGGCGAACACGCTCTTGGCCCAGCCGATCGCTCAAAATGGCAGCGGGTGCGAGCATGGAGACCCCCTTTATAGGGGATGTAGCCACACACACACACACACACACCCCCGCCGAGCCCCAGGTGCCCGTATCTTCGTGGCAGGGCAGTCAAAGAGTGCGATGGCCATATTGTTGCCGCCGCGCTTCCCTTCTGTCAAAATAATAGCAAGTGTGCATAAAGTGTGTGGGAGAGCATTGCATTCTTGCATACACACAAAAAACAAGCTCCACTGATATATTAATGATTTGATTAAGGATTAATTTCACACACACACACACACACAATTTCATTAAGATTAACTTTCAGTAATATGGAACTCTTTGTCTAGAACTGCAAAGGATGTCTCCATGAATTTTATTACTTAATATACAGTGGAACCCCACATAACGAACACTTAGTATAACGAAAAATTTGTATGATGAAGAATATTTGCACTATACCCCATATATATTTTTTCATTATAAGAAGCAATTCATCTCTATCTCTCAGTTTTTCCCATAGAGATTTTCGTTGTACGATATATCCGATAGGGATTTTTGTTATATGAGGCATGCGTTGTATAATGAAAAAAATCATATAACGAAAAACATTGTGGAACCGACTTTTTCATTATGCAGGGTTCTACTGTACTTACAAGTCTGGCCAGGTTATCCTGCTATGGTAATAGAGTAGACCATACTGCCAGTGACTCAACGCCGAGTTGTCAGATGGCATTAACTAACCTGACAACCCTGAGGTCTAGCAGGCTTGGCAAAGTCACAGGGAAGGATGATGGTTCCCAAATGGATTAAATCCCACTTGAATCCATTTTGATGGAGGGCAGCAGCTTCATCAATCCTGACCTGGGACTGAGGAGGACTTTGTGTGCCAAAAAGGCTCAGGACCAGTAAGTGACTTGTGGAGCTAGATCAGTGATACGGATGTCACGCTGTGATGCAAAAGGCAGATGAAAGGTCACGACATTATATTTGCAGGACAGTCTTCATGGCTGATTGCCATGATAATCACAAATATTTGGATTCAGATACGGGACAAGAAGAACACTATACTTACATCTCTCTAGAAACATAAATTAAGTGATAAGTTAAAGGTACTAAACAAACTCTGGCCTGAAGGGTCAAAATACCAAAAAATTTGGATTGGCAGGGGAAATGGCATAAAGTTCTCAGGCTTTAGATCTGATTCTTTGGACATCCAATGAGAATTAAGGATTCACCTGAGAAAGCCTTGATGCTGGGAAAGGTGGAGGGCAAAATAAGGAGGGGCAGCAGAAAATGAGATGGCTAGATGGTATTGTAGACGCAATGGACACAGAACTGGGCGGGATGAGGGAGATGGTGGAGGACAGAGGTGCCTGGCGGACAAAGGGTTGAAATCAACTGTGCGACTCAACAACAACAACAACTCACATTAGCTTGGGGAAATGGATTATTTTGGAAATAATAATTGGTGTGAGCTATTCCTGTTGTATTTCAAAAATAGATTGAGATAACATGGTCTTGAAAAAACATGAAAAACCCAGTAGCTTTGTCCAATATGCTTTGAAGTTTTTATTATATCCAATAATATGCAAAAAAACAAAAAAAACCATCATTGTCATCAATTTAGAATTGTAGAGATGAAAGGAACTGTGCAGAATATCTAGTCTAGCCCCTGTCAAGGAGGCACAGTGGGGAATTGAACTCAGGACGTCTGGCTCTGAACCACAGCAAATACATACATACGTACATACATACATACACACACACACACATGCCTGCATATTCACATATGCGCGCATGCATGTGTGCCCGCGTGTACACACACACATACACGCCTATTAACATTTAGAGAAAATATTTTCCCCAGTATTTCAAAAAGAACATTTTGCAAAATCTTGAACTAATAATTTTACGCTGTTTGAGGACATGTTGTGTGCTTCCCTTTTTCTTTCTCATGCAATTTCAAATTTCCAGAGCAAAACACTAACCACTGAATTGCACTTTTGCCAGCTCACAATACTATGATTGTTAGCAGAAACTAATAATTTGAATATTATGCTAGGATATGACTGCTCTGGGATAGTATCTATGTTTTATATCTGTACACAAATTATCTTTATACATTCCTCATCTCACTCGTGGCCAAAGAAATTTGGGGATTCCATTTCACCGACTTTGTTCCAGAGAAAGGAGGAATTCTTCAACAATTCATGGGAGATAGGGCAATATATTAGCTGGTCCTGAATTGATCGTTGTAAACCAAAAAACATACATTTAACATTTGTAAACCGGGACAGCATTTCCATAGGATCTTGGAGATTAGATAATTTTATGTGATTTTAATATGGCAGTTTTAGATATTCAGACATTTAGATTTTATGTGATGTTTTTATGTGATGTTTTATTATCTGTGTGAACTGCCTTGGGTCGCTTTTTATAAGAGAGGAAGGCGGTATAGAAATAGCGTAAATAAATAAATAAATAAATTTGCCATTGTAAACCGCAGCAAACTTAAACCGAGATCGTTGTAACCCAGGGTTTTACTGTACTTTGATGCTGGCACTGTGACCTTGGAGCCACAGACTTTAAAAATGGAAAACAGCTGTCACTGTAAGGGCAAAAATAAACATAAACCCTTACCTGAGTTTCCCCCTGAAGATAACATTTCCATGTGCAGTGCATTCTACGGTAGGCTCCATTTGTGATAATTACACAAAGATCCCAGAGACCAATGGGATACAGTGATTCGTAGGATAACAGGTGCATCAAATATGGATGCTGTCATCAGGGCTAGCTTGACCATGAGAGGGAATGTACCTCAGGCAGCAGATGTTAGGAGGATGAAAATAGTAGGTTTATACATGCTGTGTGATCTCCTCTGCAGCTTCCCCAATAATGCCAGCTGGAGGCCCCCAAATATAGTGGAGGGTACTGTCTTGCTAAAATATATTGCCTCTGTACAGACTAGTGGAGATACATTTTTGTCTTTTGCCTCAGATAGCAGAAGGTTTTGGTCACACTTCCATCAGCTTTTCAAGTACCTTGCAGTGTGTTAAGACTGTACACTTGTTGTGTATAAGAAAGTATGCCTTTAAACAATGTAACAGAATAACTACCAGCTGTAACTCTGTAACCTCTGTATTAGGACGCGAGCTAATGTCCACCAGATGGCAATAGCGAGCGTCCAGCTCACATGGTTCCAATTCCACAAATACCTACAGCGCGGGAAGATTCCCGCCACCACTCACCTGGACAAGAAGGGCGTGACCAGAAATGACGTCACGCAGACAGTAGCCAATGGGCTACCGAGGAGCCACATTCAAATGTATAGCCTCTGTATATATTGAGCTGTTCGTCCACCATTACCACGTGTTCCCCCGGACCACCATGCAATAAAGATGTGTTAAGCCAATCCTTCGGCTGTTCCTTGTGTCTTGGTTCTCATACACTAAACCGGCGACGAGGATGGGATTATGGATCCCCACGAGACCAAGACACACGCCGGTTTCGACATCAACAAGCCGGAAGATTGGGAGCTCTTCGAAATGGACTTCCAAAGCGCGCTGGTGGTGTCCGACATTACGGACGAAGGAAAGAAGAGGGCCATCCTCACCCGGATGCTGGGACGTGCCGCCATGAGAGTACTGGTGGACCTGGTTTCGCCGAAGAAGGTGAGCGAGGTGTCGGTCAAGCAGCTCCTGAAAGCGATGCGCGATCACTTCCAGCCCTCAGTCTCGATGTTTTCGGCTCGAGACGCGTTCTGGAAGAGAGTCCAAGCGCCTGGGGAGTCCATCGCAGACTTTGCAGCGGCCCTCCGGTTGGCCGCCGGCCCTTGCAAGTGGGAGAACCTGGAAATCGCCCTCAGGAACCGCATGCTCTGTGGCCTGTGGGACGAGGAAGTTCAGCAAAAGCTGATGAACCAGGAGCCGCCCCCGACACTGCATGAGGTCGTGAAGGCGGCGCAGGCCACGGAAGCCACGAGGGCCGGAGTCAAGGGGTTCAGGGAAAGGCCCCCACAACCTGACAAGGCAGCGGGCTCGGTGCACGCGGCCAGGCGAGCGCCACAATCCTCCACGGAGAGCAGCGAGGACGAGGACGTCCGGAAGGTACGGAAGGATGGCCGACGTTGCGACGGCTGCGGGGTGGCCCACGACCGCGCCAAGTGCCTGTTCCGGAAGGCTGAGTGCCACAACTGTGGACGTCGAGGGCACATAGCCAAGGTTTGCAGACGGCGGCGCGGGGACCAGAGAGGTTCGACAGACCGCCCACCGAGATTTCAGGAAGGCACCCGGCCCTCGAGGAAGCAGGACGGCGTGGGCCACATCTCCGACAGCAGCGACGACGACGCCCCAGTTCACAGCGTGTCCTTAGGACACCCCCGTTACTTTGTTGAGGTACTGGTGCAAGGGGTCCCCATTAGAATGGAGATAGACTCGGGGTCTTCATATTCAATCATTTCCCAGAGGGAGTTTTTGGGGATCTCCCCCAACTCGCGGCCCAGGCTCAAAGCGCTGAGGTCCACAATGCGGGACGTACAGGGAAATAGCATTCCGGTGTTGGGGGTTGGAAAATTCAAGGTCCAGTACAAGCGGCACGCCGCGGAACTACCCCTGGTTGTCCTCAAGGGGGGAAGCTGTAGCCTTCTCGGGACTCAATGGTTTAAGCCCCTGGGTTTGTTCATCGGGGGGGTGCATGCCGTTGGGACTGACCCTATACAAGAGGTGTGTGACGCGCACCCCGAAGTGTTCAAGAAGGGACTCGGAAAATTCAAGGGACCCCCAGTTGCGTTTGACCTGGACCCGGAGGTCCGCCCAATAAGACTCAAACCGCGCAGAGTGCCTTTTGCACTCAAGGACAAGATAGAGGCGGAGCTGGACAAATTGGTGGGCCAGGGGATTCTTGTTCCTGTTGATTCCGCGGAGTGGGAAACTCCGATTGTAACAGCGCTGAAGGCCAACGGGGAGGTTCGCATATGCGCAGATTACAAATGCACCATTAATAAGGCGATACGCCCAAATGCGTATCCGGTACCGGTGGTCAGCCACCTGTTGGCCAGGTTACATGGAGGGAGGTGCTTTGCAAAACTTGACCTGGCACAAGCATATCAGCAGCTATCGGTAACCCTAGCTGCGGCTGCTGCGCAGATGATAGTCACTCATAAGGGGGCGTTCCAGGTCATGCGCCTACAGTTTGGCGTGAACTCGGCCAAAGGGGCTAGAGGGGGTCTTGCCATACTTTGATGACGTGTTGATAACGGGGGGGAGCGAATCCGAATTGGCTGAAAGATTAGACAAAGTGCTGACGATATTCGAAAAGGCGGGGTTGAGGCTGCGGAAAGACAAATGCGTCTTCTTCGCCACAGAGGTTGAGTTCTTGGGTTTCCGGGTAACCCCTGCAGGAATCAAGCCCTCCAAATCAAAGGTGGCCGCCATTCAAAATGCTCCTCACCCCACCTCCAAGCCCGAATTGCAGTCGTTCCTGGGGCTCCTAAACTTCTACCATTCCTTCCTGCCTCGGAAGGCATCGGTGGCAGAGCCGCTTCACAAGCTTCTAAAAAAGGACGAGGCATGGAAATGGGGCGAGAGCCAAGAGAAAGCATTCAATGACCTGAAACAACTCCTAGCCTCAGACGCTATACTAACCCATTTTGACCCCAAGAGACCAGTGGTCCTGATATGTGATGCGTCCCCAGTGGGGGTGGGGGCGGTTCTGTGCCATGTGATGGAAAACGGGCGGGAGGCCCCGGTGGCGTTCTACTCCAGGTCCCTGTCTCAGGCAGAGCGAAATTACGCACAGACAGACAGGGAAGCGTTGGCAATAATCGCTGGGACCAAAAAGTTCCATGATTTCCTCTATGGCCGCCCTTTTACCATCGTGACTGACCACAAGCCCCTGCTAGGCATTCTCACTGCGGACAAGCCCACGCCTCAAATCCTGTCCCCTAGGATGCTCAGGTGGGCCATTTTTTTAAACGCATACCAGAATGCGCTGGTGTATCGCCCTGGAAAGGACATAAGCCATGCGGACGCCCTGTCGAGGTCACCCCTCCCCCACACAAGCGGCCACGTGTGCGAGGTGGAGCAAGACCACCAAGTGCTCATGATAGAGGTCTTGGATTCACCCCCCGTATTGCCCGCAGAGATCGCCAAGGCGACAGGCAAGGACAAGACGTTGGCCCTGGTTAGTTCTTGGGTACAGAAGGGGTGGCCAACGTCCTCCCCTGCGACGGAGTTCGCCCCATTTTTTCGGAAAAAGCTAGAATTGTCCTTAGAGAGGGGGTGCCTCCTGTGGGGCCAGCGGGTAATTGTCCCTGAAGCACTGAGAGTGAGGGTGCTCAAACTGCTGCATGTCAGCCACCCCGGAATTGTCCGTTCCAAGGCGCTGGCCAGGAGCTACTTCTGGTGACCACAGTTGGACGCCGATATCGAGCACATGGTGGGCACTTGCGCGAGCTGCCAGAGCTCCCGGCCCGAAGAAGCTCGTCTTCCGCACAGGGAATGGGGCACGGCAAAGGGGCCGTGGTCCCGCGTGCACATTGACTTTGCGGGCCCTTTCAGAGGATCTCTTTTTCTCCTCGTAGTGGATGCTTACTCCAAGTGGCTGGAGGTTCTCCCGGTTGTGAACACCTCCTCAGCCACAACTGTTAAACACTTGCGGAGGGTGTTCAGCACGTTCGGCATACCAGACACCCTTATTAGCGATAACGCTAGTTGTTTCACGTCCGCTGAGTTTAGGGCATTCACCGAGATCAACGCCATCCGTCACATCACCTCCGCACCTTTCCACCCGGTGACAAATGGCCAGGTAGAACGCCTCGTGCGTACCACCAAAGACGCGCTGAGGCGCATGGGCCCCGGGGATTTAAACCTGCAGCTGTGTCAGTTTTTACTGGGATACAGAGTTACCCCCCTAGCGTCAGGGTACTCGCCCGCAGAACTCCTAATGCGCAGGAAACTGACTACGATACTGACCAGGCTAGACCCCACTAGGGTGGAAGACACTGGGAAGAACATCGGGGTAGCGGGCACAAAGAGTTTCGAGATAGGCGCCCCGGTTCATTGCAGAAACTACGCTAGCGCAGGGCCAGCCTGGGTTCCGGGCGTAGTCATTGGGCAGACAGGCCCCGTGTCGTATTGCGTAGAGACCAGCACAGGTCTACTCTGGAGGCGACACGCAGACCAACTCCGGCGCCGGATCTCCGAAAACCAGGGCGCTGACAGCGCAGAAAAGGATTCAACGTTAGGGTTCTCCCCCACCCATTCAGCCCAAGGGGGAGGAGAGGGGGGCTGGTGGTCCCCACCACGGGGGGAAGGGAATAAGTTTGTCCCCATAGATATCCTGTCGGATGCCCCCACAGATTCCCCAGTAGATGAGTTTGAGTTTGAGTTACAAAACCGGGGGGATTTTTCAGAGTGGTCCCCCACCCATCCAAGCAAGAAGAGGGGTTTTGCGCTAGCCCCCAGTGCCCCCGGTTTTCCCACAATGGAGTTCCTCCCTACCCCAAAAGCCGCGGAACCGCGGCAAGTCGCTAACGAGTATCCCTCTCCCATTGCAGGACGAGAGACCAGGGAACAAAGAAGCGATAGCGCCCCCAGGACAAGCCAGCCAGCCTTGCGCCCAAAACGCGTTTGCAATAAACCATATTGGATGAGAGACTTCGTCTCATCCTAGGGGGGAGGGATGTTGTGTATAAGAAAGTATGCCTTTAAACAATGTAACAGAATAACTACCAGCTGTAACTCTGTAACCTCTGTATTAGGACGCGAGCTAATGTCCACCAGATGGCAATAGCGAGCGTCCAGCTCACATGGTTCCAATTCCACAAATACCTACAGCGCGGGAAGATTCCCGCCACCACTCACCTGGACAAGAAGGGCGTGACCAGAAATGACGTCACGCAGACAGTAGCCAATGGGCTACCGAGGAGCCACATTCAAATGTATAGCCTCTGTATATATTGAGCTGTTCGTCCACCATTACCACATGTTCCCCCGGACCACCATGCAATAAAGATGTGTTAAGCCAATCCTTCGGCTGTTCCTTGTGTCTTGGTTCTCATACACTAAAACACGTCTCCAGGCTGATATTGTTTTTGAGTGGCTAGGTAAAGGTCAAAGTCTCCCTTGCTCGATAGCCACTCATGTCTGACTCTAGGGGGAGGCACTCATCTCCATTTACAGCCAAAGAGTCAGTGCTGCCTGCATCTGCAGATGTTTCCATGGTCATGTGACAGGCATGACTAGATACCGGAGAACATGGAACACCATTACCTTTCCCACAAAAGTGGTACCTATTTATCTACATGTAACTTCTTGCTCCATCTCACAGCACTTGGGTCTCGAACAGCTGACCTGTTGACCTTCCTGTTGTCAGGCTCAGCTTCTTAACTGCTTCTTAACTGCTAAGCCATCACAACCTCATTTTTAAAGGCATAGAACTAACTAAAAGGGCACTGGAATGTCCAAATACAGTAGATTAAAATAACTGGTAGGCAACTGAGAGCACACATACAGTAGGAGGTGATTTTGTAGTTAGCAGACAATTGAAAAGCCCATATGTTACAGTGTCCATGAAATCTAGGTATTGCAAGTCATGTTTAGAAATATATATGCACATTCTTAATTATAACTCTGTGACTTCCATTTCCTTTGTCTGAAAAAAGAGAGGCATATCTGTGTCAAAAGTGGCTCAGACTAAAAACCCCATGGAGCATAACAAACTCTGGTATTCATAGAGTGCTAGGGTTTCTTCTTTTTCATTTTTTCTCATTTCCCCCTCTTTTCTTTCTTCTTCTTTCTTTTCTTTTTCTTTCTTTCTTTTGGTTTAAGATCTGATGTATCCTGGCCCCTTTCAGTTTTGGAGGGAATCAGTACATTTTGCCAACTTGATAAATATATTCTCTTTGTTTCTCAGCTTCAGTCAAAATTTGCTTCTGACTCGCACATTCAGATGTCAAAAGGAAAGCCAATAGAAGTTCTTCTCCATCTCCCATTATCATTTCTGTTTCTTTGCTTTTTGTCTCTTGAAGAAATTTTATTTATTGTCTGTTCACTTTTCTATCTTGGTGAATGTTGGAAGAACTTCACAGTTCAGCTGCCAAAAGCTTATGCCTTTAAGCATCCTTTATTTAAAGGTAACTTTCCTCTCTGGGGTAGTGCTAGCTGTAGACATTCACAAATCATGCATGCCTTTCAGTGTGACATCACAAGGCAGGGTTGCAAAGACCCATGAATTTTGTTTTCCTTCCTCTGGGACAGGTGTCAACTTGCACTGGAAACCTCATCCAACATTTTGGGGAAACTACTGTGGTTTTGCATGCAGAAATAAGGGGTAAAAGTTCCATTTGGAAAATATACATGAAAGTATCGAATAGTCAGGAATGATGCCAGGGTTTAACAGAGTGTTGGAATAACTGTACATGCCAGTCATTTTTCTTTTTTCCAGTCTGCATTTATATTGATGAGCTATTCATTTAGGGCAGACTTAAAACAGAATTCAACACAAAACCTATATTCGGAATGCCCATTAACCAAAGAAATATCTAGTCCAACCCCTGCCAACAAAGGAAATCCACAGCTAAAGCATATTTTGGTGTATATCCAATAACATAGAACCCCCAACTAAAGAATTTAAATGAATCTCTTTCTTATAAGAGATTTGCGGGAAATTTTAAAAATCCCTTTCTCTCTCTCTTCTCTCTCTCTCTCCCTCCCTCCCTGTCTCTCTCTCTCTCTCTCTCTCTCTCTCTCACACACACACACACACACACACACACGTGCATGCATGCACGCACATGTGCACGCACGCACACACACACGCACACGCACATACACACCTTCTGAAGAAAAGTTGCCATTATGTTGGCTCAGATTTAACAGCAGAGATTGGGCCGCAAGTATATATGCATGAATCTGTGTGTGCATTCATGCAAGTGTGTGTGTGTGTGTGTGCATGTGTGCGCACGTGCATGCATGTGTGTGTGTACATGCGTGCATGCATGCATGCATGCATGTGTGCGTACACAGACACACGTGCATAAGTTGCAAAATTTGAAAATTTTTGGTAAAGCTGTGAAACAGAAGTACAGAAACCACTGAGAAAAAAAGCTGCAGGTCTCCCAGAGTCCTCTCCTTTCTCATTAACCAACACTCAGAATCTCAATAACCCACTCTGAGATATTTGTACAGGAGAGAATAAAAGACATTTCTTTACTTACAGTTACATGGAATTACAGGTGTGTGCATGCTGCTTCCTTCACTGCTCATGTGGTAGCAAAGAAGCCAAACAGATAAACAGAAACAAACAATCAATACCTACTGACAAAGAGAGGGGAAAAACACAGAGCAGAAGCGGGGGGGGGGGGGCAACTGGTTAGAGCTGGATAGGTAAACACTCAATGAAGCACAGAAAAGTCACTCCCAGTTACTCCAATTATAAGCAGCATGTGAGGTTTTTTTAAAAAAAAACATCCTCCAGCATTGTATATGTAAGTAGGTAGTTGTTTAAAATATTTTTACCCCACCTTTCTCCTAAAAAGGATCCAAGTCAACTTATATTGTATTAAAAATATACAGTATAAAAACTAAAAACAATAAATTATTACAATATTTTAAAAGACTTAAACAAATATCATATGATAAATGGGTAGATAAAAGCAATATTAAAGACACATTAGAAACAACAGAGATACAACAATCCTGTTTTTAACAAAACTTTAGCAATTTTCTCACTAAATGAAAGCCTGCTGAAAGAGGAAAGAGCTTTATCTTCTTAAGCAGGGGTTCTCAATCTTTTTAAGCCAGGGGCTGGATCACACCACCTAAGACTGTTGGTGGACTGGACTGGTGTTCTCTGGGTCCCCACCATTCTCCCTATGCTGCTGCTGCCGCCGCCACCACCAGTCCCCCCACACCGCTGTTGCCACTGCCACCACCACCACCAACACTCCCCTCCACATCACCAGTCTGCCCCTCAAATACTCCCCTCCATGCTGTCACTGCCACTAGCACTCCCCCACCACTGCTAACATTCCCCCACACCACCATCACCAACATCAACACTCCCCCACTACTACCAGTCCAGCCTGCCAACACTCCCCCTCATGCTGATGCCGCCTCCCTGCTTACCGGCCTGCCATGGGTGAAGGAAGGATCCTTACTGTCCTTGCCCATACTTGGCCAGAGCAGCCCCTGGGAAAGATATGGCCACATACATCTGCCACTTCTGTTTCCACCGCTGTCACCACCATCCTTGTCCCCTCTGCCTAGCTTAAAGGTAAAGGTAAAGGTTTCCCTTGCTCGAAAGCCAGTCGTATCCGACTCTAGGGTGCAGTGCTCATCTCTGTTTCTAAGCCGAAGAGCCAGCGCTGTCTGCTCCTGCAGACGTTTCCGTGGTCATGTGGCAGGCATGACTAGACACCGGAGCGCACGGAACGCTGTTACCTTCCCACCGAAGTGGTCCCTATTTATCTACTTGCAATTTCTTGCTTTCGAACTGCTAGGTTGGCAGGAGCTGGGATGAAGACGGGAGCTCATTTCCGTCCTGCAGTACTCGGGAATCGAACTGCTGACCTTCCGCTTTCCAGTCAGCGTCTTAGCAACTTGAGCCACTGCAGTACCAAATGCTGCTCTGCAGCAGGGTAGATGTTGTAAGCCTTCTTACAACATCCACCCTGCTATAGGGTGGTGTTAGGGACACGTCAAGTCAAGCAGAGGGGACAAGGGTAGCGACAATAGCAACGGGAACAAGGGCCAGATAGAATTGTGCCGTGGGCTGGATCCGGCCCACAGGCCTAGGTTGAGAACCCCTGTTCTTGAGAAACACAAGGCTGGCTAGGTACAAGCTTGAAGACAGTTAGACTTATCAGATTGGCTGGGAAACTACCAATTCACATTCCTTAAATCTAAAGATTTAATAAGGAGCGTAGATTAAACTTAAAGAACAGATAGATTCTCCCATCCCATGGTACTGGAGATAGAATTGGCCTCAAAAAAAGAGGTATGTTCATATGCCTGTGTCTTTACAATTTCACCTTCCTTACTTCCAGAAAAGGCTGTTATCCTTCAGACATGATGTTGCAGTGGATTACCTGTATCAGCTATCACTAGACATGGCTCTGTGGAACTGCTCCAGCACAAGCAAACTTCCATGTCTAAATCAATTCTTGAGGACAAGCCTTGGGCTTTGCCAAAACAGCCTTAGGGCCATACGTGGTCCACAGACAATGTACCTGTGACATTTGGTGCACCTGACTAACCTTCCTTTACATGTCTGTACCACCTACATTCTTATATGAGTTTGTATAAATGAGAAAATTATGATCAAACATTGCATTGGTTTTTACTTTGATCTTAGGTTTCTGGCACTTGCACCTTTGTTCTGTTCATTGAAATGTTCTCCTAGGATATCTGAAACAAGAATCAGTGGACTGACAGTTTTTCTTATGTCAGAGTTTGGGAGCCTGTGGCCCTCACGATGTTGAACTATAACTTTTATTATCTCTCATCAAACAGGCTCAGCTGTTCCTCCAGCATCTGGAAAACTACACTGTGATAAATTATGCTTGCAGAAGTAAAGGAACATCTTTCTTTCTTATTCCACCTTTCTCCCTTCATAGGGACACACTGGATGATACAATTTGCAAATACATATTTTGCCGTGTAAAACTAGAATAACTCATTTAAACTCAATTTATTTGATTGGATTTACTTTGTGCTTGCTATGTCAAGAACCAGCCCTTGTTCAGAATGTTTACCTCTGAATATAAGATGCCAGAGATATGCGGCTGTAGAGGGCTAATTAATTTATGTCTTGCTTGAAAGTATTCCAGAAGCATCAGGTTGGCTGTTACGGGAAGCAGAACGTGAGCTATGTGCTTGGCCCAAGCTAGAATGCTCTTCTTATGTATCTATAATGTTTCAGCTCTTAGAAAGGAAGGAAATGAGAAGCGGGAAGGAAAATGGTAATTGCCTGCCATCTTTTCATGTATTCATCTTTTCCAAAGGAAACAACTTTTTAAGTTCAATTAGTATTAAGTTGCAACTTCTTAGTGGATTATTTTGATTTGATAATTACAAGACTGTTTGTAAAAGAAAAACACTATCTTTTGACACATTACAAGAGATCTGTTGTTATTCAAATGTTCGTATGTATGGTAACCTTTGGGACACCCTGTATTTCTGTATTACAAAAGCAAAGAGCTTTGTCCTACCCCAGAGAGTTTTCAGTAAACATTCTTTCAGGATTTCTGAGACCAGGCCCCTGGCACAAGTTTTCAAAGGGGAAATCAGCCCCTGGTCTGGAGCAATTTGAACTTTTGAACCAGTTGATCAGAATCCAACTGCATTTCAACTCCTTTCTGGTTGAATGGCAGTGCTGCAATCAGGGGGGACAAATAGGACTCCCGTCCTGGGCCCGGAGATGACAGGGGTCCATCAGCGCAGGGAAACCAACAATGTACACATGCGCAAACAGACCATGCATGCACAGAAAACCACGGGGGCATGGTGGCACCAGGAAACCACCAATGTATGCATGTGCACACAGACCATGCATGCGCAGAAAACCATGGGGACATGGCCCAAATGGGAGGGCGCATACTGGGCCTGGAAATTTCTGATGTCGGCCCTGTCGAACGGTGATTGCTTCAGGTTTGGATGAGAAGTGATTAACTGATAAAAAGAAGAATCATCTTCTGGGATTTTCCCTTGCTTGGTGTCTCTTTGTAAATGATAGTCTGCACAAGAAAGTATCCTGTAGACCATCTTGACTGGTATTGTCATAAAATTTTTGTATTTGTTTTCCTGCTGGCAATGCAGGCAGCAATATCAGCAATATTGTGCAGCAATATCAGGCTGCTTCCTGATGTTTAAAATCATAGATACAGAAGCACAATATTCCATACTTATAAACTGAAGAATGGAATCATCATTCACGCTGGGGAGTGGGGCACAACCATCTCGATCACTCATGGATCATGTTATTTGACAAATGTATCCTACATCTTTTCCTTTCTCCTATTAATACACCAGTGATGTCACAATGATTTATCTGCCTTTAGTCTCATATAGGATGTGATTTTATTATTTGGGGACCCAGAGGTTTTCTTCAATGCATATTTCAGTCACAGTAGGAGTACTATGTTGTAGGGAACTAAAGAGTAATGGAGCTTTGGAGTCTGTGTACATAAAATATGTACACCCTTCTCCTCTTGTTACTGTTGAAAAGCAGCAGCAGCTGCATGGTGAAGGCCTTGATGGAACAGGATTCAGTTATTCCTCCCTCACCCATCAGGAAAACTGTTGTACTATCTAGTGGATTCTGGGAGTTGTAGTACAAATAAATGTAAATTATTGTATGTCCTGCCCGCTTTCCCATGGTGACAGCAGGGGCCAGGGTCTCTTGAGACAAACTCCATGGGCTCTGGGCACTTTTCTTGCTTGCCACAGCTTTTATCAAAAGCACAGCAGCTTTCTCTACAGCCTTTCCATCCACACTCTCAGAGGGTTGACTTACTGTCAGTAGCCCTTCGGGCATCTTCTGCCTTTTCGAGATTTCAGTTATCGTCCCAAGTCCAGGTTCGTTGGGGTGGGTGGGACCAAGCTTCACACCTGGGTGTGCCTTTTACAGGGAGGGCTTGTACAAGTGGATGGTAGGAGACAGGCTTTTCAGTCCCTACTGGTCTAATCTTTGCCTTGGCATGCCCATTCTTATTTGCCTCTCTTTTGCAATGACTGCATAGGAATGAGAGCTGCCACAGGAGAAGGATGGGTCAGAGTTTGTTGCTTTGTCTTCTGTTGTGAAGGCTGTACGAGCTGTTTTTAACTTTTTGTAATGAATATACTCCATGCATTGAGCAAATTCAGTTTCTTGAACACTGTATTCTGAAAGAAAGCATTGTGGCTGCTGCACCTGCAAGGTGATAATGAGAGCAGAAGCTTTGGGAATAGGGATTGGATGTTATTGGTTGCTACTCAGCAAGCTAAGGTTGCACAAAACACTGTGAAGTTAAACATAACATTCCACTCAGCTTTCCCTGGTATAGAAGGTGTGTGTATTGCCCACCCTGGCAAGAGTAAATCTGGCAGCACAGCGCAAACAAGGGATGAATAGTATCACTGTCCCAAACAGTTGACAACTGGAATCCACAGGATACCATCTCCTCTGCCCAAAGTCAAATCCAAAGTGGCAGAGTGCACAGCAGTAAAGGACTGGTAAATTACTGGGGCAAAAACAGGAAGATATGGAAACATTAATGATGACTTCTGATCATAACAAGTTATCTATCAAGAGGACGTAGGTAAAGGTAAAGGTCTCCCTAGACACCAGAGCCCACTGAATGCTGTTACTTTTCCTGCCAAAGTGGTACCTATTTATCTACTTGCAATTTATTGCTTCCAAAATGCTAAAATTGGCAGACAACGGATACTCAATCTGTCGTGCAGCACTCGGGGCTTGAACTGCTGTCCTGCAGTTTGTTAAGCTCAGTGTCTTATTTATTCATTTATTTTTCAAATTTATATTGCCACCCAACTCAACACTGACTCTGGGCGGCTAACAACAATTAAAACAAACATTACCAACATAGCTTAACCATTAAGCTACCATGGCTCATTCAAGACGGCATATCATTGTTTATATCTCCAAATTAGATATATGTTGATCAAGCTCTGCAAGTGTATTATTCTAAAGCAGAGGTGCATAACATAGCCCCTTCATTCCACTGGGTTTCATCCAGTATTGGTTGTGGTCAGGGGCCAAACAGGCACATGCTACACACACAGATATGTCCATGTACATAGATACACATAGATATTTGTGTGTGCGCACGTGCACTAATCTCTGTGTTTAGGATGGGCGGTGCCCCTTCTCAGCCTGCTGAAATCTAAGGTACACAAGTGGGTTTGAGAGTGAAATCCTCTCCCATTCACCTGCACTCTCTACTAAAATACCATGTAGCCAAATTTGCTGAACAGGAGTAGTATTAATAATAATGCCTTAAGCTTGTCATGTGACATAACATTATTTTAAAAATACTTTCCCAGCTCTGGTGAGAATCAATAGTAGTTTTATTTATAACAGTAGTCCAGATTCTCATCTAGACTATACCACAGTATAATCCTAAACATATAGGTAGGTGGGACAATCAACTATGTGGAACTATTTGCAGCCACTACATGGAAGTACCATACGGAGGGTCTGCCCTTCTGTTACCTTTCTAAAGCAGAAGATACTGGTGGAAGCATCCACTTGCAGAGTATAGATAATGGTCAAGCAGGAAGCAGGCAAGTGACAATGTTGGGCAACCATCTCACAGCTATGCACCTGAAATAGTACTGTACCAGCTTCGGTGTCCCATGCCTGCCCCACAACTTTCCCAGGTTGTCAGACAGTGGTTCCCATTTGTTTTTGTTTTTTCTTGCTATGCATTTACCTTATCTGTTGTTTTTGTTTTTTCTTGCTATGCATTTACCTTATCTGTTGCTATTGGGTGCATGAAGAGTATCGTACCACCTAATTACCTCTACCACAATCCTTAGTGGATATTAAGACAAATTCTGCTTTTTTGTTGAGTTTACTCACTTATTCCATAACTAGTGGTGGGATTCAGCAGGCTCGCCCCAGTTTGCCAGAACCGGTAGCAGAAATTCCGGCTGGCCCCACCCATCCAAATTTTGAAATAAAGTAGTCCTAATCTGGGTGCAACGCAGAGCTTTCCCCCTGGCCACGCCTACAGAGTGGGTAGTAAAAAAAATTGGAGCCCACCACTGCCCATAAGCCACCTCCACTGGTTATAATCTCATTCTACCTTCCACAGCCTGTAGATCTGATTGGAAGCAGTTACAGTTACTACATTTTGAAATAGTTCCTAGTAGCGTCAGCTATAGTTCAGTTCATACGCGAGATGTGTGCGCGCGCAAAAGGGCAACAGATAGATTATCCATGACAAACCAATACAACATTGATGAAAGAGTCCCTGAAATACTCCCACAAATAAATGGACTCTGCTTGAACCTTGTGGGGTGCTTTTTCATGCCTTCAGAACAAGACTAATGCTAATAAATGCTAGATAAGATCAAACCATTCTGTTAAGGTTCTTTACACTCCAGCTGAGAAATGTCTTCAAGCAATTTGTTGCTTGAGTTGCAGCTGGACTCAGTATGGGGTAAAGAAAAGAGCTAGTTACAATTAGTAACTAATGCAGATTCTGTACTTACATGCTTTGTAGGTTTTTATGGCTAAAGGCATATCAAATAAATGTTCTTAATTGTAGAGTTTCCTCTTCCCTCCACTCAATTTCCTGTTTTCTCGCCACCTTAACCTGTCTAGAATATGAAATAAAGCCCAATGGATGCAGCACCTTCTTCCCTTTTGAGAAAAGGGACATGACTTAGTATAAGGCCAAGGAAGATGAAGTGAGATTTATTCCCCTTGACTTTATTCTCATAATATCCTTACAAAACTTCAGAAATAAAGAGGGGATGTGATCAGTGTTAAAGTACCAAAAGGAAAGGTCCATCAAAAACTGCTTTTCATGGAGGAAATACAGGAAGGGATGTCCGAGAGTCCTACTCATGGAATTGAGGCTGCAGTGGCTCAGTGGTTATGAAGCTCACCTTGTTAGCTGGAAGGCTAACAAGTTGGCAGTTTGAGACCCAGGTACTGCATGATGGATTGAGCGCCCATCTCTGTCCCAGCTCTTGGGGACATGAAAGGAGCCTCATTTAGGCATTCCCTGAGCAGAGTTTCTTCTGCAAAAAATCCTTTCAACCCAGAATAATGTCTGACACAAATTATTACTCAAGGAATTTGTACCAGTTTGGTCCATTGGCAAGGTACAAAAAGGAGGTCAAATTGCTTCCAAGGGCAGCACAATGTTCAAATGCAAAGGGATGTTCAAAAGAAGCGGGCACAGAGATTGGGAAGTCTGGCTTGATCTAAATGTAAAAACATCTTCCACTATATGGAGAAAGTACCTTTTTATTACACACAAAACCAAGGAGAGATTCTCTGATAAACAAAGCGCTTACGGCAATACTATTGTTCTCCTTCTGGGCTGCTTTATGGACCAGGGACTGACATGAAACACAACCCCTTCTAGAAACCCCAGCATATAAAGAGAAACAAATTGGTTTAATGACAACAAGCACATCACAGGGTCTGAAATCAAGAGCAAAAAAGAAGAAAAAGTCTTCTTTCTGATTTATTACTTTAAATGCTAATGATCACCAGGGTACCAGATGGTTTTTCTCCTGTACTAAGGCTGGCTCACAAATGTTCAGGCAAATCTAGCTGTACTGCAGCATGCAGAAACCACATCTTTCTTCTGAAAAGCTTCCAAGTTTCATGGAGTTCTGTTTGGTATTGGCAATAAATAAGAAACTAATCAAACAGCCCTAAATAGAAATGCAACATGGAAATTTACACTCAGGGGGCATACATACAGTTAAGTCCCATAAAGGGCAGAGACTGCAATTCTGTACATGTTTACTTTGCTGCAAATTTCCCTTTCTTTTGAACAGTCTGCTATAGGATTGCCCTGAAAGGTAAGTCACTTTGTGGATCTCTGTTTATTCATCATGTGGTTCTTCCCGGCAGTGGTACATGCATTGGTGCTGTATTTCTGGGCATTTTCCCCACCTCTGCCACTTCCCTTGGAGGAGGGAGCGCGGGAGGAACATTTTTGAGCCATTTTTTAATTTTTTGCTGCATTTTCGCATCATTTCAGTGCAAAAACACAGCAATTTTGCCACTTCCAGTGACATCAGGGCACCTCTGGCATTGGCGGCAATTCGGCCTAGGGGCTGGATGAATTTGATCTGGGTGCTGTGGGCAATAAGGGTGTGACAAATGTGACTGCGGTGGCTTAAGTGAGACTGTGGTGGCTTAATGGTTAAGATGCTGAGCTTGATGACTGGAAGGTCGGCAGGTCAGCAGTTTGAGACCTGAGTGCTGCATGACAGAGTGAGCCCTTGTCTCTGTCCCAGCTCCTGCCAACCTAGCAGTTCAAAAGCAAGAGATTGCAAGTAGATAAATAGGGACCACTTTGGTGCCTAGTCATGCCTGCCACATGTCCATGGAAATGTCTGCAAACACAGTCAGTGCTGTCTCTTTGGCTATTAACAGAGATGAGCACTGAACCCTAGAGTCAGATATGACTGACTTTCAAGCAAGGGCAACCTTTACCATTCCATTTGTTTATTTAATGTAATATTTTATTTGAACAGCAGGTGGTTTCTGTCTGATCATCCCAAAGGTGGCTCTGGTTTCCTGATCAACCTATCCTTCTGGACCACATTCTTCTGAGACCCCTGATTATATGATACATTTTTAGGATTCCTTTGTTCACACATTATGTCACCTTTTCAATGAGAGTCTATGCTCTCTCAGTGCACATAAAGCAGAACAAATTTCAGGACTGCATGGTTCAGACCTTTGGTTAGTTTGCAAGGCAGCTCCTTTACCTGCCGGCTATTCAAATAGGTTTTAAAATAGTTGACTCCTCTTTATCTGGAAAAATTGCATTGTTTTCCTTAAAACAGCACTGATTTGCAGGCGCACCCCCCAATAAAGGACTCAGACACCAATGAAAGTGGATAACGGCATTGGGCCACATTTATTGATTCATGCCCTAGTCCGAATTATAAATTTCTATTGGTAATTGACCAATCATAATTCTTAAGGCAAGCAGGCTGAAGTAACACTGGTAAGGTACCACCCAAAATTGCCAACGGCAATTGCTACAATGTATCCATTTGTATCAATTTGTTTGTTGACCACAAACAAATTGTTGACCATAGTCAATATCTAACTAATGACCCCACCCTCTGACGCGTATCCGTAAAATCACGGGGTGATGTATGCTGTCTAGCTATAGCCATCACCCCGTCGCCTAGTTCGTCGTTGACCGGACAACGTTTAACCAAATTATGCCTGTCTAGTGTTGTCCAGTCAATTGCGAACTTGCCGGATACCTGTGGGTCATAATGTTTACCTTACCAGTGCTACCCGCCACACGGAGGGGCTTCAAAGAAGGCTCGATGCCCCCCCAGACCGTCAGCTTGGTCAACAGGCCTGCTCGCCAATCACCCAACAGGAGGTCCATACCTCCTCGTGACAGATGGACCCCATCCCCTGCATACAAGTCATAACTTTGGAGGCTAATAGCGGGGTGACGACTGACCCTCCCCCAAGCCCTGTCGACAAGGAAATGCGCCACTGCCCTATTCACCATGCGTCTAGCGCGGTCAAGGGCCAGGAGGTCAACACCCCCTCTGTAGGAATGGCGAGGGACCATGTCCGACCAAACAAGGGTTGTGGCGGGCCAGATGTAATGCAGGTAGGCGAGGTCCTCGCAAATCGCATGCTTCAGCGACAAGCCGGTGACCTGGCCCAAATCATTGCCCCCCAGGTGTATGATCAGAATGTCAGGCGGGTCAGCATTCTGGCCTGAAAAAAGGAAAGGCAGCAGCTCCCGCCATAACATCCCGGGCCTACCAGGCCATGTGAGACTTGCGTATGCACCCAGTCCCAGTCGGGGTCCCCACTCTGTCGCCGCAGCATAACGCGCTGCCCTGTGCACGTAGCTATGGCCCACCAGCCATACTGTCACCGGTGTAATACGACACCCCGGGTCTGTAAAGGAAAAAATGAGGGAAAGTAGGTAAGGTGACCGGGTTGGTACTCACGGCGGGAGTGGGCGCACATAAAATTGAAAACATTGCGAACCCCACCGTCCCATGCTACGTATGTCAGCCCCTGAGTACCCAAAAGCCGCAGTGGTCGAGGCCGCCCCTATACGGAATGAATGAGTGCCATAGCGGGCGCCTGGGAGGCCCACACTGGCCAGCGCTTTGCCCGTCACCTTCCAAAATTGAAATTTAGTAAGGGGAGACCCATCTTGGTGACAGAAAAACGGGCCATGGTGCGTGCCACGCAGTGCCAGGAATTCCTGTAGGGCACCAACCGGACAGATGTCTGCCAAAGAACACCGTAGCAGTCGCACACCACTGCCGACGCCATGCTGATCGGTCTTAGAGGAACGTATCCTCAACTGAGCCCAGTCTTTGGCTACACAGACATCCTCGAGTTCCAGTGCCCTACGACTTGCATCCGCCTTAGACAGCATCACAAGCTCGCTGATGCGGAGCGCTCCAAAAAATGCCACCGTTGTGGCTGCATGGAACAGGGCTGCCTCATATGCATCAAAACAGAGGCAAGGCCATCCCCGGGCCAACTGGGTAAGGACCCCTGGGGAAATCGGGTGGCGGTCGTCCGGGCAACGCCCGCGCTCGCGCACCCACCCCTCCAAAACATGTCTCACACGGAAGTCAGAGGTGCTGTCCACATGACCCCCCACCTTGGCCATAAAAGCCAACGCTGAAAGCTTAGATGCTATGGTGCGAGGTGCAAGGCCCTGAGAATGCAGGTAAACCATGAACCGCAGAACATGGGTTACCGGGATCGGCCAGGTTCCTGGCAATTGAAATTGAGTACAGAATGCCCTGAAAGAATTAATTGCGTGGTGATACGCCTTACGGGTGCGTGGCGCTAGCGACAGGCCAATCGCCCGGTTCACCTCTCCTTGCCAATGGTCCATATCTCCTCCGGGAGTGGCGAGGGAAATTCCTCCGCATCTGGGGCCAAGGCACGGAACCGGGAGATCTGTAGGCGGGACAAAGCGTCAGCAATATCATTATTAACCCCTGGGACATGCCTGGCCCTGAACAGTACGTTGAGGCGCAGGCTGCGCAACACAAATTGGCGCACTAGATCCATAACCCTGGGCGATTTAGAAGTCTGTGCATTTACAATGTGGACCACAGCCGCATTGTCACACCAGAAATGCACGACCGAGTTGGACCACTCCTGGCCCCATAGCATCAAAGCACCCAGGATAGGGAAAAATTCCAGATATGTGAGATCACGCAGGCGACCCGTGCCTGCCCAGGCCGGTGGCCACCCACCATAGGCCCACTTCCCATTGAAGTACATCCCATAACCCAGGGATCCCGAGGCATCAGACTGAATCTGAAATTGAGGGGAAGCCAGGAGGTCATGCCTCCAAAATGAGACCCCATTGAAGTCCCTCAGGAACTGTAACCAGACAAGCATGTCTGCCCTGATACCCCGGGTAAGCCTAACCCTATGGTGAGGCCTGGATAATCCTGCCATAGCGTCGCACAAGCGCCGGGCAAAAGCCCTGCCCGGTGCGACCACTCTGCAGGCGAAATTAAGGTGACCATGCAGCACCTGCAGTTCCCTCAGTAATGCCTTGCGCTTGGCCAAAAAGTCCGAGATAAGGGCCACTATCCTTGACACCTTATCCCGCGGTAACCTAGACGCCTGCGCTATCGTGTCAATCTCCACCCCCAGGAAGACTAGCTGTGTAGATGGGCCCTCGGTCTTTTCAGGCGCTAAAGGGACACCGAGTTCCTCCATTAGCGTCTGAAATGTGTTGAGGAGACGTGTGCACGTGTCCCAGCCCCGTTCACCCCCGAATAAAAAATCATCCAGGTAATGGGCTACAGACCGGGACCCTGACCTGCGGACGAAAGCCCACTCTAGGAAGGTACTGAAACGCTCGAAAGCCGAGCATGATATGGAACAGCCAAAAGGCATGGCCTTATCAAAATAATATTCGCCCCGAAATTTGAAACCCAGCAATTCAAAGTCGCCCGGGTGCACTGGCAAGAGGCGAAAAGCCGACTTAATGTCGCACTTAGCCAGCAGCGCACCCGGGCCACATGAGCGCACCATGCGCAGCGCGTGGTCAAAAGATGTATACCTGACTGAGCAAAGGTCGTCAGGGATAGCATCGTTGACCGATCGGCCGGCTGGGTAGGACAAGTGATGGATAAGGCGAAACTCGCCTGGTGACTACTTGGGAACCAAGCCCAGGGGCGATACCTTGAGGTTAGTGAACGGGGGTGCAGGGAAAGGGCCAGCGACCCTGCCCGCATTGACCTCCTTATTAATGCTGGCGGCAGCCACCTCCTCCCCCCCCTAAGGGACAAAAGGTTGGGGGCATCCTGAGGGGACCTATCACCCATGAAAGGAATACGGAACCCCTGTCTAAAGCCCTGAAGAAGATAATCTGCATCCTCCCCCTTCAGGTACAATGCGAGCCAACGCTCCAGCATGTCCACATTAATTGGGGAGGGAGCCTTTCGGTGAACCAGCTCCCTCTGCGGCAGTCTTGCCAGCCCACTGTCCGCCCCTCCCTCTGCCCCGCGTCCCTCCAGGCCTGGGACAGGCAGAGGCTGCATGGGGGCCCGCACAGGTGGGGCACTCATGTCTGTACTTGCAATTCTTCTTATTGCATGAACCATTAGACGAGAAAGTCCAGCACAGCAGGCGGGCTGGAACCCCCTGCCCCGCCACTTGGCGGGGAACCTGTGCTGGAGCCACTCGCTGGACCGCATGTCCACAATGGTATCTCTCCCCTGGCGCGGGGCGCGTGGGCGTCATGTACAGAAGCCAAAGCCTCTGGCATGGCTCATCCCACCTCATCTCAGGGTGCAGGGGAATTCGCATACGGAATTCCTCGTCATAAGCCAACCACGACGGGCCCGGAAAATCAACCATCATCCGATAGATATTGTCCAAATACTGGACCATCAGAATTGCCAGATCCGGCCGGGCCCTCAGGTACACCGCCATGTAGATGAGGTAAGCCGGCAGCCAGTTGGCCCACGTCCGTGGTGGCTTGCGACGACGTGCCTGTTCCTTATCCTTCTCATCCTGCCCCTCCCTCTCCCTGGGCTCCCTGTTTAGGAGTGAGAAGATATCAACATACTCCCCTCGCCATATTTTCTCTCTGGTGGCCTGTGCCAAGTGGTCACCCAGTGGCAAGGAATAGCCCGCTGTCGGCAAGGCCGAGACAGGCACAGCAGAAACTGCGGGCATCTGGAAAGGGGCTTGGACTAGCCCAGCCACCCCTAAAACATTCCCCACAGGGTAGGAAATGCTCCCCACCCCGGGGCCCTGGGTGGTGGTTGACGTCGCCTGTTGGTGCGTCAGCGGCTGTACCGCCGCACCACCCATGCGAGGCCAAGGCCATTGGAAAGCCCCCCCCCAACGTAGCCACATGTGTAGGTGCACTAGTTTGTACCGCATACTCACATGCTGCACCCCCGCGGGCCGCCCCCACCGGGGGTTCCGGCCCACTGGGGACGTCGGAGCTCACGACCGCCGTAGATCTCGCCGCCGGGGCTTGACCCGCGCTGGCCTGTTGGTTGGGGAGCTGCGAGGCAGTGGCTGAAGTCGCGCCACGCGCCTCAAGCTGCTCGACCCGTCCCGTCGCCTGCCGCTGCCCAGCAGACGACGCGTCAAAGTGCACCCCAAAAGGAGCCCCAGCGTGGCTGTCCCGAGCAAGGGAAGCCTCGAGTGCCGCCACGCGGGCCAGCAAGGCCTCCACACTGGCGTGGGGCCACGGGCCAGCCGGCCCGCCCGTTACGGGCGTGGGTACAGGTCCTTGCACCCCGGGGCCCGAAAATTGCCATGACCCCACACCCAGGCCCGGCAGGGCCGGTGTAGGCACCTGCCAAGGGAGGGGACCACACCACCCCCCAAGGCTGGAAGGCCCTGGAGTGAGCTGCGCCCCGATAGAGGAAGGCCCCGTAGAATGAGCACCAGGAGCGGCGTCCGCCGCTTGCGGGCCGCGGGCCGCAGCCCATACTGGACCCCTGCTCGGGTCCCCAGCCTCCGGCCAGGGGGTAATAGACCCCATCCCACCGGTCCCGGTGGGAGCCGGCAAAGGCGGCTGGTGGGAAGGCGCAGCCGCGGTCCTCCGACCCGGATTGCGCCTCCGAACCGCCCGAGCCGCGCTCGCGGCCGCCTTCTTCTTCGAAGGCATCTCAGTCGGACCTAAGGGAAGCCGAAAAGAGGAAGGTCAGCAGCCAAAAGGCTTCCCGATCAAGGTAAAAAGCGACGGAGTAAGAGGAAAAACTTCTCCGCTCCGTCGCTTCGCAAAATGGCAGCTCGGCTGCCTCGTGGCCACCCCTTTTATAAGGGAGCTGGCCACGCCCCTAACTACCCGGATGCCTTCGTCCTGTGGGGGGGCTCCCGCAAAGAGCGCGGCGGCCATTTTGGCGCCGCGCTTGCATTCTTTGTGTAGCTCCTGTTTTGTGCTCTTAGTCATGTCTCACATTATGTGTTCTCTTGAATGTGACTGTAATATAGTCATGGGCCAGGCACATACATCTAGTGTGAAAAGGTTCCAGACATTTTATTCAGATAAAAGATGTGGCATAATTATAATTTTGAAAAAAAAAGTCTGTTGCCTTTTGGTATGCAGTACAGCCATATGTCTCTCCATACTCACATTTAGGGGAAATGTTAACAAGTAATATGTTTTATAGTGGATTTGATGTCTTTTTACTTCTTTCTTGCCTCCAGTGACTACTTAGAATTATTCCCTCCATTCTGACACATCTAAAGTGGTGGGAGTATCTCTATTAGAAGGACTATTAAGGCCCCAATATCAAGTGTTGTGATGATCCCCCAATGCCAGAATGGATTAGCTAAAGCATTACCTAAAGCATTACAAAATCAAGATTATCTCCCTCTATATGGTCACCATGTATATGATTTATTTTGAAAAGAAGGTTATTCTGAACCCTGAATTTAATCTATTTTTTGCACACATTATGGTATATAAGACATTCATTGATGACTTTTTTCATTTTTGATAAACATTGCATTATACAAGACTTTATAACATGGCTCAGGATCCTAATTTAAAATTTTCTTCTGGCATGGATCTTAAATCCTTATTATTTTTAGACATCAATGTTTATATCTCCGATCAAGGAACTTTGTGCATGAAACTCTTTTGTAAACCCACAGACAGAAATGTTTATCTCCAATTTGGATCATTCCAGCCACATTATTTTACAAAATACATTCCATATAGTCTCTTTCTCAAGGGCAAAAAAGGAACTCCTCTACTGAAGGAGACTTTCTAGAATCAGCTAATAATATCAGGGAGGCATTACATCAAAGAGGCTAACCTCCATCACATCATCGATGGTTCCTTTGATAAGATTCAAAAAATACCCAGAAATGTACTTTTGACACACAAAAAAGAAAACCAGCAAATTTAGAATCAATTGGTCTCTGGAGTTCTCTCCATTGGCCAATGACATTAAAAAGATTATACATAAACACTAGCATATCCTTGGTGACATACCAGGAGGCAATGATAAACCAGTTATAGGTTTTAGAAGGACCAGATCCCTGGACAATATAGTAACACATACTGAGTGCATGGCCAGACAGGGACTAACACAGAATATCATATGCGGTCATTATAAATGTCACAACTGTGTCATTTGTCTGGGAAACAAAGGCTGTATCCTTTCCAGAAGTTGATTTCCAATTTAAACTCAAAAACTTTTCAAACTGTAATAGCATTACAGTAATTGCATTTATTTATGGATTTGTCCTTGTAGTAAGAAATATGTTGGAAAATCTTCAAGACCCATTAAGATACAAATTGGAGAACATAGGTCCAGAATTAGAAACCAGATATTAAAAGCACCTTTAGTCATGCACTATATCAAGGAGGGTCACGCTTGGGACTAGTCCTCGATACGGAGGACTGGTTTCCCCTCCTCCAAATGGATCCCTGTGAAACAGATACCCAAGGGCCCAAACCATTGAGACCCCAACATTTTTATCTTACCCACTTTTACAACAATGAGGGACAGGCTCACGTAGACACAGTTATAGTGGATTTCAAAGTTCCATATTCCCCAAACTGGAATGTTGCAACCCCGTAAATCCACTAACTTGCCTGGAAGATTCTTGTGCTTGGGCCGCAGGGCAGGCGGAATTTGATGGTACTCTTCCTCGGTCACGGCGGAGAAGAAGGACCCAGAGTCCACCAGAAGACGGAAAGGTACCCCTTCAATGCGCAGGTCCACACTGTACCTGTCCTTCAGGTCGCGTCGCTCGTCGCCGACCCCATAGCTCGTGAAGATCTTAGCTATGCAGAACTGGAGTTTTGACTGGAATTTTGATGAACTTTCGATGAACTTTCAATGTGTTGCCTACAGACTTTTGAGATGTGGCCTGTCTTCCCACAACGGTGACACTGGGCGCTCTTGAAGGGACACTTGGTGTGAAGATGGCGCTTCCTGCATCCTTGGCATGGTGCAACCGACCCAGGCTTTGGCGTTGGTGCCCGTGTTCCCTGTTGGTGAGCAGTCACTGTCTTCTGTGGAAATGGCCGGAGGCTTTGGAAAAGGCAGTCGCAGTCACAGCTGGACCCGATGACTCTTTATCTTCGAGGGTCGACCTGCACTGGAAATGCTCATGTAGGGTGTGCAGTAAGGCCGGTAAGGAAACTTGCTGGAGCACATCGGGCAGCAGAAGCTTTGAAACAACGTCAAGAGGCTCTAGGCCACAGTGGCCTAAGAACATTGCATTCCACAATGCCGGCTCAACTTTCCTTACTGTGAAATAGCTTTCCAGCTGGACTTCATAGTACGGCCACAGGCAAGGCTTGCTGATATCAAACAGATGCAGCCAAGGGGACTTGGTCAGCCATCTTGTCGTTCTTCAATCCCATCCTCATTTCCAATGTTATGTCCAGTGCTTGCAAGCAATAGTTCAAACAACAATGAACCAAACAGCAACAAGTCTTTAATTAACAGTATATTCAAGATAAGCTTACAAGGCGTTCCAGACACAGAGATGGCTATACAGTCCCATGGAATCAGTCCCTCCTGACTCTTGCCGTAGCGTGGCAATATACTAGCTAGCATAGGAGCGTAACATAATGGAGGAGACCCAGGCTAGCACGTTCTGGCTACCTGTACGGAGAGGGAAGTATACATCTGGTCTGGCCCTGGTCTAGCTCCTCAAGGCTTAAGGCTTAAAGCAAGAGCAGAGGAGCCACTTGCTTATATATAGTCTCTGCAGCAGGTGCAGAGAGAGATACATTTACCCTGGCTACTAGGAAGCAGGAGCACCGAAAACCAATCAGGCATCGAGTATAATGAAACCAGGGCTTGACCTTATAGGGAACATGCTTAATAACTATAACAGGAACATGGTGTCCATGACACAGCAATAATTAACCTGAATACACAACAATACCCCATTGCATTGGCCATGCTCACAGATTTGGCCCCACCCACAGATTTAGATTTGGTGGTAGTAAAAGTTTTACTACCACCACAGAGGTGGTAGTAATTTTTTTTGGAGCGCATCACTGGAGGGATGTGAGGATATTTGAGGGGTCATATTTCAATTGTTCAGTCATGTGAAATCACAGTCTGTAACTCTTTGGTGATTTGGTGTTTAATCCTGCCTGCTTACACCAAAATTCTGTAAGTGAACAGCATTTTGATTCAGATGTTGTGCACATGGTCTAAAGACATTATGCTGCTTGAATTGTATAGTACCAGGAGAATTGAAAAGATTCTACCTTTCCTTGCAAATATGAATGAAGTAAGCTGTAGATAAATAGCTCGTTTGTTGCAGTTCACCAGCAAAAAACATTTGTCAAGATGTTTAAGTGGACGTAATAAATGTCATTAGGAGAAACAGAGGGAGAAATAGGATTTCGTCCACTGATGAGTATCTTAAGCTTGTCAAAACAGACATTTAGCCTTTTAACAAGTGTCAGGAAATGGCTTAAATGCCATATAACTAATATTAACAAGGAATTATCCATTAAAGCAGAAAAGAAGGAAGGATCTCTGCTTGGGAGTAGGGAACGAATTGCCATGATTTCTAGTTATTGGTTCAACACTTTAGCCAAGGGGTTCTCAACCATTTCATGCCATGGGCTGGCTGGACTACTCCCCCTCAGATAGCTGAGTGGGCCGGACATGTGGTTTCCCCCATCATAAACATTGTTGCAAACCACAGCAGGTGCATTTGCACATGCGCGGGCAAATTTGCACATGCGTGGATGCATTTACAGCTGTCATAAATGCATCCACTTCCACTTCCGGGGTCTTTGCTATGGGCCAGATGATTTGCCATCGTGGGCCAGGTCCATGTTAGCCCTTTCATATTTATAGATATAACATACTCAGTTTTGACAGCATGCTTGTATTTTTAGTGTAATGCATATTTAAATCCAGGAGGTAGGAAACAACTCTGATATATAATTAATTAGCTAAAGGTGGCCCTTGCTCGAAAGCCAGTCATATCTGACTCTAGGGTTCAGTGCTAATCTCCATTTATAGCCAAAGAGCCAGTGCTGTCTGTGTTTACAAACATTTCTGTGGACATGTGGCAGGCATTACTAAATGCCAGAGCACATGGAATGCTGTTACCTTCCCACTGAAGTGGTACCTTTTTATCTATTTGCAGTTTCTTGCTTTTGAACTGCTAGGTTGGCAGGAGCTGGCACAGAGATGGGAGCTCACCCTGTCATGCAGCACTTGGGTCCAGTCATCAAGTTTAGTGTCTTAACCACTAAGCCACTATAGTCCCATATAATTACTTCCCTCTAAATATGTAGCATAGCCCAACACTCACTGTAATGGCAGAAGATGACTTCAATGAGAGACTTATCTAGCACTACAGATACAGATACCAATTAATACACTTAACATCTTAAAATTCCCCCTTCTTTTCCAGCAAAGCAGGGGACAATGTTCAGAATTGTTTTAAAATTCTTGAAAAGAAAGAAAAAGCAAACTCGGGGGATGTTGTGTTCTGTAAAGCTGTGCCTTTAACAATGTACCTTAGCCATGTGGTAACAATGTAATCTTTCTGTGTGCAACATTATAACCTTCAGCTGTATCAATGTAAACCTGATAAGGGGACGCGAGCTAGTGACCACTAGATGGCAATAGCGAGCGTCCAGCTCTCATGGCTCAGATTCACCTGGATCAGCAGCGCGGGAAGATTCCCGCCACCTCTTCACCTGGACAAGAAGGGCGTGACCTTCTACGACGTCACGCAGGCAGCAACCAATAGTCTGTCGACGAGCCACTTTCAAATGTATAGCCAGCTGTATATATTGAGCTACCCATCCGCCATTACTACATGTTCCTCCGGATCATCATGCAATAAACCTGTGTTAAGCCAACCTTTCGGCTGTTTCATTGTCTTTGGTCCCTTACACTAAATTGGCGACGAAGGTGGGATATGGCAGCCCACGGGACCAAGACATGCGCCGGTTTCGAGATCAGGAAACCGGGCGACTGGGAGATCTTCGAGATGGACTTCCAGGCAGCACTGATTGAGTCCGAAGTCACGGAAGAGGCAAAGAAAAGGGCCATCTTCACCAGGATGCTCGGACAAGAAACCAAAAGGACCTTGGTGGACCTGATCGCACCAAGGAGGGTGAGCGAATTCAAGGCCAAAGAACTCATGCAGATGCTGCGCGAGCACGTCCGGCCCGCCACGGCGATGTTTCCCGCTCGGAGTGCATTCTGGAGGCGAGTCGAAGCACCCGGGGAGACGGTCGCCGCATTCGTGGTGGCCCTGCGGCTGGCGGCCGGCCCGTGCAAATGGGAGAATGTCGAAATCACCCTCCGGGACTGTGTGCTGTGCGGCCTGAACGACGCCGAAACCCAGCGCACATTAATGAACCAAGAGCCGCCTCCCACATTGCAGGAGGTCGTCAGAGCGGCACAGGCCGCGGAAGCTACAAAGGCTGGGGTACAAGAACTCCAGGACTGGCGGCCGAGGTCGAGCAAGGCAGATACTCCAGTGCACGCAGCACGGCGAGCTTCGAGGTCATCCGCAGAGAGCACCGACGACGAGGACGTCCGGAGGGTCCGGAAAGAGAGCCGGCGGTGCGACGGCTGTGGAGCGGCCCACGACCGCGTAAAATGCCCGTTTCGGAAGGCCGAGTGTCACAACTGCGGCTGCCGCGGGCACATCGCCAAGGTGTGCAGGAAGAGGCGCGAGACCCGGAGAAGCTCGGCAGACCGCTCCGCGGGACAAGACCGCTCAACGAGACCCAAGGACGGCGCTCAGGCCACGCGGAAGCAGGACGGCATGGGCCGCATCTCCGATGGCAGCGAGGACGACGCCCCAGTATTCAGCGTGTCCGTAGGACACCCCCGCTACTTTGTTGAGGTACTAGTTCAAGGGGTTCCCATTAGAATGGAAATTGACTCGGGGTCCTCATATTCAATCATTTCCCAGAGGGAGTTTTTGAGAATTGCCCCCCACAGGCGACCCAAGCTCAAAGCGTTGAGGTCCACACTACGGGACGTGCAAGGGAACAGCATTCCAGTGTTGGGGGTTGGAGAATTTCAGGTTAAATTCAAGAAGCACGCCGCGTCTCTCCCTCTAGTCGTGCTTAAAGGAGGAGATTGCAGCCTCCTCGGGACTCAATGGTTCCAGCCCCTGGGTTTGTTTATTGGGGGGTGCACGCCGTTGGGATGCACGCCATTGGGACTGACCCAATTCAGGAGGTGTGCGAGGCGCACCCCGAAGTTTTCAAAAAAGGACTGGGGAAATTCAAGGGGCCCCCAGTGACATTCGACCTGGACCCGGAGGTCCACCCAATTCGTCTTAAACCACGCTGGGTGCCGTTCGCACTCAAGGACAAGATAGAGGCGGAACTGGACAAATTGGTGGGCCAGGGAATCCTTGTGCCTGTTGATTCTGCAGAGTGGGAAACTCCAATTGTAACCGCACTAAAGGCCAATGGGGAGGTCCGCATATGCGCCGATTACAAGTGCACCATCAACAACGCGATCCGCCCGAATGCGTATCCGGTGCCGGTAGTCAGCCATCTGCTGGCCAGGTTACACGGGGGAAAGTGTTTCGCTAAGCTCGACTTAGCACAGGCCTACCAGCAGCTTACGGTGTCCCCTGCCGCAGCTGCTGCGCAGACCATAGTCACCCATAAGGGGGCGTTCCAGGTGACGCGCCTTCAGTTCGGCGTAAATTCTGCGCCTGGAATTTTCCAGTCACTCGTGGAACGCCTCCTGAAGGGGCTAGAGGGGGTGTTGCCTTATTTTGATGACGTGTTAATAACGGGGGGGAGTCGGGTCGAATTGGCCAAGAGGTTGGGGAAGGTCCTGACAATATTCGAAAAAGCGGGGTTGAGACTGCGAAAGGACAAATGCGTCTTCTTCGCGACCGAGGTTGAGTTCCTAGGGTTTTGTGTGACTCCTGAGGGGATAAAACCATCCAAATCCAAGGTGGCCGCCATTAAGAAAGCCCCCCGCCCCACCTCCAAGCCCGAGCTGCAGTCGTTCCTAGGGCTGCTCAACTTTTACCACTCCTTCCTCCCCCGGAAGGCAGCAGTGGCTGAACCGCTACACAAACTGCTTAAAAAGGACCAGGCATGGAAGTGGGGCGATGACCAAGAAAGGGCATTTAGTGAGCTAAAAAGTCTCCTAGCGTCCAATGCCATACTGACCCATTTCAACCCCAAACGCCCGGTAGTCCTGACCTGTGATGCATCCCCGGTGGGGGTGGGGGCGGTGCTGTGCCACGTGCTGGAAGACGGAAGGGAGGCCCCGATAGCATTTTACTCCAGGTCCCTGTCCCAAGCGGAGAGAAATTACGCACAGACAGACAGGGAGGCACTAGCGATAGTTGCGGGGATGAAAAAGTTTCACGATTTTCTGTATGGTCGCCCCTTCACCATTGTAACGGACCACAAGCCCCTGCTAGGCATTTTTACCGCAGATAAGCCCACGCCACAGATCCTGTCCCCGAGGATGCTCAGGTGGGCTATTTTTCTCAACGCGTACCAGCACGCGTTGGTCTATCAGCCCGGGAAAGAGATCAGCCATGCGGACACTCTATCAAGGTCTCCCCTCCCCCTGACACCCAGCCAGGTGAGCAAGGGGGAGCGAGACCATCAGGTTCTCATGATAGAGGTGCTGGATTCGCCCCCCGTGATGCCCGCCGACATTGCCAAAGTGACAGAGAAGGACAAGACGTTAGCGGCAGTCAGCTCCTGGGTGCAGAAAGGGTGGCCGGCATCCTCCCCAGCGGAGGAGTTCGCCCCATTTTTCAGGGAAAAGTTAGAGCTGTCCCTAGAGAGGGGGTGACTTTTGTGGGGGCAGCGGGTGGTGATTCCCACTTCCCTTCGGCCGCGGGTGCTCAAACTGCTGCACGTCAGCCACCCCGGCATCGTGCGATCCAAAGCGCTGGCCCGGAGCTACTTCTGGTGGCCCCAGTTGGACGCCGACATCGAGCACATGGTCGGCACTTGTGAAAGTTGCCAATGCTCCAGACCAGAGGAGGCCCGCCTTCCCCACAGGGAGTGGGACGCGGCTAAGGGGCCGTGGTCCCGGGTGCACATTGATTTCGCGGGCCCGTTCAGAGGCACCCTGTTTCTTCTTGTCGTGGACGCCTTCTCCAAGTGGTTGGAGGTTATCCCAGTCACGAGCACCTCCTCGGCCCAGACCATTAAGCATTTGCGGAGGCTCTTTTCCACGTTCGGCATACCCGACACATTAATTAGCGACAACGCTAGTTGTTTCACGTCCTCCGAGTTTAGGGCATTCATGGAGATTAACGCCGTTCGGCATATCACCTCCGCCCCGTTTCACCCAGCCACCAATGGTCAAGTAGAGCGCCTCATCCGCACCACGAAGGACGCGTTGTGGCGCATGGGCCCCGGGGACCTGAACCTACAAGTGTGTCAGTTTCTGCTAGGGTACAGGGTGACCCCGTTGGCATCAGGATACTCCCCCGCAGAGCTCTTAATGCGTAGGAAACTGACCACCATCCTTACTAGGCTAGACCCCACGAGGGTAGAGGACAAGGGAAGGAACATTGGGCTAGAGGCCACGAAGAGCTTCAGTGTAGGCGCCCCCGTGCATTGCAGGAATTACGCCAGCGTGGGCCCAGCCTGGGTACCGGGCGTAGTTGTGGAGCAAACCAGCCCCGTGTCATACCGCGTGGAAACCAGCACAGGGCTACTGTGGAGGCGGCACGCGGACCAGCTCCGACGCAGGGTCTCCGATGAGCAGGGCACAGACCAAACAGAGAAAAAATCAGCGTTAGGGTTCTCCCCCACCCGTTCAGCCCAAGGGGGAGGGAAAGGGGACCGCGGGTCCCCACCAAGGGGGGAGGAGGATGTTCTCGTAGATATCCTAGGGGATCTTTCTGAGGAGGAGGAACCCGACCCCATACATATCTCACGGAATTCCCCCACAAATGCGGATACCCCAACTGAGTTAGAATTTGATTTTCAGAACCGGGGGAGTTTTTCGGAGTGGTCCCCCACCCGTCCAAGCGAGAAGAGGGGTTTTTCGTTAGCCCCGATTGCCCCCGGTCTGCCCACAATGGAGTTCTTCCCTTCCCCTAAGGCCGCCAAACCGCAGCAAGCCACTAACGAGTCTTCCTCTCCCATTACAGGACAAGGGTCCAGGGAACAAAGAAGCAGTAGCGCCCCCGGTGGGGGTCAGCACTCGTCATGGCCCAAACGCACATGCAATAAGCCATCTTGGCTGAGAGACTTCGTCTCATCCTAGGGGGAAGGGATGTTGTGTTCTGTAAAGCTGTGCCTTTAACAATGTACCTTAGCCATGTGGTAACAATGTAACCTTTCTGTGTGCAACATTATAACCTTCAGCTGTATCAATGTAAACCTGATAAGGGGACGCGAGCTAGTGACCACTAGATGGCAATAGCGAGCGTCCAGCTCTCATGGCTCAGATTCACCTGGATCAGCAGCGCGGGAAGATTCCCGCCACCTCTTCACCTGGACAAGAAGGGCGTGACCTTCTACGACGTCACGCAGGCAGCAACCAATAGTCTGTCGACGAGCCACTTTCAAATGTATAGCCAGCTGTATATATTGAGCTACCCATCCGCCATTACCACATGTTCCTCCGGATCATCATACAATAAACCTGTGTTAAGCCAACCTTTCGGCTGTTTCATTGTCTTTGGTCCCTTACACTAAAGGGGATGACAAATTGAAAACAGGATCTGGAGAGGTGCCTCACCCTATAGATGACCAGCAACTACCTCCTCTAATCTGTGGCCACCCCAAAATGGAACTGACTAAACACAAATACCCCGATCTGTCCCATTTTCACATATTTTTGGAAATTTGTATATTAGCATATATTAAATATATGGATTTTTGTATGATGAGCCTGGAGTTTCTAGTCAAACCTTCTGCTCAGCTCTGCATTAGAGTAGGTTTAAGATCACATTTAAGCCAGAAATGCCACTTTTCAAGTCATGGCTAGAAGGGTAAAAGGCCTTATGGTTCTAGGCCTCTGCAATTGTATGGTGTTTGCATTAGAGTGAACATCTGGGCCTATGCGAACCCTCCCTGTGCTACTTAGGTTTTGTTTTTTTAATGCCTCAACATGATGGCTTAGATTTATTTGGTTAGAGTAATGTGAATGTCTGTTGCATAGTGGGGGAGCAGGATTTGTAGCAGCTCTGGGGAATTGACGAGGAATTCCATTTGCTACAAGGAAAGACATTACTGAACTCCAGGTCTGAGCAATATATTTACCCCAAAGACCCTATTGGAAATGCAGGCTGGAGGATGTAAGGGCCACCTGTTCCATTTGCAACACTATCAGGAAGACCTAGCTTTATTTAAAATATTTTCATCCCACTGACTATGTAACTGGGAGATTCCAAGAGCTATGATTTTAAAAAGGCTTTTTAAAAACCTCTCTTCTGCAAGATTGCATGAGAATAGTCTAAACAAGACTCTGTATCAGTCATAAGCAATCAAAAGTGAAGGATATGGTGACTCTATAATCTTCATTTCACACTGACATCACACCTTGGTGAGGTGGTGTCTAGATGCCTTAATACAGGGCAGAAGGTCTTAATACAGGGACTTAGGCTCATACTCTTTAGGACAGCTATACTTGTTGCAGTGCGTGCCAGTTGAGTGTAAATAATGGGTGCAGAATTCCAGTTGTTGGAGTTCAACACATCTTTGAAGCTGAGGAAAGCTGGGTAATTTGAATTGGAGGCAAACTGAAGGAGAGATAATTATGTCTTATGTACTTAACAGAAGGGATCTGATGCCGCGCGCTTTGCTGGCCCCGCCCCATTATAGACGGCACGGGACCGGAAGAGGCGGGGGCCAGGCCTTCCTTTAAAAGGAGAGGTCCGGACCGCCCTTCCTCCTTTCACTTTTGCTGGGCCAGGCAACGTTTGCCCACCACCCCCTCCCTCGGTGTCAGTGTGAGTTTTTTGGTCGCTTCGGGGCTGGCTGGTAATTTTTGCTTGAACCTAGATTGGCCATTTGGTTCTTGTTGTTTTCGCCCATCCTACACTGTCGCTGATGGTTGAGTTCTGGGGTAATTTTTTGGTTCCCTGTCTTTGGTCACTTGGTGGCTAGCACTGGTAAGGGGGCACTGGGTGACCCCTACGAGTCTGGCAGGTGCACACTTGGTTGGCCACAGGATGGATAAGATAGAGGGAAATTTGGATGGCCAGTCAGGTGTGCTTTAGGAACAAGGGGAGGCTATGCTAGAAACAGCTTGCCAAACCTTCAAGTTTGCCGGACTCACGTCAGAAGCAGAGGTTAAGTCATTTGCACTTCTGTTGGGGGTCGAGATAATTGGTTATAACCATTCGTCCTTACCAGTGCTATGGTGGCCCGCTTGCATTATTGAATTGTGATTAATAAAAGTGGCCCAGTTTAAACCCAGCACAGTGTCTGTATCTTTATTGGGGGGTGGGTCCGGCAATGAATTCCAGTTACCATTAAGTTCTGCTGCATTTTGAGAAAAATCAACTTAACCGAGTTATGTATAGTTCAATTTGAGTGAACTCTGCATGCATCTGCAAATGCCCTGTTGCTTAGTGCAGTAGTGTAGTCCCTTGAGTGCACCCATTGCTTCAATGAGAATTTAGTGAGTCAGCTCCTCTGTAAATGTTATTGATTTAAATGAGTCTACTCTAACTTGACAACTTCACACTTTTAAGATTGAAACGGGGACATTTAGAATAAATCTGAATAACAAGCCATGGATCATTTGTTGCTGCCAGCTGTGGGGAGGCTGTATTGATATGCTGCTTGTCTTGTCATTCTGCTTGATTACTCTTTGCTTTGTTGCTTGGTAACCCACTTCCCTTGTAACATCTTGACCTCTGCATTTTGATATATATAAACCATGCCTGAAATTTTACTCCTTGTCTGAATAAATGAACTTGATCTACAAAAGCTCACAGTAAAAATATAGCAGTTAGTCTTTAAAGTGCTACAGTGTTTTTGTTTTGTTTTGATTTGATTTGTTTTTGTTTTCTGATATGCCTGAACCACAGACTAACATGGCTGCTATGTCAAAAAATTCTACTCTAACTGTAACTTACTATGATAATATAATGCATTATTAAGGTAAAGGTAAAGCCAAAGAGCCAGCGCTGTCTGCTTCTGCAGACGTTTCCGTGGTCATGTGGCAGGCATGACTAGACACCAGAGTGCATGGAGCGCTGTTTACCTTCCCACCGAAGTAGTCCCTATTTATTTACTTGCAATTTCTTGCTTTCGAACTGCTAGATTAGCCTTATTTGAATCAATGGAATTTACTGAGAATTTGACTCATTACATCCCCATTGATTCTGTGTGACTACACTAGTGCAGTTTACTATGCAAAGCAACAGGATTTTGGTCATTATTAGAAACTGGATGTTACAAAGGAAAGAATGACATGGACTGGAAAGATCTAGATCCCATTTCCTTATCATCCGCAAAGCATGAGTCACTACCTCTATATCTATCCCTAGTCTTGAATTAAAAATATTTTTGACAAGTGATTAATGGAAAGTGAAAGTTGATCTTTCAAAGTGCATCAAAAGACACCCCAACTTGCGTTCACTTAACTTGGTGTCACCCCAGCTGTCAGAGAGTTTTTAAAAATCACAAAACAAAAAATATTGTAGCACTTTAAAGGCTAACTGCTGTATTTTAATGCTAGCTTCCATAGATCAAGTCCACTTCACAAGACATAAGAATGAGACTTCATGGTACATCAGGTACAGAGGTACAGAGTGATTGGTTAGCATAAAAGATAAGTATACAAATCAATATGGTTTTTTACAACTGGTAATAGCAGATTTCACTGGTTGATATTCACATGGTCCCCAGCAAGCACATTCAGTGGCTACACTGGCTACTGGGATGGAGAACGACTGGAAGATACTGTGAAGAAGGCTGTCTTAACTTGTAAACCAAATTTGGATTTGCCTGTTATTAAAGACACAGGATGACACTTCAATGCAGTGTATGGGTAATCCTAGCTGCGAATAGATCAGTAGACCAGATCAGTAGAGGCTGCGGTGGCTCAGTGGCTAAGAAGCTAGCCTTGTTAGTGGGAAGGCTAACAAGTCAGTAGTTCAAGACCCAGATACTGCATGACAGATTGAGCGCCTGTCTCTGCCCCAGCTCTTGGGACATGAAAGGAGCCTCATTTGGGCATTGCCTGAGTGGAGTTTCTTCTGCAAAAATCCTTTCAACCCAAAATAATTTCTGACACAAAATTATTACTATAGTAGACCTGAAAACAGCACTTTGACACTCACCATGACTGAGCTGACGATAATCAATAGGTGTCAACTCATGTAAAAGCTTATCAAGATCCTCAAAATAAGGTTTGATGGTTGCAGGGATCTCTTTCAATGCATTTTTCTGAGATTTCTTTCACATCCAGGAAGATTAAAGTAAAATTCTCAAGACAGATTCACACACTGTTACTAACCACTTAATTCTAATGTATATACAGATTCCTTTGGCCCGCTAAGACAGAGATCTGCATTCCATCAACTACTTTGTTGTTAGTAGAGGAATGATTCAGCAGTTCTGAATGACCTCCTTGTGAGGGTCTACTGCCTCCTTCCCTTAATGTTCTTGTATGTCTCTGATGAGGGTGTTTGCTCAATAAAATGCCTGCAGTCATTCAAAGCAAGCAGCACTAGTTGGATATCAGTGGTGTAAAATGCCTCTGTTCACTGCGGGGTCCCATCCCACAAAGTAGAGCTTGCAACAATTTTTAACAGCTGTATGATAGTAGGAATTCAACAAGTACAGTTTGGGAAAAAGTTACACTACTTCAGAATGGATGGACATGACAAATAAGCATGCAAGGGGGGAAACAACAACAGTTATTTAATTTTGGAACACATATACTGACTCAATTTTTGCTCCCTGAAGAGCTGTTCAAGGCATAAAACCTCTATCAGAAAGGTGGCAAACTCATTCTTCAAACTGGCAAGTTACTGCCAGCTCACCCCAATTTCATTTGTAAGGTGGCTATTCTCTTTCATATCACAGCCCTTGTACAGGGTCCTGTACTTTCAACAACCAAATAAAAATCAGGTACAGTAAAACCCCTACTTACGTAAAAAGTCCATTCCGTAGGCTTTTGCTTGAATCGGTTTTTTATGTAACTCGAAGCAAACCCATAGGAAAAATGATTTTTATGTAAATTGAAACAAACCCATAGGGCAGTGGTGGCGAACCTATGGAATGCGTGCCACAGGTGGCATTTGGAGCCCTCTCTGTGGGCACCCATGCAGTCATCCCAGTGGAAAGTTCACCCCACCCCTCTGCCCAGCAGCCCAATGGGAGCCCATCCTCACTCCCCCCCTGCATGGAGTTGATCCCACCCCTCTACCCAACAGCCCAATTGGAATGTTTCCTTCCTTCCCTGTTGCTGTGTGGGCACTTTGTGATAAATAAATGGGTTTGAGGTTGCAGATTGGGCACTCAGTCTCTAAAAGGTTCACCATCACTGCCATAGGGAAATGAATTTTTACGTAACTTGAAGCAAACCCATAGGAAAAAGAATTTTATGTAACTTGAAGCAAACCCATAGGAAATTGTGTAAATTGGGACATGGTTTTAGCACAAAATCATTATGTAAGTCAAATTTTATGTAACTCGAGGCATGTGTAAGTCGGGGTTTTACTGTATATGCATCACATTTCACAAGTGATTAAACTACTGAGAAACAAGTCCCAATGGATTACCCGCTGATCTACTGGTGGATCCAAATCTCCTTTCTACCCACCCTTCATAATGCTCTGAGGGATTTCAGTAGGAAAGCAAACTGCTTATGTCATCTCTGAATGAGTCTCATATGGTTTAAAGGTTTGACCCAATAAAGGAGGGCTTTGAAGAGAAAGCACTGAAAGGGTGGCCAGGAAGATTACTACTAAACTTGGAGGCATTTTTTTTTTTTTGGGTGGATCATTTTCAGTTCAACGAAATCAGGCTGTGGAGATTTTAACTTAGTTAGAACAGGTCCCCCCCCCCTTCCCCAACTCCATCACTATCCTGCTTCTTCCTTCCTTCCTTTCTTTCAGTTAGTCATTAGACAGAGACCAAAAGTCACAGCAGGGAAACTTGTAAAATGGTTTTGATGGGATTGTCAGGGGCATTTTTTTCCAGCCTTTTCATCAACTGAGCGAGTCTCTATCATAAGTCTTATTTATAAGGAGGCTTTCAGGCAATTTCACACTGCTTTTCTCTGATGCAGCCCAAAAAAACATGTAAACCCTGGGGTATTAGTAGTGACTTAGAAAGAAAATAGTGTAAAGTTATACCATAATCTGAGCCAGTGCAGCTGGCTGAATATACTTTTCCCCTGGGCTACTACCAGTGAGTGAAACATATCTAAGTGGGACACCTCCCACTCTTCTGTTGTGCCAAATCCTTTGTGAGATTGTGGACTAGAATTGCTCCATCTCAGAAGGCAGTCAAGTTTTAAATGGCTTGCACTGTAGCAAGAGGCAAGCGCTGTCTAGAAACTCAAGTTTAACACACACACCCTTCTGCATTTTTTGTTGTTGACAGCAGCAATTGGGCAGTGCAAGTAAACAAACTGTTTGTTCAGGTCAATAGTCCTCTGTGATTAAATTACTGACATGATATAATATACTAAAATGGGAAATAAATTATGCCATTAACCGGAGGGTCAAACCTGAGTCCTTTTTAACAACAACCAACAAAATTATACCAATTACATTGCTTTACAGCTAGGCCAGGTTGATAATTAATGAGACTGCGAATCACAGAGACTTAATTTTGAGAGCACATTTTCTCATTTATTTAATTTTGAGTGCAACCAGCTGTCCAGTGCCTGACCTAAACATTTTTTCTCTCATTCTAGCATCCTTAACCATCTCATAGCCACTATGTTCAGGTTGCACATATAAATGATGGCAATATGCTTTTTAACAAAACATTTGAAATGTTTTCCTTTCTAAAAAGTATTGCTGCATAAGAGTGCAGCAAATGATATTGTGCAGCAGAGCAAATCAACATTCTACACGGCAATTCTAAAATTGGGGGCATAAAAAAAGTACAATTCTCAAACTAGGCTTCAAATAAACACCAAATAAGGCACAGTAGGAGTAGACAGCATGATTTTGCTCTGTGCCAAATTAGCATACCTGTCAAGAATCCTGGATTGGCCAGGATTTCCCGTATTTCTGCACCGCTTCCTCCACTTTCCCGCCACCATCCCGCAATTTGACCGGCAGGGGAAAGTAGTACTGTCATGCCCTTCTGCGCAGAAACCTTCTGCACATGAGCAGAAGGGTTCTACGCATGCACAGAAGGCTTCTGCGCAGAAGGTTTCTGCACATGCACAGAAGGTTTCTGTGCAGGTCCCACATTTTCTGGAGCAGTGCTTGACAGGTATGCAAATTAGGTGGCATTTGGTCAAAAAAATTAAATTCATGATTATTTTAATTAATAGGTGGTTCACTCTTCAATGTCAGACATAAGTGACCTTTTTGTAGCACATTCGGCAACTGCTGAAACATATTTTAAACACCTATTTTGTTGTTTCTTTATAAGGATATGAATTACCTTAGCCCTTTTATATTTGCAGCATATCCACCCTATAGTGTTGGAAATATTCAAAAGTTAAGACACTCCTTCTTAACAGAAAATCAGTGGTTTTATAACTCTGGAGTATGCTCAATATAAACTTGCCAGAAAGAACAACAGTTCCTAAGCATTTGCCTGCTCTTATTTTCCATATACAGTAGTCCTTCCCTAATTGAATGAAAAGAACAACAGAGACCTAAACTTTGGTGACTTTTTGCACTTAAAGTGCCAGGCACTGTTTAGCAGTCTCCAAAGTCTCCTTTCTCCCCATGTTGAGTAGGCAGAAAGTAAAACAGAACAGCTATTTCTTTATGTAGTAAGAAGACTGGATTTTCCGCCAGTCTCATTTGGCTGCTTTTCATGTAAAAAAAAATCCCTTATTTTCCTTTGTTATTTCCCCCCTTTTCTTTTCACCCCAACCCCAGATGATTGCATCATATACTTCAGTATTGTGTGATTATCAATGGCATTTTAATAAGTTAGAATTAATGATCCCATATTTCTGGAAGGACTTCTTCAAATGTGAGAGGATGAAAATATAACATATGGGGGGAAATATGTATGCTGAACAACAGCAGACCAAATTCTGCTTAAATAAAACACTCTGCCTTGGCAGAAAGTTCTGAACTTGCCATGAAGGAAGCCTTCCTGTGTGCACACTATATAGTGTCATTAAATTGACAATACTTAGGAAGGCGCCATCTTCATTAATAATAATCTCATGTCAGAGATTACTCTGGGTTAAAAGAATTTTTAGGGGACGCCTGAATGAGGCTCCTTTCATGTCCCTAAGTACAGCTCTCAGGTATCAAATCCCGACCTTCCATTCTCCAGCTCAGTGCCTTAACCACTAAACCACTGGGGGTGCTGCTCCATCTTTATTGATACAGTGATATTGTTTTCTGTTGAGAGAGAAATGTATGTGAGAGATTTTATGCTGTACAAGCAGATTTTGCCCGGCAGTGCCGGGCTGTTTTAAATGGTTTTGGAAGGTTTTTTTTTCTTAATGTTGGTAAAGAGCCGGGCTGTTTTAAATTGTGTTATAAGGGATAATTCTTTTTGGTAATTTATGTAAAAAAGAGGTGTGTTGGTGGTTAAGGGTGGTTTTGGGTGTGCACAACAACCACTACCCATACAATACCACTCCAACCACCAACACACACATTAAAAATTCCTGGCAAGGCAGGAGTGGTGTGTGTGTGTGTGTGAGAGAGAGAGAGAGAAGCAGAGTGTGTGTGTGTGTGTGTGTGTGTGTGTGTGTGTGTGTGTGTGTGTGTGTGTATTGTCCCCCCAACCCTTCCAGAGCCAGGGGACCCTGCAGAGAGGGGATTCCCTCCCCCCACAGGACACCCCATTATTAAAGAGAAGAAACCAAGCTCTTTCTTCTCTTTTAAAACAGAGTGTTTGGGAGGGGGGTGTATTCGATCTCCTCTTCCTGGTCCACTGGGTTTGGTAGGGTTGGGGGTACAAAAGGGGTCTGTCCCCCCAACTCTTCCAGAGCCAGGGGACCCAGCAGAGAAGGGATCATTTCCCCCCAAAAAAAACCAACAACAACAACACTCCGTTTTTAAAGAGAAGAAACCAAGTGGTTTCTTCTCTTTTAAAAAGGAGTGTTTGGGAGGGGGTGTATTCAATCTCCTCTCCCTGGTCTCCTTGGTTTGGTAGGATTGGGGGGACAAAAGGGGTCTGTCCCCCCAACCCTTCCAGAGTCAGGGGACCCAGCAGTGAGGGGATCATTCCCCACCTCCCCCCCCAAAAAAACACTCCGTTTTTAAAGAGAAGAAACCAAGTGGTTTCTTCTCTTTTAAAATGGAGAGTGTGCGTGGGTGTGGGTGTGGGGGGGGTGTGTATTCAATCTCCTCTCCCTGGTCCCCTGAGTTTGGTAGGGTTGGGGGGGACAAAAGGGGTCTGTCCCCCCAACCCTTCTGGACCCAGCACCTTTCATTGCCTCCCTCACCCACCCCCTAACCCTTACCTAACACTTATCTTTTCCTGGCTCCCTCCAGCTGCGTCTTTCAAAGTCTTTCCCTTTGGCTCCCACCATTTTGGTTTTTTTAAGTCAGCGCGCGTTCCCATCCTCCTCTGTGCTCGTATCCCTCAGCCTGATTGGCTGAGGGGTTGCACAGTGCAAAGGATGCTGGGAATTGAAGTCCTTTTTCTTTGTTCACGTTCGGGGGGCTCCTGCCCCACTGCCACATTTCTCAACCTGACAGTTACCTGCGAACCCGGTTCGGGTGAGTGCAGGGAGGCTCGGTCAGGGCTAGTGGGGCCTGGTGCAACATCCTTTGTCACATTCCAACTGTTAACGCACAGATTTATATGTATAGATTGCCAAGTGTATAATGGAGCCCTTGAAAGTTCCCCATGGCCAGAAGTCACACTTACAAAGGCATTCTGAAATTGCTGTTAAACTTCTCTTTGTGACAGTGGTATTGGTCTTGCATACAGGGCATTCACAGATGGGTACCAATGTCTAAGAAAATCATGAGAGAGTCTTTTTCTTGTCCCATATAGAAACATGGAAAGAGTGGCTTGCATTCAAATCACTCACACACACCCCAGCCCTGAAACTCAATGGTTGGCTTTGAACCAGTCACAGCAAGGTTATAACCTAGCACACAAGGTTATTGTTCAAAATATAAGATAGGGGAGAGGAGAGCCACAATTATTATAAATGATGAGCCATAAAAGGTGCATATGCAGACCTCCTAGTAAAAGCAATCATGCTACGTGTGAATGACCAGCACTGGCCTCTAATGTCACTTTGTCTGATGGCACAAAAAGCTTTGTCAGTGACAATGTACTTTTTATTTGCATCTCGCACCATGATGCCATGAAGCTTAATTCGCTATGTCGCATCTTAAAGACATAGTAGGAAACATAAAGCCAGTCTGGCAATGAGTGGTGGAGAAAGGGTGCTAAATATGAACATAAGAAGATTGCCACCTCCATCTGGGGGAAAGTGGTTAAATACAGAGAGAGGCAAGCATCAAATTACATTTTAAGTGAGTCTATTTCTGAGATCCCTCATTAGCATGATTAAAGAGGTAATAATTTCTTATTGATCATTAATAATGCATTCCAGAGAGGGGTGGAGATTTAGGCAAAAGGGGGATTCCTCTCTCTTTTTCCTCCCCTAACAAGCCTGTGTCAGAAAAAATTACACTATGTTCCAAAAAGTAATCTGTGGGAACTTGTATCTGGGATCCAGCTGTGGAAGACTTCATTAGCATCTTGCAGGTGGGGCCTAAATTTAGTTCAGTGTTGAAGAGGGAGAATTTTGTGCTGCTGTGATAGGCAGATCAGCAAAGCAGGATCAGCAAAACAGGAACAGCAAAGCTTCTTTAAAAAAGAAGGTGTGACTTCCCTGTGTTTTTCAATTGCTTTTTTTTAAAAAAATGAGATTATTCATTTCATTAATCATGCTGTTTCATGTGTCTTACAAATGATAATAGTAATGGGCCTAGCAGAAGAAAGAGCTAAAACACCTTTGACCTTCTGTTACTCAGATACTGAACAAAAGCAACACCATGGAAAATGTTCAGGAAATGAGCAATGACTTCTAAATATAAGGAAGAATAAGCTAATGAATTAGACAGGAAGAAACATTGCTAAGTACATCTGTTTGACTGTAGAAGGAACAGAACAAAATCAGTCAGCTTTGGTTATTGATTTCAAGCTACATACAGGACTGAACTCCTCCCAGTGATGCTCTGCAAAAAAAATTTACTACCCCCACCATGGGTATGGCTAATGCTGTGGGTGTGGCTAACTCTGTGGGCCATGCCCACTTGGCCTCCCTACACCATGGCCTGGGGTAGGGAGGTGGGCGTGGCTGGCCAAGTGGGCGTGGCCTGGGGGAATTTCCACTACCAGTGCCTGGGCACCTGTGGGCACCGGGAGCAGCTCAACGCTGACTTCTCCCATGATACTTGGAAAGGGGACGAAATGCACGGGACAAAAGTGGAGTAAAGTTGGATGTAGCTTGTAATGTGTGAAGATCAGGGTTTCTCAGCCTTGGGTCCCCAGATGTTCTTGGACTTCAATTCCCAGAAGCCCTGATCAGCAGCTGTGTCAACTTGGGCTTCTGAGAATTAAAGTCCAAGAACACCTGGAGGCCCAAGGTTGAGAAACCCTAGCATAGATTGGTCTGGACAGATGACTAATGATGTCACAGACACCTTTGTAACAGGACAGTGAGCTGAGCCTTTACCAGCCTCTCTCTCTAGCAGTACGCCAGATTCAGGTGAACTACCACCAAGTCATTCAGCAGTCTCAGTATATTGAGTATATTGTAATACCAAAATGGAAGGATTTCAGATTGGATTTGATATAAATTACATCCCACCCCACAAATTGCATCCCATCCTATCCCCCTTCTTTCCTTCCCCTGGCCCCACTCTGCTGATACTTTTATGGTTCACTGTGAAGCCGCTTTTTTATTTTAAGCTTCAGGTACTATTTTTTTAAAAATCGATAGAAAAATAACATGCAAAGATACTTCATAGTTTAACAGTATGGAAGATTAAACGATTGAACGCAACTTTTGTAAAACACATTATAATTCAGATAATTATGAAATTAGCCTTCACCGTTTGTGCTATGTTTAGTTTCTTCTTTGAAACCACCATGAACTCTTACTGTGGAAAGTGTGAGTTGGTTGCTCTGTTGGGAAAAAAGGAAGAGCCTGGCAGAACCAGTTTCCAGGTTTCAGTTCATAAAAGAAGATGAAGTTGAGTCACCTACAGCAAGGGAACAACGCTGAGTGACAGTGAGGAGACAGGTGAGAACTTCAGGTAGGAGAAAATGACATTGGGATTACCCAATCATCAGTTTAGGCTTACCCAATCATCAGCTGCATGAAGTGAAGAAGGGTGGTACTGAATGGGAACTCCTTACCAACTCTTACGAAGGTAGCAGTGCGCCAACCAAACCTGTTAATATAAAGTATGCTGTCTCCACCTTGGTGCAGGAATCCAGGCTATGATGGGCAGGGTTGCCAAGATGTGTCAGACTTGACTTGGCCTTGTTATTAGGACAGGAAACTTTCTTAAATAAAATCTGTGATTTCCAGGAAGCTGAACATGTCACATGCTGTGGTTCTTTTATGGCTGAAAGGAAACCATGGCTTAGACGTTGTCCTCCAACAATTTAAATGCACACACGGAGGCACACAAAACATCTTGTTTTGCACTAATTCAGATAGGGTCATGGACACTGTGATAACAATAGCCTCAAAGGAAGGGAAGGTGAGGTGACTCATTCCTTAAAGTCTCAGGAGTCTGAAAAATACAGACTCTGACACTACTTGAAAATGCCACTAGTATTCAAGCAGTTCATTCTGGAGTCCATATAGATTTTGTACAGTGACCTACAAGTTATGCCCTCTTAGGTTATATCAGCTCTCAAATGTCAAGGATGCAACAGAGAAGAATGTGGGACTCTGCAACTTTCACACAACACTCGAGAGTCCATGGGCTGATTAATGTTCTCCCCGCTCCCCCGCCCCCATATTGCAGCTCACATTATGGAAAACAGCCAAAAGAGAAACTAACCTTTACAATAGGTTTGCCAAATAAAAATATTATCTTCCTGCCTCAACTATGGGAGATATGGAAAATATGCTCAATTAAAGGGGACAGGGGATGTCTTGGATTTTGAAAAAGGAAGAGATTTTAAAACATGTTTTAAAAACCCACTTACAATCAAGTTTTCAAAATGGTAGCTGTGTTAAGTCTCCACTAGTCTTCAAGCAGTTCATTCTACTGGATTCAGAGACTGAATAATGCTGACTGTAATGTGAAATGTAGAAGCGAGAGGCTTTTAATGTGAAAGTTGGTTTTACAATGGTACAAGACCTTATAGAATAGATGGGGATAACTGTGGCCCTTCATATGATTTTTGGTTAACAACTGCCATCAGATCTAGCCAGAATGGCCATTTATGACAGAGGCACTATGGGAATGGTAGTTTGTAGCACCCTACCTACTTTAGACCATTTGCACTAGAGGGTCTTTCCACTGAGCTAAACTAACAGTGTGTCTCATCCTCGTCAGTTGCTACTCGTATCTGAGCACACATCAGTTGATGGATGTGTCTCTATTGACTCAATAAACAAACCCTGGCATGAAACAAGTGAACACACACAGTACACTGAATAGATGGTGGAGGGCATTGTTGAATTCAACTAAGCTTTCGTGTTTGTCGCTTAGCTTCTTTGTGTCTGCAGAATTCTCTTTCAAAGTGATCAGTAGCAGCAGAGATGGTTTGGCGCCAAAATGAGCGATCTACAGCTGATGCTTCCCAAGTTTGTGGGTTTATACCTGACACCTTCATGGTTTTTTCAGCTGGTCATAACATTTCAAAGGAGCTCCATGAGGTCTTGTACTGGAGCTAAGTGCTCCATAAAGAATTTGATGAGAAAGCCTGGAACCATCCATATGGCAGACATGCCTTATCCATCTAAGATTACGGCCTATGATGGAAGCTTCTATGCTATTTATATTTGCCTTCTCGAGGACTGAGATGTTGATGATGTAGTCATCCCACTTGATGCTCAAGATGGACCTTAGCTTCTGTAGGCCTTAGCGTCTGTTGGCGATAGAGGGTACGTGTCTAGTCCAATAGCGTTGCCGTGCTCTCCCCGCCTCTGCCATCGGCGGGGAGATGAAAGGGAGCCTTCCGTGGCCCGGAAGGCTCAGAAGACGCCGCAGCCAGCGTTGCCGCACTCTCCCCGCCCCTGCCATCGGCGGGGAGATGAAAGGGAGCCTTCCGTGGCCCGGAAGGCTCAGAAGACGCCGCCGCCAGCGTTGCCGCGCTCTCCCCGCCCCTGCCACCGGCGGGGAGATGAAAGGGAGCCTGCCGTGGCCCGGAAGGCTCAGAAGACGCCGCCGCCAGCGTTGCCGCGCTCTCCCCGCCCCTGCCATCGGCGGGGAGATGAAAGGGAGCCTTCCGTGGCCCGGAAGGCTCAGAAGACGCCGCCGCCAGCGTTGCCGCGCTCTCCCTGCCCCTGCCATCGGCGGGGAGATGAAAGGGAGCCTTCCGTGGCCCGGAAGGCTCAGAAGACGACGACGCCAGCGTTGCCGCGCTCTCCCCGCCCCTGCCACCGGCGGGGAGATGAAAGGGAGCCTGCCGTGGCCCGGAAGGCTCAGAAGACGCCGCTGCCAGCGTTGCCGCGCTCTCCCCGCCCCTGCCATCGGCGGGGAGATGAAAGGGAGCCTTCCGTGGCCCGGAAGGCTCAGAAGACGACGCCGCCAGCGTTGCCGCGCTCTCCCCACCCCGGCCACCGGTGGGGAGATGAAAGGGAGCCTGCCGTGGCCCGGAAGGCTCAGAAGACGACGACGCCAGCATTGCCGCACTCTCCCCGCCCCCTCCACCGGCGGGGAGATAAAAGGGAGCCTTCCGTGGCCCGGAAGGCTCGGACGACGACGACGCCAGTGTTCCCGCCGCCGTTGCCCGGGAATGGGAGGCGGAAGAAGCAGACAACGCTGGAACCGAAGCTGCCGCCGTCACAGCCGCCACGCAGGGCTGTCCCTCCCCGCCCCCTGCTACCAGGCGGGGAGGTTTAAAGGGCTCCCGGGTCAAGGGACTCGAAGACGAGGGAAGAGGGAATGTTGGTCCTGCCAGCCAGGAAGGAGGGGCAGCATTCTATCTAGGGAAGTTCCGGAGAACCATATAGGTGTTGTGACGGGCAAGGGGCGGTATGGCGGGTACCGTGGGGCGGGCCGCACTCGGGGAATGCGGGTCCGATGTTTAAGTGCGGTCCCTCATTCCAGCCCTTCAGGTACATCTCTGGGCCCTGAGCGGCAGATCCGGAGTGTCCCCGCCCTTAGGCTGCTGTTGGTGAATGCCAGGTCGGTATGTAATAAGGCCCCCCTGATTCAAGATGCCATTCAGGAAGGGCTGGCCGACCTGGCATGCATCACCGAAACCTGGCTGACGCCTGAAGATGGAGTACCTCTTTCGGACATGTGTCCAGCTGGGTTCGGTATTTGGCACCAGCCTAGAGGTGAGGGGAGGGGCGGTGGTGTCGCCATTGTTGCCAGGGAGTCTTTGGGAGTTGCTAGGGCCACTGCTCCACAAGTGGCTGGTTGTGAGGCCCTGCTTCTACGGTTGGGCCCCAAGGGTCAGTTGGGGATCTTACTCCTGTACCTGCCCCCTTGCAGGGTAAGGGATGCCCTGCCTGAGCTCCTCGAGGCCGCCTCGATGCTGGCGTTGGAGTTCCCGAGACTTATGGTTCTGGGGGACTTCAATTTGCCATCGCTGGGGATGGCTTCTGAGGTGGCAAGGGAGTTCATGGCTTCCATGGCAGCCATCGGCCTGACTCAGGTAGTTCGGGGTCCGACCAGGGGCAGTGGTCACATGCCAGACTTAGTTTTCTTGTCGGAGCAGTGGCAGAGTGATCTGAGATTACAGGATTTAGTCATCTCACCTGTGCCATGGTCAGATCACTATCTGGTGACTCTTGACTTTCTGGGGGCGATACTTCATCGTAGGGAGGCAGGGCCGATTAAAATGGTCCGCCCTCGGCGACTAATGGATCCAGACGGATTCCAGAGGGAACTGGGGGATGTTCCTCTGGATCGGCTACACGATTCACCCGGGGCACTCGTCGACCTGTGGAATAGGTCGACAACAGTAGCCTTGGATGAAATCGCGCCACTGCGGCCTCTCCACGCCCGGGGGATTAGGTCATCTCCGTGGTTCACAGATGAACTGCGTGAACTCAAACGGGCAAAGAGACGCCTAGAGCGCCGCTGGGCGAAGACCCGGGATGACTCCGATTGGACACTAGCTAGAGCTGCTATTAGGGCCTACCTAGTGGCGATGGGGGTGGTGAGGCGGCAATACTTCACCACCCTTATTGCCTCCGCTGATAATTGCCCAGCCGCCCTGTTCCGGGTAACCAGGTCCCTCCTTGGTAAGGGGAGATCGGTGCCCGGTTGGCAGGGTTCGGCTGAGGACTTTGCTGACCATCTGGTGGAGAAAATCGATCGGATTCGTTCTGGATTGAACCCTGGCGTGGACGGGGAGGGTCGGGGGGGTGCCGGTGCACAGTCTTGCTGTACGATCTGGGATCAGTTTGATCCTGTTGTCCCTGATGAAGTGGACAGGCTCCTTGCAGCTGTTCGTGCCACTACATGTCCTTTGGATCCCTGTCCCACTTGGTTGGTGAAAGCCTCCAAGGAGGTAACAGGTGGCTGGGTTGGGGGGATAATAAATGCCTCGTTATGGGAGGGGGTATTTCCTACACAGCTAAAACATGCCTTGGTGCGCCCCCTCCTGAAGAAAATGTCCCTCGACCCAGCTGTCCTTAACAACTACAGGCCAGTTTCCAACCTGCCCTTTTTGGGTAAGGTTTTGGAGAAGGCGGTGGCGCGCCAGTTGCAGAGTGTCCTGGAGGAAGCGGATTATCTAGACCCCTTTCAATCAGGGTTCAGGCCCGGGTATGGAACGGAGACGGCATTGGTCGCGCTGATGGATGATCTCTGCCAGGAGCGGGACGGGGGTTGTCCATCCGTCCTTGCTCTTCTTGACCTCTCAGCGGCCTTCGATACCGTCGACCACGGTATCCTTCTGGAACGGCTCGAAGGACTGGGGATCCAGGGCACTGTGTTGTCCTGGTTTTCCTCATTTCTGGAGGGCCGTACCCAGTCGGTGTGGTTAGAGAGTGAGAGGTCCAGCCCTAGGCCCCTCAAGTATGGGGTGCCTCAGGGCTCTGTGCTCTCTCCTCTCTTATTTAACATCTACATGAAGCCACTGGGTGAGATCATTCGTTCCCACGGGGTGCGGTACCATCAGTACGCAGATGATACTCAGTTGTACATCTCGGCCCGTGGGGACCCCAGTGATGCTGTTGAAATCCTATCCGGATGCCTGGAGGCCATTGGGGTCTGGATGGGGGCCAATGGGCTTTGGCTGAATCCCAGCAAGACAGAGTGGCTGTGGATAAGGGGCCCCGTGTTATCCAGGGAGTTACCACCTTTGGTACTGGATGGGGCTGTTTTGCCCCAGACAGACCCAGTGCGCAACTTGGGGGTTCTTCTGGACTCGCGGCTGCTGCTAGAAGAACAAGTAGCGGCTGTGGCCAGGAGGGCTTTTGCCCAACTTCGGGTAATTCGCCAATTGCGCACGCTCCTGGACCGGGGCTCCTTGCTTATGGTCACCCATGCTCTGGTTACTTCCCGACTAGATTATTGTAATGCGCTCTACATGGGGCTGCCCTTGATGACCATCCGGAGGCTGCAGCTGGTCCAGAATGCGGCGGCCCGGGTGGTGATGGGGTGTGGGCGATATGCCCATGCCTCACCGCTACTTCGGGAGCTGCACTGGTTACCAGTTTGTCTCCGGGTGCAATTTAAGGTGCTGGTTTTGACCTTTAAAGCCCTATATGGCAGGGGGCCAGGATATCTTAGAGACCGCATTGTCCCAAGAGTGTCTGCCCATCCAACCAGAGCGGACCGGAGGGGCTCTCTAATAGTGCCACCAACTAGGGGTGCACATCTGTCTAGCACCCGAAGGAGGGCCTTCTCCGTGTCCGCACCAACTCTCTGGAACCTCCTGCCAATAGACCTAAGACTCCAAAGTGAACTGCTGCCCTTCAGGAAAGGAGTGAAGACCTGGCTGGCAGGGCAGGTGTGGGGCCCGAATGGGACTATGGTGCCTGCCTGCTGGCTTTTATAAGAACTCTCTCTTCTTCCTTTTGTATAGTAGGTGGGATGGGTGGGCGGGATATGGGTTTTTTTTAAAGGGGGTGGGTTGTGGGTTTTTATAATGTTTTTTATGTATTTCTAGAATTATTGTAATGCCGCCCTGAGTCGGGTTCCGCCTGAGTGGGCGGCATATACAAATATGACTATAAATAAATAAAATAAAATAAATATAATATTCAGCCAGCTAGCAGCAGGTATTGCAGACTGAGTATATAACAGAACAAATCAATAATGAAATATCCCTTGCCATTCAGTCCAAGATACTAGAAACCTGAAGAGTATTGACATCCTAAGCTTAACTTGAACAACTCACTGGATGGATCTGATATACCTGTCCTGCAAAAATTTGCCTAGTCTAGACCTGAATAATTATGTCAAGTTAATTTTGGTGGTGGTAATTATTTATACAACTCCTAACCTTTTGGTACACATTGTTTAATTAATTTAAGGCTGTCGACTTATACAGATTAACTGAGAGAAAGACTCAATAAAGTCCATATGGGTGATTTTTATGTGAGATGTCCTACTTAGGACTATATACTCAAGCTACATATGCTTTTCCGGCAGCTAGCTAATTGAAAACACTGTGTCCAAGGAAGCAGTTGGTGGAAAATATGCAATAGTTTGTGACCTGGAATAGTCTGTACTATTTCTCATGGGCATGAGTATATTTAAGAAGTTGGAATAAGATGTTCTGGACATGTGGCTAAATGACTGTTAGTTGGTCACCAGCAAATGCTCAGAAGACATGCGCCACTCACTAAGAGTTTATGCAAATTGGGCAGTGAAACTGCCTTGGATCACATGGTTGTCTGTCTGCCTGCCTGCCTGCCTGCCTGCCAGCCAGTCTGCCTGCCTCTCTATCTTACCCATCTGACTTGACTGTTACTCTGGGCAGTGAATACAAACAGATAAAGTGCAAATACAAAAAAAGATCAAATCCCCACCCCACAAATAACAGGGGGAAAAGCCTAAGTATAAAACATCACATGTAACTCATCAACAGCAATAATTTCATAAACATTTCTGGAGGCAAATATTAGCTTAGGGGCTTCTGGGAATTGAAGTTTAAGAATGCCTGGAGTGCCAAGGTTATTCATCAGTGTCCTAAGCCATTCAGGGCTTTATAGGTTAGAACTAGAACCTTGAATTGGGCCCCAAAGCCTACAGGTAACCATTGTAAGCAAACCAGGATAGGAGAAATCTGATCAGATCCCTGCCACTAACTAGGTGGATACACTCTGCTGCTTCAACTTATTTATTTTTATTTTATTTTTCAAATTTCTATTGCTGCCCAACTTGGCAATGACTCTGTGTGGCTAACAACAATTAAAAGCAACATCAAACTAAGTAAAAACCCTTAAAACCCATTAAAAATTCGAAATAATTTACCCACTCACCCCATACATTAAAAGAGAAAGAGAAATCTTAATTATATAAGCCAGAAGGTGGGGGTCACCCCTCCATCGGTGCCCCACACCTGCCCTGCCAGCCAGGTTTTCAAAGCAGTGTATATATATAAAAGAAAGGTGCCTGTCTGTATGTCACATATGCGTTCCCACACCGCTGGACCGAACCCCCTGAAATTTGGCATGCACCTACCTTGGCACTCCAGGATGGTTTGTGCCAGGGAACCATGGCCGACGGGGGGCCATACACCCCCCCCCCAAATTGATATGTTTCCCAAAAATCTGTTGCCCAATGAGCTGCCTGATGTCACCAGGCAGGTGACATCACCTGGGATTGTGTCATCTCTCACCAGGCAGGTGACATCACCTGGGATTGTGACATCATTTACCTTTCCCTCTGAGCACAGCTGTAGTTTTCACAGTAGGTGGAAGGCAAATGGGCATGCGAGATCAGCACTGTGGGGGTCACAAGACACAAAGGGGAAGCACCATTGGGAAGGGTGAGGATGGTAAGTGACCGTCGATGGAGACGGGGGAGGGGAGGGGAGGGAGGCAGGGAGGTAGGAGTGACCCACATACACAACTATACGTACCCGAGCAAAGCCGGGTAATCAGCTAGTTCTTTCCTAAAAGGGCAGCAATTCCATCTGCAGCTGTAACTCTGTTGGCAGGAGGTTCCATAGGGCCAGTGCGGACACAGAGAAGGCCCTCCTTCTTGTGCTAGAGAGATGAGCCCCACTAGCAGATTGTACAATTAGAGAGCCCCTCCGGTCCACTCTGGTTGGACGGACAGATGTTCTTCTTCAAACTATCTTCAAAGGAAAGCACAATGTAGAATGAATTACAGTAATTGTTTCTTGAGATTACCAATGTGTGAACCAGTGCCATGACGTACTTTCTCTCAAGAAATGGACAGAGTTGGGCTATCTGCCTAAGACTGAAAAACGTAGCCCTGGCCACAGTATATATTTGCTTGTCTACTGGCAGAACCAGGTCCAGGATAACACCCTGATCCCCAACCTGGTCCTTCAGGGGAAGACTAAACCCACCCAGACATGTAGAGATACTACCCGAGCTATCAGTAGAACCTCACAACAAGATCTCCACCTTGTCTGGATTCAACCTCAACCTTTTAGCTCTTATCCAATCATTTTATTGGCCAGGAAACAGCATCCACTGTTGACAATGAAAAGGAGAGATAGTTGTGCATCATCAACATATCGATGATACCACATACCACATCTCTCAAAGACCTTGTCCAGTGGCTTCATGTAAATGTTAAGCAGTGTTGGAATTAAAACATGTTGCAATAAAAGGAATAAAGTTCTGTAGCTCTTTTTTGTGCGTGGGCAAGAAGGGAATTAGAGGCATAGGCTTAAAACAAATGGATGACTCAATTTCTCTTCATCCAAAACTGTTTCTCCCTCCCTCTGTGCATGTAAGTTGGTTGTCTCTCTTGGAGTTCAGAGTTAAAAACACATTCATTAGTAAAATCTACAGCATTGCATTCCAAACATCTTTAATGAGCTGTTTAAGCAGACATTTCAATTTGTTACCATCAACAAAAAATACTCTTAAATAATATAGGAAAAATAATCTACACTACTCCTGTATGAAAAATTAGCTGGTTAATAAAAGACTTATCATTTTTTTCCTCCTCCCTTCTCCCCTTCTTTATCCAGAACTGGTGAGCATAGATACCTGCTGAAGACTGTAACAGTTAACTTATCAACTATGGGATTATCAATTATTACTTTAAGAAGCAATAATGAGGTTTTTTACAGCCCTGTTCATCCTCAAATCCCAGGAGGGACATTGAAATATCTTATAGTTCACCCATGTCAGAAATTCAGCAGCTTTTCTTGTAGAACAGAGTAAAGTTCCTGGACTTATGTATGAGTATCTATGTCTTGGCCACAATTAATGTTTGGAACTGCTTTGAGTTTTATTAATTGCACTTAAAATGTCATGCTGCAGCTACAAATATTTTGAAAGCAAAGAATCTTAAAGACTAATAAGTTTTAAACAATACATTATCAAGCACAAGAAGAATAACCCCATGTCTGAAATCTTATTGCTTGGCATAGTAAGTCGCAGCAGAACAGGGTCATTGAATAAATGGGGATTTTAAATGAGTCAACTCTCTACTTTTAATTGACTTACTCTAGACACAACTTACTACTTTAAGCCTTTATTGCTTCACTGCTGTTACTTTTTCATTGTTTGGAGGGGGGCTGAAACTGATAACAGAATGGCACAAAACTGTTAAAATATTTGACTCAAATGCCAAAAAATTAATAAAAATAAACAACAACTACTACTACACCTTCCAGATTTCTTTTAGCACATTGCCTAGTCATGGAAACTTCTTCCAGTATTTTGTACCTTCAGAGTATTCAAAGGTGTTTTAGTACTCCTGGGGCTCTCTAAAAATGTGTAGCTGACCAAGGTTATAAAGAATGGGTGTGTGGAATGAAACGTTTGGCACTACAGCCATGTGCTCAAGTTCATTGAGCTATCGAAGCAGCTTCTAGAAAATGTAGCTTCTAGAAAATGTTGCTTAGAAAATGATTCTTTTTCTTTTTAAAAAAAGCATAAAAATCAGTGTTGTTCTCACTAGTTATCTTATTTTTAACATCTTTATTTGTATCGGAGCACTGCACAAATTAACATTATAGATTTATATCAGGTATTGAAGGTTTTTTTTTTTTTAAATTAAAATGTTAAAATACTTAGACTGCTTTTGACCAGAAGTGGACTATTTTAATAACATGATCTTGGCTATTTACTAGATCTTCTTTTGTACACATGGTATCGATTGAATTTCTTCACATTTCTGTTTACAGCAAAGTGAGGCCAATCATTTCTTTTTTGATCTAGCTAGCTAGCTCTCTGACCAGAGTCATTCTGAATGCTTGAAGAAAGGCTCTTGCTATTAATAGAAATCATTGTCATTTGCGGTCCTAAAAAGGATTGTTGGGTCATTTCATTTGCCAGCAAGTTTACAGTACATCATTTCTGAATAGGAAGCTTTACCAAGGTGCACATTGTTACCCATGGGATGTCCATGTGTACTCATAATGCTTTCCACTCTTTGGAGAGGTTCCTTCTATGCCCTTGTTGTGTCCAAGCATTATTTATTAAAGCCGCTATTAGTGCCATAAAGTCTATGGCGGAATAGCGTGCCCTTTTCAAGGGCACCAATTTCAAACTACTGTCTGGTTAGCTGATTCGTCAGCACAAACTTTCCGCTTCTCTGGGAGCCCGCCAAAATGTATCAACCTGTGTAACTGCCATCCTCACTGTATGTAAGTTTGCCACCTTGTACATGTTCCCCAGTCCGGTATTTCTGAGCTGTATAATAAATCAATTGTGTTTGACCTGATCCTGCTAGTCAGAATACTTCTTAAGCACTGGACTCAACAGCCCTCCATTTTTGAAATGTCACATCCTGTTGATATTTTTTAAAGGAATCGTTGCAGGTAATTATGTCACTTATACCTTAGCTTTTTCAAACTCTGCTATTGATACATCATGCAGAACACAGCCTAGCATTCAACTGGTCAGAGTCATAGTGTCCTGGCAGTTTTGTTACCTATCATGGACTCTAAGAAGTCAAAGACTTTTCGAGCACCTTCAAGCCACAACACTTGAGTTTATCATCAGGGATCACAACTAGCTGCTGACTGGCATCAGCAGAGAGGTTTGCTTGAAATAAAGTCCAGTGAATGAAAAAAGTTTTTCTTATTTCCGGATAAGTGTGTTGAAAATTACATCCTTTGTTCCCAGGCTTTGATGTGTAACTGCCAGCTCAACCACTGAGTGTGTTCCATGTTACGGACAATGAACACAGTGAAACTTCAGAGTTGTGTAAGTAGGAGACTTGTGTCAGTAAGAGGACCCATTTTTCAGAGGTCTTTTACTGTCTGCTGTGTTCATCGCAATTTTTTCACAACCACTGCACAATCCCCTGAGGGAGAGTAAAGCACATGGGAGAAAGGAATCAATGAAAGCATTTTTAAAATATTCATTTGTTTTAATATCCAGATGTTTTAATATTGTTTTGGTCAACTGCCACAGTGTATTAACTTTAATTTTTGCTCCTCTTTAGAGGGCTTACACAGGTTTGTCATAGACAGTTTACTGGGAATTTCACTTCATGTTATAAAAAGAAATCAATCTGGATCGGGTTCCTTTAGGAAGCAATTTTCTTTTTCTTTTTATATACACACAAAAACAAAAAAAATCACAGCTACTACAGGGTAGAAAACAAAATCTTAACAAAATTACTTATAACTACAGGAAGCCATTTTCTAAGGGGGGGAGGGACTGTGTAACTCTTCTCACATCCAGTATGAAAATGGGATGCCTGCATTTATACATTGGCTCATTCATTTGAAACATTAGTTTACTTAAAATGCAAGCACCCAGGCCTCTTTTTTTGACCTATTGTATATTTACCCTAGCTTATGTACTGTATGAGTTGGCAGAGTTCTTATACTATGCCGCTTTAGAATGGGAGATGGATCAATCTGACCATTTCCACATGGTTCACACACACACACACACACACACACACACACACACACACACACACACACACACACACACACACACACACACACACACACACACACACACACACACACACACACACACTTCACCCCAACTCACCTTTTGTAAATATTTTTATTGGAGAAAAGATTTAACATAGCCCTCTTTTTGAAGTACCAGTGTATTACATAAATTGAACCTTTAACATAAAAGGCCATTTCCTAACATAGGAAAATAATATATAGTAGTCCAGAATTCTTGAGGTACATGAGCAAAATTAACTCTGCCACTTTGTTCTGCCTTCCCCTCCTGCTTAATGGATTAAATAGCTCTTGGTATCCAATTAGGCAGAAAGTGTAGGTGTGACTTTCCTGTCTATTACAGTATATTCTTTTTTTGAAAAAACTTAGTTTAGAGTGGCAAAGCTGGTTTTGATTCTCAGGGTCAGGTGTGTGATCTGGTTTCTGAAGAAGGTGGAGCATATTCTTTCAAATGCTAATAAGGCTCCTAAGCAACAGTTTGGCTTTGTTTTGCCCTGAAGCAACAATCATCACCTTATGATTCAGGCCTTTGCCATCTCAAATTTGTGTTTTTGAAATATGCTCTACTAGACTAGTTATTCAATACTTGAATCATAGCTGGAATGTGACAACCAATGTGGTGGACAAGAAGGTTGTTTTCCTTCGAACAATCTTCCTGAAAATTTTCCCACCCGTTGTCTTTAGTGTTAAAGTTTAAACATAAGAAGCCTTCCAAGGGTGCTTCCTGCAGGGCTGCCATCAGCGGGGGACCATCCGGACTCCCGTCCTGGGCCCAGAGTTGACGGGCCCAGTGGTGCTGGGAAACCACTGTTCTACGCATGCGCAAACAAACCACGCATGCGCAAAAAAATAGGGGTGTTGCCAAAATGTGGGGGGCACGTACCGGGCCTGGAAGTTTCTGATGCCGGCCCTGGCTTCCTGTACAATATTTTTGGAACAGGTGTCAGAATTGAATGTCTGAGATGCAGTTTGTATTGAATAGGCCTGGAAAAGTGAGCATCTTTTTTAATTAATTTTCAAAGAAAAATAAAAAGTACAAAAAAGAAAGTATAAACAAATACTGTACATACATAACAATTCAATACAAAAACCATAATTACACTACTACATAAAAACATTTTAATAAAATTAAAAATTCTCCTGTATTCAATATAGTGAATATTCTTACTCGTCAAATTTGTTCTCTTTATGTCTATTATTTTTAATATAAAGCAAACTCGTTATTTCTCTGTTACAGTACTACATAACCAACAAAAGAAGAAAAAATGCATATACATAAACACCAGCACCAGCGATATATACATTGCCCTGGAGGTTGTGGTTTATCACAGCCTTCTCTTATTCCAAAAACTCAGTTTATCTGGTGCCTGCTTGCCTTTATACAACATATATTCCACAAATGGTTGCCATATACTCCAAAATTTATTTTCATTAATTATACCCTTTTTATATTCAACTCCCATGTTAACTTATCATTCAGAGCAATTTCCCACATTTCTTTATACCAATCTTCTATTTTTAATAACACATCATTTTCCAATTTCTTGTGATGCATTGTCTACCAGTTGTTAATATTATAGATAATAACTCTTTTTTACTCTTATCTATATTCATGTTATCTATATCTGTCAGCAAGGCGGCACTCAACCCCTGTTTAAGTTTCACACCCATTATTTCTAACACTTCTTCCTCAGTTTTTACCCAGAAATCTTTAAGCGTATTGCAAATCCACCACATGTGTTCATAAGAACCCAGTGTGTTCTTACATCTCCAAAACATTTTTTGTTTTATTGTTATCCATGTGATGTAACCTAACTGGGGTTAGGTACCACCTCCATAACATTTTATAATTATGTTCTTTAACTCTAACTGACATAGTTCTCATAATTCTTCTCTTCCATTTGTTCTTCCAGATTGCTTCTGTAATTTTAATATTCAGATCTTGTTCCCAAATTGTTCTCAGTGTTTCTTATGGTCTACCTTCTTGGTTTAAAATCTTATATATCTTACTCACCAAGCCCTTGATTCCCATGTCTCCCTTTCATATTCTAAATACTAATTCCTCGAATTCTGTCCTACCCCTCTAAGGGAGCATCCTTTGACAATTCCATTTCTTCCCCTCTTTGAATCAAACCATAAATTAGATAGAGCCTGTCATTAGAAGGGAGCAGTCCTAAGGTACATAAAGCAGAAACATTCTGTATCTTCCATAGTTTACAAAATCACTTTTTGTTTGGTCTCCTGTATGTAAACTTGGGCTTTCTCTAAAAGTCTGGATTTTCAGACAAGAAGATCTGCCAGAATCATATCTCTGAAACTTGACTTTACCTGGGATAAGACATTATCTCTAATGTATCATTGGGCCAGTTAAAAATCAGCAACCCTAATTTGCAATTCAATTGTTCATTTGTGAAAATTCTGCAAAGGTTAATGTGTATTGGATTATAGCTGTAGAGGGCACCGACTCTACAATTTCTTTGTTCTATTTCTTTGTATATTTATAAGCCACCTTTCTCCCAATGGGGGAATTCAAAGTGGCTCACAATATTAAAAGGATTAAAATGCAATTTGTTATATAATTACAAAAAAATTAAACTGGAATAATAGTTAAAATACACTAAATGATTAAAAGCATTAAAAGCTTTTGAAAAGAGACACAAACTTTTAAAAAATCTGACAATAATAAGCACATAAGGTGATCTGTTTTGCTCTTCCCAGAGGGACTTGATTCCTTTTTCAGGGCAGTCTCTTTTATTAGTGCAGACTGAATGTGCTTTATGTCAGGGGGCCCCAAATGTTTTTGCACCATGGACCGGTTTCATGCTAAACAATGTTTCCATGGATTGGGAGGTGGTGATGGTGGGATTCAATGGTGCACACAGGCAGGTGCAGAGCCTTGCCATAATTAAGCAATGTGGAGGAGAGGCCCAGCCACCTGCCTATCTGCTGTGCCTGAAGCCTGTGCTCTCGCTCTGTTTGCTGGGCAGACCCAACGGAGCACATTAAGGGCAGAAAGCTGCCATGGGGCTCCCAGGGCCACCCACCCCCATGATCTGGTTTGGGACAGCCCATGGGCCAGTACCAGTCCATGGCCTGATGATTAGGGACCCTTGCTTTTGGTGGCATGGGACCATCTTTGTGGTGCATGACCTCACACAGACCAAACAAAGCCCAAAAATGGATTTGTTTTCAACCTTTTTGTTTTGTTTTGGGCAGAAAATAAATGAGAGGTGCCTAGATGAGCAATTTATTTTTGTCTGTCTATAAAATCCCAGTGCCTCTCAAAGCTGAAATTGTTCACCTTTGAAGCAAGCAAACAACTACATTTTAGTTTAGGGAGACTTTTGGGGCTGTCTGTGTGCAGCTTACAGGCCACACAAGGCCTATACCAGTCCCAAAATATGTTCAGTAAGAGCAATATTGTGGAACAACTGACCTTCCAAATGCTGGACTGCAACTTTCATCAGTCTGAACTAGCACTAACTTGGAGATGAAATCATGGGCTTGCAATTCAACAATGTTTGCAGGGCCACATGTCGCCTAACTTTGTTTTAGGTCATGGTTTTAATAAAGGGTTATTTGTTACAAAGAACACAGCTACATTTTGTTCTGGCTATGATCCAGTAACTCAGAGGCCGAAATCTGTAGATCCATTCTTCTTCAAGTGCCGTATCCATTCCAAAAGTTGGCTATCATCATGATGATAGTCTTCCTCTTCTTAACTCCTTGGAACAGTCCTTCCAAGAACATTTCACACCGCTCTCTTCAGCCATGAGGTCTTTCTATTCCAGGGTATCTCTTCCCAAGGACCTTCCCTTGCATAATGAGTTGGGGTATTCTATGCTTAATGTCTTTCCTCATGATATGCTCAAAGTATTGGAGCTTTCTTTGTTAATGGTCTGAAAAAGTTCTTGTTCTTTATCCATCTGGTGCAACACTTCTATATTAGTCACATGGTCAACCCATGATATCCTTAGTAGTCATTTTTAGATCCACATTTCAAATGCTTCAATTTTCTTTTCAGATAATTTAGTCAGTGTCCAAGTTTCGAATCCATATACGAACGCTGGGAATACATAACATCTCACTACTCAGATCTTCATAATGAGAGTTAGATCTCTATTGCTTAACAAATGTTGCACCTTTACGAAGGTGGAGCTTGCTTTTTCTATTTGCATTCTAATTTCTATCTTGTGATCTCACTTTGATTTAAAATACTTCCCAAATAGATAATTTTATCTACTTTTTTCTGTAGATCCATGGATGCCTTAATTCTGGAGTCATAGGTTTTGTACAGTGACCCATGAGTTATGCCCTCTTAGGTTATATCAGCTCTCAAGTGTCAAGGATGCAACGGAGAAGAATGTAGGAGTCTTCAACTTTCACACAACACTCAAGAATCAATGGTTTGATTAATGTTCTCTCTCCCTCCAGACTGCAGCTCACGTTATGGAACAGCCAAAAGAGAAACTAACTTGTAAAATAGGCATGCCAAACAAAAATATTATCTTTCTGCCTCAACTGTGGGAGATCTGGAAAATATGCTCAATGAAAGTGGACAGGGGCTGTCTTGGATTTTGAAAAAGGGAGAGATTTTAAAACATTATGCTTTAAAACCCCACTTACAATCAAGTTTTCAAAGTGGTAGCTGTGTTAGTGTCTACAAGCATATCAGTCAAGAAATATAATGGAAAAACACTTAAGGATGTCAAAAGTATTGTGGCACCTTAAAAACTAACTGAAACTGCCAATGTTTATGAAGCTGATTTCTACCTTCCCACCATAGCTCTGGGTATTTTTTTTTATAAAAATGGGTTAACTCCTAATCAATCGTCTTGAGTTCTCCCACATTGGTGGCACTTTCAAAGGAATTTATAGCTATCTTTCAAAGAGAGTTAGGTATGAAGAGAGCCAAGAAGAAATGTTATGGGATCACGATAGTTTCTTCCAAGGCTACATTCCTGGTGCAAATTTGTTAAAAATGCTGGCCTCTGTTTCTCCAGAACTGGAGAATATTCTACAGCATATCTTCCTGGATTTCAAAGGCTATGACAGAAATGCTGATGTTAGGATGCATCTTTGCAATTGATATAATAATCATAATAATAGTTTTATTTATACTACGCCCTCCTGGTGCAAACTCAGGGCGGCTAACAACATAGAAAAACAATATACAATATACCATAAGCAATATACAATGCAATAAACAAAATATACAAATACATCCAATATAATATATATAATACAAAATACCCCCCAATATGCAGTATAATGAAAAATACAAACAGGAATACAGAGTCCGGCTCACGTTCCCTGAAAAATCCAAAACTTAGTGCCGCATTCGGGACCAGAGCTCAATGTCCAAAGTGTCCTCGGGAGGCACAACGCCATCCCTTTTAAAGTCCTCTGAGCAAGCACCTGCCTCCCATTCCCGGGCCAGGTGGAGTGGGTCCCGGGAAGAGGCCGCACGGCGGTGGTGGCGGCAGCAGCGGGGCTCCAGCATTGTCTCTTTTGAGCCCTCCAAGCAGGCGAGGCTCGGAGGGCGGAGGCGATGCACCTGTCTCCCATTCCTGGGCCAGGTGGTATGGGTCCCAGGAAGAGGCAGGGCAGTGATGGGGAGGGCTCCAGTGTTGTCTCTTTTGAGCCCACCAAGCGGGCAAGGCTCGGAGGGCATAGGCGATGCACCTGCCTCCCATTCCCGGGCCAGGTGGCATGGGTCCTGGGAAGAGACAGTGCAGCGGTAGTGGTGGGGGGGGCTCCAGGGTCGTCTCTTTTGAGCCCTCCGAGTGGGCAAAGCTCAGAGGACAGAGGCGACGCACCTGCCTCAAATTCCCAGGCCAGGTGGTGTGGGTCCCGGGAAGAGGCAGTGTGGCAGTGGCAGAGTTTTAATTTTAAAAATAACATGCACATCACTTACAGTAGAGAGACTATTAATTGCTGAAGTTGTAGTGAGCATGAAGAAGAAATTATCCTTGTCTGGATCTTCAGGGAACCCTCTCCTCTAAATGGGGCATGTGTAAATATATGTTTAATGTATATTTACCATCATGCTTGGTTTGGTATGACAGAGGGTCTCAACCAAATGTTCTATGATCTGTGTGAGATGCTTGGAATTGGAGGGGTATGGTACATGGGAAAGGACCTAGTTATATAGTGCAAGAGGATTTGTAGAAGACTGAAAAGGAGTTCTGTCTGATAGTATAGCACAGTCACCTAAGGAGTCATAGCCTTGAAAAGCCCCCCAAACCTATGCAACTTTAGGATCTCTGGAGCCAAATCAGCACACAAAGTGGGCAGGGAATATGCTGTCACTGTATAGGGTGTACATGTTTTTACATAATGAACTGTGGGAGTTATACAAATATATGTGCACATCTTCCAATCTATCTTGCATGTTTTATTTGGGCATTCTAGAGTCTGCAGCATTAAATGGTGGCTCCTCAGAAGACAATGCATGTGTTTGCACACACCTCCACATATACATATCCAAGAGCCATTAAATTTCTGGGTTTCAAAGTGATGATTATCACACCTTGGAAGCATGGCATGAAGCCAACCAATAATTCAATAACTCTTTAAATTAGTATTATTTTCTTAAATGATGTTGCTAATTTCTTTCAGAAAGGATAAATCAAAAGTAAAGCCAAAGAGAAGTGTTTGACTGAGATCTCGACATTGTTTGACTAAAGAGGCAAAGATTAAAGGGCAAGCCTCCCTCTGCCCTCCTGATAGAATTCTCATTACTCAGGCAAAGGTGATCAATCAAAGATGAAATCATGAGTTTCTGCAAGGGCGCAAGAATGAATTGCTTCTTTCCCCAAAGCCCTCCACATATCGCCACACTCTAAATGGATCTTGGGGTGATGAATTGACTGATTGGTTTCCAGAGCATTTGGTACTGTCTCTTACCATCAGCAGGAGATCTGTCTGAATAATCCATAGTCATTTTGTTGCTGCTTTCACTGGGAGCTTGGATCATGGCTTGAATATTTGTAGGGCGATGAGATGAATTTTGTTGGTAATTCATTGCCCTCCAACACTGGAAGCTTCTTGTGGAAGAAACATTATCCAACAGTATGTTCAGCCTTTCCAGCATATTGCAAGCAGGGACTGGTTAATTGAAAAAAGGGTTGGAAGACACCAAGGACTGGCTCACCATGGGATATATAATTACAATAACATCTAAGTAGGTCATAAATCAGCTACCCAGTAATCCCTGTCTCATGAAGCAGTGCGGAGTCTTGATTTTTCTCAGTAGCAAATTCAGGGGGGATAGAGATAATAGATTTTATTTGTTTGTTTGTTTGTTTCAACATTAATCAATCATAGTATTCAATTGATTGTTCTTCCTGAAAGTTATATACAGGGTGGCAAGTAGGTCCCTACCCATCCATATGTTATTATTGAATATGCTATATTCAATGATGCATGTATTATTATTTTTAAAAAATCTCCCCCCTCCCCCCGAGAAATATGACTGATTTAAGCCGATTTACACTTGAAGAGCGTATTGTGACAACATGAGTGCAAGAATACTGGTGACACCCTGGATACAATAAATGAAAAATTTAGAGCGACTTAAGGGCCTCCCTGTAGGTTCAGTTCTTCTTCTACAAGAAATTGCAAGTAGATAAATAGGGACCATGTCGGTGGGAAGGTAACAGTGTTCTGTGCACTCCGGTGTCTAGTCATGCCTGCCACATGAGTAAACTGGAACCGTTTGTCTTGGCAAATAAGATTGATTTAATGATTTCTGCAAGCTTCTCAAAAAGTCTTTATAACACAAAGATCCGAACTCCTTTCGATAACAGGAATTTTCAGTTATTTCCTCAGGGATCTAAATAGACAATTTAACAATATTTACCAACAGATATATACAAGGATATATACATATATACACGATCTAAGTTAGTGAGTTGACTCTACTAGGTATGGTAAATTATTTTATTTACAAACAAAAGGAGTGGCCATGGGGAGCTCGGTAGCGCCATCCCTGGCCAACCTGTATATGATTTGGTTTGAAAGTGAATTTATTTTAAACTTGGGGAATAACCCTTTTTCTCATCATATTATTACCTACAAACGATTTTTAGATGATCTTTATTTCATTGTTGATGATATGAGCATAGCACCTCAATTTGTGTCTTGGGTAAATAGTCTGAATAACAATCTAAAATTTACTCATAATATTGGGGCAGAATCAATACCTTTCTTGGATGTGAGTACGTATGTTTCAAAGGAGCGGAGAGTTTTGGTCAGGCTATATAGAAAAACAACTGACAGAAACGCCTACCTGGACTTCAATTCATTTCATCCATACCATTTAAAATATAACCTGCCGTATGGACTGTTCTTAAGAGCAAAACGGAATTCCACCATTGAGAAAGACTTTGATATAGCAAGTGGTACCATCTCCTCATATCTGCATGTTAAAGGCTACCCGGAGAAAATCATTGAGGAAAACCTAGCCAAAGCAAGAGCTGTACCCCGGGATAGATTGTTTCAACAAACCGCCAGGACACCGGAAAGTAAATTGCATTGTTCATTTGTGTTTTCACCATTGTCTGGCCAGATACAAAAAATTATCAAAAGACACTGGCACATTGTTAATCACATACCTGGTTGCTCCTCTCCGCCTAGGATAGGGTTGAGGAAATCAAGATCGATACAACAAATAGTGAGTAAAACAGACCATGAAACACGCTTTCTACCCAAACAACCATCTATAGTGGGTCATTTTCAATGTGGTCATTGTACACATTGTGCCCTAGCCTGGCAGACTAAAACACTCTCGATCCGTAGCAGCAGTTATACTTTATATTTAAAACAATTCTCAAATTGCAACAGTTCCGGATGTATCTATCTATTGATATGTTCTTGTGGGTTAGGTTATGTGGGGGTGACTTCCCGCAAAATAAAAACTAGGGTGGGGGAACACAGATCTAAAATTCGCAATAAGAACCTGTCTGTACTGCTTGTCAGCCACTTCATTGAAGCAAACCACAACGACCAAGATTTCAAATTTGTAGTACTGGAGAGTTATAAACAACAACCATTTCACCGCACTAACTTAGATATTGCTTTAAGACAGAGGGAGAGTTATTTCATCCATCGGTTCAACACCTTGTACTCATTTGGGCTCAATCAAGAAATTGATTAAACTTGTTTCTTATAATTCCTGTCCTTAATCAGCTGTGTAAGTTCAGTATCCTTAAATATGAACTCTGACTAGTTTGGTTAACGTCCGTCGACACCATAAGAATTGGTGAGGTCTAGGACGCTTTAGTGTATGAGAGTCAAGACACAAGGCACAGCCAAAGGCTGGGTTAACTCAGGTTTATTGCATGGTGGACAGAGGGAACATGAGGTAATGGCGGACGAACAGCTCTATATATAAGGCAGTAACGTATTTGAATGTGGCTCCACGGTAGCCCGTTGGCTACTGGTCCGCGTGACGTCATGGCTGGTCACGCCCTTCTTGTCCAGGTGTAGGTAGCGGCGGGAAGCTTCCCGCGCTGCGGTCTTTGATGGGTTTGAACCAAGAGAGCTTGGACGCTCGCTGCTGCCAGCTGGTGGTCATTAGCTCGCGTCCTATTACAGGGTTTATGTGATACAGCTGAAGGTTACATTGTTACTCATCGGCAAGGTTACATTGGTTCAGATACATTGATATCACATGTAGAAGGTTACACTATTAGGACACAACACTCCTCCCCCCTAGGATGAGACGAAGTCTCTCAGCCAAGATGGCTTATTTCGAACACGCTGGGGTCTCGGCGCGGGCTGCCCTGCCCCGGCTTCGCTCCCTCCTCCTTGCTCCCTGGCTTCCTGCCCTGCAATCGGAGAGGATGACTTGTTAGTGGTTTGCCGCGGCTCTGCGGCTTTGTTGGGAGGTGTGTGCTTTGTCTGGGAAAAACCGGGGGCACTGGGGACTAACGAAAAACCCCTCTTCTCGCTTGGATGGGTGGGGGAACACTCCGAAAAACCCCCCCGGCTCGCAAAATCAAAATCAAAATCGGATTCGGGGGAAGCGGCAGCGGCGGCCGCATACTCCTTTTCCCTCCCCCCGGGCTCGGATAGAACTGGGGTATCAAAAGGATATGAGTCGGGCTCGCTGCTTTCCCCCCTGTCTCCCCCTTGGGCTAAACGGGTGGGGGAGAACCCTATCGCTGAATCCTGTCGCTGTGCCCCACTGGTCGGCCCCTCGCTCACTCGGTGCCTCAGTTGGTCAGCGTGCCTCCTCCAGAGGAGGCCGGTGCTAGTTTCCACCCGATAGGACACTGGCCCCGTCTGTTCTATTATCGTCCCTGGCACCCAGGCTGGGCCTGCGTTGGCATAGTTCCTGCAATGTACAGGATCGCCTATGCCGAACCCTTTCGAGACCGCTAACCCTATGTTCTTCCCTTTGTCCTCGACCCTCGACGGGTCTAGCCTGGACAAAAGCGTGGTCAGTTTCCTCCGCATCAGCAGCTCAGCCGGCGAGTAACCAGATGCTAAGGGGGTCACTCTGTACGCTAATAGAAATTGACAAACTTGGTGATTTAGATCTCCTGAGCCCATGCGCCGCAGCGCATCTTTTGTGGTGCGCACCAACCGTTCCACTTGGCCATTCGTGGCCGGGTGAAACGGCGCGGATGTGACATGCCGAATTGCATTCGCCTCCATGAATGCTGCGAACTCAGCGGATGTGAAACAACTGGCGTTATCGCTGACCAAAGTGTCGGGTAAACCGAACGTGGAAAAGACCCTCCTTAGCTGGCGAATGGTAGTGGCGGAGGATGTGCTCTTTACCGGAATGACCTCCAGCCACTTTGAGTATGCATCCACCACCAGGAGAAACATGGTTCCCCGGAATGGGCCAGCAAAATCTACGTGCACCCTGGACCACGGTCCCCTTGCTGCGTCCCATTCCCTGTGCGGTAGGCGGGCCACCTCCGGTCGAGAGCATTGACATGCCTCACAAGTGCCAACCATCTGCTCTATGTCGGCGTCCAGCTGGGGCCACCAGAAGTAACTCCGGGCCAACGCCTTGGAACGGACGATCCCCGGGTGGCTGACGTGCAACAGCTTTAGCACCTTCGGCCGCAGGGACGTAGGAACCACCACCCGTTGGCCCCACAAAAGGCACCCCCTCTCTAAAGACAACTCCACTCGCTTTCGGAAGAATGGGTCGAATTCCGTGCCTGGGGATGACGCCGGCCACCCCTTCTGCACCCACGAGCATACCTTCTCTAGTGTTCTATCCTTTCCGGTCGCCCTGGCAATGTCGGCCGGTACTATCGGGGGTGACTCTAAGACCTCTATTAGCAATACCTGGCGGTCTCTTCTTACCCCTGCTTTCTGGTCGTCCGACAATGGTAACGGCGACCGTGAGAGCGCGTCTGCATGGCTGATTTCCTTCCCTGGCCGGTATTCTAACTCATGTTGATATGCGTTAAGAAAAATAGCCCACCGCAGCATCCTCGGGGACAGGATCTGTGGCGTGGGCTTATTTGCAGTGAAAATTCCTAACAGGGGCTTGTGATCAGTAACGATCTTGAACGGCCGACCATACAGAAAATCGTGAAATTTCTTGGTTCCCGCTACTATCGCTAGTGCCTCCCTATCGGTCTGTGCGTAATTCCGCTCTGCTTGGGACAGGGACCTTGAATAAAACGCTATCGGGGCCTCCCTTCCGTCGTCTAACACGTGGCAAAGCACCGCCCCCACCCCCACCGGGGATGCATCGCAGACCAAAACTATGGGCCGTTTGGGGTCGAAATGAGTCAGGATTGCCTCGGATGTGAGGAGTTGCTTTAACTCTGTGAACGCTCTTTCTTGCTCGTCACCCCACAGCCATTTTTCCTCTTTTTTAAGCAGCCGATGGAGCGGCTCGGCAACAGGCGCCTTCCGTGGAAGGAAGGTATGGTAGAAATTGAGAAGCCCCAGAAATGACTGCAGGTCGGTTTTGGAAGTGGGGCGAGGGGCTTTCTTAATGGCGGCTACCTTAGATTTGGACGGCCTAATTCCCTCGGGTGTGACACGGAACCCTAAAAACTCAACCTCTGTTTCGAAAAATACACATTTGTCTTTTCTCAGTCGCAGCCCCGCTTTCTCGAACACGGCCAGGACCTTATCCAATCTGTGGGCCAGCTCGGCCTTACTCCCCCCCGTTATCAACACGTCATCAAAATATGGCAACACCCCCTCCAACCCCTTCAGGAGGCGTTCCACCAGCGACTGAAAAATGCCAGGTGCCGAGTTCATGCCGAACTGTAACCTCGACACCTGGAACGCCCCCTTATGTGTGACTATTGTTTGTGCCGCCGCTGTGGCGGGGGTTACCGGGAGTTGCTGGTAGGCCTGTGCTAAATCGAGTTTAGCGAAACACTTTCCCCCATTCAGCCTGGCCAGAAGGTGGCTGACCACTGGCACCGGGTATGCATTAGGGCGGATTGCCTTATTAATGGTACACTTATAATCAGCGCAAATGCGCACCTCCCCGTTAGCCTTCAGTGCTGTTACAATTGGAGTTTCCCACTCCGCGGAATCCACAGGAACGAGAATTCCTTGACCCACCAGTTTGTCCAGTTCCGCCTCTATTTTGTCCTTAAGCGCGAACGGTACCCTGCGCGGTTTAAGTCTTATCGGGCGGACCTCCGGGTCTAAGTCGAAGGCTACAGGGGGTCCCTTGAACTTTCCCAGTCCACTTTTAAAAACGGCGGGGTGTGCGTCACACACTGCTTGTATTGGGTCCTCGCCTACGGCATGCACCCCCCCTATGAACAGGCCTAAGGGCTGAAACCACTGTGTTCCGAGGAGGCTACAACTCCCCCCTTTTAGCACCACTAGGGGAAGTTCCGCAGAATGTCTCTTAAAGCGAACCCGGAACGTTCCGACCCCCAACACTGGAATGCTGTTCCCCTGAACGTCCCGTAGTGTGGCCCTCAACGCTTTAAGTTTGGGCCGCACGTGGGGGTCGATTTTCAAGAACTCTCTCTGGGGAATTATAGAATAGGAGGACCCCGAGTCAACTTCCATCCTAATAGGGGTCCCTTGTACTAGTACCTCAACAAAGTAATGGGGCTGTCCCGCAGACACGTTGAACACAGGAGCGTCGCCCTCGCTGTCGTCCGAGATGCGGCCCACGCCGTCCTGCTTCCTCGTGGCCCGGGCGCCATCTTTGGGCCTCGCTGGACGGTCCGGTCTGGCTGAACGGTCTTGCGACTGTCTCCGGCCCTCTTTCCATTTCCTGCACGCCTTGGCGATGTGCCCCCGACGTCCGCAGTTGAAGCACTCGGCTTTCCTGAATGGGCACTTCACGCGCTCATGGGCCGCTCCGCAACCATCGCAGCGGCGCCCGCCTCTCCGGACCTTCTGGACCTCCTCGCCATCGCTACTTTCTGAAGACGATTTCGAGGTCGGTCGGGTTGCATGCACCGACTGACCGGACTTCCCGTGCGACGCGTTTTCCGCTTTGCCGGCCCTCGGACGCCACTCACGCCACTTGTGCATCTCGTCTACTCCAGCATTCGTGGATTCCGCGGCTTCCGCGGCCTCTACAACCTCTTCCAGTGTGGGTGGTGGCTCCTTGTTCATCAGGCTGCGCTGTACTTCCTTGTCCTTCAGGCCACACAGCACTCCGTCCCTGAGGGCCATCTCCAGGATGTGGTCCCATTTGCAGGGGGCGGCGGCTACCCTCATAGCCGTTACGAAGGCTTCTACCGACTCGTCCGGCGCTTGAACTCGCCTCCAAAACGCACTCCGAGCAGGAAACATTGCCCTCGAGGGTCGGAAACGCTCACGCAGCATTTTCATGATGTCACCGGCTTTGAAATCGCTCATCTTCTTCGGTGCAAGGATGCCCACCAGCGTCCGCTTGGTTTCCATCCCAAGCATGCGGGTGAGGATGGCCCTCTTCCTTTCCTCGTCGTCTTCTTTGACTTTGAGCTCCACCAGTGCCGCCTGGAAGTCCATCTCAAAAAGCTCCCAGTCTTGCGGTTTGGTGATGTTGAACCCGCTCTGTGTCCTGGCTCCGTGGGGATCCATTATCCCACCTTCGTCGCCAATTTAGTGTATGAGAGTCAAGACACAAGGCACAGCCAAAGGCTGGGTTAACTCAGGTTTATTGCATGGTGGACAGAGGGAACATGAGGTAATGGCGGACGAACAGCTCTATATATAAGGCAGTAACGTATTTGAATGTGGCTCCACGGTAGCCCGTTGGCTACTGGTCCGCGTGACGTCATGGCTGGTCACGCCCTTCTTGTCCAGGTGTAGGTAGCGGCGGGAAGCTTCCCGCGCTGCGGTCTTTGATGGGTTTGAACCAAGAGAGCTTGGACGCTCGCTGCTGCCAGCTGGTGGTCATTAGCTCGCGTCCTATTACAGGGTTTATGTGATACAGCTGAAGGTTACATTGTTACTCATCGGCAAGGTTACATTGGTTCAGATACATTGATATCACATGTAGAAGGTTACACTATTAGGACACAACAGACGCGATATAATAAATAAATAATAACGAATTGGACTTTAATAAGACACTACAGGTAATATTGTAAACCTTTATTCCAAGATCGTGTATATATGTATATATGTATATATCCTTGTATATATCTGTTGGTAAATATTGTTAAATTGTTTATTTAGATCCCTGAGGAAATAACTGAAAATTCCTGTTATTGAAAGGAGTTCGGATCTTTGTGTTATAAAGACTTTTTGAGAAGCTTGCACAAATCATTAAATCAATCTTATTTGCCAAGACTAACGGTTCCAGTTTACTCTAGTTTCCACGTTTGCCTGCCACATGACCACGGAAACGTCTGCAGAAAGTAGACAGCACTGGCTCTTCGGCTTTGATATAGAGATGAGCACTGAACCCTAGAGTCGGATACGCCTGGCTTTCAAGCAAGGGAAACCTTGGGGAGTTCATTCTGTAGTTTCTTTTGCCTGACCTTGGACAATTTTTTTTATTAAAAAAATCACAGTAGTCTCTTATTCATTAATTTTTGGAAGACACTGCCACCATGAAGAAAGAAAGCAGGAAACTATTACTTTGTAGGCTGTAGAATGAAAGCAGATCTGAATTGGGTGTTCATCATATAAGCAGGAAGAGCGTTCTGTTGCTCCAAACGGGCAACATTTATATATCTGTCCTGTGAAGAAAGGTCTTTTTTCCAATCTTTCTTGCATAAGGATTCCTAATTTTTCATTAAATCAAACAATCTGCTTGCCTTGTGACTCAACTGTAGTAGATATGCCTTTTATATATATATATAAAATGGGAAGCTAATTTGGTAGTAGGGGGATGGTGGGAAGCAGAGAGAAAAAGAGAGTTCTAATTAACACTGACATTGTCAGAGACTAATTGTATGTTAGCACCAAATAAACATTCCATTGCAGTTTGCTTTTCTTTTTGTTACAAGTTTTCTGTAATCTGTAATCAAATGTAGACAACTATCCATTGGAACAATATATTGTAATTTGTATACATTGTTATTTCACATAATTACAAAGCAAACACAACAGAAAATGTCTGCTTCTTTCTCTTCTACCAAAAGCAGGGCAAATTAAAACACGTACACCCACCCCAACAATGACAGCAATCACCAACAGCCAGCATCAGCTTGCTGTGTGAAATATCTCCTCATTTACCGTTGTCCCATATTAGCATTGCTAAGAATGCTGGGGACATAAAGTGTCACATTGAATGTAGGCTGATGACTTCATATGATGGCAAAGCAGAGGATAGGACCAGTTTGCAGTTGCAGAGAAATCAGCTTTAATTAATTTGAGTGCCAGAGCTGTGTATAATTACGCAGCATGAGCGTTTGCATGCAAATCCTGAAATGCTGATTGTTCAAATCTTTGCACTTACCCATTAATACATTGGGACTAAGTCATGCTGGCATGTAAGCAGGGTATAGGCTCACAGAGCCTGCAGGCTAATTTGTATTATAACAGAGTTAGCAAACAGAAATCAGATGCTTCTGCATTTTAATAGAATTTGCACAAAACACAGAGTATATCATTCTCTTTGATGACTTTGTTAGGTTTGCTTCCCTCACTGCTGTCCTCTCAATCCCCAGCTGAATGGGGACTGTTCAAGAGTCTGATATTGTGCTGGGAAGGAATAGAGAATATGACATTAATGGGGAGAAGACTATCCATCCCTATCCTTTTGGCAACCAAATTGCAGCAGCATTAAGACAGTTTAGTCATAAGAACATAAGAACAGCCTTGCTGGAACAGGCCACAGCCCATCCAGTCCAGCATTCTGTCTCACACAGTGGCTCACCATTTCCTTCAGGGTATTCCCAAGGAGATGCCTTCACCTGCTTAGGATTCCCTGGAAATGGCATTGAGAGATATCCTGCCTATCTCTCCAACCCGGAGGTTGTCCTTAGGTAGCCATAATTATAGCCATTGATAGCCTTGTCCTCCATGAACTTGTCTAATCCTTTCTTAAAGCTGTCAAGACTGACAGCTGTCACCACTTCTTCTGGCAGGGAGTTCCATAGACCAGTAATCCTCTGGGTGAAAAAGTACTTTCTCTTATTTGTTTGACAACTAGTACCCAAAAGTTTCATGGAGTGTCCCCTAGTTCTAGTGTTGTGCGATAGGGAAAACAGTTTTTCCTTATCTACTTTATCCACACCGTGCATGATTTTATAAACTTCAATCAGGTCACCTCTTAGACGCCGTCGTTCAAGAGTGAAGAGGCCCAACCGTTGCAGCCTCAGATGGTAAGGAAGGTGTTCCAGTCCCCTAATCATTCTGGTTGCTCTCTTCTGTACTTTCTCCAACTCCATAATATCCTTCTGGAGATATGGCGACCAGAACTGTACACAGTATTCCAGATGGGGCCTCACCATAGATTTATAAAGAGGCAAAATGACACTTGCTGACTTATTTTCTATATCCTTCCTAATGATCCCTAACATTGAGTTTGCTTTTTTCACTGCTGAGGCACACTGGGTTGACACCTTCATTGAGCTGTCCACCAGGACACCAAGGTCCTTTTCCTGGTTTGTCAGAAGCCTTTGTGCACTCAGAAGTTGTTGTGTATTGAGATAATTGTTAGCATTATTATTACTTATCATTGCATGTTAAAACGGCGACTCGCATCATTCTAGTTAAAGGTAATTTTGGCGCACCCTCCCCGGTTCAAGGTGTGCTCTTATGCAAATGTGTTATACCCAATTGGGTACTATTTTGGATCCTAGCAGGGATTCGTCAGGGCTTAAATATAGCATTACTTATTGGTTAATTAAGGTTATCCAAAAAGGTTGCTACCTTGTAGCATTGGGTAGCGGCCATTCGGACACTATATAGGCACCGCTTGCAAATAGGGTGTTGGCTTTTGGTTCACATGCTCGCACAGCACACACACGTGTGGATTATCTCCAGAAGGCGCAGGTTCAGAACTAATCCCGGGTAGTAGAATAGCCGAGCGAGCGGAGCCAATTTATGGCTAGACTCATGTCTATTTAAGCTGTAGTATTGGTCCAAGAGTTGTAAATAAACCGTTGCATCATTGTTTGAATCACCGCTTGTTGGACTTAAGACACAACAGAAATGGAGCAGGAAACAACATGGGATTATAGCACCATACGCAGCATGGTCTAGTGAATAGAGTAACAAATTAGGACTCAGAAGGCCTAGGTTTAAAATCCCATTGGGCCTTGGAAACTGATTTGAAGAGGACTAGTGAATAATAATAATAATAATAATAATAATAATAATAATAATAATAATAATAATAATAATAATAATAATAATAATAATAATAATAATAATAATAATAATAATAATAATAATAATAATAATAATAATGTGTCAGAGATTACTCTGGGTTGAAAGGATTTTTGCTGGAGAAACTCCACTCAGGGGATGCCCGAATGAGGCTCCTTTCATGTCCCCAAATTCAGCCCTCGGGTATCAAAACCCGACCTTCCAGTTGCCAAGCTCAGCATCTTAACGACTAAGCCACTGGAGTAGCTGCAGGACTGGGGAAACCATTACTTAAACATCTGAAGGTGTGATCAGACAGGCATTGAGCCCTCTGTTTCGTTCACTACAAGGCACTTAGGTTTGCTTCTTTTTTCTGGCAATCACATGACATAACTGCTGGAACGAACCTAACCATCCTTCTACCTGCATCTTTCTACTTTTTAATATGGATAGGATCACTGTGATTTGGTCTGATTCCAGCATGCGTAATCATTGGGAACAGACCAAAAGTGAGCCTTCTGGCTGCCAAGGTTCCTTCCATTTGGGATTTCTGATATTGTGAATTGGCTTAATATGTGATCCACTTTCGAATACTGGAAAATTGAGAAACTTACTCTGGTCTTCAGAAGAGGGGAGGGAAAAATGAACTTTTAAAAGACTATAGCATACTATCACAGATGCACTGAATCAATTATGATTTCTTTTTATTTGCTTTGTCTAAAAGGACCATGCAAGAAACTCCACAGATTTGGCTGAGTGGATTTTCTCGAGCAGTGCTTTAAGACAAAGCAAAGAATTTTTAGAAACATTTTAAGTGATACAGTGCATCAGTGATAGTCTACTAGTCTTTTTAAAAAGTCACTTTCCCTGCTCTTCCTCTGAGAAGAGGAAATGTTCAGTTTGCTGATATCTTAAAGTGCCTCTCTTATAAAGCTACTGCACAATATTGGAAATTCAAACTGGAACAAACTGGACCAAATTGTGTCACTTGAATGCCAAAATGCCATATGTTTGTGAGGATCACACCCTCCCAACTGTTTTTGCAGCTCCTATTTTTTCCATGTCTCCCTCTTTTTTCTGACAAAATGCTGGTTTGAAGCTTTTGGAAATGTCCTGAAATGGCAATTCATCTTTTCAGTAAGTTTCTGACATTTCTTCAACCACTGTATTTAAAAAATGATCATTTTTTTAAAAAACCTGGAAACAACCACTTTCAGTTTTACAGTTTCTGGTTTCAGCATTTTTGGGTGGCCTTTGTTTCTCTCACCCCAAAACTGCCCACCCATGGGATGTATCTCATGCTGAATCAAACTGGTAGTTTAGCAAGTTCACCTCCAGAGTTTTAGAGTACAGTAGTTATATATGGTGTGAATTGAGCCTTCAGCCCTCTGGGTGCAAAGCCAGTACTCTGCCCACTGAACTGCAGTGTGTCCCACCAAGGAGTAGGGTACTTAAGGGACCGTGTCATCCCAAGGTATTCTGCCCGTCCTATAAGGGCAGATCGCAGAGGCTTAATGCTGGTCCCTTCTATAAGAGAAGCACACCTGACCGGGACCAGAAGACGAGACTTCTCAGTGTTTGCCCTGGCCTTGTGGAACCTCTTACCATCTAAATTGCGCCTCCAGACAGAGCTGCTCCCCTTTAGGAAGGCACTTAAGACCTGGTTATGCCAGCAAGTGTGAGGGCCATCAGGTGTGATGGCCCAGTCCCGCTGGCTTATATAAATAGTGCCCTACAACTGACTTGTCTGTTTTTATCTCCCCTCCTCCTCCCCCTCTGTTTTTATTCCTCCTTTTCCTCATGTAGGATTTTGTATGGTACCAATAAAAATAACAATGAATATAATTCAAAAAGCCTAAAATGAAGTTAATATTCTGTGAGTCTACCACAGGGGTGCCCAAACTACAGCTTGTGGGCTGGATCCGGCCCACAGGCCATAGTTTGGGCACCCCTAAGTTAGCATAACACTAAATATGTCAGCATAGCCTGACACCTTCCTCTCATTTTAGTCACAATCCGTCATACAAAACTGCTTCCTCCTCCTTCCCCCATAAAAGCAGCTAGATCAGAAATATTGACGTGAAGTTTCAAGAACACGTCTGCTATGGAAAATTTCCAAAGGAAGGATGTCTATATTTGCAGGGTGGCCACCAAGAAAAAGCTTTGCAGCATTTCCATATTTTGGAAAACATTCTATTGCCACTGAAACAATGGGAGCAAATAAAACATCTGCAATATTGCTATATACAGAAACTTCCTCTCATGTCTTTAATAATGATGCTCTTGTTCCAGGGACATTTTGAATCCACAGTCGTTAATCTGGGGTCAGGGCTGGGACTGGGCCTCTTTTCTTCCTGCCACAGATATTCTGTGTGCATGTCTGTGCCCCATAAGAGAGAATAATATAGAAAGCATGGTTTTGAATTATATGGATTCATTTGCTGTCTTCCCCCCACACACACACCTCCACCCTGCCAAATGCCAAAGCATGTTTCCCATTTACAAACGATTAACATTTGTCCATTACACCACTTGGTGGGGAATTCCTTTGTGTAGTCTTATTATTTAAAGCAGTTTTGCTTCCCAAATACTTATTTAGATCTAGCCCAGAATTTTCACTGCATTGAATTTGAAGAGCTACAAAAAAATTCTAAAATTCCTCGTATGCGTCACCAGAGAGGCCTTCCCCTCCTTTTTTATGGTATGCTCCACAGGAAGAAAACAATCATCTGAAACACAATCCAGTGCAAACTCACTTGCTGGGCAAGTCCAAATGTAATGTGGAAGGGTGCAATGAATTTGGCACCCCGGGCATCACTTGTCTGTTTGTTCATTTTGAAGCATGACATATATATCGAGAATGTCATTTATGGGCGATGGCAGAGCAAATCCCAGGAATACCTGGTCTGAGCATGCATATCTCACATTTCCTTCTGCCCAGGAAAGAGTTACTGGAAGAAGTACTTGCACTCAAGGTGGGTGGGGTTTCATCCTCCTAGAAGCTAATAATGGTAAATGGTTTCATACCCTTCTAGCAGCAAAATTGACCACCCAATAGGGTTCAGAGTCTAAGCTTTAGTAGGATTGCCCTAGTTATACAGTTCTTCCAAAGAACTACGGCCAGCACAGAGAATGCAAGCGTGGCGCCAAAATGGCCGCTGCGCTCTTTGCGCCCCCCCCCCACCGGACGAAGACATCCGGGTAGTTAGGGGCGTGGCCAGCTCCCTTATAAAAGGGGTGGCCACGAGGCAGCCGAGCTGCCATTTTGCGAAGCGACGGAGCGGAGAAGTTTTTCCCTCCTACCTCCGTCGCTTGTACTATCACCTGAGCCTCTTGGCTGCTGATTCTCTCCTTTTCGGCTTCCCATTGACCAGCTGCAATGCCCTCGAAGAAGAAGGCGACTGCGAACGCGGCTCGTTCCGCGCGGAGGTGCAATCCGGGTCAGAGGACTGCGGCTGCGCCTCCCCAGCAGCCTCCTCTGCCCGAACCCACCGGGACCGGTGGGATGGGGTTAATTCCTCCTTGGCCGGAGGCTGGGGGTCCACGTCCGGGCACAGTAGGGGCCACGGCTCCCAGCCCGCAAGCGGCGGCCGCCGCTGCTGGCGTGACCCATTCTACTGGGCCTTCCTCCGTTGGGGCGCAGCTTAATGCGGGGGCTTCCAGCCTTGGGGGGTGGTGTGGCCCCCTTCCATGGCAGGGTTCTTCCCCGGCCCTACCGGGCCCGGGCTTTGGATCGTGGCCCTATTCCGGCCCCAGGGTACAGGGACCTGTGCCGACGCCTGTAGTTAGTGGGCCGGCTGGCCCTTTACCCCCCCTTGGTTTAGGTGGCTATGTCAGCGTGGAGGCCCTCCTGGCCTGCGTTGTGGCCCTTGAGGCATCCCTGGCCCGGGTTAGTCACCCTGGGGCCCCTTTTGGGGTGCTGGTCGGTCCATCGTCTGCTGGGCAGCGGCAGGCGGTGGGATGGGTTGAGCTGCCTGAGGTGCGTGGCCCGGCTTCGGCCACTGCCCCGCAGCTCCCCAATCAACAGGCCAGTGCTGATCAAGCCCCGTTGACGAGCTCTAGGGCGGTCGTGAGCTCCGACGCTCCCAGTGGGTCGGAACCCCCGGTGGGGGCGGCCCATGGGGGTGCAGCATGTGAGTATGCGGTCCAAAATAGTGCACATACACACATGGCCACGTTGGGGGGGGGCTTTTCAATGGCCTTGGCCTCGCACGGGTGGCGCGGCGGTCCAGTCGCCAACGCCCCACCCGGTGACTTCAACTATCACCTTGGGCCCCGGGGTAGGGGGTCCTTCTTACCCGGTCGGGAATCTTCTAGGGGTGACCGGGTTAGTCCAGGCTCCTTCGCAGATGCCCGCAGTTTCCACCGTGCCTGTGTCGGCTTTGCCAACGGCAGGGTATACTTTGCCACTGGGGGACCATTTGGCACAGGCCACCAGAGAGAAGATCTGGCGGGGGGAGTATGTGGACATCTTCTCCCTCCTTAACAGAGAGCCCACCAAGGAGGAGAGGGAGGGGCAAGATGAGAAGGATAAGGAGCAAGCGCGTCGTCACAAGCCATCACGTACGTGGGCCAACTGGTTGCCGGCCTACCTCATCTACATGGCGGTATACCTCAGGGCCCGGGGAAAGATACCATTGTGGACATGCGGTCCAGTGAGTGGCCCCAGCACAGACTCCCCGCCAGGTGGCGGGGCAGGGGGTTCCAGCCCGCCTGCTGTGCTGGACTTTCTCGTCCAATGGTTCCTGCAACAGGAAGAATTCCAAGTACAGACATGAGTGTCCCTCCTGCGCTGGCCCCCATGCGGCCTCTGCCTGTCCCAGGCCTGGGGGGTTGCGGGGCAGAGGAAGGGGCGGACAGGGGGCTGGCAAAACTGCTGCGGAGGGAGCTGGTTCACCAAAAGGCCCCCTCCCCAATTAATGTGGACATGTTGGAGCGTTGGCTCGCATTGTACCCGAGGGAGGAGGATGCGGTTTACCTTCTTCAAGGTTTTAGACGGGGGTTCCGTATCCCTTTTGTGGGCGACAGGTTCCCCCAGGATGCCCCCAACCTTTTGTCCCTTAGGGGGCGGGAGGAGGTAGCTGCTGCCAGCATTACTAAGGAGGTCGATATGGGCAGGGTTGCCGGCCCTTTCCCTACACCCCCGTTCCCCAATCTTAAGGTGTCACCTTTGGGCTTAGTCCCCAAAAAATCACCGGGCGAGTTTCGCCTGATTCATCATTTGTCCTATCCAGCCGGCCGATCGGTCAATGATGCTATCCCTGATGACCTTTGCTCAGTCAGGTATACATCTTTTGACCACGCACTGCGCATGGTGCGCTCATGTGGCCCGGGTGCGCTGTTGGCCAAGTGCGACATTAAGTCGGCATTTCGCCTCTTGCCAGTGCACCCGGGCGATTTTGAGTTGCTGGGTTTCAAGTTCCGGGGTGAATATTACTTTGATAAGGCAATGCCTTTTGGCTGTTCCATATCATGCTCGGCTTTCGAGCGTTTTAGCACGTTCCTACAGTGGGCTTTTGTCCGCAGGTCAGGGTCCCGGTCTGTAGCCCATTACCTGGATGATTTTTTATTCGGGGGTGAACGGGGCTGGGACACGTGCACACGTCTCCTCAACACATTTCAGACGCTAATGGAGGAACTCGGTGTTCCTTTAGCGCCCGAAAAGACCGAGGGCCCATCTACTCAGCTAGTATTTCTGGGGGTGGAGATTGACACGGTAGCGCAGGCTTCTAGGTTACCGGGGGATAAGGTGTCAAGGATTGTGGCCCTTATCTCGGACTTGCTTGCTAAACGCAAGGCGTCCCTGCGGGAACTGCAGGTACTACACGGTCACCTCAATTTCGCTTGCAGGGTGGTCGCACCGGGCAAGGCGTTTGCTCGGCGCTTGTGCGACGCCATGGCAGGCTTATCTAGGCCCCACCATAGGGTTAGACTCACCTGGGGTATCAGGGCAGATATGTTTATCTGGCTCCAGTTCCTGAGGGAGTTCAATGGAGTATCATTTTGGAGGTCTGACCTCCTGGCTTCCCCTCGCTTTCAGATACAGTCTGATGCTTCAGGGTCCCTGGGTTATGGGATGTACTTCAATGGGAAGTGGGCCTATGGTGGGTGGCCACCAGCCTGGGCAGGCACGGGTCACCTGCGTGATCTCACGTATCTGGAATTTTTCCCTACCCTGGGGGCTTTGATGCTATGGGGCGAGGAGTGGGCGAACTCGGTTGTCCATTTCTGTTGCGACAATGCGGCCGTTGTCCACATTGTCAACTCACAGACTTCCAAATCGCCCAGGGTCATGGACCTAGTGCGCCAGTTTGTGTTGCGCAGCCTGCGCCTCAACGTCCTCTTCAGGGCCAGGCATGTCCCGGGGGTCAATAATGATATCGCTGACGCTTTGTCCCGCCTGCAGATCTCCCGGTTCCGTGCCTTGGCCCCGGATGCGGAGGAATTTCCCTCGCCACTCCCGGAAGAGATATGGACCATTGGCAAGGAGAGGTGAACCGGGCGATTGGCTTGTCACTGGCGCCACGCACGCGTAAGGCGTATCACCATGCATTCCATTCTTTCAGAGCCTTCTGTATCCAATCCCGGCTGCCAGAAACCTGGCCGATCCCAGTGACCCATGTACTTCAGTTCATGGTTTACCTGCATGCCCAGGGCCTTGCACCTCGCACCATAGCATCTAGGCTGTCAGCATTGGCTTTTATGGCCAAGGTGGGAGGTCATGTGGATAGTACCGCTGACTTCCGTGTGAGACATGTTTTGGAGGGGTGGGGGCGGGAGCGTGGGCGTTGCCCGGACGACCGCCACCCGATTTCCCCAGGGGTTCTTACCCAACTGGCCTGGGGCTGGCCTGGCCTCTGTTTTGATAGATATGAGGCAGCCCTATTTCATGCAGCCACAACGGTGGCATTTTTTGGAGCGCTCCGCATCAGCGAGCTTGTGATGCTGTCTAAGGCGGATGCAAGTCGTAGGGCACTGGAACTCGAGGATGTCTATGTTGCCAAAGACTGGGCTCAGTTGAGGATACGCTCCTCTAAGACGGATCAGCATGGCGTAGGCAGTGGTGTGAGACTGCTACGGTGTTCTTTGGCAGACATCTGTCCGGTTGGTGCCCTACAGGAGTTTATTGCACTGCGTGGCACGCACCATGGCCCATTTTTCTGTCACCAGGATGGGTCTCCCCTTACTAAGTTTCAATTTTGGAAGGTGACAGGCAAAGCGCTGGCCAGTGTAGGCCTCCCGGGGACCCGTTACGGCACCCATTCATTCAGAATAGGGGCGGCCTCCACTGCTGCTGCTTTTGGGTACTCCGGGGCTGAAATACGCCACATGGGGAGGTGGGGTTCGCGGTGTTTTCAATTTTATGTCCGCCCTCTCCCACAGTGAGTACCAGCCTGGTCACCGCATCTTTTCTCTCCCTCGTTTTTTCCCTTGACAGACCCTGGGTGTCGTATTACACCGGTGACAGTATGGCTGGTGGGCCATAGCTACGTGCACAGGGCAGCGCGTTACCCTGCGGCGACAGAGTGGGGACCCCGACTGGGACTGGGTGCATACGCAAGTCTCACATGGTATGGTAAGCCTGGGATGTTATGGCGGGAGCTATTGCCATTCCTTTTTTCAGGTCGGAATGCTGACCCGCCTGACATTCTCATCATACACCTTGGGGGCAATGATTTGGGCCAGGTCACCGGCTTATCGCTAAAGCATGCGATTTGCGGCGACCTCGCCTACTTGCATTATGTGTGGCCCGCCACCACCATTGTTTGGTCGGATGTGGTGCCGCGGCACACGTATAGGGGAGGGTTCGACCTCCCGGCCCTTGACCGGGCTAGACACATGGTGAACAGGGCTGTGGCCCGGTTCATTGTCAGCAGGGGTTGGGGGAGGGTCAGCCCTCACCCCGCCATTAGTCTGCGAAATTATGACCTTTATGCAGGGGATGGGGTCCATCTGTCGCGAGGAGGTATGGACCTCCTGTTGGGTGATTGGCGAGCAGGCCTGTTGACCGAGCTGACGGTCTGGGGGGGCATCGAGCCTTCTTTGAAGCCCCTCTGTGTGGCGGGTAGCACTGGTAAGGTAAACATTATGACCCACAGGTATCCGGCAAGTTCGCAATTGACTGAACAACACTAGACAGGCATAAGTTGGTTAAACGTTGTCCGGTCAACGACGAACTAGGTGACGGGGTGATGGCTACAGCTAGACAGCATGCATCACCCCGTGATTTTACGGATACGCGTCAGAGGGTGGGGTCATTAGTTAGATATTGACTACGGTCAACAATTTGTTTGTTGTCAACAAACAAATTGATACAAATAGATACATTGTAGCAATTGCCGTTGGCAATTTTGGGTGGTACCTTACCAGTGTTACTTCGGCCTGCTTGCCTTAAGAATTATGATTGGTCAATTACCAATAGAAATTTATAATTCGGACTAGGGCATGAATCAATAAATGTGGCCCAATGCCGTTATCCACTTTTATCAGTGTCTGAGTCCTTTATTGGGGGGTGCGCCTGCAAAGTGAGGCAGCTACCTTGGGCAGCAGATTTGAAGTGTTATGAAGGATATCTGATTGTTAGATGTTCCTCCAATTTAGGGCAAATGCATGCATGAATAACCTCCAGAAGGTTCTGTCACTGACAGCCCTGCTCAAGGATATGACTCTGCAGAAGAGGCCTGCAAGCCACAAAAACACATGCCAAGTAAAGCTTATTTAAGTCTGTTCTTTTCACTTCCACACAGGGCCATAGCCAGGATTCAAGATGTGGTTGGGCGAATATTTTTTTAGGGTGGGCAACAAAGCCTCTTTTCAATGCATTCCTATGGGAAACTGTGCTTTGCCAGGGTGGTTAAACTGCTAACTCAGGGTGGGCCAAGCCCACCCTGGCCACCCACTGGCTATGGCCCTGCTTCCACCGAAGACAGACATTTGTGTCCAATTGTATTTTTAAATTTGTGGAATATATTTATGCTTTCGCAAGAGGAGGCATCACATGATAATTCCTGATCACCATTCTCATCTGTGGCCTTCTCTTTCATATTCCAATTAATTTCAGGCATTCCCCAGACCAGCTGTTTCAGCAGCAGAAAAAAAACACATTGGATAGGAAAGATTGGACAAGTTAAAGTCCCTGTCTTAAAGAAATAACAATGCTTTGTGTTGGATAATATTATATTTGCACAATGTTTCAGCTAGTGTGTCCTAAAGAATTAAAGCTGAATACTTTGAAATGCAAGCCCTCCTCGATTCCCCTTTACTTTGTACTTCCTATTGTGTAAATGCTCGTGTACAGCTTTAGCAGAAGGCAAAGAAATGTTTACTTATAAGGCTTATATTCATAATGCAAGCGCGGTGCCAAAATGGCCGCCGTGCTCTTTGCGGGGGCCCCCCACCGGACTTGGACATCCGGGTAGTTAGGGGGCGTGGCCAGCACCCTTTAAAAGGGGTGGCCACGAGGCAGCCGCGCTGCCATTTTGCGAAGCGACGGAGAGGAGAAGTTTTTCCCCAATCGCTCCGTCGCTCTTTCCTTTAACCGGGAAGCCTCTTTTGGGCAGCGGTTTCTTCTTAGCTCCTTTCTTCGGCTTCCCAACGATTGTGGCAATGCCTTCCAAAACGAAGGCAATGGCGAACGCGGTTCGCCCTTCAAGGAGGCGCCAGCCGGGTCGGAGGACCGTGACTGCACCCCCTCAGCAGGCCCCCTTTCCGGGGGCGCGCACCGGGAATGGCGGGATGGGGTCAATTTCTCCCTGGCCTGAGGCTGGGCAGCTTCAGACTGGCCCAGCAGGGGCTGCGGCCCCCGGCCCGCAATTAGCAGCCACCGGCCCGGGCCTGGCGCATAACCAGGCTGGGCCTTCGGACCTTGGCACGCAGCTTCCGGCGGTGGGCTTTAACCAAGGGGGTTGGCTGGGTTCCCTTCCCTGGCAGGGCATGCCCCCCGCCCCTCCGGGGCTGGTGGTTGGGGCATGGCCTTATTTGGGCCCTGGGGTCCAGAGACCTGGCCCGGCGCCAGTGACCAGTGGGCCGGCTGGCCCTTTGCCCCCCATCAGTGTTGGGGGCTATGTAAATGTTGATGCCCTACTGGCCCGCGTAGCGGCCCTTGAGGCATCTTTAGGGTTAGTTAATCCACCCAGGGCACCTTTTGGTTTACAGGTCAACTCAGCGTCTGCTGGTCCTCTGCAGGCGGCCGAATGGGTTGAGCTGCCTGAGGCACGTAGGTCGGCGCCAGCCGCGGCCTCGCAGCTCCCCACGCAGCAGATGCCGCCAGTAGGTAGTGGTCAGGCCCCATCTACGAGCTCGGTTGCGGTCGCGAACTCCGACGCCCGCAGTGGGCCGGAACCCCCGGTGGGGGCGGCCCATGGGGGTGCAACTTGTGAGTATACGGTCCAAGCTAGTGCACCCACACCACAACCCACAACGGGGGGAGGTTTACAGTGGCCGTGGCCTCGCCTGGCTGGGGCGGCGGGTCAGCCGCCGCCGGCCCATCCAGGACCGGCTCCAACACTCCAAGGCCCCTCTTGGGGCCGGGCACCCTGTCCTGCAGGGAACTTACTGGGGGTGGCGGGGCTGGTCCAGGCTCCTTTCATGGTGCCCGGCACTTCCAATGTGCCGGTGTCGGCATTGCCGACAGCAGGTTATTTGTTACCCCTCGGGGATCACCTGGCCCAGGCCACCAAAGAAAAGATCTGGCGGGGGAGTATGTGGACATTTTCTCCCTCTTGAATAGGGAACCCACCAAAGAGGAGAGGGAGGGGCAGGACGAGAAGGACAAGGAGCAGTCACGTCGGCGTAAGCCGCCATGCACATGGGCCAACTGGTTACCAGCGTACCTTATATACATGGCGGTGTACCTCAGGGCCTGTCCTGACCTGGCTATTCCGATGGTCCAGTATTTGGACAACATATACCGGGCGATGGTTGATTTCCCTGGCCCGTCGTGGTTGGCTTACGACGAAGAATTCCGTATGAGAGTGCCCCTACACCCAGAGATGAGGTGGGATGAGCCCTGCCAGAAGCTGTGGCTTCTGTACATGACCCCCACGCGCCCTGCGCCAGGGGAGAGGTACCATTGTGGACATGCGGTCCAGCGAGCTGCTCCAGCGCAGGCACCCCGCCAGGTGGTGGGGCAGGGGGTTCCAGCCCGCCTGCTGTGTTGGAGCTTCTCGGCCAATGGTGCGTGCAACAGGAAGCAGTGTCGTTACAGGCACGAGTGTCCCTCTTGTGCTGGCCCCCATGCCGCCTCCGCGTGTCCTAGGGCAGGCGGACTGCGGGGCAGAGGTAGAGGTGGACAGGGAGCGGGCAGAACTGCCGCGGAGGGAGCTGGTCAAGCAAAAGGCCCCCTCCCCAATTAATGTGGACATGTTGGAGCGTTGGCTCACGATGTACCCGAGGAGGGCAGATGCAGCTTACCTGCTTGAGGGTTTCCAGCAGGGGTTTCACATTCCTTTCACAGGGGACAGGTCCCCTCAAGATGACCCCAACCTGTTGTCACTCAGGGGAAGGGAGGAGGTAGCCGCCATGAGCATTGCTAAGGAGGTTAATGCTGGCAGGGTCGCTGGCCCTTTCCCTGTCCCACCATTTCCCAATCTCAAGGTTTCCCCGTTGGGGTTGGTGCCCAAGAAGTCGCTGGGGGAGTTCTGTTTGATACACCACTTGTCTTACCCGGCTGGCCGTTCGGTCAACGATGCTATCCCTGATGACCTTTGTTCGGTCAGGTATACATCTTTTGACCAGGCCCTGCGCATGGTGCGCTCATGTGGCCCGGGTGCACTACTGGCTAAGTGCGACATTAAGTCCGCGTTCCGTCTACTGCCAGTGCACCCGGGTGACTTTGAGTTGCTGGGTTTCAAGTTCCGGGGTGAATTTTATTTCGACAAGGCCATGCCTTTTGGCTGCTCCATTTCATGCTCGGCATTTGAGCGCTTCAGCACCTTCCTGCAATGGGCCTTTGTTCTCAGGTCGGGGTCCCGGTCTGTAGCCCACTACCTCGATGATTTCTTATTCGGGGGTGAACGGGGCTGGGACACGTGCACGCATCTCCTACATACATTTCAGACGCTAAAGAAGGAACTCGGTGTCCCTTTTTAGTGCCCGAAAAGACCGAGGTCCCTTCAACCAAGCTCACATTCCTGGGGGTGGAGATTGACACGGTTGTGCAAGCATCCAGGTTACCTGTTGATAAGGTTTCACGGATCGTTGCACTCATTTTGGACTTGCTGGCAAAATGCAAGGTGTCCCTTCGGGAGCTCCAGGTGTTACATGGTCACCTCAATTTCGCTTGCAGGGTCGTCGCACCAGGCAGAGCATTTGCTTGACGCTTGTGCGATGCCATGACTGGCTTGACCAGGCCCCACCACAGGGTCCGACTGAACAAGGCCATTAGGGCTGATATGCTCATCTGGCTTCAGTTCCTGAGGGAATTCAACGGGGTGTCATTTTGGAGATCCGACCTTTTGGTTTCCCCTCGTTTCCAGGTTCAGTCGGATGCATCAGGGTCCCTGGGTTATGGGATTTACTTTGAAGGGAAGTGGGCCTACGGAAGATGGCCGCCAGCCTGGTGGGGCACGGATCGTTTGCGCGATCTCACGTACCTGGAATTTTTCCCATTCTGGGAGCTTTGATGCTATGGGGCGAGGAGTGGGCCACTTCGGTCGTTCATTTCTGGTGTGACAATGTGGCGGTTGTCCACATTGTCAACTCACAGACGTCAAAATCTCCCAGGGTTATGGGTCTGGTTCGCCAGTTTGTGTTGCGCAGCCTGCGCCTCAATGTGCTTTTTAGGGCCAGAGATGTTCCAGGTATTAATAATGATATTGCTGACGCTTTGTCCCGCCTGCAGATCCCCCGGTTCCGTGCCTTGGCCCCGGATGCAGAGGAATTTCCCTCGCCGCTCCCGGACGAGATATGGACGCTTGGCAAGGAGAGGTGAACCGGGCGATCGGCATGTCTCTCGCCCCCCGCACGCGTAAGGTGTACAACCATGCATTCAGTTCATTTAGGGCCTTTTGTGCCCAATCACAGCTACCTGAACGTTGGCCTATCCCAGTGGCTCACGTACTCCAATTTATGGTTTACTTACATGCCCAGGGCTTAGCCCCCCGCACCATAGCATCCAGGCTGTCAGCGCTGGCATTCATGGCCAAGGTGGGTGGTTTTGCTGACAGCACAAATGATTTTCGCATACGACATGTTTTGGAAGGGTGGGTGCGGGAACATGGGCGCAGCCCGGACGACCGCCACCCAATTTCTCCAGGGGTACTTACCCACCTTGCACGGGATTGGCATGACCTGTGTTTCGACAGGTATGAGGCAACCCTGTTTCACGCAGCTACTACGGTGGCCTTTTTTGGGGCGCTCCGCATCAGTGAGCTGGTGCTACTGTCTAAGGCGGATGCGAGTCGTAGGGCACTGGAACTCGAAGATGTCTATGTTTCCAATGATTGGGCTCAGCTGAGGATACGCTCCTCTAAGGTTGATCAGTATGGTGTAGGCAGTGGTGTAAGACTGCTACGATGTTCCATGGCAGACATCTGTCCGGTTGGTGCCCTACAGGCGTTCCTTGCACTACGTGGTACGCACCCTGGCCCATTTTTCTGTCACCAAGATGGGTCTCCACTTACTAAATTTAAATTTTGGAAGGTGACCGGTAAGGCACTAGCCAGTGTTGGCCTCCCCGGGGCTCGTTACGGCACCCATTCGTTTAGGATAGGGGCGGCTTCCACCGCAGCAGCGTGTGGGTACTCTGGAGCTGAAATATGCAACATGGGAAGGTGGGGATCACGATGTTTCCAGTTGTATGTTCGCCCTCTTCAACAGTGAGTACCAGTTAAGTCACTGCCCTGTTTCCTTTTTTCCTTGATAGACCCTGGGTGTCGTCTTACACCGGTGACAGTATGGCTGGTGGGCCACAGCTATGTGCACAGGGCAGCGCAGTTTGCTGCGGCGACAGAGTGGGGACCCTGACTGGGACTGGGTGCATCCGCAAGTCTCAGGTGGTACGGTAAGCGCGGAATGTTATGGCGGGAACTGTTGCCATTCCTTTTCTCCATCAGGGATGCTGACCCGCCTGATGTCCTGATTATACACCTCGGGGGTAATGATTTGGGACAGGTCACAGGCCTATCGCTGAAGCATGCGATTTGCGGTGACCTGGCCTACTTGCATTATGTGTGGCCTGCCACAACCCTAATTTGGTCGGACATGATACCGCGGCACGCTTACAGGGGAGGGTTTAACCTCCAGGCCCTTGATCGGGCTTGGCGCTTGGTGAACAGGGCTATTGCCCGGTTCTTTCTGGACAAGGGTTGGGGGCGCGTCATTCGACACCCCACCATCAGTCTCCAAAATTATGAGCTTTACACAGGGGATGGGGTCCATCTGTCGCCGGGAGGTATGGACCTCTTGTTGGGAGATTGGCGAGCAGGCCTGTTGACCGAGCTGACGGTCTGGGGGGGGTGAGCCTTTGTTGAAGCCTCCCCGTGTGGCGGGTAGCACTGGTAAGGTAAACATTTATGACCCACAGGTATCCGGCAGGTTCGCAATTGACTGGACAACACTAGACAGGCACAAGTTGGTTAACGTTGTCCGGTCAACGATGAACCAGGCAATGGGGTGATGGCACGAGCTAGGCAGCAGGCATCACCCCGTTATTTTACGGATACGCGTCAGAGGGTGGGGTCAGTAGTTAGATTATTGACTACGGTCAACAATTTGTTTGTTGTCAACCAACAAATTGATACAAATGGATACATTGTAACCAATTGCCGTTGGCAATTTTGGGTGGAACCTTACCAGTGTTACTTCAGCCTGCTTGCCTTAAGAATTATAATTGGTTGAATACCAATAGAAATTTATAATTCTGACTAGGGCATGAATCAATAAATGTGGCCCAATGCCGTTATCCACTTTTACCAGTGTCTGAGTCCTTTATTGGGGGGTGCGCCTGCAAAGGTTGCCAGGTTGCTGGCAAAAAATAATACAGTAGCAATTCACTTCCTCCTAGTTGCAAAAAGGCAGGAAGAAAAGAAATCTCTCAAGCAAATGATAGTTGCAAGAAGTTACTGAGTTACTAGCTTTCTGAGACTAAAACATTTGAGTCAGAAAGAATTAGGCTGAACAACTGAATACTGAGGAATGATTTGAAGCTCTGAACCAGGGGCTAAGGGAAAGAGTTAAACTCCTCCTGTTATCCTTCCCTTCAGTCTTTCACGATTACAGATCTTCTTTTCCAAGTTGCTTTTCTATAGGGAAAGGAGCCATTAGACTTTTATTATACCTGAAGCTCTCACAGCTGCCGTTCTTATGGGAAAGGGTTATATATGTCTCATTTCTTTTCTTTCTTTTTCAAAACAAAGCCAGGCACAGATCTAAAAAAAAGTAAAGGAACATTTAGAAAACTGTGATTCAGCTATAAAGGATTTAAAGGATGTAACACTAAGTTACTTGAGAGAAATGGTATAAATAATCGCAACAGGAAAAACAATGAGCTATATGGAAAATGGGAGCATTAAGCAAAATTGAAACAATAGCTTTCATGGAGAAAAAACAGCCTCTCCTTTCAGAGTAGGAATGCCAAGTGTTTCTAGAGTTATATATCCCATTTGTTCATGAAGGTTTTCTTTCATTATTATTTTTTTTTGTTAGTTTCAAATAACCCCATTACATTTTATTCTTAAATGATACAATATGGAACTAACTTTTTGCAGGCATCTGAGCTAAACAATATAAAAAAGCTGCGGTCCATGAATTTGACATTTTCAGCTTTCAAGCATTTTACTGTACTTCGTTAAACAACAGATCTTGTAAACTTCCATTCATGTATTCCCCTTTTGGCCTCATAAATCATCATAACAAACCATAGCAGTTGGATGGGCACAGCTCCTTTGCTTTTCAGAACTTGACAGTTCCTTTTGATCTATGAAGACCAGGTGTCTTACATTGTGCTTTCATGCTATCCCCACTCTTTCTCTAGAAGAATCTTGCTCTTGTTGCTCTGGCTGCGAGGCTCAGCACCCACAGTACAATCCTGCCCCTACTCCCAAGTAAGAGCCATTGAATCCACAGTGAACTCCATGGGACTTCTAAGAAACCATGATGATCTGTTAATTCAGTTTAAATTTGTTGGATTTGCTTCCAAGTAAATGCATTTAGAATTATATTGCCAAACTTAATAGCTGAAGTGACCCAGATGTCTTACATTATGACTTCACTCCACCTATACCTTGAGCCCAGCTATTGAGTCCTAAAGTAGGCCAGTCTGTTTATTTATCTCTCTGTGTTGGACGAGGAATAAATAGTTCAACACTACGCACAGTGAAACTGATGCAACATGTTACAGTGCAGCTGCATTAGTTCCCAAGGATGATCTAGCTTGGGTTGTTTTGGAAGGGTGGGACTTCATTAGAATGATTAAATCAAGCCCCACCATTCCAAAGCCAATATTAGGTAGTAAAGGTAAAGGTCACCCTTGCTTGAAAGCCAGTCGTATCCGACTCTAGGGTTCAGTACTCATCTCTGTTTATACCCAAAGAGCCAGAACTGTCTGTGTCTGAAGATGTTTCCGTGGGCATGTGGCAGGCATGACTAAATACCAGAGGTCACGGAACACTGTTTACCTTCACACTGGAGTGGTCCCTATTTTGTTGTTGTTGTTCAGTCACACAGTCCATTCCAACCCTTTGCAACCCCATGGACCATTTTCCTCCAGGCACCTCTGTCCTCCACCATCCTCCTCAGCCCGCCCAGCTCTGTGCCCATTATGTCCACAATACCATCTAGCCATCTCATCTTTGGATGCCCCCTTCTTCTCTTGCCCACCACCTTTCCCAGCATCAAGGCCTTCTCAAGTGAGTCCTCCCTTTTCATTTGATGTCCAAAGTACTTTAGCTTCATCTTCACTATTTGTCCCTCCAATGAACAGTCAGGGTTGATTTCTTCTAATATTGACCTATTTGTTCTCTTTGCTGTCCAGGGGACTCTCAGGACTCTCTTCCAACACTACATTTCAAAAGCAATTTCTTGCTTTCGAACTGCTAGGTTGGCAGGAGCTAGGACAGAGACAGGAGCTCACTCCATCGTGCAGCACTCGGGTCTCAAATTCCTGACCTGCCGACCTTCTAGTCATCAAGTTCAGCATGTTAACCACTAAGCCACCACAGTCCCATAAAGCCTATATTAAGAAGTGGTTTATTAAGTGAGGTTCTTCCAGATATTAGAAAATTAATTAATTTATATTTTATTTATTTATTATTACACTTGTTCAGTCCCCCTGCCTGAGATCAGGGGAAATGGGGCAATTATTAATTATTTTCTGTTTAAGCATTTCTCTGATGCAATATGCCAGTTATAAAAATATCCCCACTTTTCTTTGCCATGGAGTTGGGAGGTAGGTAAGAGGTATAGAGAGAAGCAGGGCCGCCATCAGAAATTTCTGGGGCATCAGAAATTTCTGAGCAATCCTATTTGGTGCGCGCACACACACATAGTTATGGCCGGCGGCGGCAGGGCTTCTGTCAACTCCGAGCCCTATATGGCAGTACTGGAAGTACTGCCCTGATGGCGGCCCTGGAGAGAAGAAAGAAAAGGAAACAGACTATAAGATAAGCAAAGGAAGGCAGGCAAGCAAAGTAAAGGAGGGCATTAAATATGCTTCAACACATTAAAAAATCCACTTCCTCTGCCCTCTCTCAGGGAAGTGATTATTTTTTACATCAGTCCTTGATTTAACAAACAAATAATTCATACATTGTGTTGTTGTTTTTTAAAAAATACTAATAATGGCCACTCCTCCAAATGAATTAGCCTCTGGAGCAATGAATTAAAATAAGGTAATAAACTGTTAGTGCAAAAAAAAAGGGGGGGGGAGAGAGATCCATATTTGTTTGGACCAAAACTGAGTTTAATTTTGTTAGCATATGTGAATTAAAATAATGTGTTTTATATCCATTGGCCTTAATCCTGTTGGCAATTTTCATAAGCATAAATGAAATTGCATAAACTGTGGTGATGAATTATCACTAATTAAAGAGGTGCTTGCGACCTTCTTGGTAATACAACAACTATACAACCATAAACACAACTGGCATCTTGTTAATTAGTAGCAGTTCATTGTTACAGTCCACACAATTTCACCAACAGGGTGCTGGCCATTGTTAAAAGCATTAAAGAATTGCAACTAACAAATACATTTTGAAGCAACAATTTTTTCCAAGCTCTGTAACCAAGTCCATTCCACATCAGGTCTAAGAATTAGCTGCTGCCATGTTGTTTGTCTTGGGGGGGGGGGGTGTTGAATTCTCGCAAGAAGTAGACTAGCACACAGCGTGTGGGTTAAGCATAGTAATCCTTTATTCAGATCGGGAGACGAGACTGAGGATGTGGGGGAAAGATGGTATCATATATACAGCGGTTTACCATTTCAACAACAAGGAAACATACCAACGGACAATCAGTTTATTACCCCCATTTGGTCACCAGCGCCCCTTTGATATGGGGCGCCCCTCTGGCAGATCGCTTCCTCGCAGGGGCGCATCGCTTCCTCGCTTTGATATGGGGCGCCCCTCTGGCGGATCGCTTCACTTGCTGTGTCCCTTTGAAGTGAGTAACACTTAGACATAACATCCCTCCCCCCTCAGTGAGAAACAACCTTTCCCCAACGGATGGGTGGCCCACAAACTCGTCTGGGCCGCCCGTGCGTCCCTGGCACCAAGATAGGCTCAACGGACACCCCAACTGGTTCTGAAGTGGGGGAAGAGCTCAGAGTGGCCCCCCCTGCCATTCCTGCCTCTGAACTAGGGGTAGCCTCCCCTCCTGCCTCGGGCTCTGGGGAAGACGTGGGCAGGGGGTCACTGATTAATTCCCACTCCATATCACTCTCCGTATCTCCCCTTGTTTTCCCTTGTGGCTCCCTCCCTGGGCCAGAGTTAGAGTTCTGACCCAGGACTCGGCGCCGCATTTGATCGGTGTGTCTCCTCCAAATCGCACCATTCTCCATTTGCACTCTGTAAGACACCGGGCCAGTCTGTTCCAACACTTCCCCCCCAACCACGGGGGCCCGTTGGCATAGTTCCGGCAGTGGACTGGTTGCCCAACCTCAAAACCTTTTAAAGTCGGGATGTCTATATTTAGGCCCCTATCCTCTTGGCGCTGGGGATCTAAACGGTCAAAAACAGTCGGCAGCTTCCTTTTCATTAACAGTTCGGCTGGCGACAAACCAGAGGCCAATGGGGTGACTCTGTAGGACAGCAAAAATTGGCACAACTGCAACTCCAAATCCCCTGGTCCCATGCGTGAGAGCGCGTCTTTGACCGTCCGCACCTGCCTCTCGGCTTGACCGTTAGTGGCAGGGTGAAAGGGAGCGGCCGTGATGTGCCTAATCCCATTACGATTTAGGAAATCCTGAAATTCTGCCGACATGAAGCTCGACGCGTTGTCGGTCACCACGATGTCGGGCAGGCCTAGCCCACAAAAGACCCGCCTTAATTTGCGGATTGTGGTGGCAGAGGAAGTTCCTGACACTGGGATGACATCTACCCACTTGGAAAAGGAATCTACAATAATCAGAAGTGTTGTTCCCCTGAAAGGGCCAGCAAAATCTATATGAATCCGAGACCAGGGGCCTCTGGCCGTATCCCATTCCCTACGGGGAAGACGTGGTTCCTCAGGCCTTGATGCCTGACACTCCCTGCATTTCCCCACCCAAGCCTCAATGTCCAGGTCCAATCGGGGCCACCAGAAGTAGCTTCGCGCTAGCGCTTTTGACCTGACAATACCTGGGTGGCCAACATGGAGTGTGCGGAGCACCTTGTTCTGAAGTGCAGATGGGACGACTACTCTGTCCCCCCAAACCAAGCAACCCCGCTCCAGTGACAGTTCGTTTCTCTTGGAGTAGAACACCCTGAACTCCTCAGGGGTCGGTGACGATGGCCACCCCTTCAGAACCCACATGACAACTTTAGACAGGAGGGGGTCTTTTCTTGTTTGGGCCGCTATGTCAGCAGCGGAGATCGGGGGAGAGTCTAACACATCCAACATAAGGACCTGTCCTTCCGCCTCAATTCGACCCACATACTCAACAGGGGATCTGGACAGAGCATCCGCGTGGCTAATGCTGATACCTGGGCGATGTTGGAGCGTGTACTGATACGCCTGAAGGAACATTGCCCAGCGTAACATACGCGGAGACAGGATTTGGGGGGTGGGCTTGTCTGGCACAAAAATACCCAGGAGCGGTTTGTGGTCTGTGATAATCGTGACAGCCCTCCCGTAAATGAAATCATGAAATTTCTTCGTTCCAGCGATTATGGCCAGCGCCTCTCTATCAATCTGAGCATAGTTTTTTTCAGCCACCGTCAACGACCTGGAGTAATATGCGATAGGCGCTTCTTTCCCTCCCCCCATGTCATGGCACAGAACAGCCCCAACCCCCACTGGCGAGGCATCACATACAAGCAAAAGGGGCTTCTTCGGATCGTAATGTGTAAGGACAGCATCCGAAGTCAACAGCTCCTTGACTTCCCGGAATGCCTTTTCCTGAGGAGGCCCCCACTTCCACACCGCCTGTTTCCTCAGCAACTGATGCAGGGGCTCAGCTACAGTCGCCTTCCGGGGTAGAAAGGAGTGATAGAAGTTTAAGAGACCCAAAAATGCCTGGAGCTCCGTCTTCGAAGTGGGACGTGGGGCTTCCCAGACTGCCTGAACTTTGGATTCAGAGGGCTTGATGCCGGCAGGCGTGATTTTGAACCCTAAGAATTCAACCTCGTGAGCAAAAAAACAACACTTCTCCCTTTTTACCCGCAACCCCGCATTTTGGAAACGCTCCAGCACCTTTCCCAGTTTAACGGCCAGGTCCCCCTTGTCTGTCCCAGATATCAACACGTCGTCAAAAAAAGTCAGCACCCCAGAGAGACCCTTCAATAACTTTTCCACAAGAGCCTGAAACAACCTCGGAGCCGTACTAACCCCGAACTGAAGACGGTTCACACGGAATGCACCCTTATGAGTAGTAATAGTCTGACACAACGCAGATTCTGGACTAACCGGCACTTGCTGATATGCTTGGGCCAAGTCCAGTTTAGCAAAACACTTTCCCCCATGGAGGGTGGCCAGCAAATGGCTAACCACTGGAACAGGATAAGAATTAGCTCGGATAGCCTTATTAATCGTGCATTTATAGTCCGCGCAGATGCGGATGTCCCCGTTCGCCTTGATAGCAGTGACTATAGGTGTCTCCCATGGAGCAGAGTCCACGGGCTCCAGGATGCCCTGTGCCACCAGCTTGTCCAACTCCGCTTCAATTCGGTCTTTCAGGGCAAAAGGCACCCTCCGTGGCTTCATGCGAATGGGCTGGACAGTTGGGTCCAGCTCAAAATTAACAGGGGCCCCCTTGAACCTACCCAGCCCGGGACGGAAAACATCTGGATAGCGTTCACACACAGCCTGAATGGGGTCGGCCGTAACCGCGTTAATTCCCGAAAACCCAATACCCAGGGGCCCAAACCACTGCACGCCCAAAAGGTTATTCCTACCGGTCTTCACCACGACTAGGGGAAGCTTTGCTGAGATGGCCTTGAACCGCACATCAAAATTTCCGATTCCCAACACTGGAATGCGTCGACCCTGCACATCGGTCAGGTCTACCTGCAGAGCCCGCAGTTTCGGCCGGTCTGCTGGAGGAAGTTGAAAAAATTCCCTCTGTGAGATGATTGAGTAGGCAGCTCCTGAGTCGATCTCCATGCGGACGGGACACCCTTGGAGGCGGACATCAACGAAGAACCTCCCGGACACTGACTGTACACCCGATGATGTCTTCCTTCCGACGCGGACTGTGGAAGTTGGGTGTTCCGTCCTGCGCTGACCTCTGTCCCCGGGGTGACCTTCGGATCGCTGGCGGCACACCCGTGCAATGTGCCCCTTCCGCCCACACTTGTGGCATTCGGCCGTCTTGAACGGGCACCGTGAGCGGAGGTGCCTTCCCCCACAGCCTTGGCATGGCGCAATGTTGCTCCTTGAAGCTTGGGGGGTATGCTGGCGAACCCTCCCGACAGTACCCTCCTCTGACGCATCGTCAGTATCCACTGGAGTAGCGCACTGCTGCAGCTGGACGGCCGACTCACCACGGGCAGGAGCAGCAGTTTCGGCATGGAGGATCTTTACCCCGGCGTGTGCAGCCTCGGACGCCAAAACTTCTTCCAGGACCTGGGCAAAAGTCAACCTATTTCTCTTTATCAGCCGCCGCTGAGTAGCTTCGTCCCTGAGGCCCACGAGAAGCCGGTCTCTTAAGGCCTCCTCCAGGTCACGCCATTGGCACGGCACGGCAGCCTGTCGGAGAGCCGCAACGTACTCAGCTACCGTCTCCCCCACCTTCTGATCTCGCCGGTAAAAGGCAACCCTGGCTGGGAAGATGGAAATGACAGGCTTGAAGTGTTCTCGGAGCACCGCCAGGATGTCGGTCAATGGGGCTTCCCTCAGTGCCTGTGGCAGCAGCAGATGCCCGGCCAGCTCAATCGTGGGCAAACCACAATGGGCCAGGAACAACGCCTTCTGTCGCCCTTCATCCTCGATCTCCCCAGCGATTACAAAGTTCTCGAACTGGATCTCGTACATGGGCCATGTCTCCGGCTTTGCAATGTCAAAAGGTCCGATGGAAGATGCAGTAGCAGCCATATCCCATCCTCGTCGCCAATGTTGAATTCTCGCAAGAAGTAGACTAGCACACAGCGTGTGGGTTAAGCATAGTAATCCTTTATTCAGATCGGGAGACGAGACTGAGGATGTGGGGGAAAGATGGTATCATATATACAGCGGTTTACCATTTCAACAACAAGGAAACATACCAACGGACAATCAGTTTATTACCCCCATTTGGTCACCAGCGCCCCTTTGATATGGGGCGCCCCTCTGGCGGATCGCTTCCTCGCAGGGGCGCATCGCTTCCTCGCTTTGATATGGGGCGCCCCTCTGGCGGATCGCTTCACTCGCTGTGTCCCTTTGAAGTGAGTAACACTTAGACATAACAGGGTGTTTGTTTGGTTTGCTTACTCTATTTTTATCCCATCTTACTTCCCAAAATGGGCCAGATGTGGCTTACACTTAAATGCATGTCTATGTTAAAAGTAAAGGTCACCCTTGCTCGAAAGTCAGTCGTATCCAACTCTAGGGTTCAGTGCTCATCTCTGTTTCATAGCTGAAGAGTCATCACTGTTTGCTTCTGCAGATGTTTCCGTGGTCATGTGGGAGGCATGATTTGGTGTCTTGCAAGGAAGACAAAGAAGGAGCCACAAGTAGGGCTAAACACAACTTTATTGCATGATGGCCAGGGTGAACATGAGGTAATGGTGGACAACACAGCTCTATTTATAGTACACTGCACATTTGAATATCCCGGGTGGTAGCTCATTGGCTACTGTCCGCGTGACATCATAGATCGTCACACCCATCTTCTCCAGGTGTGGTGTGGCGGGAAGGTTTCCCACTCTTCAGGTATTCGGGGAATCTGTACCATGTGAGCTGGATGCTCGTTACTGCCACCTGTGGCCACTTAGCTCGCATCCTTATACAGCTTGCTACAATGTGTCCTTGATTGGATACAATTGGATACATTGACTGGTTACATTCTGTTAAAGGGAACCTTGCAACATTCATTCAATACGTAACACCCCTCCCCCCTAGGTGAGGACGAAGTTCTTCAGCCATTGAGGCTTCCCGCATGTTCGCTTTGGGCGAGTGGCGGCCGCACTTGGGGCCGGAGTCCCTGCATGCTCCTGACTACTCTGTCCTCATCCTGCAATGGGAGAATATAACTCGTTAGCGATTGGCTGCGAGTTCTGAGCCGGGGGTTGGGGAGGTCTAGGTGTGGGAGTGAACTCCAGGGATGTGAAACCGGGGGCTCCAGAGACTAAAGAAAATCCCCGCTCTTCATTTGGATGGGTGGGGGACCACTCCAAAAAATCCCCCTTGTTTCCTAACTCAAAGTTTAACAGCTCCTCAAAATCCGTCTCTTCCAAATTGTTCCTGTAACCCGGGGGGTCAAAAGGATGCGGATTTGTATCATTTCCCTCCCCCCTGTGGTCTGTGTCTCCCCCTTGGGATAAGCGGGTGGGGGAGAACCCTAATGCTGAATGCTCTGCTTGGTCACTCAAGTCTTGCCTTCCTACTATCCTACACCTGAGCTGGTCGGCATGCCTCCTCCAGAGGAGTCCTGTGCTTGTCTTGACATTGTAGGAGACTGGCCTTGTTTGGCCGACCACTACCCCAGGCACCGAGTTAGGTCCGCCAGCCGCGTAGTTGCGGCAATGCACTGCCTCGCCGATCTTGAAACTCTTGGTGCCCCCCGTTTCTATATTTCTACCCGTGTCCTCCACCCTGGTTGGGTCTAACCTCGAGAGGATCATGGCGGGTTTCCTCCGCATAAGGAGTTTGGCGGGCGACAGACCCAACGCCAAAGGGGTTACACGATACCTTAATAGGAATTGGCAAAGTTGCAAGTTCAACTCCCCGGGGCCCATCCTACGCAGTGCATCCTTAGTTGTTCGCACCAGGCATTCCGCTTGACCATTTGTAGCGGGGTGAAAAGGGGCCGCAGTTATGTGGCAAATTTTGTTAAGCTCTATGAAACCCTGGAACTCCGCTGATGTGAACGTTGTGGCGTTATAGCTCACAAGTACGTCAGGTAACCCGAAACAGCTAAATACCTTCCGTAATTGTTTAATTGTCGCAGCTGACGATGTACTGGCCATCGGGATTACCTCCAACCATTTGGAGTAAGAGTCCACTATTATAAGGGAAAGTGTGCCCCTGAAGGAACCCACGAAGTCCATGTGCAGACGTGATCACGGCCCCCGGGCTGTGTCCCATTGTCTGTGCGGAAGTCAGGACTCCTCGGGCCGGGTGCTATGGCAGCTCTCGCAAGTGCCAATCATGTGTTCTATGTCTGCATCCAGTTTGGGCCATCAGACGTAACTTCCAGCTAGTGCCTTGGAGCGCACAATCCCTGGGTGGCTGATATGCAACATCTTGAGCACCCGAGACCTCAGAACTTCGAGGATTATTACCTGCTGCCCCCAGAGTAGGCAGCCCCTTTCTAAGGAGAGTTTGTCTCTTCGCCTACCATAAACCTTGAATTCCTCAGTAGGGGAGGTTGCCAGCCAGCCTTTTTGTACCCATGAACTGACTAGGGCCAATGACTTGTCTTTCGCCGTAGCCTTGGCGATCTCAGCTGGCAGAATCGGGGGCGACTCTAGGGCCTCGATCAGGAGCACCTGGTGGTCCTGCTCTACCTCGCACTCTGGGTCCCCTGCCTGTGGGAGGGGTGACCTGGAAAGGGCATCAGCACGGCTGATCTCCTTGCCGGGACGGTAGGTCAACGCATACTGGTACGCGTTGAGGAAAATGGCCCATCGTAGCATCCTTGGGGACAAGATCTGCAGGGTTGGCTTGTCTGTGGTAAAAATCCCTAGCAGGGGCTTATGATCGGTCATGACTGTAAACGGTCTGACATAAAGGAAGTCATGTAACTTCTTGGTTCCTGCAACAATCGCCAGTGCTTCCCTATCTGTTTGTGCATAGTTGCGCTCTGCCTTGGACAGGGATCTTGAATAGAATGCCACCGGGGCTTCTCGCCCACTCTCTAGCATGTGGCAGAGGACTGCTCCCACCCCCACCAGTGAGGCATCACAGACTAACACAACGGGTTTCTTTGGATCGAAGTGGGTCAAGACAGCCTCAGAAGATAGAAGCTGCTTGAGCCCTTGGAATGCCCATTCCTGGCTATCCCCCCACCGCCAAGCCGCATCTTTCTTGAGTAATTTGTGCAGCGGCTCTGCTACCGATGCCTTTCCCGGCAGGAAAGAGTGGTAAAAATTTAGGAGCCCTAGGAAGGACTGCAGCTCGGCCTTGGTGGTGGGGCAAGGGGCATCCTGCACCACTGACACCTTTGACTCTGCTGGTTTGATACCCTCAGGGGTTATTTGAAATCCCAGGAACTCTACCTCTTCAGCGAAAAACACACACTTATCCTTTCTCAACCTGAGCCCCACTTTCTCAAATACGGTTAGTACCCTGTCTAACCTCTTGGCCAATTCCTGTTCCCCTCCCACCGTTATCAAAACATCGTCAAAGTAGGGGGAAACACCTGGGAGCCCTTTCAACAAACTTTCCACGAGGGACTGAAAGATTCCTGGAGCCGAATTTACGCCGAATTGGAGGCGCGTCACTTTAAAGGCTCCCTTATGAGTAACAATGATTTGAGCGGCAGCTGCAGCTGGGGTCACCATTAACTGTTGATATGCCTGCGCTAATTCTAGCTTGGCAAAACACCTCCTCCCATGCAAAGTTGCTAACAGGTGGCTAACTACCGGCACCGGATACGCATTTGGCCGAATTGCCTTGTTAATCGTGCACTTGTAGTCAGCGCAGATTCTGACCTCCCCATTAGCCTTAAGCACCGTAACAATGAGGGTTACCCACTTGGCGGAATCCACCGGTACCAAAATCCCCTGACCCACCAGTTTGTCCAGTTCAGTTTCAAGTTTGTCCTTTAGTGCGAAAGGCACTCTCCTTGGCTTCAGTCTGATGGGTCGGATGTCGGGATCCATGATGAATGAAACTGGGGGGCCCTTGAACTTTCCTAGCCCCTTCTCAAAGACAGCAGGGTATGCATTACACACCTCCGTGATCGGGTCAGCCTGCATGGCGTGTATGCCCCCGATGAAAACCCCCAGGGGGCCGAACCACTGCATACCCAGGAGGCAGCAGGACCCTTCCTTTAAGACTACTAGGGGCAACTGCGCGGAGCGCCTCTTGAAATTCACCTTGAACTCCCCCACCCCCAACACTGGGATGCTTTTGCCCTGAACGTCCCGCAAGTTAGTTTTAGGGCCTTCAGTTTGGGGCGTGACTTGGGGGGAATGCACAAAAATTCCCGGTGGGAGATGATGGAGTCCGACGACCCTGAGTCAATCTCCATTCTTACTGGGACCCCTTGTATCAGTTCCTCAACAAAGAACCAGGAGTGCCTCAAAGGCACGCTGTGAACTGCCTGGTCGTGGTTGTTGGGAACTCGTCAAGACACGCAGTGCTCCTGGGGCTCGTCATTGTCGAAGATTCTGCCGACCCCGTCTGCTTTCCATTGGAACTGTTCCGCCTGGCCCTTGCTGTCATCTCGACGCCACCTGCAGACCTTTGCGATGTGCCCACACCGCCAGCAGTTGTGGCACTCTGCCTTCCAGAATGAGCTTCAGCTCCGGTCATGGGATGCCCCGCATCCGTCGCAGCAGTGGTCCTCTCTGCCGCGGTCTTGAACCTCGGGCCTCCTCTGCACCCGCTGCATGTCTTCGTCCTCGCTGAAGTCGGAGGTGGACGTGGTGGACTTGGAGGGCCCCTGCTCTCTGTGGGAAGAACAGCTGTGGACTGGGACCGCTGGCGGTCCTGGCCCGGCACACCCGTTCACCTTGTTGTAAAGTGCTTCCTCAGCTCGGCAAGGATCTTGTCTAGGGGCACCTCCCTGAGCGGCCTCGGCATCAGGAGGTTCGTTGCCAGTTCTAGCATTTCCAGGCCGCACTGGGTCAGCAGGAATGCCCGGCGCTGAGCTTCCTCCTTGATGCCCTCGAGGTCCATTGCATATAGGAACTGCTGTTCATAGAGTTCTCATTTCTCTGGCTTCGTGGTGTCGAAGGGCGCGATGTTCACTTTTCGGGACACCATCCCATCCTCGTCGCCAATTTGGTGTCTTGCGAGGAAGACAAAGAAGGAGCCGCAAGTAGGGCTAAACACAACTTTATCGCATGATGGCCAGGGTGAACATGAGGTAATGGTGGACAACACAGCTCTATTTATAGTACACTGTACGTTTGAATATCCCGGGTGGTAGCTCATTGGCTACTGTCCGCGTGACATCATAGATCGTCACACCCATCTTCTCCAGGTGTGGTGTGGCGGGAAGGTTTCCCGCTCTTCAGGTATTTGGGGAATCTGTACCATGTGAGCTGGATGCTCGCTACTGCCACCTGTGGCCGCTTAGCTCGCATCCTTATACAGCTTGCTACAATGTGTCCTTGATTGGATACAATTGGATACATTGACTGGTTACATTCTGTTAAAGGGAACCTTGCAACATTCATTCAATACATAACACATGACTAGACACACGGAATGCTGTTTACCTTCCCACCAAAGTGGTCCCTATTTATCTACTTGCAATTTCTTGATTTTGAACTGCTAGATTGGCAGGAGCTGGGACAAAGACGGGAGCTCACTCCATCCTGTACTACTTGGGTATCGAACTGCTGACCTGCCACCTTCCAGACAGCATCTTAGCCACTTGAGCCACTGCAGTTGGCTTCCCCATCTGTAAAAACCTAGGGATGTAGAATGAGAAGTCACTGGCACTTTGATAACTAGATTATTAAAATCAAGATTTCAGTTTTCCTACTGAAACCTACCTTGTTGCAACTTGAAGTGAGGAGGACCAAATGTTAAGTAGAATGTCATAGCAGGTTGTTCAGCCTGCAATTTTGTGCAATCATAAAGTGCTGTGTCTGTTTGAACTGTCTCTCACCCTTGCCATTCTAACGCCTGTCCCTGTATTCCTTAGGGCAGTGGTGGCGAACCTATGGCACCCATGCCAGAGGTGGCACTCTGAGCCCTCTCGGTGGGCACCCATGCAGTCACCCCAGCACAAAGATTGCCCCACCCCTCTGCCCAGCAGCCCAATGGGAGTGGTTCCTCCCGCCCCCAGCACAGAGTTCACCCCACCCCTCTGCCCAGCAGCTTTCCTTCCTCCTGTGTTGCTGTGTTGGCACTTTGCAATAAATAAGTGGGTTTTGGGTTGCAGTTTCAGCACTCAGTCTCTAAAAGGTTCGGCATCACTGCCTTAGGGCTTAGCTCAGGGGTACTCAAACTTTTCAGGCCATGGGCCAGTCATGTGGTTCAGTGGGTCGTTCATGTGGTTCCTCCCAGCAGAAGTAAAACACACCTTGCAATCTGTTTTGCAACAGGATGAGATAGATTTTAGTCTCTGCTTAAACCAGGGGTGCTCAAACTACAGCCCATGGGCCCTAGTTTGGGCACCCCTGGCTTAGCTGCTTCCAGTGATAACTGCTAGTCATTTCAGGGTCACTGCCACATTCTTGTAATTCAGGTTTTCCTCAGCAATCAAGTCCTGAATAATTTAGTCCTGAATAATTTATCTCAAAGGAAAGCTAATATTCTCGGGATTTTCTTACAGAAATCGCAATATGGGTAGGACCATTTGGGGTATGCACTGGACAATGGGACTGTTGTTAATCCAACAGTTCCAGCTCTGAGCAAATAGGTCATAATGAAATCACAATGATCTGGCAATTTTAAAAAAATGTCTGAATGTATGCCCAACGTATGTGTGGTATGGTATTATCATGGCTATCTAGGGGAAAGAGATTCTTGGCAGCTCTAGGTTCTGTATGATTATTTGGATTTTCCTGCTCAAGACTGTAGTCAGTGGTAGCCTAACTTTCTGAGAGTTCCTCTGGTTTTCCTCATGTACTTTTTGTGAAGTAAAAAAGTACATTTGTTCTCTGAGGTGATCTGGATCAGCTCACTAGCTTTGTGGATTGGGTTCATTTGGGCTTAAGATAGCTCACTAGGAAATTCTAAATTAAAGTACAGAGCAGAAGAGCAGTGAAGGAAAGGGTGGCTCTACTTGTTCTACTGCAGAAAGAAAATAAACTTTTACTTTTTAAAAATGTTATTTCTGATTCTGTCTTCCAGCGACACATGTAAAGATTATTTATCCAACTTGGAATGAAATTGCCTGGCTTGACATTTTTTAAATAGACCTTGGATGAGAAACCAATCTTTTCATTCATCCCTCTGCCATCCTCTGCAGGTGGAACATCTCCATGGTCACACACCTATGTCTCCTTTTTGAGTGTTTTCCACCTGACACCTTATGCTTCGTTGCTGGCTGAAATGCACCAAAAGGCAGTTGAAGGGACACTGAATTTTGGCCCAGCAGTTCAATGCATGAATCCTCAGAGATCAAGAAGAATTTTCAATATGGTTAGCCCTGTATGATATTTACAGGGACTTATCTTTGGAGAAGAAACTGCATGTGAGAAGATTATGTTCCCTCTACCCAGTGGTGGGCTCCAAAAAAATTACTACCACACTATGGGTGTGGTATGGTGGGTGTGGCCAGGGGGAAAGCCCTGTGTTGCACCTGAATTAGGACTACTTTATTTCAAAACTTGGATGGGCGGGGCCAGCCAGAATTTCTGCTACCAGTTCTGGTGTGAACCTGCTGATACCCTCTACCTCTCCATTCATAAATTCAGCACCTTATATAACATATAGGAGGAGGGGCTGTGTCAAAGATCTATTTAGCAATTACAAGTTGTTCAGCAGTGCCAGTCCTCTGATCATCAAAATGTACATAAACACACACTTTCTAGTGGAGAGGTAGTCACAAAAATCGTACCCACCATAGACAAACACCCGACCTCTCCCAAATGATCTCAGTACTTACAGAAAGTCCACGGGTAATACCTTACTCCCAAGTAGTCACTGAAGAAGTTCCATGACCATTTTGAATAATGTTGGCTATACAGTGATCCAGGTTCATTAACATGAAGGTTGTCATGATGTTAAGTAGAGAAGCGAGAAGATCAGCTGGTAGCCAGTCTGCTGGACTTTCACTGCGGGAATTCCTGGTACAAACAACCATTCTGTCAATAGTAAAATAACAGTTATGTTAATGTTCTATATTTATCTCTTAGGTAAAGGTAAAGGTTTCCCTTGCTCGAAAGCTAGTCGTATCCGACTCTAGGGTGCAGTGCTCATCTCTGTTTCTAAGCCGAAGAGCCAGCGCTGTCTGCTTCTGCAGACGTTTCCGTGGTCATGTGGCAGGCATGACTAGACACCGGAGCGCACGGAACGCTGTTACCTTCCCACCGAAGTGGTCCCTATTTATCTACTTGCAATTTCTTGCTTTCGAACTGCTAGGTTGGCAGGAGCTGGGATGAAGACGGGAGCTCATTTCCGTCCTCATCTCTTAGCCTGCTGTATAATCCATTGGTGCTACTGTGTCACTTGATATTTATTTTCTAAGTCAACAAAATAACACAAAGGATGGCAACATCAATCTAAACCAGTATTTCCCAACCTTTTTTTTTTGCCATGCCCCACCTAAGCATCTCTAAAATCCTGTTCCTCCCCCTGTGACATATCATTCTTATTATTCAAAAAGTGAACTCCTATTCACATGGAGGAAGCCTAAAAGGCCATTCACCGTTAATAACCCAATTTCGAATTACCCCCCTTTAAAAATCAAATTGTCCCCCTGTGGGGTGTCTGCCCCATTTTGGGAACTACAGATCTAAACTCTCAATGTAATGCAGCAGGAGCAACAAAGGGGAAAAATTAAAATGCATTAGTAATTAGTGCTTTGGTTTTAATAATTTTGAAGCCAACTTTAAACTTGATTTGGGGACCAAAGACCCACATGACTACTTCCATGCATCAAAGGAGACTATGAAGAAGTGCAGAAAGATTTATGTGTGCCTCTCTCAAAGAAAAGACTCTGGCATCTGGAACCAGGTATCTTATTCTTTGCAATACCACAATGGTTGTAGAAGGAGGACTCATTTTAAGCATACGTGCACACACACGCATTTGAGAAATTGTTATGGAGGTGTGTTTAACCATTAACATTTTTAAACATTTGTTTGAAAAAATCTGGGGAAATCTAAAAGACCACCTTGCATCCCAATCTGTATATGTCAATATTTTCAGTTTAGCTTTTAATTACATATGTTCATATGAGAAGACCACAGGGAGCATGCAGAAGATATCCAATTAATAATGGCAGCATCAACAATACTTGGTGTTTTACAGATAGCTTTGAAAGTGTTTTATGTACTTTCTCAAAGTTTTTACAAGAGTTGCAGCAATAATATCCCATATTATAGTAGTTTGCTATTTGTGATTAATGAAAATTTAACCGGGAGCATCCCATCATTCTTTTAATCTATATACAATATTAAGTTGTGACTTCATTCTCAAGTACTGTAGGATTTCCTCCACTTATAAAATAATTGGATTCAAAGTATTATTTTACTGACTGCATGATCCAAATCAGTCCTGCCTTTTTGCTCCCAAAGCAGCCTTTTTCTCTTCCACTGGGGATTTCTATTTTTCAAGCCAGAACAATTCAAACAGGTTTTTTTCACGTAGCTAGTTGTGATACATTCTTTTAAAGGGAGCGACATGTCTGTAGGTGGTGCTCAGTGATGTAGGCATCTGGGGAATGATGTCCAGGGCCAGAGGAAGACGCCCCCGCATTCTTTCCTTTCCTGATCATTATCTGATTTTAAAAATTGTAATTAATTTAGTGCTAGATCATCCTATCACCTTATCACCAGTTCTTCTATTGTTCTTTTATTAGGTTGGGGAAAACTCTTCCTCACACAAAGCAAATGGGCAAGTAGAACCTTTATCTTTGCCAAGCCACATTTTTAATGTAAAGATCACTTTTAGTAATGGAGTAACATCCAAGTATGAGTCCACAGGTTCAGTCTGAAATACTGTAATACAGATTACTAGTTGAAGAGGTACAACTAATTCATTCATTCATTATTTCTTATGTAAAAAAAGACACTAATCTGTGGCTATTTCTTGATAACTTTATGTGCCAGGATTTTAAAAGTAGCAGACAGGAACCACAATTTTCCAGTGAAGCACAGGCATTACATGCCAGAAATCCCACATTGAAACTCTGCCATCATCACTTGACATATTTTATGTTGAGATTGCAAGCAAAACGTGGGATCTTGGAGAGTGTCTGCCAGTTGGAGATTACTTTATAGGGCTTGCCAGATCAATAACCTGGTTGGTGTTTTTTTTCCATAAGGCAGCTTCATAGGACCAACAGGTATGGTGAGGAACTGGTTCACCCTGAACCACATGCTAAGACAGGACTCTCTGATATCAAATAGTGTTCAGGAAACAGCTATTGCCACCAATTTCAAGTAAAATTATGTAAAGCATTTTATCTTCTCCATGGGTCAAAAGTGTGAAAAACCAGGAGTAGACTGGGCAGATCCCTTGCCCTGCACCATAGTTGGGTTCTTAGGGGCTATCAAAAACCCCATGGGAATTTTTAGTCAAACCCCATGAGATATGGGAATACAAGATACAGAACATGGCTATAGGATTCCTGGCTCCCCCATTACCATACTGGGCAATCCTCTGGAAAAGCCCAGAGTCCTGAAGTCACCTAAAAAGCTATTCACACACTCTGTTAAACTATCCAATATCAGCTGTGTTTTTTTTCTTGGATTCTGAAGTAAAATACAGCCATTTGGTTGAGTTGAGAATATAGACTCCAGTGCTAACTATACTGCAGAGGCTGCAGATCTTGTAAAGGGTAGAATATACCAAGGTATATTCTTTGCAGATAATATGAAAACAATAAATGAAACATTGTGTATGTGTTGCGGCCTGATATCTTGGGTGCAAGGAGGAGGATGACAGTTGGCCGGCCCATCAGCCTACTGCCAGCTCTGATCTGGAGTTGGACTCAGGAGAGGTCCTGCTGCCATTCCTCAGGCTGCTGCCAGCCTGGATCCAGACTTTGAGCACAAGGAGACTGACCTGGCACCAGCCCTGCTGCCAGTTCAGAGCTGGATCCTTGTGGCCAAGCCAGTCAGTCTGATCTGGGCTTGACAGGAGAACCAGATGTCAGCACTCTGGAGGACCAAGCAGAACCTAGCACCGTGATGGCAAACCTTGGCACTCCAGATGTTCTTGGACTTCAATTTCCAGAAGCCCAAGCACCCTGTGAATCCACATGAATGGGTTTACTGTGATTCATCCACCCCACACTGCCCTCATCGCTCCCAGAAACGGAAGTAAAACGCGCCCGTGCGGGTGCGTTTTACTTCCACTTCTGGGAGTGTTTTACTTCCGCGCAGTAAACCCATTCGTGTGGATTCACAGGATGCTTGGGCTTCTGGGAACTGAAGTCCAAGAACATCTGGAGTGCCAAGGTTCACCATCATGGACCTAGCATGTCTGAAAGGAGCAGGGCTCTCTTAAGATATAACCAACAGCTGAGACAAAGAAGGCCTGAGACTCCTTAAAAGAAAGGATGTAATGGCAAGCGCTTGTCGGAGCAATCCATCTTGGACCCCGACTGTGTTACCTGAACCTCTGATCTTGGAAAACCTGAACCTTTCCCTGTGACCCTAATGAGACCCTGGGACATCCTCATATCTACAGTTTTCTACAGAGCGGCTCCTGACCTAGGCTACCCACAACTACTGCCTTGCTTATACCTTCTGGACTGAAAAGTAAGAACTCTCCTCTACCTCTTGTGCAGCAGCTGCTGGCCAACCAGCTTGGCCAGTGTCTGGGTCATAACAGTATGATAGTATTTTTATTTAATGAATAGTGAAATTTATTAGCCAGCAACCTACTGAACTTCAGCTGAGCAGAAAATCCATAGTGTAACATAAGGTCACACTTTACTTGCGCAAGGACATTACTTGCACAAGCAGCGTGATCCTGTGTCATGACATTGATGGATATTTCAATGCAATGGAAGTTCAATAGGATACTGATTGTGGCATTTATAGATCACACTCTTCTCGGAAAATCCTCAGTTTTTTCAACTGCCCATTCTTTGTCCACCTGCAGCTTCAATTTTAGAGAACAAGAGGAAGTCAACATTTTTAAAATTTAAAGTATTATTTGAAACTAATGGCAGATGATAAATTAATAACAGGGGTCACAATCTGCAGCCTAGGTTTGTAATTTAAGTCATAAGCAGGAGACAGATATGTATGTGGTCGCTTATGGGTTGTCTGTAAAAATGCCCATGTCATCTCCTGCAGCATAATGGGAGGCTAAGCAGCAAAATGAAGGGTTCTAATGCCCCTGCTACTAACCCCTGCCCCATTGACCAAAATTGGGCTTTTCATGCTACAGCTGGAATGAGTCCTGGCAGGAGCCATTGCCTTTTTGACAGATGTCATGTGCCTCTAAGGAACAAGTGCAGAATTGTTGCCAATTGTGCAGTTCCATCACAATTTTCTTACTGTGAGGAACAAAGTAACTACAAGAAGGGCCAATCAAGGAAGGATGTATTGTGTGGTGCCCATGCCACTGTGGTGCACAAGTTTGGAGAGGAGAGGCATGTCATAAATGTGCCATATATTTCCAAAGTACATTTGGGTGGTGTGCACAAAATTGGAGCTGCACTGAAAGGGTGTAACATAGAAAAGTTTTTCTTTAAGCATATGACATTGGCTAGATAACATGGCTGCCTTCTACTAAACTATAAGGAGGCGAACTCACCCATTATTAATCACCATAACAAAAATAAATATCACCACCCTTGCTCTCTGTCAATATCCTCAATGGACTTAAAGGCGTTCAGAAATCCAACAAGCTAACAATCAGGGTGGAAATGCTCACGGAACTTGTGTTTAATCAAACCAAGGAAACACTTGCATTCTGGAGGAAACCAGTCACTTACAAAGGTCACTGAAACAAGTTTCAGAAGGTTGTTTTATGTAGCCACATTTGAGTTTCCTGTACTCCAGCTTATGTCTGTCTTTGTTCTTTGCTTTTTGAATAATTGTTTTAAAGTGGACAAATTTCATTTCGGACTATATATGGTCACCGATACTTACAGTTAAGTTATGATAAAATCTTGTCAACTGCTCAGACTGAATAAGTGAAAACTAGATTTTTAGCTGGTTTTTTTAAATAAAAAAAACCCAAACACTGCAAAATGACAAATAGCAAAATCAAAATGGAATAATGACAGTTCTTTTAAATATGTGCCTTCCTTGGAGCTCTGCTGGACAGAGTGTGGGAACACATGGTAAGGCAACTCTCTCTTGTACAGTACAATAATATTTATGTCTAGAACACTATTAATTAATGGACAAGAAGAAAAATATGGGTCATATGGAGCTATTCTTATACTGAATTCTCTTCTTGTTCAGAGAAGGTAGCTTTAGCAGTTTATCAAAGAATTGGATTACACAGCACACAGAATGATCCTATGCGTATTAACTGACAAGTTTCACTAGTGCATCTTATGCCTGAGTAAGTATACATAGAATTGTGACCTATACACAACTTCCTCATGTTAACACTTTGGCATAGAGCAAGGGACAGAATTTCTTCAGTCCCTGAAGACTACAACTAAGTCATGTATGCTGAAACACACACAGAGACATTTGAATACATGTCTATATGTTAGTGAGGTTTCTATCCACTCTCCCCTCAGAGCTTCTAATGCAGATTGCCCTTTCTTCCTGACTCATAGAAGCAGGAAATTGATGTGAGTGGGTCATTTGGTGGAACTGGAGGAGGGGTCAAGATATTATGGCTGGTCCATATGCAGCCCCTGGCCTTGGGCTTCAATTTGTAAAATTTGGAAAGTACATTAAGATTATTAGGTTGTCATGACAGTTTGCACCCCAATACACGGCATATGTGCACATGTAGAGAAAGCAAACACAGCTTCCTTTTTCTCAGTGAAATAGATGAAGGTGGGATTGTCAAGTTATTTTGTAGGGTATCAATAATCTTTAAAGCAGGAGTCCCCGACCATTTTTGCACCACAGACTGGTTTCATGCTAAACAATTTTTCCACAGACTGGTAAGTGGAGCGAAGAGCCCTGCTGTAGCTCAAAAACAAGCAATAGCAATAGCAATAACAATAACATTCCATTTATATCCCTCCCATCTGGGGTCACCCCCACTCTGGGTGGCTAACAGCAATTTAAAAACACATAATAATTTTTAATAATAAAAATAATAAAAATAAAAATTATTTTCAAAAAACACATTATAAATCACATAATAAAATACAAATATCAAACCTAATTAAAATTCCTCCCTAAACAGAAGCGCTTTAAGCTGTTTTCTGAATGCCAGCATAGAGGGAAGGGCCCAGCTGCCTGCCAGCCACCCAGCTGCCTGCCAGCCACACTTGGGCAGTGAGGTATCACACTGCACACAGACAAGGGGGGGCAGAGCCCCGCCATAGTTAAGCAACATGGAGAAGGGGCCCGGCCACCTGCCTATCTGCTGTGTCTGAAGCCTGTGCTCTCACTCCATTCACCGGGCAGAACAATTTGAGGGCAGAAGGCTGCCATCAAGACTCCCAGCACCACCCACCCCTGTGGCCCAGTTTGGGACAGCCCCTGGCCTGGGACAGGTCTGCGGCCTAGTGGTTGGGGACCCCTGGTTTAAAGGACTCCATTAGTGGACCAGTTCATCCTGTTGCTCAAATATATTTATAATTGGTTTAGGCTAGACAAAAACCAAGTGATCTCATGTAACCTATGAATTGTTTCACACATCTATGGGATTTAGGTGTTAAGTGTGAATGTAAAAAACTGGTTTAGGTGCACATTTAGTGTGTACACACAGTGGGAACATTTATTAGGTGTGATGCGAAGCAGCCCCTGTTCTTGTAAGCAGTTCTGATCCCAAAATTCCCTTCCTTTAGCTCCAGTCTAGTTCACCCACAAGAAAAATAATTGTGGACTTTTAACTCCAGTTCCATAGGGCCATCATGACTCTTTTAGGCTCTTCAAAACCTATTATCCAATTATGTTATTTCGTAGCCAGTGAAGTTAAGCTGTAAAGTTGAGGATTTATTTCTCCCACAAAGAACTGAGTATGGTACTCTTTGTGGAGTGATGACACCGTTCCTTCAAGGAAGCATGAGACAAATTATGCAGCTTATTGGAGTGTAATACATGAAAAGCTCTTGATAGGGGATGTTCTCACATCCCTAATAACTTAGAGAGCTGTAAGCTCTTTGACTGAAATCCACTGCACAAAAGACAGTCACTGTAACACATTGCAATCTCATTCACACAAGTGACTAAATGTGGCCTTCCTTGCGGCGAGGCCCCCCCCCCAAAAAAAAAACTAGTATGAGGACAGCTCTTTGCCTACTCTCTCCATTATTTTGCTGACTTGAAAACTGCTAAGTGTTTTTGTATCCTTTTCATTATCTCCAAAATTGTGGACTTCAGTGGAATTTACATTAAAAATCCAACTGGAGAATGGGGACTCTTGTTGCACAATAAGGAGCTCTTGTAATCCAATCATCCCCCAATGAAGTTGGCCTAGCAGTTGCCAAACTCAAACAGCAGGGATCTCCTTTGTTCAGAAAAGTATGAATTTGAGCTTTAAAATTACATCTTTCCATTACTCTGGATACGTCCTCTTGCTGAGTTTACATGAGACGTCTAGCAGGAGGTGTTATTAAAGCGCTTCAGAAATTAGCCCCCCAAAAACCAATTATTTCAGTTTAACTGGGAAAGGGGGCACAGAAAGTCTTTTCTTTTCTTTTTTCAAAAAAATTAATTTTCATTAATGCAAATCCATGGGGCACCATGCTGCCTTCAGAATGTTATGTTATTAACTCTTTTTTCAAAGAGCTCGTTTAATCAATCGTGGATTCTGTTTTGAGAAGGTTCAATGGGAGGGGAGATGGAGGAAATCTTACTTTCTTTATTTGCTTCTCCAAAAGGAGGTTTTTTGTTGTTTGTTTAAAAATCCCATTTATGAGTACCTTGAAATGGTTCTTCAAAGCTGCTGCTGGTTTTATTTCTGGTTGTGAACTGCATGATGATTTCCATCCATTTCAATGCTCATTATTTAGCTAATATTGTCAGCAGAGCAAAGTTGTGTTTGAGCCAACATAAATGTATACTACAGTTTGGCTGCAGAGGGTTGAACCAACTGCAGAGGAGGGAAAGTATAGGGTATAGAACAGGTATGTATCTAAGACAATACAAACACCTTCAAAGGAGTATGTGACATCTTAAGCGTGGGTTCTGGATGAGCGCACAGCTCTGACTCAGTTCACATAACAAGAGAAGCATGGGAATTTACTTTCTGTACCTGGGCTGCTTGCTATTGGAATGGCTAAACAAGCCACAGAGCTTCACTCTATTTGGTCTTTTAGTATTTTCACCAAGCTTGGAAGCAGTTCCCTTTCTGGTCTCTTTCTCCTTACAAGCCAAAGTCGAAACCATAAAAAATAACCGGGCTTCTTCCCCTGGTTTCCTGGGGTATACTACTGGCCATGGTCCAAAGGTTGGCTCTTTCTGCCATTTTGTGATGGATCAGTCCCATTTTCATTTGAATCATGGGAATCCCTTGGTTAAGGGGAAACAAATTAGAGAAAAATACTGTGCTTGCTTTAAGAAAACTCACAAATGGTCATCCACCATTCTTATGCCCCCTGTAAGAGGGACTGTCAGCTAGCATTTTCTTCTCTGTCTCTTTGATATCTAGCAATGAGAACTTCCTACCTCTCCCAACGCTTATTAAGCTGTTAGCAGCCACCACCACCCATTTGATGGATCTATCACTACAGATGTGGCTGGGGAACCTCTGGGTTTCCTGACGTTCTGGGCAGCTACTTCCTGGAAATTCTGGAAATTGAAAACCAAAATAGCTGATGGGTCAGAATCAGAAATGTTAATTCAACTTGGGTCATCAATTGCAGTATTGTCTGGGGTGTATATTCTTCTTATGTGCTATCAAGTCGCCTCTGACATGTGACGATGATATAGACCAAATAAAATGATGTCAAGGGCACAAGACCCTTATTGTTTTTGAAACCTCAGTTTCAAGAGCTTTTGGATTGAGTTGTCTTCTGACAGCAATCTTTGAAAGACCCTGTTGTCTCCAGGGTTATGAAATGGACTTGGATCACTGACTAAGCAGATGTTTGTGTGCAATTTTCCATCTCAGCTATGAACTGTTTTGCATTAGAAATGAAAGAATTAGTTGGAAGTGTGTCTGAACTCCAAATGATAGATGAAGACAGCTTCTGAAATTGACCAAAGATGATGTAGAGCTCATATGAAATGTCTTCCTATTGCAGAAGGGAAGATCATCCCATGTCCTTGTGAATTATTGAGAGACATTCATTCATTCCACATTCTGATGGAGTCATTTCCAGTCAACTTTGCATATAACGTTGTTTATTAAAAGTCCAGATTTGATTTCCTAGTGAAACAGGGCACTCTCTGAGTCAGATGTGTCATAAAAACCATTATGTCACTCTGGCCTTGATGTCTTTAGCCATTGTTTTCAGATTTTCACTGAGAGTTTTCAGAATTTTATGCAGCTGCATGCATATTGAATCCATGTCGCCAGTACACTTTCCAGATACTGAGGGCTAGGAGGAGGAAGCTGACCACTGATGCATGTCAAAAAGGAGATGCCTTTTTTTGAAGACACAGGACACAGCCTCGGGCTGGGTTAACTCAGGTTTATTGCATCGTGGGCAGAGGGAACATGAGGTAATGGCGGATCGATAGCTCTTTATATACAGCAGTAATACATTTGAACGTGGTGCCATGGTAGCCCATTGGCTACTGTCTGCGTGACGTCATTGCAGGTCACGCCCTTCTTGTCCAGGTGTAGGTGGTGGCGGGAAAACTTCCCGCGCTGTTGCCTTTGATGAGTTGGACCAAGAGAGCTTGGACGCTCGCTGCTGCCAGCTGGTGGTCATTAGCTCGCGTCCTATTACAGGGTTTATATGATACAGCTGAAGGTTACATTGTTGCTATAGGCAAGGTTACATTGGCTCAGATACATTGTAATCCATGTGTACAATAAAACCATCAGAACACAACACCCCTCCCCCCTAGGACGAGACAAAGTCTCGAGCCCACACTTAAACACACTCCCCCCCCTTAGGAGACAAAGTCTCTCAGCCAAGATGGCTTATTTCGAACACGCTGGGGTCTCGATGCGGGCTGCCTCTCCCCGGGTTTGCTACCTTCTCTTTGTCCCCTGGTTTCCTGTCCTGTAATATGAGAGGGAGACTCGTTAGTGACTTGCCGCGGCTCCGCGGCGTTGTTGGGAGGTGTGCTCTTTCTTAGGGAGGAACCGGGGGCACTGGGGGCTAACGAAAAACCCCTCTTCTCGCTTGGATGGGTGGGGGAACACTCCTGAAAACCCCCCCGGCTCGCAAAATCAAAATCAAAATCACAATCGGGGGCAGCGGTCGCGAACTCCTCTCCCCCTTCCCCGGCCCCTGATACAACTGGCGTATCAAAAGGATATGAGTCTGGGCCGCTACTACTGCTTCCTTCCCCCCTTGCTGGGGACTGTCGTCCCCTGCTGTCTCCCCCTTGGGTTAAGCGGGTGGGGGAGAACCCTAACGCTGAATCCTGTTGCTGAGCTCCACTGACTGGCCCACTCACTCGGTGCCTCAGTTGGTCCGCGTGCCTCCTCCAAAGGAGGCCGGTGTTAGTCTCGACCCGGTACGACACTGGCCCCGTCTGTTCTACCACCGTCCCTGGTACCCAGGCTGGCCCCGCGCTGGAGTAGTTCCTGCAGTGAACAGGGTCCCCGGCGGCGAAACCCTTCGAGACTGCCAACCCTACGTTTTTCCCTTTATCCTCGACTCTCGTCGGGTCTAGCCTGGACAGGATCGTGGTCAGTTTTCGCCGCATCAAGAGCTCCGCCGGCGAGTAGCCTGACGCTAAGGGGGTTACCCTATACGCTAAGAGGAACTGGCATACTTGGTGATTCAGGTCCCCCGGGCCCATGCGCCGCAGCGCCTCCTTCGTTGTCCGCACCAGCCGTTCCACTTGGCCATTCGTGGCCGGGTGAAACGGTGCGGACGTGACATGCCGAATGGCGTTAGCCTCCATGAACGCCCCGAACTCGGCGGAGGTGAAACAACTAGCGTTATCGCTGACCAAAGTGTCGGGTAAACCGAATGTGGAAAAGACTCTCCTTAGCCGGCTAATTGTCGTGGCGGAGGACGTGCTTTTTACTGGGATAACCTCCAGCCACTTGGAGAACGCATCTACCACCAGGAGAAACATGGTTCCTCGGAACGGGCCAGCGAAATCCACGTGCACTCTGGACCACGGCCCCCTTGCTGTGTCCCACTCCCTATGCGGGAGACGGGCCGCCTCAGGTCGGGATCCCTGGCAAGCCTCGCAAGTGCCTACCATGTGCTCAATGTCCGCGTCCAGCTGTGGCCACCAGAAGTAACTCCGGGCTAGCGCCTTTGAACGAACAATGCCCGGGTGGCTGACGTGCAGCAGTTCGAGCACCCTCGTCCGCAGGGGCGCAGGGACCACCACCCGTTGGCCCCACAGAAGGCACCCCCTCTCTAGGGACAACTCTAGCTTTTTCCTAAAGAATGGGTCGAACTCTGTACTCGGGGACGAAGCCGGCCACCCCTTCTGCACCCATGAACTAACTTTCTCCAGCGTCCTGTCCTTGCCTGTCGCCCTAGCAATGTCGGCTGGTACTATTGGGGGTGCGTCCAAAACCTCAATTAGCAACACCTGGCGGTCTCTTTCTGCTCTCGCCTTTTGGTCATCTGACAAGGGCAGAGGGGATCTCGAAAGCGCATCAGCATGGCTGATCTCCTTTCCGGGCCTGTACTCCAACTCATGTTGGTACGCGTTGAGGAAAATAGCCCATCGCAGCATTCTCGGGGACAGGATCTGTGGCGTGGGCTTGCTTGCCGTGAAAATCCCTAACAGCGGCTTGTGATCGGTCACGATTTTGAACGGGCGGCCATACAAAAAATCGTGAAATTTTTTGGTCCCCGCTACTATTGCTAACGCTTCCCTGTCGGTTTGTGCGTAATTTCGCTCCGCTTGGGACAGGGACCTTGAGTAAAACGCTACCGGGGCCTCCCTTCCGTCCTCCAACACGTGGCAAAGCACCGCCCCCACCCCCACCGGGGATGCATCACAGACTAGGACCACTGGCCGTTTGGGGTCGAAGTGCGTCAGGATTGCCTCAGATGTTAGGAGTTGCTTTAGCTCCTTGAACGCCCTCTCGTGCTCATCACCCCACATCCATGGCTCCTCCTTTTTAAGCAACCGATGGAGCGGTTCGGCCACGGACGCCTTCCGCGGGAGGAATGTATGGTAAAAATTGAGGAGCCCCAGGAAAGACTGTAGCTCGGTTTTGGATGTGGGGCGAGGGGCCTTTTTAATGGCTGCTACTTTGGATTTAGACGGCTTAATCCCCTCGGGTGTGATCCGGAACCCTAAAAACTCGACCTCGGTTTCGAAAAAAACACATTTGTCCTTCCTCAATCTCAGCCCCGCTTTCTCGAACACGGTCAGTACTTTGTCCAACCTTTTCGCCAGTTCAGCCTCACTCCCCCCTGTTATCAACACGTCATCAAAATAAGGCAACACCCCCTCCAGGCCCTTTAGGAGGCGTTCCACGAGCGATTGAAAAAGGCCGGGTGCCGAGTTCACGCCGAACTGTAACCGCGACACCTGGAACGCTCCCTTATGTGTAACTATCGTTTGTGCCGCGGCCGTGGCGGGGGTCACTGGAAGTTGCTGATAGGCTTGTGCCAAATCGAGTTTAGCGAAACACTTTCCCCCATTTAGCCTGGCCAAAAGGTGGCTGATCACCGGCACCGGGTATGCATTAGGGCGGATCGCCTTGTTAATTGTACACTTATAATCAGCGCAAATGCGCACCTCCCCGTTAGCCTTTAGAGCCGTTACAATTGGAGTTTCCCACTCCGCGGAATCAACAGGAATAAGAATCCCCTGGCCCACCAGTTTGTCCAGTTCCGCCTCTATCTTGTCCTTGAGTGCGAACGGCACCCTGCGTGGTTTGAGTCTTATCGGGCGGACCTCCGGGTCTATGTCGAAAGCTACAGGGGGACCCTTGAACTTTCCGAGTCCTTTCTTAAAAACGGCGGGATGCGCATCGCAAACCGCTTGTATTGGGTCCCCCCCCCACGGTATGCACCCCCCCTATGAACAAACCTAAGGGCTGAAACCACTGTGTCCCTAGGAGGCTACAGCTTCCCCCTTTGAGGACAACTAGGGGCAGTACCGCAGAATGTCTCTTAAAATTGACCCGAAATTTCCCGACCCCCAACACCGGAATGCTGTTTCCCTGTACGTCCCGAAGTGTGGACCTCAACGCTTTAAGCTTGGGCCGCACGTGGGGGTCGATTTTCAGGAACTCTTTCTGGGGAATTATGGAATAGGAGGACCCCGAGTCAATTTCCATCTTAATAGGGGCCCCTTGTACTAATACCTCAACGAAGTAATGGGACTGTCCCGCGGACACGCTGAACACTGAGGCGTCGTCCTCGCTGCCATCCGAGACGCGGCCCACGCCGTCCTGCTTCCTCGTGGTCTGGGCGCCATCTTTGGGCCTCGCTGGACGGTCCGGTCTGGCCGCGCGGTCTTGTGACTGCCTCCGGCCCTCTTTCCGCTTTCGGCACGCCTTGGCGATGTGCCCCCGACGGCCGCAGGTGTAACACTCGGCCTTCCTGAACGGGCATCTCGCGCGCTCGTGGCCCGCTCCGCAACCCTCGCAGCGTCGACCACCCTTCCGGACCTTCTGGACCTCCTCGCCGTCGCTGCCTTCCGTAGACGACTTTGAGGCCCGTCGAGTCGCGTGCACCGACTGTCCGGTCTTCCCGTGCACCGAATTTTCCGCCTTGCCGGCTCTAGGACGCCACTCACGCCACTGGTGCATCTCGTCCACTCCGGCATTTGTGGACTCTGCGGCTTCCGCGGCCTCTATGACCTCTGCCAGCGTGGGTGGCGGCTCCTTATTCATCAAGCTACGCTGTACCTCCTTGTCTTTCAGGCCACACAACACGCCGTCCCTGAGGACCAACTCCAGGATATCGCCCCATTTACAGGGGGCGGCGGCTATCCTCATGGCGGCCACGAATGCCTCAACCGACTCATCCGGCGCTTGGACTCGCCTCCAAAACGCGCTCCGAGCGGGAAACATTGCCCTCGAGGGGCAGAACCGCTCTCGCAGCAGTTTCATGATGTCGCTCGCCTTAAAGTCGCTCACCTTCTTCGGAGCGATTATGCCCACCAGCGTCCGCTTGGTTTCCATCCCGAGCATTCTGGTGAGGATGGCCCTCTTCCTCTCCTCATCTTCTCCTTTGACTCTGAGTTCCACCAGGGCCGCCTGGAAATCCATCTCAAGCAGCTCCCAGTCTTGCGGTTTGGTGATGTTGAAACCGCTCTGTGCCCTGGCTGTTCCGTGGGGATCCATAATCCCATCCTCGTCGCCAATTTGGTGTATGCAAACCAAGACACAGGACACAGCCTCGGGCTGGGTTAACTCAGGTTTATTGCATCGTGGGCAGAGGGAACATGAGGTAATGGCGGATCGATAGCTCTTTATATACAGCAGTAATACATTTGAACGTGGTGCCATGGTAGCCCATTGGCTACTGTCTGCGTGACGTCATTGCAGGTCACGCCCTTCTTGTCCAGGTGTAGGTGGTGGCGGGAAAACTTCCCGCGCTGTTGCCTTTGATGAGTTGGACCAAGAGAGCTTGGACGCTCGCTGCTGCCAGCTGGTGGTCATTAGCTCGCGTCCTATTACAGGGTTTATATGATACAGCTGAAGGTTACATTGTTGCTATAGGCAAGGTTACATTGGCTCAGATACATTGTAATCCATGTGTACAATAAAACCATCAGAACACAACACTTTTCCTCTGAGAATCTGTCACCAAGCTTGTTCTAAAGTCTTTTCACTGGATATTCTTCTGAAACAGGAAAGAGAGAGTAGGTTTCCAATTTCTCTCTCTTCCCCCCCCCCCTTCATCCCCACTTTGGTGGTTTAATTGATGCACTCTTTAGTGTTCCAGAAATAATGAGCAGCAGCCAGCAATACGGGCCAAACACATAACTTTATTACAGGGTTAAGGACACAATTTTAACTGCCCCACAACGATTTATATACAGATGCGGAAAGATACATTTTGGCGGGCTTTAACAGGATTGGTTGAAGGAGAGTTGGGTGATCAAGGACCTGACCTCAATCGCGCTTCTCACGTTACTTTAGAAACTGAGAAGAACATAAAAGGGTGGACAAATGTCATTCAATACACAACACACTCTATGATCATTTTCAAACTAAGTTTTGGTACAGAATCACCATTTAGTACAGGGGTTCCCAACCTTTTCAAGCCGGGTGCCGGGTCATGCTCTCTCAGTCAGCTTTGAGGGCCGGATGGCCATTTTCCGCTGTCTGCATGATAGGGGTGGTCATTTTGTCCCAACAGCTTCAAAGAGGTGGACATTTTGTTTCTTAAATGCCCTTGGAGGAGGGAACCACATGAAATGGTGTCACAGTCCAGATGCAGCCTGCAGGCCTTAGGTTGGGAACCCCTGGTCTAGTGTCTGGAATTGCTCTTCTTCCCTTTAAAGTGTCTTTGATCGTACAGATCGCTTGAACCCATCTCTGCCTACTTTTAAAAATAACTGTAAAAAGTTCCTTTTTGGTCAGGATGTCTAACCTACACATTAATGTCTCCTTTACCTGTTGTTTTATTGCTTAACAAAACTACAACTAGCTGGTTATCAAGCACAGAAAAGGGAGGGTGTATCCAGTCCATCACAGAAAGCATTCCAAGACTCTGGATGCCTTTCATCTTCCAGTTCTCTCAAACAGATAGATTCTGGAGAGAAAAGCATTAACTGTATAGAAGTGAATGGCTCGGGCACTCAAAAAGATGATGATGTGGATACGGTGTTAATGAGCTGTGAGAGAACCAAAAGCCCTGCCAGATTTTATATTACAGTACAAGGAAAAATGAGAAAGCAGCGTGATAGCCAGATGTAGGGAAGTAAGATCATAAGGCAAATAAAATATTCAGTCAGATTGTTAGAAGCATGCCTACAGCAAACTACTGTCAAAAACTAATATATTTAGGCCCGCATGATTAATTCCTAGAGTATATAGGGGATAATTAGGTCTTTTAAACCTTTTGGATTACTACCTGGTCTGGTGTGTAATCTCCGGGAAGGAATATCATCTCAGGCACAAGGCCTGCTGAAATAGATACATAGGAAGTTACCCTGTAGTGAGGGAGACCAATGAGCCACGAGCACCATATTGTCAAGATTAGCAGCAGATTTTCACAGATTCAGGCAGGGTGGTTGCCTAGCTTTACCTGAAGAAAATGGGAGTTGAATCCGGGACTACTTAGCTACTGCTCCTATGCCATTTTATTCCTTGGTGATCCCCCATCCCAGTACTAGACAGCCCTTCTAGACTAGCCACTACTAGACAGCCCTTCTTCCCTTCCACAAATAGAAGAGATTATGATATGGGTGTAAGGGAAGAGCGTGGGATAAAACTCCATTCACTTCAAAGTGACTTTGCTTTCAGAATGATGTCCCTCATGGTCGCCATCAGGAAGGGACCATTAGGACTCCTGTCCCGGGCCAGGAGATGATGGGGGCCCAGTGGTGCCGGGAAACCACAGATGTGCGCATGCGCATATAAACCACACATGCACAGAAAACCACAGTTCAGGCAGTAGGACACCAGCATGGGGCATACAGCTGGCAAAAAATCTCTTTCTGGAATGAAATGAGAACCCTGCTCCCAAGAAATCTAAGGATGTTCATGAAATGCTACTCCTCCTTCCCCAGATGCTGTAACTGAGGAATGCATTTGGCCTCTGACCAAAGCAGCAGCTATGCATATTCCATAGCAACAAAACAAATCATATGATGTCACTGCAGTCTGCCCCTACAAGCATAAACACATGAAGTAAGGCAGTTGAACCAGTGACATCACATTCCCTGTTATGCAGTATTTGTTACCATGAGAGAGCAGACAAAAAGACACTATTTACTGTTTTCAAAAACAGAAGCACATCTTTCCTATCATGCAATTTAATTTCAGCCAAATCAGATTGCTCTGGACCTTTAGCTCCATGTGTCAATGATATTAAAGCATGTATTTACAGCAGGGGTTCCGAAACTTTTTAAGCTGTGGGTCAGTCCATGCTCCCCGGACAGGGATAGGGATTCTAGATTTGTTCGGGGGGGAGGGGGGTTGATTTTTTTTCACGAGGGGCAAAAATTTCCAGGGGGCAACAATGTCACATTCACATATATAACATTGGCACCGCAGGGGGGGGCCTGTAAGCTCAGGAGGGTTTTTGCCCCCCTGGCCCCCCTGGCTATGGCCCTGCCCCTGGAGGTGGAAGTAAATGCACCTGATTCTGCATTTATGACAGCTGCGGGAACATTTATGGCTGACATAACTGCATTTACACTTGCACAGGTGCATTTTATGGTTGTCATAAATGCACCCTCTTCCACTTCTTGGTGCGGTGGCAGCAGGCCACATGAAATGATGCCACATGCTGGGTCCAGCCTGCGGGCAATAGGTTGGGAATCCCTGATTTACAGCCACCCTCGATTTCATCACCTAAGATATTAGAAACCCCATCAGTCAGTTTAGGCACATCTCCTGTATAGAGCTAGTGACATAGCTGTAGCCTTTTGAAATAGCACCCCTACTGATTTGACAAATGGTCTAGATTTCCGGCAAGCTATTTGTGCTAAATGTTTATAGCATTGGTTGCTACTTGCCAGTGTTTACATGAGCTCATGCTGAAAGTTTGGAAGGCCTATTAGCAAACACATTATTTTGCAGTCTCCTTCCCCAGGCAGTGAGAAATGTAGGACAGCCATGTTTTCTCTGGAGAGAAAACACAAGAGTGCTTACAGTGTCACTATGCATGAAGCCTTTGTTTACAGAAATACACTAACTGATATTATTAGGATACAGAAGCAAGCAAATAGATAAGATTTAGGTTGTTCAGGGGTTCACAACCCATGACCCGTGGGCCTACTCCGGCCCATGCATCTCATTAATCTGGCCTGTGGTGGCCACCCGGGAACTTCTAGGACTGCCCCCCCCCCACCAGAAGTCCAAAAATGTCACTTACCACAATCGCCGCATCGATTGCACAATTTTCACAGCTTATTCCACAGCCTCCACCACTTCCCAGGGCATCTGGAGGCTTCTTGGAGCATGTTTGCTCTGTTTTGAGAATTTCCGTCGCTTCTTCACTGCATCTCGGCAGCTAATCCACATCAGTTTGTAGCTTCCAGTGACACCTATGTTTATTACTTGGCCAGTTGAACTCTGATAGTGTCTATGGTTCTGTTGACAGTTGGAAAAGACAACACATGGAATTATGGATTTTCATTTTCAAATCACAGAGAAGACAAGTCACTTATCCCTGCTAGTGCTCTGAGTACAACATATACCATAAAGGTAAAGGTAAAGGTCTTCCTTGCTTGAAAGCCAGTTGCGTCTGACTCTAGGGGACAGTGCTCATCTTCATTTACAACCAAAGAGCCAGCACTGTCTGCATATGCAGACATTTCTGTGGTCATGTGGCAGGCATGACTAGACATGCGAGCACACGAAATGCTGTTTCCTTTCCTGCTGAAGCTGTGCCTATTTAACTACTTGCAATTTCCTGCTTTTGAAATGCTATGTTGGGTAAAGCTGGGACAAACAATGGGAGCTCACTCAATCATGAAGCACTCGGGTCTCGAACTGCTGAACTGCCGACTTTCCGGTCATTCAAGCTCAGCATCTTAACCATTTAACCACCATGACCCACACAACATATATTATACAATATACTTAAACCAACCAGGTAATTGGCTGCTTCTAAAATACAGTATACGTATCAACTAATATATTGGCATTTATATTATGGTGTGTGTGATATGCAAAGAGTACAAAAAACATAACACATGTCTAAAAATAAAATATCCCAGGTGTCTAAAGGGTAAAGATATTTATCCCTATCAGATTTTTTAGGTCAGTTTATGAATTGCTGTAGGTGAGTTGGTTGACAAAGCTGTGTCAGCATGTGTTGCATTTTCAAAAACAAGTTATTTTAGGGTCTTTCAAGCTGACCCAAAATGCTTCTACTGTTCTAAAACCAAATTCTCTTTATTTAGTCTGCACTTTGCCACAAGTGCAGGTACTCATTTTAAATCATTTTTGAAAGGCTTGTGAGAGGACTTCTAAAAACTGGGTCAAATAATGACATCGGTACATTGTTGGCATATGACTAATTCCTACTGAGGTGGAGCCTACATCTAGTGTAACTTGAGTGGTTGTGCTACAGGTTGCAGTTGGGGCTCCCCATGTCATCTATGCCCTGTGAAAAACCCCAAATGAAGCAAAAGAAAGCTGAGCTTGTTGCTAAATGTGTCTGGCAATAATTGTTAACTGTACAGCAACATCCAAAATGTTCAATGGCTTTTTAACAATGTAGTTCCTAAAGCAGCTTGACATTTCAGAGATCAAAGATGAGGAAAGGCACCTATCTCTGTGACACCATTTGCAAGATAATCCATTATTAACTGTACTCTTTTGTATCTAAGTAAGACATAATGGATACTCTAAGTGGATATGTCGGAACCTATGTGTTCACTCTGTGTGTAATGTTAGTGGCTTTTCTGGAATACCTTTGGGCAGAGTTACAAACTATATTCTGCATGGCCTTCTCTCTCTGAGCCAAGCTCTGTTTGTTTTGACTTGGAACTTGTTCACCAGACCACTTCGGCTGGGGAAGGATAATCTTTCTCTTATCAGCTCAAATGAAAACTGGATAAAGTAATGCAGTTGTCTGACTCCTGTCATTTATTTTATTTATTTTTATTTATTTTTCACGCTTATATACCGCCCACTCAGGTACAACCCAACTCATGCTTATTCTGTTGGGATATTAAGAATCTTTCATGCACTAACACTGAGTATCAAGTGGGTGATTGCTTTGCAGCCTAAGGTAATGCAAGCACGGCGCCAAAATGGCCGCCACGCTGTTTGCGGGCCCCCACCCCCACCCGCACTCAGCCATCCGGGTAGTTAGGGGGCGTGGCCACCCCTCTTTAAAAGGGGTGGCCACGAGGCAGCCGAGCTGCCATTTTGCGAAAGCGACGGAGAGGAGAAGTTTTTGCTCCGTCGCTCTTCGCTTTTGGGGAAGCCGTTTTTCGGTGAAGCTTAGCGCGCTTTTCGCCTCTTCTCCGGCTTCCCAGCCTTTATTCTGATCCCTGGGAAGGGATCCGCTGTACTATGCCTCCTAAAAAGAAGGCTATGGCGACTTCGACTCGCCCGACTCGGAGGCCGCAGTCGGGTCGGAGGACCATGACTGCGCCTCCCCAACAGGATCCCTTCATGGGAGCTCCCACCGGGACCGGTGGGATGGGGCAGCTGAGGCCGTGGCCCGCGGCCCTCCAGCCTCAGACCGGCCCTACAGGGGCTTCGGCCCCCGGCCCGCAGATGCTGGCCATGGGCTCTGAGCAGGGGGGAGGGCCTGGCACGGCCGGAGCTTCGGCCCCCGGCCCGCATTTACCGGCCATGGGCTTGGAGCAGGGGGGAGGGCCTGGTGCAAGTGCACAGCAGGGCCTACTCCCGGCCCCTTATGGGCAGTTTTGGGCATGACCCTACTTAGGGTCGGGCTCTCAAGTCGGGGGCCCTGGGCCATTGCCCAGCGGGCCGTCCGGCCCACTTGGCACCCTTTATGCAGGGGGGTCTGCGACAGTGGATGCTCTACTGGCCCGTGTGGCGGCGCTAGAGGCATCCTTGGGGATATCCAACAACCCCAGTGGGGCATCTGGGGCCCCCTTTCGCCAGCAGGTGACCGCAGCAGCCGCCACTCTTCAGCAGGCGGCCAGTCGGGTTGAGTTGCTTGAGGCGCATGGGCCGGTGCCTCGCAACTCCCCATACCACAGGCACTACAGTCAGGTAGTGGTCGGATGTGTCCTCAGAGCTCGATTTCGGTCGCGAGCTCCGACGCCCGCCGTGGGCCGGAAACCCCAGTGGGGGCGGCCCACGGGGGTGCACCCAGTGAGTATCAGGTTCAAGCTAATGTGCCCACACCACACTCCACTTCGGGGGAGGGTTTCCAGTGGCCATGGCCTCGTAATGTCGGGGCGGGGGGGGGCATCACTTCCTGGCTTACCCGGGTGCAGCTTGGCCGCATACAGGTCTGACATTAGGTGGGGGGGTGTCCGCTCCCGGGACTGCAATGGGTGTCACAGGGACAGTCCAGGCCCCTTTCCTGCTGCCCCGTATCAATACCGTGCCGGTGTCAGCGTTGCCGACAGCCGGGTATTCATTGCCCCTCGGGGATCATTTGGCGCAGGCCACAAGGGAAAAGATTTGGCGGGGGGAGTACGTAGATATTTTCTCCCTATTGAACAGGGAACCCACCAAGGAAGAGAAGGAGGGGCAGGACGAGAAGGATAAAGAGCAGTCTCGCCGTCGCAAGCCACCACGTACATGGGCCAACTGGTTGCCCGCATATCTCATATACATGGCGGTGTATCTCAGAGCTCGGCCTGACCTGGCCATTCCTATGGTCCAATATTTGGACAATATTTACAGGGCAATGGTGGATTTTCCTGGCCCATCGTGGTTGGCTTACGATGAGGAATTTCGCATGAGAGTGCCCCTACACCCAGAGATGAGGTGGGATGAGCCCTGTCAGAAGCTGTGGCTTCTGTATATGACCCCCACGCGCCCGGCGCCTGGGGAGAGGTACCATTGTGGGCATGCGGTCCAGCGAGCTGCTCCAACTCAGGCCCCCCGCCAGGTGGCGGGGCAGGGGGTTCCACCCCGCCTGCTGTGTTGGAGCTTCTCGGCCAATGGTACATGCAATCGGAAACAGTGCCGATACAAGCATGAGTGTCCCTCTTGCGCTGGCCCCCACGCCGCCGCTGCGTGTCTGCGAGCCGGTGGGTCACGGGGCAGAGGTAGAGGTGTACAAGGAGCGGACAGACCTGCCGCTGATGGAGCTTGTCACTCAAAAGGCCCCCTCCCCGGTTAACGTAGGTATGTTGGAGCGGTGGCTCTCAACATACCCGAAGAGGGAGGATGCTAGGTACCTCCTCGAGGGTTTCCAGCTGGGCTTCCACATCCCATTTAGGGGGGAGCGATGCCCCCAAGATGCCCCTAATTTACTTTCCCTTAGGGGCAGGGAGGAGGTGGCCGCCCTAAGTATTGCTAAGGAGGTTACTGCAGGTAGGGTCGCTGGCCCCTTTCCCATGCCGCCCTTTCCCAATCTGAAGGGTTCCCCTTTAGTGTTGGTACCTAAAAGACACCTGGGGAGTTTCGTTTAATTCACCATCTGTCATACCCGGCGGGCCATTCGGTCAATGATGCCATCCCTGATGACCTTTGTTCGGTCAGGTATACATCATTTGACCAGGCCCTGCGCATGGTACGCTCTTGTGGCCCGGGTGAACTTTTGGCCAAATGTGACATTGAGTCGGCATTCCGTGTATTGCCTGTGCACCCGGGCGACTTTGAGTTATTGGGTTTTAAATTCCAAGGGAAATTTTAGGTTGATAAAGCCATGCCTTTTGGCTGCTCTATTTCCTGTTCAGCATTTGAACGTTTTAGCACTTTCCTTCAGTGGGCCTTTGTTCGCAGGTCTGGGTCTCGGTCTGTAGCCCACTACCTCGATGATTTTTTGTTCGGGGGTGAACGGGGCTGGGACACGTGCACGCGTCTCCTCAACACATTTCAGACGCTAATGCAGGAACTTGGTGTCCCTTTAGCGCCCGAAAAGACCGAGGGCCCATCAACCAAGCTCACATTTCTGGGTATTGAAATTGACACGGTTTCGCAGGCATCCAGGTTACCCATGGGCAAGGTTACCCGGATCACTGCTTTGATTTTGGCCTTACTGGCCAAACGCAAGGTGTCACTTCGTGAGCTCCAGGTTCTCCATGGTCACCTTAACTTCGCTTGCAGGGTGGTCGCGCCTGGCAGAGCTTTTGCTTGACGCTTGTGCGACGCCATGACTGGCCTATCCAGGCGCTATCATAGGGTCCGACTGAACAGGGGCATGAGGGCTGACATGTTGATCTGGCTTAAGTTCCTTAAGGACTTCAACGGGTTGTCATTCTGGAGATCTGACCTTTTGGTTTCCCCTAGGTTCCAGGTTCAGTCGGATGCCTCGGGGTCCCAGGGTTATGGGATTTACTTTGAGGGGAGGTGGGCCTATGGCCGATGGCCTCCGGCTTGGAGGTGTTCAAAGATAGGAAATCCGTTTGAGGCTTGAATATGTAGTAATATAATATAATGTTTTATTCTGGTAGTTAATATATTCAGTATCTTCCAGTAGAGCAATACAACAAGTCCAATACATTGTGAAAGTCAACCGGTATGCAGACTCTTTCAGGAGAATTTCCCTTCATCAGACAACTTGACTTGCTAACTTTCCAATATCTGAAAATATATACTATATATATATATATTAGCTGTTACTAATTACTTACATGGCCAGCGTTATCCTGGCTAATACAATTCTGAGATTGTTAAGAGTTCAAGCATTGTGGTGTAATGTACTTCTGTAGATATATATTTTTGTCCCCCTTTACACAATTATGTCAATTTGTAGCCCTGGAATATAAAATGTATAAAAATATAAAAATGTATAAATATATTTAGTCAATTAGGAGGCATGGGAGGGGAATGCTAGATTATGCACACCTGGTTTCCTATCAGCAGGATTTATAAGGGGAGTAATATTTTGAGACAGTAACATCCACAGCCCAAAATGAATAAACGAAAAGAGGTTTGGATGCAACATGAAAACAAGATACCCTTTGAAAACTAAATGTTATATATCCAGGTGGGTTTCTCTTTTATACTTAGCTCAGTAGCAATATTCCAGTTCAGAATTAATTTTTATATATATATTGTATATATTTTCAGATATTGGAAAGTTAGCAAGTCAAGTTGTCTGATGAAGGGAAATTCTCCTGAAAGAGTCTGCATACCGGTTGACTTTCACAATGTATTGGACTTGTTGTATTGCTCTACTGGAAGATACTGAATATATTAACTACCAGAATAAAACATTATATTATATTACTACATATTCAAGCCTCAAACGGATTTCCTATCTTTGAACATTGCCACACCGTTCGGCCACTTCTGTGTACCTGTGCTTTTGCATTTCTTGGCTTTATGGCATTTGAGAATGGGCAGATCCTCCAATGGCACCTCTATTTTGATGTTTCAAACTGTTTACTCAGGGCTTTTACAAAGACTATAAAACAGTGGGGATTCCACAAGCATGAGACCTCTTCCCACAGCTGTTACTAATTACTTACATGGCCAGCGTTATCCTGGCTAATACAATTCTGAGATTGTTAAGAGTTCAAGCATTGTGGTGTAATGTACTTCTGTAGATATATATTTTTGTCCCCCTTTACACAATTATGTCAATTTGTAGCCCTGGAATATAAAATGTATAAAAATATAAAAATGTATAAATATATTTAGTCAATTAGGAGGCATGGGAGGGGAATGCTAGATTATGCACACCTGGTTTCCTATCAGCAGGATTTATAAGGGGAGTAATATTTTGAGACAGTAACATCCACAGCCCAAAATGAATAAACGAAAAGAGGTTTGGATGCAACATGAAAACAAGATACCCTTTGAAAACTAAATGTTATATATCCAGGTGGGTTTCTCTTTTATACTTAGCTCAGTAGCAATATTCCAGTTCAGAATTAATTTTTATATATATATTGTATATATTTTCAGATATTGGAAAGTTAGCAAGTCAAGTTGTCTGATGAAGGGAAATTCTCCTGAAAGAGTCTGCATACCGGTTGACTTTCACAATGTATTGGACTTGTTGTATTGCTCTACTGGAAGATACTGAATATATTAACTACCAGAATAAAACATTATATTATATTACTACATATTCAAGCCTCAAACGGATTTCCTATCTTTGAACATTGCCACACCGTTTGGCCACTTCTGTGTACTCCGGCTTGGAGGGGCACGGATCGTTTACGCGATCTTACGTTCCTTGAGTTCTTCCCGATACTGGGAGCTTTGATGCTATGGGGCGAGGAGTGGGCTAATTCAGTGGTTCATTTCTGGTGTGACAATGCTGCCGTAGTGCACATTGTCAATTCCCAGACATCAAAATCGCACAGGGTCATGGGGTCAGTGCGCCAGTTTGTTTTGCGCAGCCTACGCCTCAATGTGCTCTTCAGGGCCAGACATGTGCCAGGTATCAATAACGATATTGCTGATGCTTTATCCCGCCTGCAGATCCCCCAGTTCCACGCCTTGGCTCCGGACGCAGAGGAATTCCCCTCGCCGCTCCAGGACGAGATTTGGACGTTTGGCAAGGAGAGGCGAACCGGGCGATCGGCATGTAGCTGGCGCCCCGCACGCATAAGGCGTATCTCCATGCATTCAGTCAATTTAAGACCTTTTGTGCGCAAATACGGTTGCCGAGATTTGGCCCATTCCAGTTACACATGTTCTCCGATTTATGGTCTACCTACACAGTCAGGGCCTAGCTCCCCGCACCATAGCATCCAGGCTGTCAGCACTGGCATTCATGGCCAAAGTGAGGGGCTCTGCTGACAGCACGACTGATTTCCGTATACGACATGTTTTGGAGGGGTGGACACGAGGCTGGCGTTACTTATGTACAGATAGGTGTGCGGTGGCTCTTGGCCACGCAGCTACCACGGTAGCCTTTTTGGAGCGCTCCGCATCAGTGAGTGGGTGCCAGAGTTGGTGCCACCTGGGTAAGGCGGATGTGTCTCGTAGGGCACTGGAACTCGAAGATGTCTCTGTCACACATGAGTGGGCTCGAGTGGGGATGCGGTCCTCACGGGTTATTCAGCACGGTGTAGGCAGTGGTGTATACTGCTACGAAGTTTTTGAGACATCTGTCCGGTTGGTGCCCTACATGAATTTTCGACAGTGCCTGCTGCACGCCCCAGCCTGTTTTCTGCCACCAGGAGGGGTCTACCCTTACCATAGTAAAGTCCCTGAGGGTGACCGGTGCCGCGTTTTGCGGTGTGGGGCCCGTTTTGGCACCATTTACTTAAGAAGCGTCGCGTTGATCGCGGCTACATTTGGGGTACTCGGGGGTGGATATCCGTCTACGCGCAATTTCAGATATGTACGTCCCCTCACTGTGCGAGTACCTAGTTATGTCCTTCACCTTTTTTCTCCTCTTTTACAGATCCTAGGGGTCTCAACACACTGGTGGCAGGGGGCTGGTGGGCCGCAGCTATGTACACTGGGCAGCAGTATATGCTGCAGCGACAGAGAGTGGACCCCGGCTGGGCTGTGTGCATCCGCACGTATGCTATGGTATGGTATGCGCAGCACATGGGGGCGGGAACTGTGGCCATTCCTGCTGTCTGACAGGGATGCTGGACCGCCCAATGTCTTACAGGCACCTCGGCGGCAGCAATCTTATACGGATCACTGCTGTTACTAAACCGTCGAGGGGCTGTGACCTGGCATTTTGTATCACGTATGGCTTACATACGGTCACTATGGTCTAACATCGTGCCGAGACACCAATTTAGGGGAGATGTGGATCTCCCTAGTTCGGACTGTCCCGGCAGTCAGTGGACGGGGCTCTGGCTCCATCCCGTTCTGAGCATGGCTGTGAGACGGCCATTGGAGACCGGGTGCTAGGCTTACACAAAAAATTTTGCTGGTAGGCAGGCGAAGGGGTCCACCTGTCAGTTAGAGGTATGTACCTCGTTCTGAGTGTGCTGCAAGCAGGCCTGGCGACCGAGCTGACGGTCTTGGGGGGGCGGTGAGTCATCATGGATGCCTCCCTGTGTGGCGGGTAGCACTGGTAAGGTAAATATTTATGACCCACAGGTATCCGGCAGGTTCGCAATTGACTGGCCAACACTAGATAGGTACAAGTTGGTTAACGTTGTCCGGTCAACGACGAACCAGGCAATGGGGTGATGGCACGAGCTCTTCAGCATGCATCACCCCGTGATTTTACGGATACACGTCAGAGGGTGGGGTCAGTAGATAGTTTATTGACTACGGTCAACAATTTGTTTGTTGTAAACAAACAAATTGATACAAATGGATACATTGTAGCCAATTGCCATTGGCAATTTTGGGAGGAACCTTCCCAGTGTTACTACGGCCTGCTTGCCTTAAGAATTATAATTGGCTGAGTACCAATTGAAATTTATAATTCGGACTAGGGCATGAATCAATAAATGTGGCCCAATGCCGTTATCCACTTATACCGGTGTCTGAGTCCTTTTTTGGGGGGTGCGCCTGCAATGCAAGCGCGGTGCCAAAATGGCCACCGCGCTCTTTGCGGGGGCCCCCCACCCGGACTCAGCCATCCGGGTAGTTAGGGGGCATGGCCACCCCTCTTTAAAAGGGGTGGCCACGAGGCAGCCGAGCTGCCATTTTGTGAAAGCGACGGAGAGGAGAAGTTTTTCCCTCCACCCCCTCCCTAGTGAACAGTGTGATATTTTGGTCACTTCGGGGCCGGGTGGGAATTTTTGGCTGGAACCAACAATTGGCTTCCTGGTTCTGGCTTTTTTGCCCATCCCACACTGTTCCTATGGTTTGATATAGGGGCTTTGCTATTGACTTTGGTCACATGGGTGGGTAGCACTGGTAAGGTAAATATTTATGACCCACAGGTATCCGGCAGGTTCGCAATTGACTGGCCAACACTAGATAGGTACAAGTTGGTTAACGTTGTCCGGTCAACGACGAACCAGGCAATGGGGTGATGGCACGAGCTCTTCAGCATGCATCACCCCGTGATTTTACGGATACACGTCAGAGGGTGGGGTCAGTAGATAGTTTATTGACTACGGCCAACAATTTGTTTGTAGTAAACAAACAAATTGATACATATGGATACATTGTAGCCAATTGCCATTGGCAATTTTGGGAGGAACCTTACTAGTGTTACTATGGCCTGCTAGCCTTAAGAATTATAATTGGCTGAGTACCAATTGAAATTTATAGGGCATGAATCAATAAATGTGGCCCAATGCCGTTATCCACTTATACCGGTGTCTGAGTCCTTTTTTGGGGGGTGCGCCTGCAATGGTTCTTAGCCACTAACAATTTGTGCGGTACTCAGAAAGAGCCTCCTCGAAGATTGTGGTATTTTTCCACCACAATCAGGTGTACCTTGTGTTGCCAGCTAATCTTTCTCACACTAGTTCAGGCAAAAGGAATTGTAGAATGAACTCACCAAAATGTTGGAACGGGGCCGCGAAGCGGCAATTGGGTCCCGGAGGAGACTGGTCAAGCAATGAGACACGAGACAAGATGGAGCGAAGACCAGTGATTTAATGAGGCAAATCATCAGTATTTATCATGTACAGGCTGCATGCAAAAGAACTGCGATCTGGCAGAATCCATATGCCATGTTTACATGAGTTATTTGGGACACTCTTCAGGGGAGTTAATTAACTAACTTAATCAATGACAGGGGAACTCCATTGTTCCAAGCTATCTGGGGTAAACATGTGGCTGGTATTGGTTTTAGGATTTAAGGTAATCCGCAGATGCGAAATTACCAATTACATGACTAGCGAGTTAGTCATTAGCTTCCTATTGTCTGAGCTGCTTGTCAGGTCAGCTGTGGGTGAATTAAACCCTATCTAATATTCCGCTCCCCCAATTTCTGTCCCTTCAGGAACCCCTGGTAACGAGGTGATCGCCCATCACCGAGGTTCTGTCAGGGCCAGTATACCAATTGTGTGGGCGGATACCACACTCCCCCTTTATTTGTTTAATTGGGCCTGACAGACAGCTCGGCGTAGGGACGGCATCAGCTGACGTGGAGTGAGGACATTCCGGGGTTCTCTCCATGGGGGACATTTTCACATCAGCGAGGGAATACATTGCATGAAACAACACACAGTCATTCCCAGTATTATCACCCCCACAATCACCTTGAGTGTCGTTTGTAGCCAACCCCATGGGAACCAGGACCATAACGAATTCCACCACGCCCACGTAGCATCTTCCTTGATGTTTTTAACCAAGGTATGGAGGTCTGTGAGTTGACTCTACCTTATGCGAGTTGTCCATGAGGTTAAAACAACACATGTCATGGACAGACTCGCAACCCAAATGATGTAACAGCAAGAGGTAATCGATAGCTGCTCGATTATCCAGTATGGCATGGCGAAGCTCTGTCTGCTCTTGATTAAGCAGCGCTATCGCCAAGGAGGTATGGTTAATGGCTTTTGCCAAAGTGCAAGCCAATTGACCAATTCTCCGAGCATTGCCTATGGCTAAGCCTGGCACGCCAAACAAGCTGACTGCTAATGAAACATACTCAGCTTTACTCAGAACTCTGATGTTGCTATCACATGAGCTGTCTAACTGGGTGGCACGAGTGTGCCATATGTGTGAAGATACATTTATGCTTGGTGCAACCATGTCTCTAGTGGGAAGCAACTATGTCAAACGACTGATACAGCAAAGGGAATGAGATACATTTGCAGGAATGTAGTTCCAAGTGTACTGGTTACATGTAAAAAACCATCCTGAAGGCAAAGTAACATGAGCATACATTGAGCTAATAGTCTCTGGATTATTGCAAGTCCAGTTGCTGTTGCCGGGGTCGAGGCAACGGCGCTATGGCCCTTTGACCGCGGAACAGCCAGTCATACGAGCACAAGTAGAGTTCGGGCTGACCGCCACTCAGGGAGTGTAGAGAATGGCCGCATCAGCCGGTAAGACTTTGGTGACTTGGGTTCCCCAATGCGCGTACGTTGAAAAGGCAGTCTTGTTAAACGGACCAAATATCTGCTTCACCAACCAGTCACCGTTCCTGATGCGCGCATCTGGGGAGTGACACCGGGATGAGACAAGTGCTCAGGATAGAGGCAGAAGCGGTGGTCTGCCTCAGGCAAAAATCGGACTGATTGACGAGGTTCGCCAATCTTTCCCAAACATTGTACTGCAGCCGGGCAGAGAGATCTCCGCCTGGCATCAGGTTGTTGGCTTCCAGTGAAGCTGCTTGAACGCCTCCCCCCACAAGCAGGGAAAGGATCAAGACAATGGTGGTCATCATGGAATTAGCTGTAATCAGGGAAAAGGCTGCAATCAAGATGTTCTCCGGTGTCGGCTCCTTGTCCTCCCGCCGAACGGCATCTGCCGCCTCCTGGCACAGGGATTTGGCCATCCCCCAGGAGATCTTCGGCTCTGTCATCTGCTGTTGCCACTTCCTCCCCTTGGCTCTCCCCATCAGGGTTAGTTCCTCCATCTTCGGGATTCGGTCCGGAACTGCCTGGGTCCACGCCATTGGTCTCAAAGTGAGGCTTGACACACCGGGCTGGAATCCAGATGACGCCTGTAGGAGACATAATTGCAGCATACCCTCTTCCCCATGTTATGAGTGGAGCTGGGCCCTTCCAGGAAGGATCCGGTGGCACTCGGTAACGCACCATCGGCCGCGGGAGAGCCTCCATGTGACGGAAGTGCTTCTCCTGTGGAGTGCAATCCGAAAAAACATTTAGGTGATTGTACGTAAACAATACCTTGTTCAGACAATGTTGTGCCTGACCCTGATTTTTGGAGAGGGCTGGTGGTTCCCCCCTTTCTGTTTGTTTGTCATAAGAACATAAGAACAGCCTTGCTGGAACAGGCCACAGCCCATCCAGTCCAGCATTCTGTATCACACAGTGGCTCACCATTTCCTTCAGGGTATTCCCAAGGAGATGCCTTTACCTGCTTAGGATTCCCTGGAAATGGCATTGAGAGATATCCTGCCTATCTCTCCAACCCCAAGGTTGTCCTTAAGTATCCATAATTATAGCCATTGATCCCCTTGTCCTCCATGAACTTGTCTAATCCTTTCTTAAAGCTGTCAAGACTGACAGCTGTCACCACTTCTTCTGGCAGGGAGTTCCATAGACCAGTAATCCTCTGGGTGAAAAAGTACTTTCTCTTATTTGTTTGAGAAGTAGTACCCAAAAGTTTCATTGAGTGTCCCCTAGTTCTAGTGTTGTGCGATAGGGAAAACAGTTTTTCCTTGTCTACTTTGTCCACACCGTGCATGATTTTATAAACTTCAATCAGGTCACCTCTTAGACGCCGTCGTTCAAGAGTGAAAAGGCCCAACCGTTGCAGCCTCAGATTGTAAGGAAGGTGTTCCAGTCCCCTAATCATTCTGGTTGCCCTCCTCTGCACTTTGCAGGCGCACCCCCCAATAAAGGACTCAGACACCAATGAAAGTGGATAACGGCATTGGGCCACATTTATTGATTCATGCCCTAGTCCGAATTATAAATTTCTATTGGTAATTGACCAATCATAATTCTTAAAGCAAGCAGGCCGAAGTAACACTGGTAAGGTACCACCCAAAATTGCCAACGGCAATTGCTACAATGTATCCATTTGTATCGATTTGTTTGTTGACCACAAACAAATTGTTGACCGTAGTCAATATCTAACTAATGACCCCACCCTCTGACGCGTATCCGTAAAATCACGGGGTGATGCATGCTGTCTAGCTATAGCCATCACCCCGTCGCCTAGTTCATCGTTGACCGGACAACGTTTAACCAACTTATGCCTGTCTAGTGTTGTCCAGTCAATTGCGAACTTGCCGGATACCTGTGGGTCATAATGTTTACCTTACCAGTGCTACCCGCCCATGTGACCAAAGTCAACAGCAGCAGCAGAAAAACCCCTATGTCAAACCATAGCAACAGTGTGGGATGGGCGAAAAAACCAGGACCCGGAAGCCAATATGGGTCCCAGCCAAAAATTCCCACCCGGCCCCGAAGCGACCAAAATATCACACTGTTAACTAGGGAGGGGGTGGAGGGGAAAAACTTCTCCGCTCCGTCGCTTCGCAAAATGGCAGCTCGGCTGCCTCGTGGCCACCCCTTTTATAAGGGAGCTGGCCACGCCCCTAACTACCCGGATGCCTTCGTCCTGTGGGGGAGCCCCCGCAAAGAGCGCGGCGGCCATTTTGGCGCCGCGCTTACATTGCAGGCGCACCCCCCAATAAAGGACTCAGACACCAATGAAAGTGGATAACGGCATTGGGCCACATTTATTGATTCATGCCCTAGTCCGAATTATAAATTTCTATTGGTAATTGACCAATCATAATTCTTAAGGCAAGCAGGCCGAAGTAACACTGGTAAGGTACCACCCAAAATTGCCAACGGCAATTGCTACAATGTATCCATTTGTATCAATTTGTTTGTTGACCACAAACAAATTGTTGACCGTAGTCAATATCTAACTAATGACCCCACCCTCTGACGCATATCCGTAAAATCACGGGGTGATGCATGCTGTCTAGCTATAGCCATCACCCCGTCGCCTAGTTCATCGTTGACCGGACAACGTTTAACCAACTTATGCCTGTCTAGTGTTGTCCAGTCAATTGCGAACTTGCTGGATACCTGTGGGTCATAATGTTTACCTTACCAGTGCTACCCGCCACACGGAGGGGCTTCAAAGAAGGCTCGACGCCCCCCCCCCAGACCGTCAGCTCGGTCGACAGGCCTGCTCGCCAATCACCCAACAGGAGGTCCACACCTCCTCGCGACAGATGGGCCCCATCCCCTGCATACAAGTCATAACTTTGGAGGCTAATAGCGGGGTGACGACTGACCCTCCCCCAAGCCCTGTAGACAAGGAAACACGCCACTGCCCTATTCACCATGCGTCTAGCACGGTCAAGGGCCAGGAGGTCAACACCCCCTCTGTAGGAATGGCGCGGGACCATGTCCGACCAAACAAGGGTTGTGGCGGGCCAGACGTAATGCAGGTAGGCGAGGTCCTCGCAAATCGCATGTTTCAGCGACAAGCCGGTGACCTGGCCCAAATCATTGCCCCCCAAGTGTATGATCAGAATGTCAGGCGGGTCAGCATTCTGGCCTGAAAAAAGGAAAGGCAGCAGCTCCCGCCACAACATCCCGGGCTTACCATGCCATGTGAGACTTGCGTATGCACCAAGTCCCAGTCGGGGTCCCCACTCTGTCGCCGCAGCATAACGCGCTGCCCTGTGCACGTAGCTATGGCCCACCAGCCATACTGTCACCGGTGTAATACGACACCCCGGGTCTGTAAGGAAAAATGAGGGAAAGTAGATAAGGTGACTGGGTTGGTACTCACGGCGGGAGTGGGCGCACATAAAACTGAAAACATTGCGAACCCCACCATCCCATGCTACGTATGTCAGCCCCTGAGTACCCAAAAGCAGCTGCGGTTGAGGCCGCCCCTATACGAATGAATGAGTGCCATAGCGGGCGCCTGGGAGGCCCACACTGGCCAGCGCTTTGCCCGTCACCTTCCAAAATTGAAATTTAGTAAGGGGAGACCCATCTTGGTGACAGAAAAATGGGCCATGGTGCGTGCCATGCAGTGCAAGGAAATCCTGTAGGGCACCAACCGGACAGATGTCTGCCGAGGAACATCGTAGCAGTCTACTCCACTGCCTACGCCGTGCTGATACGTTTTAGAGGAGCGTATCCCCAACTGAGCCGAATATTGTTCACTCAGACATCTTCGAGTTCCAGTGCCCTACGACTTGCATCCGCCTTATACAGCATCTCAAGCTCGCCGATGCGGAGCGCTCCAAAAAAGGTGACCGTTGTAGCCGCATAAAATGGGCTGCCTCATCTTATCAAAACAGAGGCCAGGCCAGCACCGGGCCAATTGGGTAAAAACCCCTGGGGAAATTGGGTGGCGGTCGTCCGGGCAACGCCCACGCGCGTGCACCCACCCCTCCAAAACATGTCTCACACGGAAGTCAGTGGTGCTGTCCACATGACCTCCCACCTTGGCCATAAAAGCCAACGCTGACAGCTTAGATGCTATGGTGCGAGGTGCAAAGCCCTGGGCATGCAGGTAAACCATGAACCGCAGAACATGGGTTACCGGGATCGGCCAGGTTCCTGGCATTTGGAATTGGGTACTGAATGCTCTGAAAGAATTAAATGTGTGGTGATACACCTTACGCGTGCGTGGCGCTAGTGACCGGCCAATCGCCCGGTTCACCTCTCCTTGCCGATGTTCCATATCCCGTCCGGGAGTGGCGAGGGAAATTCCTCCGCATCCGGGGCCAAGGCACGGAACCGGGAGATCTGCAGGCGGGACAAAGCATCAGCAATATCATTAGTAACCCCTGGGACATGCCTAGCCCTGAAAAGAACGTTGAGGCGCAGGCTGCGCAACGCAAACTGGCGCACTGGGTCCATAACCCTGGGCGATTTAGAGCTCTGTGCATTGACAAAGTGGACAACAGCCGCATTGTCACACCAGAGTGGACAACCGAGTTGGCCTCCTCTTCGCCCCATAGCATCAAAGCACCCAGTATAGGGAAAATTCCAGATACATGAGACCACGCAGGCGACCCGTGCCTGCCCAGGATGGTGGCCACCCACCATAGGCCCACTTCCAATTGAAGTACATCCCATAACTCAGGGATCCCGGGCACGTCTGCCCTGATACCCCGGGTAAGTCTAACCCTATGGTGGGGCCTGGATAGTCCTGCCATGGCGTCGCACAAGCGCCGCGCAAATGCCCTGCCCGGTGCGACGACCCTGCCAGCGAAATTGAGGTGACCATGTAGCACCAGCAGGTCCCTCGGTAATGCCATGCGCCTGGCCAGCAAGTCCGAGATAAGGGCCACTAGCTTTGACACCTTATCCCGCTGCGACCTAGAAGCCTGTGCTACCGTGTCAATCTCCACCCCCAGGAATACTAGCTGTGTAGGCGGGCCCTCGGTCTTTTCGGGCGCTAAAGGGACACCAAGTTCCTCCATTAGCGTCTGAAATGTGTTGAGGAGACGTGTGGACGTGTCCCAGCCCCGTTCAGCCCCGAATAAAATCATCCAGGGAATGGGCTACAGACCGGGACCCTGATCGGCGAACAAAAGCCCACTCTAGGAAGATGGAGTAACGCTCGAATGCCGAGCCCGAATTGGAACAGCCAAAAGGCATGGCATCAGTGCAATAATATGCTCCCAGAACGGGGGCGCAGGGACAGGGCCAACGACCCTGCCCGCATGGACCTCCTTATCCTTGCTGGCAGGAGCCACCTCCTCCCTCCCCCTAAGGGATAAAGATTGGGGGCATCCTGAGGGGACCTATCACCCATGAAAGGGATACGTAACCCCTGCCTAAAACCCTGAAGGAGATCTCCGCATCCTCTCCCTTCGGGAACAATGTGAGCCAGCGCTCCACATGTCCACATTAATTGGGGAGGGAGCCCTTTGGTGAACTAGATCCATCTGCGGCAGTCTTGCCAGCCCCCTGTCCACCCCTCCCTCTGCCCCGCATCCCTCCAGGCCTGGGACAGCCAGAGGCCGCATGGGGGCCAGCACAGGGGGGACACTAATGTCTGTATTTGCCATTCTTCCTATTGCAGGAACCATTGGACGAGAAAGTCCAGCACAGCAGGCGGGCTGAAACCCCCCGCCCCGCCCCCTGGCAGTGGACCCGTGCTGGGGCCGCCCGCTGGACCGCATGTCCACAATGGTATCTCTCCTCGGGCGCGGGGCGCGTGGGCGTCATGTACAAAAGCCACAGCCTCTGGCATGGCTCAACCCACCTAATGTCGGGGTGCCGGGGAATCCGCATATGGAATTACACGTCATAAGCCAACCACGATGGGCCCGGAAAGTCAACCATCGCCCGGTAGATGTTGTCCAAATACTGGACCATCGAAATTGCCAAATCCGGCCGGGCCCTAAGGTACACCGCCATGTATATGAGGTAGGCCGGCAACCAGTCGGCCCACGCACGTGGTGGCTTGCTACGACGTGCCTGCTCCTTATCCTTCTCATCCTGCCCCCCCCTACTCCTTGGTGGGCCCTCTGTTGAGGAGTGAGAAGGTCTCCGCGTAATCCCCCCGCCAGATCTTCTCTTTGGTGGTCTGTGCCAAATGGACACCCAGCGGTAAGGAATACCCCGCCGTCAGCAAGGCCGGCACGGGCACAACAGGAACTGCTGGCATCTGAAAGGGGGCCTGTACTAACCCAGCCACCCCCAAAACATTCCCCACAGGGTAGAAAACACCCCCCACCACGGGGCCCTGAGTGGTAGTTGTCGTCGCCGGGTGGGGCGTCAGCGGCTGGACCGCCGCCCCACCCGCGCGAGGCCAGGCCATTGGAACCCCCCCCAACGTGGCCACGTGTGTAGGTGCACTAGCTTGGACCGCATACTCACGAGCTGCACCCCCGTAGGCCGCCCCCACCGGGGGTTCCGGCCCACTGGGGGCGTCGGAGCTCACAACCGCCGTCGAGCTCGTCGATGGGGCCTGACCCGCACCGGTCTGTTGAATGGGGAGCTGCGAGGCAGTGGCTCAGGTCGTGCCACGCGCCTCAAGCAGCTCGACCCGTCCCGTCGCCTGCCGCTGCCCAGCAGACGACGCGTCGAAACGAACCCCAAATGGAGACCAAGAGTGGCTAGCCCGGGCCAGGGATGTCTCGAGGGCCGCAACGCGGGCCAATAAGGCTTCCACGCCGACATGGGGCAAAGGACCAGCCGGCCCGCCTACTACAGGCATGGGTACAGGTCCCTGCACCCCGGGGCCCGAATAGGGCAACAACCCCACACCCGGGCCCGTTAGGGCCGATGTAGCAACCTGCCAGGGAAGGGGACCGGACCACCCCCCAAGGCTGGAAGGCCTCGGAGCGAGCTACGCTCCTATAAAGGGAGGCCCAGCGGAATGGGCAACACCATGAGAGGTGTCCACCGCTTGCGGGCCGAGGGCCGCAGCCCCTACTGGCCCCGTGCGTGGGCCACCATCCTCCAGCCAGGGGGAATAGACAGCCAAAAGGCTTCCCGGTAAAAGCCAAAAGCGACGGAGGTAAGAGGAAAAAAACTTCTCCGCTCCGTCGCTTCGCAAAATGGCAGCTCGGCTGCCTCGTGGCCACCCCTTTTATAAGGGAGCTGGCCACGCCCCTAACTACCCGGATGCCTTCGTCCTGTGGGGGGGCTGCCGCAAAGAGCGTGGCGGCCATTTTGGCGCCGTGCTTGCATTCTCCAACTCCATAATATCCTTCTGGAGGTATGGCGACCAGAACTGTACACAGTATTCCAGATGGGGCCTCACCATAGATTTATAAAGAGGCAAAATGACACATGCTGACTTATTTTCTATACCCTTCCTAATGATCCCTAGCATTGAGTTTGCTTTTTTCACTGCTGAGGCACACTGGGTTGACACCTTCAATGAGTTGTCCACCAGGACACCAAGGTCCCTTTCCTGGTTTGTCGCAGAGAGTTCAGACCCCATCAGTTTATAAATGTAATTGGGGTTCTTTGCCCCAACATGCATCACTCTGCACTTATTAATGTTGAAGCTCATTTGCCACTGTTTTGCCCACTCCCCCAGTGTCAAGAGATCCCTCTGGAGCTCCTCACAATCTCTCACAGTTTTCACTACCCTGTATAATTTAGTGTCGTCAGCAAATTTGGCTACCTTGCTTTTTACTCCTACCTCTAGATCATTTATGAAGAGGTTGAAAAGCAGGGGTCCCAGTACTGAACCTTGGGGGACCCCACTCTTTACTTCCCTCCACTTGGAGAAGTGTCCATTTAGTGCTACCCTCTGTTTCCTGTCCCTTAGCCAGTTGCTGATCAAGGACAAGACCTGTCCCTTTATTCCATGACTGATAAGTTTATTCAAGAGCCTTTGGTGTGGGACCTTGTCAAAAGCCTTCTGAAAGTCCAGATAAACAATGTCAACTGGATCCCCCTTATCCACATGCTTGTTGACACTCTCAAAAAATTCCAACAGATTAGTGAGGCATGATTTGCCCTTGTAAAAGCCATGTTGGCTCTCCTTTAGCAGCGCCTTCTCTTCTATGTGCCTATTAATTCTATCTTTTAGGATGGTTTCCATCACTTTACCTGGGACACATGTCAAACTGACAGGTCGGTAATTTCCTGGATCACCCCTGGATCCTTTTTTGAAAATTGGTGTTACATTCGCTACCTTCCAGTCATCAGGCACAAAGCCTGATTTGAGGGAAATATTATATATTTTGGCTAGGAAATCAACAATTTCATCTTTTTTTAATATTTTTATTGGTTTTCAAACAAAATTACAACAAATAATATAACACACATATACATATAGGAAAATAGAAAATACATTTTGCCAATACATACACAATATATCATTTTACCTTCTGGCACCAATATCTTTTTAAACTAATACATTAGTGCATTATTAAACAATCTTTATAGCTGGTGATTTAAGCTTTAAATCTCAAGTAATGTGCATGATATACCCTTTATTTCACAAATTTATTATTTATAATAAAACATTACAGTATGCATATATGTGCAACAGCACATACATGCACCTGCGCACATATACGCACACATACAAACCTACATAGATGCATACCCATATAAAATTATATGGGCATGCTCACCCCGTGATATTTACAATGTCCAGAGAAATCAGAGATTCTTAATACTTTCCATCCAGAAGGCAATTTGATCAGGCACAGGTTTGCTTACTTCTCCCCCTCTAAGAGAGTGATCCACAAAAGCACGCCAAATATTCCAAAATCTATTTTCTTTAATAATACCCTTTTTCTTATTTATTTCCCAAGTTAATTTATCATTCAATGCTAAATTCCACATCTCCTTATACCACTCTTCTATCTTTATATTTATGTCATTTTCCAATTTCTAGCTATGCATTGTCTAGCCATTGTAAGAATTATTTCCAATAATTCTTTTTCATCCTTGTTTAGGTTAAAACCTTCTAAATCTGTTAACATGGTGGAACCCGACCCCAGTTTAATTCTCTTACCCATTATATCTTTAATCTCCTTCTCCACCTTTCTCCAAAATTCTTTGACCACAGTACAACTCCACCACATATGTTCGTATGTTCCAATTTCCTTTTTACATCTCCAACACAATTTATCTTTTTTATTATCCATTTGATGCAACATCACCGGGGTCAGGTACCACCTCCACAACATTTTAAAGTTATGCTCCTTAATTCTAACTGATAACGTTCTCATTATCCTCTTTTTCCATTTAAAAAAAGTAAAGGTAAAGGTTTCCCTTGCTCGAAAGCTAGTCGTATCCGACTCTAGGGTGCAGTGCTCATCTCTGTTTCTAAGCCGAAGAGCCAGCGCTGTCTGCTTCTGCAGACGTTTCCGTGGTCATGTGGCAGGCATGACTAGACACCGGAGCGCACGGAACGCTGTTACCTTCCCACCGAAGTGGTCCCGTTCCATATATCTTTTTCAATCTTTATATTCAATTCCTGTTCCCAACTTGACATTAAGGCCTCATGTGGATCACCCTCGATATTCAGCATTTTATACAATTTACTAACTACACCCTTAATAGCTCCATCTCCTTTTCTTAATTTTGAAATCAACACCTCAAATTCTGTCATTTCTCCATACAATTCCGGTTTTCTCCAGTATTTACCATTCCATTTATTTACCATCACAGTCTGAAACCAGTTCAAGTTCATTTCAGCAAACAAATCATTTCTTCTATCATTAACTTTACAGGTCTGTATCCAATCTTTAAGAAGGGTTACACCATTTTTTAACAATATCTCTTTTATCCTTTTATTTATTTTTACCGGAAAGTCTGCTATATCTTCCAATTCTATGATTGGTGAGGTATTTGGAGCCAAAACCTTCTTTACTTTTTTCCAAGTGTTTACCAGTCTCTTCATCATAGTATTTTTAGTTATTAATTTTCCCGAACTAACCCCTAAAAAAGGGATTTTGCCTATGTGTTTATAATCTTTCATTTCAATGTCTTCCCATAGAGCTTTTCCCTCAGCCAAAATCTTTACCACATTCTTGATTTGAAACGCTCGATAGTAAGACAACAAATTTGGCATCCCTAGTCCACCTTCTTTCTGAGATAAATACCATTTTTTGACAATCTTGATCTCTTTCCACCATTACAAAAATCATTAAATAATTTTTGAAATTCCTTAATTTCCTTCTCTTTCATTTGAATTGCCAGAGCATCAAATAAAAAGTTTAACCTAGGCAAAAGCATCATTTTAGTGATAGCTATTCTTCCAAACCATGACAATTTTAGTTTTTGAAGATTCTTAATTCTAGCTTTAATTTCTACTTTCAAATTATTGTAATTCAATCTCTTCAAATCTTCAAAATTATATGAAATATTTACCCCTAAATATTTCAGTTTATCCTTAATTTGAATATTACCCATCCCTTTCATCCTCTTCTGATCTTCCTTACTTATATTACATAACATCATTTCCGATTTATCCCAGTTTATCCTCAAGCCTGTAATGTCTTCAAAAAAAATTAATTGAGTTTGAATCCTGTCTAAAGCCCTCTCTTGATGCTTAGCAATTATCAGAGTGTCATCGGCATACAAACTTATCTTAGTTCCCATGACTCCTTCTATTCCTTTATCGTCCCTGATAGCCTTAGCTAACAACTCCATGGCCATAATAAACAAAATTGGAGATAACGGGCAGCCCTGTCTCGTTCCTGCTTCTAATTTTACCTCGTCTGTAACCTCATCGTTCACTCTAACAGTAGCTATGCCTTGTTGATATAACTGATCAATTATTCTTCTAAATTTGTCGCCAAAACCATAACTTTTAATTATTTCCTTTATTGCCACAAACTGCAAAGAATCAAATGCTTTAAATATATCCAAGGATATCAAACCTACTTTTTCCTTTGTTTGCCTCACTATATCCAATAAATCTAATGTTCTTCTTGTCAGATCCGCCATATGTCTTCCTTTCAAGAAACCAACTTGGTCTACTTCTATATAATTGCCCATAAATTTATTTAACCTATTTGCCAATATTGCCATAAAAATTTTGGCGTCTTGGTTGATCAATGAAATAAGTCTATAAGATTCCACTTTTTCTAGATCTTTTCCAGGTTTTGGCAGCAATACAATCGTGGTCCTATACCATGAGGTCGGAATTTGTCCCCCATCCAGAATATAATTGTACAATTTTACCAACTTCGGAACCACTATATCCTTGAATTCCTTATAAAAGTCAGCCGGTAACCCATCTTCCCCTGGTGCTTTACCCATTTTCAATCCAGCTATTACCTCTTTTATCTCTTTTTCTGTTATTCGTTCTTCCATTTTTTCCTTATGTTCCTGTTTTATACTAGTATATTTTTGTCTCTCTAATTGAGTTTTGAGTTTGTCTATATCTATCTCTTTTTTTGCATATAAGGCCTGATAAAATTATTTCACAATTTTACACTTATCTCTGGTTTTATTACATCTCACCCCTTGTTCATTTATCAAGACTCCAATTTCTCTCTTTTCCCTCTTTTCTTTAGCTGCTCTTGCTAATAACCTTGAATTTTTGTTACTAAATTCAAAATATTCTCTTTTTAAATACACCAAATCCCCCTTCACTTTTTCTATATCCTTACGAACCAATTCCGCCTTTAATCTTTGCAAATCCTCAAAAACCTTCCTATCCTTTGTCCTTGCGTGTTCCTCCTGCAATTTCTTTATATCCTTTTCATTTTTGTCTTGCAAAGTCTTAAACTTTTTGTATTTAATACTAGCTAATCTAATACTTTCACCTCTAAAAACCGACTTCATGGTATCCCAGACCACATTAAAGTTTACCTCATCATTAGCATTCCACTGCCAGTTTTCTTCCCACCTCTCGCTAATTTGCTCCTTACATTTTTGATCCCTAAATAGTTTGCCATCATATCTCCACGCCCTTCTCATCCTCTTTTTACCGTCCATCCTAATTTCCATCACAACTTTCGAATGATCTGACTCCTTAAAAATCCCAACTTCTATTTCCTCCAGATTTCTAATCATATTCTCTGTTACAAATATATAGTCAATTCTGGAATATGAATTATGGACCTGTGAGAAATAAGTATAGACCCTTTCTGTTCCCTTAAGTTCCCTCCAAGTATCTTTCAGTCCCAAGGATGTCATCCAATTATCCAATGTTTGTCCTTTAATTCCTTTTCCACATCTTAATATATTTGTACAATCTAAATTAGATTTTATCAGATTAAAATCCCCAGCCACAATCATCCTCGTTGTTTTCTCTCTTACCAATATTTTACGAATTTTTTCTAAGAATTCAGTCTGATGATCGTTTGGGGCATATACATTCACCAATGTTATTTCCTCCTCATCTATCTTCCCTTTCACAATCAAATATCTACCCTCGGGGTCCGATATCCTATTAACTATCTCAAACCACAGTCTAGTCTCTATCAAAATTGCCACCCCTCTTTAATTTTTTTTAATTTTTATTAAGTTTTTAATAAACATACAAAAAAGAAAAGAAAACATTAACAATACGTTAACAATACAATACACTAACAAATCCATAGTATCTTACTAACAAACATTACTGTATGTTAGCACATAACAATATCTATACTCATTAATTACTATTTAACTACCAAATATTAAGAGCCATTGTTTCAAAGTCCAAAATGATAGGAAAAAAAATTTTTTTTCTGTACTACCACAAATCTTTTTCACAAATAATAATCACCCTGTGAATATGTACAATGCCCGGAGAGTTTATTTTCTACTCAACTCCAAAAACTTCTTTGAGATGGTACTGGTCCTGAACTACCATTTGCCATAATAGAGTGATCCACGAACGGTTTCCATATATTCCAAAATCTATTCTCTTTTAAATTATCTCTTTTGACTTTAATCTCCCATGTCAATTTATCGTTCAATGCTAAACTCCACATTTCTTTATACCATTCTCCAATCTGTATATCTACATCGTTTTTCCAATTTCTAGCTATACATTGTCTACCCGTTGTCAGTGCGATTTCCAATAATTCTTTTTCCTCCTTGTTTAAACCCAAGCCTTCCACATTCGTTAAAAGAATAGTACCCGACACCAACTTAACATTTTTACCCAATATTTCACCAAACTCATTTTCTATTCTTCCCCAAAAATTCCCCTCTTGACTTTGATGTGCCATATGAACTCTCATAATGCTGCATCCAGCCTAAAAAAAAAATATTTATATCCTGAGCTTTTTGATGAGTCTCCTGAAGAAAAACTATATCTGACCTATCCCTCTTCAACGCTGATTGAATTCTTCTCCTCTTAATCTGTGAGCCTGTACCTTTCACATTCCACGATAATATTTTAATAGACCTCATAATATAATTACCCACCTTCTTCTACCATCTCTGATTTCTCCCTTAGATGTGATGCCATCTAACCCACAATAACTAAAAAAACAAAAAAACAAAAACATTCACTAATACACTCCCCGCTTCTTGAGCCAAAAAGAACGCCTCCGTCATCCGAAAAGGGGAGGGGGGAACATGAAAGACGACATTACAATGAAAGCTCAAGCACTAATATACCTCTTATACAAAATCTGATTTAATTCACAATCTTACTTCAACTCATCTTCCCTACAAACATCCCACCTATTTTCCAGCCTGCTGACCCTCACTTCCCCCCATTTCAGTTACCATCAACACTTGCAACTCCGGCTCTTCTGTGTCCTCTCCTCCCGCTGCCCCCTCCTCCCTTGCTCCACCGTAATTCCTTTTTATCGCCCCAGATTCCAACAAGGCCTTCCTCAATGCCAACCATTCCCTTGAAGGTTGTTACTGGCTTCATCTAATACCTCCAACCATGTTCCTTCATTGAAATATCATTGTATATTTCCAAATCATTTCCATCCATTTTTAAAGCGCCAGATCCAGCTTGTTTTAAAAAGGCCATCACCTTCAATTTGTCTCCCCAGTTTGCAAATTTAACCAACACATTCCTCCGTACCACCCTTCCCTTCCTCGGTCCCACTCTGTACACACCTGCAATATCCTCATGAACAAAAACTTTTCCCATATTCAAATTATTTAACCAAACAATTATTCTATCTTTTAGCTTATCTGGCATTTGTTCCACCATTTTGCTTATCAAAATATTCTGTTTTCTCATCATCTCTTCCATAACATCGATTCTTTTTTCCTGCACATCCACTTTCATCTTAATTTCCTTTTCCTTCCTCATGTAACCCTTTAATATCCCCCTGGATCAATTTCATATCATTCTGCATTAATTTTACATTAGCATCCATTCTTTGAAAATTAAGATCCACTTTCTTTGAAAAATCTGTAAACATTGTGGCCAATTTGTCCTGTTTTCCCATAATTTCACTTTTGTCTTTTGCTCTTGACTGCTCCATCTTTTTCATTTTCTTGAATAACTTCCCAAATTCTACCATTATCTGTGTTTGATCAATTAGTAAAGTTCTTTGACATTTAAGGCAAGCCCTAATCCCCTCTTCCTGTTTGTTTGCTTGCTTGCTTGCTTGCTTGCTTGCTTGCTTGCTTGCTTGCTTGCTTGCTTGCTTGTTTGTTTGCTTGCTTGCTTGCTTGCTTGCTTGCTTGCTTGCTTGTTTGTTTTTTGTTTTTTCTTGTTTGTTTGTTTGTTTGTTTGTTTGTTTGTTTGTTTGTTTGTTTGTTTGTTTGTTTGTTTGTTTGTTTGTTTGTTTGTTTGTTTGTTTGTTTGTTTGTTTGTTTGTTTGTTTGTTTGTTTGTTTGTTTGTTTGTTTGTTTGTTTGTTTGTTTGTTTGTTTGTTTGTTTGTTTGTTTGTTTGTTTGTTTGTTTGTTTGTTTGTTTGTTTGTTTGTTTGTTTGTTTGTTTGTTTGTTTGTTTGTTTGTTTGTTTGTTTGTTTGTTTGTTTGTTTGTTGTTTGTTGTTTTTTGTTTTTTGTTTTTTGTTTTTTGTTTTTTGTTTTTTGTTTTTTGTTTGTTTTTTGTTTGTTTCCATTGTTATGCTAATAGTCCTTGCTTCTTCCTCTGACCTTGACCAAGAAACAAGCATGGAGGTACCCTCCATATGCTGGAGACTCCATTTTTCATTTTATTTCTTCTGATTGTAACTATAGTAAAGGTCTCCCTTGCTCGAAAGCCAGTTGTATCCGACTCTAGGGTTCAGTGCTCATCTCTGTTTTCAAAGCTGAAGAGCCAGCATTGTCTGCTTCTGCAGATGTTTCCGTGGTCATGTGGCAGGCATGACTAGACACCGGAGCACATGGAACACTGTTACTTTCCCACCGAAGTGGTCCCTATTAATCTACTTGCAATTTCTTGCTTTCGAACTGCTAGGTTGGCAGGAGCTGGGACAAAGACGGGAGCTCATTCCATCCTGCAGTACTCGGGAATCAAACTGCCGACCTTCCGCCTCCCAGTCAGTGTCTTAGCCACTTGAGCCACTGCAGTCCCTTGGATTGTAACTATAGATGGTAGCTATAGATGGCCTGTTTTCTCTGGGTTGTTTTTTCTTGTTTTTCTATCTACTAAGAGGAATAATCTAAATTCTTCAACATATTCTCAACCCAGTACAACACTGTGCAAGGCAGTGTGTCAGAAAGATTGTTTGTGGCGCATATTAAATAGGAACATCCTCCTCTTCCCCGCTCCCCAATAAATGTATCACACCAGATGGAACTAAAATTCCAAGGCAATAATATGAATAGGCTCTTACTGCAAATAAATAGCACAGTGCCCTTGTAGAAACTGCCTCTAAGGCCAAAAAAATTATTTCACTCTTCTTTGCTTCTTCATTTTACCCCTTTGGGTGTCAAGGGAGATACAAGGTTCTTGCTCTGCCACTTTTAGTGGCCTCCACTGGTATTATATGGTGTTCTTGTAATGTTTCTTTGATATTATCTCTCTACCTTCCTCTGGGTCTGGCTCCTGCTCTTTGTCCTTCTCTTTCCACATATGCCCTGTATGGTATGGAAGTCCAAGACATTCTCTCCAAATTGACATACCACTTTATTTGTTGTCTCTGTATGTAGTTTATGATTGTTTGTGTTCCAATTCTTTCCCTTATAATCTCATTCCTGATGTTTGGCACTGGTGGGAAACATGAACAGGGGGCCATTCAACAATTACATGATCCATTTTGGGGGGAAATTGACTCCCTTCCCCCCCCCATGTAATCCAACCGTAATTTTCACTTCAACCCCCGTCCCTTTAAAATTACATAACCCAGAGCTTTTGTATCAAAACTCTAATTTTTAGAGCTTCTCACTATTAGTGAAATAGAAATAGACTGCACAAGCAATTCAATAATCTCAAATTGGATCAAAATTCCCAGAGATCAGTTTTAAACTTTAAAAAGTGCCATGTTTCAAAACCACAACAGCTCCAAATGGATTATGTAATCTTTGACCTGACCCCCCACCCCCACGTAATTTTCCATAATTCAGATGGCAGACCCCCTCCCCTTCTTTGAGGATCACATAATTGTTGAATGGCCCCACATTTACAACAAAACATAAATGAAAGTTAGTTACTGTGGAAATTAGATATCTAAGGAAGGCTGCTGAGATAACTAGAAGGGATAAAATCAGGAATGAGATTAACTGTTTCTATTTAATCCTCAAAGGCAGGTTGCATTTTCATTAGGGCACAAAGGCAGCTTCATTAGTAAATATTCTTCAGCCTCTTTCCCTCACCCTAGCTCTGTTTTAGACAATCAGCCAGTGGCTTATGCAGGCAAGTGAGTTGCCTCCTTTTGTCTGCTAGAAGAGACAAAAAAATTTACTACACTCTTCATACCACCCCTTTCTCTTTTCCCCATCCTGAAGGCAAACACATTAGCAGCATGACAGGGCTGAGATGGTGTCGACTTGAGCAGTGGGAGACGAGGCACGGCAAGTACCTGAAGGCTGCATTTAGTCATTCTACCAGGCTCCTTAATTGGCCTCAGAAATAGCATTCTCCAAATGCCTTTTACAAGATCTTGACTTAGGGGGAGGAGTCCCCTCTCCCCCAGGCTCTACCTTAATTTATGTACTCAGTCCTATTTTATAACACAGACATACCCATTTTATAAGTTATATAGGTGGCTTTCTCAAGGGTATATACCACATGTGTGGCTTTAGATTAGAAACAGGGGGGAAAGCAAAGCAGAAGAACTTTGGTGTTCTATTTAGATGAAAGAGATTTGAGAGTTTCACCCCAAAGCATATTAGCGAGTAACTGTGGGTCAGTTGCTGTGCCATAGTAAAGTTTACAGAGAGGCAGAATCACACAATAACATAAAATAGAGTTGTAGTCTTATCCATGTCTTGAGAAGCCTCCACTGAATTGAATAGGATTTGCATCTGAGCAAGACAGTCCAGGATAGTTTTGGATTTTTGCCTATGTCAGTAGCCTTCATTTCTTTTCCTTTGAAACAACAACAAGCCAGCTTTGCAGGTGGCAATATGAAAGTCTATTGCACTAACTCTAAAAATTGCTTCAGACGAGAAAGAAACTCATACATCATATCTGCATAGCCTTGGGACCTGTGGCAGGTCAAAGCAGGTTTGGCAGCTGGTTGCAAGAAAAGCTGCTTTTCACACGTAAAGGTCATCTTAATGTGAGATCCTTATCTTGCTGATGTATTGCCCTAAATCTATAATTTTTTTCCCCTCCTGCTTTCTGACAAAGTACTTTAATAGGCTGTGGTTGCATTCCTTGGAAGTCTGGGTTACAAAAACATTAAGACTCAGATAGACATCTAAGCTGTAAATACTTGGTGAATAAAGTGGTGTAGCTGGATAATTTTGAGTTGTTCCTTTATCCTGTTGTCTCACTAAATTAAGCAATTTATTTTTTACTTTGTTGTGATCTTATAAACTGGAGAAACATTTTATGTTGTTTTTATTCTAATGATAAGGAAACTCATGATGACGGTGAAATGAAACAGGAAAACGGTTACCCAAAGTCTCTGAGAAATTCAAAAAGCATGCCAGGAAAACACTAACATATATATTATATATGATATGATAAATCTTTATTGTCATTTTCCTGCACAGAACAATGAGGTTGCATGTAGAAGGGATGGAGAAATTATGAAAATTACAAAAAATAAAATAAATAAGACTTCTAAAACAAAGATTCTATCTGGATTGTGATCCAAGAAAGGAAATACTGGAAGATCTGAAAAGAGTAGAGTGCAGAATTCACTGGAAAGGGAAGCAAGATATGAATAAAGGGCACAACAGAAAAAGTAGGCAGTTACAGAAGAGAAAGAGTGGTAAGATCACATGCTAGACAGCATCTTGGATGCTAAGAAGATAGCCTTAAAGTCTATTCAGTATTGTAGAAGGGGAAATTCCAAGATGTAATAACAAAAAATATATATGAAAAAGACATTTTGTGATACCAGAGGTATTTTCAAAGCCATGGAAGCTGGCACTTTTACTTTGAATACTATTGAAAAGAGGCATCTATGTTTAGTTGTTGAATAAAATACTAAATAAGGATTTTTTTATCTTCCTCAGAGTAATCTTTGTGATGCTGTAAATTCTTGGGATGAAAAAATTATGGATGCTGGTGAACTAATAATGGAGTGTAACTAGTAGGCAGAGAACAACAACAAAGATGATGGGTGCAACATGTCATTCCCTGAAGATGCAGTTGAGAAATTTAGTTTTAATGTCATGCTGTGCTAAGATTTTCAATGTCCAAACAACTTCAGAGAAGTTTTGAGCCTTCTTTGGTAATACGTCAATACAGAGCAGCTACCCCGGTGGCTTAGTGGTTAAGATGCCTGGAAGGTCGGGTTTTGATGACCATGGGCTGCACTTGGGGACATGAAAGGAGCCTCATTTGGGACATGAAAGGAGCCTCCAGCAAAAATCATTTCAATCCAGAAAGCACCTTTGTGTGCTTCTGACATTATCTTTTAAAAATAGTTAAACTGTGGGACTCACTACTACAAGATTTAGTTATAGACATTAGAATAGTGTTCCCCAACCTTTGGTTTTTGGACTTCAATTCCCAGATTTATTTAGTGCATGGTAATTCCCATAAACCTAAGTCAATTTCCCAAAGCACTGATCAGCCAATGTACTGACTTAAACTTCTGAGAATTAAAGTCCCCCTGTTCGGCGTGGGCCGCATGTTGGGAACCACTGTTCTAAAGTCTAGACTATATTTATCTAGGAAGCTGAGGCATGGAAAATAAAGCTATCATCAGCAACTAGTGATAATGTTGATATATAGCCACCAAATCCAAAAGGGGTGTCCAGGAATGAATTTTCATAAAAGCAGGTAAATAATCAATGAGGTTACTATTTGGAGCATTATTAGTACATTAAAAGCATCTGGAACTTTCTTAGATTTTGTGATCACTGAAGCTTCTTACTGCAGCCTGCTGTTTTATGACAGCTTCAAGCAAATGGGACAATATTACTTATATTAAATAAATCTTTTACCTCCTTTATGACATAATTCTACTGCATCTAGAAAAAATAAGGACTGCTTTCTTCTATTGATCATCCCAGTCATGAGCAGACAAAGGAAGGCTGAAGTTTTGAATTTGGTTAAAAATATAACATTGGAGAGAAATGTACAGAAGTGCAGTTACTCTTATTTGGTAGGACCATGATGGCGAACCTTGGCACTCCAGATGTTCTTGGACTTCAATTCCTAGAAGCCCAAGCACCCTGTGAAACCACACAAAGAGGTTTACTGTGGTTCATCTGACCCACGCAACCCTCGTCGCTCCCAGAAGCTAAAGTAAAACATGCCCATACGCATTTGTATCTAAGAGAGGATTCACTTGAGAAAGCTTTGATGCTGGGAAAGATGGCAGGTAATTAAAGAGATGGGAATACTAGAACACCTCATATGCCTCATGAGAAATCTGTACATGAAACAAGAAGCAACAGTTAGGACAGAACACGGAATAACAAAGTGGTTTGGAATAGGAAAAGGAGTAAGACAAGGCTGCATTTTATCACCCTGCTTATTCAACTTATACACAGAGCACATAATGTGCAATGCAGGGATGGAGGAAACACAATATGGGATCAAAATTGCTGGTAGAAACATCAACAATTTGAGATATGCAGATGATACCACCCTAATGGCAGAAAGTGAGGAAGACCTAAAGAACCTCTTGATTGGATTGAAGGAGGAGAGTGCAATAGCTGGCTTGAGACTATCAAGAAAACCAAGATAATGGCAACAGGTCCGATCAGTCCTGGGAAAATAGATGAGGAAGAAGTAGAGGCAGTGGCAGATTTTACATTCTTAGGATCAAAGATCACTGCAGATGCTGATTGCAGCCATGAAATAAAAAGGCGACTGAATTTGGGACGCAAGCTATGAGAAAACTGGGGAACATAGTTAAAAGTAGAGACATCACCTTGAAAACAAAAATTCGTATATTCAAGGCAATGGTATTCCCAGTGATAATGTATGGTTGTGAGAGCTTGGCCATTAGGAAAGCTGAGCGCAGAAGAATAGGTGCCTTTGAAATGTGGTGTTGGAGGAGAGTTTTGAGAGTCCCCTGGACAGTGAGGAGAACAAATAGGTCAATCTTAGAAGAAAATCAACCCTGACTGCTCATTAGAAGGTCAAATAGTAAAGATGAAGATGAAGTACTTTGGGCATCAAATGAGAAAGGGAGGATTCACTTGAGAAAGCCTTGATGCTGGGAAAGGTGGAGGGCAAAAGAAAAAGGAGGTGTCCAAAGATGAGATGGCTAGATGGTATTGTAGACACAATGGGCACAGAGCTGGGTGGGCTGAGGAGGATGGTGGAGGACAGGGGTACCTGGCGCGCAATGGCCCATGGGGTCGCAAAGGGTCGGAATCGACTGTGCGACTGAACAACAACAACAGTGTCTTTCATTGTGTGTTGTTTCTATCAATCCATACCTTTTCCAAACTGTAATTTCCACTAATAATGATCACTGCCATGTGAACACAGCACAAACAGGTTAGCTCCCTAATAGGCCCTTCTGCAAATGTCCCTCAAACCTCTCCACCAAGTATTTGCTTTGAAGTTGCTGCTCTTTGCAGGGGAGTGTAAGCAGAAGATTCTTGCATTTGAATGCTGTGCTTTGACACATATGGATAACCATCAGTTGCATCCAAGTTAATTCTTTTTATGGCCCTGTTCCCATTGTGCTGCATTGACAGTACATAACCATCCTATGCTCATAAAGTAAAAAAGAGCAGGCAGGATAAGAGCCCTTCAGCTTTGGTGTGTAGAAGATTCTGCTTTGATATTCTGGGCTGCTCAGGTTGTATCTGCAAGCTAAGTAATGGCTTGGGTCAACAGTATTAATAGAGGCACCTCCTGTCACAGAAATGCACCTCACAGATCACACAGTGTGACCACTTTGGGGCTGGGGAAAATATTTTAGGTTGAACCTCTTACAATTTTTAAACTCCTGTTCAGAAACTGTAAACATAAAACAGCACATGTTTGCATTTTATGGCTTGTTTACAGCATATTTCCTTCACTACTCACACAGGTAGACTAAACATCTATTATATCCAATGAACTCTCCTCCTTCAATATCAAGAAAAGCAAGATAATGGAAACAGGCCCAATCAGTTCCTGGAAAATTATTATTATTATTATTATTATTATTATTATTATTATTATTATTATTATTATTATTATTATTATTATTATTATTATTATTATTATTATTATTATTATTATTATTATTATTATTATTATTATTATTATTATTATTATTATTATTATTAAATTTGTACCCTGCCTTACTCGCACAAGTGCGACTCAAGACGGCTTCCAATACAAATAGCATTCAATGTAACAAAAGCAAAAATACAATGTAAATAACAAAATACAAATAAATTACAATTACAATAGAGATCTCCACGATATGGCAAATTCTCTAATACAGGGTACAATAAGTACAAAACACAATATAAGAAATATAAAACAATATAAAACAAAACTACAACACAACCAAACTGACAACACCAGCTCTCACACGCACCCACACCCACCCCCCAGCAGATGAAAATACAGTACCAACAACAAAAAGTTCTACCGCCTCAACGTCCTTTCGAAGTCCTGGCCGGAGATGAGAGATGGAGGGCAAGGCCCGAAGTGCAGTGGCAGTGGTGGTTGGCGTCATCGCTGCAGTCTGCGGGCCGACCCACCAATCAGGACAGCTGGAGAGAGGGCAAAAGGCCTGCAGCCTCAATGGCCCTCCAAAGTCTTGGCCGGAGGTGAAAGGCCGAGCCCAAAGCACAGTGGTGGCAGCGGTCGGTTAACAGCCAGTTGCCATGTGAGCTCCATGGGCCTCCCTGCCCTGGCATCGGTGGTGGAGGGGGGTGGGGAAGCGGCTTTTGAGGCTGCCACAAGGCAAGCCTCAGGTGCCGCCGATGTAGAAGTAGAAGCAGTGACAGAAATAGATGGGGAAGAAGTAGAAGCAGAGACAGATTTTACTTTCTTAGGATCTAAGATTACTGCAGATGGTGACTGCAACCATGAAATAAAAAGGCGACTGATTCTTGGGAGACAAGCTATGAGAAACCTGGGGAACATAGTGAAAAGTAGAGACATCTCATTGCAAACAAAAATTAGAATAGTCAAAGCAATGGTTTTTCCGGTGGTAATGTATGGGTGTGAGAGCTGGCTGACCGTAGAAAAATAGATGCCTTTGAGTTGTGGTGTTGGAGGAGAGTTTTGAGAGTCCCCTGGACAGTGTGGAGAACAAATAGGTCGATCTTAGAGGAAATCAACCCTGACTGCTACTTAGAAGGTCAAATAGTAAAAATGAAGCTAAAGTACTTTGGGCATCAAATGAGAAGAGAGGATTCTCTGGAGAAGGCCTTGATGCTGGGAAAGGTGGAGGGCAAAAGAAAAAGAGGGCAACCAAAGATGAGATGGCTTGATGGCATCATGGAGGCAGTGGGTACAGAGCTGGGCGGGCTGAGGAGGATGGTGGAGGACAGAGGTACGTGGAGAATGATGGTCTATAGGGTCGCAAAGGGTCGGAATTGACTATGTGACTAAACAACAATCCAATGAACTAGGCTCAATTTAATGAAAGGGTATGCCTCCTTCCCTATAAAAATCCAGATTTTCTTTTTCATTTTAAATAACAAGATGAAGAAGAGAGCATCATATTGTAAAGAGTTAATAGCTTATTGCAACATAGAGAACTGCTACATTTTTACAGCTTCTCAGATACATACGGTACAGTATATTTGGCTTGTAAGAAATGAATGGCAAACTACTGAGAAATCAGAATTGACGTGATAGCATACAGTTATTAAGGCTGGGTCAATTAACATAAGAATAGAAGAACAGCCTTGCTGGAACAGGCCACAGTCCATCCAGTCCAGCATTCTGTCTCACACAGTGCTCACCATTTGCTTCAGGGTATTCCCAAGGAGATGCCTTCACCTGCTTAGGATTCCCTGGAAATGGCATTGAGAGATATCCTGCCTATCTCTCCAACCCGGAGGTTGTTCTCACGTATCCATAATTATAGCCATTGATACCCTTGTCCTCCATGAACTTGTTTAATCCTTTCTTAAAGCTATCAAGACTGACAGCTGTCACCACTTCTTCTGGCAGGGAGTTCCATAGACCAGTCATCCTCTGGGTGAAAAAGTACTTTTTCTTATTTGTTTGAGAACTAGTACCCAAAGGTTTCATGGAGTGTCCCCTAGTTCTAGTGTTGTGCAATAGGGAAAACAGTTTTTCCTTATCTACTTTGTTCACACGTGCATGATTTTATAAACTTCAATCAGGTCACCTCTTAGACACCGTTGTTCAAGAGTGAAGAGGCCCAACCGTTGCAGTGTCACATGGTAAGGAAAGTGTTCCAGTCATTCTTCTTCAATCATTCATTCAATCATTCTTCTTGCCTTCCTCTGCACTTTTTCCAGTTCCATAATATCCTTCTGGAGGTATGGCAACCAGAACTGTACACAGTATTCCAGATGGGGCCTCACCATAAATTTATAAAGAGGCAAAATGACACTTATTATCTATACCCTTCCTAATGATCCCTAGCATTGAGTTTGCTTTTCTCACTGCTGAGGCACATTGGGTTGACAACTTTACTGAGCTGTCCACCAAGACACCAAGATCCCTTTCCTGGTTTGTCGCAGAGAGTTCAGAACCCATCAGTTTATAAATGTAATTGGGGGGTTTTGACCCAATGTGCATCACTCTGCACTTACTAGCATTGAAGACCATTTGCCACTGGTTTGCCCACTCCCCCAGTGTCAAGAGACCCCTCTGGAGCTCCTTACAATCTCTCACAGTTTTCACTACCCTGTATAATTTAGTGTCATCAGCAAATTTGGCTACCTTGCTTTTTACTCCTACTTTTAGTTCATTTATGAAGAGGTTGAAAAGCAGGGGTCCCAGTACTGAACCTTGGGGGACCCCACTCTTTACTTCCCTCAATTTGGGGAAGTGTCCATTTAATGCTACCCTCTGTTTCCTGTCCCTTAGCCAGTTGCTGACCCAGGACAAGACCTGTCCCTTCATTCCATGACTGGTAAGTTTATTCAAGAGCCTTTGGTGCAGGACCTTGTCAAAAGCCTTCTGAAAGTCCAGATAAACAATGTCAACTGGATCCCCCTTATCCACATGCTTGTTGACACTTGTTTGCCCTTGCAAAAACCATGTTGGCTCTCCTTTAGCAGCACCTTCTCTTCTATGTGCCTATTAATTCTATCTTTTAGGATGGTTTCCATCATTTTACCTGGGACACATGTCAAACTGACCGGTCAGTAATTTCCTGGATCACCTCTGGATCCTTTTTTGAAAATTGGTGTTACATTCGCTACCTTCCAGTCATCAGGCACAAAGCCTGGTTTGAGGGAAAGATTATATATTTTGGCTAGGAGATCGGCACTCGTGGATGGATGCCATCTGGTCCTGGTGATTTGTTAGCATTTAGTTTAACAAGACATGCAGGGACCTCCTCCCTGGGTATTTCTATCTGGCTTAATTCTTCAATTTCCCTCCCTATGATTACCCATTAAGTTAGGTCTCTGGCTGTAGAGAGGCCCAATTTTAGTAATTTTACTAATATTCTGTCAGCTCTCATAATTCCAGAGTACTTTTACTACATTATATAATGACAATTTATTATATAGCAGGCATTCCTTGAGGAGATGGATTACCTCGATTTTTTTCGAGTTGGGTTCCAGTCCGTACCATGGTACTGAGACAGCACTAGTCACACTGCTTGATGTCCTTTTAAAAGACTCCAACAGGAGTAACGCTACCCTGTTGGTGCTCTTAGATCTCTCAGTGGCCTTTGATACAATTAACCTTTCTTGATGACCATTTCAGATAGTGCAGCTTTGGGATGTGGCATAAGACTCTTAGATTTAATGTTCCTTTAGTGTATGGGACCAAAGACACCAGGACAGCCGAAGAGCTGGCTTAACACAACTTTATTACATGCTGGTCAGAGGGAACATGTGGTAATGGCGGATGAACAGCTCAATATATACCGTGGCTATACATTTGAATGTGGCTCCTTGATAGCCTATTGGCTACAGGCTGCGTGACGTCATTGCAGGTCACGCCCTTCTTGTCCAGGTGAAGGTAGTGGCGGGAATCTTCCCGCGCTGTTGTTCTAGGTGAGTCTTGGACCAATGAGCTTGGACGCTCGCTATTGCCATCTAGTGGTCACTAGCTCGTGTCCTATTAAGGTTACAGTGATGCAGCTGGAGGTTACAATGTCACACATAGAAAAGGTTACATTGGGTACACATGGATAGGTACATTGTTTAAAGGCACAGGCTTTAGAACACAACACCCCTCCCCCCTAGGATGAGATGAAGTCTCTTAGCCAAGATGGTTTATTGCACTCGCATTTGGGCCGCAATGTGGGTTGGCCCACCCGGGGGCCGCTCCCGCTTCCTTGTTCCCTGGACCCTTGTCCTGTAATGGGAGAGGGAGACTTGTTAGAGGCTTGCTGCGGTTTTGCAGCTTTAGGGGAAAGAGTAGATTCCGTTGTGGTTGAACCGGGGGCACCAGGGGCTAACGTAAAACCCCTCTTCTCGCTTGGATGGGTGGGGGACCACTCCGAACCCCCCACCCCCCCCAGTTCTGAAAATCAAAATCAAACTCTGTTGGGGGATCCCGCGGGATATCTACGAGGACAAATTCCTTCTCCTCCCCCCTTGGTGGGGACTCTTGACCCCCCTCTCCTCCCCCTTGGGCTAAACGGGTGGGGGAGAACCCTAACGCTGAATTTGTATCCGTGTTTCCGGCGCCCTGATTTCCTGGGACCCGGCTCCGGAGCTGGTCCGCGTGCCGCTGCCACAGTAGACCTGTGTTGGTCTCCACGCTGTACGATACGGGACCGGTCTGTTCCACAACCACCCCCAGCACCCAGGCTGGCCCCGCGCTGGCGTAGTTCCTGCAATGTACCGGGGCACCCACGCTGAAACTCTTGGTGGCTTCTAACCCTATGTTCCTCCCCTTGTCTTCAACTCTCGTGGGATGTAGTCTAGTGAGTATGGTGGTCAGCTTCCTGCGCATTAAAAGCTCCGCAGGGGAGTAGCCTGACGCTAGCGGGGTCACCCTGTACCCTAGCAGAAACTGACACACTTGCAGGTTGAGGTCCCCGGGGCCCATGCACCGCAGCGCTTCCTTTGTGGTGCGTACGAGGCGCTCCACTTGGCCATTGGTGGCCGGATGGAAAGGGGCGGAGGTGATATGCCGGATGGCGTTGATCTCTGTGAATGCCCTGAACTCAGCGGACGTGAAGCAACTAGCGTTATCGCTAATTAGAGTGTCGGGTATGCCGAACGTGGAAAAAATCCTCCGCAAATGCTTAATTGTCGCGGCCGAGGAGGTGCTCGTGACTGGGATGACCTCCAACCACTTGGAGAAAGCGTCCACAACAAGGAGAAACAGGGTTCCTCGGAACGGGCCCGCGAAATCTATGTGCACCCGGGACCACGGCCCCTTAGCCGCGTCCCATTCCCTGTGGGGAAGGCGGGCCTCCTCCGGTCTGGAGCATTGGCAGCTCTCGCAAGTGCCGACCATGTGCTCGATGTCGGCGTCTAACTGGGGCCACCAGAAGTAACTCCGGGCCAGCGCTTTGGAGCGCACAATTCCGGGGTGGCTGACGTGCAGCAGTTTAAGCACCCGCGGTCGAAGGGATGTAGGGATCACCACCCGCTGCCCCCACAAGAGGCACCCCCTCTCTAGGGACAGTTCCAGCTTCTTCCTAAAAAATGGGGCGAATTCCTCTGCTGGGGAAGACGCCGGCCACCCTTTCTGTACCCAGGAGCAAACCGCCGCCAACGTCTTGTCCTTCCTTGTCGCTGTGGCAATGTCGGCGGGCACTATGGGGGGCGAATCCAAAACCTCTATCATGAGCACCTGGCGGTCACGCCCCTCTCCGCCCATCTGGCTCTGCGTTAGGGGAAGGGGGGACCTTGATAGGGCGTCCGCATGGCTGATCTCTTTCCCGGGCCGGTACACCAACGCGTGCTGGTAGGCGTTGAGAAAAATGGCCCACCTAAGCATTCTCGGGGACAGGATCTGTGGCGTGGGCTTATCTGCGGTAAAAATGCCTAGTAGGGGCTTGTGGTCAGTCACGATGGTGAAAGGGCGGCCATACAGAAAATCGTGAAATTTTTTGGTCCCCGCAACTATCGCCAGCGCCTCCCTGTCTGTCTGGGCGTAGTTTCTCTCCGCTTGGGACAGGGACCTGGAGTAAAACGCTATTGGGGCCTCCCTCCCGTTTTCCAACACGTGGCATAACACTGCCCCCACCCCCACCGGGGATGCATCACAGATCAGTACCACCGGCCGTTTGGGGTCGAAATGGGTCAGAATGGCGTCAGACGCCAGGAGTTGTTTCAGTTCCGTGAATGCCCTCTCCTGGTCATCGCCCCACTTCCATGCCGCATCTTTCTTGAGCAACTTGTGAAGCGGCTCAGCCACCGCAGCCTTCCGTGGAAGGAAGGAGTGGTAGAAATTTAAGAGCCCTAGGAACGACTGCAACTCGGGCTTGGATGTGGGGCGAGGAGCTTTCTTGATGGCGGCCACCTTGGATTTGGACGGTTTGATCCCCTCGGGTGTTACTCGGAACCCTAAGAACTCAACCTCCTTCGCGAAGAAGACGCATTTGTCTTTTCGCAACCTCAACCCCGCCTGTTCGAATGCCGCCAGGACCTTGTTTAGCCTTTCAGCCAACTCAACCTCACTCCCCCCCCCCGTTATCAATACGTCATCAAAATATGGTAAAACACCATCCAGCCCTTTGAGGAGGCGTTCCACGAGCGACTGGAAAATTCCAGGCGCCGAGTTCATGCCGAATTGGAGGCGCGTCACCTGGAACGCCCCCTTATGCATGATTATGGTCTGTGCAGCAGCTGCGGCAGGGGTTACCATGAGTTGCTGATAGGCCTGTGCCAGGTCGAGCTTAGCGAAACACTTTCCCCCATGTAACCTGGCTAGCAAATGGCTGACCACCGGCACCGGGTACGCAGTAGGGCGGATTGCCTTATTAATGGTGCACTTATAATCGGCGCAAATGCGAACCTCCCCATTGGCCTTCAATGCTGTGACAATTGGAGTTTCCCACTCCGCGGAATCAACAGGAACAAGAATCCCCTGGCCCACTAATTTGTCCAGTTCCGCCTCTATTTTGTCCTTGTGTGCAAAAGGCACCCGGCGCGGTTTGAGTCTGATTGGGCGGACCTCCGGGTCCAGGTCGAACGTTACTGGGGGTCCATTGAATTTCCCAAGTCCCTTCTTAAAGACTTCGGGGTGCGCGTCGCACACCTCCTGTATCGGGTCAGTCCCAACAGCGTGCACCCCCCCAATGAACAGACCCAGGGGCTGAAACCATTGAGTCCCGAGGAGGCTGCAATTACCCCCCTTAAGAACGACTAGGGGGAGTTCCGCGGCGTGCCGCTTGTACTGAACCTGGAAATTCCCAACCCCCAACACCAGGATACTGTTCCCTTGCACGTCCCGAAGCGTGGACCTCAACGCTTTGAGCTTGGGCCGTACGCGGGGGGCAATTCTCAAAAACTCCCTCTGGGAAATGATTGAGTAAGAGGAGCCAGAGTCAATCTCCATCCTAACAGGGGCCCCTTGCACCAGTACCTCAACAAAGTAACGGGGATGTCCCATGGACACGCTGAAAACCGGGGCGGCGGCGGCGCTGTCGTCGGAGATGCGGCCCCCGCCGTCCTGCTTCCTCGTGGGCCGGGCGCCAACCTTTAGTCTCGTCGAGTGGTCTGGCCTCGCTGGGCGGTCAGGCGAGCTCCTCCGGTCCCTTGCTGGGCGGTCGGGCGAGCTCCTCCGGTCCTTGCGCCGTTGTCTGCAGACTTTGGCTATGTGCCCGCGACGCCCGCAGTTGTGGCACTCAGCCTTTCTTAGCGGGCACCTGGCACGGTCGTGAGCCGCCCCGCAGCCGTCGCAACGCCGGCCCTCTTTCCGGACCCTCCGGACGTCCTCGTCGTCGCTGCTTTCGGCGGACGATTTCGAAATTCGCCGGGCTGCGTGCACCAAACTCTCTGCTTTGTCGGCCTTCGGCCGCCAGTCCTGGAGCTCTTGCACCCCGGCCTTCGTGGCTTCCGCGGCCTGTGCCGCTTTCAGGACCTCCTGCAACGTGGGGGGCGGCTCCTGATTCATTAGCGTGCGCTGAATCTCGGCGTCCTTCAGGCCGCATAGCACGCAGTCCCTGAGGGTGACTTCCAAATTCTCCCATTTGCATGGGCCGGCAGCCAGACGCAGGGCCGCTACGAAAGCGTCGACCGACTCGCCAGGCGCTTGGACTCGCCTCCAAAACGCGCTCCGAGCGGGAAACATCGCCACCGAGGGCCGGAAATGGTCTCTCAGCACCATCAGGAGCTCTTTTGCCTTGAATTCAGCTGCCTTTTTGGGTGCGATGAGGTCAATCAGTACCCTCTTGCCGTTGTGCCCGAGCATTCTGGTGAGGATGGCTCTTTTCTTCGCCTCGTCCGTCACCTCGAACTCCACCAGCGCGCCTTGGAAGTCCATTTCGAAGAGTTCCCAATCTTGCGGTTTCTTGATGTCGAAACCGGCGTACGTCTTGGTCCCGTGGGCAGCCATATCCCACCTTCGTCGCCAATTTAGTGTATGGGACCAAAGACACCAGGACAGCCGAAGAGCTGGCTTAACACAACTTTATTACATGCTGGTCAGAGGGAACATGTGGTAATGGCGGATGAACAGCTCAATATATACCGTGGCTATACATTTGAATGTGGCTCCTTGATAGCCTATTGGCTACAGGCTGCGTGACGTCATTGCAGGTCACGCCCTTCTTGTCCAGGTGAAGGTAGTGGCGGGAATCTTCCCGCGCTGTTGTTCTAGGTGAGTCTTGGACCAATGAGCTTGGACGCTCGCTATTGCCATCTAGTGGTCACTAGCTCGCGTCCTATTAAGGTTACAGTGATGCAGCTGGAGGTTACAATGTCACACATAGAAAAGGTTACATTGGGTACACATGGATAGGTACATTGTTTAAAGGCACAGGCTTTAGAACACAACAGTTCCACAGGGTTCAGCCTTTTCTCCTATGCTGTTTAACATCTATGTAAGGCCATGGGATACGCCTTCCAGAGATTAGGTGTTCACCATTATCAGTATCCTGATGATAAGTAGTTATCTCCTTTTCCAGAAGGCAATTATGGTTTGGATGAGGGAGAATACATTGAAACTGAATCCTAACAAAATGGGAATTTTGTTGATTAGGGGTTCTCCTGGCCAGTTGAATGGAAACTCCTTAAACTAGTTTTGAAATCTGGGTGTTCTCCTGGACCTGACACTTGCTAAAGAACAGCAAGTTTCTGTCATCTTCAGCAGATTGCTCAAATCCACCATTTCTGGACAGGAGATATCTGACAACATTGATCTATACATTGGTAATCTTTCAGATTGATTACTGTAAAGCTCTCTACATGGGGCTGCTCTTGAAGCTGGTATGGATGTTTCAGCAGGTTCAAAATGCGGTGGCCAGACTTTTTACAGGAACCTATGATTTTGATTATATTTCACCTGTCTTAGCTTGCCTCTGTTGGTTGCCATTTGCATTCTGTGCTAGGTTCAAGTTTTAGTTCTGATTTATAAAGCTCTATAAGGTATGAGACCTTGTTACCTGGTGGAATGACTTTGCTATGGAAATCCTATCTGTAGTACCAGATCCTCCCAGACTGCATTGCTACAGATGGCCATCCTGATAGAAACTAGAAGATGTGACACTAGGAAGAGAGCTTTCTCAGTGATTGCTGTCTCACTGTGGAATCATCTCTGTTGGAATTTGTCAAACCCCTTCACTTAAGGCATTCAGCAAGCTGTTTAAAAAATTCTATTTAGAGAAGCCTTTTAAGACATTTCCCTAGTAGGTGGCTTATGACCTATGAACTTATGCTTTATGAATTGTTCTTTCTTATTGGATATTTATTTATTGTTATATAATGGTTTGATATTGTATTACATTCTATATGTTACCACTTGGCTTGGGGGGCTATGAGTACAATATCTTTCTATTGTAATTAGTTTTTATCTGATGTTTTTTTTATATTGTAAGACCACCCAGAGTAGTTTTCACACTAAAACCAGGCAGGATATAAATAATAATAATAAATTACAGGTATGTAACAGAGAAATAACTTCCTGAGGGTCTATTGTGGAAACGAGCTGTGAAGAACATTGTAATTGGTTACTCTCAAAATCAGCATTTACGGGTAGGGAAAATATCTCAGACAGGAAACCTCATCTGCAGAACTGGCTTACAATATGTGAAAATATATGCCAAAAGAAACCTTGTTAGTCTTTAAGACTTTCTGCAACACTTTTAACATGGATGCAGTTGGCATAAAGGCTTCCCATAAATGGTTGAAGTGAATCCTCCCTTCTCATTTGATGTCCAAAGTAGTTCATCCTCATCTTTGCTATTTGACCTTCCAATGAGTAGTCAGGGTTTATTTTCTTCTAAGATTGACCTATTTGTTCTCCTCGCTGTCCAAGGAACTCTCAAAACTCTCCTCCGACACCACATCTCTTCTAAGATTGAGCTATTTGTTCTCCTTGTTGTCTATACTTTATTTTAGTTCAGTTTGTGATAATGGTGAACACCTAATCTCTGGAAGACCTATCCCATTAGCCTCACATACTGTAGATGTTAAATAGCATAGGAGAAAAGGGTGTACCCTGTGGAACATTAAATCTAAGAGTTGTTTGTTTTGATCTGCTGTGTGTTGTTATTTGTTATCTGTTTGTTCACTGCCCAGAGTGGGATACCACCCAAATGGGTGGTATAGAAATATAATAAATAAATAAAAACCAATATGAAGCATGCTTTTAAAATTAATTTACTTATTATAAATGCTCTCTGATTCACTTTTTGTTTGGAAAGACTTCCAGAGTTGCTTACAGACCAACTGAAGCACAATTAAAAGAAGACAAAATGCAAGCGCGGCGCCAAAATGGCCGCCGCGCACTTTGCGGGCCCCCCCCCCACAGGACAGAGGATCCGGGTAGTTAGGGGCGTGGCCAGCTCCCTTATAAAAGGGGTGGCCACGAGGCAGCCGAGCTGCCATTTTGCCTCAGCGACGGAGCGGAGAAGTTTTTTCCCTGCGCCTCCGTCGCTCGTTGGTATTGCCGGGAAGCCTTTTGGGTCGATTTTGCTTAGTTAGCTTCCCTTTTTTGCTCGAGATGCCTTCCAAAAAGAAGGCTGCTGCGAATTCAGCTCGGGCTGTTAGGAGGCGCAACCCAGGTCGGAGGACCGTGGTGCCGCCTCCTCAACAGCCACCTTTGCCATCCCCGGCCGGGGCTAGTGGCTTGGGGTCTATCGCACCTTGGCCCGTTCAGAGTGCGGGCGCGGAGGGCGCTCCGGCCCGCGGCCCGCGAGCGGTGGACACCGCTCCTCCTTCCGCCCAACCCGTTGGGCCGACTACTTCTGGGCCGCAGCCTCTCCCGGGGCCCTCTAGCCTTGGGGGGTGGCCTGGTGCCCCGCCTTGGCAGGTTTCCTCACCAGCCCTACCGGGCTTCGGCCCTGGCCAATGGCCATATCTGGGCCATGGGGTGCAGGGAACTGTCCCCATGCAAGGGTCAGGTGGGCCGGCCGGCTCTTTACCCATGGTTACTGTAGACACCTTACTGGCCCGTATTGCGGCCTTAGAGGAGTCTTTGGCCCGGGCCAGTCAGGCAGGCGCCCCTTTCGGGGTACCTTTGGAGGCGCTATCGGCAGCAGGACAACGGCCGGCGGGGAGGGTTGAGCTGCTGCAGGCGGGTGGCGCGGCTCCGGCCACTGCCTCGCAGCTCCCCAGCCAGCAACCTGGCGCGGGTCAAGCCCCGGTGATGAGCTCTACATCGGTCGTGAGCTCCGACGCCCCCAGTGGGCCGGAACCCCCGTTGGGGGCGGCCCGCGGGGGTGCAGCATGTGAGTATATGGTGCAAACGAGTACATCCACACACATTCCCAATATGGGGGGGACCTTTCAGTGGCCTTGGCCTCGCGCGGGTGGTGCAGGGGCTACGCCGCTGGCGACCCACCCGGCGACAACTACTGCCACCATGCCCGCTGGGGTGGGCATTGGTTCTTACACTGCTGGGAACGTACTTGGGGTGGCAGGGTTAACTCAGGCCCCTTTGGGTAGGCCAGCTATCCCCTTTTCGGCTTTGCCGACGGCAGGGTATTCCCTGCCATTGGGTGATCACTTGGCTCAGGCTACCAGAGAAAAGATATGGCGAGGGGAGTACGTGGATATCTTCTCACTCCTGAACAGAGAGCCCACTAAGGAAGAAAGGGAGGGTCAGGATGAGAAGGACAAGGAGCAGGCACGCCGCCGTAAGCCGCCGCGTACCTGGGCTAACTGGCTCCCCGCTTATTTGATATACATGGCGGTGTATTTGAGGGCGCGGCCGGATCTAGCTATTCCCATGGTCCAATATTTGGACAACATATACAGGGCGATGGTAGATTTCCCGGGCCCCTCATGGCTAGCATATGATGAGGAATTCCGTATGAGGATTCCCCTGCACCCCGAGATGAGATGGGATGAGCCGTGCCAGAGACTGTGGCTCTTGTATATGACACCCACACGTCCTGCCCCGGGGGATAGATATCATTGTGGACATGCGGTCCAGCGAGCAGCTCCAGCGCAGGTTACCCGCCAAATGGCGGGGCAGGGGGTTCCAGCCCGCCTGCTGTGCTGGACTTTCTCGTCCAATGGTTCCTGCAGTCGGAAGAACTGCAGGTATAAGCACGAGTGTCCCACATGTTCTGGTCCCCATGCAGCCTCTGCTTGTCCCAAGCCTGTGGGGGTGCGAGGCAGAGGGAGGGGTGGACAGTGGGCTGGCAAGCCTGCCACGGATGGAACTAGTTCTCCGAAAGCCCCCCCCCCCAATTAAGGTGGACATGCTGGAGCGCTGGCTCGCATCGTACCCAAGGGGAGGGGACAGGGAGTACCTCATCCAAGGTTTTAAGCAGGGATTTCGTATCCCTTTTATGGGTGATAGATCTCCTCAGGATGCTCCCAACCTTTTATCCCTCAGAGGAAGGGAGGAGGTAGCCGAGGCCAGCATTAAAAAAGAGTTAGACGCGGGCAGGGTCGCCGGACCTTTTCCCGCACCCCCTTTTCCCAACCTTAAGGTTTCACCATTGGGTTTGGTTCCTAAAAAGTCCCTAGGTGAGTTTCGCCTTATTCATCATTTGTCCTACCCAGCCGGCCGATCGGTCAGCGATGCGATACCTGATCACCTTTGTTCGGTCAGGTATACATCGTTCGACCATGCGCTGCGCATGGTGCGCTCGTGTGGCCCGGGTGCCTTGCTGGCCAAGTGCGACATTAAGTCAGCTTTTCGCCTCTTGCCGGTGCACCCGGGCGACTTTGAATTGCTGGGTTTTAAGTTTAGAGGGGAGTATTATTTTGATAAGGCCATGCCTTTTGGCTGCTCCATATCATGCTCGGCTTTCGAGCGTTTTAGTACCTTCCTAGAGTGGGCTTTCGTCCGCAGGTCAGGGTCCCGGTCTGTAGCCCATTACCTGGATGACTTTTTATTCGGGGGTGAACGGGGCTGGGACACGTGTCCACGTCTCCTCAATACATTTCAGACGCTAATGCAGGAACTGGGTGTCCCTTTAGCGCCCGAAAAGACCGAGGGCCCGTCGACCAAACTAGTATTCCTGGGGGTTGAGATTGATACAGTAGTACAGGCTTCTAGGTTACCGGGTGATAAGGTGTCCAGGATAGTGACCCTTATCTCGGAATTGCTGGCTAAGCGTGAGGCATCCCTGAGGGAACTGCAGGTGCTACATGGGCACCTCAATTTTGCCTGCAGGGTGGTCGCACCGGGCAGGGCTTTCGCCCGGCGCTTATGCGACGCCATGGCAGGGTTATCCAGGCCCCACCACAGAGTCAGGCTTACCCGGGGTATCAGGGCAGACATGTTTGTCTGGTTGCAATTCCTGAGGGAGTTTAATGGGGTCTCATTTTGGAGGTCTGACCTCCTGGCATCCCCCAATTTCCAGATCCAGTCTGATGCCTCAGGATCCCTGGGTTATGGGATGCACTTCAATGGGAAGTGGGCCTATGGTGGGTGGCCACCGGCATGGGCAGGCACAGGTCGCCTGCGGGAGCTCACATACCTGGAATTTTTTCCCATTCTGGGGGCTTTGATGCTATGGGGCGAACAGTGGGCTAATTCGGTGGTGCATTTCTGGTGCGACAATGCTGCCGTGGTGCACATTGTCAATGCACAGACTTCTAAATCGCCCAGGGTCATGGATCTAGTGCGCCATTTTGTGCTGCGCTGCCTGCGCCTCAACGTCTTGTTCAGGGCCAGGCATGTCCCAGGGGTTAATAACGATATTGCTGACGCTTTGTCCCGCCTGCAGATCTCCCGGTTCCGCGCCTTGGCCCCGGATGCGGAGGAATTTCCCTCGCCACTCCCGGACGAGATGTGGACTATTGGCAAGGAGAGGTGAACCGGGCGATTGGCCTGTCACTAGCGCCACGCACGCGTAAGGCGTATCAACAAGCATTCAATTTGTATAGGGCTTTTGCTACTCGATTTCAATGGCCAGAGACCTGGCTCATCCCGGTGGACCATGTTCTGCGGTTCATGGTTCACCTGCATGCACAGGGCCTTGCACCTCGCACCATAGCATCCAAGCTCTCGGCGTTGGCTTTTATGGCCAAAGTAGGGGGTCATGTGGATACCACCTCTGACTTCCGTGTGAGACACGTTTTGGAGGGGTGGGTGCGCGAGCGCGGGCGTTGCCCGGATGACCGGCACCCTATTTCCCCAGGGGTTCTTACCCAGTTGGCCCGGGGCTGGCCAGGCCTCTGTTTTGATCATTATGAGGCAGCCCAATTGCATGCAGCCACTACGGTGGCGTTTTTTGGAGCGCTCCGCATCAGCGAACTCGTGATGCTGTCTAAGGCGGATGCAAGTGGTAGGGCACTGGAACGCGGAGATGTACATGTTGCCAAAGACTGGGCCCAGTTGAGGATTCGCTCCTCTAAAACAGATCAGCATGGCATAGGCAGTGGAGTAAGACTGCTACGGTGTTCTTTGGCAGACATCTGTCCGGTTGGTGCCCTACAGGAATACCTGGCACTGCGTGGCTGGCACCACGGCCCGTTTTTCTGTCACCAAGATGGGTCTCCCCTTACTAAATTTCAGTTTTGGAAGGTGACTGCCAGAGCCCTTACCAGGGTGGGACTACCGGGTGCCCGTTCTGGCACACATTCGTTCCGTATTGGCGCAGCCTCTACAGCGGCTGCTTTTGGGTACTCTGGGGCTGACATACGTAGCATGGGGAGGTGGGGCTCACAATGTTTTCAGTTTTATGTGCGCCCACTCCCGCCATGAGTACCAATCCAGTCACCTTACCTTCCTTTTTCTCAATTTCGTATAGACCCTGGGTGTCGTTTTACACCGGTGACAGTATGGCTGGTGGGCCACAGCTATGTGCTCAGGGCAGCGCGTTACGCTGCGGCGACAGAGTGGACCCCGACTGGGACTGGGTGACCACGCCAGTCTCGCATGGCACGGTAAGCCTGGGATGTTATGGCGGGAGCTGCGGCCTTTCCTTTTTTCTGGCCTGGGGGCTGACCCGCCTGACATTCTAATCATCCACCTGGGGGGCAATGATTTGGGCCAGGTCACCGGCTTATCGCTCAAGCATGCGATTTGCGAGGACCTCGCCTACTTGCATTATGTCTGGCCTGCCACAGCCCTGGTTTGGTCGGACATTGTTCTGCGCCACTCTTACAGAGGGGGCGTTAACCTCCTGGCCCTTGACCGAGCTGGGCGCGCGGTCAATAGGGCAGTGGCGCGGTTTCTCACCACCAGGGCTTGGGGACGGGTTAGTCATCACCCCGATATTAGTCTGCAAAATTGTGACTTGTATACAGGGGATGGGGTCCATCTGTCGCGTGGAGGTATGGACCTCCTGTTGGGTGACTGGCGAGCAGGCCTGTCGACCGAGCTGACGGTCTGGGGGGGGGCGTCAGGTCTTCTGTGAAGCCCCTCCGTGTGGCGGGTAGCACTGGTAAGGTAAACAGTATGACCCACAAGTATCCGGCAGGTTCGCAATTGACTGGACAACACTAGACAGGAATAAAGTAGTTAAACGTTGTCCGGTCAACGACGAATCAGGCGATGGGGTGATGATGATTGCTAACCAGCATGCATCACCCCTGTGATTTCACGGATACGCGTCAGAGGGTGGGGTCATGAGTTAGTTATTGACTACGGTCAACAATTTGTTTGTTGTTGACAAACAAATTGATACAATTTGATACATTGTAACCAATTACCGTTGGCAATTTTGGGGTGGTACCTTACCAGTGTTACTTCGGCCTGCTTGCCTTAGGAATTATGATTGGTCGTTTTACCAATACAAATTTATAATTCGGACTAGGGCATTGAATCAATAAATGTGGCCCTTTGCTGTTATCCACTTTCAATGTTGTCTGTGTCCGTTATTGGGGGGGTGCGCCTGCAATGCAAGCGCGGCGCCAAAATGGCCGCCGCGCACTTTGCGGGCCCCCCCCCCCACAGGACAGAGGATCCGGGTAGTTAGGGGCGTGGCCAGCTCCCTTATAAAAGGGGTGGCCACGAGGCAGCCGAGCTGCCATTTTGCCTCAGCGACGGAGCGGAGAAGTTTTTTCCCCTCCACCCCCTCCCTAGTTAACAGTGTGATCATGGTCGCTTCGGGGCCGGGTGGGAATTTTTGGTTGGGACCCATATTGGCTTTGGGTCCTGGCTTTTTTGCCCATCCCACACTGTTGCTATGGTTTGATATAGGGGTCTTTCTTCGTTCTTACTGTTGACTTTGGTCACATGGGCGGGTAGCACTGGTAAGGTAAACAGTATGACCCACAAGTATCCGGCAGGTTCGCAATTGACTGGACAACACTAGACAGGAATAAAGTAGTTAAACGTTGTCCGGTCAACGACGAATCAGGCGATGGGGTGATGATGATTGCTAACCAGCATGCATCACCCCTGTGATTTCACGGATACGCGTCAGAGGGTGGGGTCATGAGTTAGTTATTGACTACGGTCAACAATTTGTTTGTTGTTGACAAACAAATTGATACAATTTGATACATTGTAACCAATTGCCGTTGGCAATTTTGGGGTGGTACCTTACCAGTGTTACTTCGGCCTGCTTGCCTTAGGAATTATGATTGGTCGTTTTACCAATACAAATTTATAATTCGGACTAGGGCATTGAATCAATAAATGTGGCCCTTTGCTGTTATCCACTTTCAATGTTGTCTGTGTCCGTTATTGGGGGGGTGCGCCTGCAATATTTGTTTATAAAATTAAACCCTGCTTCCAGATTTATAATCTAAGATTTTACAAGGAAAGATAGAAAATAACAAAAAGAAAGCATAGGATTTTTTTACTGTTTCTTATAGATTTTTACTTAGTTAAACCGAGAAAAATACTTTTAAAAATTCCATCTTGTCAATTTTTCTTGCAAAACTTGTGTTTTTAGTTTAATTTAGCATGAAGTTTGCCTTTAACACAAAATCTGATATCCTATTCTTGATTCTAAAAACCCTATCCAAAAATTATTTCTTACTTTCATTTAATATTTATTAGAGCTAGAATCAAGAATAATGCAAAGAGAAAATAAGAGGAAGGAAGGGGGTCAGTGGTGGGCATTAGCAGGTTTGCCCCAGTTCACCAGAACCGGTAGCAGAAATTGTGGCTGGCCGCGCCTATCCAAGTTTTGAAATAAAGTAGTCCTAATTCGGAAGCAATGCATGGCTTTCCCCTGACCATGCCCACCATACCACATATCCTGAACTTATCCAGGAATCTTACTGGCTGGGTTGAGCATGTTTTGACATGTTCTCTGGGTATTGTAAATGAGTGTAAACACACCTACTGTCAGATTTGATCATGTTTCAAAATGCTAAATAAGTTCAGGACCTTAGTTGCTATATGAGCCAAACTCAGTTTACATCCTGCATTCAAATGCAACTGTCCTCGTTTTTAGTTCTGTATTATGGCTCCAAGAAGTTGTGTTATTTCTCCAGACAACTTCTGTTTTATTTGTGGTGAATACCCTATTAAAATTCAACAAAGAAACATAAGTGATTTTGTGAAGAAAGTGTATTTTGCTTACTTCAAGTTGAAACTTGGGGATCAAGACAAAGCATGGGCTCCTCATAAGGCGTGTAGAAGGCGCGATGAAGATTTTCATTTGTGGTTAAAAGGTAAGAAAACCTCACTTCGTTTTGGCATTCCTATGATGTGGCATGAAGAGCAAATCCATACTACCAACTGCTATTTCTGTTCATAGATGTGAAAGGCTTTAATACAAAAAATAAAAAGAAGATATCTTACCCAAACCTTAATTCAGCTATTTGTCCAGTGCTTCATAGCTCTGAAATACCAGTTCCACATCCACCTTCCCGTTTGGATAATATCCTGAGCAATTTGGAGGATGGAGACACATTGCCTTCACAGGACAAATCTAGCTCAGATTTTTCTGTTGACGAGGTACCTCAATATTTTTCTCAGAGTGAACTCAATGACCTAGTTAGAGATTTGGGCCTTTCCGAACATTCAGCCGCATTGCTGGGGTCAAGACTATCAAATAAAAATCTGCTGTCACCTTTTCATGGTTTTCATGGTACAGGCACCGAGAGAAAGAATTCACTCAGTTTTTCTCCAAATATGGAAATCTTGTTTATTGTAGTGATGTTCAAGGACTAATGGAGTGCTTTGAAATAGAATATGATTCTATATAATTCATCTGTGTGGTACCTATTTATTGATTCATCTAAAATAAGCCTCAAAGCAGTCTTGCTGCATAATGGAAATACATTTGCATAACTTCCTATAGGACACTTGGTGCATTTGGATAAAAAACTATAATGATTTTAACTTTGATTCTTGAAGATTCAAATATCAAGAACATCGCTGGATGGTTTATGAAGACTTTAAAATACTAACCATGTTGTTATGCCAGCAGGCAGGTTATACAAAATATCCCTGCTTCCTATGTTTGTGGGACAGTCGAGCCAGAGACCTCCATTGGACAAAAAGTGACTGACCACTTCGAGATGCCTTAATCCTCAGCGGAAAAAAGTCATTAATACAACCTTGGTTCCAACAGAAAAGGTTTTATTGCCACCTCTTCATATTAAATTGGGGCTTATGAAGCAGTTTGTTAAATTACTGCCAGAAGATGGGGAATGTTTCAGATATCTGTGTTCCAAGTTCCCAAAACTGTCTGAAGCCAAGTTGAAAGAGGGAGTTTTTACTGGTCACAACATACGAAAACTGTTATCTGATCCCCTCTTTTTAGAAACAATAGGAGAAAAAGAAAATGAAGTGTGGGACTCTTTCAAAGACGTAGTTCACAAGTTTTTAGGGAATACTAAAGACCCTCACTACAAAACCATTGTACAACACATGTTGAATGCGTAAAAAGCTCAAGGATGCAAGATGAGCTTAAAAGTTCATTTCCTGAAAACTTGGGAGCCTACACTGAAGAGCAGGGTGAAAGATTTCACCAGGATGTTGGAACATCAATATGCTAGCTGACTACTTTTAGTGTATGGGACCAAAGACACCAGGACAGCCGAAGAGCTGGCTTAACACAACTTTATTACATGCTGGTCAGAGGGAACATGAGGTAATGGCGGACGAACAGCTCAATATATACAGTGGCTATACATTTGAATGTGGCTCCTTGATAGCCTATTGGCTACAGGCTGCGTGACGTCATTGCAGGTCACGCCCTTCTTGTCCAGGTGAAGGTAGTGGCGGGAATCTTCCCGCGCTGTTGTTCTAGGTGAGTCTTGGACCAATGAGCTTGGACGCTCGCTATTGCCATCTAGTGGTCACTAGCTCGCGTCCTATTAAGGTTACAGTGATTCAGCTGGAGGTTACAATGTTACACATAGAAGAGGTTACATTGGATACACATGGATAGGTACATTGTTTAAAGGCACAGGCTTTAGGACACAACACCCCTCCCCCCTAGGATGAGACGAAGTCTCTTAGCCAAGATGGTTTATTGCACTCACGTTTGGGCCGCGATGTGGGTTGGCCCACCCGGGGGCCGCTCCCGTTCCTTGTTCCCTGGACCCTTGTCCTGTAATGGGAGAGGGAGACTTGTTAGCGGCTTGCTGCGGTTTTGCAGTTTTAGGGGAAAGGGTAGATTCCGTTGTGGTTGAACTGGGGGCACCAGGGGCTAACGTAAAACCCCTCTTCTCTCTTGGATGGGTGGGGGACCACTCCGAACCCCCCCCCCCGGTTCTGAAAATCAAAATCAAACTCTGTTGGGGGATCCCGCGGGATATCTACGAGGACAAATTCCTTCTCCTCCCCCCTTGGTGGGGACTCTCGACCCCCCTCTCCTCCCCCTTGGGCTAAACGGGTGGGGGAGAATCCTAACGCTGAATTTGTATCCGTTTTTTCGGCGCACTGATTTCCTGGGACCCGGCTCTGGAGCTGGTCCGCGTGCCGCCGCCAAAGTAGACCTGAGTTGGTCTCCACGCGGTACGAAACGGGACCGGTTTGTTCCACGACCACCCCCGGCACCCAGGCTGGCCCCGCGCTGGCGTAGTTCCTGCAATGTACCGGGGCACCCACGCCGAAACTCTTGGTGGCTTCTAACCCTATGTTCCTCCCCTTGTCCTCAACTCTCGTGGGATCTAGTCTAGTGAGTATGGTGGTCAGCTTCCTGCGCATTAAAAGCTCCACAGGGGAGTAGCCTGACGCTAGCGGGGTCACCCTGTACCCTAGCAGAAACTGACACACTTGCAGGTTGAGGTCCCCGGGGCCCATGCGCCGCAGCGCGTCCTTCGTGGTGCGTACGAGGCACTCCACTTGGCCATTGGTGGCCGGGTGGAAAGGGGCGGAGGTGATGTGCCGGATGGCGTTAATCTCTGTGAATGCCCTGAACTCAGCGGACGTGAAACAACTAGCGTTATCGCTAATTAGGGTGTCGGGTATGCCGAACGTGGAAAAAATTCTCCGCAAATGTTTAATTGTCGCGGCCGAGGAGGTGCTCGTGACTGGGATGACCTCCAACCACTTGGAGAAGGCGTCCACAACAAGGAGAAACAGGGTTCCTCGGAACGGGCCAGCGAAGTCTATGTGTATCCGGGACCATGGCCCCTTGGCCGCGTCCCACTCCCTGTGGGGAAGACGGGCTTCCTCTGGTCTGGAGCATTGGCAACTCTCACAAGTGCCGACCATGTGCTCGATGTCGGCGTCTAACTGGGGCCACCAAAAGTAGCTTCGGGCCAGCGCTTTGGAGCGCACGATTCCGGGGTGGCTGACGTGCAGCAGTTTAAGCACCCGCGGTCAAAGGGATGTAGGGACCACCACCCGCTGCCCCCACAAGAGGCACCCCCTCTCTAGGGACAGTTCCAGCTTCTTCCTAAAAAATGGGGCGAATTCCTCTGCTGGGGAGGACGCCGGCCACCCTTTCTGTACCCAGGAGCAAACCGCCGCCAACGTCTTGTCCTTTCTTGTCGCTGTGGCAATGTCGGCGGGCACCACGGGGGGCGAATCCAGCAGCTCTATCATGAGAACCTGATGGTCCCGCTCCCCCTTGCTCACCTGGCTGGGCGTCAGGGGGAGGGGGGACCTCGATAGAGCGTCCGCATGGCTGATCTCTTTCCCAGGCCGGTACACCAATGCGTGCTGGTAGGCGTTGAGAAAAATGGCCCACCTAAGCATTCTCGGGGACAGGATCTGTGGCGTGGGCTTATCTGCGGTGAAAATGCCTAGTAGGGGCTTGTGGTCAGTCACGATGGTGAAGGGGCGGCCGTACAGAAAATCGTGAAATTTTTTGGTCCCCGCAACTATCGCCAGCGCCTCCCTGTCTGTCTGGGCGTAGTTTCTCTCCGCTTGGGACAGGGACCTGGAGTAAAACGCTATTGGGGCCTCCCTCCCGTTTTCCAACACGTGGCATAACACTGCCCCCACCCCCACCGGGGATGCATCACAGATCAGTACCACCGGCCGTTTGGGGTCGAAATGGGTCAGAATGGCGTCAGACGCCAGTAGTTGTTTCAGTTCCGTGAATGCCCTCTCCTGGTCATCGCCCCACTTCCATGCCGCATCTTTCTTGAGCAACTTGTGAAGCGGCTCAGCCACCGCAGCCTTCCGTGGAAGGAAGGAGTGGTAGAAATTTAAGAGCCCTAGGAACGACTGCAACTCGGGCTTGGATGTGGGGCGAGGAGCTTTCTTGATGGCGGCCACCTTGGATTTGGACGGTTTGATCGCCTCGGGTGTTACTCGGAACCCTAAGAACTCAACCTCCTTCGCGAAGAAGACGCATTTGTCTTTTCGCAACCTCAACCCCGCCTGTTCGAACGCCGCCAGGACCTTGTTTAGCCTTTCAGCCAACTCAACCTCACTCCCCCCCCCCCGTTATCAATACGTCATCAAAATATGGTAAAACACCATCCAGCCCTTTGAGGAGGCGTTCCACGAGCGACTGGAAAATTCCAGGCGCCGAGTTCATGCCGAATTGGAGGCGCGTCACCTGGAACGCCCCCTTATGCATGATTATGGTCTGTGCAGCAGCTGCGGCAGGGGTTACCATGAGTTGCTGATAGGCCTGTGCCAGGTCGAGCTTAGCGAAACACTTTCCCCCATGTAACCTGGCTAGCAAATGGCTGACCACCGGCACCGGGTACGCATTAGGGCGGATTGCCTTATTAATGGTGCACTTATAATCGGCGCAAATGTGAACCTCCCCATTGGCCTTCAATGCTGTGACAATTGGAGTTTCCCACTCCGCGGAATCAACAGGAACAAGAATCCCCTGGCCCACTAATTTGTCCAGTTCCGCCTCTATTTTGTCCTTGAGTGCAAAAGGCACCCTGCGCGGTTTAAGTCTGATTGGGCGGACCTCCGGGTCCAGGTCGAACGTTACTGGGGGTCCATTGAATTTCCCAAGTCCCTTCTTGAAGACTTCGGGGTGCGCGTCGCACACCTCCTGTATCGGGTCAGACCCAACGGCGTGCACCCCCCCCCCAATGAACAGTCCCAGGGGCTGAAACCATTGAGTCCCGAGGAGGCTGCAATTACCTCCCTTAAGAACGACTAGGGGGAGTTCCGCGGCATGCCGCTTGTACTGAACCTGGAAATTCCCAACCCCCAACACCGGGATACTGTTCCCTTGCACGTCCCGAAGCGTGGACCTCAACGCTTTGAGCTTGGGCCGTACGCGGGGGGCAATTCTCAGAAACTCCCTCTGGGAAATAATGGAGTAAGAGGAGCCAGAGTCAATCTCCATCCTAACAGGGGCCCCTTGCACCAGTACCTCAACAAAGTAACGGGGGTGTCCCAAGGACACGCTGAAAACCGGGGCGTCGTCGTCGCTGTCGTCGGAGATGTGGCCCACGCCGTCCTGCTTCCTCGTGGGCCGGGCGCCATCCTTTAGTCTCGTCGAGCGGTCTGGCCTCGTTGGGCGGTCGGGCGAGCTCCTCCGGTCCCTCGCTGGGCGGTCGGGCGAGCTCCTCCGGTCCCTGCGTCGTTGTCTGCAGACTTTGGCTATGTGCCCGCGTCGCCCACAGTTGTGGCACTCGGCCTTTCTGAACGGGCACCTGGCACGGTCGTGAGCCGCCCCGCAGCCGTCGCAACGCCGGCCCTCCTTTCGGACCTTCCGGACGTCCTCGTCGTCGCTGCTTTCGGCGGACGATTTCAAAGTTCGCCGGGCTGCGTGCACCGAACTCTCTGCTTTGTCGGCCTTCGGCCGCCAGTCCTGGAGCTCTTGCACCCCGGCCTTCATGGCTTCCGCGGCCTGTGCCGCTTTCAGGACCTCCTGCAACGTGGGGGCAGCTCCTGATTCATTAGCGTGCGCTGGATCTCGGCGTCCTTCAGGCCGCATAGCACGCAGTCCCTGAGGGTGACTTCCAAATTCTCCCATTTGCACGGGCCGGCAGCCAGGCGCAGGGCCGCTACGAAAGCGGCGACCGACTCATCAGGCGCTTGGACTCGCCTCCAAAATGCGCTCTGAACGGGACACATCGCTACCGAGGGCCGGAAATGGTCTCTCAGCACCGTCAGGAGCTCTTTTGCCTTGAATTCAGCCGCCTTCTTGGGTGCGATGAGGTCAATCAGTACTCTCTTTCCGTCGTGCCCGAGCATTCTGGTGAGGATGGCTCTCTTCTTTGCCTCGTCCGTCACCTCGAACTCCACCAGCGCACCTTGGAAGTCCATTTCGAAGAGTTCCCAATCTGGCGGTTTCTTGATGTCGAAACTGGCGTATGTCTTGGTCCCGTGGGCAGCCATGATCCCACCTTCATCGCCAATTTAGTGTATGGGACCAAAGACACCAGGACAGCCGAAGAACTGGCTTAACACAACTTTATTACATGCTGGTCAGAGGGAACATGAGGTAATGGCGGACGAACAGCCCAATATATACAGTGGCTATACATTTGAATGTGGCTCCTTGATAGCCTATTGGCTACAGGCTGCGTGACGTCATTGCAGGTCACGCCCTTCTTGTCCAGGTGAAGGTAGTGGCGGGAATCTTCCCGCGCTGTTGTTCTAGGTGAGTCTTGGACCAATGAGCTTGGACGCTCGCTATTGCCATCTAGTGGTCACTAGCTCGCGTCCTATTAAGGTTACAGTGATTCAGCTGGAGGTTACAATGTTACACATAGAAGAGGTTACATTGGATACACATGGATAGGTACATTGTTTAAAGGCACAGGCTTTAGGACACAACACTACTGTTGGATGCTCAAACAGGAAACAGGAAATGGAAGGCGAAAACTTGTTCAGAGGAGCATAAAAGAAAAGAAGAAAAGTTTTCACAGACAAAAAATAGTGAACACGGAATGTTAAGTATATATTATGAAGAAATTGTGTGTTTAATTATAAGAAACAATATATTTAGTTCATTGTAATACAATAGTGATTTTTCTCATAACTTATGCTTTTTTAATGCAAAACCCTTATATTTTGCAAAAAAACTGTACGTGATGGGGGGGAAATCAAAGTCATTTTTTGATTCAGCACACTAGAAAACATAAAATTTACCAAAAATATCCTATGCAGCTGATTTTTTTGTGTGTGCAGATCATAAGTGTAATCTTAAGTGTAGAACCTTTGATTTTGTGGGTGCTTTTACTTACAACTCCTCCAGTGGCTTAGTGGTTATGGCTCTAGGTTTGGAGACCATAAAGATAGGTTCAATTCCTGAGAGCTTCATGATGAGGGAACATGAAAGGAGCCTCATTTGGGCATCCCCTACAAAAATTATTTCGTCCCAGAATAATCTCTGACATGAAAATGAACAAAACTACAACTACTATAGTTCCTTACTAGGGGGCTGCAGTGGCTTTATCCACAGTTCTTCAAACCTATATAAAGAGGGGGGCATAATATCCAACTTTCACATCTGACAATATGTTCATCTCACCTTTATTTTCCTGGTTTACATGCTCTTCTAAGGCTTAAGAGGCAGAAAGACAGGCCTTTTAATAATCACATTGCTGCTGTATGAGTAATTTTACACATGTTCACTTCATGTCTAAATATGGGCTGTGAACAATTGAAGCATGTCTTGCAGCAGAACAAGCTCACCTCTTGTAGTACATTCATGTCGCTTCCCGGCCATGGTATTTTTATGGCAGAAACAATTGACTGGTTGAACTGAAGAATTTAAAATAGATGAAGACTAAATGTAAACCTCAATTGCTGTTTCAGTTTTTAAGTAGGTAGTCTTTCTGGATTAAAGGACTAAGCTGGCTCAAGTGGTTAAGATGCTGAACTTGACGACTGGAAGGTAGGCAGGTCAGCAGTTCGAGACTTGAGTACTGCATGATGGAATGAGCTCCAGTCTCTCTCCCAGCTCCTGCCAACCTGGCAGTTCAAAACCAAGAAATTGCATGTTAATAAAAAGATACCACTTTGGTATGAAGGTAAACAGCGTTCTGTGCACTCCAGTGTCAAGGCATGCCTGCTGCATGTCCATGGAAATTTCTGCAGAAGCAGACAGTGCTGACTCTTTGGCTGTAAACAGAGATGAGCACTGAACCACATGAGCACTGAGTGAGATACGACTGGCTTTCGAGCAAGGGCAACTTTTACCTTTTACCTTTTGTTGTTGTTGTTCAGTTGCACAGTCGATTCTGACTCTTTGCGACCCCATGGACCACTGCCCTCCAGGCACCCCTGACCTCCACCATCCTCCTCAGCCCGCCCAGTCCTGTGCCTACTGCATCTACAACCCCATCTAGCCATCTCATCTTTGGCCGCCCCCTTCTTCTTTTGCCCTCCACCTTCCCCAGCATCAAGGGTTTCTCAAGTGAATCCTCTCTTCTCATTTGATGTCCAAAGTACTTCAGCTTCATCTTTACTATTTGTCCTTCCAGGGAGCAGTCAGGGTTGATCTCTTCTAAGATTGACCTATTTGTCTCTCAATGCCATTTCCAGGGAATCCTAAGCAGGTGAAGGCATCTCCTTGGGAATACCCTGAAGGAAATGGTGAGCCACTGTGTGAGATAGAATGCTGGACTGGATGGGCTGTGGCCTGTTCCAGCAAGACTGTTCTTATGTTCTTATGTTCTCCTCGCTGTCAAGGGTACGCTCAAAACTCTCCTCCAACACCACATTTCAAAGGCATCTATTCTTCTGCGCTCAACCTTTCTAGTGGTCCAGCTCTTACAACCTTATATTACCACTGGGAATACCATTGTTTTGACTATGCAGACCTTTGTTTGCAATGTGATTTCTCTACTTTTCACTATGTTCCCCAGGTTTCTCATAGCTTGCCTCCCAAGAATCAGTTGCCTTTTTATTTCATGGCTGTAATCTCCATCTGCAGTGATCTTGGAGCCTAAGAAAGTAAAGTCTGTCACGGTTCTACTTCTTCCCCATCTATTTTCCAGGGACTGATAGGGCCTGTTGCCATTATCTTGGTTTTTTTGATGTTGAGTCTCAAGCCAGCTTTTGAACTCTCTTCTTTCAACCTAAGGAGCAGCTGCTTTAGGTCTTCCTTACTTTCTTTTACCTTTCTGGTAAATCTTGCTGTTCAATTAAGGACAAGACCAAACACATACATTCATGATTTTACCACACCATGGTTGCTGGATATTGTGGGCAAACCTTGAGGATGGACAAGTCTCTTGTATCATATCCTGTCTAAGAAAGTGTCAGAGCATCTGGCTGGCCCGCATCAGAGACATAATGTTAAACTGGGAAATCATCAGGGATCAGTTAGCATCAAGGAAGTTCTCCTGGTCTTAAGCTATGGAAAATATCTAACATTTTCAAGCTTTATTCCTTCTTTCTTCCGTTTTAACTAATTTTCAGAAAATACTGCATGTTGCCTATTTCCACTGGGAGAGTAATTTCATAATAGTGCCAAGGTGCGTATGTCAGAAAAACAAAGATTGGGTAAAACAAGAACTAATCTGATTAACACCTCATTAGGCCTTAGGACTCCCTCTTGATTTGGTTGTAAAGATAGTCATAAAACAAAAGTGTAACAGACATGAGTCTAAACGTATGCACCATAAGTGGTTATGGATATCTCTGTAATGTCCATGAATGAATACAATTCTCACAATAGCATTGATATTTTGCTTTGGAGTGATTGAAATACTTTACTGACAACAAAATAAGTGTTCACCAAAGACCTGCCAGACCCTATATTCCAAGGGCATAATCTTTGATATGCAAAGGCAACAGTGATTCTTCTGAAGTTTTCTATTAAATCCAGAGATGTGAGAACAGGCGTTCTTTTGTATTTTGTTGCACACGGCACTGGGAGGACTTTTTCCTGAGTAAAAAAATAAATTAAACAAGTACATTGGTACCTCATACAACAATTTGAATCCGTTCCATGGGGCTCGTTGTTGTACAAAGCAATTGCTATATGATGCATGCATCATATAGCGATTTTCCCTATGAGATGCATCATACAACAATTTTTTTCACTAAGTGGTTTTTCCCATTGAAAAATTGTTGTACAGTTTTTTTCCATAGGAAAAAAAACCTAATTGTCATGCGATTTTGTAGTTATATGGGGCAATTATTGTATGAGGCTCCACTGTATCTTAATCATTAATCATTACCTTAGCTCAGTGATGGCTAACTTTAGCACTCCAGGTGTTCTTGGACTTCAATTCCCAGAAGCCCTGTTCAACAGAAGTGCTGACTTGGGCTTCTGGTAATTGAAGTCCAAGAACACCTGGAGTGTCAAGGCTAGCAATTACTGCCTTAGCACAAGTAATTATGGTAATTTGAATGGCAAAAGAAAGTGGGATTATTGTGCCTTTAATTGGTGTGCAATATTTGCATAAAATAGGTTACTGTGGTGGCTTAGTGGTTAAGACGCTGAACTTGACCATACCTGTCAAGTCTCCCATATTGGATGGCAAATCCCATATATTACCCCTCTTTCCCCCTCTTTCTCCCTCTTTCCCGCTGTCATCCCGAATTTGGAACGGCCAGAGGTGGGGTTACTGTGCATGCATGCCATCAGAGGCGGAGGTGCGCATGCGCGAGGTGTTTCTACACATGTGTGAAGGGGTTACTGCACATGTGCACCTTCAGAGACAGAGGTGCACTTGCACAAGGGGTTTCTGCACATGCACAAAGGGGTTTCTGCGCATGCACGAAGGGGTTACTACACATGCATGCCTGTCAGAGGCAGAGGTCTGCATGTGTGAGGGGTTACTGCATATGCACGCCCGTCAGAGGCAGCGGTGCTGCCCATATTTTCACAACCGCAACTTGACAGGTATGAACTTGACAACTGGAAGGTCAGCAGTTCAAGACCTGAATGCTGCACAATGGAGTGAGTGCCTGTCTCTATCCCAGCTCCTGCCAACCTAGCAATTCAAAAGCAAGAAATTGCAAGTAGATAAATAGCTACCACTTCAGTGGGAAGGTAAATAGCATTCTACGTCTAGTCATGCCTGCCACATGTCCATGGAAACATTTACAGATGCAGACAGTGCTGGCTCTTTGGCTATAAATGGAGATGAGCACCGAACCCTAGAGTCAGATGCAAATGGCTTTTACTCAAGGGCCACCTTTACCTGTTTGCATAAGAAGGTATATACCATATTTGCTAGCAAATGGGGGGTGTTACTGATGTATAAGATGCACTCCATTTTTCTAGTGTGTTTTAAGGGGCGGAGTGTGTCTAATATGATGGCAAATATGGTACCTGCTGAAATAGTTGCACCTGCTTCTTCACAATCCTCAAACCACCTTTGTGTAGTGTTTTTAGACTGAACATTCTAGTAGGAATACAAAACCAAGACAGGGAACTTTACTTTTTGGACTACTGTTTTCAGAGTTCATTGGCCCATGTGGCTGTGGAAGAGTTACTTTTTTAGACTGTAGTAGTTGCCTCAACCACTATGGCCAACTTGGCAAAGGATTTGAGAAACTATAAGCCCAAAGGTAAATACTGTAGTCCCTGCTCTGGTCTATATCACAAAGTTTCATTTTCCCAGCAAAAACTAAAGATAGTATAACCCCAACATAAAGAATTATATTCTTTATGTTGGTGGTTAGTGATTTGCATTCTCTATAACAAATCATTTGCAACTCTTTCAGAAGAGAAATCTCTACCTTTAGCCAACTGAGATGTTCATGAATGTGGTTCTATGCTATTGCCAACTGGTTACCTTCTTCAGTATACCCCGCCCCTAGAAATTATATACCAGTTCCAGCAGTATACTGTGCAGTTCACACATGTGAAAGGGCAGAAAACTGAAGTAATAAATCAATGCAAGACAACACAACTTTATTCCTCCTTGTTCTCTGCAACTTCATGTCAAACTGGTCCAGACTCCCACTCCCCCACCCATGAATAAACAAAACAAAACAGAAACAATTTGGCAGGGTAAGCAGAAGCAGCTGTTTGCTGTGGCTTTACCAAAGATATATGTATCTCTTCTGTGTGATCAATGGCTAAACTCAGACTGGCTCGAGTCATTGATCACCATACAGTGATTCCAGATGCTATGAAATCTGTCTAGCTCAGGGTTCCAATCTTTTCAAGCTGGGGGCTGGGTCATGCACTCTCAGTCAGATTCGAGGGTTGGATGGCCATTTTGCCTTGCCTGCACGATGGGGGCAGCCATTTTGTCCCAATAGCTTCAAAGGGGTGGCCATTTTGTTTCTCAGATGCCCTTGAAGAGGTGGGGGCCCACATGAAATGGCATTGTTGGCCACATCTGGACCACAGGGCTTAGGTTGGGAACCTGTGATCTAGCGGCACTTAGAGCTTACAGGGAATGGGAGATGGAAGAACCCCTTTAAGGAAACTGAGAGAAGCAGTAACGAAACAATAATGGCAATTTTTGTTCACTACACATAGAAACATGCATTCTTTCTGTTTGATCATAAATTGTTTCGCATAAATATTTATGGAGTCATAGAGGTGGGATATTACATTGAATAGGCTCTTGCTGGGGAATTGGAAAACAACCTCCAGCGGCAGCTTCACATTTTAAGACCATGGTGTTCAAAGGGAAGGGTCTCCTAGGTGGCATTATCAAATGTTTAGGAGCCAAGGGGAGCCAAGGGTTCAGGAGGTTTTTGCCAATGATTCTCCTGGATCTAAACTTGACAGATTTTTTAAAAAAGTTTAAATAAAGAATGCTGTTGCTCTGCACTTCCAATATATGACAGCCTTATGAATTAGTGATCTCCAAGAGACAATGGTTTCATTTATTGAATCTGTGTCTACCTATCTCCTTTTAGGTCTTCCTCTTTTTCTACTCTCTTGCTTTTCTGAGTATGATTCCAGTGAGTTTTGCCTTTTTCATTATATGCCCAACAATTACTTCAGTTTAGCAATTTTAGCTTTTAGTGAGAGATCAGGCTTGATTTAATCTAGCTTCCACTTATTTGGCATTTTGGCAGTCCATGGCATCTATAAAACTCTTCTCCAACACCACAATTTGAATGAATCAATTTTTTCCTTGTCAGCTTTCTTCAATGCAATTGGGAATACTATAATACAGTGATGGTGAACTTTGGCACTCCAGGTGTTCTTGAACTTCAATTTCCAGAAGCCCTGATCAGCAGGAGTACTGACTTGGGCTTCTGGGAATTGAAGTCCAAGAACACCTAGAGTGCCAAGGTTCACCATCACGGCTATAATATGATCTTAGCTTTAACCAAGTGACCAATTTTTACATTCAAGGATCTTCTCTTGTTCCTTCATAGCTCCCCTTCCAAGTCCTCTTGAAACATGTCTACTATTTACAACTAAAGAATACCAGTTCCTTTATTATAATCCCTCCTTAAGTCTCTTTAGTCTTTGTTAAAACCACACCATGTGGTGTTTTAATTTAATTTTAATTTAATTTTCACATTTGTATGCCACCTAATCAGGAAGCCCAACTCAGGGTGGCTCACACAACAATCATTTTACACACACACACACACACACACGAACGCACACACACACACACACATATATATAGTTATCCTGCTATGGTAATAGAGTAGACGATACTGCCATCAACTCAATGCCAAGTGTCAGGTGGCAGTTAACTAACCTGATAGCCCTGAGGACTAATAGCCTTGGGTGCCAAAGTCCATAGGGAAGGGTTAGGGTCCCCAAGTGGATTAAATCCCACTTGAATCCATATTGATGGTGGGCAGCAGCTTCATCAATACTGGCCTGGGACTGAGGAGGACTTTGCGTGCTAAAAGGGCTTAGGACCAGAAAGTGACTTGAGGAACTGGATCAGTGGTATGGGTGTCATACTGTGATGCGAAAGGCAGATGAAAGGTCACTGCATTATATTTGTAGGACAGTTTTCATGGCAGATCACCATGATAATGGCCAATATTCAGATTTGGATATGGCAAAAGAAGACGACCCTGGGGGCAAAACCAATTCTTCTCCTTTTGGGCATCTCTCTCCCTCTTTCTCCTCCTCCATTCCTTTTATAACCCTCTCTTCTTCCTGCTCTTTTTCGTCTTTCAATCTCAACCATTCTAGCTCTTCCTCCACCCTGTTAACCCTTTCCTCTTCCTCTTTTACTTCTACTCTTATTCCTTCATTCTCTTCCAACACTTCTTCCAACATTATGAAGCCCCCAGTCCCCTCAGAATCACCTCTACCCCCCAGTTAACTGGGGAATCAGAAGTATCAAACTCCAGACTGTCATCTGCAAGGGTCAACAGACTGTCTTTTCTTCTGGAATCTCCTTCACACATGAGCCCTCTTATTTTATTAGAAAGAAGTGTGGACATGATTCCTTTAGAGATGGGAAAGTGCACTCAGGTAATTGTTCTCCATTTCAGGGGTTGAATCCATAAGTTTTATGATGGATTTCACCTTGAGTGGCTGTTGTTTGCTATGATGTGGGGAGACTGGTTGGGTACCTATTGTACCTGTATTATTTATGTAGTTGGTGGCTGTGAGGTATGTTATATTGATTTTTTTTCTTATTTCTTATATATTATTTCCTATTGGGTGATTGTTATGTCATTTTAATTGGTTGTAAACTGCCCAAAGTGGTGTATCTAGCAGATGGATTGGGTATAAATGCTATAAAGAAGTAAGTAAGTAAATAGGTAAGTAGGTTAACTGCTATATGCAGTAATCCTATGGAGAACCTACATCCACACAGCATGCTCTCAGCTTCAGACCACTGCTATATCATGCCACCAGACCAATGACAGCTAGGGTCAGGGCTGAAATACTTCTCTCCGGTTACTCCTTCTTTTTTGACTACCATCTTCAGATCTGCTTTGATTCAGATTCCTGCACTGAGCTGGAAGTTGGACTCAATGGCCTAAAAGGCCCCTTCCAATTCAGTTTTTCTTTCTTCTTCTTCTTGTTCTTCTTCTTCTTCTTCAGTGATCCAATTATAAATAACCTCACCAAAGCTAATGTGCCTGTGGCAGATGCATGTGTTGAACAGATGTAAATTTGTAAATGCATATATATTTAACAGACACCCAGGACTGATTACAGCTGTTGTTGAGTAGACTCCTGAGATTAATATGATATTACTCTACACATAAATTTGCTACTGATGTGTGATATTTTATCCTTTGAATTGTGGAAGTTTCCAAGAGGGTTGCCACATTAGCCCATGGTAGTGAACATAATAAGAAAAATCTTGTGGCACCTTTAAGCATGACAAGTTTTATTTGGCATCCACATTTATGGAAAAGAGCCTGCCTCTTCAGATGCATCATAAAGCTTTTGCCAAGTAAAACTTGTCAGGCTTAAAGATGCCACAACACTTTTGTTCCCTTTGGTTATGACATATAAATAAATATGTGATTTGTACTTTATTCTGAGCCATCTCACATTACTGATTGCCAGCCACAAGAATGAAACCAAGAAAATGCCAGTTATGTCATCAATGAGTTATGTCCTCAAATCTTATCTACCTCTGTGTTCCAAGGAACAAGAGGAAAGGGTAGCAGGCACTGCATATTATCTAGCAAAGCTCTTGGGATCAGCTGACTTTTGTTGCCTCATGCACACCTAGGAAAGGTGTGCACCTGGTGGTGCAGTGGTTAAACTGTTGTATTGCAGCTGAAACTGCTTTGTGAGTTCAATCCTGATGAGGGACTTAAGGTAGACTCAACCTTCCATCCTTCTAAGGTCAGTAAAATGAGTACCCAGTGTGTTGGGGACAAAATGCTAATTAACTTGTGAACCACTCAGATAGTGCATTAAGTGTTATGAGGTGGTAGTAAAGGTAAAGGTAAAGATTTCCCTTGCTCTAAAGCCAGTCGTATCCAACTCTAGGGTTCAGTGCTCATCTCTGTTTCAAAGCCAAAGAGCCAGCGCTGTCTGCTTCTGCAGACATTTCCATGGTCATGTGGCAGGCATGACTAGACACTGGAGTGCACGGAACGCTGTTACCTTCCCACCAAAGTGGTCCTTATTTATCTACTTGCAATTTCTTGCTTTCAAACTGCTAGGTTGGCAGGAGCTGGGACAAAGACGGGAGCTCATTCCATCCTGCAGTACTCGGGAATCGAACTGCTGACCTTCCGCCTCCCTCCCAGTCAGCGTCTTAGCCACTTGAGCCACTGCAGTCCCCTATGAGGTGGTATATAAGTGTAATTGCTATTGGTTTTTTTCTATTACAACTCCTTGCATCGCCCTCGGTATCGATCCCCAAAAGTAACATTTCCAAGTTTGGGGTGAGATACTTTGCTTCACTTACAGCTTCACTTGTCCTTTGCCATGTCATTGCAAACGTCTCCTACAACTTCATTTGGCATCAGAGGTGGCAGGTCATGAGGAGCTCTTGGAAAACATACAGAAAGAGACATTATTGCCACTCTCTTTGGTCCTTGCCTGTGGGCATGTTTAAGCAGTTTTCAGTTCAAGTGCACCTTTTCTTCTTATTTCATTTTAATTTGTCTAACAACTTAATAATCCCTTCAGGGAATGTTAGTGCTATAATAAAAGTATGCATAAAGTTCATAAATAATATTGCCAGGCTGGAGTTTCTAATAAGTTCCTCCTCACTCTTAAATATCTCACAATTCTTTCAAGGTTGCAGAAGGAGAAATTAGAGGTGTAGAGAATTTGCTGCTTTCTGATGAACTGAGATAACTGAATCCTGTGGCATGATATGTACTTTTGCACAACGATTGAGTGTATCTATTATTGTAATCTCCCTAGTATGTGTAAATCCATGGCTAAATTTTAAGACCTATGATCAGTGTTACTGTGAGATAGTCATACTACGTTATACATATATACAAATAGTTATACAGAAGCTTTGCAAATGGTGTAATATTCAGAGCTGAATCAGTTTAGTATTCCGGATTCATTTTTTACATCAAAAACAAGCTTTCTCTGTATAGAACCAAACTCTGTTTCTGTGTACAAGAACAAAGAATACAAGTAAAGATAGCACCAAAGTGGATGATCAAATACTGCTTCACACTTATATACTGCTGCACAGACTAGCAAGAGCCATAGAAGGCAGGAGGTCCATAGTTCTGGGACAAAGCATACATTTAAATGTGGATGGTCCTAAGCTCTACACTCCAGTTCTGAAAGTCTGAAAAGCCAATCATAAGACAATACTTAGGTGGACGGAGCAAAAGTAGGGTTTACACTGGGTCCCCCCCCCCAACAGTGTACATGCAGCAGCCTCAGACTATACCTCCAGTGTAGATCCAACCCAATGTTTTGACACAATGTAAGGGTGCTTCTGCCATGGAACAGAGGTCCAAGCTTACATCCATCATCACCATATGTACTTTGCCATCAGATGTGAATTGTGCCTACAATATAGCAATGCTAGAAGCACAGTTAATTTTGGACTAAAGCTTCAAGAATCCCCCAGCCACCATGATTAGTGTCTCTGCTGGCTAGGAAGTTTTGCAAGCTGCAGCCAGAAAAATTAACTTTTCCAAACTTTGCAATGTAGACTCAGGTAAACATGTGTGTGCTACATCTGATCATCATGCCCTTCTACCCAATTTTCTATATTAGAAGAATTATGAAACCAGACACATGTATTTATGAGTCAGATGTTGGACCATACACACAATGGAGATGTACCACCACCACTGCCTCCCTCATCACCAGACGCTCCCTTGGCCAGCTGGCCTGGACAGAAGGAGCAGCAGCTGTGTGGCTTGGGCAGCTACAAAACCACCACTGCTGCGGCCGCCCCAGTACAGGAAAATCTGCTACACACAGTGGGCCCTGTTGGGCAAGCCCCAACCCACCCTGGGCCACTGGCACCAATGGCAACACCGCTTCCCCACCCACCCATCTCCCTCCACCAATAGGGAGGCGAGAGGGGTGGCTCACCACATGCCCCATAGGCTGAAATCCCACCCAGGAGGCAGGGCAGGGACAAGAGAAAGTGCAGGGTGAGTCAGGTAGCAGGTGGAGAGAGGGGTGCAGTTGGTTTGTGGTTGCAATTTGGGTACTCGGTCTCTAAACGGTTCGCCATCACTGCCCTAGACTGTCCAGTGTGAACAGGCTGTCTTAATGTATAAATATATTCCAGCTGCTTTCCAGACCCATTGAATTGTTCATGTTGATCTACTGAGCACTACCTGGGAAAAATTAGGCAAGTTAAATGCTTTGCTGTGTTCTTTCTTTCTTTCTTTCTTTCTTTCTCTCTCTCCTTCCCTCCCTCCCTTCTTGATTTTCAAAGTATCTTTTGGTTTCAAGGAAGCTTAACTGCAACCATCTTTTTCAAGACTTTCAATATGAAATTGGCAAGGAAGCCAACGTGAGTGAAGTTATGCATGTACAATAGGATTATGGATGCATATCTGTCTGTAGTAATTATGATAATTTAAAGCTAGCCTTCTATTTTTTCACTCTGTTGCTATGTTTACATTCGATAGACTATGCATTATGAAGCACATGTTCATGAGGAAAAGTTTAACAAGAATGAAGTCATTTTTGGAGTTTTATTGTGTTTGTGGGTTCTTTTCAGCCTCTATCGCAAATCCTTTCCCTTTTTTGATGAACTCTTTGTCCCTGGCCTACTTTGTTTCCCTACACAGCATCCAAAGTGTGTGTTTTCTAATTATTTTTTTCAAAGAAAACAAAGATCTTATGTTAAACCTATATTCAGAGAATCATTTTCAGAGCTATTAGGCGACACAGTAGGGGAGAAAAATCAATATTTCTCTTGATAGCAACTCTCTGAGAAAACAGCAACATTGCATATTATATGTAGAAACTGCAAACAGAACATATTTTTATTCTGTTTTCACCAATCTGTCCCGAAGCTTCTTTTTTTCCCTTCAAGTGCATTCAAGAATTTATGATACAGCTCCATCTTTCTTATCTTTCAGAAAGTGTCTATATTCTTACTTGCTCTCTAATGATTAAATAACTTTCTCTGCTTGTTTTTTCCATACTTTACTCAACACCCCTACCTTTGATAATATGGAAGTTTTAATACATATTCACTACAATCCCTCAGTTTTAAATGTTTTTGTAAATCATGCATTTGCTATTGGGTAAATCATGCATTTGTTGTTGGAAAAGATCACTAAAGCATGCAGCAAATCATCTGAGCTGGGAGTTAGAGTGTGGGAAATATCCAAATAAACATTCCACACTCCTTTCCTTTTCTTAGGCTTCCTTCCTTCTTTCCATGAAACCACTTCCTATTTCTTCTTGTTCTTCCATTCAAATTAGAAAGTTAGAACTCCAGTTATGAAATCCAGTTCCAGGGGATCTGTAGCCAAATTCAAGAACCTTTCATCCTCTGCTCCTCTAAGAAGAGTCCCACCACATTTCATGATGTCAGGGAAGCCGCAAGAGATGCAGGGGGTCAGACTGCACCAGACTGTACAATGACCGTGTGATAAATTCAAAGGTTTCTACACTTCGCCAAATGGCTGAGTAAAGTCCTCACTGCCAGCTGTTAGAGTCAGCCCTAGGCAAGACTCGAGTCAGTCCTAGCCAGAACAGCCAGTGGTAAGGAAAGCTGAAAACCCACAACATCTGAAAAATCACACATTGTCCACCCCACCATATAGGAATCACACACCCAAAGAGAGAGAGAGAGAAAGAAAGAAAGAAGGAATACTAACTCCATTTTAAGGAAATGAACAAGTGTACCCCACAACACATTAACATAGAAGCACATGAAATTGGGATGAGTGACATATACATTACGTTTGCAACATTCCCTGTAACATTCAGCGTCATCCTTTGTTGTGTCCATGAGTGCTCTGTTACATACACACAGAAGGATCAAGAGAAGTTCCTGCAGTTTTATTGCTCACAATCAATTTCAAAGAAATCCATCTAACATTTATCCATATGTTATTCCTCCTAGGACTAGCACCAGTACAGGCATGAAGCAGCATAAAGATCTTGCTTCCATAAGGCATTTTGAACTGCTGTGTGTGTGTGTGGGGGGGGGGCAATTCAGATATTGCAAAGGTTGTACAAAATATGCCATTGTGTTTCAGCTTTACAAGGTTCAACCTTTCCCTATAACAGTGGTAGAGAAGATGCTAGCCACATCCCAGGACCAGTCAATGATTGAGAGGGAGGTTCTGTCCCCACCCAAGCTTTGTGTCACTGCTACCAGGATTGAGCACTAAGAAGATTCATAAATTGTAATGCTAGTGCTTCATTTCTTGCTCTGCTCCAAATAGCATACCAGTGTTGGTATGCCAAGAGGCCAAGAGTAAAGGGGTAGAGGTAGGGAGAGGACATACAGAAAGCAAACTTTGTCTTCTTCCATTGTTGCTCATCCTGAGATTTCTCAAACTGTCTGGACTCCCAGAGAAGCACAATAGTTTCCTGAGATTTCATAAGGTGTCCTGAGACTTATCAACTGTAAGAGAAAAGCAACTCCAAAACTCATGAGCTTAGTGCTAATAAAAAGAAGCGTCTTTCCTGCTGTCACCTGACAAAACCAATACTGAGCAAGAGTTGGCAATGGAAGAGCATGATTTGTAATTCTTACCCCAAGAGACCCATCAATATGTCTGCCCTTGCCACTAGAAAGAATGAAGCAGAAATGAGTATTTTTGGAGTAAGAACATAAGAACAGCCTTGCTGGAACAGGCCACAGCCCATCCAGTCCAGCATTCTGTCTCACATAGTGGCTCACCATTTGCTTCAGGGTATTCCCAAGCAGATGCCTTCACCTGCTTAGGATTCCCTGGAAATGGCATTGAGAGATATTCTGCCTATCTCTCCAACCCGGAGGTTGACCTTAGGTATCCATAATTATAGCCATTGATACCCTTGTCCTCTTAAAGCTGTCAAGACTGACAGCTGTCACCACTTCTTCTGGCAGGGGTTCCATAGACCAGTAATCCTCTGGGTGAAAAAGTACTTTCTCTTATTTGTTTGACAACTTGTACCCAAAAGTTTCATGGAGTGCCTCTAGTTCTAGTGTTGTGCGATAGGGAAAACAGCTTTTCCTTATCTACTTTGTCCACACCATGCATGATTTTATAAACCTCAACCAGGTCACCTCTTAGTCGCTGTCATTCAAGAGTGAAAAGGCCCAACCATTGCAGCCTCTAGATGGTTCCAGTCCTCTAATCATTCTGGTTGCCCTCCTCTGCACTTTTTCCAGCTCTATAATATCCTTCTGGAGGTATGGCGACCAGAATTGTACACAGTATTCCAGATGGGGCCTCACCATAGATTTATAAAGAGGCAAAATGACACTTGCTGACTTATTATCTATACCCTTTCTAATGATCCCTAGCATTGAGTTTGCTTTTTTCACTGCTGAGACACACTGGGTTGACACCTTCATTGAGTTGTCCACCAGGACACCAAGGTCCCTTTCCTGGTTTGTCACAAAGAGTTCAGACCCCATCAGTTTATAAATGTAATTGGGGGGTTTTACCCCAACGTGCATCACTCTGCACTTACTAGTGTTGAAGCTCATTTGCCACTGTTCTGCCCACTCCTCAACGCAGTGATACATGTTGCCAAAGGTTGCTGAAGTGATGGGACTGTGCAAGAGGCTGCTTGGAGCAGCGGGGACAAAGTGTGATTGCCACCGCTGCCACCATGGCTGATGTTGGAACCATCAGTGGAGGGAGCAGCCCACCTCTGGCCCCCGCACCTATATGTCGGTGGCAGGACCTGCCCAGCAAAAAAAAAAAATGTTTTGGCACCACTGCTTTAAAAAAGCCTGGACTATTGGGCCAGAGAGCAGGCAGGATCAGGCAGGGTCCCATCGCGAGGAGCCTGAAGTGCTACTTGTGAGTAAGAGGATCATTACACACAACAATACCTCATTGTGAAAAATTGCCATCAGAAAAGCCATCTCTTTTGACATAATAGTCCCCTTAGCAATGACCATCATGATTGGTCGTGTTAACTTTGTTCAGTGGAGTAATACAACCCATGTTACAATGAATGTTACATTCCATGCATGAAGAATTGCTGTTCTATCTCAGCCACATGGTTGTTGTGAAAATAAAGTGTGGAGGAAGAGAGAACTGACCACTGCTTGGAATTTATTGCAGGAAAGATAGGGTATACAGGTAATGTACAGGTAGCATAAATAAATGTCACTCAAGAGTATGTTAGTGGTATCAATTCGGGGAACTGCGGACATAAGCCTGCTGTCATCTACATAAGAAATAAAAATGCAATCTGTGCTATGCTTAGGGGATACATCTTCATATGTGAATCACAAACAACCTACTTACTTTATGCTCAAGTGCTTGCAATTTTTCTCCAATACATACATTTTCTCCATTTTCTAAATGCCCCACATAACTCTAATCAGACTGCATGCACATTTCAGTAGTTGTCTGAACAGTCACATTGTCTGCTTTTTGAATTGCACGCTTGTTGGATCGCTGGCCCTAATTATTTTTGTTTTAGCATTTATTCCTGATTTCTCAGCCAGGCAGTTGAAAGAGGCCATGTCATCCTTTGAGAAGTGCCTAATCAAAGGGATGAGTAATCAAACAAAAAGCTTTTTGAGGAGGGGTGGAAATGGACCAATGATATTGTCTAGCTAGTTATTATGTTTTTCGACACTTAAATAGAGTTCCTGCAGAAACTGCCCATTAGCTTGGTGGGTTGGGCTGCTGAGTAACTGGACCGACGCCTTGTAAAGAAGGAATGGCATAGGAAACAGCTGGGGAGGGGGGGAATAGTGAAGTAAAAACACATTGAAAGTGCACATAAACTATTGTCTCTTGTTATCTACATGTCACCCAGGTACTTTGTGAGAATATTTGAGGAGGTGGTTTTATCTCTCTCTCTCTCTCTCTCTCTCTCTCTCTCTCTCTCTCTCTCTCTCTCTCTGGAGGGACACCTTTGAGACGGCAGAGAGGGAGCAAGGAATGCCATCCATTCCTATGAAGACATATATAGGAAGACATATATATATATGGCTGTCTGCATATATAAATTGGCTATAAATTTCCTTCTGTGGCTATGGTGGTGCACGGAGGAATGAGTGAGGAAATATCTGATTCAAGTGTGCACTGCTGCTGAGGCAACCACATGTTGCCATAGCAATTGAGATGAAATGTGCAAGAAGTGAGATACTGTAATTAAATCTAACCCCTTTAGAAGTTTTTGACAGTCTATGCACTGCCAATAAGAAAAAAGTTATCTCCGGTATTAAAGATAAAACCCATTCCTTTTGGAAGTACTTCTTCTTGTTGATATTTTTGCTCTTCCCTTTGCTAAATGCATGGCTCCAGGTGGCTGATTTAAATGTCCCCTTTAATAATCAGATGCAGTCTTGACCTTGGCTTGTAACTGCCAGAAGAGTGAGCTGCTATATTGTTCCATGGGAACTGCTCCACAAAATACCCTGCTATATTTTCCCCCTCTTTACTCTTCTTCTTAAGGTACATTCAAAGCCAGGCTATCGTGTCTTAGATTATGACTCAATAATATCTAGAACGTGCTGCCCTCTACAGGAACTGGTGTTTAAGAAAAAAGAACTTTTGAATGTGTTTATTGATTCAGGAAGTACTGTACAATGAATTAATGTGACCTTATACGAGCCAAAGAGTTCATAGCATATAGTGATACTGGCAGAAGGCTAATACAGAATAGCCAAGCTGAAATGTTAACAGAAGCAACAACTACCATGTCATATTAAAGATCTGTTGAGAAACTGCAGCTAAACATGTCATCACGGACTGAAGTAGTAATTAGAGGAAAATAATTGGCAGCCGTATGAGGCATTTCTGCATCATGGGTTCTTCAGATGTCAACTAGCCAAATGCCAAAGAGGTTTATAACATAGGCTTTCATGAGAGAAAGTCAAACTGTGCGCTGTTTGACACTCCCTAAAAATACAGGGGGGGGGGAATTGATTAAATTTAATCACATGTCTGTTCTGAAAGAATAAATAAATTCTTAGTGCAGTGTAGTATGCTTGATAACTTTACATGATCTGACCTTTGAAGCAATAAAAGCAGGTAGGCTGGATAGGTAACATAGTTAGGTATTACTGTATTGGCAGGTGCAGTATAGGATGCAAAGCAGGCTTCTTCCTTTTAAGCGCTGTTAGACTCGAGCATAATAGTTGTTGATATATGGTAGTTGAGCAAAGGGTTGACACATAATCCTTGGAGGTATTTTATGTTACCAGACTAACTTGCTTGCATGTTTTGTTGCTAACCAATCAGAAAAGGCTCTGCCTTCCTGCCTGAAAATTGATTGACAAAATCTAATCTCTTGTCTCCTGTTTTATGGGGAACAGTTGGCTGATTGTTCTTGAGGGAGATGCAGCCACTTTGAACTCTGTGTATTCCCCCCATACATAGCTATAATAGAGGAAATATCTCTTCATTGTTTCCTTGTAACTAATCTAAATCTTCACCCTGTTCTAACAGACCTGAAACAAATTTGTTAAGATTTTGGAACATATACTGACTAAATAATATTTTCTCTTTTACTTCAAATAAGTAATTATTTTAGGTTGAGAAGCATGGTGAGTGTGAAAGATACTTCAGGAGGAACTTGCAAACAATGCACACCCTAATAATTGCCTCACTTTTGTTGTGCAGCTACGTACCCCAACAATGGGATGCGTGGCGGCAAAGAATATGGCCGCCGTGCACTTTGCTGGCCCCGCCCCATCGGGACAGACATTTTGGCTGGGTGAGGGGGCGGAGCAAGCTCTCTTTTAAAGGGGGAGGCTCTGCACACCCTCGCTGCCATTTTGATCAAGATCGACTGGGCCAAGGGCACGTTTGTTCTTGGCTCCAGCCGATCTACAGAGGCTTTGGGTGGGCTTCGAGCCCGAGCATTGCACGAGCCTCCTTTTTTGCTCCCTTTAGTGTGGCTGCCTGAGCCTGAGCGGAGCGGGCGCCACGCGACTGCGGCTGCAACCCCTGCAGGGGTCTTAACTCAGGCCCAGCAGGGCTGATTGGGGGTTTCGGGGTGAGTGGTCTGCACAGCCCCCCCAATGGCTCCGAAAAAGACCCCTTCAGGGAGGTCTTTGGCTTCGCGCCGCACCCGGTCAACTAGGCCGGCGCAGAGCCACACTAGGCATCAACCTGAGGGCCAGGCCCTGGCCCCGCCCAGGCCATTGACTTTGAAAGTCGGGCCTTCCCCGAGCCGTAGGGCCCGAGTTGGGCCTGGTCCATCAGCCCCCAATGGGGCTTCAGGGCAAGGCAGAGCTCGCTTTGGGCCGGGTCAGGCAATAACTATCCCCCTTAGTGAGGGGAACCGCACTGGGCCTACCGCCACACCAGCAGTGCTTCTGGGTCCCGATAGAGGGGCACCCCAAACGGCCCTGCAGAGACCTTGCCTGCTCAGGCTAGGGCACTCCTGGATCGCATCATCACCTTGGAGAGGGCTGCAGGCCTTGAGCATGCCACTAGCATGCACCAGTCAGCACGTCAATCGACATCACGGGGCCGTGAGCAGGAGGCCACGGACTGGCTTCAGTTGTCGGCTATGCTTAACCCCAGAGTAGAACAGCTTGAGGCTACCCAGCCATTGGCGATGTCCCAGATGGCTGGGGCCACCTCTGCCAGTCAGCCTGCATCTACCCAAGCAGGCACCTCCGGTCTTTTGGGGCCCTCATCATTCGGTCCAGTGGGCTCGAATTAGGCCACGACCTCCGACGCTCTGTACCAGCCAGAACCCCCGGTGGGGGCAACTGGGGGGGTGCATCTGGTGAGTATAATTGTCAAGTTAACTCACACACCATGGCTCCTGGGCCGTTAACCTCTGTAGTTCAATGGCCCTGGCCGCAGCAGTCGGCTCCTGTAATTCCAACTCAAGCCCCCATGCTTGCGGCCCCACAGGTTGGCACTTGGCCAGTGTCTTATCCGCCTGTCCCGCTTGGGGTCCCACCTGCTGGATCCCACATGCCATATCCGATTTGGCCTTATGGCCCACCGGTTAACACGGCCTACCATACCGCCTTCTAAAAAGGGAACCAACCAAGGAGGAGAAGGAAAAGGAGGATGACCGGGATAAGGATATGGGCCAACTGGCTGCCGGCCTACTTGATTTACACCACTGTGTCCATTAGGCCCCCTCCCAGACCTGACAATCCCTTTAATTCAGTACCTGGACATGATATACAGGGCGTACGTTGATTTCCCAGGTCAATCATGGCTCGCTTACGACGAGGAATTTTGTATGCGGGCTGCCCTTCACCCCGAGATGTGTTGGGATAAGCCCAACCAGTTGCTTTGGCTACTGTACATGACACCATCATGCCCTGCATCTGGTGATCATTATCATTGTGGCCATGTCATACAGTGACCCGGCACCGCACAGTCTCCCCACCAGCCGGTGGGGCAGGGGGTTCCAGCCCACCTGCTGTGCTGGAACTTCTCATCCCCGGGCGGCTGTACCCACAGGCAGTGCAGATTTAGGCATGAGTGTTATATCTGCGCTGGACCCCATTCGGCTGTCACTTGCCCTCGATCAGGCGGGTTGCGAGGTAGGGGTCGTGGGCAACAGGGTGCGGGCCGTGCCTCTTCAGAGGCAACAGTATCTGCGAAAGGGCCCCTCCCAAATTCGACTTGAGGTACTAGAACCCTGGCTGAGTGTCTACCCCAGGCGGACCGATGCAGCTTATCTGTTAGCAGGGTTTTCTGTGGGCTTTCGCATTCCTTTTGCAGGTGTACGCGCACCACAGGATGCACCCAATTTACCATCACTAAGGGGTAAAGAGGACCTGGCCCGGGCAAAGATTTTTAAGGAGGTACGGGAAGGATGGGTAGCTGGCCCTTTTAACGAACCCCCGTATCCGAATCTAAAGGTGTCCCCGCTTGGCTTGGTACCCAAAAATCACCAGGTGAATTTCATCTGATACATCACATGTCTTACCCGGCGGGCTCATCTGTCAATGATGCTAAATCGGAGGAACTCTGTTCCGTTTGATATCCGTCCTTTGACCAGGCATTGCAAATGGTCCGTTCTTGTGGTCATGGGGCACTGCTAGCCAAGTGTGACATTAAATCCGCCTTCCGGCTTCTTCCTGTACACCCAGATGACTTTGAATTGTTAGGTTTTTGCTTTGAAGGAAAGTATTTTGTCGATAAAGCCATGCCTTTCAGCTGTTCTATATCCTGCTCAGCCTTCAAATGCTTTAGTTATTTCCTTCATTTGGGCATTTATTCGCCGTTCCGGGGCCCACACCGTAGCTCACTATTTGGACGATTTTTTGTTTAGTGGGAGGCATGACTCTGGAACATGCGAACAACTGCTCCGTACTTTTCAGGGGCTCATGACCGAACTGGGGGTACCTTTAGCCACTAAGCTGACATTTCTGGAGATCGAAATTGACACCATAGCACAGACCTTCAGGTTACCTAGGGACAAGGCCGTCCGAATCACAGATGTGATTTTAGCCATGCTGGCCAAGCATAAGGTATCGCTCCATGACCTGCAGGTGCTTCACGGATATCTCAACTTTGCTTGTAGGGTGGTTACACCTGGCCGGGCTTTTTCTAGGCGCCTGTGCGATGCTATGGTTGGTTTATCTCAGAAGCACCACAGAGTCCGGCTCACGAGAGGGATGAAGGCCGACTATGTTCAGTCAAATTAGGGGCTGGCTCAGACTCCTGCACTTCAACCTCATCCCAGTAAAGGTAGGGGGTGGTCTGGCTAGCCTTTCTGGCCAACTTCAATTGAGTTTCCTTTTGGCGCACGAAACTTTCTGTCACGCCTAAATTTCAGGTTCAGTCGGATGCGTCAGGGTCATTAGGGTATGGCATTTATTTCAATGGCCGATGGTGCTATGGACAGAGCCCCAATACATGGCAAGGCACGGAGCTACTCAGGGACTTAACCTTTTTAGAAATTTTTCCCATCTTGGGTGCATTGATGTTATGGGGTGATATTTGGGAGAATTCTGTGGTTCACTTCTGGTGCAATAATGCTGCCGTGGTACAAATTGCCAATGCTCAAACGTCCCATTCTCCCAGGGTCATGGCTCTGGTATGCCAGTTTGTATTGTGCTCCTTGCACCTTAATGTCCTTTTTAAGGCCAGGGATGTGCCAGGCATTGATAATGATATTGCCGATGCTTTATCCCCCCTGCAGATCACCCGGTTTCGGGCTTTAGCCCCAGAAGCCGAGGAGCTTCCCTCTCCACTTCTGAACGAGATTTGGACATTTGGCGAGGAGAAGTGAGCTGGGCCATCAGCTTGTCCCTGGCCAGCTGCACCCGTAAGGCGTATCACCAAATGTATCTGGCCTTTCTCGCATTCCGTCAGAACTTGTCCCTGCCTGACATTTGGCCCATTCCAGTTGACCATGTATTGCAATACATGGTACACTTGTACAGATCGGAACTGGCTGCTCGTACCATACGAGGGTGCCTGTCCGCTTTAGCTTTTGCCGCAAAGATCCAGGGCTATCAGGATACCACGGGAGATTTCCGTATCCAGAGGGTCCTGGAGGGATGGGCTCATGAATGTGGCCCTTGCTTTGACACACAGCAACCGGTATCCCTGACCCTTCTTTTGAGCCTGGCTGAAGCCTGGCCAGCTCTTTGCCATGACCAGTTCGAGGCAGCCCTTTTCCATGCTGCCACCACGAAAGCATTTTTCGGGGCTTTTAGAATAAGTGAACTGGTTGCCTTCCCACATAATGACAGGTCACTCAGGGCCCTGGAGCTGGATGATGTCTCGCTCTTGCCCGGGTCAGCCCAATTGATGGTCCATTATTCCAAGGCTGATCAGCAGGGCAGGGGCAGTACTGTCACTCTCCTTAGTTGCAGCACCCAGGCAATTTGCCCAGTCTTAGCCTTGACATCCTTTTTGGCTGTCCGTGGCACCACCCAAGGGCCCCTCTTCTGCTACCAGGATGCATCCCCATTGATGAAATACCAGTTTTGGAGGGTTACAGGGACGGCCCTTTCCAGCCTGGGGCTCCACGGAGCATGTTATGGTACCCATTCATTCCATATGGGTGCTGCATCGACAGCTGCAGCTTTTGGGTACTCGGATGATGACATCCGTTGGGGATCTGCTCATTTTCGATCGTATGTTCACCCCATGTTGCATTGAGCACCTTGCTGGCACTTGTTCTCTCTGTTCTTTTTCAGATCCTGGGCACATGGATGCACCGGCACAAGTGTGGCTAGTGGGCCACAGTTATGTTTTCTGGGACGCCTGGCATGCTGCTTCGTCAACATGGGGCGCACACCTGGGGCTTTGTGCTGTTGCACTTTTGAGGTGGTATGGTTTTCGAGGAATGAGGTGGCATGAGCTAATGGGGGTTCTGTTCCACCTGATATATTGGTGATACACCTAGGCGGTAATGATCTGACCCAAATTACTGGCCTGGAATTAATCATATCCATGAGGAGGGACCTTGACCTGATTCACCAAAGTTGGCCACAGTTCTGGATTGTATGATCCCAGATCATCCCATGTTCATTTTTCCGGGGAGGTATTGATCCCCATCGCATTGACCGGGCCCGGCGGTCTGTTAACCGGGCATTGGCCCGATACTTTGCTGAACATGGTTTGGGGACATTGGTCCAGCACCCCATGATCCAGATACAGGATCCCAGTTTGTACCGTGGAGATGGGGTGCACCTTTCTGCACGAGGCATTGGCCTCTTTGTGGTGGCATTGCAAGTGGGCCTGGTGACCCAGCTGGCGGTCAGGGGGGCAGTGAGTCGTGTTAGACTCCTCCCTGTGTGGCGGCTAGCACTGGTAAGGAGAAAGTGGGCGACCCATAGGAATCCAACAGGTATGCAATTCGTTGGCCACCTGGAGGACAAGGTAGAGGGAAACTTGGATGGCCAATCAAGAGCGGATCATGAACAGGGTGATGCTATGCTCAAGACAGCATGCAACACCTTGAGATTTTACCGGATCTATGTCAGAGGCTCGAGTTAACATGTAGCATTCTGACGGGGGTCAACAATTTGTTTCATTGGTAAACAAATAGATACATTGTAGCCAATTAAGAGCCTGAAATTGTGTTTACTCCTTATCAGTGCTATTTCGGCCCGTTTGCCTTAACATTGGTTAAGGAAAGTTGAAAGTCGAAAGTTATAAGTTAATAAAGTGGCCCAATTTTAAATCCATCATAAGTGTCCATTTAGTTATTGGGGAGTGGGTCGGGCAAAGTATACTTAATAACCGTGTCATACAAAGGTAACTAACATTGCAATGGAAATCACCAACTTCTTCATCCATAAAGTGAGGCAGATTAATGCCACACTAGCTACAAAGTTGGGAATCCAAACCAATAATGTATTGCTAGTCTCAATTATTGTTAGTCCCATTGAATCAATTAGCAAAAGGTAAATCAAGACGTATTCAAATCTCACTGAATCAATGGGTCTACTGTAGTAATAACTAGCAATAGGACCGTGGTCCTAGAAAATTCTCTTCTTGTACTGTGTCAGATCACTTATTCATCTAACCCAATAGTAGTTGCCCTTCTATTTCCCAAGAGGAGACATTTCATATCACCTGCTTCTGAACTTTTTGACTGGAGATGCCAAGGATTCATCAGGAAACCTTATTTGTGTAACCTGAGCTTTTTCACCACCAATAGTGGCAGAAGAAGGCAGCTTCTGGTGGGTCCAGACATGGGACAATACACCCCCTCCCATTTTCAGGAATTTGCTCATTGCTGTTTGATCTGAAAGGGGTTTTTAAGTGTATTTACCTGAGTATGTTTAGATATCTGTCCATCTTCCGAAATCCTCATAACATGCTCATGGGACAGTTTCTAAGCACGTTCAGCTGAATGTACTTAGAATTCCTCTTAATGTCTCCATGTCAAATGCCCGAAAGCTGAACATAGGAAGAGGCAACTCATATGCCTTTGGTGCCATATATACTTTGTGCCCTCACTTATTCAAATTTGAACATCTGAATACAGCTCAGGTCAGTGCAAAGGCAAGAATGCCTTTCATGGTGTCTGTGCTAAATTAACATTAAAGAGTAGCCCACAGGAATCTTTCAGGCTTATCTGGAATAAGCCATTATTTCTCAATGAGCAAAAGTAAAAGGAACAGGGTGCCTTGGGTTTATTATTAGATAAAAGGTCAGATTTGCTGTGACATTTTGTAGGAATCTTACAATATGAGCCACACTTGTGTAAGAGTGATGAAAGTACAGGACTTGGATGAAGGAAAGTTCAGTTCAAATTACCACTCAGCTATAACATTCAGAGAGGCAGTGTGGTATAATGGATAGTGTGATAGACTAGGACTCAATCTTAATCTTGCTCATCTTTTACCTTTATATTATCAAAGCACAGTAATTTTCTATCAACAGATAGATAAGTACAGCTATAGCCCATGTGATTGCTGCTGATTTCACCACTCCTGTTTGGAGCTATGAAATCTGAAAATGAGATACACAATGTGTTGCAGTGGATAGAGTGATAGACTAGAATTCAGGAAGCCTGGATTTGAATCTCCACTCACTCATAAAAAGTCACTGGGGGAGCAGAACTGGTAAAGCCACACCTTAAATATCCAGCTGGCTGGATAGCTCAGTGGTTTGGGTATCTGGCTGTGAAAATAGAAGTTGGGAGTCAAATTGCCCATTGTGCCCCTGGGAGAAAAGCCTGTCCATGGTGTCTTGAGAAAACTACACAGTTCAAAGACAACCCCAGAAGAATGGAATGGTAAACCACTTCTGTTCATTCTCTGCCCAGAAAACTCTGGAAAGATTTGCCATTAATCAGAATTTACTTGATAGCACAACATTATTATTATAATAAATATCTCATATGCCTTGAAAACCCCATTAGGGTAGCTATAAATTATATGTGACTTGACAGCACATAATAGCAAACCAACATGTAATGAGTAGTGTGCCATAATTTAATGAGTAATTTGACCTATGTGTCAGTGACTAGCTACTTTGTAAATATATCTATATACCTAAAGCAAAGGTGTGGGTGGCGTGTCCGGAATGGGCTGCCGCACCCCTTGACCAAACCCCGTGAAATTCAGCACACATGTACCTTGCACACGTGAGCAGGTCACTGTCATGGTCCTGAAGCCCATGGGGGGTTATGCCCCCCAAATTGATCCTTTAGTCCTCAACTAATCACAAGGGCTGACCAGGTCTGGGCCTTTGTGATGTCATGCCCACAGACCTGGTCAGCCCTTGTGAGTGGTCAGCCTTTGGGAGTGGTCAGCCAATGTGACATCACAGGGCCCCGCCCCTTGGCCAGGCAGGCCAGCTGGCAGGGCAGGGCAGGAGTCCAGTGGACAGAGGTCAGCCCAGGAGAAGGAGCAACTGAGCAACGCAACCCCGAGAGGTAGGACAACACCCCCCCAACCCCTCCTGGGTGAAGCCTGGCACCCCTGCTAGTACTGTATATGATAGCTTTCATATAGCCCTATTCTGGAGCCTCATCACGGTGCAGAAGAGACCCTGGATTGTCAAATGATACACCAGCCACATACAAGATCTGGCAGATTTTACCTAGCAGGTATGAACCTAATGGCAGTCTGGATTGGTTTGCAGGTGAAGAATTGGCTGCAGCACACATGAGCACAAGGAGGGCAATGAACAGGTGTGATCTGCAGTTGATCTCAGTTAGTAGAAGGAAGGCATACATGCTAACTTAATGAATCAGATTTAATAAGAATATCCAGGCTCTGGTTGTGAGCCCCAAACTGTTATTCTGGGCAATATGTGATTGCTCTTAGGCAAGGTCTGTCACAATCACATCTTGAGGACACTTACTTGATTGCAGGTCTCATAATTAGTTTTATGTAATAGATAAAGAGCTTATATAATGGTCTCCATACTGGCTCCCAATATTATAAATCTCTTGGAAATATGACTATGATCAGGGGAAAAACAACTTTAAGTTGTCTGGTATTACCTAACAATATTTTGGTGTGAAAAGATAGCTTATTGTTGAGTCATCATTTAGCAGCAGTGAGAGAACTAAGCAAGAGAATAACTTTTGACATCTTCTGAATTGATTTGTGCTTCAAGTCTGTCGACTCAGATCCAGGAATTGCTTTATGGCAAGAACAAACATTCTTGAGGGTACGCAAGAGCAAAAACAATTAAAGGTTGAGAAAGGAGCTCACCGAACAAGGAATAAAATAAAAAGAGGATATGGCTAAGGAATTTGACCTCTTCTATGTCATTTGGAGAACCCTGAACAGACTGAAGGTCAGAGTCCCTAAATGTAAGACCAACATGCTCAAGTGGGGGTTGTTGGCAGACAACACCAGGCTACGTGAAAGTGGAGAGATACAGAATCCAGATCTTTTGCTGGTCTGCCGGTTACTACCAGATACTTGTACCAATGAGGATTTATGTTTGGCCAACGACAAAGCCAAAAAGGTGGATTCATTTTGGCAACTTAAAGTCTGCCCTGGACATAAAAGAGGAAGAAGTAGAAGTTAGGTTATCTATAGACAACTTCACAACCGCTAGCTCCTAGTCAGAGGAAGCTCATCCATATCACAGAAAGCTGGAAATCATATTATCCGTGTACTTTAAAGAATGTTTACCATTCTCTGAATTTTACCCATGGCAGCTAAACTGATACACCCACAGATGTCTCTTTTTGTATTTTTAGCCATTGATTTCTTTTGTTTTTGTGTGGCTTCTCATCCACTGTGTTTGGAAGTTAGAATCCCCATGGATAAGGTCATAATAACTAATAACATTTCTTTGCTTTCCAGAGTATTTTTGGCATAATGATAAATTTCTTCTTTCCATGGAATGGTAAGCAGAAAACTATGTTCTGTTTCTGACATGCAATATGTGCAACAGAGAACAAACAAATCGTCATTTTAAAATAATGAAAATTCACTTAAATAATAGAAGTATACAACTTGATAAAATTGTTATTCACCAGCTATAAACACCAAATGAATCTATCTTTAACATTCCTACTGTTTTTTTGTCTAGCATTTTTTTGTTGCTTCTAAAGAAACAGAAAGATTTGTTACTTTTGCTGGAAATGTGTTGGAAACCTGGGGTGTTCACCAATGTGTTTTGCTATATAATTTATTGTAATATATACATACAAACACATATAAATATGGTTTACATAGTATCAGTTGGGACAGGAATTGTGTCTCTCCCTTAGATTGAGAGAGGGTTAGGCCTATATAATGCTTTACTGTGCTGAACTGTATACAAATTGATATTTATTTATGTCCCACCTGGGTTTGTTGCATATGTGAATTTAAAATAGTATATTTTCTGAATATATCACTAAAAAGCTGCATACTACCATGTAGTGAAAAAGCAGTAGCAACACCCAGCTATATTTTTTAACAATTTTTTTTATTCTAAGACTGGGGAAAGACAATATTTATTTTACCCTTTGATCATAACATCTTTGCAACCAAATAAAATGAAAAATTCATCATATTGTACATGTAAAGGTCATTCTAAAATGAGACTTCGTAGAGAAGTAACCTGAATAAGACAAGGCAATAATAAGAAGGGTCATGTTCATCAGTTCTTAGATCTCTGGCCTTGGCCCTCATCCCAACGCCATTTTTTTCTCATTCCTCAGAGATTTACTTGATAATAAACATACAAATCATCACACAACTGAACTATTTGGGCAATAGAAAAATATTGAGGAAAATTTCTATTTTCTCACCCATACAGATGTAACCTTTTGTTACCATTAACTGCTTAAATTTCTCCTGTCTGGTCCTGGAAGAAAGGCAGCTTTTTTTTAAATAAAAAAGTAAAAAAAAACAAACTAGAACACAAAACACAAAAATATCTATTATTCAACACTTTTGATTTAAGAAAATAAAAGCAAAATACCATTCATGATTAGGGTTTGCTGGTTTTCTGTTGTCATTGATACAAGAGAGTCATTTTTTTGCAATTCAAAAGAACATTTAATGAAATGATTTTAGATTAAACCTGGAGGTAATTGCCATGGATCAACCAAATACTTATCCTGTTCCTAATCATGTAACTAGGATTGCAACCTGGACTTTATTATTTAGCCTAAATTTGCCACCACAACAGGTATGATTTCATATTCCAGAGAATGGAATTAGAGTACTTTAAGTGGTTTGAAATCTTTGTAACCATGTAGTTATTCATATTTATTTTGACTACTTTTTTTGAGTAAACATGCAACATGTGCATACACACACACAATCTTCATGTTAATTCTATCTTGTTGTGACATTTATCTTACTGTTCTATAACGATACAGTTAAGCAGACTGTTGTCACCAATTGTAAAACCAAGTTTGTAGTGAGACAAATCTCTATCTATAAAGCAAAGAAGTACGTTAGCATGTCTTCTGTGCACGTGGCTAACCCGTGCCCCACCCCCCCTACCAGCTTCCCTGGACCTACCTTGCGTCCCCCACCTTTGAAAGAGCGGGATCCGGAAGCCCAGAGTGGGGTGCCAGCCCCACCAGAGAGAACCGCAAAAATCTTCCACATCACAACTGGGCAACAACAAAGGGAGGGTGCGCTCACACGCAACAGTGCACAAGTGTCACAACCAAGCAACTGACCAGTGATGCAAGGCCGCCAGAGGCGGCCGCCGCCACCATGTACAATCAAAATCCTTCACTGGGGTCGCAAGGCCACCAGAGACTCCACCCACCCCTCCAGAAGCTGCCGCATGCCTACACACCATCACGTAAGCACTGCCGCCCGAGGCATCCTCCACCTCGCCTCAGCCCCACCGCCTGAGCAAGCCTCCGCCTCACCCTGACCAGGTATGCAAGGCTGCCGGAGGCAGGCACCATGCCCCCTGCACTGAACGCAGCCACAGCACCCTTCAAGCCAATGCGGCCCACCTGGCAGGCTGCTTTTCGCCCAGGGACACGCCTTCCCGGTCAGATGGCAGCCTGTCAGTTCCCTCTCCATCTTGCTGTTTCGCTGCATGGATAGCAGCCTGTCAGCCTCCCTCTCCGCCTGGCTGTTTCGAAGCCGGCTTCGAAACAGCCAGGCGGAGAGGGAAGGTGACAGGCAGGCTGCATGGCCACCACTCAGCCCTGGGGCAAAGCCCGGGCAGGAATACTAGTATAAGATAAAGAATATGTTGCATTTGGTAAGCATGGGATATCCTATTATATCCATTAGGTTTTCCATAGAGTCATGTATTCCACTGATTTCATTCTAAACTTGAATTCTGTCTCTGTAAACAGACTCTGTACTCCTCTGAAAAGATTGCTGTACTTCATTAACAACTATTTTAAACTGGGAGGCAAAAAGATGCTGTATCCTTTGTGTATCACCTATGTTCTACAGGCAAAAGCTCACACATCCTGGTACCTTTTGTCATGGCCATTCAAAGGATGCCATTTATTCTTTTCATTTACTATGTGTTATAGTAGAATGTTTAGCCAATTAGAGTTAAGATGCCTTGTCAATCAAGTAGATTGTTGTAAACCCCACATGTTCCAGTTAGCATACAAGCTCACACACTCATGTCAGTTCAAGGATACCCAGTCTGAGAATCTGACATTATGATCCATCACATGAAGATGCCATCAAGATGGAATCTAAGATAAGCACCTCACGTAACTTACAGGTGCATACACAGCTGCATGGCCAGATATCCAAAACAGATGTCCCCAGACATCACACTAGGGGAATTTTCACATATTGAGATGGGATGTGTTAGTGGGTAAAAACATATAAAAACTGAGGGTTGTTGCACCTTGTTAGCAGACTCCCCAACTACAAGATCCTAAGGAAAATTAGATCCTTCTTCTCACTTGCTCACACAGATCACCTTTCTTCCTAAATAGGCTGCTGCATTCTTGAAAATCTGATCTTCACACACCGCTTAGGTTCTTCTGAAGTTCTCTCTAGAGTTCTGGAGTATGAAACCAGAACTTTCATTGCAAATGCTTCTACGCCCCAGATGATCTAGGTCAATGAGACATCTTTTCGTCTATTTCATAGTGCCACATATCATACATTCCAGGGCAAGCCAGAGAAATAGAAAAACTGGCTCAGTGAGCATTACTTGTTCTAACAAATGAAGGTGTGTTCATATAAAGAAGCCCATTCCTTGGCAGGTGAAGGAAGAAGGGTTGAGCTGTTAATTCCTCTTCTTATGTTTCGCAAATCCTGAAACAAGCACAATCATGGCTTGGACTTCAGTTTCATTCTATCATTCTCATGATAGCTTCTCGTGTGCCAAATATTTACATCCTGCTAAGAGTGATGCAGCCAAAAGATCACAGGGAAAGTCAATGTATATTCTTAATGATTAAAAAGCATGATAGAACAGCATTATGACAAAGGAAAGATGTTTTAATTGGCAATGTTTATAGCCCAACCTTCCTGCGAGCAGCTCAAGGCAGTACCACGTCATCTTATCCACTCCGCCTCTCTGCCAGATAGGGTAGGCTGGGAGAGAATGCTTGGCTCAAATCTGAGGCTAAATGGCAACATGAACTGGAGTGCTGAACTGGTCCTAGATCAGTGATGGCAAACCTTGGCACTCTAGATGTTCTTGAATTGCAATTCCCAGAAGCCCTGATCAGCAGGAGTGTTGACCTGGGCTTCTGGGAATTGAAGTCCAAGAACACCTGGAGTGCCAAGGTTCACCATCACTGTCCTAGACCTTTCATTGAGACATCATATTGAGGATGAGTATTTACATGAAAAGGGACTGCAGTGACTCAAGTGGCTAAGACGCTGACTGAAAGGCGGGAGGTCAGCACTTCGATTCCCGAATACTGCAGAATGGAATGCGCTCCCATCTTTGTCCCAGCTCCTGCCAACCTAGCAGTTCAAAAGCAAGAAATTGCAAGTAGATAAATAGGGACCACTTCATTGAGAAGGTAAACAGTGTTCTGTGCACTCCAGTGTCTAGTCATGCCTGCCACATGACCACGGAAATGTTTGCAGAAGCAGACAGCGCTGTCTCTTTGGCTTTGGAACAGAGATGAGCACTGAACCCTAGAGTTGGATATGACTGGCTTTCGAGCAAGGCAAACCTTTACCTTTACCTTTCTATTTACATGAAATATCAGCACATTGTACTAGGATTTTTTGTAAATTTTTTATATTTGGAATTTGTTAGCAGGGCACAGGACAGAAAAGAAGAACGACCTAACATGAGGGATCAGCCCACTCTCATCAGCCTTCCCTTATCACACAAGTCCAGGTCTTTTGTAGCAAAAGGTTATCCTAGATTAATCTTAAAGTTAAAAAAGTAAGTTTACTCACATTTTTCATCTGTAGCTACAGCCAGAAGGCAGGAGGGGAGGGTGAATGTGGAATACTCGGCACACAAGTGCCCCTGAGTAGCTCTTTCTCTAATGGAGGTCAGGGAGGAAGAAAGCCATCAACAAAATAAAAAGAAATCCCAAGTAAACAAAGGAAGTGGTTGGCCTAAATGTACAAAATCTTGAGTGGGGAGATTTTACAAATCAATTTCGTGGCAACAAATAATAACCCTCAGGTGTAAATGTACTCCAACTCATACCCATGTGAGATTGTTTTCCCCTCCAACACAATGAAGTATTATTTATTGAGGTTAGATTCAAAAAATTGTCTTGGCCAATGTTTGCATTCCCAAACCTGACTTGGATTTAGCACTTCTGGAACAGCAGCTACAGATTACACTTGCAAAATTATCTATGGATACTGAAGTAAATCTATAGTATGCTGGCTAGGTAAGGGATGTATAGAGAATTAGTGAATGACATTCTTCTTCTTCTTTCATGTCCCGATCAAACCCTGGACTGCCAAAATGAAGCTACTTTCTTCACTTTGTCATTGTCCAAAGCCAAGTCCTCATTGGTGCATGTCTCTGGCAGCAATCGGCAGACAAATAAATGAGCTGGATTCTGTATCTCTCCACATTCACATGAATGTTCTCATCTCTTAAACCTAGCCATGGTTATTTCTCTTCTACCGACCCAAGAATGCAAATTGGAGGCAAAACATACTTTTATATTATATCTGCAAACAGATTTTGGAATGGGGGAGCAAACATTGTTCATGGCAATATTGTTTTCTCTGTGTCTGACCCTGGATCAAAAGTAGCCTCTGTTAGTAAATCCAATAAGACAATAGTTATTTGTGTGCAGTAATGATGGAGAAGATGAAGGACTGTTAGTGGTTGGAGTAGGAGAAATGAGACTCTTAGTATAATTACCATATAGATCTATGGCTACATCTCATAATCATGAAACAACATATACATACAACAACATTCAAAACTCCATTAACATAACACAACATTTTCAAGGAAGATTCTCTGCCAATCAATTGTTCACTTTGAACCAGTTCTAAGTGTGTCTTCTCTATCTGAAATGTAAATATATTTTTGTTATAAAACTCAGACTCCATATAATTTTTGTCATTGTAGTTAAATATCTATGTGTTTGAGAGAGAGAGAGAAGGGGAGAGAGAGAGAGGCTGAGAAATATAGGGGATGTGGAGAAGAGAGACAGTTTAAATGATATGTAGGGTGATAAAAGTCAGATAGCCAAAGAAAATAAATTGTTGAATATAATTAATCTGCACCTTAACAAAAACACACTTTCTTTCTCATTTCCACCTCTAGCTGTGCTAATGAATAAAGATTAAATGCACATTACTATGAATAGTCATACAGCATTCTAGGTTTTAATCAAAACAGTTCTCCTGCACTCTGTATGCTAATAAATTGTCTGATAACTGTTAATGTTAAATACACCGGAAGAATTTCATTAAATATCAACATTTTTCTTTAAGGTTAGAAGACTAAATTCTTGCTTTAGTCAGTACACACAGTACATACAGTATATACAGAGCTCTCAGATGCTACTTGGCCAGACTGGCTTGGAAGACTTTGGGGAGTTTTAGCCCAGAAAATGAATGTCCCCAACCTCTATGTGGCATCTCACAGTTAAGATGTTCAGGGCAGTTGCTGGACTATCACCAGCAACCCTTGCTTAGATTCCTGGAATGGCACTGCATGCATTGATTGTGTTACCTGAAGATTGATGTTGACTGCAACTCATATCGATCTAGTCATCTCATTTTTGACCACCTCCTTCTTCTTTTGCCCTCCACCATTCCCAGCATCAAGGCTTTCTCAAGTGAATCCTCTCTTCTCATTTGATGTCCACAGTATTTTAGCTTCATCTTTACTATTTGACCTTCTAAGGAGCAGTCAGGATTGATTTCTTCTAAGATTGACGTATTTGTTCTACTCGCTGTCCAGGGTACTCTCAAAACTCTCCTCCACACCACATTTCTGTGCTCAGCTTTCCTTATGGTCCAGCTCTCACAACCATACATTGCCACCAGGAATACCATTCCATTGACTATGCGAATTTTTGTTTGCAAGGTGATGTCTCTACTTTTGACTATGTTCCCCAGGTTTCTCATAGCTTGCCTCCCAATAATTGGTCACCTTTTTATTTCATGGCTGCAATCTCCATCTGCAGTGATCTTGGATCTGAAGAATGTAAAGTCTGTCACTGCTTCTACTTCTTCCCCATCTATTTTCCAGTGAGTGAAATAGATAATGTTGCCATTATCTTGATTTTCTTGATATTAAGTCTCAAGCCAACTTTTGCACTCTCCTCCTTCAACCTAAGCAAGAGCTTCTTTAGGTCTTCTTCACTTTCTGCCATTAGGGTAGTATCATCTGCATATCTCAAGCTGTTGATGTTTCTCCCAGCGATTTTAATTCAAACTTTTGACTCATCCAGCCCTGCGTTGTGCATTATGTGCTCTGTGTATAAGTTAAATAGGCAGGGTGAGAAAAGGCAGCCTTGTCTTACTCCTTTTCCTATTCCAATGTTCCTTTTCCTATTCCTATTTCCTTTTCCTATTTCCTGGTACATAACATAATTACACCTTGAATGACCATTGTCTGCAGAATATGGAGGTTTATATTCTGCAATTGTCCTGCCTTAGCCAGGGAATTTAATGAAGACCTTGTCCACCACTTGTAAGCCTCCCACATGTTTCGACTGCTTCTTCCACCTGTCTTTCTTATCACAAAAAAACAGCTGTTAAAGAAAAGAGGACAAAATAGCAGCATGTTGCTTTTGTCTATGTGCTCTAGCCTTCCTAGCTTTGAGGGTCCTATGTCATTGGTTTTTACAGGTTTGTTTCACCGGAATAAAGTTCATCTTAATTAACAAAAACAAAAGATGAATGTTTTCACCACCTTTTTTATTTTACATGACACAGTTTGCTCCCTGGGCTGCTTATCAACTGTAGATTATCCTGATAAATGACAAAGCAAGTTTCTTGTCTTCAGCTTCGTAGCCTCTTTGTCAGAACATCACCTTGTTCAACCAAACAGCTTACTTGATGAGTGGCTGCCCCAGTTATTTGGCACCCAAACACTGCTGGGCGAGATGCCAGCTTGTGTTCCACCACTATTTATGGCTGTGCATTTAAAGTTCAGCTATGCAAATCATAAGTATTAAAAAAAAGACGTTGCAGATTTGTTTTTGAAATGTATTATGTGGCTCAAAAGGTCAAATTGTTTGTTTTCTCTGCAGTAAAAAAAACAGTTTTGTCAGTAATGATCAAACAGATCTTCACCTTTTCACATATTTAATAAAAAGGCTGAGTCCAATTGAATGCAAACAACTCTTCACTCCCTATGTAAGAAAAAATAATAATCATATTGAGTACTTTAGTAATGGAGGAAAGAGAACCAGATAAAGAGTAAGAGAGGGGGACTACATGATGACGTGCAAAATAAAATTTCCATACAGCATAACATAATCCTTGGGAGGGAAACATACAATAGCTTTGGGAAATATATGTGGGCACTTTAGAGAACAAATATTAATCCATACTGAGCAAGTGACAAGCATAAGGTGGGAAAAATATTTTATATAAACTTTATTTGTTCCTGGCTCAGAATGATTGGCAGATTATTAGGGGGTGGACCTTTTCTTAGCAGAAAGACTGTGGAAACCCAGGAAAATCTGGGTTTTTGTTAGTCCCACAGTACTAAAGTCACAGAAAAGTCCTGCCACGGTAGTAATATACCAGTGCTATTCACCATTGATAGCTGAGTAGGAAACAAATCCTGAAAAATATGCAGGTTGTAAGTCCATTCTATGTGTATTCACTTGGCCATAATTAGGCCACAATCACATAAGACACCAGAGCATACCTGTCAAGTATCCCGGATTGGCCATGATTTCCCATATTTCTCTGCTCGTTCCTCCCCTTTCCCACCACCGTCCCGTATTTGAACGGCAGGTAAAGGGGTTACTGCGCATGCATGCCAATTGCAAATGGGCTCTGCGCAAGCACAGAGGGGTTCTGCGCATGCACAGATGACTTGTTGCAACACATGCGCACCCAGGCCGGGGCAGTTCCCGTATTTTTAGGAGCCGTGCTTGACGGGTATGCACCAGAGGTGACAGGCTATGAGAGAACAAGGCCTTGGCTATATGAGGTTGGCAGACCCTCTTTGCTTTACAAAGGTATAGAGCAGGGGTGCCCAAACTATGGCCTGGGGCGGATCTGGCCTCGGATGCCAATTCATGCCCACAAAGCCCTTGTTGCTCCTGGAAGCAGAAGTAAAACGTGCCCGGATGGGCGCATTTTATTTCCGCTTTTGGGAGCAACAAGGGCTTCGTGGGCTGGATGAATTGGTGTCGCACCCGGATCCAGCCCACAGGCCATAGTAACCAGCCTACAAACAACATGACTGGCCCACAACCCAAAAGGTTTGGGGGGGCGGTGTAGAGTGTGTTCTTCTGATCTGACAGGCTTGGTAAAGTGAAGAAGAACTCAAGTGTTCTCTTCCTGAATGTTTCTTATTTGAGGGGTTGTTTGTTTTTAGATTAACATATGGGAAAAGTCATAACTCAATGAAAAAACATGATTTTCAGACTAAAAATACAATGGATTAAATAAGATGATATTATGGCATTAAAACATTGATTCCTTAACTAGTACTGTGCCCCATTCCAGGGGGCATGAAGAAATACCTTTTTATTTTAAAATTATTTTAATTTTGTTTTTCTGTTTTTACCAACCGATGGTGATAATGGGTCCTTTCTTAAATGTATAACTGTGCCACACTTAATACATGGGGCAATACATGCCATATCAATTCAGTTCTGATAGTGGAAACATATTCCCTGGTTTAGAATGTATGCAGAGGCATCCTCTTCTTTATTCTGAAAAGTATGCCTTTCAGGATTCCAGTGTAAAAGAAGAAGAAACAAGAATAAAATAGACCTGCATCTGAAGTCTCCCTACCACAGAGAAAGAAGGAGCAATATTCTGATCATGCATAGATCAGAGCCTTATCGGCTGCTTCTTTCCTTTCCTGCTTAAGCTGCATGGAAGAAGGTTGATGTATTGTTCGTTGATTGTAGGAATCGGGGCCGCTGAGGGCCGTAGGTCCCGGAGGAGACTGATCAAGGAACAATACGAGGCAGTATGGAGGAGGATATGATCAGTACTTTATTGAGAAAAGGCTGCAACATATATAGAAGGAAAAGCGCAACGGTGGCAAGACTGTCACCTGAAAGAAATTACATCGCCTGTGTACTCAAGTTAATTGGGAACCTCTTTGGGGAAGTTAATTAACTGGGGCAAACATGGACCTCGGAGTCCCCTTTGTTCAGGGATCAGGCAGGGGTAAACATGGCATCTGTTTGTGCCTGAGATTACACTGAGACACGGAGATGAGTGATTACTCTAATAGGTAACTGGGTTAGGTATTTGCTCTCTTCAGCAGAATCGCTGGTCAGGTCAGGAGTTGGGTGAATCAAACCCTATCATTTATCCACCCCCCTAAATTTCTCTGCCCGCAGAGCCCACGGCTCAAGGAGCGTTCCCCCGAAGTGGCCTCTGCGCGGGCCATTCCATGCCACTGGGGCATGGGGAAACCACATCTCCCCTTTTAATTTCATTTAAGGACCTGACTGGCGACTCTGCGTAGGAGAGGCATCAGCTGCTGAGCGGGAATGATGCTTTGGGGTTCCTTCTTGGGGCGGCACTTCAATATCAGTGAGGGGATACATTGCGCCAAGCAGCAGACTGCTATGCCTAGCAGGACCACCCCCACGACCACCTTAAGTACCGTCTGAAGCCACCCCCATGGAATCCACGACCACATCCAGCTCCACAATGAACTCCACCAAGTTCCCCATGCAGACCCTTCTGTGATGCCCTGGACTATGGTGTGGAGATCAGTGAGCTGACTCTGTGCTTTGTGGGTATTGTCTGCGAGATTTAAGCAACACATGCTGTGGACAGACTTGCAGCCCATATGATGTAACAATAGGGGATAATCGATAGCTGCTTGATTATCCAGTATGGCATGGCGAAGCTCTGCCTGCTCCTGGTTGAGCAGCACTATTGCTGAGGAGGTGTGGTTGATGGCTTTTGCTAATCTGCAAGCCAATTGACCAATTCTCCGAGCGTCGCCTATGGCTAAGCCTGACACGCTGAATATACTGACCACAGCCTGGTTTTTCAGAGCTGTGGGTCTGAATTCAGACTGCTTTCTGTAGCAAGGCAAGATAATGAGATGTGTCATTGATTTACTGTGACCTGGGGTGATTCTGCAGCTTCTCTGCAACTTCTGGCATTGTGCAAATGTCTTTCTAACACCTATGGGGAGGTGTGAAGCTAAACTGGGGATTATCGGCTACCGTGTGCTCAATCTTTCCAAGCGATGGGCCGGTGCAAAACATGGGCCGGTCTGGCTTCCTTTGGTGGAAGCTGGCAGTTATTAACAATATACAGAAATTCAAGTGTCCCTTGCAAATCCCAACTGGAGCATTGTACAAGGCATGTATAAATAATAGCAACTACAGATAACAATAGCAATAAAAGACATTCAGCTGCTTCTTGAGGCTTCCCTTCTTGGTGGGGCTTCATGTGCAACTTGAGTTTGGAAAAGTCCTTAGAAGTGGCACTGAGTGTGCAAAATGTTCATAGAAATGTCTTTGGAGATGTAAGTCATAAAGGAAGACGGACAGCTGATGACATCCAGGACAGTGACTGGTGCCGCTCTTTGCAATCATCCGGGTCTGATTCTGGCCTCTGGAACCTGCATGGGGAAGAGACTTGTTTGGGAGATAAAAATTCTGAAAGAGTTAGTTGGTTTTTGCACTTATAGGGTAGCAATTGCTGTGCAACTATGGGACGTTGTTCCCCCCCCCTTTCTGTTTGTTTGTATTAATGCAAACGTGCATGTACTGCCATTTGCCAAAATGTGGGGATGTGTGACGTCCCTTTGTCACACCTGAATGGCCTCTGTCCCTCGTGGCTTGACCCCCCCACGAGGGCCCCCCCGGTGTCCCTGCACGATGCAGATAGGAACGGACTAGGCCTTGGGCTTGAGAAAGTGGCAGGTTGAACTGCCTTGCAAGTGCTTTGGCATTCTGATGAGAGAATGCATGACTCTGAAATGGAGTTGTGAGGAACAAACTTAGCAAATTTTTGTCTATCACGGGAGTGATGTGTGCTCCCGGTAGACTGTGAAGCAAATTCCTGTGAAACTGGCTGTCAGCAATTATGTTGAAGCGTTCTTTGGCAAAGGTGCGCAAGGTGAGGTTCACGGCTGCCAACTCTGCCCGCTTGCAGAAGAGTCAGGAGCGTGCGCCAAGCTTGGTCCTCTTGCCAAGTAAGAACCTAATATGTGCGACCCCCATAAGTGAAAACTGTCCTAGCCCCCCCCCCCCCGAAGAGGAACCAGTGACATAAATTCACACAAGGTGACTGTCTGCATTTGAGACGAGTCTGGGGTCTTATGGCAAACCTTGGCGCATGAAGCGCCAGGCTTCCCTTGGGTAAATTTCTCATGGAGGCCCCCCTGTGCACATCCATTCATGGTGTGCGTGCACACTTTTAGAAGAGTGCCAGATGGTGGCTAGCCTTTTGCCTGTGCTTAGACTAGCAGCAAAAAGGGAAGGGGTGGCCTAAAAATGCCTGTATCTGATAGAAGGTGTGACCTGACTGCACTCTTAAAATGGTCCTAGGCAGTCCTGGCTAATGGGTGGCACTCTGCACATGCTCGGGAGCTCAGGGACTAATCCTTCCTCTGTGCTCTGGAGTTTGCAAAATGTGTCTGCACACTAGAGAGGGTGCTGCGGGCCAGGTGCCATACTTAATATGACCTACTATGACTTATTAAAAACAAGTCAACTATGACGTGCCAGCTGTAAGGAGATAACACACAAAGATGAAAAGACACACAAGTTAAACATTTCCAGCAGGGAGTTCCACTGGCGAAAGGAGGGAAGGCAAGTCAGAAGTTAGCACAATGAGAAGGCAACAACTCTTATCATAGCGAAATCAGATTAGGTCAGGTAACCAAGGCAACCGGGTCCTCCTGTTAAGAAAATCCCTATCAGTAATTAACCATGGAGCCTGTGAAAGGAAGGCTGTAGAAAGAAAGAAATTGGTTAAGGCCTGGAGAGGAATTTTGTTCCTGTTTGCGTGCTTTTTCCTGTGAAAGGGGTACAATGAGTGAGTTACTTTGCACAGATTAAAGTCAAAATACCAGAACAGTATCTTTCCTAAGAGAATGAAGGAGAGTTAGAATGATTCTCAACCTGCGGCCAGATGTGGGCGAGTGGGCCAGAGCCCACGTTGCTCTGCCACTACCCCCGCCAAGCCAAGAAGGGCTGTGTGGCGAAGGAAGGGCAGGATGACTATCCGGACGCCCAGAGCTGCCTGCGGCCCCGGAACTTTGGCCCCTGACTTTAAAAGGTTGAGAACCGAGTTTACAAGATGAGAACACAGTACACACATGAAGACAATGCAATTCTCTCACTCCTAGTGAGATACGGGACTCCAAGACGCTAAGAGACATTCAAAAAACCTTCAGACACAGAGATGGGGGTTTGAGGAACATAGACGTAGGGAGGGGCCCCATAGCTTACAATACAGTGAGGAAAACTCATAGAAGTGATTTTTGTTTTCAGATCGCGCTTCTGAAAAGAAAAATCTGTAAGAGTTGCAGAACCGGTTTCCAAGAGTGGCTTAATCCTTTGACAAAGAAAAAGTCTCCAGGGAGGAAGGGGGAATCCCCCGCCCTATTGCAGGTTAGGATTCCCCCCCCTCCTCTCCTGCTTAAGCTGCCAAGCAGGCAAGGCAAGGGGCTTTGTTCATCATGCTTTCTCAAACTATAAATAGTTCCTGCCCATGAGCAGAGTGCAAATTGTTTAACACATATTTCACAGTGACATTACCACGCAGTTACACACAAGGAACACTTTTTCAGTCATGCTGTGGTCATAGAGACAAGGCTTTTGCAATCATACACAGTTCTTGCAGTCATACATTCAGTGGTGCACCACACATACACACATTTATTTATGCATTCGCACATTCCTCCCCTGATCTGCAGCGTTCTATACTACACATGAGGAGATGGCTAATACACAGCTGGCTATTTTACAACCATCTGGGTGCTTCTACTTAGGGGCGAGTTTCTCTGGGCTACTCCCAAGGTGAGACCAGCAGATTCTGCCTGTGCCTTGGGGGAGCTCGGGGTACTGTTGCTGGGATGGTTCTTCTGGCATAGCCAGGGCGATGGCTGCCTCCTTTCTAGCCTGGGCCAAATGCATGCCAGGGTGGCCATTTGGCATGAAGACGATCTTTTGAAGATCTGCCTGGTCTAGATTGGCTTTCTCTTCTAAGGTGTCTCATTTTACCACACTGGAAGCAGGCGCCTTGGGGTTTTGGCACTGCTCTGCGCCTGAGTGTGGTAATGGGTCTGCTCTGGAGCCCTGCATGGCCAGGGGCCGTGCAGATTTCCGTGAGCAGTGGGCGCTGAGCAGCCCTGCCTGAACGTGTGTCTGCCTTCAGATAGGCTGAGCACAGCAGCTGGGCGCTAGCTAATTGTGCCACTGGCAATTTCCCCGTGAATGGATCTTCCTCACCCCTGCGCTGAATGGAGTTCTTTCTTTGCAGGGAACTTTTAACTGTCAGAGAAGCGCCAAGGCCTCTCATGCCATGAATTCCTTCAGTCACGTCTGCAGCTGCCACTGAGGGAATGCTCCCTACACTGCCCTGCTTAAGCTGAAATGACGAATAGAGACTTCTTGGGGCTGATGGCTCTGACTGCGCTGGGGTTTTCTGGGTCTCTATCCGGACTGGGTCATCCTCTACTGAGAGCTTCCTACATTTGCTCCATGTGCGAATTATGCCCTCTGGAGCTTTCGGTGGTTGCTGAATGCAGTCTCCTATCTGATCCCAGAGCTCGAGGGTTAACGTACCTACTTCTGGGTAAAGCAGGCAGTGTTCCCCTAGGTACACCAAAAGTCTCGCTAGCTCCCTGCTGTGAAAACGCAAATTAAATACCCTGGCCAGGATGATGAACCCCTCCTCATGGGTTCTTTGGCTAGCGGATGGACGCTGTCGCTGAGGACAGGTCCCCATATTACCTGCGATTGGGTCCTCGGAAGATTCCTCCTCGGGACGAGTCGACGCGACTTTGGCAGGCAACAGGTTCTGGCGATGTCGCTTTCTGGGTAGAGCTCGGAGCGTGGACTGCGGCCACGGGCCCTCAGTGGGCACTGCGCTGTCAGGGGCTCACAGCAGACCCTGAGCGGAACGCGCGTTTCCCTTTGGCACAAGCCGCCGCGAAAGTCGGGAGCAAGCTGTAGGATGCCTCTCTGTAATGCCTCACCACGTAGCTGTCTTCCCAATCGGATGGCTTTCCGACTGGGGCTGCTGCTCTGTCCTCCGGGACGATTGGACAAGGTTCAAGCACAGAACCTGGCTGTGCTGATCGCTTACTCACGAGTAGACCGCTCGGGGGTTGCTTACTCTCGAGTAGATCACGTCTCGGGGTCACCAGATGTAGGAATCGGGGCCGCTGAGGGCCGTAGGTCCCGGAGGAGACTGATCAAGGAACGATACGAGGCAGTATGGAGGAGGATATGATCAGTACTTTATTGAGAAAAGGCTGCAACATATATAGAAGGAAAAGCGCAACGGTGGCAAGACTGTCACCTGACAGAAATTACATCGCCTGTGTACTCAAGTCAATTGGGAACCTCTTTGGGGAAGTTAATTAACTGGGGCAAACATGGACCTCGGAGTCCCCTTTGTTCAGGGATCAGGCAGGGGTAAACATGGCATCTGTTTGTGCCTGAGATTACACTGAGACACGGAGATGAGTGATTACTCTAATAGGCAACTGGGTTAGGTATTTGCTCTCTTCAGCAGAATCGCTGGTCAGGTCAGGAGTTGGGTGAATCAAACCCTATCATTTATCCACCCCCCTAAATTTCTCTGCCCGCAGAGCCCACGGCTCAAGGAGCGTTCCCCCGAAGTGGCCTCTGCGCGGGCCATTCCATGCCACTGGGGCATGGGGAAACCACAGTTGATATAGTGATTCAGCATTATTTTGGAAGTCTCAAAAAAATTCTCCTCCTCCCTCTTTCTTTCCTCCTCCTTTGTCATCTTCTTCCTCCTCTCCTTATCCTTCTCCTCCTCCTCCGTCATCTTTCTCTCCTCCTTCTCCTCCTCCATCATCGACATTGTCTTCTTCTCCCCCTCCTCCTCTTCCTCCTCCTCCTTCAAGGCACACTGTGCAACTAAGGCTGAACCTTCCTGTGACTGATATCTATCAGTTCCTTGACTGTGAGCTGCTTTACCACCTTCATTGCCAGTGAAATAATTCTCTTCTCTGTTTAAGTTTCTATACCACACCCATCTGCCTGGTAGCCAGACAGCGTCCTAAATGAAAATGTAAACATTGCATAATAGTAAAGAGAGAGGAAAGTACATAAACTCAGTGTGTCTGCCACTCAGTCTGTATTTGAGGGCACCTCATTGTTTGGAGTGTGATGCTTGCTGAAGTATAACAAGCTACTGAAAGCACTAACAGTGCACATTATTTTCAATGCCTGAAGAGCTCATGTGTGGTTCTAGTTATCTAGTGACAGTTGGAAATTAAAGTCTGCATGAGTCCTTGGAGGCAAAAGTATTTTCTTGACAGAGACGTTTATTAAGATTAGTTCCTATTAAGCTGTTATTTTTTTTAAATGGGGAGGGGAAAACCCCAATATGTGAGTGAAGATGCTAAATGGTTGCACATGCTAAGGCAGGGGTGCCCAAACCATGGCCTGTGAGCCAGATACAGCCCTTGATGCCACTTTATCTGGCCTGTACTGCCCTCATCGCTCTCGGAAGCGGAAGTGAAACGTGCCCATATAGGGATGTTTTATTTCCACTTCCAGGAGCGATGAGGGTGGCACGGGGCAGATGAATTGGCATCAGGGGCCAGATCCAGCCCACAGGCCATAGTTGGGGCACCCCTGGTTTAAGCAGAGAAAATGGCAGCTTAAAATCTATCTCATCTTGTTGCAAAACAGTTTGCAAAGTGCTTCTTGTGGGAGGAACCCTGTGACTGGCTCACTGAACCACATGACCAGCCCACGGCCTGAAAAGTTTGGGCACCCCTGTGCTAAGGCCTCTCCAATGTAGATATTTGTGCTACACATGCTAGGGCAGCAGCTTAAACATTACTAAAAAGGATGGCACCCATCACCCAAAAATAAGATGCAAAAGGGCACTTCCATCTGAAATCTCCTGATGGCAACTTATAAGTACAGAGCCATACTTGAAAATTATTTATTATAATTCATACAGAACTTACAATGCATTTTACAGGAGAGGGGTAAAGGTGGATTGGCAACCTCTATGCCAGGTACAGAGTTTGCTATCCAGATGTTAAGTTAAGTGAGGAAGGTCAACTTCAAAGTTATCTTCCTCCTTATAGTTCTTTATCTTTAGACCAATCATGGATTGGACAACCCTTCAATGAAGGCTAAAGAGGATCTTGGCTATTCTTGCACAGACCTAAGAGTGCAGTTACATTCCCATCCTCACCTGCATGTTGGTTTTATTTGTTTTAAATAATACTTGAACAGGGTTTTTTTTTTCCTGTCTGGTTTCTGAGATATTTCTATTCTCCTGACCACTCTGTAGTAACTGGTAGAGTATGTGCTTTGCATGCAATAATCATCCTTGGAATATTCATTTTATGCAATAGAAATGCACTCTCTCAAATTATCCCTGTGAACTATGTCCTGATAATATGGTCAAATAAATAATAATTTCATGTCAGAGATTACTCTGGGTTGAAAAGATTTTTGCTAGAGAAACTCCGCTCAGCGGATGCCTGAATGTAGCTCCTTTCATGTCCCCTCGAGTATTGAAACATGGCCTTCCAGTCTCCAAGCTTAGCATCTTAACCACTATGACACCATATGCATATGGTAAGGTGAAGCCCAGTTTAGCCTCCTCTAAAGATGCATACACCTCACAAAGAACAGGTAGTAGGCTAATGTCTCAGGCAAGAGGAAGAAGGGGTCTTCACAATTTTTGTAGTAACCAGACAACAAATGTTGTACATGGTCAGATCCATCCCAAAAATAGGGGGAACAGTTGCTCTTAAGGACAATAAAACTTTTTAATTGAATGGCTGTGCTAAAAAGGAAAGTGCATAGGATCCACAGTAGTTTCACTACTCAAGATATTTAGGGAAAGGGAAAGGTCACCCTTGGTAGAAAGCCAGTCATATCTGATTCTAGGGTTCAATGTTCATCTCTGTTTATAGCCAAAGAGCCAGTGCTGTCTGTGTCTGCAGATGTTTCCATGGACATGTGGCAGGCATGACTAGACACCAGAGTGCACAGAACACTGTTTACCATCCCACCGAAGTGGTACTCATTTATCTACTCACAATTTCTTGCTTTCAAATTGCTAGGTTGGCAGGAGCTGGGACATTGACTAAGCCACCGCTAGTATGGTAAAGAGATAGGAGCTCACTTTTACATTCAATACCTGGATCTTGAACTGCTGACGTACCAACATTTCAGTTGAGTCAGACCAGACATTATCAGATCTAAGTACAGACTTTGAACTATTATTAAAACCTACAAAGCTATGGAATTTACCAACCGTTACAAGACTATCCTTTAGTCATTCAATAAGGAAGACCAGCCTATTCAAATGAACAATGAGAGAACAAGTCAAGGTAAACAGCTCCATAAAACTGCCCTCATAGATGTTGCTAAACAATTGTTTTAAAAGTTGCTTTCCAAACATTACTTTCTCTAACATTAGCATTTCCCTTCAGGCATGCTAACTACAGATTGGATCTCACTTATTTTCTGTAATATTCTATTTAAAAAGAAAAGACAAAGCAAAATGATCCATCCTTTTTGAAAAGCATTCACAATTTTCTGGCAATCTTCACGGCAGAGGCTGGACCTTTTTTAAAATGGAATACAGTTTTAATGTTTAAAGGTTATTCTCAGCTCCCCTCTGTGCTATAGTTTTCATATATAACCCAAGTAAGGACAACTTGTTATTAAAGAAGTCAGCAGGTGTTCTTCTCTCTGAAGCATACTAAATAAAGAACTCTAACTGATTGTGTTGGCTACACACTCTAGGGGAGAAAAAGAGAAATTAAACAATGAAGAAAAGTTTTCAACATGTAACATCAGTATAAAGGGGGGGGGGGGTGAATTCAACAACATAGTTTTTCTTATTGCTTCCTAGGTGGTACATTTTAAAAAGCCACAAAAAATAGGGATTAGAATGCTTGAAAAACCACAGCTTTGCTTTGGCTATAATTTTTTTTAACTTCAAACTCCACCTGATGTTCAATAGGCTGCACACTTTATACCAGGGAATCTCAATGGGCCAGATGCAGCTCCCAAGGCCATTTCATCTGGCCCACCACCACCTCCACCACACCCAGAAGTGCCATATGGTGAAGGAAGGGCAAAATTGCCATCTCCTCCCCCCCAAAGCTGTCTGAACAAGCATGACCTGGCCCCCAGCTTTAAAAGGTTGAGAACTCCTGCTTTATACCGTGGTACATGCAGAATAGCAATACTACGCTATATTTGACACAGTGGGCAGAATCCTGTTGGTTATCTTTGCACTAGTGTAACTTGGATGAGATACTGGAAACATTTGCTTCCTATCCCACTCCTTTAAGGTTCTGGAGCTCCCTAGGGTTCTCTTTTGACCTAGGAGCCTCAGGACATTGTTGGAAGGAGTCTTTCATAGTAAAAGGGGGGGGGATCACAGTTGGATCAACATTGCTGAAATTGGGACTGCTAGCAGAGTCACATAGAGTTGACACACTAGACTAAGAGGCAGTGGTGGGCTTAAATTCTTTTTTACTACCACACTGTGGGCGTGGTATGGTGGGCGTGGCCAGGGGGAAAGCCCTGCGTTGCACCTGAATTATGACTACTTTATTTCGAAACTTGGATGGGTGGGGCTAGCCCAGAATTTCTGCTACGGTTCAGGAATTACTGGTCATATCAGTCGTAGATAATTGGTGATTCTGATGGGGATGGAAAACTTCTTGAAGGACAGAAAAATGGTGAAAGTATAACTCTGGTGAAGGATCTTTCAGACACTACGATAGTGACACTCAAGCCAAATCTTGTCAGTACTGTACATAAGAAGACAATGAGGAATTACTCCTAAATGGAGATGAGGTAAGCCAAAACAAGCCAAGACATAGTGCTGAGAGACAAGACTTCCGGATTGGAAGGCACTCAGTCAACCACAGGAGAAGGGATAAGTGTGTTAGTGGTATTGCCAACCAAATGTGCCATGAATGTGAGCAGCAAGTTCTTAAGTAGTGGCAATTTCCCACTATAATTTATATAATTACACTTATAAAGTATAAATCTCCACTAGAATTCTGGCAAATATCTTCTTTTGATACAGCACCTAATTTCTCTTCCAAAACAGGAACACTATAGTTTACCTATGTGATAACACACACACACACACAGCCCGAATAAAATCAAGAGATGCACTTACTTGTAATTGCTGAAGTCCTTCTTTATAGTCAAATAATGAACCTTCCTCATTCATTCATTCATTCATTTTTCTCCTCCATATCTACTGTAGGCCAGACATGAAACTGCCAAAATGAAGGCACCATTTGGTGAGTTTATTCTGTAGTTCTCTTCGCCTGACCTAGTGTGAGAAAGATTAGCCGGCAACACAAGGTTGCCATTACCAGGGTACGCCCAATTGTGGTTCAAAAATACCACAGTCTTCAGGGAGGCTCTTTCTGTGTACCCATTTGATTCATTTATTCATTTGATGCAAAGACACTGGCTATCATGTGTCTTCTGGTATTATCACACTGAAGAAGAACCATCACAATGAAATAATGGGAAGGTTAAACTAAACTGTTCATTAAATGTGTAGCATGTAGTTTCCAGGTTCGTTTCTGTTTTATTATTAAGTGTTTGGGCATGATGTTTAAATTTTTTCCCAGCCAACATTTTTACATAATGGGTCTCCCCCAATGGAACCTAAAAATAATGGCCAGGATATGTTCAGCTTAATCAAAATGGCTGGAACAGGTGGCTGAAACAGGGGAGATTTAAAACCAGTCTACCTATCCACAATGGAACAGGTTGGAAAATAACAGGTTGAACACTTTGGATTTTCTAGTGGGATTGGGAAGCAACTATGAACCTGCATGAAACTCTTGAGCAGGGGAGGCCAACCTTTTTGCGCCACAGGCCTGACCATGCTTACCAGTCAGCTGAGTGGGCCGGACCACAGCCCCAGAAGCAGGTGCATTTATGGTTTCATAAATGCACCCACTTCTGTGTTTATGTCAGTTGCGGGTGCATTTGCACATGCATGCACCCGTGCATGCATAAACACGTCTGCTTCCACTTCTGGGTGTGGAGGAGAAAGTAATGGGCCTGATGGAATGGCATCATGGGCTTGGTTTGACCCATGGGTCATAGGTTGGGAACCCCCTACGCTAGACAGCTATACTTAGTTAGAAACATACTTGTCAAGTTTCGGGAAATTTCTGTCAAATAAGGGAAATTTCCCGGCCAAAATGGGAAACTGGACAGCTATGCTTATCCTGTGCTGGCCTCCAGTATAACTCCAGTCTAATTGCAGTCTAACTAATACGAATGATGGCGGGAAAGAATATAAAATATGGGGGTATGACAGAAATTTCCTGAAACTTGACAGGTATGGTTAGAAGAGAAAATGCTAAACTGGATGGGTCAATGTCTAGCCTATTATAAACCACCTTCGTATATTAAGATTCTCTAATGGCGCCTACCGCCCCCCTTGCAAGGATGGCTGCATTTTTTCCTGCTGCTTCAGAAGTTCCAAATTATTGTCCTTTGATTTTATTGACTTTTTGTGTTTCTCTTAGTCTTATCTTTAAAATGGCAGGATATGTAGAAATTTTCCACTTCTCCAACTGTAAGAATTCCCAGCAGGATTCAGCTGGATGCATTGATAATACAATGTGGGGGACATTTCACTCTGGAATGTTATGGTTAGCCCCGTCCCCCCCCCCCCTCCATCTTGGATCACAATCTACTCTGGATTTGAAGTATTTAATAGTTAAACAAGGAGATGAGGAAGGGCAGGATTCAAAGGTAGAGAACTACATGTGGACAAGATCTTCACCAGGTAGGTTTTGAATTTAAGCCAGGTGCATCTGTTTTATTAAACTGGTATGGCTTTTTTCAAAAAAAACTGCAGACAGTGTACACTTTGTTGTTGGGCAATTCAGTCCTTTGGCTTGTTTTGCCCCGCATTCATGGGATAAAGTAGGTTGGGGGAGGGGGGGTCTAAGTAAATGCCACTTGGCTGAAAAAGGGCAGAAAATGAGTTTTCATTTGGCCTGATTTACAATTCAGTTGACTGGAAATATGTAGATTTAAGCTGATTTGCCAGCTCTATTAAGCTGATTTACCCAGCTTAACTGACTCTTGGATAGGGTAGTCTTTGGCACTTGTATTTTATAGCAAAAGAAAAAAAATACAATGAGAGGGAGGACAGGAAAGATTTTTTTAAAAAAAGGTCCTCATGTTGAATCAGATTTTTTTTAACTATAAGCTGTGCAAAATCCGTTTTTTAGAAATTAAGTGGTATTAATATTTTTAAAGATCTAAGATGAAATGTTAAGTGCAGTTTTGCTCCTCTCTTGTATTCTTAATTATTGAATGATCAAATAAAAAATTTCAGTATAGAATTTTATTATAATCATGTAGTGTATCAATGTCCCTCTTTTATTAGAAATGTGATTTTTCCTGCTATTTGAAGATAATTGACAGTTAACATCAAATATTTAATGAAAAGCTTCCCCTTGCCTTGTTAAAGCTGAACTTTATGAGCCTAAGCCCAGCTTCTTCTGAAGCTTGTGGAAAGATTCCTGTTAACTTCGACGGAAGCAGGTTTGTGCCACAGGGCTTATTGGAAAACAAATTATGTAAATTGTTCCCACATTAATAATGAACCTCTTTAGGAGAAAAAGCAACCCAGCATGCTCACAAGGAAGTCAATAATATGGTGCCAACAGCTTTTTTTTTTATTTCCTCTAAGAATCCATTGCATAATAACAGGAACAAAAATTAAAAATATAGTTTCTAGTTTCTAGACACTCCGGTGTCTAGTCATGCCTGCCACATGACCACAGAAATGTCTGCAGAAGCAGACAGCACTGGCTCTTCAGCTTAGAAACAGAGATGAGCACTGCACCCTAGAGTCGGATACGACTTGCTTTCGAAGCAAGGGAAACCTTTACCTTTACTAGTTTTTCCATCGTACTTCCTGTATGCAAATAAAAAATTCAAGAAAACCTGTGACAACCACTGCTCTTCCCATTTTACAGCTAGTGAAATTGAAATGGGAAGATAATTTCTTTGCATGGTTGCTGAATTAATGGCTAAACTGAATGATATGTGAACCCTTGCTTCTAGTGGTTCAACCACCATTCAGTTTAACAGGGTCAGTTTCTGATACGCATCTGTCGCATAACAGCTGAAATCCTGTTGCTTTGTTACATATTCAGAAGGCAACAGCTGTAACATCCAGTTTTCCCTATCTGACAGCTGACAAGTCATCCCTGGAATTCTCAGGGGGATGGATGACTGCTGGCTTAGCTCAACCCTCGAAAATCTTGGTGAGGACTCGATAATTGCCAGTTAGGTAAAGTTAAAAGTTGCCCTTGCTTGAAAGCCAGTCGTATCCAACTCTAGGGTGCGGTACTCATCTCCGTTTACAGCCAATGAGCCAGCGCTGTCTGCATCTGCAGATGTTTCTGTGGTCATGTGAAGGCATGACTTGATACCCGAGTGCAAAACGCTGTTACCTTCTCACATAAGTGGTACCTGTTTATCTACTTGCACTTTCTTGCTTTCGAACTGCTAGGTTGGCAGAAGCTGGGACAGAGATGGGAGCACACTCCATTGTGCAGCACTCGGGTCTTGAACTGCTGACCTGCCAACCATTAAGTCGTCAAGTTCAGCATCATAACCACTAAGCCACTGCAGTCCCTATAATTGCCAGTTAGGAATCAATAAATGTTACACCTTTTGCCTTCTATAAATTATGCTATGTAAGGTTGATGATGTCATCAGCTGCAGCATTTTTTTAAATACATGAAACATTTCTAACGTCCCTCTCAAACATCCTGAGGCTCTTGTGAATTACTTTCATCCATTGAGAGCCATGGGAGTTTCATCCCATTCTACAAGACCCAGTGGCTTGTTGATGATAAAAGTGATTCCTTCAGGATCTTCAGGAGAGAAATCAGAAATGTTTAATTTCCGCAAAATTGCTTGACTGGCGGCACCATCAGCATTACACAGCGTAATGTGCATAGTAAGATTTCAGATGCTAGTTATAGAAGATACTTTTGCATGAACTTAGCTACCAAGTTCAGTATCTGACTTCTCAGTTAAAAAGCCAAATAAGAGGCAGCAATTGACAAAACCCTTGCTTCCATGAAGCTTTGGAGAACTTTTGTTCTTGTTCAGTCACACAGTTGAGTCCGACCCTTTGCGACCCCATGAACCATCGTATGCCAGGCTCCTTTGTCCTCCACCATCCTCCTCAGTCCACTCAGATCTACACCAATTGCATCAACAATACTATCTAGCCACCTCATCCTCAGGCACCCCTTCTTCTTTTGCCTTCTATCTTTCCCAGCATCAAGGCCTTCTCGAGTGAGTCCTCTCTTTTCATTTGGTGGCCAAAGTACTTGAGCTTCATCTTCAGTATTTGTCCCTCCAATGAGCAGTCAGGGTAGATTTCCTTCAGGATCAACTGATTTGTTCTTCTCGCAGTCCATGGGACTCTCAAAAGTCTCCTCCAGCACCACAATTCAAAGGCGTCTATTCTTCTGCACTCAGCCTTCCTTATGGTCCACTTTCAGAGCCGTACATTACTAATGGGAATACCATTGCTTTGACTATGCGGACTTTTATAGGCAGGGTGATGTCTCTACTCTTCATTATGCTACCTAGGTTTCTCATTGCTTGCCTCCCAAGAAGTAAGTGTCTCTTTATTTCATGGCTGCGCCTGCAATCATCATCTATAGTGATCTTACCCTGTTTCCCTGAATATAGGACCTCCTCCCATAATAGGACACCCCCGTTTTCTTCTCCTGCCTTTGAAATATAAGGCCCCACCCAAAAATAAGACCTCTTTACCTCCTGGCTGTAAGGCGGCCGGCGTGGCCCATAAGAAAGCCTGCCGCATCGGAGTCTCGATTGCCAGTTAGGTAAAGTTAAAATCGAGAAGTTTCCCCTGGTGAGAGCGGGATCGAGACTCCGACGTGGCAGTTCTTCTTATGGGCCACGCCGGCCGCCTCACAGCCGAGGCCAGTCTCGATCGCACTTCCCCACTCGCAACCAAGGGAAGCGTCCCTTGGTTGTGAGTGGGGAAGCGCAATCAAGACTGGTATTTTTCTTCATGGAAAAATAAGACATCCCCTGAAAATAAGACCTTGTGCTAATTTTGGAGTTTTAAAAAAATATAAGAAAGTGTCTTATATTCGGGGAAACAAGGTAGATCCCAGAAAAGTAAAGTTTGTTACTACTGTTCTTCCATTTCTTCCCCTTCTATTTGCCAGGGAGTGGCCAGATGCCATGATCTTGGGTTTTTTAATGTTGAGTTTCAGACCAGCTTTCTCACAGACAGTGCTGGCTCTTTGGCTGTAAATGGAGATGAGCATGGAACCCTAGAGTCAGATACAACTGGCTTTCAAGCAAGGGCGACCTTTACCTTTACGTGTGATTTTGGAACTGGTATTTTATTTTGTAGTTTCATCACTGATTCTCAGCAACACAATGTAGTGACAGAATGGAAACAGCCTATTGTGACATGGGCAAATAAGTTATTGATATAAAAAACTGACATCCTGTGTTGTGAAGAAATGTAGTTGCTACTACTATATCACACATGTTTACACAACATTTTGTGCAGTTCTATAATCATTCTCAAGTATTTGTTTGTAAAATCTTTACCTATAAAATGGTGGATGGGCCGTGCGTGTCTGGCATGCATGGCCACACCCATCCCGACTATCCCATAGTGAGCTGGCCACACTTACCTTTTGACCCTGTGAGCATCGCCGCAAGGGTCCGGAAGACGAGATTGGGGCCAATGCCCCATGAACACGAACAAAAAAAACCTATGCTTCCCAGCATCCTCTGTGCCACCCCTCAGCCAATCAGGATGAAGGATGTGAGTGCAGAGGAGGTGGGACAGCCTGTGAACGCATTAAAAAAATGGCTGACATGTGATTGCCTTCCATGGAGGGCAGGGGCTGAAAGCTTTTGGCCCCCGCCAACCGAGGGAAGTGAGCCACTTCCCTCCTGGAGACGAAGGCAGAATGGCGCTCCATTCCTCCTTTGCCTCACAGAGGGAAGCGATTGCCTTCCATGGGGGCGGGGGCTGAAAGCTTTTGGCCCCCGCCAACCAAAGGAAGCAAACCACATCCCTCCTGGAGATGAAGGTGGAACGGCGCTCCGTTCCGCCTTAGCCTCACAGAGGGAAGCGATCACCTTCCAACTGAGGGAAGCGAGCCACTTCCCTCTGGGAGAAGGCGCCAGGCAGGGGTCCGCCAGGGTAGGCTCTACCCCTGACGGATTCCTGCCTCTCACCCTGCAATTTCCCCTCCATTGTTTCGGGGGCTGTTTTCAAAATTGCAGGCGAGAGGCAGGGATCTGCCAGGGTAGGCACCTCCCCTGACGGATTCCTGCCTCTCGCCCTTGACATTCTCCCTCCATTGTTTCAAGAGCTGTTTTCAAAACAGCAGAAGGAGAATGGCAAGGGCAAGAAGCAGGAATCTGTCAGGGGAGAAGCCTACCTTGGCGGATCCCTGCCTGGTGCCCTTCCTGTGTCCCTTCTTCCTTAGCCACACACCCCAAAATCACTCCAAAACCTTAAAAAAAAACAAAAACCTGCCTGGCAAGGCCGGGCAAAAACTTCTAGTAAGTTGCATAAATGGAAAAGCATCTTTCTTTTCTAGCTGATAATGTTGCCATCTCCCATTCATAAGATAGCCTAAAAGTGCAGCGGGGGAAAATAGACTGGTTCTTACCATTAAATGTTGTTTTTTAATGTCATTCTCTGCTGTCAAACAATTACCCACTTTTCCTGCTACAGAGAGGCTGACTGCCATGGTTCGTCTGTCAGTCTTTAAAGCCCTGAGTGTTTACAAATGCTAAATTTGTAGCATGTAGCTCAAAGGTAGATCTTTTTCTATTTGAAAGCGTGGTTGTACAAGTTGGATTATGCAAAATGAACATGGTTTAGGAAGGCTACATTTCTCCCTAGCCTCTATTTTTTAAAAAAATGTCCCACTTTTCTCACACAATGCTCTACTGCAGGGATTCTCAACCTGCAGCCCGTGGGCCAGATGCAGCCCATGGCACCATTTCATGTGCTCCCACCACCTCCACCACACCAGGAAGTGCATGTGGTGGAGGAAGGGCAAAATGGCCATCAGGCCCCCCGAAGCTGTCTGAGGGAGTGTGAACTGGCCACCAGCTTAAAAAGGATGAGAATTTCTGCTCTACTGGAAACTTTTAAAACAACTCTTCCATGTAAATAGATTAATAAATGGAGAAGTACTCTTGAGTCCAACTCAAGACTTTGCAGTGTCACAGGTAAAAACAGTCTCCTTCACCACAAGCAGCAACAACATTCCTATTTTATAATCTTTCTTAATTAAATAATATAGCTCACTACAACTATTGCGTGGATGTTATAAGACATCTTTCTCTTTTAGCACCAGCATTTCTCAACCCCCTTGCTCCATGCAAGCTAATTAATATAGTCTACCACAGCTTCTCCCAACATGGTGCTCATCCAGATATTTTGAACTCCAACCCACACAAGTTCCAATCATCATGATCACTGGTGGTGCAGTGGTTAAACTGCTGTACTGCAGCCCAAACTGCTAATGTTGTAAGTTCAGTCCTGATAGGAATCAAGGTTGACTGAGCCTTCCATCCTTCTGAGGTCGGTAAAATGAGTACCCAGCATGCTGGGGGCAAACTGTTAATTACCTTGTAAACCACCCAGAGAGTGCACTAAGGAGTGGTATAAAAGTGTAATTACTATTGCTATGGTGGGAGTTATAATTCTAAACATTAGAGAAGTACCTCAAAGAATCCCGTAATGGGGTAAGTCTTTTGGGAAGCAAGCAAACAAGTATTCCCACCCTCTTATACCAAGCCAACACAACATCTGGCCTATTAACCTCAAGACAGCCTGTAGCCATGCACTTCGTATGTCTGGAAAAATATCCTGGTTTGCTGCCTGTCCAAGATTTCATACATCCAGAAAATGGTTATCAAAGATCTATCCAGTAGGTAAATGTGATTGGAGGCAACATTCACAGGACGTGGAGATTGTCTTTTACACAATACAAAGAGTGGATGAGAAGAGGAGGAAAGAAAATATATGACATTAAATGTCTATTAAAATTGAAATCTTCAAGTTTTAATGATATTGAATTTTAAATAATTAAAATGGGAGTATTAGGAAAACATTTCATCTGAGATTAAGCAAACTCAAAAGAACATGTTACAGAATAATTCTTTTCCCATTTTCAATGTTAGACATTAATGTCTGACAGGCCTTTTGAAAACTTAAAGACCCAATCTCTCATTTCTTATGAGTCTACTGATAATTAAATTTCTGAAATATTAATTGTTTTGAAAAGTCAAATCCACTTATTAGGCCCTGTTCACATCTGCAATGCCCCTGATGGCAGGCTGCACTAATGATTAGAGCTAATATTTCTTTGAAGAAAATCTATTCCATAGTGTGATATAAAATCATCATTGGCAGTAAGTAATCACTATAAAACAAAGTAGCATAATTGGTACAGCCAGTGTTGGATGTGTCCATTGAATGGCACAATGGGCACAGAAATCCTTCCTTGCATTCTCCATGTGGTGGATAAGCAGAAATTCCTATTCATGTGTAAGTTAAACACACAAGCAAGAGTCTTCTTCTAGATCCCGTCTACAGCCTACACATAAGCAGGAGTTTCTTTAGACCCATTGCTCTCCAATGGCAAAAGAGACAACCAAGATGGAAGGGTCTTGTTGCTCCTTTTTAAATGTGCTGATAGCAATGAGGAAAGTAACAGCTAAGTAGGGCTGCAAGTCTTTTCTTCTCAAATAAGCTCTTGTTCTAATCAAATATCACCCGCATTGGGAGGTTTGAGCCTACCTGTGTGGAAAGAAAAACCAATGTATAAGCTTAAGTCAAGCGGATCCCTTTTTGCTGTCAATGGGAAAGCCCATCATCCCAGAAGAGCATATTATGGGTTCCATTCACTTTGCCTAGTGTAGAAAGCACAACTTTCAATCAGAACCAGTTTCACCCAATGCTGATGCAGTCTTTTGTGCATTTACTGGGAATGTCATTCAAAGTGAATCTGGTGGAACTAGGTTTTGAGAAAACGTGTATAGGATCATGACATTAAAAATGCATTCTTGTTTTTTCTCATTAAAGACTAATAATTAAAATATCCTGTTTTTAATGCTAAAGCCCTTAAGAACCACAGCCAATTCCCTTCCCCCTTTCAAACTGAAATTTGATGCCCACTTTGAAAGTAGGCTTTGCCATTATAATAGAGTGCAGTGCAAGTAGTTTTCTTTGTTGTTGAAATGAGGAGGTAGAGAAAAAACAATTTACAATATAAAAGTCATGTTTTTAAAAGAAAGATGCATAAAGGAAGAAACCCCTTCGAACTTTTCACATAAGTTCAATGAGAACTGCATCTTTAATCTAACAAAATGCAATGGTTTTCTAATTTTATTTAAAGTATTGCAGTACTTACACAAGCCAGGTTTCTGTAAATCTAGAGCAATAGATTCATTTACCTCTGCTGATGCATTCAAGGTCACTAAGTAAATCATAAATTTAATGGCATAGTAAGATACACATCTGTTTCTATTTTGCAGAAGTTAATAATCAAACTATAAGGTATTTAAGCATGACTTTCATCGACTAGAACACTGGGATGAAAAGAGACTTTCCCTAAAGTTTTCCCTTCTTGTTAGTTTCATCAGTACCAAAATATGCCAACAGCCTGCAAATCTCAATTGTTAACTGCAGTATATCTTGTGGATTTTGTCACCTTCTGTTCTTCAGCAGTTGATTTCTTAAGAGAAATTATATGGTGTTGCTAAATAAATTTGCAGACATCTGTAGGACAGTTACTTTGGGGTGGGTGGGATTGTATTGTATGTGATAGATTAGAATAAAATACTAAGCACTTCCTTATAGATAGATAGATAGATAGATAGATAGATAGATAGATAGATAGATAGATAGATAGATAGATAGATAGATAGATAGATATAGTAGTATTTTATTCTAATCTATCACATACAATACAATCCCACCTACCCCAAAGTAACGTGTGTGTGTGTGTGTGTGTGTGTGTGTGTGTGTGTGTGTGTGTGTGTGTGTGTGTGTGTGTGTGTGTGTGTGTTTGCAGTTTTCGGAGTGTAACTAGATGAATATATTTGGGCTGTAGTGTTGAAATGACATCATAGAATACTTTAGGAGTTCCTTTACTACATATATAAAGTCACTACTAGGGACTGCAGTGGCTCAAGTGGCTAAGACGCTGAACTTGACGACTAGAAAGTTGGAGTTCGATACCCGAGTACTGCACAATGGAATGAGCTCCCGTCTCTGTCCCAGCTCCTGCCAGCCTAGGAGTTTGAAAGCAAGAAATTGCAAGTAGATAAATAGGGACCACTTTGGTGGGAAGGCAAACAGTGTTCCATGTTAAGGCATGCCTGCCACATGTCCAGGGAAATGTCTACAGAAGCAGACAGCAATGGCTCTTCGGCTTTGAAACAGAGATGAGCACTGAACCCTAGAGTTGGATACAACTGGCTTTCTTCTTTTTAAAAAAAATATTTTTTATTAAATTTTTAACAAATACAATATATAAAGACAAACTTCAAAAACACATACAATAATAAAAACAACAACAAGTCATAAGTCTATAATTCTGTTATGACTCGGTATTATATTGCTTCCCCCTTCAGTCTTATAGTTATATTTATTAATACTAAATTTTTATCTAATACCAAATCTAAATTTTTATTTTTTCACCTTCTCAGTATACATTGCATAATCTCTGTTATATCTTATATCCACCAAGTCACAATTCTAGTTCATACTTTTAGTACAAAGATAACATAACTAAATATAAGAGTAAACAATTTAACCAATATTAAAAAGAAAAAGAAAAAACTAACCACCATGTGTTATTTACATTGCCCTGGAGAGCACGGAGTTTCTCAGTAAAATCATTCCCAAAAGCTCTTGTGAGCAGGTACAAGTCTATTCAACTCTTCACCCTTCAATGGGTAATCCACAAAGGTTTTCCAAACCTTCCAGAATCTATTTTCTTTAATAATAGCCTTTTTCATATTTATCTCATGTGTTAACTTATCATTCAATGCTAAATCCCACATTTCCTTATACCATTCCTCAATTTTTATATTAACTTCATTTTTCCATTTTCTCGCAATACACATTCTACCCGTTGTCAGCATTATTTCTAATAGCACTTTTTTTTATCTTCCACATCTGTCAGCATAATGGTATTTGAACCCAGTTTGATTTTTGTTCCCATAATTTCATTTATTTAGTTCTCAATTCCTTCCCAAAAATTCTTTACCACTCTAATCCAGCTTCATTCATAAATTACAATTCCACTTATTTACCATCCCTATCTGAAGCCAATTCAGTTTCAATTGTGAATACAAAGTTGTTTTTCTCTACAGGCCCATATCCAGTCTTTCAGCAGGAAAACTTCATTTTTATCTAATACTTCTTTAATCCTTTTATTAATTTTTATTGGAAAATCTGCAATATCCTCCAATTCAATAATGGGGGAAGTATCTGGTACCAACACCTTCCTCATTTTTTTCCATATTCCTAATGCTGTCCTCATCATTTTATTTTTAATATCTACTTTCCCAATGCCACTTCCTAAAAAAACTATTTTTCCCATATAACTTTCTTTCATTTCAATTTCTTCACACATTGCCTTTTCCCTTGCTAAGATCTTCACAATGTTCTTAATTTGAAATGCTCTATAATATGTCATTAAATTTGGCATTCCTAATCCCCCATCTTTCTGGGATAAATACCAAAACTTTGTAGCCAATCTAGGTCTTTTCCCCCGGTTACAAAAACAATTAATCATTGTTTGAAACTCATTAATTTCCTTATCCTTAAGTTGAATTGGAAGTGCATCAAATAAAAAATTGATTCTTGGCAATAACATCATTTTACTTATTGCTATTCTTCCAAACCAAGACAACCTCAATCTTTGTAACCCCTGTATTCTAACCTTAAATTCTTTTTTCAATTTTACGTAATTCAATTTCTTAAGGTCTTCAATTTTATTTGAAATATTTATCCCTAAATATTTCAAATTATCCTTAATTTGTAGGTTACTCTTTCCCTTTATCTCTTGTCGATCTTCTTTACTCATATTACATAATATCATTTCTGATTTATCCCAATTTATTCTCAAACCTGTGATATCTTCAAAATCCTTTAATAACGTTTGTATTCTGTCCAATGCCTTTACCAGATGTTTAGTTATTAGCAAAGTGTTGTCCGCATAAAGATTTATCTTATTACCTAAAACCCCATCTATTTCTTTATCTTTCCTTACAGCTTTTGCCAGCATTTCCATTGCCATAATAAATAAAATTGGGGAAAGTGGGCAGCCCTGCCTGGTACCTGCTTCTAATTTCATTTCTTCTGTATCCTCATTATTTACTCTAACTATTGCAGTACCTTGCTGATATAATTGTTCAATTGTCTTTCTAAATTTATCTCCAAATCCATAGCATTTGATTATCTCGTTAATTGTTACCCATTGTAAAGAATCAAATGCCTTGAAAATATCTAATGATAATAAACCTACTTTTTCTTTTGTTTGTCCTACCACGTCTATTAAATCTATAACTCTTCTTGTCAAATCCGACATATGTCTACCTTTCAAAAAAAAACACCTGATCCTCATTTATGTAATTACCCATAAAACTATTCAATCTATTGGCCAATATCGCTGTGAAGATCTTAGCATCTTGATTTATCAATGAAATTGGTCTATATGATTCGACTTTTTCCAAATCCTTCCCAGGTTTTGGCAATAACACTATTATGGTCCTATACCATGAAGTCGGAATTTCTCCACCTTCCATTGCTGTAAATTGAACACTTTGTGGAATAGCCATTTAAGATATTGAGTGAATAATAGGTTTATTAAGTACTCTTTGTATTGAAAGTTCTTACTTTAAAGCTCTGGCTTCTCTTCACAATTTCTTCCAGTTAGTCTTCTAGTGAATTTTTCATCTGCATATAACATTCCTACTTTCCTTTGCAGGCGCACCCCCCAAAGAAAGACTCAGACACCGGTATATGGATAAAGGCATTGGGCCACATTTATTGAATAATGCCCTAGTCCGAATTATAACTTTCAATTGGTATTCAGCCAATTATAATTCTTAAGGCAAGCAGGCCGCAGTAACACTGGTAAGGTTCCTCCCAAAATTGCCAATGGCAATTGGCTACAATGTATCCATTTGTATCAATTTGTTTGTTGAGACAAACAAATTATTGACCGTAGTCAATAAACTATCTACTGACCCCACCCTCTGGCGTGTATCCGTCAAATCACAGGGTGATGCATGCTGAAGAGCTCCTGCCATCACCCCTTTGCCTGGTTCGTCGTTGACCGGTCAACGTTATTACACCTGTACCTGTCTAAGTGTTGGCCAGTCAATTGCGAACCTGCCGGATACCTGTGGGTCCTAAATATTTACCTTACCAGTGCTACCCGCCACACGGGGAGGCATCCATGATGACTCACCGCCCCCCCCCAAGACCGTCAGCTCGGTCACCAGGCCTGCTTGCACCACACCCAGAACGAGGTACATACCTCTAGCCGACAGGTGGACCCCTTCTCCTGCCTACCAGCAAAAAATTTTGTGTGTGTGTGTAAGCCTAGCATCCGGTCTCCAATGGCCGTCTCACAGCCATGCTCAGAACGGGACGGAGCCACAGCCCCGTCCACTGACTGCCGGAACAGTCCGAACTAGGGAGATCTACATCTCCCCTAAATTGGTGTCTCGGCACGATGTTAGACCATAGCAACCGTATGTAAGCCATACGTGATATAAAATGCCAGGTCACAGCCCCTCGACAGTTTAGTAACAGCAGTGATCCGTATAAGATTGCTGCCGCCGAGGTGCCTGTAAAACATTGGGTGGTCCAGCATCCCTGTCAGACAGCAGGAATGGCCACAGTTCCCGCCCCCATGTGCCGCGCATACCATACCATAGCATACGTGCGGATGCACACAGCCCAGCCAGGGTCCACTCTCTGTCGCTGCAGCATATACTGCTGCCCAGTGTACTTAGCTGCGGCCCACCAGCCCCCTGCCACCGGCGTGTTGAGACCCCTGGGATCTGTAAAAGAGGAGAAAAAGGTGAAGGACATGACTAGGTACTCGTACAGTGAGGGGACGTACATATCTGAAATTGCGCGTAGACGCATATCCACCTCCGAGTACCCCAAACGTAGCCGCGATCGACGCGACGCCTATCTTAAGTAAATGGTGCCAAAACAGGCCCCACACCGCAAAACGCAGCACCGGTCACCCTCAGGGACTTTACTATGGTAAGGGTAGACCCATCCCGGTGGCAGAAAACAGGCTGGGGCGCGCAGCAGGCACTGTCCAAAATTCATGTAGGGCACCAACCGGACAGATGTCTCAAAAACTTCATAGCAGTATACACCACTGCCTACACCGTGCTGAATAACCCGTGAGGACCGCATCCCCACTCGAGCCCACTCATGTGTGACAGAGACATCTTCGAGTTCCAGTGCCCTACGAGACACATCCGCCTTACACAGGTGGCACCAACTCTGGCACCCACTCACTGATGCGGAGCGCTCCAAAAAGGCTACCGTGGTAGCTGCGTGGCCAAGAGCCACCTCACACCTATCTGTACATAAGTAATGCCAGCCTCATGCAAGGTGGGTCAGAAACTCTGGGAACAGGGGTGACGCATGTACGGGTGGCGGACACGTTCCCGTGTCCTCCCCTCCTAAACACGACGCATGAACGCATAGTGATACGCCTTACGCGTGCGAGGTGCCAATGACCTGTCCGGTTCCCTTCTCCTCGCCAAACATCCAGCCATCGGCCAAAAGTGGCAAGTGGAATCCCTCTGCTTCCGGAGTAAGGCACGGAACCGGGTGATCTGCAGGTGGTGGAAAGCAGCAGTAATGTCATTATAAATACCTAGAACATGTCTGGCCTAGAACGGCACAATTATGCGGAGGCTTCTCAAAAGAATAGACAAACTAATGTCATAACCCTGGGGGATTTGCATGTCTGGGTGTTGACAATGTGCACCACTGCCGCATTGTCACACCGAAATTGGACCACTGAGTAGGCCCACTCATTGCACCATAGCATCAGTGCTCTCCAAAATGGGAAAAAACGCAAGGAAGGTAAGATCGCAGAGGCGATCCGTGCACCCACCTTCAGAGTAAACCCCCATAAGTCCGTGAGCTGGAGGTATCCGACCGTACTTGAAATCTAGGACAGACCATCAGGTCTGATCTCCAGGAAGAGACCCCGTTAAACCCAGGAGTAATTTGATCCAGACCGGACAAAATTAAGGTGGCCATGAATTAACTGCAGCTCACGAGGGCACACTTTATGTCTGGCAATCAATGCCAAACTCGCCGCGGAGCTCCAAGACACCGTATTCTTGGTTAACCCGGATGCCCGCGCGACAGAGTCGATTCAGAAATGTGAGCTTAGTAGATGGGACCTCGGTCTATTCAGGCGCCAAGGGGACACCCAGTTCCCACCTGAGTGTCTGAATTGTAATGAGGAGACGCGTGCACGTGTCCAAGCCCCGTTCACCCCCGAACCAAAAGTCATCGAGGTAACGGGCTAGAGACCGAGACCCCGACCTGTGAGCCAATGGCCACTGAGTGAAGTCCCCAATCGGTCGAGTGCTGAACATGAATTAACTCAATCAGAAGGTTGGCCTTATCTAAGTAAAATTCCCCTCGGAACCTAAAAAACCCAATAGGTCTAAATCATTGGGTGCACTGGCAATAATCTGAAAGCCGAGTGCATATCACACTGTGCCAAAACAGCACCAGAACTGCATGAGCGTGCCACCCATGGGAGCCGAACCAACTACGAGTACCTGACTGAACAAGGTCATCAGGAATGGCATCCCTGAGTGGAGAACCCACAGGGTAAGCTGAATGGAGGATTAAATGACATTCACCCTAGTTCTAGCTCAGTAAGAGCTTCATGGGGGAGACATTCGATTTAGGAAAGGTGTTTCCAAGAAGGGCCCCCGCTACTCTCATAGCCCCAACTCCCTTAGCTGTGGACAGTGGAGCCCCCTCTTCGTAACCCTGTAAGGGAACCAGAGTAGTAGCATCCTAGGACCCTCAACACCCCCAAATAGATACAAAAGCCCCCATAGAAAACCCTCCAGCAGGTATCCCGCCCAATCCCTTCTTGGGTGAACTGAGTGCCATCTCTCCAGGCTGACTATACTAATTGGGGCGGGGGGGGGGGGGCTTATGACAAGGTTAGTTGCTTCAGACGGAGCTCAGATCGCCCCTGTGCACCCCTACCTCAGCCCCGTAACCCACCAACCCGCGGGCACGCGGAGGCGGCGTGAGGGCCAGCGCAAAAGGGGACACGAAGTCGATAACAACCATGGTGCTTAGTACACGCATCGTCAGCTGAGCAGGCCGAACACAGCAGGCGGGCTGGAACCCCCTGCCCGACCAGTTAGCGTGGAGCCTGTGTCTGAGCAGCCCGCTGCTCAGCATGACCACCATGGTACCAATCACCAGGCACCAGTCACGTGGGAGTGATGTACACAAGCGCACTTTCTGACAGGGCTCATCCCACCTCCCCTCAGGGTATAGAGCCACCCTCATCCACATTCCTCACCGTAAGCCAACTGCCATGGGCCCATCTAATCAACCATCGCCCTGCAAATATTAGCGATGGATGGAAGCATCAGGATGGCCCAAGCAGGTCAAGCCCTGCGGCATACCATCATACATACAAGGTATGCCGCCAACCAGTTGGCCCAAGGTGTGCGGTGGCTCACGACGATGGGACATCTCTTTGTCTCAGTCACCCTGTCCCTCTCTCTCCTCCTAGTGGGCTCGCAGTTCAATAGGGAGAATATCCACATGTCCGCCTCCAGCCCTTACCCCTCATGGCCTGCGGCCAATAATCACCCAGGGGCAAGAAATAGCCGGCCGTCGGCAAAGCCCTCGACGGCACATTCTGTATAAAGGGCATGCGCAGCAGGACCCAGACAGCCCCTGCGATGCTCAGCACTGTCCCGGGGGCGACACCTCAGTGCGTGGTGGCATATTACAGCGGGACCGCACATGTCTCTGTCCTCCTGTCCGCACCTCCCATCCTTATTGGGATCCCAGTTCATAGGGAGAATCTATCCACGTACTCCCCCCACCAAATCTTTTCCCTCGTGACCTGGAACAAATGATCACCAGGGGGCAATGAATAACCAGTCGCTGGCAAGGCCATCACCGGTACATGATGTACACGGGACATGTGCAGCGGGACCTGGACAGCCCCGGCGATGCCACGTACTGCCCCGGGGGCGGAAACCCCCACCCCCAACGTCGTGCCAGGATGCAACCGAGGGGCACTGGGAAAGGCTGGCAAGTGATGCCCACTAGCCTCAAATTGGCGAAGCCATGACCACTGAACCCCACCGCTGGAAGTGGACTGTGATGTGAGTGCATTCAACTTGAACCTAATACTCACTAGTTGCACCCCCGTGAGCCGCCCCCACTGGGGGTTCCGGCCCACGGCGGCGGCGGAGCTCGCGACCGAAATCAAGCTCTGGGGCCACATCCGACCACACCCCAGTTGCAGTCCCGGACAAACAGGGAGCTGCGAGACGGCGGCAGGCACAGGCCGGAGTGTCTCAAGCAGCTCGACCCGGCTGGCCGCCTATTGCAGAGTGGCAGCAGTCGAAGTAGCTGGCAGACACGAAGGGCCCCGGTAGATAGGGAAGGGCCCCTTCCCACTGGATTGCCCAGGATGCCTCCAGCCCAGCTAACATGCCCAACCAGGCATCCCCTGCCACGGAAACACCTAGTATAAGGTGGGCCAGGTGGGCCGGACGGCCTGCTAGGGAATGGGCCAGAAGCCCCAATTAGAGATCCTGGGCCAGAAAAAGGGGAAGCCTAAAACTCAAGCCCCTGAGGGGGTAAAACGTGCTGTGTGCCAGCACCAGGCCCTCCCCCAATCGTTCCGGCCCATGGCCGGCAACTGCGGGCCGAGGGCCGAAACCCCTGAAGGGGCGGCCCGAGGCTGGAGAGCCGATGGCAATCCCCCAATCTGCCCAATCCCACCGGTAACGGTGGTAAAGGTGTTGTTCCGCTCCGTTGCAGGGGAAAGGTTTCCCTTGCTCGAAAGCCAGTCGTATCCGACTCCAGGGTTCAGTGCTCATCTCTGGTTCAAAGCCAAAGAGCCAGCACTGTCTGCTTCTGCAGACGTTTCTGTGGTCATGTGGCAGGCATGACTAGACACCGGAGCGCGCGGAAGACTAGAAGGAGCTCATTCGATCCTGCAGTACTCGGGAGTCGAACTGCTGATCTTCCGCCTCCGAGTCAGTGTCTTAGCCACTTGAGCCACTGCAGTCTTTCTGTAAAGGAAACAAACAGCGACGGAGAAAACTTCTCCTCTCCGTCGCTATTTCTAAAATGGCAGCTCGGCTGCCTCATGGCCACCCCTTTTATAGAGGGGTGGCCACGCCCCCTAACTCACCCGGATGTCTGAGTACGGGTGGGGGGCCGGCAAAGAGTGCGGCGGCCATTTTGGCACCGCGCTTTCATTTACCACTTAGGAACAATTTGGGCTGTGGTGTTGAAATGACATCATAGAATATCTTAAGAGTTCCTTTAGAACATTGCCAATAGACAATGCTCCTCTGGTAAGAAAGGACCACCAAGAGATCTTTTATTCCGGTTTGGGAAGTCAAGCAGACAGGCACATTGTAGTGTAATAAATCATTTTTTATTTGTGATCGCATGAAACAGCTTGGTGAGAAATTTAGCACTCTGAAAATAAACCATGTTATTTCAACTACGTGCTCAGTTTCAGAAAAACAAAATCTCAGCCCCAGTATGCATAATTTTCTCTCCTCAGAAACTGATCGGAACATAATGTTATCACCTGTAGGGCCATCTAAACCTCCAACAGGATAGTGCTAATATAGAGCTGTAGATATCCCTGTGGTGGCAAATTGAGGATGACTGAAAACTTTGTTACACTGAACATGTGGCAGACAACAATGTTAGGTTGAGACTTACCTTGTGTGTGAAGTAGAAGCAGTTATACTGAAAGTGCTGGATTTCTAATCAAGCTGCTTTATATAGTTAAAAATAAAAATGAACTTATTTCATTGTTCAATTCAATTTTAATTCCATGTCAACACAATATCTTGTGGTCCTCAGTTATTAGGAGGCGAATGCTTGATGGGAATGTGACAGTAGAAATCCTAACATGCTAACAAATGGATGTCCATAGGATTGTATCTTCAGTTTGTCATTGATTTACATCAGGGGTTCCCAACCTATGGCCCGTGGGCTGGATCTAGCCTGCAGTGCCAGATCGTCTGGCTGCACTGCCCTCACCATTGCAGGCGCACCCCCCAATAACGGACTCAGACACCATTGAAAGTGGATAACGGCATTGGGCCACATTTATTGATTCATGCCCTAGTCCGAATTATAAATTTGTATTGGTAAAACGACCAATCATAATTCTTAAGGCAAGCAGGCCGAAGTAACACTGGTAAGGTACCACCCAAAATTGCCAACGGCAATTGGCTACAATGTATCAATTTGTATCAATTTGTTTGTTGACAACAAACAAATTGTTGACCATAGTCAATATCTAACTAATGACCCCACCCTCTGACTCGTATCCGTGAAATCACGGGGTGATGCATGCTGGTTAGCTATCGCCATCACCCCGTCGCCTGGTTCGTCGTTGACCGGACAACGTTTAACTAATTTATTCCTATCTAGTGTTGTCCAGTCAATTGCGAACCTGCCGGATACCTGTGGGTCATAACTGTTTACCTTACCAGTGCTACCCGCCACACGGAAGGGCTTCACAGAAGGCCTGACGCCCCCCCCCAGACCGTCAGCTCGGTCAACAGGCCTGCTCGCCAATCACCCAACAGGAGATCCATACCTCCTCGCGACAGATGGACCCCATCCCCTGCATACAAATCATAATTTTCTAGTCCAATAGCGGGGTGACGACTGACCCGTCCCCAAGCCTTGTCAGCAAGGAACCGCGCCACCGCCCTATTGACCGTGCACCTCAAGGGCCATGAGGTCAACTCCTCCCCTGTAAGAATGGCGCGGGACCATGTCCGACCAAACCAGGGTTGCGGGAGGCCAGACGTAGTGCAAGTAGGCGAGGTCCTCGCAAATCGCATGCTTGAGCGACAAGCCGGTGACCTGACCCAAATCGTTGCCCCCCAGGTGCATGATGAGAATGTCAGGCGGGGCAGCACTTCTGCCTGAAAAAAGAAAAGGCAGCAGCTCCCGCCACAACATCCCAGGCTTACCATGCCATGTGAGACTGGCGTGTTCACCCAGTCCCAGTCGGGATCCCCACTCTGTCGCCGCAGCGTAACGCGCTGCCCTTTGCACGTAGCTGTGGCCCACCAGCCATACTGTCACCGGTGTAATACGACACCCAGGGTCTGTAAGAAAATTGAGGAAAAAAGGAAGGTAAGGTGACTGTATTGGTACTCACGGCGGAAGTGGGCGCACATAAAACTGAAAACATTGTGAACCTCACCTCCCCATGCTGCGTATGTCAGCCCCGGAGTACCCAAAAGCAGCTGCTGTAGAGGCTGCCCCAATACGGAATGAATGTGTGCCATAACGGGCACCTGGTAGGCCCACCCTGGCGAGGGCTCTGCCTGTCACCTTCCAAAACTGAAATTTAGTAAGGGGAGACCCATCTTGGTGACAGAAAAACGGGCCATGGTGCGTGCCACGCAGTGCAAGAAACTCCTGTAGGGCACCAACCGGACAGATGTCTGCCAAAGAACACCGTAGCAGTCTTACACCACTGCCTGCGCCCTGCTGATCAGTCTTAGAGGAGCGTATCCTCAACTGGGCCCAGTCTTTGGCAACATATACATCTTCGAGTTCCAGTGCCCTACAACTTGCATCCGCCTTAGACAGCATCACAAGTTCGCTGATGCGGAGTGGTCCAAAAAATGCCACCGTGTGGCTGCATGAAAAAGGGCTGCCTCATAACGATCAAAACAGAGGCCTGGCCAGCCCCGGGCCAACTGGGTAAGAACCCCTGGGGAAATAGGGTGCCGGTCGTCCGGGCAACGCCCGCGCTCACGCACCCACCCCTCCAAAACATGTCTCACACGGAAGTCAGAGGTGCTGTCCACATGACCCCCCCCCCCACCTTGGCCATGAAAGCCAGCGCCGAGAGCTTGGATGCTATGGTGCGAGGTGCGAGGCCCTGGGAATGCAGGTGAACCATGAACCGCAGAACATGATCCACCGGGATAGGCCAGGTCTCTGGCAGGTGAAATTGGGCAGAAAACGCCCTATAAGAATTAAAAGCTTGTTGATACGCCTTACGCGTGCGGGGCGCCAGTGACAGGCCGATCGCCCGGTTCACCTCTCCCTGCCAATGGTCCATATCTCGTCCGGGAGTGGCGAGGGAAATTCCTCCGCATCCGGGGCCAAGGCACGGAACCGGGAGATCTGCAGGCGGGACAAAGCGTCGGCAATATCATTATTAACCCCTGGGACGTGCCTGGCCCTGAACAAGACGTTGAGGCGCAGGCAGCGCAGCACAAACTGGCGCACTAGGTCCATAACCCTGGGCGATTTGGAAGTCTGTGCATTGACAATGTGGACAACAGCAGCGTTGTCACACCAGAAATGCACGACCGAGTTGGCCCATTCCTCGCCCCACAGCATCAAAGCCCCCAGGATAGGAAAAAATTCAAGGTATGTGAGATCACGCAGGCGACCAGTGCCTGCCCATGCCGGTGGCCACCCACCATAGGCCCACTTCCCATTGAAGTACATCCCATAACCCAGGGATCCTGAGGCATCAGACTGGATCTGAAAATTTGGGGAAGCCAGGAGGTCAGACCTCCAAAATGAGACCCCATTGAACTCCCTCAGGAACTGTAACCAGATGAACATGTCTGCCCTGATACCCCGGGTAATCCTGACTCTATGGTGGGGCCTGGATAACCCTGCCATGGCGTCGCATAAGCGCCGAGCAAAAGCCCTGCCCGGTGCGACCACCCTGCAGGCAAAATTGAGGTGACCGTGTAACACTTGGAGTTCCCTCAGCGATGCCTTGCGCTTGGCCAGCAAATCCGAGATGAGGGCCACTAACCGGGACACCTTATCCCCCGGTAACCTAGAAGCCTGCGCTACTGTGTCGATCTCCACCCCCAGGAAGACTAGCTTGTTAGATGGGCCCTCGGTCTTTTCGGGCGCTAAAGGGACACCAAGTTCCTCCATTAGCGTCTGAAATGTGTTGAGGAGACGTGTGCACGTGTCCCAGCCCCGTTCACCCCCGAATAAAAAGTCATCCAGGTAATGGGCTACAGACCGGGACCCTGACCTGCGGACGAAAGCCCACTCCAGGAAGGTACTGAAACGCTCGAATGCAGAGCATGATATGGAACAGCCAAAAGGCATGGCCTTATCAAAATAATATTCACCCCGAAATTTAAAACCCAGCAACTCGAAGTCGGCCGGATGCACCGGCAGTAGGCGAAAAGCCGACTTGATGTCGCATTTAGCCAGCAAGGCACACGGGCCGCACGAGCGCACCATGCGCAGCGCATGGTCAAAGGATGTATACCTGACCGAACAAAGGTCATCAGGGATAGCATCATTGACCGATCGGCCGGCCGGGTAAGACAAATGATGAATAAGGCGAAATTCGCCTAGTGACTTTTTGGGAACTAAGCCTAGGGGTGATACCTTAAAATTGGGGAACGGGGGTGTAGGGAAAGGGCCAGCGACCCTGCCCACATGAACCTCCTTCCTAATGCTGGCAGCAGCCACCTCCTCCCTTCCCCTAAGAGATAAAAGATTGGGGGCATCCTGAGGGGACCTATCACCCATGAAAGGGATACGGAACCCTTGCTGAAAGCCTCGAAGGAGATACTCCGCATCCTCCCTCTTAGAGTACGATGCGAGCCAACGCTCCAACATACGCACGTTAATTGGGGAGGGGGCCTTTTGGTACACTACCTCCATCTGCAGCAGTCTTGCCAGCCCACTGCCCGCCCTTGCCTCTGCCACGCGTCCCTCCAGGCCTGGGACACGCAGAGGCTGCGTGGGGACCCGCACAGGTGGGACACTCATGCCTGTACTTGCAATTTTTCCTATTGCAGGAACCATTGGACGAGAAAGTCCAGCACAGCAGGCGGGCTGGAACCCCCTGCCCCGCCACCTGGCGGGGAACCTGAGCTGGAGCCGCTCGCTGGACCGCATGTCCGCAATGGTATCTCTCCCCTGGCGCGGGGCGCGTGGGCGTCATGTACAGAAGCCAAAGCCTCTGGCATGGCTCATCCCACCTCATCTCGGGGTGCAGGGGAATCCGCATACGAAATTCCTCGTCATAAGCCAACCACGAGGGGCCCGGAAAATCGACCATCGCCCTATAGATGTTGTCCAAATATTGGACCATCGGAATAGCCAAATCCGGCCGCGCTCTCAAGTACACTGCCATGTAGATTAAATAAGCCGGCAGCCAGTTGGCCCAGGTACGTGGTGGCTTGCGACGACATGCCTGCTCCTTATCCTTCTCGTCCTGCCCCTCCCTCTCCTCCTTGGTGGGCTCTCTGTTTAAGAGTGAGAAGATATCTACATACTCCCCCCGCCATATCTTTTCTCTGGTGGCTTGTGCCAGGTGGTCACCCAGTGGCAAAGAATATCCCGCCGTTGGCAAGGCCGAAACCGGGACCGCAGACAACGCGGGCATCGGAAAAGGGGCCTGTGCTGGCCCCGCCACCCCCAATACATTCCCGGCAGGGTAGGGAACACCTGTAACCCCAGGGGTCTGGGTAGCATTTGTCATCGCCGAGTGGGGCGCCGGCGGCTGGGCCACCGCACCACCCGCGCGAGGCCAAGGCCATTGAAAGGCCACCCCCGTATTGGCAATGTGTGTAGGTGTATTGGCTTGTACTGCATACTCACCTGTTGCACCCCCGCAGGCCGCCCCCACCGGGGGTTCCGGCCCACCGGGGGCATCGGAGCTCACGACCGCCGTAGAGCTCATCATCGTGGCCTGACCCACACCTACTTGCTGGCTGGGGAGCTGCGAGGCAGTGGCCGAAGGTGCGCCACGCGCCTGCAGCAGCTCGACCCGTCCCGTCGCCTGCTGCTGCCCGACCGCCGGTGCCTCGAAATGAACCCCACAAGTAGCCCCAGCATGGCTGGCCCGAGCCAAGGAGGCCTCGAGGGCCGCCACGCGGGCCAGTAAGGCCTCAACGCTGACCTGGGGCCAAGGGCCGGCCGGCCCGCCTGTTAGAGGCGCGGGTACAGGTCCCTGTACCCCAGAACCTGAATAGGGCCATTGTCCCGCACCGAAGCCCGGAAGGGTCGGTGCAGGCGCCTGCCAAGGCAGGGGGCCACACCACCCCCCAAGGCTAGAAGGCCCCGGGGGGAGCTGAGCCACAACCGCTGCAGGCCCAGCAGAATGGGCAAAGCCAGGAGCGGTGTCCACCGCTTGCGGGCCGGGGGCCACAGCCCTCACCGGGCCCATGCTTGGGTCTCCCGCTGCCGGCCAAGGGGTGATCGACCCCATCCCGCCAGTCCCGGCGGGTGCCGGCAAAGGCGGATGCTGGGGAGGCGCCACCGTGGTCCTCCGACCCAGATTGCGCCTCCTACCCGTGCGAGCCGCACTCGAAAGCGCCTTCTTCTTTGGAGGCATCTCTCTGAAGGCAAAAGGAAGCGGAAAGAGAATATTCGCCGCCAAAAGGCTTCCAACCTAGGTAAAGAGCGACGGAGACACAGGGGAAAAAACTTCTCCACTCCGTCGCTTAGGTAAAATGGCAGCTCGGCTGCCTCGTGGCCACCCCTTTTGTAAGGGAGCTGGCCACGCCCTAAACTACCCGGATCATTCGTCCTGTGGGGGGGGGGCCCGCAAAGAGCGCGGCGGCCATTTTGGCGCCGCGCTTGCATTCCTGGAAGCAGAAGTAAAATGTGACTGCACCTGCATGAAATGCTGCCATAAATGACCCGCGGCTGTCATAAACACGTTTGCAAAAACCATGGGTGCATTTATGGCATGTTTTGCACAAGCGCAGGCGTGTTTCACTTTCGCTTCCAGGTGGAAGGAACCACGTGACCAGCCTGCACAACCACATGACTGGTCTGCAGCCTGAAAATGTTTGGAACCCCTGCTTTACATGAACCTCATGGATGAGGAAGGCGGGATATAAATGCCGCAAATAAACAAATAAATACTAGGCTCAGTATTAGTTATCATTAAAGTCTAGTCTCAACTTGCAGAGAATATAATATTGTACTTTTCCCACATGTTGCTATATAGTACTTTTTCTTCATCTGTGTCTAGGCCAGACATGAAACTGCCAAAATGAAGGCACCTTTTGGTGAGTTAATTCTGCAGTTCCTTTCACCTGACCCAGTGTGAGAAAGATTAGCCGGCAACACAATGTTGCTGTTACCAGTGCACTCCCGATTGTGGTTCAAAAATACCACAATCTTCAAGGAGGCACTTTCTGTGTACCCTAGTGCTACACTTATGAGCCAGGATTCTTACGCAGTATATCCTAGACAGGCAACCAATGGAACTTTGGAATTGTCTGCCACAAAAAAGCACTGCTGTCAAGTTGTTTTAGAAACTCTGAATAAGTTGCAGTCTGTTTGAAATGGTTGTTCTCTGGCAGACTAAAAAGATAGGTTAGGGATAGAGCTGCCATAATTATCTCCCACAAAACCGGGACAGAAGTATACTTGACAAAAAAAATGGGTGGGTTATCTACAAAATAGCCTTTTTAAAACAAACATAATATAATGACAGTTATAAAACACTTTCACATTAAATATATCAATACATACATAAATGAATTTACTGTATTTACAACAGTTAATTCTTACTGTAAGATGATCTGTTGTACTTCTGAGAACTTGCTTCGCAGTCAACTGTTAACCTCCTCAATTCCAGGAAACACACTGGTCACACTTATCAGGCAGTGGTGTGAGGTGAGGACATTAAAATTTGTCTCCAGGTATACTCCAACTCCAATGTGGCAGAAAATAACTTGTTTGGTGGCGAGAGTTTGAATTAATTTTAATGGTGAGTTATAATGCACAGACAGTAAGTTTTTAAAATCCGGGACTTTAACATGATTTTTATTGAACTGGCCAGGACAATTTTCCCGATCTTGAATCCGGGACAATCCCAGTTTTCTGGGACTCATGGCAACCCTAATTAGGGGGATTGTTTTTATTGTTAATTTATTTACCACAAGTCACCTTGATCAAAGAAAAAGGAGAAAATGAAACAGGACCTCATCAGGCCAAGAGATTTTGCCTTTCCAAGTTGTGATAAAAGCAAGGGAAAGTCAAGAGTGAATCTTCTACTTTCACACAGGCTTTTATCCCCAAAGGCATGTCCACCATAAACTACTGCAGTCTAGTTCCTGTAATTGTCCTGTACTGTACTTGCAAACTTAATAGTCAATAATATGTTTCAAGAGATAGGATAGGAGTGTTTAAATAAAATATTTGTTTATTTTTAGGTTTTGTGGTGACAACACAGGAAAAAGCTCTGTCTCCTGTAATAGCTTCAACTAAAAGAGCATGTAGGCTGAAATCCATTAGTAAGTTTCTACTAGAACAGCCCCGTTGAATCACAGAAATTTATGGAGAAGTTGACTCACCAAATCACTACTGATTCAATGGGCCTTAGTTGCAATTTATTACTGGATTTCAGCCATAGAATCATAGAAGTGTAGTCAATGCTGGAATCAACAGCTAATGCATCTCTGGATACTGGCCATCTGGCCTCTGAAGAAACTCCCTAAAGTCCACTACTTTGTGATGTAATCTGTTCTGCTGCCAGGAGGTTCTTCCTAAAGTTTAGTGGAAAGCTCCTTTCCGGTAATCTGAATGGATTGGTTCAGAACAACAAAGGACAAAGTTGCTCCATCTTCCACATGACAGCCATTCAGATATATGAAGACAGCTACCATATCACCCTTCAATCTTCTCTTCTCCTGACTAAACATACAAACACAAAGCCTGACTAGATGGACATATAGCTTGCTATTTGGATCACTGGTTTGAATCAAATTATGGCATCCACATAGGGCTGCGGTGGCTCAGTGGATAAGAAGCTCACCTTCTTGGCTGGAAGGCTGGCAAGTCAGCAGTTCAAGACCCAGGTACTGCATGACAGATTGAGCACCCGTCTCTGTCCAAGCTCTTGGGGACATGAAAGGAGCCTCATTTGGGCATTCCCTGAGTGGAGTTTCTTCCACAAAAATCCATTCAACCTAAAATGATTTCTAACACGAAATTATTATAATTATGGCATCCATGTATGTTTTGACTTAGAGTGCTCCATCCTGACCCTGTTTTGAGTCATCCATTCCTTTTTGCACAATGGTAGGGCTACAGAGCTTTTTGGCACAATTCATAGAGTGCCTTATTATTCAATTCTGCATCCTGTGCAAATGGTTAGTTCATACCCAAATAGAGCTGTGGCCATTGTTTCTGGGGTGACAACAATAACATCTTTACTGAGTTGTGACATTTTTTAAAAAATAGAGACAACTCTTTGTCTATTTTTCTTTTCTAATTTTTAAAATATTTCCCATACTGAATCAGCACAATTCTAGACACTTCCTCCACAAAAATGCTCTGGACTTCCTCCACAAAAATTTTCCCTCAAGGGCATTCCCACCCCACCCCCGCATATTACAGCTAGAGAATATCCAAAGAGGAAGAACGCATGAATATAGTAAAGAAGATTTTAACTTAAGCACCCCACTCTTACCCCAAAAAAGAGAAGAAATCTTGTTCCATGCACATGAAATGTTTTCTCGGGGTAAAGGTAAAGGTTTCCTTGCTCAAAGGCCAGCTGTATCCGACTCTAGGGTTCAGTGCTCATCTTTGTTTCAAAATTGAAGGGATATGTCCAAATACATTGTGTAAAGAAAAATGGGGAAAGAACAGGAAGAGAGGTTTCTGTAATCAAAAGGGAAACAAAATTGAGTGATCAAAAGACTTGTCTGGACCCACTTCATTTGTGTGTATATATATCTTGTATGTTTATGACTATTAGTAATTGCATCAACTTATTATTTAGATCCCTGAAGAAAACTTTTAAAAAATCCTCTATCGAAAGGGTTTTGGATCTTTTGTGTTACCTTGAGAAGATTACTACAATAAATAAATTTACTGACAAACGGTTCCAGTGGACTTTACAGTGCTACGTTTGTCCCCACAATCTATTCTGTTACCAAGGGTATGCCTGATTATGGTTCATAAAGGCTCTTCCTGTGTACCCCATGTCTCAAGTGCAAATGGAAGTACTACTCAAGTGTGAGACAAAACAGATTGTATTAAAGATATGAACTTTTTCAGCATGTATCAGACTGCTCCAAATTCCTGTCTCTGGACAGGCCCATACTTATTTCTCAGCTGTTCCTCATAGAGCCTGATTTCCACACGCAAGGAAGAAAACAGAGTGAAATAGAGAGAGAGAGTGAAAACAGGTCATCAGTAGATGGTTTTAAAGATCAGGCACTTTGATACATGTTCCAAAACTCCTGCCCCAGTTACTAACCTGATACAGTGGAACCCTGTATAATGAACGTTTTGTATAACGAAAAATTTGTTCAATGAAGCGTTTTTGCGCTATTGGCGATGAACTGTATAATGGGGGAAATGTTTGTTATATGAAGCACTATTGGCAATAACCGTACAATGAAAAAAAAATCATTGTACGGGGTATCGGCAATAGCGATTCATATAACAAACATTTTCTTTTCATTATATAGTGCATCGCCAATAGCGCTTTGTATAACGGAAAAAATCATATAGCGAAGAGCTCTGTGGAACAGAGGGGTTTTTTTTGTTATATGGGGTTCTACTGTACTTGCTTTTCCACCCAATTAATTTCTACACTGTACAAAGAGACAGTTTGCAAGCAACTCATTTAAAGGTTCTAAGACAGGAATGACCACAGCCCTGTCTAGCTTCTTAAGGACAGACCATAGGAGACATACCAGTTAAAGTTTGTGATAATTCTTTCTAGACAGTATCACCGGGTCATTAAGGAGGAGGCCTCCAACAGAGAGCGCTTGTATATTGTCAATTTGTTGTGTTTTTTAAAGAGAAGTGTGTTTTTATCTAAATAAGACATGACAAAATGTATTATTTATTTATTTATTTGCTTGCTTGCTTGTCTCTTCATTATTCATTCATTTACCAGCATACCTAAAGTTGCTCTATGGATGCTAGTCACATGTGTGAACTTGTACCAGTAGTTTGCCCTGCAAACTCTTTCCATATGGATCAAATATTATAGACCCTGTTTTTGTTTTCAGAGCCATAGGAGAAAAGTTGGTTTGGTTATTCATTTTCTTTCAAAATGTACGCAATTTAAATGAATTGTTGAGAATGGTGTTTGGCTCCTTTGCTTCAACACATAATGTAATAATAAAAAGACCTGGTGTCAGTGCTTCTAGCAGCAAGATAAACCACTCTGTGATGACAGATTCCAAATGATTAATGCTATAGTAAACTCAGAACACAATTGTAGCAAAGTGCCAAAGTTAAAGCAAATTAATTTAAATGGTTGTTCATGAAAACAATAGCAGCCAATATTTTGATAGTTCATGAAGAATGATTTGATTTCCAAATAAATGGTTACAGAGAGGTGGGAGGGAGAGATGCAAGCCAGGGAAGACCTGGAATCATTTTTTTCCACTTCTTGTGTATTCATTTTAACTGTTACCCAGGGGATTGTTTTGTTGGTTGGTTTAGCAAGGGTGACCTTTACCTTTACCTTTAGTTGTTACTTATGTCTCCAGTAACATCTTTCTCGCTCAACAAGAAATTATTTGTAAGGAAAATTTGGGGGGGGGGGGACTGTAGCCTCATTAAAGTGTTACCTTCTCCATGAAATTTATTTTTAAAACATTCTCTGCCAATCCTACCCCCATGGTATTCATGTGTTGGGGATATATAGAACACTTGAAAGCCCTTTGAGCGCATGTAAGATTTTCATAGTCAGAGCCCCAGAAGGTTATTTTCAGAGTACCATTATCAAAATTACCTAGCCACTGGGCATGCTAGCTCGAGGTTTTGGGACTTCAAAACTCTAATTTTGACAGAATTGCCACCCAATACTGGAACACCCACGCCCCCTTATTGAATAGACCTAGAACAGCTAAAAAAAACCATAGATGGCAAATGATGTAGTAGGAGGAGTAGGAGGAGGCAAAGGAATGCAAAAGAATGGACCTAAAAGAAAGAACCAGAAAAGTAAAGTCATACAGACTCTACATGGATCTTGCATCTGCAGACTTGTTCTAAATACACACATTTAAACCAGTTTTCAATATGTTTTGTAGCATTTAAAAACACTGACTAGAATTCTCTTGGTTTTCATATAAACCTTACCTAACGTTCCACACCTAATTGTGGTTAATGAAAGGAGCTAAGGCACATGCTGGTTCCATAAGCAGGGATGTGACAAGTCCTGGCACCTCATCAGTGAGTCTCAGTTAGCCATGGCAAGTTACATAAACATTATGTAATCTCTAATATAATTTGGGCCATTAAATTTAAATATATATATATATATATATTATCCCTTTCATCATTTCCCCCAAACTTTTCAGTTAAGTTATTTGGGATGTAAATGGATGTACAGTTCTTGTAGTGGAAATCTTCAAGTTCAATAGCATCTTAATTAATTATTTAATGTGAGTATATAATTAGAACTACTACTGGGCATGTGATTGATGTTCTTTGAAACAGTAGCACTACATTGATACCACTCTTTTGACTGCTGTTTTTAGAAAGACATAACCAGGCTTTCAATCAGACTGAAGCAATATTTCTCAAAAACAAGACGATTTCAAAATTTACAGCTATTTAAGAAGCAGGGAGAGAGAGAAAATGGGGAGATATAGTAACTTTAGTCACCTACAGCCCTTTTCTTCAGCTTTTTATAATGTATGAAAAAATAATCATTGAGTCAGAGGCCTTTATCAGTGAAGCAAAATGACAGCTTTTGTAGCAGCCAGGTAGTTTGACAGAAGTAAGGTAAAATGGCAGCTAGAAAACTTTCTGCTGTAAAGGGAATTAACTGGTAAATGTGGGGTTATGACAGTGCACAGAACAATGTTCCAGATCTAAGGAGAAAAGCTCCCATCGTTCATTTGTTTTTTAAAAAATGCTTTCATTTACAGCTTTCCAGACCTATTTGGTCCACACTGTGATTTGCTTTTAATGTATCATCTGAACATACAGTAGCTAAAGTTCACTCTCTGCTTTGTTTCATTTCCAGCAATTGTGGGGGTAAATTCAGGATTTGTTTCAGTCTTCTTTCTTTGGTTTGTTGGGTAAGAAGTAAAAAAGAAATTATCGCTAAAATCATATTGCTTGGCATAGTAAATTGCTCTTGAGAAGACCAATTGAATCAATGGGCATTTAAAAAGTCACTTGTCCAAAACTTCCATTCACTCAAATGAGCTTATTCTGTGATTTGTTATTCCAAAGTGAGAGCATGTCCAAACTGCCTGCTAAACATGAACCTAGACTAGCCAGGAAGTGTTGGTTCCCATTTGATGGTAGCAGCATTGTGCCATTTGGTGTGCTCCTCCCATCCAAATGGGAATGGACCCTTTGAGTGTAGTTGAACACTTCTCTTGATTGTCTATGGTCAGGGGAAGTAAATTTTTTAACATATCCTAGATCATTGCTGATATGATTATCACTTTAAATTTTTTTAAAAAAAATTGCAACTCTGTGTGTATTGCTGATCGAAGCCACACCTACAGCTGTGGTTTTGATTAGCAATACACACAGGCACACAAAGACATTTATTTTAAATGAAGTGATGCATTGAATCAACAATGACCTAGAACAAAGATTCTCAACCTGTGGTCCATGGGCCAGATGTGGCCCATGGCACCATTTCATGTGGCCCTCCACTACCTCCACCACACCTGGAAGTGCCATGTGGTGGAGGAATGGCAAAATGGCTGTTCAGTCCCCAAAGCTGTCTGAGGGAGCATGACCTGGCCCCTGGCTTAAAAAGATTGAGAACTCCTAACCTAGAAGATGTTATTAAAATTATTTCACTTCCTCTGGCCATTTGTATACAATTAGGGGAGTACTCGGTGTCTGATATTCTGAAGGAATTATTTAGCTCAGAAGTTATCAACCTTTTTAAGGTTCACGCTCCCTCAGACAACTTTGAGGGCTGGACAGCCATTTTGCCCTTCCTCCACCACATGGCACTTCCTGGTGTAGTGGAGGCATGGGGGGGGCACATGAAATGGTGCCATGGGCCATATCTGGCCCATGCACCACAGGTTGAGAATCCCAGCTTTAACTCATGCATCAGGAGCAGACCTTGCCAACTGCAAGTCTTTCCTATATATTATTCCCAGAGTCCACAGGCATTGGCAACAGAATATATGGGAGTGCACTGAAATAGTAGAACCCTCAAACGGAAGCTCAAAACACATGTGTTGCACTGGTGAACTAGGACTGCTCCAACATCCAACATGCGTGGATGTCATAAAGAAAACATATTACCCCATACCAGCTCACCCTGGAGAGCAGATTTAATGTCCATCTTGACAACCCCTAAGCTGCAGTTAGAGTAGGCCTATTTGAATCAACGGAACTTACAGAGGAATTATATTACCATATACCCAGTGTCTTTGTTGTTATACCCAGTGTCTTTGTTGTTGTTGTTCAACTCTGACCCTTTGCAACCTCATGGACCACCACACACCAAGCATCCCTTTCCTCCACCAACCTCAACCCGCTCAGCTCTGTGCCCATTGCATCAACAATGTCATCTAGCCATCTCTTCTTCTGCTGCCCCCTTCTTCTTTTGCCTTTGACCTTTCCCAGCATCAGGGCTTTTTCAAGTGAATCCTCTCTTCTTATTTGGTATCCAAAGTACTTTAGCTTCATCTTCAATATTTGACCTTCCAAGGAGCAGTCAGGGTTGATTTCCTTCAGGATCGACCTATCTGTTCTCTTTGCTGTCCAGTTTACTCTCAAAATTTTCCTCCAGCACCACATTTCAAAAGCGTCTATTCTTCTGCGCTATTTATTTGGACTATTTACCAAATAAACCACAAAGTGAAACAAAGCCTTGTGTTGAGTGGGCATGCTGTTTGTATACACCGAGCCACAGTTCCTGCTTGTTGTGTCATGTGATGCAGGCCACTTATGCCATAAATTATTCCCAAATTGTCAAGAAACCAATTGATAGCTGTAAATTTTAGTGGTAAAAGAAATCAGAGCAGAAATTAAAATGTTCCAGAGATCAAAAACCTGATAAAATAAGAAGCCCTAACACACGAGTTTTGGCACTAGATAAATCTTCCAGGGAAGAACGTTCCAGAAGTGGGTACCAAAGCTGAAAAGGATCTGTCTTTGGTCAGAATGTATCTGCCCTCAGGTGGCAAGGACACCCAAGTAAGGGCCTTTGAGGAAGAACCATACAAGTTGTTATGAAAGAAGGCATTCCTTGGATAGAGTTCTCAGGCTACGTAAGAGTTTAAATCCCTACACTGACCCATTCTTCTCTCAAGTTGGATGCTGGGACATTGTGTGCTCTTGCACAACCCCTATTCCTTCAAAAGAAACATCTTATCTTAACAGATTGCCCCTGTGGAACAGTTCAACCTGTCTCTCACTCTATGGGGAAAAAATCTGTATTCTATACCATCTATTCTACACCATTTTGCTACACCTTTCACTCTTGTGGTACCATCCTAAGGAATCCTAGTATTTGTACTTTGGTGAGCTACTGCTCTACTGCTCTTCCTGAAATATAGCAATCAGTTCTCAATATCTCACGAAAGGACAGATGGAAGGATTCTGTAGGATGACATTATGTCTGCTTAAAGGGGTGTCACAATTTTAAATGTAGTGTAAAACACTCTACCCTTCTTATGATACCAAACTGACTTGTGCTGCAGTGTAGTTAAGATTCTCTCTTTCAGAAGAATAAATACTATTGGTCAGAATATACATGCTATTAAAATGTAAAACCATGGAAAACAACATTTCTATTTGTTCTATTTACATATTTGCATATACTGCAAAGCAGAGAAGAGTCGTACTTCAAGGGCAGAGCAAGAAAATAACAGATGAATCACTCAGCCTCTTCCCCCCCCCCTTTTACGGATTTTTTGTCTTCTCCTCCATCATCAGAACAGAAGAGGACAAAGGACAAAAATGAATGGCGAATGAGGGGTTAAAAAGTGTGGGTGAATTTGCTCATTTTAATGTTAAAATAAGACAGACCACACACCCTTTACAGGCCTGTCACATCTGTGTGATTTTTCACCCTGAAGATATGCTTTTATTGTCTGTCCTTAGTCTCTTTAAACAGAGATTCCTCTCAAATATTCATTAATTAAAAATATTAAACTTAATTTCTGCCTAAGGAACAAGAAGTGGCTATGCTGAATAAAATGATCATTTCTATGAATCTGTTTAAATTAGAAACATCAGCTTCTACAGCTGGGGGTGGGAGCACTCCTCACCCATGGTTAAAATGTTTGAAGCCCGTCAATCTCTCTAACGGTCTAACCACAAAACTAATGTGTTCCTTCTGTTTTGTTTGAATGAAATTGCCAGAGTGGTTATATGTTGATTTAACATACAACAAATGGAAATGGGTGTTGCCTTAGACATGTGTAGAATTTATTTGGGGGGAGAAAGAAAGAAAACAATTCTAAAGTATTATGGGTAAGGCAATAGGGTTGCCATTCATTTAATAATGCTTTTGAATGGAAGTTGTTAAAATTGATCTGTGTGTTTAATAATATTATACATGATGAAAAATATTAATGAACTGGAAAAATTGTATTTACTTCTGCGCGCGCGCACACACACACACACACACACACACAGAGGTAAAATATAAAATATTAATTATTAGGAAATTGCATTTTACCACTATATATGTATAGTTACAATACAATTTTGAAATAATTAATATTTTGTTATGTATAATATTGTTAAATACACAGATCAATTATATATATACTCACCTCACAAATCCAGTTTACCATGTGGGTCTGATGCTAGGAAGACATCTAAGAAGGGGAGAAACGCAGCCAAATATAGCATCAGAGCCAGTCCTAAATTAAACGAGTTACACTGGAGAATTTTGAAAACTCACTAACAATGAAAACAATTTTGTTTTAATTAAGTATTCCCAGCAGTGTTTGCAAACAAGAGCCTCTTTACACATTACAATATGGAGAACAATACAGTATGAAAAAGAAAAGTCATTCTGTAATATAACAAGTTAATAGCTCCATCGAAGAATATACTTGAATGTCAAAATGAAGCATGAGCATTCTTTAGACTTGGGATAAGGATTGTGTTTAAAGCCAGAGATACAAAATTGTGTTTGTAACATGGCTGCAGGATTAGGACTTGGTATCCAAGGGTCCAAATGGATGTTGACTGAAGACACCAGCCAAACAGGACTAAGCGGGCAGAAGTTAGAACCGAGAGGTAAAATCTGGATGCTTCCATATCCTACAAAGACTGGTGGTAAATGGTTGATAGTGGGGCAAAGTTTGAGTGTGAATGGACGTATTATCTGAAGAAGAGATGTGGTGGAGAGAGAAAGTGGGAAGCAGGAACAAGACAGATAGAGTGAGGATTCTAGAGATCAAACCTCTGGAAACTACCACACAAGGGAAATGACATAATTATGTCAAATATTTATATGAAGGAAGTGAAAATCATGTTACCAGGTTCAAGGTTGAAAATGTTACTTTTGGGGGGAATACAATTCCTGGATTCTGGGCGCTAAGATCTGGAAAAATAATGTTTCAGTTCTGACACCGTATTTTGCCTTTGAAGCCCCAGAGGTTAAATGTCGAATTGAAGAATAAACTGGAGTCTCTGGAGTCTTGCTTCTAGAGCTAAATTAAACATCACACTACTTACTCTAAAGGAAAAGATGTGATTCAGAATGAGAGCCCAGCTGTGATGTAACATTCCCGAGAGAACACTTTCCAATGCTCTCTTGGTTTCTGTAACCAGCTCCTTCCAAGTGAAATGCCATTCAGAAAATGAATTAGCATTTTACTGTAGCTGTCTCATTGCCAGAGAAGGAGGAGGAGAAGGAGGAATATCCCCTGCAAAATTTTGGGTTGAGCTGTACCCCACCCCTGGCTTAGACTCCAAGCCTCTCTTGCTCACTTCAGTGCATTTCAAAGTGTGTTCCTGGGAAACCTTACAACTTCTTGGATACTTATCACAACTTGTGTGATTTTGTGAGTTGTTTGAAAGAAAAAAGGGTTTGCTCCATTTTGCCTTTAGCATTGTATATATGCATTTGGTCACTCTTTTTGAAAAATGCTGAGATGCATCCAGTCTTACAGAAACATGTCTGGAACACACTGAGAAAATGTAACAGTTTGTATGCTGCCCCAAGACAAGATGTATGTCTTCTGTACTCCAACCAAAACTACAATGGAAGTTAGATGTGCTCCAAACGTTGAAATGCCTTTTAAACCAGAATGGAATTTCCTTGCTTTCAAAATAATGTATATTGCCAACCTACCCCTTCCTCTACTAGGAAATTGCACATAAATCTAGACATTACCTTAAGAGTTCTTAGGACCTTGGTTAGGGCTTGAACTGTTAATTTTATTCCAGTCCTGAACTGTGAATCAAATGGTTGATTTGTATCCGATGATGATGATGATTTCTTCTCCTTCTTCTCCTTCTTCTTCTTCTTCATCATCATCATCATAGCCCTGATGGCACAGTGGTTAAACTGCTGTATTTCAGCAAAAATGTTATGAGTTCAATCCTTATGGGACTCAAAGTTGACTCAGTCTTCCATCCTTCAGAGGTCAGTAAAATGAGTACTCGGCATGTTGGGGGCAAAATGCTAATTAACTTGTGAACTGCCAGGAGAGTGCACTTAGGGGTATGGGGAGGTATATACATGTAATTGCTATTGCTAGAAGTGGTTTACCATTCCCTTTTTTTGTGAGTTTGCTGGGACTGTGCAGCTTGTCCATGACTATACAAAATTGGTTCTTTCTCTCAGGAGACACAGTAGGAAACTGAATGTCCAGCCTTTGGCTCCACAGCCCAATATCTAAACACTGGGGCAGCCCAGCCAGCTATAGTTTACTTTAACAAGTATGCTCAAAATGAGTAATAAAAACATGAATGAAAGTATACAGCTAAAGTTTGGGGAAACCTGTATTATTTTGTCTATAGACAAAACCGATTACAAAAAGTTAGTCAAACCAGACTGAATTAAGACATAATACTCTAGTGGGAAGATATTTTCTCAGACAAAAAGAGACAGCAGATTGCAAAATTTTGGTTCAGAGCCAAAGAGGATTAAAGTGTGATTTAATATTTGTACAACCTTCGTGAGCAATACACAATACATCAAGCACATCAATTTACTTCAGAAAAAGGAGCAAGGAGATCTCAAAAGATTTCACAGCTTGTGAAATGGCAGAGGGAGTTTTTCAAAATCTGATGGTCTAGTTCTTCCATCAGATTAGCATACCATGGATCATCTAAAGTCTATGGACCAAACAACTGGACATCAATGATTACTATACCATCATGAAAAGCTCAAGAAAGCAAATGCCTGAATGTAAATAATGCTGTACACAGAAAATCCTTACCAAGATAGTTAACCTCACCTCAAAACATAGGCAGCTGTCTTATATTGAATCAAAACATTGTTCCATTTAGTCCTGTATTTACAACTTTGATGGATGGAGGCTCTCTGACCAGTTTCAAATAGAATTCTTTCCTCCTCTAGCTGAAGTCCTCCAGTGCATGGTCTCATATCCATGTACTCACCCATTCTGGCTCTGTTTAGTTTCCAAAGTCAGTTGAGATGCTGTTTGTAAAATGTTCACCAAGATGTTAGAGAAGCCTTCAGTCATGTCACAATAATATCATAGCCAATCTTTTATTTGTAAAGTGGTGTCTGAGACATCTAACATTATGATGGATATTTCTCACATTTTTGTCCAGAGAAAGGAGAATATGACCTTCTCTCCCCCCCCCAAATAAAATCCAGTGCCCTGCAAATTCCAAGCACTGTGTTGTATTTGCCATCTCTACTGACCATTTCCTGTAATGCACAAACATAGAAGCATGTGGATTATGTTTGAAGGCAATGAGGCCTAACACACTAATTAGCGCCCTAAGGGTAGTGAGTGTATACTCCAGGATGTCCAAGAGTTTTCTGTAAAAGGGAAAAAACTCAGAAATATTTCAGCAAGTTGGTATGGAAAGTGTTCCCTGAAGGTAGAAAGTTTTTAAATGACTGTATTACCTCAAGAAAGCAGTTATCATCTTTATGGATGTAGTAAAGTTGAGTAACTTGGTGGGTTAACCAAAAAGAATGCTCTACTTCTAATGGAAGATTACAAGAATGACAGAAATGGATAGATGGCTGTGTGTGTGTGTGTGTGTGTGTGTGTGTGTGTGTGTGTGTGTGTGTGTGTGTGTGTGTGTGTGTGTGTGTGTGTGTGTGTGTGTGTGTGTGTGTGTGTGTGTGTGTGTGTGTGTGTGTGTGTGTGTGAGAGAGAGAGAGAGAGAGAGAGAGAGAGAGAGACAGAATTTTCTCTTCAAAGATTGCTTGGCTACTTAGTGTGGCTTTGTGTTTTCTTTGAGCAGGCTACCTGGCTTATTTGTCTGAATTTTCTAAAGTCTTAGTAGCTGTTTTAATGTGCAGTACTATCTCATTTGTGGTATGTTGTAGTCTGGATCAAGACATAGCTGTGCTTTGATTGGCTAGAAGCTGGTGTTACCAAAACAAAAGCTGAAAACTCAGTGTCTCCTGATGTCAAATTTCCACACACTATCTATTTCCGTGCTTGCAAAGCACGGCTATAAACAGTAACAGTTGAAGAGGGAGATAGAAGCACATCACTTGAACAATTTTTGTTCATATGGAAAAAAAGATATAACATGTAGCAAGATATATATTCTTGAAGTAGCTGCACATACTCAGCAATTTCTCAGTGTAGCAAAGGGAACAGCATTGTGTAGCTATAACTGGGAGGGCAATTTGACCCATTTTGTCAGATAAGGTTCAATCGCCTTTTGAAAATGTGTTCTTCCCAAGAATGCAACTGTCAGTACAATTGGCTAAAAGTGTTGTCAGGAACCCTTTCATTAGAGCCCATATACAGTGAAGTTGTATACAATTCTGCAAGAATCATGGCAATAATCCATAATGACTGGCCATTAGTCTTTAAGTGTCCTATACACTAGATATGTGAATAGCTCTGACTGGTTTGGTTAGAATTTTGTGGATAGCACATATGAAGGCCAAAAAAAAAAAAAAAGTGATGTTACACAATGTAACATTAAACAGAATTGTATTAGAGAAAGTGGGTTGCTGTGTCTGTGTTTAAAGAAAACCTGCTAACTTTTATTCCACACATTTTCAGTCTTCATAGAATGGCCTGCAATTGATTTGAACTATGTGAACATTTCAGACCTCCTATCTAAACAAGGTCCTAACAGTCCCATCCCTTCGAAAACTGGAAGAAAAATCACTGTGAAGAATTTAGGACTGTAATTTGTGTTGCAGTCAACACAATCAAGATTAACATGCAGATTCTACCATGATACAGTATTCTGTCCTGTTTATACAGCATATGGCAAAGAATCTATAACAAAACTCGTATATGAAGAATGCATTTTTTTTTCCTGAAGAAGGGAAAATGCCATTGGTGTGAATTAGATTAAGGCGTTTCCCAGCTTACTATGAAGTAACCCACACACTATAATCACTGAGCCATTTCCTACAGCACATTTCATATGAGACATGCAAGATTTAAAACCAGGACTGCAATGGACTGCCGCAGCCTTGAGGATTTTATCAAGGTGCGCCTTCACAGCCAGTCCATCTGGCATGGCCTCTTCCACCTCCATGGCCATTGGGAATCAGAGTGCCTCCTCCACTCATTTTACCATTGGGCCCAATACGATAGTTTCCAGTGGCATTTCCTCCACTGAGGGGACCATCACCCACCCATAGCTGTTGGTCCCTTTAGGGAGTTAGGTTTGTTACCGCCCAACACTTGGCATTGAGTCGCTGGCTGTACAGTCTACTCCATTGTAGCAGGGTGTCCGGCTTGCATGTTATGTTGAACTAAGCCTACGGAACGGACTTTCCCCCCGTAATTAGGGGTTTTACTGTACAAGCAATTCTAATATATAATCACCTATCAGTGAACAAAAATGGAGACTGTTGAGTATAATAAAGAAATATAAGAATATTTAAAACACTTTAGTAAAATGGTATGTATTAACAGTGTGTGGTTGTGCATATACTTTATGATAATTATTTTTAATATGTGAATAGTATGTAAAGAATAGATGCCTTTGAAATGTGGTGTTGGAGGAAAATTTTGAGTGTACCCTGGACAGCAAAGAGATCAAATAAGTCGATCCTGAAGGAAATCAACCCTGACTGATCCTTGGAATGACAAATATTGAAGATGAAGCTAAAGTACTTTAGACACCAAATGAGAAGTGAGGACTCACTCAAGAAGGCCTTGATGCTGGGAAAGATCAAGGGCAAAAAGAGAAGGGGGTGGCAGAAGATGAGGTGACTATATGGCATTGTTGATGCAATGGACATAGAGCTAAGCGAGCTGCGGAGGATGGTGGAGGATAGGGATGCTTGGTGGGCAGTGGTCCGTGGGGTTGCAAAGGGTCAGACTTGACAATGTGACTGAACAACAACAACAACAACATGTGAAAAGGTACCACAAACCTATTTTATTCTCTTCCAGATGATAGACCTGAACCAATGAGCATAGATACCAAGAAGGGAGAATTTGACTAAACATTAAGAAGAACATCCTGACAATAAGAACTGTTTGCCAGTGTAGAAGGTAGATAGTTCTCCTTTGCTTCTGAACAATGGCAGAGCGGCCATTTGCCAAGGATGATTGAGCAGCCGACTTGCCTCATTAGCAGGAGGTTGGACTAGATTACCTTTCAAAGCTCTTCCCAGTTTACACAATTCTATGATTTCACAATTTTAAAAAGGCTTGGGTATCTAGATTGCATATAAGTACTCCCTCTACCACCCAAATAACCTATGATAATTAGCATAAGAGAAGTATTTATTTATTTATTTAATCACATTTCTTCTGCCGCCCCCTCGCCAAAGAGACTCCGGGCAGCTCACACACAAGACAACAAAACTTCACAACAATCATTCCAAAAACATTAAAAACCAAATTTATATAAGATTAAAAAATTATATAATATTAATTTTTTTTAAAAAAAAAATAGTAGTAGTATAAGTAGTAGCGTTCCGACAATAATAACAACAAAAAATCTAGTTGCAGCCACAAGACAAATATGCTAAATATTTGTATAATTTTCCTATTGAGAAAATTGCAGGGAATATATAATTACTGAAATATATAACTAGTGACTTACTTTCAAAAATTGGTGTTCCATGACACATTTCTTATTGCTGCTCTGATTCTTTAATTAGGATTTAATCAACGGTAAGGAACTCAATGAAGATATCTGTATATTTCAGCTAGATGTAAATTGCAGTGATCCAGCCTTTGTGATGCACTTTTATGTTGCATTTATTGCACATGTTCAACTCTCCTAGTCAAATCAATAGGACTTAAAATTGCTTAACTGTATAGCTAGATTGTGCCCCATATTTTGCAGAATCATTTCAGTTTTCACAAGGTTACAGAACTCCTCATGTGGGGAGGGGGAACATATTTCTGACATAGCTGCCCTTTATAGCCCAGGTTAAAGCAATAAAACACATGTCCTCAGTACTTACAAAACTTTCACTATTAACCAAGTTTTGCCCCTCCTCCTCCTCACTCCTGCACACACCTCTCTCCCTCTCTCTTTCCTGACAACTGGAGATAAGAAGGAATTTCTCTTCTTTCTCCTAGCAAAAGAAAAGCAAACACAATAATCCCTGTTTATTGTTGCAAGGTTTGTGACCTGGGCTTGCTCCCGTTTTCTGATGGCACATGGGTCAGGGGGCAGCCCGATGTCCATGTTCTCCTCTTTTGGAGCCTTTTAATGTACACTAGCACCTATCTTTGGATATGGGAAATGCATTATACAAAATATTATATAGCCTACTGATCAGAATAACAAGCTTAATGAATCATTTCACACATCCATACTTTGATCGAGGAATCTCTGCAGGCTAGTCTTTTTGCAGTCCAAAAGGAAAAAAAATTAGTTAAAGGGCCAGTATCGGCTAGAGTATTGTTTTCAACCTATTAATTAAATACCCAGTTTGGTATATAACATTTTTCACTTTCATGTTCTGCCATGTGCTTTCAACAATTTATATATGAAGAAAAGGTCCTGTAGCTTCATCTAAGAGATCGGTGAGGATCTCTTTGAAAGGCAACAGAGCAATTTAAACAGTGCTAATAGTAAAAGGGATAATGGCCAGGGAATTCTTAGCTGCATGCAGCGATTCTATCCATATAGCATACAATCTTGCTTGGCACTTTGTAATGAAGATAAAAAAATGTGTGGGTTTCTACATTTCATGGTTCTAAAGAAAAACTTTTAAATATGTGGACAAGACTTGCTCCTTTTTAGAAACCAGCATCAGTTCATGCAAAGCATTTCACATATTTGTACCCAGCAGACTTCCCTATTCTTTTTCCAAATGTCTATCACCATATTTGCTTATACATTCTTGGTTTGTATGCTGCTTTGTTGGGGGGTGGGATGCGTGGGTGGGTTGGCATGGGAAGATATATTAGTATCAATTCTCAAGAAAAAGCCCATGTTATGCCATTGAAACAAACTGGTAAGACATAATAATAACGATTACATTTCATCCAGTTGATTCCAACTTATGGTAACCCTTTCCAGGATTTTCTAAGTAATGTATAGAATACTCAGTAGTTATTTGCCTTTCCCTTCAGGGCTAAACTCAGTAGTATGTCCCAGCTAAAATGGACTCACTGAATGAATGGATTCTAAGTCAACACTTTTGGAAATGTCAGTAGGCTTAGTTTGACTGGACTTAGCTTCTGGTATACTCGTATATGCACAGTTATTTTTGATGACATAGTTTGGAACATTCTGTTTTCAGCATTTGAATTCACTAGGATCAATCTAGTATCTAAAAATGTCAATACTGTAGATGTAAACTTTTCCTTAAGGAATGGCATTTCTCAATGTTCTTTGGGAGAAGCAACTGTGTAATGACTGAATTGACTAAGCAGAGCTCAATCAGAATGGCATTTGTTTTGCTGGTTAGAATGGGGCAGGGTTGGGTTGGTTCACTCTTTCCCCCTGGCAGTCATATGACCTGATTGCTAGAGTAGCCAGATCTGTCCCCACATTGCCCTTACCTGTACCTTTTTGAACCCCTATCAGGGGATTCTGCTTTTTTAATGTGAGTAGGTGTGCTTTACTTTGATCTGTTCTCAGTGAGTGTGATCACTGGGAATGGACCAAAATCGAGCCTTGCAGTTGTCTGAGATGCCAAGGCTCCTTCTGCTCTCTGGTATTGTGAAGTGGCTTTAAAAATGAGCCACTTCGGGATACTGGCAAATTGAACACTTCCCCTACTACTCTACAGAGGGGGAGGAGAAGTAAAATCATATTACTCTTGTGCTTGTGCTAGACCATCGCTGATGCGCTGAATCACTTAGATTAAATCCATAAAATATATTTTCTTTGCATTTTTGTGTTGTGCTGATCAAGAAACTGCCCAGAGCCACAGTTTTAAAGATATCCTACATTGTGTATGACCATTATTCAAGCAAATACCATCAATATACTGATGTCACTTGAAGTTAGAATACATATAAGGATACTTTCCTACACTATGGAACTGTACTCTTGCCTTGACGACTCCAGTTTACTTTGAAAACACCATACCGCCTAGCTCATTTTCAGGTCCAGTGTTACTTGTGAGCATCAAATACTTAAAATAAAAATTTAAAGCCACTATTTTTATTGCTATGAAAATATCAAGAATGATGACAATTTTAATCATGGAAAGCATAATAAAACTGTTGGTTTACCTCTATATATATTAAAACTCTGTTAAAACAGAGCCAAAAGAGGATTATAATTTTGAATGCTAACCAAGTTTGAAAGACTCTATTGTCTGACTTTTGCTACAGCATTTTCTGTGCATAGAACTAACAACCCAGATTTTCTGGCATAGACTGCATAACTCACTCAAGGAGAGTGACCTAAGGGCAATTTGTGGTGGTACAATGAAGCTAATATGGGAGGACTGGCCCTGAAGCCGACATAACTCACTCCTGAAGAGTGACCTTAGGGCAATTAATGGTGGCAAACAATGCTAAGGCAGAACTAATGCAGGAGGCTTTTAAACACCAATTTAGCCCTTTGCAGTTATTACAGCAAGAAGGGGTCCAGAAAACCAGGAAGTGTTTTTGCACTTGATATGGTTGTCTCACCTTGATCCAAAGCTGCAATTATTTTGCACCCTGAAGTATTCAGGCATGGAACCTTTGATATGAAAACATTGCATCTATGAGGCTATGCAAAGCCAAAATTACTTCAGCAGTCTTTACATTCCTTGAATTTTATCTTTAAGATCCTTTGATTTTTTTTTAAAAATTCTTAAATTTTTTCCCCACTTTGCATTTCATGATATGAAAGTAGGACCACTCCAGCCAGAACCATGTGATACATTAAATGCACAGATGCTGCTGGAAATGGGAACTGCATCCTTCATATAACCCTTTCATAATGAATGCATATAGACTACCCCATTAGTTGTTTGATATCATGTTAAATAGAGAACCTAAGGCAGCAGCAGCAATTTTATATTCAGTGAAGGAGTTTATGACTGATAGCAACACTTCTCGGATTTTTCTAGCTACACAGTACTCAGAAATGGTTTACTATTTTCTCTCTTGGTACCTGGGACTGACCAGCTTGCCAAGGCTATTCTCCCTGGGTATGCAGTGGGGAACTGAACTCCCAACCTCTGGGTCTGCAGGTAGACATCTAACTGAATGAGCTGGATAGCTAGCAGCAATCTATACAGGCTGGCATAATGTATGATGGATTCAAAGCCTTCACATATTAGGATGTATGAATAAAGACTCCTCTGCAAATTGGATTGTGAGTAGATGGAGGTCTGATCTTGTGCTAGATCCACAACCAACCCAGGTAGTATAAAGAATTAAAATTTATGTACAGCACTGTGGGTAACAGTCATTAAAAGAACCATAAAGCAAGAGTGGGGAATGTGTCTCCCTCCAGATGTTAGACTGTAACTCTCATCAGGCCAAGCCAACAGAGCTAAAGGTGAGAGAAATTGGGAGTAAAAAAACCTATTAAGTCAAAGGATACATAGTATAGTTGCACTGCTGAACCAAACCGAGTGTTGGGTCAAAAAATATTAAAGGCCTAGAGTTCATTCATAGATGAAATTTGGTGTGTGTGTGTGTGTGTGTGTGTGTGTGTGTGTGTGTGTGTGTGTCTATATATATATATATATATATATATATATATATATATATATATATATATATATATATATATATATATATATATATATATATATATATATATATATATATATATATATATATATATATATATATATATATATATATATATATATATATATATATATATATATATATATATATACATGCACACATTACTGTATAGCAAACACTATGCAGCCCACAACTATGTTAATCATAGTAACAGATACAGTTGCTTTTTCTAGATGGGGGGGGGCGAATAAACATCTGATTTGCAACAGAAACATTAACCAAACTTTTTTTGGCATTCTTGAATGATGGATTTGTCTCTGGTGCCATAATCCTAAAATCATCAGTCCTACTACAAGTGAGAACAAAACAACTTCTGCAACATTGTTACTTAGTACAAATTAGGAATCTGAAGCTCAATGCAGGATTCCCAGTGACTGCCGCTAAATATGTTGCAATAGAAAGGGTTGAAGCAGGATAATCTGGCTCCATTTTCTGGCACAGCCTAGAAGCTGTCTGGGTGAATCTGAGGCAGAAAAGCCTCTGTTACTGGGTGGTCTGCTGTGTAAAATACAGGATCCCCATGCCTTAAAATGCTTGGAGGACGGGTGGAAAAATGCTAATACTGTACTAGTATGAGCACGGACAGTACAGTACAAGCCACATTAGTGTGTAAGCAATGAGAGACGTTTGGATCCCCTTTCCCCGTGTAATTTGAGTGTTAGAAGTTACTGTGTGTAGGATTGCATTTACTTTCCCTTCAACAGCCTCTTGAAAACGTAAATTATGCCACAGCGCATAGTGGCGCTCAACTCCACACAGCTGCCAAGTCAAATGGTAATGTGTGAACAGATCCAGGATGAGAGATTATTTTAAAAAGAAAACACACCACCAGGTTCTCGTGACAACTGAGGTCACAATGTGTGAGAAGAGGGATGGAGAGGAAAACTCTTTCAGCATCTAAGGCGGGGTTGCCCAAACTTTTTTGGCCATGGGCCGGTCACGTGGTTTAGGGGGCTGGTCACTATGGCCTGGGGGCTGGCTCCGGCACCAATTCATCCAGCCCACAAAGCCCTCGTCGCTCCAAGAAGCAGAAGTAAAAGACACCCATATGGGAGCGTTTTATTTCCGATTCTGGGAGCAACAAGGGCTTCACGGGCTGGATGAATTGGCATGTGGGGGGGGGGGCTACATCTGGCCCCCAGGTCATAATTTGGGCACCCCCGATCTAAGGAAACTTTATTGAGGGAGGAAGCCAAGGCCAAGTAGAAGCTTCATCCACCCCTTCTTTGACAGGGTTCCCACGCCTCAGTAGCGTCCTTCGACACGCGGGTTTTTGGGAGTAGCCTCCGACGGGCGGCGGTGGGTGGCGCGTGGCTATGAAGAAAAGTGCCAGAAAAGTGCCCTTAAGGGAACAAGACCCGGCGTACATTGAGCGTGAGGGAAGGAAGCGATCCGGGCGTCCACCTAAGCGCGCCCTTTTTCTCCCGTCCCGACTAACATTTCCCTCCTCAGCTCGCCTTCTGTTCTTTCCGTTCAAGCCTCGCGGGGGGGGGGGGGAGGCGACTCCATGCTGGGCAGCCCCCCACGAAACCGAGTGTATGATTCGTAAGTAAAGGTAAATGTTTCCCTTGCTCGAAAGCCAGTCGTATCCGACTCAAGGGTGCCAGAGTGCTCATCTGTTTCAAAGCCGAAGAGCCAGCGCTGTCTGCTTCTGCAGACGTTTCCGTGGTCATGTGGCAGGCATGACTAGACACCGGAGTGCACGGAACGCTGTTACCTTCCCACCGAAGTGGTCCCTATTTATCTACTTGCAATGTCTTGCATTCGAACTGCTAGGTTAGCAGGAGCTGGCAAGGACAAAGACGGGAGCTCATTCCGTCCTGCAGTACTCGGGAATCGAACTGCTGACCTTCCGCCTCCCAGTCAGCATCTTAGCCACTTGAGCCACTGTAGGCGAGGGGAAACCATTAGGGCTGGGGAAGAAAGGCGAAGGATGGGCGGGGGTGTGAGGCGTTAGTGGCGGGAAAGGCGTCTCGTCTGGAGTCCCCTGCCTCGAGCCTAACTTTCGAAAGACTCCCCGCCTTCGCCTCTTCAACTCCGTTTCCCCGTCGCCCCACCGCCGGCACCACCTTCTTGAACACAAAGGAGGGGAAGGGAGGGGAGCGGGAAAGCCGGCGGCGAGTTAAAGTTTGAGGGCCTGAAGAGCTCCCCGGACTAGGGCTGGTATGGCGGCGGCGTTTGTTTGTTTTTTAAACTCAGCCTGCAGCGCCGCGACCGGCTGGGAAGGCACCCCGACAGACAGACAGACAGACACGGACGGCACCCGACCAGGGGCGGACGACGCGCACGATGCCAGGGGCACTTCCCCCGCCCGCACTAGCTCTGGAGCTGCCAACCCCCAAACCTAGCTATCTCCGTGGCCGGGGGTGAGCTAGCGTTCCTATAGCCCCGTGATGTCGAACCTTGGCACTCCAGATGTCCTTGGACTTCAATTCCCAGAAGCCCAAGCACCCTGTGAATCCACACGAATGGGTTTACTGTGATTCATCCGGCCCGCGCTGGCCTCGTCGCTCCCGGAAGCGGAGGTAAAATGCACCGATACGGTTAACTTCTGGGTTAACCCTTCCTCCATACTGGTGCATTTTACTTCCGCTTCTGGGAGCAACGATGAATCGCAGCTGGATGAATCGCAGTAAACCCATTCGTGTGGATTCACAGGGGGCTTGGGCGTCTGGGATTTGAAGTCCATGAACATCTGGAGTGCCAAGCTTCGACATCACGGCTATAACCACTGCCTCCGAATGGTCTCCCTAAGCCCGCGAGCGGCTCAAATGGAGTGGAAAATGGCCAGTGGTGGCAGATCGAGCCTTTTTAAATAATATCTCCTCCACGTTTGGTCCTATTTAGCGGCTTCTAATCTGCTTTTATGTGCCAGAAACTCTGCCACCCCCACCCCCAACCAGCTGGAGAGTGAAAGGGAAAGACGAGGCTCACCTTTTAGTGTAAATCGGGGTGCCCAAACTACAGCCCGGGGCCAATTCATCCACCCCACCTCCAAGCCCTCGTCACTCCCAGGAGCGGAAGTAAAAACGTGCATGTTTTACGTCCGCTTCTGGGAGCGATGAGGGCTTGGGGGGGGGCGGATGAATTGGTGTGTCAGGGCCAGATCCATCCCCTGGGCCATAGTGACCAGCCCACGGCCCAAAAAGCTTGGGCACCCTGGTGTAAAATAGTCAATCGTCACACTGATTTGCAAGCCATTGTGTACCTGATACTGTGTACCATGAAAACTCACTCTAATGTCTGACGAAGTGGACTTGATCCACGAAAGTTAGCATTAAAATACAGGAATTCGTCTTTTAAAGTGCAACACGTTTTTCTTTTTGTTTTGTTTACTCTGATATGCTTACACAGACGTAACACGGCTACCATTAAAAAAAAAACCTTTTAGTGTGAGTATGTGCGTGTGTGCGTTTTTTGTTGTTGTTGGGTCGCCGTTTCAGTCTATACACGATAATATGTTTATATGATTAACAGAAGAGCCCAGGGGTTGGGGGAGAGAGAGAGAGGGAAGAAAAAGGAGGGAGGGAAGGGTGGCGATTGGAGGCGGTGTAGTAGGCTGGAGGTGGCTCCGGTTCAGAGCGAGCCGAGAGTCTGTGTCAGGACTTCGCAAAATCCCCAGTTACACATTGAGAGGTACATGAACGAAAAGGAGCTGGCAATCCGACTCACTGGCTCCCCCCCCCCGCCCCATTCCACCCACCCCGGACGATTTCACGCCCCTCCCTGAGTCCCCTCCCTCCCTCCCTCCCCACTGCTTTGAGCGCACCCAGCTTGGCTCTTGATCTCCTGCAAACAGCAGCAGCGGCATCGGAAGGGGGAAAGCGGAGCTGCAGAAGGAGGAGGAGGACTCGGAGGAGGAGGGCTCCGCACTGGATCCTGCCACAGGCCAGAATGACATCCAGGGAGAGATGTAAATGAGGCCGAAGAAAACGGCGGAGGCAAAAGGTGGGGGGGCTCGTGCATTGGCGCCCGGAGGAGTCTCTGTGCATTGCCGTTGCAACATCTCCTTACCCCACCCCACCCCACTTCTTCCTCCTCCTGAAACATTGAGTGGGTCCCGGCTGCTGCTCCGGTTTGGCATCGGAGGGAGAAAGCGAGAGGCGATCCTCCCCAGGCTGGCGGCACCACCGAGAAGCCTTCTTCGCACCTCCTCCTCCTAGCGCTCTTTTCTCTCGCTCGACCCAAAGCATCGGTTCCGATTTCGCCTTTTTTCCCCCCCTCTTCACTTGCCCGTGTTTGGAATTTCTCTCTCCTTTTCCTATTGAAAGAAGCAAGAGCACGTTGGGAAACTGCAAAGGGGAGGGAAAAATGTTGACTTAGCCCCCCCCCCTTAGCCAAAGCCCCTCGGCTGGCCGGGCTTGCTTGGAGGAAAGGAGAGGAGCCGCAACAACCAAGCCTGCCTCCTCCGCAGCCACCAGCCTCCTCCGCCTTTGGGTACGTGCGGTCCCGGCTCAGCGAGCGGCAACGCCGGCTTCTCCCCAGCCGGGCGCCCGGCGAGTCTCCCCCCTTTTTGGGCTATTCGTGGCTGGCGCCTCGGGGGGGGGGGAGGCCCTCGAACTCCTCGATTCCCTCGTGGCCACAAAAGGGTGCGCGAATATCGCCCTTTACATCCCTATAACCCTCCTCCGTCTCCTCTCGCCACCGCTTTCCGGGGGGGCAGCACCCCAGATGCAAGAGAAACCCTGGCCTAGCTTTGGCGGCGGACCCCAAGGTAAGTTGCAAAGCCAGGGGAAGCCTCGTCGTCGTCTTTTCCGACTTGCGGGACCTGTTTGCTTACTTCGATCGCCCCCTTTTTGCCAGCCGTTGACACGCGAGGGGGGCAGCTTGCTTTGGAGGGAGGAGGAGGAGGAGGAGGAGGAGGAGGAAGGATCTCTCTGAGACTCGACGCTAACCCTTTGTTTTCCCTCTGGGAAGGGAACCCGGCAAAAAAAATATTTATTTATTAGATTTGTATCCCATCCTATTATTATTATTATTATTGCTAGGACGTATCCCGATCTCGTCCTTCCCTTTTCCCCATTCTATAGCTACGGTCCCTTCGGTACCTGCACCCTTTTTAGGGGGTGGGTGGGTTCTTAATTCTGTTTTATCTATGATTGTGAACCGCCCTGAGTCGGCCTTGGTCGAGTGGGCGGTATAGAAATCCAACAATTAAATTAAATATACATTGTGCTGGCTCTTCGGCTTTGAAACAGATGAGCACTACACTCTAGAGTCGGATATGGCTGGCTTTCGAGCAAGGGAAACCTTTACCTTAGATCTGCGCTGCATAAATCAAAATATGGGAAGGGGGGCTTTTTTTGGGGGGGGTGGCATCCAGACTGGAAGCCCAGAAAAGAGGGGGGGGCAAGAGGAAGAGGGAGCCTGGCGGCAGCCCTTTCCCCAAATCTGCTTCTCTCCTTGGGAGGGAGATCGGACGCGGCGGGTTAACATGGAACAGACGAGGCTAGTGTGGGTGTGAGTGTGGTGGTTCTCCAGACGCCGAGGGAAAGGTGACCTGAAAATGCAGTCGCACCGTCGTGAACCGGCCTCGTCCTTAGCTGGCCAGATCACCAGGAGGCAGCGAGTTTAGGCAGGCAGGCCAGGCCTGTGATCCGGAGCCAAAGCTGCCCCGGCGGCCAAAGAGCCAGCGGGGGATCCCGATGGGGTCTCAAATAGTTTGGATAGGGGGGGAGGGGGAGAAAAGGAGGAGCACACACGGTGGATCGGCGAATGCCCTGCAGCTGGCCAGAGGTCATGGGCCAGGTGGTGAAGGGACGAATTCACCGGGAAAGAAAAAAGGAAAAGAAATGAAATCGCCTTCTCCCGCCCCCTCCAAAAAGAAAGCGAGAGAAAAGAAGCGAGCGAGCTCTTTCGGCGCATAACGCATCGGTCATCGGTGTGTTGTGCGCCCGAGCGCCCGCGCTCTCTCGGGAACCGCGGAGCAGTTTGGCTGCCTCTCTCTCTCTCTCTCTCTCTCTCTCTCTCTCTCCCCCCTTTTCTATTATATTATTCCGGCTCGTGGGTGAGTGGAAGGGGGAAAAAAGTCGCCCGGTTTGAGAAACTTTCGCCAGGCTCCGTTTGATCTGGAAGCCACTTGGCATTGCTTTTCATCGCGTTGGGTCCTCTATGGAGTAATAGCAAGTAGACTTAATGTGTCGCCCCATATAGCGCTCAATGCACACTGGGCGGTTCACAAGTTCATTAACATCCCCCCCCCCAATAATAATAACGGTGGGCACTCATTTTAACCGACCTCGGGAGGAGGGAAGGCTGAATCAGCCTTTTGTCCCCATCAGGATCGAACTCATAATGTTTTGGCTGAAGTGCAGCGGTTTAACCAAGAAAGTATACCAATGGTGGGATTTCAGGGTTGCTGTTAAAGGGATGTAGCAGCAGCAGCTGGGCGACTTTTAATTTTTTTATAAGTTGAGGACATTTTGAATGTGTTCCCAACTATGTAAATTTTTTTTGGAAAAATAATTTAATAGAGAGCATTCCTAGGGTGTTGGAGGGAACTTCAGGCAGACTTTGTGAACGATGGGTGCACGGATTTCTCATGCCCAGCTAGTTTGCCTGAAGGGGTGGCAGCTTTTATTTCCCTGCTAGAAATACACTGGTGTGTATGTGTTGTGTGAGAGGGTTGTGTGTGTGTGTGTGTGCCTTCAGGAATCCCACTTCCCTTGGAGTGGGTGGGGGTGGGGTGGGGGGTCTTCCAAAAAAAGCCTTGCAAAGTTTCTTGCAGCAAGAGCCATCTGGATCCGGTTACTAGAACAGCCGGTTTTCTGCTCTCCCTTTCTTTGGGCTGGTCCCACATTCTTCCTTGTGCTTGTACAGCTTCCCTAGGCAAGCTCCCCACTCCAGAAGCCTTCCTGGAGTACCTCCAGGACCCTTCCTGGAGTACCTTTGAATTCCTGGAGTACCTTCAACCTGGCACTTGGGTCTCATTCCTAGCTCTGCTTGCACCTACCAGGCCCTTACCTCGTCTTTTCCTCCACATGAAGTCACCTTCGCCCACTGACAGGAGTTGCATCCATTTGGTAAATAACGACCTGTTGCACATTTATTTATTTGGCCTAAAGCGTGAGAGAGTTGAAACAGTCAAGCTCACCTTTGCACCTTTTTTTTTTTTGCAAGAGGCTTCCAGATAGATTAAGCAGTGATCCTCCCCCTCCTGCCAAGGAGTGGACATGTGCGGGGGTGGGGGGGGGGGGAATCTGACTTTTCACCCCTCCTTTTCTTTATTTACTTGCAGAAATCTAAGGCCACCTGGAGGCCGTGCTAAAAATTATGTGGGGTATATTAAAAATGACTTTTTAAGATCTGAATGTTTTTTTTTTAATTGTGTGGAATGCGTAACAACCTCCTTTGTGGTCTCTGGTAAGTGGGAAAGGTGTTTGGTTACAGAAAAACCATTGTCGCATCAGTCTTTGACTATAGAGAGTTTCCACCGTAAAAAAATGAATGTATATTTGGAAGATACCTGACTAAGGTCTCTTGGTTTTTGTTCTGGAACTAATCACAGCCCCTTTTAATTTGAGATGGTAGTGGGGTTTGGTCAGAGTTGATTGCTTAGAGAGTAAAGGTATCTTATTTGTAGTTTCAGGTGTGTATATGTTTTCTTTCAGAAAATGTCTTTTTGTGGCAAGAGAGAAATCTACAGAACAAATGTGCTCTTGTTTGGGTTCTTCAAACACCCTAGTTCCTTCCCCTTTGTTGCCTGCCACTAAAAGAGGTGCCATTTCACATCATTCTCCACAAATTGTTTGAATTAACGCAAGTGTGAATTTTTTTTAACCGTTTGAAGAGGATTATTAGCATATCAAAGGTTTCTTAGCTTTCAGCTCAATTGAGGAAAAAAAACCCCTTCAGCCTGTCCTTCCATTTGCTTCTAAAGCGGAGGCCTAAAGGGCAGTGGAGAATTGTAAAGCTGGTAAAAAAGGGGAGGTGGGTCTGGATTATGTTTCTGAACTTCTACTGTTTGGTATTTATGCCAGTGAAGAGCATAGTCTGTGTGCTGCAGGCCTTTGCAAGCTGCCAAACAATTATATTCTATTGATTAATGGTTTGTTCTAAGAAGAAAGATGTCCTTTTTCATTGCAGTCACTGTTGCATAGTTTCTGGTGTCTAGGGTCTGTTCTGTGGGTTTGCAAGGCCTTGTCTTCTTGGCTCATGCTTTGCTTATGGCCTACACGTTATTGTGTTAGCGGGCCTTAGTGGGGAAAAAGTGCCTGATTGCTTCAAACCCCCCCCCCCAGCAATTCATGATTTTTTGAAACAAAATTCAGTTCCCAGCCTTTGAAGCAAGTATACGTTTCCCCTAGTAATAATACCATTCAGACAATAGATTCCCTACGGTGTGATACACATTTTGAAGGTTGGAATGTTCTGTTTATTAGTATAACTGATATCTGATAAGATAGTGATCAGAACACTACTCTAGTCAATTAAAAAAAGGTTTTAACTAAATTTGTTTGTGTAGTAACAATCATGTTGTGCATTTTCTTGGTGTCAATAGAGGTAGTGTGATAAATATCCCTGAAACAGCTGTGAGAAAGGAGTAGCCATGTCATTTGCCTGAGGAATATAGATCATTTTAAACTAGTTTATGTTGCTGTCACTTTTATGATATTTTTGATTCATTAGATACAGTTTTCCCTGCTATGTTTGCAAAGAGATATAGCTTAGTTTACTCTTTCATTATCTAAGGAGAAATCAATATTCATAATCTGGCAGACAATGAACCAAGCAGAATGCAGCACTCATTCAATAAGTTGGGCTGGCTTCCAAACAGTAGATCATTTTGGATGGGGATAGAAAGCTGAAGTTTGGTTGGTCTCGTATCAGACTAAAGTAAAAGAACTTTTCCACCAAGGATACGCCTGGGCTACTGTTTTTTGCTTCCTGTATGAGTAGTACAGACCAGTAACTTCCTGTATATGACCTTGGTGATTAGTTTTTGGAGAGAAAGGTAAATTGTTATAGTGTGAGGATCTTTGACATTCAGAAGCTTCTTAGAGTTTGGTTTCACTGTTGGGGTTTCATAGAACTAGCTGGCCTAGACACGGGAGAAGAAGCAACCTTGAAGAGTATAGCATAGCATGCAATACATCTTTTTTAAAATGGTGTCAAAAGCACACAAAGGTGCTTTCTGGGTTGAAAGGATTTTTGCTGGAGGAAGAACTCAGCTCAGGGGATACCCGAATGAGGCTCCTTTCATGTCTCCAAGATCTTTTTCCACCGAAGTGGTCGCTATTTATCTACTTGCAATTTCTTGCTTTCGAACTGCTATGTTGGCAGGAGCTGGGTCAGAGACGAGTGCTCATTCCGTCATGCAATACTCGGGTCTTGAACTGCAGCCTTGAGACTTCTTGAGACTTAGGCTGTTTTGAAAGAGTCAAGATCATTACAGGATATAGGATGTGTGTATATACATATGTATATGTATATACATATGTGTGTGTGTGTGTGTGTGTGTGTTTCAAAGTCTCTTTAAGTGGTCTTTAAATTCTGACCCTTCAGTTGCTTTTAACTAGTCTGTTTTGCAGACTGAGCGCCAAAAAGGAATTGCTTTATCTCTTAGAGCCATTACCCTACAAATTTTCATCAAGGTTTTGTATATCACCTTCATCATTGAAAATCTCAAATCTGACAAATCTCACATGCTGTGAAATTCCACAGTAGGAACACCACCCAATATTTCATGAGGCAAAATTGGACCACTTAAGAAATTAATGTGTGACAGTAGTGCTTCAGCTGCCATTTTCTGTCACAGTGGGTTACTGTGCATTGGTAATGGAAACTGAACACAGATATTCAAATTTGTTTTGGAAGCTAGCAGCTGAAGAAATCAGGATATTGAATCGATGTGTGTTACAACGAACCAATTACTTCAGATTTTTACATGGGCGATTCCAGTAAACCTTTGTGTACGTTCATGGTTTCCCCTCCCTGTCAACATTTGACTCTCCTGTTCATTAGTAGAGTGACATCAAAGCAAGCAACCAAATGTCCAATGTTATAAAAAAGCACCAAAGATACAGATCTTTTATGTAGTCTTGGAAGTCTTAATTTAAGGCAAGCAGTTGGAGTTTTTATTACAGCAATTTTCACAATCAGCAGAGAAATTAACACCAGACTTCTGGGTGTTTTCCTTCCTTAAAATGAACAAGAAGAGAACATTAAAAATCAAAGTTTGCTTAGCAGTAGCTCATAATGTGAACACTTATAAAGCTTCTGTCATGTTTCATTTTGTACTTCTAGTTTCCAGTGTCATATGTCAGAAGCAGGAGTTGATAAAATGAGATCCTTATTATTGGTTAAATAAACCATGTAAAAATTAGAACGTTTTTAAAAGCAAGGAGTGTTAATTTTGAATGCTGTCAATTTAGAACAGTTGATTTACTTCTTTAATTGACAGAAATACACAAAATACACGTAGAATTTGGAAAGTGTGTAAATCCTCTTCTTCCTTAAAGATATATTGCACCTGCCAGCAGTACATTTGCTTCAAGTAGCAGTTGGGGAAAACAATTTAATTACTATTTGAAAATACACTGAGACAAAGGATATACTGTATAAGTAACTAAATGAAAGTTAGAAAAGTTACTTCTGTTACTTATTTTTTTATTATTTTTCAAAGCCTAACTTCTTCAAAAATGTGGATTTTATGTAGAAAACACTTTAATTATGTGTGAAATGCAGAATAGATTTTACTAGTACTGTATATTTAAAAACGAGCTTTCTGTATAGAAATATCATTGGCTAAGTCTCATGGCTTGGATATATTTAATATGGCAGTTAAAACAAGCTTTGTAGTCCAGAGATTCCAGTATGGTAATAAGTATATTGTAAAGGCAAACTGAAGAACAAAAAAAAAAAAAATCAAAAGTGAGTGTCAAATACTGTTCAGCATTTACAAAGCTTTCACAGACAGAGGCATCTGAGTGTCAAGATTGCTTAAGAGTGCAGTTGTATTTACGTCTACTTAGGAATAAGCCCCATTAAGTTTAGTAGGGTTGGCTACAAGATTTGTGTGCATAAAATTGCAGCCTAAAAGGAAAAAGTGACTCTTCCTGAATATAAAGATAGCATGCTTGAGAATTTTCAGGAAGAGTTCATTCATCGGTTAGATTCTTTAAAAAAACCTAAAAAAAACAACTACTAAATACACATAGTCTATTGAAGGTGATCTTTTGTTGGCTTAGATCTAAAATTGATGTCATTTTATTTCAGCATAGATGTACAGAAATTTGTAACTTTTACTGCAGTTAATATTTATCTGTATAGTACAATTCAGGAACTAAAACATAAGCCATGATCTGATAAATTTTGAACTGTCAGTTGACTCTTTAATAAGTGTTAGAGGATTCTTGATCAGATTTTTGAATTACAGCGGTGCTACATCTTCAATAGAACATTCTACATGCGAAAGAAGATGTTGTTTAGAAAGGAATAATAATGAGGAACCTCGTAGTCTATATACAGTAAATGCAGAACTTAACATCTGCAGTTGGAATGCAATCTGTGTCAGCATCCACAGCAAAAAACACCATTGATTGCTTTTCTTGTACAAATAGAAAGTTGAAATACAATTTGTTTAATTAACAACAACAAAAAAGAAGTTTTATGAAGTATTGCACTTCATCTTTGTAGAAGACATTATGTGCTATGTCGTGGTAAGGAAAGCTCCAAATGGTTGTGTAATTTTGTTCAATTATCAGAGCAGCTAAGAGGGGAAAAAATCAATTTACACTGTAAAAGTACAGAAATGAGATTACTTTGTTAAGGAGTAACTTACTAGTAGTGTCTCAATAGTTTGTTATAATCAAAAGTTACACTGAAAGCATAGACTAGTAGCCCACACATCCATGCATGTGGTATTACTAAGTCTTTGTAATGTAGTGGTGTTAGCTGTTCTTTAACAGTAGCTCAAGTTCATATAGGCATGCATAGCATCATTTATATGTAATACATGGAATAACCTGCTTCAATTAAGTATTCAAATAAGAGAAGTGATTGCACAATCTATTTCTGTTTATGTAGATATGTCTTGTTCTCTAAGAAATTCAACATTTTCAAAATAAAAATAAAAATTGCAATTTGGTTGCCAACTATTTGAGAGGAGAAGCTACAGTAGACAAATGAAGGAATAGATAGGAAATTCATTCATAATAAACACATTCTTCAGTGAAAGAAAACTTGGTCAAACACATAATACATTCTTTTTCTTTTGGTATACAATCCATATACAGGACTAGAAGGGATTTTTTTGTAGCTTTCAGGATGTTGACATTTATTTGTGAGCTGCATGCTTTGACTTGTAATGGTCCTAAAATATTTTGTGTGTTGTACAGAAAGCTAGAATTTGTAGGCATGGAACACCTGCTTTGGTGTAGTTTTGTGAAGCACATAAAATCTTGATCCTCTGACTACAAGGGGCAGGAGACATAATAACAGTATAAGTCCTGTAGTTTGTAGGTCACAAAGTAATTCACTAGAATTTCTGAATAAAGTTATCTGAAAAGGGAAGACAAATGGTACTTTGAATGGAGGTGCTTAAACCAGACCACTCCCACAGGGCAACATTTAGGTATGTTTTAGCCTAGGTTTAATGTCTCCTTCTGTAGAGCACAGCATTAATTGTGGTCTGTCAACAGAATATGCACTGTGGAGAAAAGAGGGATTCTTCTTGGCTTAAAACCTAGAATGAAGACCTTCTAAACATTAAAATATACTCAGGTATTTAAATAGTTGTATTTTAGTCCAGAAGTATGAATTTCTCAGGGCTGCTGCTTCCAGTTGGGCACAGGAGAGAACACATAACTCATGTCAGTTGCAATGGGTGTGGTGCAGATAGATCTGGATTATACTCTATAATACTTGAAGAGATACTTTAAAGGGGATCAGGTCCTTGTGTAAGCTGCTGAAGGAGAAGAAACTATGAATTAGACAGGGATATACTTGGGTGGGGTTTTTTTTTGTATTTAGCTTAGACTACGGTGGCTTAGTGGTTAAGACACTGAACTTGGCGACTGGAAGGTCGGTAGATCATCAGTTCAAGACCTGAATGCTGCATGACGGAGTGGGTTCCCATTGTCTGTCTCAGTTCCTGCCAATCTAGCAGTTTGAAAGCAAGAGATTGCAAGTAGATAAATAGGTACCACTTTGGTGGGAAGGTAAACAGCGTTTCGTGGACTAGTCATGCTAGGAGTTTCGTGTCCAGTCATGTTTACGGAAACGTCTGCAGACGCAGACAGTGTTAGCTTTTTGACTATAAACAGATAAGAGCATCGAACCCTAGAGTCGGATACAACTAGCTTTCAAGCAAGGGTACATTTACCTTTATGCAATTTATTTTCAATTGCCTATATATGCATACAGTAAAGGTGTCATTCCTAAACTATAAAATTTAATTTCTGATTTAATATGTTTTAGTTAATTATAAATTTTAATATGCCTTTTCTTTCTTTCTTTTAAAAAAATCTTAAAAAATAGGTACTGTAATTGTATCTTGGATGAAAAAACTCAACCTCATATTTAAATGGGTACTTTTCATTCTTTCTTTCAACTGCTTGTTGTGTCTGCTGTAGGTATTTTCATATCAATCAACACCTAGAAATGAATATTATTTTGTGGCTAGAGGACAGAATACTCTAACTTCCATTACTGCCAGAAATGTTTTTTTGCTACTGGAGAAATGGATGACTGATCTCATTTTGGATTCGGAGATTTCTCTTTGGTTGCTAATAAGATATATAGTAAGAGTTCAAATTGATGCTCAGATTTGTGCGAAATTTGGGACTTATTCAGGAACAAAGTTTCAGATAAAATAGAGCTACCTGTGAGTGAAACCCAGAAGTACTTCTCATAGTAGTGCATTCAAGGAAATGCTAAATTCCAGTTTTCCTTAAGATTCTGGGCATAGGGTATAGTTATGGGATGACGTGCACAATGACATGGGTCTCAGGAGCCCTAATTTTTTTGTTTTCTCATTTCAGATTAATCGTCGGTACATAGTGTGCAAAAAATAAAACTGAACAAAATACTTAAAGCCAGAAGCATGACCTATAAACAGAACGTTGCAGTTACTGTTAGAGTTTTTACATAGCTCACCTCCCTTGGTTTTGTATCTTGCCTCATTCTATCACAACTGAGCATGTTCAAATCTCTTTCGGGCAATATTGTCCTCTAGTCCTTTAGAGCATTTCCCCCAGGTTTTTTGTTGTTCTTTTGCAAATATTGGCATTTGTTCCAATCTGCAGATATTCTTTTTTGGGTTTGGGGGTGCTGTGTAACCAATGGCATCCTCTGACTGAACAGTGGAAATGTAAAAATGGTAATATTCTTCAGTAGCATGCCAAGAATTGGTGTCACGTTCTTCCACCTGATGGGATTGTATATATGGAGGATGAAAACAGTCCAACAGTTCCGCTAAGCTGATTCAGCTCCTGCTTTTCCACTTTTTTTTGCAAGCTGAGTCAGATTTCATGATAGAACATGATGCCTGAGATGACTCAGCCTTTTTTGCTGTGCTCTAACCCTTTCCTCTTTAAATAAGATAGAATGGGCTGGTTTTGCAACCCAAAAGTGACTGGTGATACAACTTTGATTCCAAAAGCATTCTTCCTGTTGTTGTTTTTTTTTTAAAAAGAGTAGGTAAAATAGCAGTTCAGGTTCAATAGAGGCTGCTTGGTAAATACAAAGAAATATTCTTCACTGATTTGCAAGACCTGCACTGTTCTGTACTTGAAGGCATCTGCATGTTTGAACTAAATCAGGAGGTCCAACCTTTTAAAGCCGGGAGCCAGGTCACGCTCCTTCATAGCTTTGGGGTCCAGATGGCCATTTTGCCCTTCCTCCACCACATGACACTTCCTGGTGTGTTCGAGGTGGGGGGGGCATGAAATGGTGCCATGGGCCGCATCTGGCCCATGGGTCACATGTTGAGAATCCCTAAGCTAGATGGATATTTTAATAATCAAAGCTGTTTTAGCATATACTAAAGGAGTAGTTGGGTTTTATGTTTGTCTAGCGCTTTTCAGGAAATCTTGATTAGGTGCAGTTGGAAGTTTTCTTACAGTGTAAGAAAACCGGGATAAGGGAACAAAAAGCCAAGAGTTCTTGAAGAATTGTTCCATTTTTAATATTTTGTCCATTTCTCAAGCATTTATTTTATTAAATGTATCAAGTTGTTGCAATCTGAAAACACCCTGCTCCTTTTCCCTTGCCACTGACGTAGTAGGCTCTTTCAAGGCCACATCATTTCATTTAAATACTGTATTACAGAAAGGATTTGCTAATGACAGGTGATAGATTTGGCCACTAGAGGCTTTCCTTTAACATAAAAGAGCTGGAAGATGTATACTCCCTTTAAAAAAAATTCCACTAAAGTGTCATTTTTTTTTACAAAGAGATATTTCTGTAGCCTTCTTTAATTATTCTACCTCTACATATATTTTTCCATGTTTTTCTTTGTGTTTTTGAAAGAGTACATTAGTTTTTGCAGCTGCTTTAGTATTCAAATAAACTGTAATATTATTCGTAATATACTAGCAGTCACAGTGTGGGTATGTTTCATGTTACCATTGATCATAGGATTTTGGTCCTTGCTATTTATAACTTCATTAATACTGTGCAGGTGAAATTTTACAGGCAAAAACAGGAACTTTAAACAAGGATGACAAAAATTTAAACTTGAATGGCTTAGCCAGTAAATGAATTCAGCATACCTAAGACCACAGATCCATAGATCTTTAATTGTTTATATAAGTGATTAGTCATATTATGAAGACTAATAGCAAAATAAAGTTTTGAAGAAATGTAATGTTGCTTGTTTTTTTCCCTTCTGAGAAAGGTTGATAATATGATGTTGCCAGAGCAATTCAAGTTTCATAAGACTTCTTACAGTCAACTAGCTGCTGACCACATCTCTAGCGGGCTTCATTTGGTTACATACCTGGACACAGAATGTCTAAATTTTGTCATATTTGTTGAGTATATTTATCATTTGGTGGGGATGTTTATTATAACATTTACTTTAAACAAAGTAAAGGTGAAAATGAAAGATGGCAAATGTGGAGAAAAATAAGGAGTAAGAAAACTAGTAAATAGTTTTCTCCAACTATTATTCATATTAGTTAACATTATGTGTTTATTTTTCTTAGAATACCCACATTTGTATTCAGTGTAATTGATACTAAACTTTGAGGCATAGTTAATCCCAAGCGGAATAAGTCCTGGTTTAGGTGGCAGAAGGACATTAAACAGAGCCATAGAGCTGTGTTTGTTTATTTTGGATAAGGGGATGATTTAGCCTGGAAGTGATGACTTATTTTGGGTGGTCCATCCATTAGAGAATGGTTTGGTGTTGGTTTTCTTTACTCTGTAAAAGCCTTTATTTGAAAAAAGAAGCTTTAGCATCTTGGTATGCCAAAGGCTAAAGTTGTTTACTTAAAACTTTTTGAAGGACAACGATAACTAGGTAGGTACAGCAGGGGAAAATATTAAAATGGGATGATGCCTTCTTCAGGAGCTTGTGCTGTCAACTGGTTTCAAATGATGTCTTTCTTTAATTTTTTATGGTGAACTTTAAATTTTAGACCTCCTTCTTGTTAACTCTTCTTATTACCTGTAGAGGGAGCTTGCATATGAGGTAATCAGAATAATCAGAGCATTAAAGGGCTAAAAGTGTTTTTCCCTGTGAATGCTGTTTTCGTTTGTAGCAATATTGCCTTTTACATTTGCTCAGTTTCACATGTAAAGTAACGTAGAGAAAAAATGCATGCTTTAAAGAGGACTTACATCAGTGATAGCGATTCCCATTTTAAGATGTTGAAAAAGATAGTTAAAACCACAGTCCTTTTATTTCAGATGTAAATGTTACATTAATGTATATTTGCATTTTCTTTAAAATTTAGCTTTTAATTTTCACTACTGATACTTGATGTAAACAAACTGCGGAAAAGAAAATATTATTAGCCAGATACATTGGCTAATGTGCAGTGGCTCAAGTCGCTAAGACGCTGACTGGGAAGCGGAAGGTCAGCAGTTCGATTCCCGAGTACTGCAGGACGGAAATGAGCTCCCGTCTTCATCCCAGCTCCTGCCAACCTAGCAGTTCGAAAGCAAGAAATTGCAAGTAGATAAATAGGGACTACTTTGGTGGGAAGGTAACAGCATTCCGTGCGCTCCGGTGTCTAGTCATGCCTGCCACATGACCACGGAAACGTCTGCAGAAGCAGACAGCGCTGGCTCTTCGGCTTAGAAACAGAGATGAGCACTGCACCCTAGAGTCGGATACGACTAGCTTTCGAGCAAGGGAAACCTTTACCTTTACCTTTACATTGGGCACCTTCTTTTAAAAAATAAATAAAATCCTACAGAATATGTATGAAACCAAAAACATTGAAATGAATGTTCTTGCTTTGTCTTTCTAACTTGGGTTTTCTTAGTACAGTACAGATGCAGGGCTGATTCCTAATTTCCATGCTTCTAATAAGAAGTGAATTAAAATTCACTAGCAGTTTAATTGATAAATTAGTGGAATGTATTTAAGCAGAATGTACATTAGTTAAACCTGTAGAACCCAGTGATAAACCTTTTAAGGGTGAAAAAAAAATCCACACAGAAACACTGACTGTTAAAAAAACTATAGCCAAAATATTCATATTGGATTATAGGCTTACTAAATAGGTTAATGTAACATTTTTTCTAAGAAACAGAATACAATCATTTGCTAAAGATTTTTAGGGTTTAGCCGTGATATTTTTTAAAGCACTAATAGGGATGGATAAGAATGAAAATGTCCGCTGTACAATCTGTACACTTTAGAATTTGAGTAATATATTTTCAGATGCTAAAGCCGTGTGATACTTCATGAAGCAGAAAAAAATATTACTGTGGAAAATAAATGTAATGTTGTCTTGGTGACTGCGGAGAGAGAATGATGGAGAAGGCATTGAAATAAGCAATGTTTCACTCTGAAAAACAGTGAGGCTCTTTCTTCATTTAAGGTAGCTCAGGCACTTTGCATGCCATTTTCTGCGTAGCTAATATGAACTAAAGCATAATGCATACTTGCACATTTCATAAAGCAGACACACCACTCAGCAAAACACTCCCAATAAATCTTCTCAGAAAATTGGTTTGAATGTTGATTTTCTTACAGGTTTATTAGAGTGTTGTAAAGTTGAAAATGTATATTTTATGTGTGGGAGTACGTGATCTTATTGTGTTTTGGCTTATGATTTTTTTTTAAAGCTGTAGGTTTACTGATGTCACAAAAGGAAACCATCTTGGTGTAGATTCATTATTTATATTGGCTAATCCATGTGAAAAATCAGCTTGTTATTGTAACACCAAATGGCCCTTTAAGTAGGGAAACAGTTAAGGAGCTCTCCTGTAATAGGCTGTTGTCTCATAAAGAGATTTATGGTATTGGCAAGGCACTATTGTATAGGAATTACCTTTCACAGTATGAATGTGTGTTATAACAACTTGGTACCACATTTATGTGGAATATTTTTATAACTGGCTAAGAATATTCACCACAGCAATTACATGCAAATGGGATTATGGTTGTAAGACTTATTGTAGATAGGGTAATACTCCTAAAATGGAGTTTGATTTGAGCTGCAACTCTTGTGAAAACAGATCCACTTCTCTCTCCCCCCCCCCCCAATTTACTAAGAAATAATACAAGTAGGCTCTTTCTTCCTCCATCATCTTTCCCCAATCCATCATCTTGACTGTGTATTGGACTATAACTTCCATAATACCCAAATGGCATGAGCCAAGTTGTGGAAATCTGTCCCTTATACAGTACTTAGTTAATCTTTCCATGAAAGTTCGTGTTCTTGTTGTGGCACATAGAACCTTTCTACTTACAGAGCTGTAAAGGAACAAAATTAGTAAATTGGTAAACTCCCTTCTTTCATTCTTTTTTTTTAATAGAAGGGAGACCAACTTGTTTCTCTGAATGAATAGTTTAACCCAATTTTTTTCATTGTGCTGAGCATAGTGACCTGCCTAGGGGACAGTGTTACATTCTTTTTTCCGGTTTCATATACTGTAACCTATTTTTTTTTCCTTAGTGCATTTTTATTTCTTTTTTCTTCTTAGAAAAGATTCCCAGAAATCCTGGCCGTCTTTTCCTGAATAGAATAAGAGGGTTCAAATGGAAGGTCAGATTGTGGGATACTATTGCTGCTGCTAGCATAGTACATGTAGCAGTAATACTATCTGTCTTGTTTAATTTTGGTGTTTCTTTTCTTACAGTAAAAACAACAACAGAAATATGCACCTGAAATTGTATCACTGTTCCCCCCAATTCTTTATTTAACTTTTTTTTTTTAAAAAAAAGTTTGGGACATAAGTGGAATTCCAGATTTTCCCTGCATATGTGAAAGGTTTACTGTTGCTGCTTTTCTGCTGCAGCCTTTTGAGCTCCTCCAAAATTCTTTCGATGGTTGCGAAACCTGGCCAAATAGAATGGGGCTGTGAGGGGGAAATTGGCCAAAACCAGGGACAATTTAGGGTGTTCTATAATTGCAGTGGCTCAAGTGGCTAAGACGCTGACTGGGAGGTGGAAGGTCAGCAGTTCGATTGCCGAGTAATGCAGGATGGAATAAGCTCCCGTCTTTGTCCCACCTCCTGCCAACCTAGCAGTTTGAAAGCAAGACATTGCAAGTAGATAAATAGGGACCACTTTGGTGGGAAGGTAACAGCATTTGGTGCGCTCCGGTATCTAGTCATGCTTGCCACATGACCACGGAAACGTCTGCAGAAGCAGACAGCGCTGGCTCTTCGGCTTTGAAACAGAGATGAGCACTGCACCCTAGAGTTTGATACGACTGGCTTTCAAGCAAGGGAAACCTTTACCTTTACCTATAATTGCATGGCAGAAATAAATGCAATATGGATTTTACAAGAATTTACCTTTTACATTGGCCTGGGATTGGTTCTAGATTGTGATGTGTGCAAAGGCTTCCTTCACCCTTTCCCTCTGTGGCTACTTAAGGCCACTCTGCCCTTAATAATTGTGCAAAAAAGGGGGACTTCAGCACTTCTGAAATTCTTTCTTCAACTATTAGAGATGCAGCAGCAATGTCTTATTGCCTTCACTTTCACCACCTAGACCAAGGATTCTCAACCTTTTCGTGCCATGGGCAGGACTACGCCCCCTGAGACAGTTGAACGGGCCGGACATGTGGGTTCCCCTGCCATAAATGCTGCCGTAAACCACGACAGGCGTGTTTACGGCGATCATAAACGTGTCTGCTTCCTGGGTCATTGCCACAGACCAGATGATTTGCTGCCACAGGCTGGGTCCAGCCCATGGGCCGTAGGTTGCGAACCCCTTTCCTAGACACTCTACTTTCTTTCCCGTGAAAATGGAGTTGGTTGTGGTTGGAGAGAGGAGAAAGGAGGAGGTGCGGGAAAATCCTTGGGCAAGGAGACAGAAGACCTTGGAGAAGGAGGAGTAGGGAATAGGGAAATCCTCTGCTCATTGTTCCATTCCATGTGTCTCAGCTTGTTTCTTGGCGCGATTCTTTTTGTAATTTTGTGGCTTTAAAAACAACAACAACCACCATAAGCTTCCATGGATTGCAGCCCGTTTCTTCAGATGCATGCTTACGAAGCCAAATAAAAATGTCTAACCTTTAAGGTGCCTTAACGCTCTTTGTTCTTTTTGCTGTAGAAGATTAAACTGACTGCCTTCTTGGAAATTCCTTTTGGAGCACATTGTTACTGTGTATTGCACCTTCATTTCTAGCCATCATATCTTTTTGAAGTTTGTGAAAGCAATGGTTTAAATATTTTCAAAACATCTGTATTATCTGCTTGTACCTTTTCTGTGAGTTGTCAGTAATTAGTATAACACCTTTACGTATGCCGTTTTGCTGGAACAGTTGAGGGTTTCAGCTCCTTTGTATGTAGCAAACATTATTTCATTAAAAGAAAACACAGCTTGAAAAGGCTGTTGGAAGTATGTGTTGTGGAATTGAGAGCTTGGCTGTAATTTCTACCTATCGGAAATAAAAAAAAGAGATCATTCCCTAGTGAAGCACACATAACCTATAGTTCATGGATGCATGTTTTAGCCACATGATTATAGGTATATAAAGCAATGCACTGTTGAATAGGAAAATTGGTGAGGGGCATTATGATTGAAATTCTGATAAAATAGATGTAATTTTATTGTTACTTTTTTTGTTAATATGCTTTAGTCCAATACATACAATACAAAAATACAGTAGATTAAGAAATAATCATTTCTGCATTTTTTGTCTATTCCGAAGCGTACCGCTTTATGAAAGATCTGATTGTGGGATCTTTTAAACTGGAGAATATTAATTTCTAGCATCTGATTTAAAAAAGAAACACTGGTACATGAGTGGACAGGGGAAATGTCCTTTAGGAGATTTAAAGACACATTCTATTGTCTCTTTTCTTCATTATGTGTGTGTGTGGTTGTTGTTGTTGGCTGTGGCGGTGGCATGGATGGGTGGGTACTGAAGAATAAATAAGTTTATCAGCCCGAAAAGTTCACCTTTGTTTCTTCGGAGTTTTGTGTTTGCTTTGCGTGCTTTATAAGTAGTGAGCTTTTATTTAAAAATACACACCAAAGAAAGGGTTTTTCTGTTTGGTGAGATGATAAATTTGGATGCGAGTCTACGCTGTAGTCTTTCATTGGTTCTGTTCATTTTAAATGATGATATCCCTCTAACATGTCTTGCTGGGAAAGCATTTGCTAATATTATCTGCGGAGGAGTGTTTTGTTTTGTTTTTTTTTTTGTTTTTTGTTTCCTTTGGGAGTTTCTTCTTTACCTTTGGAAGAATGCCATGGAAATAACTAATAAAAACTTTTATTATTTGGCAAATGGAATGTAAGTGACCAGGAGCTATTGAGTGAGGAATGAAAATCCTGCTGCACAGTCTAGATCAAAGGAGTGGAGGCTTTGAAATATACCTGTAGATGGAAATTTTCCATTTTAACTTATCAGCTGCATAGAATGCAAATCTCTCTGCTGCATAGCAAGGCATTTTGTTAATGGCATTTATCTTAGCATTGTGTCACGATTCTGATATTTACAAGCAGATTAGCAATACCAAGCTTTTTAGTGGGTTATAACCTTACTTTGCTTTAACAAAATAAAAATAGTATTGCAAATTTTTACCTAATTAGCAATGTTCTATATGCCCTAATAGGCTGTTCAAGTTAAAGTTTTTCTGTTAGGTTTAGTTTTGTATTTTGATTTCATTCTACATTTAGAATGACTACAGTTTTTGTCCCTCTGAAATCAACTATCAATTTCAGGAGATTAAAATCCAATATAGCTGCAGAGTAATAGTCAGAAATATCCATTTCCATTCAACATAGCAGAAAGTGGTTTCAGTAAGTTACTGATCAAGCTCAAGTGTGTTTTTTCAATTATTTTAGCAAGTGGAAAAGTTATGAATGAACAGCAGTTTGATTTAAGTTGATTATTTACATCTTTTTAAACACAACAACCTATATAATTTGCTGCATCTTGATTAAAATTGTTAATGAATTGAAAATGCTAGTACTGCATGGACTTTCAGATAATTTATTTGCAGTCTCCAAGCATTGTGTTAAAAAACCTTTTTAAATTCTGTTTTAAACCGTACAGTATCTGGATTTTTAAATATAAATTATTCATGATCCATGCAATGTCTTAGTCGTATTTTCTTAAAGAACAGTTTTAATGGCTCAATAATTCCTGTGCAACAAGAAGTTGCTTTCTAAAATAATATATTTAGGACTAGGGAATGTGAGAACTGAATGTTTAGTTATTTAACAAGTTTTTTGAATATTTGTATGTATATTTGTCACATCTAATTTTCTATTTAGTGAGTGAGATATTGAGTAACCTTACTGCTTCCCTCCTCTGTCAGAAAATAAAATATTTTTAGATGGAACAAAATCTGTGATAGTAGTGCAATATCTGATTTGGAAAAAAAAGTCCTACCCTTTTTAATTTAGTAAACATGTATACTAGGGTTGCCATGTTTGGAAAACATTGATTCTACAGGGTAGGATATTTGTAGAGCAAGATGCATGTTTTTTATTTTATTATTAGATGCTTAGTTTTGGTGAAAGACATTAATAAAGAATTGGTGATTGCAAGATTAATTTCATGAAAGATTACACTATTTGCGAAGTCAGTGGGACCTATTATAGTTAACTTGTATGATTGATTTCAGAGGATTTATTCATGCTAGGGCTGAGTAAAGGAATTTGCAAATAACTTTTCCAACACCCCTTTTTCTGAATTGTAGACATTGTCTTGATAGATTTTGCTGACATTAGCTTTACACAGAAAATGTTTAGTCTTAAATGAGAGATGAAGCACAGCCTGGCATATAGAAGATTTTTCTTGGAAAGCAACTGATGATAGGACAGATCCATAACAAGAAGCTGAAAACTGAGTATTAAACAGGTATTCTTGTAAAATAGCATTCATAAAAAATCAGCACAAGAAATAAGAGTATCAGAAACTATGAATACCAACTACATTAACTATCCTTGTGGTTCCATAGTGCTGACCACAATATACTGTAGGTGTAATAATAAATGGTGAAATCCATTCTCAAACAGGCATCTTTCAAAAGCAGATGATAAAATTGAATGATAGCTTCATAATAAAAGAAGAAAATATAGGAAATCCATGGAAATTTCTTGGTGTGTCCAGAGTAGCTCTATGGAACCATGCAGATGGTTCCAAAAAGGATAATCCAACAAATCCAATTTGATCTACTGAATGTTCCATTTTTGTTCTTTTTTCAGTGAATTATCATTTGTCACTAAAACATGATTCATGGAATTACATATACCAGGGGTGCCCAAACTGCGGCCCATGGGCCGGATCCGGCCCACCACAAATAAACTGTCCTGCGCTACCCTCGCTGCTCCTGGAAGCAGAAGTAAAATGTGCCTGTGCGTGTGCAAAACATTGCTGTAAATGCACCCGCGGGGATGAAGTGCATGACTAGCCCACTGAACCATGTGACTGGCCCGCAGCCCGAAAGGTTTGGACACCCCTGACATATACTGTGCACAAGCAGTAATAGTACTGTGTTTTCCCTTTGTCCTTGTCATGGGAGCACCTAAAAATCTGATCTGGTCAGCTTTTTATATCTCTTGAAAAGAACATGGAGGAATGTAAACAGTGGATCATGGGAATAAAGCTTTTGTTCAGTCCAAGTATATATATTAAAGCCCAAAAGCCAAAAGTTGGGAAACACTGCATTCATCTATGTTGTCAATGATTGCTATGTCACAATGCTAGTTGAATATTGTTCTAGTTGGTAGCATGAATCTTAATAAAGAAAAATACCACTACCACATAATGCTGATCATATATATGCAGAACAACTACTATTTCCAAAAGCATTTTTAGTAGTTATCAGGATTTAAAAAATTGGTACAACTTAATCTGCTGTCCTGCAACCAAAAGATGGTGAGTTTGATTCTGAACAGAGATCAAGGTTGACTCAGCTTTCCATCCTTCCGAGGTCAGCATGTTGGGGGCAAAATGCTAATTGTGAACCGCCCAGAGAGTGCACTAAACACTATGGGGCAGTATATAAGTGTGATTGTTTTGGCTTTGCTTTTACTGTGCTGATTGAGATAAACTTATAAACACCTTACTTTTTTAGATGCTTATTTATCATGTTTCTACCCCCAGCTTTCTTTTTTTTTAAAAAAAGGAACTCTAGCACAGTTGACAAACATGTTGTAGCTTTATATTTTCCAACATAGCAAGCTACAACATCTCTTTGAAACTTCTGAGCTGAATATTTTGGTGTTCATACTAATCCTGACTGAATATCACATACATTTCAAATATTAGCAACTATGATGACATGTCCTGTTAGTTATATAATTGGGGAGCTTGAAACTGCAGTCAGATTACCACTGGCAGTAACTGGACACACATGAGTTGTGAATTCATTTGCTTATAGGAGTTTAGGCCAATTCAGTTCAGTGGTGCATTTGCTGCCAAAATTAATTTACTGCTTTCATGATTCTATGTAGCTGCAGTAACATATGAATGTACTTTCCAGATGAGTCAGTCTGATATTGTTTTTATGTAGCCATGCCAAGTCTGCCAGCTTCCTGGAAATGTAGAGTGTTGGTAAAGAGTCTTACTGCGTCTGGCTAAAAGGTAAAGTAAATCCAGTTGTCCATACAGTTATGTGGAGCTACTATATGGAAAATAATTTTGGCGGCAGCTTTGTAACTGAGTCAATGTTAACATTGCCCCTTAATCTTAATGATGGCTTATCCATAGCTGCAGTGGCTCAAGTGGTTAAGACACTGACTAGGAGGCGGAAGGTCAGCAGTTCAAAACTTAAGTACTACATGATGGAATGAGCACCCGTCTCTGTCCCAGCTCCTGGCAACCTAGCAATTTGAAAGCAAGAAATTGCAAGTAGATAATTAGGGACCACTTCGGTGGGAAGGTAAACAATGTTCCATGCACTTCAGTGTCTAGGCATGCCTGCCACATGTCCACGGAAACGTCTGCAGATGCAGACAGCACTGGCTCTTTAGCTATAAACAGAGATGAGCACTTAACCTAGAGTCAGATATGGCTGGCTTTTGAGCAAGGATAACCTTTTCCTTTACTATTCATAATTAAGGCCTGTTGGGTAACAGTACTATTTTTAAAAAACTGATAGTGCCTTGTAAAGTAAAGGTTTCCCTTGCTCGAAAGCCAGTCGTATCCGACTCTAGGGTGCAGTGCTCATCTCTGTTTCAAAGCTGAAGAAAGCCAGCATTGTCTGCTTCTGCAGACATTTCCGTGGTCATGTGGCAAGCATGTTACCTTCCCACCGAAGTGGTCCCTATTTATCTACTTGCAGTTTCTTGCTTTCGAACTGCTAGGTTGGCAGGAACTGGGACAAAGATGGGAGCTCATTCTGTCCTGCAGTACTTGGGAATCGAACTGCTGACCTTCGGCCTACCAGTCAGCATCTTAGCCACTTGAGCCACTACAGTCCTTAGTGCCTTGTACAGAATAATTTAATTAATTTAATTTAATAGTCATATTTATATATGCCGCCCACTCAGGCAGAACCCGACTCAGGGCGGCATTACAACAAGTTCTAAAAACACATAAAAACACTTTAAAAGACCCACATCCCACCCACTTTAAAAGACCCATATCCCACCCACCCATCCCACCCACTATAAAAAGAAGAAGAGAGAGTTCTTAATTGTTTGCATAAGCCAGCAGGCGGGGACCGTGTTCCCATTAGGGCCCCACACCTGCCCTGCCAGCCAGGTCTTCAATCCTTTCCTGAAGGGCAGCAGTTCTCTTTGAAGTCTTAGATCTGTTGGCAGGAGGTTCCAGAGGGTTGGTGCGGACACGGAGAAGGCCCTCCTTTGGGTGCTGGATAGATGTGCACCCCTAGCTGATGGCACTATTAGAGAGCCTCTCCGGTCCGCTCTGGTTGGATGGGCAGACACTCTTGGGACGATGTGGTCTCTAAGGTATCCTGGCCCACTGCCATATAGGGCTTCAAAGGTCAAACCAGCATCTTGAATTGCACCCGGAGACAAACTGGTAACCAGTGCAGCTCCCGAAGTAGCGGTGAGGCGTGGGCATATCGTCTGCATCCCATCACCACCCGGGCTGCCGCATTCTGGACCAGCTGCAGCCTCCGAATGGTCGTCAAGGGCAGCCCCATGTAGAGCGCATTACAATAATCTAGTCGGGAAGTGACCAGAGCGTGGGTGACCATAAGCAAGGAGCCCCGGTCCAGGAGCGTGCGCAACTGGCGAATCACCCGAAGTTGGGCAAAAGCCCTCCTGGCCACAGCCGCTACCTGTTCTTCTAGCAGCAGCCGCGAGTCCAGAAGGACCCCCAAGTTGTGCACTGGGTCTGTCTGGGGCAAAACAGCCCCATCCAGTACCAAAGATGGTAGCTCCCTGGATAACACGGGGCCCCTTATCCACAGCCACTCTGTCTTGCTGGGATTCAGCCGAAGCCCATTGGCCCCCATCCTGACCCCAATGGCCTCCAGGCATCCGGATAGGATTTCAACAGCATCACTGGGGTCCCCACGGGCCGAGATGTACAACTGGGTGTCATCCGCGTACTGATGGTACCGCACCCCGTGGGAACGAATGATCTCACCCAGTGGCTTCATGTAGATGTTAAATAGGAGAGGAGAGAGCACCGAGCCCTGAGGCACCCCATACTTGAGGAGCCTAGGGCTGGACCTCTCACTCTCTAACCACACCGACTGGGTACGGCCCTCCAGAAAAAAGGAAAACCAGGACAACACGGTGCCCTGGATCCCCAGTCCTTTGAGCCGTTCCAGAAGGATACCGTGGTCGACGGTATCGAAGGCCGCTGAGAGGTCAGGAAGAGCAAGGATGGATGGATAACCCCCGTCCCGCTCCCGCCAGAGATCATCCATCAGTGCGACCAATGCAGTCTCCGTACCATACCCGGGCCTGAATCCTGATTGAAAGGGGTCTAGATAATCCGCTTCCTCCAGGACACTCTGCAGCTGGCGTGCCACCACCTTCTCCAAAACCTTACCCAGAAAGGGCAGGTTGGAAACCGGCCTGTAGTTGTTAAGGACAGCTGGGTCAAGGGATATTTTCTTCAGGAGGGGGCGCACCAAAGCATGTTTTAGTGGTGCAGGAAATACCCCCTCCCGTAATGATGCATTTATTATCGCCCCGACCCAGCCACCTGTCACCACCTTGGAGGCTTTCACCAACCAGGTGGAACAGGGGTCCAAAGGACATATAGTGGCACGCACAGCTGCAAGGAGCCTGTCCACTTCATCAGGGACAACAGGATCAAACCGATCCCAGATCATACAGCAAGACTGTGCTCCGGTGCCCCCCCCCCCGACCCTCCCCATCCATGCCGGGATTCAGCCCTGAACGAATCCGATCGATTTTCTCCACCAGATGGTCAGCAAAGTCCTCAGCCGAACCCTGCCAACCGGGCACCGATCTCCCCCTACCGAGAAGGGACCTGCTTACCCGGAACAGGGCGGCTGGGCGATTATTAGTGGAGGCAATAAGGGTGGTGAAGTATTGCCGCCTCACCACCCCCATCGCCACTAGGTAGACCCTAATAGCAGCTCTAGCTAGTGTCCAATAGGAGTCATCCTGGGTCTTCACCCAGTGGCGCTCTAGGCGTCTCTTTGCCTGTTTGAGTTCCCGCAGTTCGTCGGTGAACCACGGGATGACCTAACCCCACGGGCGCGGAGAGGCCGCAGTGGCGCGATTTCATCCAAGGCTGCTGTTGCCGTCTTGTTCCACAGGTCGACAAGTGCCTCGGGTGAATCGTGTATCCGATCCAGAGGAACATCCCCCAGTTCCCTCTGGAATCCATCTGGATCCATTAGTTGCCGAGGGCGGGCCATTTTAATAGGCCCTGCCTCCCTACGATGAAGCGTGGCCCCCAGAAAGTCAAGAGTCACCAGATAGTGATCTGACCATGGCACAGGTGAGATGACTAAGTCCTGTAATCTCAGATCACTCTGCCACTGCTCCAACAAGAAAACTAAGTCTGGCATGTGACCACTGCCCCTGGTCGGACCCCGAACTACCTGAGTCAGGCCTATGGCTGCCATGGAAGCCATGAACTCCCTTGCCACCTCAGAAGCCATCCCCAATGATAGCAAATTGAAGTCCCCCAGAACCATAAGCCTCGGGAACTCCAACGCCAACATTGAGGTGGCCTCAAGGAGCTCAGGCAGGGCATCGCTTACCCTGCAAGGGGGCAGGTACAGGAGTAAGATCCCCAACTGACCCTTAGGGCCCAACCGTAGAAGCAGGGCCTCACAACCAGACACTTGTGGAGCAGTGGCCCTAGCAACTCCCAATGACTCCCTGGCAACAATGGCGACACCACTGGCCCTCCCCTCACCTCTAGGCTGGTGCCAAATACCGAACCCGGCTGGACACATGTCCGAAAGAGGTACTCCATCCTCAGGTGTCAGCCAGGTTTCGGTGATGCATGCCAGGTCGGCCCGCCCCTCCTGGATAGAATCTTGAATCAGGGGGGCCTTATAACAGACTGATCTGGCATTCACCAGCAGCAGCCTAAGGGTGGGGTCACTCTGGATCTGCTGCTCAGGGCCCAGAGATGTACCTGCGGGGCTGGAACGAGGGACCGCACTTAAACATCGGACCTTAGTTCCCCGAGTGTGGCCCGCCCCTCGGTACTCGCCATACCGCCCCATGCCCGTCACAACACCTATATGGGTCCCTGGAACCCCCCTAGACGGAATGCTGCCCCTCCTTCCTGGCTGGCAGGACCAGCTCCCTCTCTTCCTACCCCACCCACAATCCCCCCTTAGTTCCGGCAGCAAAAATGGTAAGCCGCCCCACAGCAAGTTGCCTCCTTCTCTCGCCCCCATGCGGGAGGACGAGGCCACGTCCGGTGGCAAAGGCAACGGGGCCATTGAAGGCACATCTGGCCACCCAGTTGATGGTAAATGCCTCAGGCGGCCAGGCATCTCCTCCCAACCCCCGCCAGTCCGAATCCACAAAGGAGGACACCGAGGCTGGTGGGCAGAGCACGCCGGCTCCTTTATGCCTGCCGCCAGTGCAGGTGTTCTGTTCAGGGCTGGCGGTGGCAGCGCGGGGTCTCTTTTCCTCCCCCTCCAACTCCATGGAGGAGGACGCTGAGGCTGGTGGGCAGAGCGCGCTGGCCCCTTTATGCCTGCCGCCAGTGCAGGTTTTCTGTTCATGGCTGGCGGCGGCAGCGCGTGGTCTCTTCTCCTCCCTCTCCCCCTCCAACTCCATGGAGGAGGACACTGAGGCTGGTGGGCAGAGCATGCCGTCCCCTTTATGCCCTTTGTGCTCATACACATTTATGCACAGAAACACACATACACACATACACTTAGGTATTCTGTACTTATATGAAGCAGATTACAGTCTGACTAACAGCACTGTGTTGTGCCACACATTTTTTGGGTGTTTGATATTGATCATTGTCTCTGGTTTGGGGTTAGGTTGAAAAACCTATTGGGCAATGTTACTGTAAACAGTGATGGAATGTAAAGCCACACCATTGTAGTTCAGTGGGCTTGTCACCTGCAGTCATTGCCAATAATGGTTGCCTGTGTGCCTCTGGGTGCAATTCAAGGTGCTGGTGCTGACCTTTAAAGCCCTACATGGTAGTGGGACAGGATACTTAAGAGACCACACCACCCCAGGTTATCTGTCCATCCCACTAGAGCGGACAGGAGGGGCTCCTCAAAAGTACTGTCCGCTAAAGAGGCTCGCCTCTCTAGAGGTAGAAGAAGAGCCTTTTCGGTATCCACTCTGGCCCTATGGAACCTCCTGCCAGTTGAACTGCGTCTCCAGACAGAGCTGCTGCCCTTCCAGGAAAGAGCTAAAAACCTGGCTGACGAGGAGGTGGGGAAGGGGCAACACCCCACTGGCTCATTTAGGGGAGGACCACTCGTGCTTTAACAAGTTTTTAAACAAGATTTTTAATTGGTGCAGGTGGGAGGGAGGGAGTCTTTCAGTGTTTTAGGAATTTCAAGGGTTTTTATAGCTTAAGTGTTGGGGAATTTTTAGGTTACCTGAGTTGAAATGCTATACACCGCCCAGAGTCGCTCGTCGATTGGGCGGCTATACAAACCGCACTAAATAAATAAATAAATAAAATATGGTGGTTGCTGCCTGCATAAACATGACTTTAAATTGTTTTTGCCAAGTGTCAATAGTATGGTAATACAGTTCAACAGATGGTTGAGTGAATGGTTGTTGGATCTAGGATTTTGCCTAGAACACTGTGTAACCTGTTTTTTAAAAACTCAAGATATCTGAACTGTTGAAGATTCTTTTCAGTGCTGCTGCTGCTGCAGTGTTTCATATTTTTTTGTCTTCCAGTCGAAAAATTTTTATCAACATGATGAATAGTTTCCCAATAAGCATTAAGATTAATGGTTATGTAATCAATAGAGTAGATGGTGTTACTTTTCAGATAATTAGCTATACCTTTCAATACCTAGGACAAAGGAGGCAGAAGGAAGAAAAGAAAAATAATATATTGATAACAGTAATTTATTTAAAGAACAAACTGTAAAATAGGTGACGAGTACTTAGGTGAATTGTGTCAGATGTGGACAACAGTAGTTAATGCATACTGGTTCAGTGTGGGAAGGAATGGGAACCCATTGCCAAAACTATTATTGATCATTACAAGCTATATTTGTCGACTAGAATGCAAGACTTGCTGATCTGTTTGCATAGCTGAAAATATTTTGAAATATGATGAGCATTCATAGCTTGCCTGCAGCTTCAAAGTTGATTCAAAGCAAAAATCCTGGTTGCAGTTGCACAAATATTTACTTATAGATGGGATACTTTATATGTGTGCATGTGTATGTATATACTGTATTTAGTTCTAGAAGCCCAGAAATTGTATGTAGAAGGTCAAAGGGTTTCTGTGTAAGGCAAAGCTCCTTTTCCCTTTGCTGTAGCAAAATGTGAAAGAGATGAAACTGGTTAGAAAGTGGTTTGCTTAGATAAACTACATGCAATATTAACCACAGTATGCCAACTGAGGTAGAAGAAGAAGCCACAGTTAAGCATAAAATGGTCCTTATAGTTATGTTGCGGAGAAGGAAGTCTGTGAACCCAATTCATAGTTTTCTGTCTGTCAGCCTCATTACTGAAATAGGTGGCACCAGTGTTCATGATTCTGAAGAGCCAAGGTCGCTACTGTATTTCCTTTGAAATAAATCAGGGGATCCACAGATAAGAATGCACATTGTTTTAGATTGGTTTGTGAGAGAGAGTTCTAAGCCATAGCATTTTTACCAGCAGAAAAAGTGAGAGTGATTGTGCTTCCCTTAGTAAAAGACTTAAGAAGCTCAGAAAATCTTACTTATTTAGATAAGCTTTTGGAAGCTTAGTTGATCAGACACACAGAGAGAATTGTATGTTTAAAAGAGATGAGATTGTGCTGTTCACTGAAAGATGATGGATTGCTGCTTATTTATATTAATGTGTGTTAGGATAGCTTTTGAAAGAAGCCTCGTACAGTGTAGAGGTGAATGTATCAGTGATTTCAGTAAACAAGTAAATTATCTCAAAAGTTATATGAAACAGATTCATAAACAGTAGTTTAGCCGTTGTGGTTTAAAATAAACTGTGGAAGGAGAAAAGGCATGTTTCTGCATCTGTTTCATGTGCTTTTGTGAACTGTGCACATCATCATAGTTGATTCTTCTCTTACGTATTGGATACTTATATGTGCTTTGAATACAGCTCGTCTCTTGAATCTAATTTGTAAGCATAGACTGATGTGTGAGTCACACATCGTTGCCTACAGCGTTTCAGAATGTTTGAAGTGTGGTTCTGTGGTTGGGTATCCTTGACATACTTTTTGGAATTAAGGCTATTGAACACAGTTACAGTGGTACCTCATACAATGATTTTAATCCGTTCCACGTGGCTCATTGTTGTACGAAACAATTGCTATACGATACATGCATTGTATAGCAATTTTCCCTATGGGATGCATCATAAAATTATTTTTTAATGCTAAGTGGTTTTTCCCATTGAAAAATTGTTGTATGATTTTTTCCATAGGGAAAATTGTTATGCAGGATGCCATTTCCCCCAAAAAACAAATTGTTATGTGATTTCATTGCTATACGGGGCGATTGTTGTATGAGGTTCCATTGTGCTTCTGAATATATGTTTGTATGTTTAGGTCAGGGATCCTCAAGCCCATGGGCTGAATCCGGCCTGTGGCACCAAGTCATCCGGACCCTGTCTTCACTCCAACCACTGCTTCTGCCATCTCTTGAATCCTTGTCTCCTTTGCTTGGCTTGTCCCTAACGGTGCTCCATGGCAGGGTGGATGTTGTAAGGCTTACAACATCCGCCCTGCTACAGAGTGCCATTAGGGACATGCCTGGCCAAGCAGAGGAGTCAAAGATGAGGCGGCAGCGGGGGCATTTCCGGCGGCTGGGGCGGGGGCATTTCCTTCAACCACATGACACAGCTCCTCCAGGCCGGTAAGCAGGGGAGTGGTGAGTGTGAGACTTTTTTGGGTCCTTTTTGTGCTTGGGGGTGGTTGCCGCTACTCCCTGTGGTGGCAGTGGGGAGACCACCAGTCCAACCCCTCAACAGTCTGAAGGAATGTGACCCGGCCCCCGGCTTAGAAAGGATGAGGACCCCTGGTTTAGGTTGTTTGAAACTTAGTGCCTCTCAGTATTCTTATAAAGTAAACTGTTAGCAGTAGAACTGATTATTAGGCTCATATTTGTCAAGTGGCCAAGATGCAATATCTGTTGTTTTTAATTAAAAGGTGATAATACTGTGGGAAAACGGCAGGATTTCATTTTCTTGTTAGTTTTTGTTTCTTTACCATACACTGCAGAGGTCATTGTGGTATTCTTGCTGGAATGTTCTGGAATGTTGGCTGTAAATTTTGATTCTGAAGTATTAATTGTATACTGGGTACTTCCATGTTTATAAAATATGAAGAAAAAATATTGTTGTTTTAGGTCAAAAAGCTTGGACTGAACTCTAGACTAAATGTGTGCATTTTAAAAATAGACCAGAAAACCCATTTCGAGGCGCAGACTATTGGCACATAGTAGAGTTGTGCAGAGTGGTGTAATAAGAGCTGACATATGAAAATGTTAGATCTATTTTAGTATCTTATTAGAGCTCAGGTTTATTGAACAGAAATCTTTAAAAGCTTTTCTTTCTAATGTTTCCTGCACGTAACAAAAGCAGTTTGCTCAAACCAAATAAGAGCTAGGAATTTTGACTGCAGCTTTCACATTGCAACATGAGCTTCTAAAGCAACTGAATATTGAAACAAATATCAATCGTAATGCATTGCATTGAAGATATGATATTGGATGCAGAAATGCACAAGTTATCTCAAACTGTTGGCTAGGGTGTATGGGTCATGTCCTGTCAGTTATGCCTGTTTTATGTATGACCTTAATTGAGATTTCAGGGTTCGTGAGATGTTCAAGGAATAGTTTCATCAGTGCTACCTCTGTGTGAATTTTCATGGCTGAATTGGAATTTGAACCCTGGTCTTCTGAGGCCTTGTCTGTCTTTGTTGTTGTTCAGTCGCACAGTCGACTCCGACCCTTTGCGACCCCATGGACCATTTTCCTCCAGGCGCCTCTGTCCTCTACCATCCCCCTCAACCCTCCCAGCTCTGTGCCCATTGTGTCTATAATACCATCTAGCCATCTCATCCTTGGCCTCCCCCTTCTTCTTTTGCCCTCCACCTTTCCCAACAACAATGCCTTCTCAAGTGAATCCTCCCTTCTCATTTGATGTCCAAAGTACTTTAGCTTCATCTTTACTATTTGACCTTCCAATGAGCAGTCAGGGTTAATTTCTTCTAAGATTGACCTATTTGTTCTCCTCGCTGTCCAGGGGACTCTCAAAACCCTCCTCCAACACCACATTTCAAAGGCATCTATTCTTCTGCGTTCAGCCTTCCTAATTGTCCAGCTCTCACATCCATACATTACTACTGGGAAAACCATTGCTTTGACTATTCTAATTTTTGTTTGCAATGTAATGTCTCTGCTTTTCACTATGTTCCCCAGGTTTCTCATCGCTTGTCTCCCAAGAATCAGTCGCCTTTTTATTTCATGGCTGCAATCCCCATCTGCAGTAATCTTTGATCCTAAGAAAGTAAAATCTGTCACTGCTTCTACTTCTTCCCCGTCTATTTTCCAGGAACTGATGGGGCCTGTTGCCATTATCTTGGTTTTCTTGATATTGAGTCTCAAGCCAGCTTTTGCACTCTCCTCCTTCAGCCCAATCAAGAGATTCTTTAGGTCTTCCTCACTTTCTGCCATTAGGGTGGTATCGTCTGCATATCTCAGATTATTGATGTTTCTCCCAGCGATTTTAATCCCATATTGTGATTCCTCCATCCCTGCACTGCGCATTATGTGCTCTGTGTATAGGTTGAATAAGCATGGTGACAAAATGCAGCCTTGTCTTACTCCTTTTCCTATTCCAAACCACTCTGTTATTCCATGTTCTGTCCTAACTGTTGCTTCTTGGTTCATGTACAGATTTCTCAGGAGGCATATGAGGTGCTCTGGTATTCCCATCTCTTTAATTACTTGCCACATCTTGTTGTGGTCCACACAGTCAAATGCCTTAGTGTAGTCATTAAAACAAAAGTAAACTTGTTTCTGGTATTCCTTTGTTTTCTCCATGATCCAGCGTATGTTGGCGATGTGGTCTCTAGTCCCCCTGCCTCTTCTGAAACCAGCCTGCACCTCTGGTAATTCTCTCTCCACATGCTGCTGAAGTCTGTCCTGTATTATCTTGAGCATCACCTTGCTGGCATGTGGGATGAGCGCGATTGTTCGATAATTTGAACATTCTTTGGCATTGCCCTTTTTTGGGATTGGGACGTATAATGATCTTTTCCAATCCTGTGGCCACTGTTTTGTTTTCCAAATCTGCTGGCATATTGAATGCAGTAATTTGACGCCATCATCTTTTAGCGCTTTGAAAAATTCAACTGGGATACCATCATCTCCACTAGCTTTGTTGTTTGCAGTGCTCTTTAGGGCCTTTATGACTTCGCTCTCCAGGATGTCTGGCTCAAGTTCAATTTCTTCATCATTGTGATTATCAGGAGTGTTGAGGTCCTTTTTGTAAAGTTCCTCTGTGTACTCTTTCCATCTTTTCTTAATTTCTTCTGCATCAGCTAGCTCCTTTCCGTCTTTGTCCCTTATCATGGTCATTTTTGCTTTAAATGTTCCCTTGATTTCCCCAATTTTTTTGAAAAGATCTCTGGTTCTGCCTCTTTTGTTGTTTTCCTCCATTTCTCTGCACTGTTCTTTTAGGTAGTTTTCCTTATCTCTCCTTGCTTTTCTTTGAAATTCTGTGTTCAAATGGTTGTAGTTTTTCCTTTCTCCTTTGACTTTTGCGTTCCTTCTTTCCTCTGCTATTTTAAGAGCCTCATCAGACAACCACTTTGCTTTCTTACTCTTCTTTTGGTATGGTTTTCTTTGCTGCTTCCTGCATGATGTCCCTCATCTCCGTCCATAATTCTTCCGGTACTCTGTCTACCGAGTCTAAGCCATTAAATCTGTTCATCACCTCCACCGTGTATTCTTTAGGGATGCTGTCTAGGTGATATCTTTCTGGTCTCCGTGTTTTCCCTATTTTCTTTAGTCTAAGCCTGAATTTTGCGATCAGTAGGTTGTGATCTGAGCCACAGTCTGCTCCAGGTCTTGTTTTTGCTGACTGTATGGAGGTTCTCCATCTTTGGCTGCAGAGTATGTAGTCAATCTGGTTTCGGTGTTGGCCATCTGGTGATGTCCATGTGTAAAGTCGCCTCTTGTGTTGCTGGAAGAGAGTGTTTGCTATGACCAGTGCGTTCTCTTGGCAGAACTCTATCAATCTTTGCCCTGCTTCATTTTGTGTTCCAAGACCAAATTTGCCTGTTATTCCCTCCACTTTTTGATTTCCTACTTTGGCATTCCAGTCTCCTAATATAATTTGGACATCATTTCTTGGTGTCTGTTCTATGAGGTGTTGTAAGTCCTCATAGAACTGGTCCATTGTGGCTTCATCTGCACCAGTGGTTGGTGCGTATATTTGTATCACAGTGACATTGAAAGGTTTGCCTTGAAATCTGACTGACATCATTCTGTCATTTTTGAGATTGTATCCCATTACTGCTTTTCTCACTCTTTTATTGACAATTATGGCTACTCCATTTCTTCTAAGGTTTTCTTGCCCGCACTAGTAGATATGATGGTTTCCAGAGCTGAATTCACCCATCCCTGTCCATTTGAGCTCACTGATGCCCAAGACGTCAATGCTTATTCTTTCCATCTCATTTTTACCACTTCCAGTTTTCCTTGATTCATAGACCTCACATTCCATGTCCCTATGCAGTATTGTTCCCTGCAACACTGTATTTCTCCTCCCCCTTTCGTATCCCTCCCCCTTTTCAGATCTGCTGTGCTGAGCATCCCCTTGTTTTGCCTTTTGTTTTGGTCCATAGGGTTCTCTTGGCAGACTTTGTGGCGTGCCTTGCCGGTCTCTACGCCAGTCTTTTCCCATCACACATGTTATCACAGTTTAAACAGTTGTCTGTCTATCTATACCTATACCTATCTACAACCTATACAGTTGTGATTTGACAAAGGTTCCTTAGCCAGGCCCTACTAGCCCGTAACGAGCATTCGTGCACTCGCCCGAACTAGGTACGGAGGTAACTGGGGATTTGAGAAATGCACCAGTGGGGCAGGAGCCCCCCGAACACAAGCAAAGGAAAAGGACTGCAATTCCCAACATTCCTTGTCGTGCCGCACCAGAGCAAAAGGAACGTTCGGAAACACGCCACGGCCAATCAAAATGGAGCTGCAGGAAAAAAAAACGCCACACAAATGGAACGCACAAACCCATAACTACAAGCCCCAGAGTCCTGCGCGCCATGAGCGTTCAAGTGATGCTGGCTTGTTTTCACTAACTACAAGTAAGATTAACCATAGAATTTGGATGACAAATGAAACTATGATTAATTCGAAAAGTAAGTATGCACACTTTGAAAAAAGTTACGGTAATATGTTTCAGCATGTTAAAACCCACACAAAAACAAAAGTATTGTGGTACCTTACAATTCATGAAAAAATGTATTGTGAATTTAATTTAATTAACCTGATATTTACCATCACCAATGTATGTTGTCTTTGGGGTATCATTATTTATTGCTTTTGCCTATAATTTATTCTGTTTAATTTATTGTTGATTTTGAGTATTATATTTAATTTATATTGTTTTTGTAAAAATAAATATATAATTGTGGTGGAGAAATGGAATTAGGTTTTAATCCATGAAAGGTACAGTTCTGTGTTGTTTTTCTTATAGTCTACTGTTCTTGTGGCTGTAATAGAAGAAAAGAGAAGAGGAAATGTGTAAGCTGATAGGAAAATTAGGCTCACTTAGTTTAATTTAAAGCATTAATAAACTCTACATATACACATTCTTACCAAGGGAATCCAGTATTTTAACTTAATGAAATGAAGAAACAAGAGTTGTTGTTTTCCAGCTTGAAGAGTATTATATGCAAAAAATTCTATCTTTTCTAAATTATGCCCCCATTATACATATTGCATTATTTTGTATTTAACTAATTTAGTATTGTTGTTGTTTTAGATTTCAAGCAACTTATTAAATATTGAGTGGTCCATATTTGCAGCCCTTCGTTTTTGGGTTAAATGCAAAATGCTAACCTAAATGTTCACCTGTGTTCCGAAACAGAAAATAGTAATGTCAGAGAATAAACAAAACAAAAATGCTGTAGGACTTTAAAGACTAACTGTTATATGTGAGCTTTTGTGGATCAAGTCCACTTCATCAGACATGGGAGTGAGACTTCATGGCATTAATAGTAGTAGAGCTTTATACCCTCTATTTCTAATAAAATCTAAATTGTCTGAGCTGACGTACTTGGAAACAAGACTTAATAGGTTGAATTTGTTTTCTTATGCAAGTGAAAACACAGATGTCATAGCAACGAACTGAAACTACTAACTAATGAAGTGTACCTGGTCATATGACTAGCAGGCATTTTGATGTGTGACCTGTACTTTATTAATTAACTGCTATGACATCTGTGTTTTCATTTATGTGTGTGTAAAAAAAACCAACAGGATTCTGGCTGTTGAAATAATTAAGACTTATTTCAGGATATACTAAGCTTTATCCCAGGGGTTCCCAACTTAAGGCCCACGGGCCAAATCCTGGCTGCGGCACCATTTCATGTGCCACCATCCCTCCAAGGGCATCCCAAAAAATGGCTGCCCCTTTGAAGCTTTTGGGACAAGATGGCCACCCCCATCATGCAGGCAGTTTAAAATGGCCATTCGACCCGCAAAGCTGACTCAGAAAATGTGATCCAGTCCCCGGCTTGAAAAGGTTGGGAACCCCTGCTTTATCCTATCCAGTGATGGCCAACCTTGGCACTCCAGATGTTCTTGAACTTCAGTTCTCAGTAGTTCTGATCAGCAGGAGTGCTGACTTGGGCTTCTGGGAATTGACAGTAGGCTGCACTGGAGTGCCAAAGTTGGCCATCACCTATACCTTCCCCATTGGAGGGGATGAAAAGTGCCTACTGTTAATTAGTTAATTTAATCACATTTCTTGCAGCCAACTTCTTTGTTCTGCTGCCATTTCACTATGCTTTCTTGTACTTGTTTTTTGGACTATATTTAATTGACCTGACTATATTTAGGGTGTTCAATAATGTTAATAAAATTTGACACTTTATTAGCTACTTTTATATCCCACCTTTCCTTCAGTGAGCTCCAGATGGTGTAAAGGACTTTTCCCTATTTCTGCTTTTCCATGTCTGCTTTCTGTGTCTTGGCTTTTGGTCATTTTAATGAATTTTATAGCTGAGTGGAGGCTATAACCCAGAGTTCCCAAGTTCTAGTTTCTAAAGGTGTGCAGATTTGTGTGCTTTTAAATTTTTTTATAGCTTTCTTAGAGCTGCTGTGCCTGGTGAAATCTGGGTGCTGTATGTCTGAAACATAGATCTATGCAGACTATGGTACTGATTCTCTTTAAATGGCACTGTACAGTGATCAAAGCACCTCAGCTCTTGTTTTAACGGGGGGGGGGGGGAGGGCAAAATAATGTCATTTTTTTTGTTTGAGACTGAGAAAAAGGTGACTTTTAAATAGGGCTGCCATAATTCTATCCTGCCAAACCGGGACTGCCATGTGACGTCATTGCATTCTTCAAACTCTAAGAAACCGCAGAATCCCCGACCAGGGCAGGCAGCCTCCGTCAGTTTAAAATAAACTTTAGTCAAGAGGCTTTTCCTTTATTTTTGAATAAACGTTTCTTGGGCCACTCTCGAAATTGCCCTTCCTCTCCCTGAGATCACCCATACCCTACCCTTCACCACCACCCCACCACCCTATTGAGTTGGACTCAACTTCAAACCCCACACGGGGCTCCCTTGGAAGAAAGCTCTAAAAAGAGGTCTGGAACAGGAATGCAGCCCTTTGAGTCCCCGTTTCCCTCTGGAAGGAGAAAAGGAAGGGACTTATTTTGGAAGAGGTCCTTTGTGAGAGACAACTCTTCACTTCCTATCCACAGAGTTCCCTTCCTCTCTAGGAATGCTGACTCTGCATTTAACCCTTTGCGGTCATGTGAAGAAGGAATCCTCTGTAGACATGAGCAGTTTTTGCTCCCTCCTGGGACTTTTACATGTTTTTCATTGAACCGGACGGGGCAACTTTAATCCGAGAAAATCCCGGAAAAACATGATTTATGGCAATCCTACTTTCAAAGGCCATGGCATGCAGGCGACTGTGGACAGCAGATATACTATGTCAGATCGCTGCAAAATGTGTTGAAAAAAATACTGGCTACTTTATGCATTATTATTTTTTTGGCCACATCTCATATGGTAGAGGTGACTCTTTGTCACCCTTTTCACCTCTAACAAATACTACAAGAGAGTGTCTTTCTTTCCAGATTAGAAACACAGAGACTCCTGTCTATGCTAGAATTCACAGGTTGTTGTTTAGCATCGATGTGACTAAGGATCTGGAGTACTTTGGCTGCACAAGTCAAACTTTCCTCCTTTAATCTGGAACAAAGAAAGGAAGTTTGAGTGCTTCCCTAATAAAGTCCGTTCACTCAGGCTCTAGGGATGTCTTTCACACATCAGCCAAACCAGCAGAGGGCTGGTGAAGACAGGAACCTGACTACCACAATTGTCAGATTTCTTGCCAAGACTGGTCAAAATTGGGGACTGCTGAACAGTACCTCCTATATGTTTTCAGTGGCTCAAGTGTCTTAAGACGCTGATTGGAAGGCGGGAGTTCAGCAGTTCAATGCCTGAGTACTGCAGGACGGAATGAGCTCCCGTCTTTGTCTCAGTTTGTGCCAACCTAGCCGTTCAAAAGCAAGAAATTGCAAGTAGATAAATAGGGACCACTTCAGTGGGAAAGTAAAAGTGTTCCGTGCGTTCCGGTGTCTAGTCATGCCTGTCACATGACCATGGAAATGTGTGCAGAAGCAGACAGCGCTGGCTCTTCAGCTTTGAAACAGATGAGCACTGAACCCTTGAGTTGGATTCAACTGGCTTTCGAGCAAGGGAAACCTTTAGCTTTACTATATGTTTTCAGTAGCTGTTAATATTTTTTAAATTTCAGCTTGCGGTTAGAGAAAACAGAGCATCTCTTCTTACCAGTGATATCCTGTGTATATATTACTCCTTCTTGAACCCCTTGGGTGCCTCCATTCTTAGGTTGGTAATGCTTTCTAAGTCCGAAGCAGTCATTGGTGTGGAGGTGGGGGAAGGATGCTCCATCCTGGCCTAATACCAAAATCTTCTTTCTTTTCCAGCAGCTGGTTTCCTTTGGCTATGAGTGGCTTCAGCCTCAGGCATGAATAGTTCAAAGCCTGCAATGGCTAATAGCTTTGGATCTCTTTGTCAGCTGTCACACACTGGTGCTGGCTGTGAGTTTATAGCAGGCAGTGGCTTTTCCTTGTGGTATGTTAGTTCTGTTGGTTTCAAACAAAATATTAACACACACACACACACACACACACACACACACACACACACACACACACACACACTATTTAAGAAGTGGCCATGTTCAATCATGGCATAATATTTGACTTGGAATTACCTTGCATGTTTTAGATCGATAAATGAAATGCTTTTTCAGTTTGGTCTCAGTGGGAGAATCATTTTGTCATTTAAACCCCTATGGAAGGGAAACTGATAGTGAAGCAGAAAGTTTATCAGCACCTTATTTTATGATAGGACACGATTGCCCGACTGTGGCACTTCATTGTTCAGAACATAAACAGGCTGGTTGTTTTGGTGACGCAGAGCAGATATACTTGTGCCCTGCATTTCAGTAAACATTGTTCTTAGAGTTAGGACCTGTCATTCCTGAACATCCCAAGACCTGCCCATTTTGATTAAAACCAATATTTTTCAAATCAAATGTGAGAAATATATTGACTGCTAAGGCTAATGCATATGGCTAGGGAATAATTGTTCTGATGTCAGAATATAATATATTCATATTAGATTTCTCATATAGTGTTGGTTTTTAGTCGTCTGGTGAGTTACTGCAGAGTAATTTCCGCGATGTTGATTGGATACTTTCAAAAAGGTCTTAATAGCATTTATAATCATGGTAAAATAAGACAATGGTGTCTTTTCTTTTGTGTGTGCTGGTTACGTTAAAACAGGGAGATTGCATTTGAGCAGTGTTGGATGGATTGCATTCTTAGAAAACCAATCAGTCACAGAGCATTACTGTTTTTAAAAAGAGCATTTTGTTCAAAAATTGATCTCTGATATATTCCTAGGTCTAAATCAACGTTCAAAACATGTTGGTGTTTGCAAAGTCTGCCTAGAAACACTTTACATATGGCTATATAATTTTCTTTTTCTTTCAAACATTTGGAACCCTGCCATGCTGGAAAATAATAGTTCTACCTAGCATATATTTTCATTCTGGAGCCTCTATGTAGGTAATACCTTTCATTGTTGTCATAAGCTAAAATCACCAATCAACCGGTAAGGGTGTAATTTATGCTGAACTGCATAGGTCTAGAAGCTTTTCCAGAGACTAACAATTCAGCAAGACTGCTTTTGATATGCATAGCTATATAAAATGCTTATTAATGGTAGCAGATGTTGCACTTTCATCCCCTAAAATGATTGTTTGGTACCAGCAGGAAATTTATTAAGCTTGAGTTGTGTGAAATTGTGTGTGCATAAGCTGCTATTTGGATTGTAAAAATGCCATTGAAAACTGTTAAAAAGTTCTGCTTGTAATTGGTAGACAGGTATTAACTCCACCGAAAGAACTCTGTGTGTATGTACCGTTGGCCCTTGTGCTACAACCGCTTTATCATTTATCTTCTTGTATTAATGTCACTGAATTATTAATTTATACATTGGGTTGGATGGGCGAAGGCACCCTTTAAATGTGTGGCAAATGTATCCTTATCGCAGGAGACATGAAAGGGAGTAATTTTGTGTTATCTGTAAAATGGAAAGGACGTTTTAAAATTTCATTTATGGCAATCCACTTCATTTCCAGTAAAACACCTAGATTATTGCTACCATCGTATAATGCTCTTATTAGATTTCTGTAATCTTCTCCACTCCTTTCACTTATAAATAAGGTAGATGGCAAATTCTGGCTTCATTTGTGCACATGTATTTTCTTACAGTACACTTTAAACTATCAGATTGTCAGCATGAAAATTAGTTTTGCTGTTAATTGTGGTTCCAAATTACAATTTATATTAGTAGTGTATTGTAGGAAGGAAAGCTAAAATTAAGAGCATGATTACCAAGGCAAACATTAGGAGAATACAGAATATACTTTTTTTTGCTGAGGAAATAGTTATCTCAGAAGTGCAAAGCCTGCAGTTGCCAATCTTACCAAAGTCAGAAGGATTTTGTAGATATGAAAATCTTGCTATGAAGGAAATTTTCAAACAAAACCAATACTTAATGAGGGTAATACAAATCTGTATGAGTGCAAAATGGTCACAGTTCATCAGGCAGAATATACTTAAGTTGAATGTGTCATCATGGATTCACTTCATGGTTAAGAGAAAGTTTTGAGTTAAGAGTTTCAAAGCTGTTTTGAAGTATATAGGCTGGTGGGGATAGGTTTTGAATAGAAAGGAATAAGTAGGTGAAGCAGAAATTATGGTACAGTTAAATCCAATTTTAAAGTTTATTTGCATATAACATGTATGCTTTCCTCCATAATGAGGTGATGTGGGTGGCTTGCAATAAAAATCCAGGTTTTAGAATGCAAATTAAAAGACAATATTTAAAAGACATCTTAAGAATGTTCTTTTTAAGGAGGCATTTAAAGACCACACACCAACACCCAATTAGGTAATAATCAATAAAGTTTTTTTTAAGTTTAATTGTTTTTTTTAATATCATCTATGTTTTTATATCTGGCCAAAGCTATTGCTGATGATTGGTAGCTATTTAAGATCATTCAATATGTCACTGTGCTGGAGGTGGGTGGGTTTATGTTATACATGGTATATTACATTTAATTTGTTATTTTTTCTGTATTATTGGAAATTGCCCAGAGTGGTAACACCTCCCAGTTGGGTGGTATAGAAATGTAACAAACAAACAAATAAAATGTGTCCACCAGTTTTATAAGTGAAAGTGAGTGACCAAATGCTTAAAGCTAAAGCTGGTGGAAATTTTATTTATTAATTACACTTTTACCAGAGTGGTGTGCAGTACATGAAAAATACAAAATATAGACAGTGAAATAAAGGAAAAATATATCAACCCATAATATTTAGCTGCAAAGAGTAAAAACACTGCAGGACATAAAGCTAAGTAAACTGTTCTCACAATGACTGGGAGAACAAACCTTCATTTCCTTTTTTTACATTTGGTCTCTTCAGCTACAGGTAAAGATCTTGTTTGTTATCCCAGTCATTGAAGAGACCAAATGTAAAAAAGGAAATGAAGGCACCTAGAGATGGGGTTGAATTGTGACCATACATTTTAGGGAGAAGCACAGTGCATTCTTTTAGGTAATCCAGTCATTCACAGATCTAAAAATTAAAACCAACACATTGATATTTTTTTGAGGGAGAACAAATAGCTGACCAATGCAGCTGGCAAACGATTGGCCCTAGGTACACATTGGTCAGTTCTGCTTACCAGTACAACTAAGTGAAAGTTTATAGAATTTTTCAAAGGCAGGCCCCTGTATAATTCACTGCAGCGATCCAAACTGGATATTGCTGTAGCATGAATAACTATTGGAAGCCTATCACTGTGCACGCGCACACACACACACTCACACACACACGAGCGCGCACTCACGAGCGCATGCACACACACACACACGAGCGCACACTCACTCACGAACGCATGCACGCACACACACACGCGCGCACACACGCGCGCACACACACACGCACACACACACACACACACACACACACACACACACACACACACACACACACACACACACACACCAGAATTTCCCGGACAGCCACTTCTGGTTTTAATTGTGCTAGGCTCAATTTTTGTTAGATATATTTGCTGCTTCTTCTGTGTCTAGGCCAGGCGTGAAACTGCCAAAACGAAGCCACCTTTTGTGAGTTCTGATTGTAGTGGAAGGCTTTAAGGGTTATTGCACCACAAGGTAGCCTTTAGGGCCATGTTTACCACCACTTCCCAGACCACACCTTGCTCATTTATCCTCTGCAGAGGTGAGCCATGGATCATTGGAGAAAAATGACCTTTTCTATTTGAATATTTTTGTTTCTACCCCCTCCCCCACCTCCCACAATACCCCAAAGAGCTGATGCTAGTCAGTGCAAATAATGCTGTGTAAGATGGACCAATAATTTGCTTTGGAAGAAGGGAGCATTCATATGTCCCTGCGTTGTTGTCAGGAACAAAGTAAATATTTTAAGATTGTGGCCCATACGTACAGGGAAAAAAAGCAGTGTGAAGTGACTTAAGTTCAACTTGCACATGTTGAACAGGCTCTAATTAGCAGTAACTTAGTTCTTCTGTGATGTTAATTTAACTAAGCAAAATAGTGGTTAATGATAATTACTGTAGTAACTAATGGCATTTATATGGTGCTTTCAAATATTGAGACAACTTCATATAATTAAAAATTCCCTGCCGTCAAGTTTATTCTGACTTTAGGTGACCCTTTCTAGGTGAAGGATATGCAGAAGTGGTCCACCAATCCATTCTTTGCATTAAATAGTAATTCTTAAAAGAGCTCCATTAGGCAATTATTTCACACCTGGGCAAATTAAGACTGAGAGGAGGTGACATGTATGAATGAAGTGTGTGTTCACAACAGAGGTTAGACATGAACTTCATGATCTTGGGCTGCATTTGTATTTGTATACCACTTTTCTTGTCCTTAAGCAACTCGCGGTTGGTTTGTGCCAGGGAGTCGTGGCCGCCAGGGGGCCTACAACCCCCCCCAAAAAAAAAACCACCGAGGAAAATGAAAAAAAAACAACAAGTCCCAGTGGCCACTGCACCACGGCACAGCCAATCAGGGAGGCTGGCATGCACAGCCAATCAGGGAGGCCGGAACGAGCAAGGGAGAGGCGGGATGACGGACGCATGGCCAAACCAATAACAGCCACCGCACACGCAGGCTGCAGCCGTGGGGTGCTCCTGTGGCCCTGGCTGGGGAACGCGTGGGTGTGGCAAACGGGCCGTCGCTAAAAGACCCAGGCATGCGGCAGGTACTTATGTGCAGGCCTCCCGGAAAGACCCTGCTGGGGACCGGCAACAGGCATGCCAAACCAGCGCCTCGTGGGTACAGCAGGCCGGTAGTTCGCCCTGTACGGCCTGGAAAGACTCGGCGGCCGCCACAGAGGCGAAGGTGTCGGTGTCGGAAGATACCACCCCACACAGTAACGTGGGCGCTGGGAAGGGACTGCGACACGGGGCTGGGCGTGGGGTGCCACCAACCTGAGAGGTGCATCAGGGCCCTCCAAAAGACCCCAGGGCGAAGCCGGGTTCCCATGCTAGTGGTCTTAATTAGGACGATCTTGTTGTTATCTTGAAATGGAGGAAAGTACTGTGGAGGCATTTCTGTTGTTCTAGGATTCTTGTTTACGTTTAGCAGGCAGGACTATCTTAGCTCTCTGTGCCTGGTACCTCTTGCTATTTGTGACTCAATTCTAACACTGTGGGCAAGGCGAGGTTTTTGTATTGGTGCATTTTCCTATTTCCTAGTGTGTGTGTAGTTTTTTTTTTTTTTTTGCTGGTTCCTGGTCTGTTTAAATGTGCAGCTCTGAATTGTGTCATTTGCCAAGTGAGCTCTTTTAAGAGAAGCCAGAGGCAAAGTGGATATAGAGCAAGGAAGACGAAAGAGAACAAGAGGTGATTCCTTTCCTCCTGCTTTTTTTTTTTAAAAAAAACCCCAAATACACATAATTATTATAAAGCTTCCTAAATGTTCTGCTCCCCTGCTGCGTAAAGTGGCATGTCTAGAAAATCACTTTATGCCAAAGACTGGCAGAAGGCATTGCTTTTTCTTTCTGCTGATGATATGCATAGTGGGGTGAGGTGAAAGGCTGGCTTATAGTGTTCTGTAGCATCCTCCCACAAGCGAGATTTGCCCCTGTGGATTCTCTTGCTTTGTTTTGGTGGTAATTTAAAGATCCCATGCTATTGATTTTTTCAGAGCTAAGTAGAGTGTCCCAGCCAACATTTTTCTCTTGCTAGCTCTTCCAGATATTATTACCATTAGAGATTAAAATAGCACTATGGCCCATATGTGGGATGCTGTGGTGGGGGTGGATGGAGGGAAAGAGGGAGAGAGAGAGAGAGAGAGAGGGAAGTAGGAAGGGAGAGAGGGAAGGAGGGAAGAAACAACATAGTAGTCTTCACATTCGTCTGCAGAGAGGCGTTCTACTACCTTGAGATAATTAAATGGTCTGTAAAGCATTTGGGGAATAAGGCTTCGCGGAAAGCACTCTAATAGTTTATTTTATTTTTGTTGTTAGTTTTTAATGGGACTAATCTTTGCTCCATTGGGGCTTTGAGGCTATCGGAATGAGAATAAGGAGTGGAGGAATTCTCTTTACAGACGTACTAATGGTGCTTTCAAAAGACAAAAGTGAGGATACAGAAGAGAGGAGGAGGATTCAGAACCAGACAGAAGATAACATTTAACGATCCTGTGTTTACAGTCTAATTAAATATATTTAGTATTGGTTTTGCCAAAATAGCTGGGTTTCCTTAAAAAGTGCATTATTGCAACCTCATGGAAAATATTGTTGCCTGGGGTCATTATCTTATTGGGTCTTGGAACGATTTACTCACGAGTTATTCCATTGCTCAGGAATTGCCTCACAAATGTCAAACAAGTAAATGGTTTCAGGACTGGAGCTGAACATGTACATTCCTATATGGCAACTTTCTTTTCTTTCTGAGTGCTTACAGATTTTTTGTAATTGCCTGCATGCTCATCAGATGTGTTTTATCTCCAGTTACCTCATTGTTGCCAAGAAATCTCTGTTGGTGGTACTGATGACCTAATGTATGACAGATCTTGGGTCATTATTATTTCATTTAGTGGTTGTATGTATAGACCAAGAGGGAATCTGAATATTGATTCACCCAATGGCTAGTAACAATGATTTATGAGCTACAAATTTAGCCAGTGAGCCAAACAGAGTATCAAGATTATATCTTACGAGAGATCATTGATTTTGTTTCATATTTCTCCACAGAGTGATTTGACCATGATATCACAAATATTAACTTTGAATCTGTGTTCCTTGTGGAAAAATCAGAATGCAGAGTTAAATAACAATAACACATACTCATAGACATGTATATGGCTGTTGAGAATAACAGATGAGAATGGGTCATTGTCTGTATGTTCTGGTCAACCCTGCTTGACCTCCTAATAATAATAACAACAATAACAACAATAACAACAATAACAACAATAATAATAACAACAACAACAACAACAACAACAACAACAACAACAACAACAATAATAATAATAATAATAATAATAATAATAATAATAATAATAATAATAATAATAATAATAATAATAATAATAATAATAATAATAATTCTGGTGCTTTTGCTACTGGGATTGAAAACTTGCTGTTGGAAAAACAAAAGATTGTTGTGAAGCTGTGAAATGAGATTGAGTTCAAGACAGTTGGCATCAAGTATAACTTTAACCTAATTTGCCTCGGCCATCTGAGGAAGGCCTGTGGTGGTAGCGTGCAGGATGTGAAGGTCGGCAATCCAAAGGTCTTAATATCTTTATTATGTTAGTGAATATTTGTATATTTGTGATTTTCTTTTCTGTATGGACCTTGTTAAGAAGCTGTCATGGAAGCCTCTATTTAGTGACTTGTTTCTGATAGGCCCATCATGGATGTTGTGAATTTTTATCGAAATGTAGTGAGCATCACCGCTGTTTTAACTTCTTGCATCTGAACTTTTATTGTGGTAGCATCAATATACAATGGCACAGTGTAGTGCAATGAGATCCAGAAGGTGATTTTGAAGCTGATATTCTGTAAACCATATATCATCTCTTATTTCAGTTTGTTGTTGTATTACTAGTTTACCAATCTGACTAGCTCAGAATGGCATTCTATATTTCCTTGAGAATTAAGAGAAAGACAGGAAATTTTCAGTAATTGGATGGTGCAGTCTGTTTTCCTGCTTGGATTCTAAAGCTGGGGGAGTTGCCTGTTGTTATGTGTTATCAAGTTGTTTATGACCTCTGGTGACCCTAACACGGCTTTCAAGATACATTACGGGAGATGTGATACCAATGCCACCTTTCCAGAGAGAGTCAATGACTGAGCAGTGATTTGCACAGTTTCTTCAATCTTAGGTAAAGGTCGTCCTTGTTCGAAATCCAGTCGTATCCAACTCTAGGGTTCAGTGCTCATCTCTGTTTATAGCCAAAGAACCTGCACTGTCTGTGTCTGTAGACGTTTCTGTGGACATGTGGCAGGCATGACTAAACACCAGAGTGCACGGAACGCTATTTACCTTACCATTGAAGTGGTCCCTATTTATCTACTTGCAATTTCTTGCTTTTAAACTGCTAGGTTGGCAGGAGCTGGGACAGAAATGGGAGCACATTCCGTTGTGCAGTACTCAGGTCTCGAATTGTTGACCAGCCAACCTTCTGGTCATCAAGTTCAGCATCTTAACCACTAAGCCGCCATAGTTCCTGACTTCAATCTTGCTACACCACAATGACTTTCTGTGGGGAGGTTGACAAGAACCAAATGAACAATTTTAATACCCAAAAGGAAGTCAGTAAGAAAAAGGATGTCTAATTATTGTGTTTAGTTTGAGAATGACACCAAGACAGGGCAGAACACAGGAAGTGACTAGTTGACCGGTTTGTCTGTGGACCTTATGAAAAATACATAATTCACATATAGGTGTCAGAGAAGGAGAGAATAAAAAACGAAAGCTTATGCAAACTTCAGTGTAGATCATACTTAGAAATGTGTTGAGTTCTTCTTGATTAGCAAGGTAATATGAAGTATTACATTGCTAATGTTTATTTCCTTTACATTAAAAAAAATCTTTTCTGCATGACCCAAGTAAACCCCATGTATTTAGAATGGTGTGTGGGAGGATTCAGTTGCATTGTGATTGGCCCTGGGCCTGTATATCATACTGTTTCAGCTTGCATTCTCTGGAAGTCAAGGTTTTATTTAACCCAATTATTCAAGACAGATACATAAACAATGAAATATGCCTAACCCACAAAGCTGATATGTTGCCAAGTCCCTAAGTCTTGCTTTTATTTTGTCAGGTGCATATTGGGCCCTTAGGCTGATGACATTATTTATATCAGGGTGTCAGCTGTGAGTGGCATGTGTATGCACCTTCTTTTTTCTTTGAAACACTTCTCCCCATGCCCAGAGGCTCTGCTCTTCTCGTGCCAAAAAATGAAAGGTCGTAATAATAATTTTGTGTCAGAAATTATTCTGGGTTGAAAGGATTTTTGCGAAAGAAACGCCCAAATGAGGCTCCTTTTATTTCCCCAAGAGCTGGGACAGAGACGGGCGCTCAATCTGTCATGCAGTACCAGGGTTTCGAATTGCCAATTTGCCAGCCTTCCAGCTAACAAGGTGAGCTTCATAACCACTGAGCCACCACAGCCCCTTAATGAAAGGTCATGAAACATCTCAAGTACATGAGATTCCTTGCAACCAGCCTCAGAAAGCTTCACATGAGTTGTCCATTCAAGAGCAGAAGGCATATCTGGTCACAGATCCATTGAATACCCTTTTCCTTCAAATATGTTTTCTGTATAGCATGAAGAAAACATGTACAGTACATTGAGCTAGAAAAAGGAGGTGCCAAGTGCATCGAACAATCTTATGAGAAATAGAATGTTGGACATCATTATCAGTGTTATTACTTCAAATAACACAAATGCAAGAGCAGGTGATATTTTTATTTTTTTAGGTATTTATATACCACTTTCCTTGTCCCGGGTCAAACAATATCAAAAATACAATGCGAAATTACAAATATAAGTTACAGATTACAATTAAAAAAATACAATGTCGCAATCACAAAAAATACCAGAGGCTGGGCTTGGCAGTTTTTAAAGTCCATGCTGCCAAGAGCCCAGGTGAGCTCAGTTTCCCCGCGGCAAATACCAGACCAAGGATGGAGCTGGGTGAGGTGGCGTTGGCGGCAGTATTTGAAGTCTGCATCGCCGAGAGCCCAGGTGAGCTCAATTTCCCCGTGGCAATGCGGGACCGGGGAAGGAGCTGGGCAAGCCGGTGTTGGTGGCAGATACCTGTATGAGACCATCCAAAAATTGAACTTGTGGGGCGTGGGCCCCAAGTAGCAAAAGACAATTAAAGCTAAATTAAAGCCAAATTAATAATGTTATCTGCTGGGTTTAAGTGGATGTTTTCTTCAGTTTGCAATCCCACCTGGCAGATGTAAATGTCCACATTGTCCTAAAGGTGGTGGCATCAGTGGCCCTGAAACAATCACTCCAAAGGCCATTTGCAGCCAGTGTTTGAACTCATCTTAAGACCCATACCTGGCACAGACATCTGAAGTGGTGGGATTCAAAAACTTTTACTACCTACTCTGTGGGATTGGTATGGTGGGTGCGCCCAGGGGGAAAGCCCTGCATTGCACCTGAATTAGGACTACTTATTTTCAAAACTTGGATGGGCGGGGCCAGCCAGAATTTCTGTTACCGGTTCTGGCGAACTGGTGTGAACCTGCTGAAGCCCACCACTGGATGTCTGCCATGAAGTTTGGAGGCTCTCATATGTACATATTTTAAGAACTATCTATTAAAAAATGGTGAACAGCCTGAGGAACATGAATTGCCATTGAAAGCTAGCTGTTCATTTTTTAGTGGCTTAATAAAGGTATCACCTACTCTTTCATCTGTATTACTTTAAACCTATACAACCTTTTTTAAACTTTAGTTGTCTTCAAGAAAACACTTGTCTCTTTTTTAAACGATATTTTTCTCAATTGAACCCATGGTCTGAACCTCCTTTTTCCTGGGGGAGTGTGGGGTTTAATTGGCTTAAAGCAGTTTATTAGATTTTTGAAAGTATGGTACTTTGCGTCTTGTCTCACCATACAGAAGTGTAGAGATAATAAGTTTGGGAAGATCGTATGAGAGGTGAGGAACTTGAACCATGGATAACAGTGGTTTTCTAAGTTTTGTTCCACCAGAAATTGGTGTAGCCATTGAATCTTCCATCTTGGTTTCTTTTTCTTTTAAAATTGCAATGTAGATTGCCGTTTGATGCAGTGTAGTTACAGAGCATGCGTACTTGGAAGCTGTTCATTATTTCTTGCTTGTTTGCCTTTTTTTAAAGCGTTCATAAAATTTAGCCTACATAATGTTAGAAAAAGAGATCAATTTGTTTTGCAGTCCTGGCACGGGCCTAGGAATGTTTAATGAAGGGAATGGTAAACAGATTTAGATTGTGCCTTTGGTATCCAAAGTTATCAACATATTTAAAATGCTCAGCATGGCTTGTAAGATATTACAGCTGATAATCGTTGTAATTGTCTTGCAGATTCTCCCTCGACCCCCCAAGCAGAGGGAGTCAACATGAGGGCAAACCATAGCACACAGACAGTTCTGTATATATTTTTACTGTTTGTGAAATCAGTGATACTAGTACTTGGTGCAGTAAAATGGAGCAAAAATGTGATAAAGAAGATCTAGGTTTGTGTAGATTGAAGAATGCAGGAAATAATGGATGTGCAAAACTCTCTTTCTTCCTTGCTATTACTTGCCTGTTTAATCTTAACCTATAAATCCAAGGGTTAACCATTGGAACTGGCTATAGGTTGCTATGCCTCGCCCTACTTGCCTGCACTCACCCTTCGTGCACACGGCCGATCTGGGTACGCAGGTCAACGAAGGATTGAGAAAACCGGCAGTGGGGCAACAGCCCCACAAACGCGAAGAAAGGGAAACAACTTCACTTCCCAACATTCCTTGCGCCGCACCGCCCCAGAGCCAATCAGGCTGAGAGGCTCTCGCACGGCGCAGCGTTCGGAAACGCGCCGCAGCCAATCAAAAGAAAAGCATTTAAAAAAAACACAGCACAAACACAAAGCACCAACCCATAACTACAAGCCCCAGTGTCCTGCGCGCCATGAGCACGCAGAACGCTGAGGAAGCCAGCACCCAAGAAATAAAGCAAAAACAAAAACACCGGGAGAGCAAGTCCGCCAAGCCGCGGGGAACAAAGCCCCCCTCTCCAACGGCGCCTGAAGCTCCTAATCAGAGTTTCCCCTTTAATATCACTGGGTGGGTGGGGGGTGTTGTGCTCCCCCTCTCTACTGGCTCCCCTGGGGTTGAGAGGGTGGGGGGACCAAAAGAGTCTGTCTCCCCCACCCTCCTCACCCCAGGGGACCCGCCAGAGAGTGGATTCCCTCCCCCCCACATGCCCCATGTTAAAGAGAAGAAACCAAGTGGTTACTTCTCTTTAAAAACGGAGTTGGGGGGAATCCCCCTCTCTTCTGGCTCCCCTGGGGTTCAGAGGGTGGGGGGGACCAAAGGAGTCTGTCTCCCCCACCCTCCTCACCCCAGGGGACCCGCCAGAGAGGGGATTCCCTCCCCCCCCACACCCCCATGTTAAAGAGAAGAAACCAAGTGGTTACTTCTCTTTAAAAACGGAGTTGGGGGGGAATCCCCCTCTCTTCTGGCTCCCCTGGGGTTCAGAGGGTGGGGGGGGACCAAAGGAGTCTGTCTTCCCCACCCTCCTCACCCCAGGGGACCCGACAGAGAGGGGATTCCCTCCCCCCCACACGCCCCATGTTAAAGAGAAGAAAGCAAGTGGTTACTTCTCTTTAAAAACGGAGTTGGGGGGGAATCCCCCTCTCTTCTGGCTCCCCTGGGGTTCAGAGGGTGGGGGGGGGACCAAAGGAGTCTGTCTCCCCCACCCTCCTCACCCCAGGGGACCCACCAGAGAGGGGATTCCCTCCCCCCCACACGCCCCATGTTAAAGAGAAGAAACCAAGTGGTTACTTCTCTTTAAAAACGGAGTTGGGGGGGGAATCCCCCTCTCTTCTGGCTCCCCTGGGGTTCAGAGGGTGGGGGGACCAAAAGAGTCTGTCTCCCCCACCCTCCTCACCCCAGGGGACCCGCCAGAGAGGGGATTCCCTCCCCCCCCACACGCCCCATGTTAAAGAGAAGAAACCAAGTGGTTACTTCTCTTTAAAAACGGAGTTGGGGGGGAATCCCCCTCTCTTCTGGCTCCCCTGGGGTTCAGAGGGTGGGGGGGAACCAAAGGAGTCTGTCTCCCCCACCCTCCTCACCCCAGGGGACCCGCCAGAGAGGGGATTCCCTCCCCCCCCCCACACGCCCCATGTTAAAGAGAAGAAACCAAGTGGTTACTTCTCTTTAAAAACGGAGTTGGGGGGGGAATCCCCCTCTCTTCTGGCTCCCCTGGGGTTCAGAGGGTGGGGGGACCAAAAGAGTCTGTCTCCCCCACCCTCCTCACCCCAGGGGACCCGCCAGAGAGGGGATTCCCTCCCCCCCCACACGCTCCATGTTAAAGAGAAGAAACCAAGTGGTTACTTCTCTTTAAAAACGGAGTTGGGGGGGAATCCCCCTCTCTTCTGGCTCCCCTGGGGTTCAGAGGGTGGGGGGGGGGGGAACCAAAGGAGTCTGTCTCCCCCACCCTCCTCACCCCAGGGGACCCGGCAGAGAGGGGATTCCCTCCCCCCCCACACGCCCCATGTTAAAGAGAAGAAACCAAGTGGTTACTTCTCTTTAAAAATGGAGTTGGGGGGGGAATCCCCCTCTCTTCTGGCTCCCCTGGGGTTCAGAGGGTGGGGGGGACCAAAGGAGTCTATCTCCCCCACCCTCCTCACCCCAGGGGACCCGGCAGAGAGGGGATTCCCTCCCCCCCACACGCCCCATGTTAAAGAGAAGAAACCAAGTGGTTACTTCTCTTTAAAAATGGAGTTGGGGGGAATCCCCCTCTCTTCTGGCTCCCCTGGGGTTCAGAGGGTGGGGGGACCAAAGGAGTCTATCTCCCCCACCCTCCTCACCCCAGGGGACCTGGCAGAGAGGGGATTCCCTTCCCCCCACACGCCCCATGTTAAAGAGAAGAAACCAAGTGGTTACTTCTCTTTAAAAACGGAGTTGGGGGGGGGAAATCCCCTTTCCTACTGGCTCCCCTGGGGTTCAGAGGGTGGGTGGGGGACCAAAGGAGTCTATCTGAGAGGGGATCCCCCCACCGACACCAAAAATCACAAAAACAAACAATCAAAAACATTCAAAAATACACAAAAACAAACAAAAATAACACCAAAAAGTAAACAACAACAAACATTTCCAAACACACCCAGCCCCCAGCCAAACACCACAAAATCCAACCACCACCACCACCCCAAATAAAGAAAAACAGCTAACTCACCACCACACGACCTCATACCACAACGACTGGAAAAGAAATGAATAAAGAAAGAGACTACTTGCTGGAAGAAGCTCCACCCAGAGGCCACGAGAGAAAACACAGTCAAAATACAAGATAACCCCTACCAGCAGCACTTGCTGACCACAATAACAAAAAAATACAAAAAGACACAATAGCCCCACACAAAAGGCCCCAAGAGTTTTTCGAAAAAGTATATCATCCTTTATTCTTTTTTTCATCCACAAAACCAAAACACCAAACAAAACTCATCACAGTTTAAAACAGGCCATCAAATTTTTTTTGTATAAATAAACATTTTAAAAATTTCAAATATTGATTAACCTCTTCTTTACAAACATTAACAACAACAACAACAACAACAACAACAACTTTCCAACACCATTTAAAACAGCCCGGCAACGCCGGGCAACCTTTGCTAGTCAGTTTATAATAGTAACAAAAGTTCACTCAGATAGCTTACTGAGGAGCCCTGGTGGCGCAATGGTTAAACTGCTGTCCTGCAACCAAAAGGTTGTGAGTTTGATCCTGACCAGGGCTCAAGGTTGACTCAGCCTTCCATCCTTCCGAGGTTGGTAAAATGAGTACCTAGCATGTTTGGGGCAAAATGCTAATTATTCTGTGACCTACCCATAGAGTGTACTAAACGCTATGGGGCGGTATATAAGTGTGATTGCTTTGCTTAATTTTTGAGAATTCCTAGATTACCAAAATGTTACCGTGTTTTAAGAAGAAGGGGTGGAACAACATTGATGGAAAAGTAGCACTGTGCTGAAAATGTATGACATTTGGCAGAAAGTGAAGGAGGTTTTCCAAGACTGAAATGATGCTCCTCAGTGGCAATTATTGCTTTTCCTTTTCCTCTTGCGCCTCTTCCCTCCCTCTGTCTTGAAGTCTCATTTATTTTCCCTGTAAATGATTGAGGTTGGTCTTGAAATCCCATTTATTTCCCCTGTAAATGATTGAGGTAGGTCACTTTGTTGCTGAGGACAGAGAGAATAAAATGTAAAGCTGAAATGCTTTTGTATGGCGTTTTGTTTGTCGTGCAGATATAATTTCTTTTGGGAGTAAACTCTGTTGTAGTGATTAATGTAGGATCCAGTCCCCACTGCGACTTGAGCTTTGTGATCTCTTTCAGCTTAGATGTGCATGTATATTCATCCTATACTGTTCCAAGTTTCACTAAAGCATTGATGTACCACTTCAAAACACACAACAGCGGAGTACATAAAAATGACTTTCTTACTTAACATTAGGTCACCTGGAGAACATAGAGGAACCTCCCCCCAAAGTGGAAAGCATCCTAAGTAATGACATCCAGTTGGCTAATTCTACTTATCCAGAAGCTTTGCACTGTAAACTTGCTGATGGCAAACGAATGGCCAGAATAATGCTATTTAAGTAGCCTGCTTCTGGTCATAAATAGTCTAATTACATTTGAATTTGTTTTGTATTTTACCTATATTTCATATGCATAGATAATTTTCAATTGTGCAATGTTTTGATATGAATAAAGACTAGGTCATTTTGGTCAGGTCTCATATTCAGTGACTCAGATGGAAACGTTTTGTGTCAGAAATCCAAAATTCAACACCTTTAATTAACAAGAATTATAACATATATACCTAGAGAGAAGACATCATCCTTTTCTCTGGTGACCTTGAACACTTCACTGTTTTTCTCTTTGCAGCTGCATTTGGATTGAGGAAGTGGATTATTGTTCAAATGCTTAACATTACGATCTGCATATACAGGTCTAACATACACACACACACACACCAATATGTGGTGCAGTTTTTGCGGGGCTATATTCATTTTCAGAGTGGAAGAGTGTGAAAACCTTTCCCAAAATGAGGAACCTGTGTTTGGAAAGCCAGCATGCCAGGGAAAATAGCCAAGGTCTTTCTGTGACAGCGTAGTTTTCCATACAAGGTATTCTATAATGATGGGAAGAGCTTAAAACATGAAAAATCTTAAGTGATTCCATCTGAAGAGGGCTGTAAATATAGAAGAATGTGAGAATAATATGTAGTTTTTTTTTTACTCATATGCTTCTCTTTCTGGTCATTGCTGATAGCTTTCTACTGTGTTAATGGCTAACATCTTTTCAGCTGATGTCTCTGTGTGACTATAAGCCACCATCTTCTTTTGCATAAGAATATGGCATTCAATGTTCTACATGAAGGCACTGTAACAGTGGAAAGCTTTAGGAAAGGATATCAACTTGAGAAGGCTGTGATTTTTCTACTTGATTGTCTTCACTACATTATATTAGCACCTGATAATGACTGCTGCTTTACAGGCAGTTGTAGGTGATTGTTGGTGAAAGACTACAAGCATGTCCAGATGACCATTAGCTCACTTCCTTGAACTCTTGGAAATCACTCTGAGCTCCATTCATACAGATGTCATAGGTACCAGAGCTACAACCTACTTCTCCTGAGCACTTTCTTTTGAATCCCTGTCAGCGGGTTCTACTTTTTTTTATAGCAATCCCCTGTATACCATTTCCATCTCCTGCAGATGCTGAGAATGACGTGTAATGGAGGTTTGCATCCACCAAAGGCTGCTTACGGGGTAAACATCCAGTTTAAATTAAACGCTTCTGCTCCTCTCCAGAGGAGCAAGGAAAATGTTATTAAATCCCCCTCCCTCTTATTGCCAGTCGACACTGTGGCTGTGGATAGTTTTTGGAAGAATGAAGACCCCCCCCCCCATTTAAACAATTCAGTGCTACAACAGTTGGCTGAAGGGGGGGGGGAATTACACTTTCCCTGCAGTCTGCAGAGAAGCAAGGGAAGTATTTAATCTGTTTTTATGATGAAGTTGCTCATTAGCCACTTTACCATAGGGGCAAAGGGTTGTTTAGGGTGTTGTTACCCTAAACCAACCAGAAAATTAGTTAATCTAGATCGCCCCATGAGGGCAGCCTGGAATGCTCTAACATTTAAGGTGTTGAACTTGTCCACCTATATCATCGCACCCCACCTGTTGAAGGTTTATAAGGTCTGCTTCCTAGGAAAGTAGTAGAAATGAACTTTTGTAAAGGTGTACTAAAGGTAAAGGTAAAGGTTTCCCTTGCTCGAAAGCCAGTCGTATCCGACTCTAGGGTGCAGTGCTCATCTCTGTTTCTAAGCCGAAGAGCCAGCGCTGTCTGCTCCAGCAGACGTTTCCGTGGTCATGTGGCAGGCATGACTAGACACCGGAGCGCACGGAACACTGTTACCTTCCCACCGAAGTGGTCCCTATTTATCTACTTGCAATTTCTTGCTTTCGAACTGCTAGGTTGGCAGGAGCTGGGATGAAGACGGGAGCTCATTTCCGTCCTGCAGTACTCGGGAATCGAACTGCTGACCTTCCGCTAGTTGTGCACAAACTATGACTGTAAATGAGTTTTGATAGATGAAAAAAAATGATGAGAGAAAAGAAACCCGGGTGAGAGATGACTGATAAGAATGAAGGGATGGCTGCCAACCATTATTTGTCAGTGAATTGTATGACATGCTGCCCTTTCTATGATGTGGATCTATTCGGCCTGATGTGGAACATACTTTCTTTTCTGTACTGGGCCTTATTCTCTCTCCTGTGTAATTCTGATTTGTTACTTGATATAGTGTGAGCCACTTCAGACATAATTTCACAAATATACAGGCAAGGAAGATTTGTAAACTTACAGTCTGCACAGATATAAATGCATCCTTGAGATTGAGTCCAAACTGATCATTTTGTTCTGGAAAGTATTGGGGTATAGCAAAGATGAACAAAGTGAGTGGGGAAGTGATTTTTGCCTCCTGCCTGCACCCCTTCCTCCTTATATAGCAGGGTTTACAACCTATGGTCCGACCCCGGTCCACAACACCATTTCATGTAGCCTGCATCACCACTGCCAGTGGAAGTGGACACATTTACGACAGCCATAAACGTTTTATGGCAGCATTTACGGTGGGGGAACCACCAGTCTGGTCCACTCATCTGTCTGAGTGTGTGTGGTTGGGCCCGCGGCTTGGAAACATTAAGAACCCCTGCTATATAGGATCCCATGCTACTCTGTAGGATTTCCTATCTGTTCAGGGAATCTCTTTGAAATACATAGGAAGCAGAAGGGGGTAGCAGTGATCCTGAAAAAAGGTCCACCCAGCCTTTCCCAGCTTGATATTGTTTAGTGTAGTGTTTCCCAACCTTTTTTGAATCATGGCCCACTTTTATAATATAATAGCCAAGTAACCTGTGGGTCCCCACCATATTTGCATAAAAAGGCTTTTAAGTGGAGTAAAGAAAACGCATTAAAATAGACTTTTCAGAGTATAAATCTAACCTAATATTTAATGTGATGGTTGTACTTGCATCTGGGCAACCAGCTTCAAAATTCATCTTATCTCTTCATCTCTCTTGCCCATTTGCTGTTTCCCAACCTTCATCCAAACTACTCACTCATCTTCATGTAGGACACTGCTTGCTGAGGGACCATGGTAGAATGAGGACTATTCTATCTGCAATTCTAAGGAAGCCGTAGGGTAGTTGAAAGCAGAGTGGGTTCCCCAAAACAATGATGATGTTACTCCCTTTGTCCTAGCTACCTCCCCTCTTGAATTGATGCTGATGACCTCATTGAGAAAGACTCTGGACATTCTTTCTCCTCTGCTGAAGGCAGACACCCTGAGAAGTTCTACCAGTCTGTTAAAATCTGCCCACTGGAAGGCCACCTGCTGCATTCATCACTGTCACAGCAAGAGAGGCAGGCCGATCAGCCATCCAGGGACTAACAGCTCTTGCTTGCTCACTCTTACACCACTTACTCACTCTTATGCTCACTCTTACACCACACTTAGCAGCGCACGCACCCAATTGCTTGAGTAGTAGGGAGAAGTAAAAGAGAGTGGTGCAGCCAATTCAAAATGAGCAGGTTGTGATATTGGTAAAATTTCCACTTTACACTACCTGTAAATTACCAGAAGCCCAAATCAGCACTCCTGCTGATCAGGGCTTCTGGGAATTGAAGTCCAAGAACAACTGGAGTGCCAAGGTTAGCCATCACTGACCTAGATCTTCTCACCCACTTTCAGGAACCATCAGCAAGAGATAGCTGGGTTTTTTTTTCTTTTCCCTCCGGGTGGTTTTAAATCAAGGATTCTCAACTTGTATCCTGTGGGCCAGATGCGGCCTGCAGCACCATTTCATGTGGGGCCCTCCACCACACCATGTGGTGGAGAAAGGGCAAAATGGCTATCTGGCCCCCGAAGCTGGAGGGAGCGTGGCCCACCCTCTGGCTTAAAAGGTTGAGAATTCCTGCATTAAATGCAGCAACCCTCTAGAAAACTTTCTGACTCCCTTGGAGGGTCATGATCCACAGATTGGGAACCTGTGGTTTGGTGCTCTAACAAATCCAGGTGTTGGTCCAGATTGGAAGTCTGTGATTATGAAAACTATTTGGAGGTTAAAATACCTTGAACACTAAAAATTGGCTGGAGGTGCGGGGGTTGGGCCAGTACTTGATCAATTTATTTTTTGGAAACAGTGAAAAACGTTGTGATATATCCTGCAACCTCCAGGGCATTGAATGATACACTGGGTGTGTAGTTTGATTTTGTGTACATTTTTTTATTATTGTATTTTCATGATATTATGTTCAGGATGGTAATACAGTATTAACTAATAAGTTTTGGGTAGAAAAAAAGAAGGTGTAATTATGAATATTATAGAAATATATAAATGAGTTTGATTTGGAGATTATTCTATAAGAAAAAGAAAATATTGCAAATCTAATTTTTAAGTTGCATATAATTATTTGAGTTATAACAGATAAGATTTAGTGAAGGATGGGGAGGTATTACTTTGATAAGTAGAGGTATTGTAATAGTGGTATTTTTTAGTATTGTTTATTACTGCATGAATTTTATGTATTGTATGGTATATTGTCATATTATTTGTTGTATTGTACTGTATTTTTTATTTTTATTTAGATTTTGTAATTATATTTTGAAAATTTATAAAAATTATAAAAATTAAATACCTTGAACACAATGCTCAACAGTTGCTTTCTTTCCTCTTTCTCCGCACAAGAACCTATCATGAATGCATTCTATTTTGAATTCAAGAAACAAAGTTCATCGTTGCCCAGAGCTTTAGAAAGTTTCAAAATGGGTAGCCCTTATATTTGGCTAATCTTTTTGAATTAAAGTACTGGTAGGCATGCACAAAAGAAAAGCCTCAAGGTCCAACCTCTCACTTTCCAAGAAAAGATGTTCCTAAAGGAGACCATGCTATTTCTCAGAGGGAATAGTTTAAGTTACAAGTAAAGTTTTCCAGGCAGCTTTGGTTACACTCTGAAATCTAATCTGCCTTTTGGCTCTAGAGACTGTCTCCCTTCCTCACTGTCAGGCAGAGCTATATATGAAGCTTTTTAAAGGGAAATAGGTTGTTTGCACAGAATGGCCTCTTACTATGATCTACATTTTCTGTTTGCAAAGAGGTAACCTAATATGCCATTTCCTGCTGGTATTTGTCTGTTTTGGGTTGTTAGGAGATTCAGCGATTCTGTCTCCTTATCTGTGTCAACTACATGGTCTGAAAGACATGGCTGTCAGCAGCATTTTCACCCACAAGTAGGCTTTGGCTCCAGTTTTGCTCTAGCAACTTTTAAGAGTGGAAGGAAAAGCATGAATCACAAGTCCTTTTGTGTTGTATATATATGCACACTAATTATTTGGTGAAGAGATCCAGGAACAAAGGTGTACATTAATAATTTTTGATAGTTTGAGATCTTGTGTGCATGCTTTGTGGAAGATTGTTGTGTAGAGAACAAATTATCTATTCTACTAATTTTATCTGAAAGCTTTTGATTTTGATGTTGTTGTTCAGTCGCACAGTCGATTCCGACCCTTTGCAGCCCTATAGACCATCGTTCTCCAGGCACCTCTGTCCTCCACCATCCTCCTCAGCCCACCCAGCTCTGTGCCCACCATCCTCTCTTCTCATTTGATGTCCAAAGTACTTTAGCTTCATCTTTACTATTTGACCTTCTAAGGAGCAGTCAGGGTTGATTTCCTCTAAGATCAATCTATTTGTTCTCCTCACTATCCAGGGGACTCTCGAAACTCTCCTCCAACACCACAACTTAAAGGCATCTATTTTTCAGCGTTCAGCTTTCCTAATGGTCCAGCTCTCACACCCATACATTACCACTGGGAAAACCATTGCTTTGACTAAGCGGATTTTTGTTTTCAAGGTTATGTCTCTGCTTTTCATTATGTTCCCCAGGTTTCTCATAGCTTGTCTCCCCAGAATCAGTTGTCTTTTTATTTCATGGCTGCAGTCACCATCTGCAGTGATCTTAGATCCTAAGAAAGTAAAATCTGTCACTGCTTCTACTTCTTCCCCATCTATTTTCCAGGAACTGATGGGGCCTGTTGCCATTATCTTGGTTTTCTTGTATTGAGTCTCAAGCCAGCTTTTGCACTCTCCTCCTTTGTGCCAATACAGGAACAAATACAGTACAGTGGTACCTTGGGTAAAGTCCAATTCGGATAAAGTCGTGGTTTTCATGCACACGTGATGCATCGCACAAAGTCCAAAACCGCTAAAAACTGGACATTATCCAAGATATTTAGTATAGGAACCTCGGATAACATCAATTTTTGGACGTTATCTGATGCATCGCCCATTTGATTCGGATAAAGTCCAAAATCAGATAAAGTCCAAACTTGTGGAACGGAGTTTGGACGTTATCCGAGGTTCTACTGTAATTGAAAAAAAACCTTGATCACTGATTTCTAGGCTGCTTTTGATAGAGTAGACAGGAATCAAGATATAGTTTGTCGCCAGCTGCCCCAGTATTTTGCTTGACCCAGATTTATTGGTTCTAACTGTTCTTTAGTGGTATGACTACCGGTACTTTGCCTTTGTTCTGAACTTCTCCTCAAGCTACGTTTGAATGACTTTAGTACCTCAGTAGCACCTGTATATATCATGATAAATTTTCATATGGCCACTGTCTTGAAAGCTGTTGTTCTTCTTTTCCAAGTATATCTTCAGTCCCCTCCCAGATTCTTATTTTCATCCCACCCATCTCAACAAACAACACCCTACCAAGATGACATGTGGTAGAAGGCATGTCATAGACATATCTGTTTCCAAACAAAGAATCTTGTTTCCAACCGCTTCACCTCCATATTGATGTGTACAACTAAGCAATCCATCTAGCATTATGTTCAGGAAATCAGGGGGGGGGGACCATTAAATCTCAGCAAATCTAAAAATCCTCTGAATGGTTTGGGAGTAATCACAAAGCCGACTTAATTTCCCTTGCAGTCATTAATGTGCTTCAGCCATGCGCTCAAATTATTCTAATGACTAGGTCAACTCATTCAACACTGTAAAGTGTGTGAAATGCTCCAGCAATTATTCTTCTGGACTGTTGTGACAGGTATACTGTTAATCTAAATGTGTGGTGTTCTTTGTGCATGCTTGCCATGTGCTCAAGGGTCAAGCCTGCATTCTTGGCTTGATTGGTTTACCTAAAAGGAAAATAGCTGCTTCAAAGAGCTTTACAAAAGAAAGAAAAAAGTTAAACTGCACATGCAGCTTGTTTCTCTGCAGACACTATAGATTTTTCAGTATCGAAAGCTACCCTTGCCTTCCGTGGAAGACTTCAATATGTAACTTGACTATTCCTTTGTGTCAATTTCAAGAAACTCCTGCAGCAGTTTATATGCTACTACTAAAATAACTAGTGATGGACCCCCCCCCCCCCCCCCCACACACACACACAAGATATTTGTGTGCCTCTAGGTGTTTTTGGGTTTGCCAGAAAAAGAGCTCTGGCTTGTTTGTGCTGAACTTCTTCCGTAATACTATTCGAAATGCCCCCTTCACTCCCCTGCATTGAAGCACTTTGGTTCAAGAGTATGTGTCCTTCTGTCCCTCTACTTGTTGAGACATTGCCGGCTGTGTGCTAATTGTTAAGGCAGAAGAATCTCCAAAGTGAGTTGTGCAATATTTGAGTCTGTTTTGAGTAACAGGGAAGAAATAAGTTATCATCTTGCTTGTCTCACTGCGTGTTAAACTGGGTGGCTCTAGTGGGCCGAAGAATCCTGGTTCTAAGCTGATCTCTGTGGACAACTCAACTGGGAACATGTGTTGCTTCTAAGGAAAGTAACCTCTGATCCAATCAAACCAGGTATTCTGGGCCTTCGGATAAAGTCATGGTTTTCATGCACACATGATGCATCGCATAAAGTCCATAACCGCTAAAAATGGATGTTATTATGGTTGAGCATATTAGCAGGATCACCTCCATTTCATTTCATTTTATTTTTAAAGCTGCATGTATTAATGTGGAGCCTGCACACATGCATACTTAGAATCTTGCATTAAAAGAGCAAGGAGAAACATCCCCTTTTCTTCAGAGATTATGAATTTGGATTTTGGGGGTGGGGGTGGGGAAATGATGTAAGGATGATTCCTTCGCTGGCTGTATGAAATTTAATTCAAAGCAAAACAGATTAATATTAGATAAATCTAAATAATGCTTTCATGATTGGACTAGTAATGCATTATGAAATGATTTTTTCTCTCCCTTTGGGACAACCTACAGTTGCCTTAACCGTCATTGTCCCAAAATGACCTAGGTTTATAGCTGTCATCTTTATTGAAATCCTACCTTTGCGTTCCCCAGTTGCCTTTCTCTTTTCTCCTAAATCTTGCATTATGATTTTACAACTTCCCAAATGAGTATGTCTTTTCTTGGCAACAAAAGGTTTAGACTTGTATTTTCAGCAGACAAGTCCAGGAAATCACAGGAGCTTTAACTTTTGAGCACCTTGGGGTTATTCTCTTGCGGTGGAATTCTTGTGTGTGGCTTGACTTACAGACATGAGTAACAGCAGGGTGGATTTGGCATGATCCAGTTTTCTCCTTGCCTGCTTCCAGGATTCAGAAAAGAGCAGCCTTGGAGCTTAAATTCTTGGTTTGACTCTGATTTTTCTTTGGCAAAACAGTGAGCAAAACAAGGGCCACAAGAGCTGTTTTGTCTGTGGACAACATTGCAGACTTAATTGTTTGCATTTGGAAGGTTGCTTCTGCAGCTGTAGCAGTGCAGATTGTATTTTGAGTGGGAGAAATAATAATCATTTCATGCCTAAGATTACTCTGGGTTGAAAGGATTTTTAGGGGGGACACCCTAATGAGGCTCTTTTCATGTCCCCAAGTGCAGCTCTCGGGTATTGAAACCATTATTATTAGTGGGGGGAAAGGATGAAGGTTTTTTGTAAAAAACAAAACAAAACACCTAGTGTCTGGTCTCTTCCTTTGCCACAGGAAGCTCTTTGATTCTTGGTGTAGAGAAAATAAAGGGACACATATCGTTTTCTAGCTTCTGCGTGGCTTTGGGGGGGGGAGAAGGGGAGAATCCACTTGTAGTAATAAGAAGTTAACGTTGTGCGATGCAAAAGTTTTCCTCAAATTTCCCTACCAGCCTTGTAGGATTTGGGGCAGAGTTCTCCAAAGGCCCCCTTGCAAGGAGCAGGGGGGGCTCCATAGGCCCAAGCGTCTGATCCCTGGTTAAGGGAACTGTGCATCAGATGCTCACCTCCCTTCCCCTAAAGGAAGCCTTCCTTTGGGGGAAGGCAGGCGACTTGCCCCAAAGGAAGACGCAGATTAGGGCTTCTCATCTGCACCTTTGGGAGAAGTCGGCCTGACTTGCCCCAAAGGAAGCCACGGATCAGAGCTTCCCATCCGTACCTACCTTTGGGGTTGTCGGCCCAACTTGCCCCAAAGGAAGCTGAGGATCAGGGCCTCCCATCCACACCTTCCTTTGGGGGAAGGTGGGCAACTTGCCCCAAAGGAAGCTGCAGATAAGAGCCTCCCATTCGCACCTTCCTTTGGGGGAACGTGGAGGACTTGCCCCAAAGGGAGCTGCGAATCAGAGCCTCCCATCCGCACCTACCTTTGGGGGAAGTCAGCCCAACTTGCCCCAAAGGAAGCTGTGGATCAGGGCCTCCCATCTGCACCTTACTTTTTGGGAAGGCACGGGTGACTTGCCCCAAAGGAAGCCGCGGATCAGAGTCTCCCATCCGTGCCTTCCTTTGGGGGAAGGTGGGCGAGCGCGTTCCCCCGGCTTCCCCCAAAGGAAGGAACCAATCATTGAACCAATCTTTAACATTATGTGGGGTATTACTGTAGTTTGGATTTGTCGTAGAAAAGACTGCCTCAGCAGACATGGATATATTGATTGGGTTGTTGGTGTTCCTGCTCTTTTTGTTTGTTTATTTTTGGTCTTGGTGTCTATGGAGCCATATATGATACAAAGCATGGCATTGTTGTTGGTGGTAAACAAAGATGTTGTGGTCAGAAGATCTCCTGTTTAGTGTGTGTGTATTTTGGCAGCTTCATTTTGGGTTTTCATTTTGTTGTCTTACAGTGTTTTAACTCAAGAGATATCCTGGAAATCTCTTTCCTGGTTTTACCACTTCACATAGGAACAGAGCCAGCATCATTAACACCTCTGGCCTCCTTTCCATGGTACTCCAGTGGGGAGAACTGTCTTTGGACATTAACTTCTTTTATACAGCTATTCATTGTTTATTCTCTGCTAGTTTTCTTGTGAGCAAGGAAAGCTAATCTCTGTTTTAGTTTTTTAAAAAAAAGACATTTGAGCAATGAACGTGATTTGACTTTTTCTCCCTTCATTTTCTCTCCTCTCGCCCTCCAGTTATGAAGAACAGTGATGTAGACCATCCACTTGAATGACGCTGGACATTTATAACTGGAATCGTAAAGGAATAAAAAGAGAAGATTTTTCGAAGAGGGGTCAATAATGGTTGCTTCTGATTGCAGAATGAAAAAGTTTTGGCTGCTTCTGATAGTCAGCTTCTTGCAGTGTACTGAAGGTAAGATACGCTTGCAATGATGAACTACACAAGACAGATTTAAGCGTCTATATAAGAAGATTCCTACATTTCCAAAAGGGGGTACAATGTCATATCACATTCCCTATTTGTGGTTCAAAACTACTGTATTAGGGGAGCACTTAATTACATATTTCAGGATGTGCCGGTATATGGACTTTTTGAAATTTAACATTAATTTAATATTGTTAAATCATTTATTGTTAATATTATTTTACTTAATAATTATATGTTTTTCATTTCCATATCATATCTGTGGGTTTCACTTCCCCTATTCATCACCTCATTCTTTTCGGGTTACCATTTCCACTTCTGTTATTGAATATCTTTGGCATGTGAAATTTTAAATTACAATTGTTTGTTTCAACTGTCTAGTTGCTTAATAAGGTGTCTGTAAAATATTCTGACACACATTTTTCTTCCAGGCTGTGTTTTGTCATGGCATAATATAAATAGCTCCATATATTTAAAATAGATGTAGGTATAGATAAAACTATGAATAATTAATTGATACATGGCAAGGGGACATCAGTTCTGGCACATGGAAAACTGGGGCACCTGTCCTTGAGTGGCATGTAGTTTATTTTTGGACTTCAAGGCTGCTCATAAATTCTGCCCTTGAAAACTAGCTTGTATGTTTTCTAAACAGAAGACATAGCAACTTTAAATATGTATGATTCCCTAGAAGAAAAGGAGCATTTGGGGCCATTTTGTGTAAAGTCTTTCTTACATACCTGTATTACTGATGGCAGTATGCTGAGATGCTAGCAGAAAATTAGCACTATACATTTGAAAACTGGATAAGTGAAATTAAAACTGTACAATGTTAATTTAGATCCCAATCTTTGAAAATGTATTTACCTACCATTGGCTTAATGCGGAGGTTCTCAACCTATGTCCCACGGGCCAGACCTGGCCCATGGCACCATTTCATGTGGCCTGTGTCGCCGCCAATGGAAGCGGAAGTGGACGTGTTTATAGCAGACACGTTTTATGGCAGTGTTTACAGCGGGAGGACCACCAGTCCTGCCCGCTCTGCTGTCTGAGGGGGCATGGTCCGGCCTGTCTTAGTGGTTAAGATGCTGAGCTTTACAACTGGAATATTGGCAGGGCAGCAGTGCGAGATGGAGTGAGCTCCTGCCGTCTGCCCTAGTTCCTTACAACCTAAGCGGTTCAAAAGCAAGAAATTACAAGTTGATAAATAGTTACCACTTTGATGGGAAAGGTAACAGCATTCCATGCACTCTGGTGTCTAGTCATGCCTGCCACATGACTGGAAATTTCTGCAGATGCCGACAGCACTGGCTCTTTGGCTGTAAACAGAGATGAATCAGACACAACTGTTTTTTGAGCAAGGGAGACCTTACATGAGCTGGTTGGATAGCTCATTGAGTTTGGTATTTGGCTGAGTAGCCAGAAGTTGGAAGTTCAAGAAGTCCCTACTGTGCATCCCAGAAGATCTAGCCTTTGCTTCTGTGAGCAAGCAGCACATTCCCAGGATGTCCCCAGAAGAAGGGAATGGTAAACCACGTCTGAATATTGTCCTACCTAGAGAACCCTGAAAATGGTTGCCATAATTTTGAGATACCCAATGTTGTGTGGTGGATGGAATGGACTAGGATTCAAGATGCCTAGGTTCAAATCCCCATTCAGCCATGTAAACTTACTGGGGGTGTGGAACTGGCAAATAGACTCCTTAAATATCTCACTTACCTTGAAAGTCCTACCTGGATTACTATAAGTCAGTTCTGCCTTTATGGCACAATCATTACAAGCAATATTGAACACATTACTTAAATTAGAAGGAATAACTTTACCATACTATTAGAGCAAAATTGGTCAGTTCCAGTGGGGTCATAGCTCTATTTGCCCCCATACCCTCCATTGGTGTAGCATGTTATTATTAAGTTTTATTTCTATCCCGCTTTCCTAGCACAAGTGCCACTCAAAGCGGCTTACAACATATATAAATACAATAAACAGAGCAAGTTATACAATAAAATACAAAAGGCAATGCACAATTAATACAATCAAAACATCAGAATATACAAAAATACAATACAAAATATAAATAAAAAATTAAGCAATGTCACAATGAGAAATTACACAAAAAATCAACCTCAACCACCCAGCAGCCACAAAGGCACCCCATGGTTCAACGTCCGTGAGGGCAGCTGTGTCGGTGGCGGCAATGGATCCCACCTGTCTCTCCCCAGCGGGGCCGGTGGTGTGGGCTCCCGGGGCGAGACAGGGAGCTGCTCGAGGCGGCGATGGTGTCCTTTTCTGCTCTCCGGGCAGTCCCGGAGAGCGAGGGCAGCTAGTATGTTTCCCAGGCATACTAACCTAACATCTCCACTATATGTTTGCGGCTTTGCACTAGGGCAGCATTCACAGTGTCACTGACTTTATGAGCTCCCACTGTGGGTTTCAACTATGGCAGCAGTACCTGGAGTTAACCTCTGTAAAAAGTCACAATATGTCTTTTCCCACCTTACCAGAAGTGTAGTTCTGGGCATCAATTTTATATGCCTAGAAAGTTCTTACACTAGTTAAATTATGAAAAACAGAACAATGATTTTTGTGAAAAACATAAAAGTCAGCATTAAGCATGCAAATCTTGGCAAGTAGCTATTGGAGAGGTCATAGCCTATAAAATGTAAAATAATTACACCTCAGAATCAGGAAATGGAGTAGTGTTACACACAAAAATTAGTTGATGTAGTACAGTGGTAGTATTGGATTTGGCTCTAGGTTTTGATTCTGTATTGTGATAAAGCACTCATTGGATCACCTTACGTCAGTTACAGTACTTATAATTTTTTTATGGAACCTGCCTCAGAGGGTTGTGATGATAAATTAGAATAGCTTTATTGAGATTCTTGGAGGAAGGTCAGGCAATGAATAATGTATGTATCTAATAGTCTGGCCTTACGAATTTTTGTCCATTGCGTTTAATTGACCTTGCTCCCCTTAGTATTTATAGGACTGGAGCCTAAATCGCAATTGGCACTGTTCAGTATCTCAGATATTTGCTAATGTATTTTCCAACCAAGAGCTAAGAATGGGAAGTTTGTAAATCATATTAAAAGTGTCACAGACCCTTTCAACTTGCAGCTGTTCAGAAAGCATCCCCCACACTTACTATTTTACACAGAAAATCACTTCTTTTGGCATGATAATCACCCACCATCCCATCCCTGCTCCCTTGAAAATGTCTGGGCAAGGAAGACAAAGTATCTGAGAGTGTGGTATTATGTTCCTCGTTCTGTGAATGAGATGTTAACCCTTGAAGATAAGTTCAGGACAGATGCAAGTAATTTATTCACACACCCATTTCCCCAAAGGTTGCTGAACAATAAACCTTCCTGTTTACTTCCATGAATATGTTGTAAAAAGCCTTTACAGTTGATATCTATTTAGTTTAATGTTGGCTGTGTTCTAAGACACGGCTCATGGGCTTGAATTGGAAAAAATGTGTAGCAGGCAGTCCAATTTAGATTTCACGGATGTAGACCTGCAATCTCTCTCCGGGGATATTGTTCTTCAAAAGCCTGGTTTGCCTGACCAACTTTTAAGACCTCCTTTCCCTCTCCTACTGAGTTGGTTGAATGTTGAAGGCCAGTTTGACCAAAGAACAGACTTCTTGTTTGTGGTTTCATTAAATGATATTTGTCAGAGTTTAGAACATACGTGCATTCTTGGTGGCCATTGTTGCTTTACTAGGGAATGAAATTTTATTTTCCTCTCGAACGTAATTAACAAATGAGAGGTGATGTACTGTACAGCCTCCTTTGGCAAAGTAAAGACGTTAAAAGCTAATTAAGAGCATAGATGCCTACATATAATGTTAGGTGCCTGGAGTAATTGCTGTGAGTCGTTTTCAAAAAGCATTCCCTTTATGGTTGCTTTTAGTTGATCTGTAAGATAATACTGAGCATTAACAACATAGGTCCAATTATTTGCCCATCTTCCCCAGTGGTAGGTATAATGGTTCACTCTTCACAGTTATAGACAAATCTACCCCATTTTTTGCTTTTACCTAAAGTTGCTAGGGATTAAAGAAGGGACCTTCTGAATGCAAAATATGTGCTCTCTGTGGAGTTGGAGTCTTTCATTTGCTTGGCTGTGTGTTCATGAGTGCCCTTTCATTGGATTGGGGGAAGAAAGGTACGGAGATGAAGGTTACGTGGTCCACCCTCTTCTGTTGAACAAAGTGGAGAAATATCTTAAGAAAAGTTCCTGAATGGAGAACAAATAGTCTGAAAAAGGATGATTCACTGCTAGGTTTTTATTTTAGAACTGTACAGCTATGAGTGCAATTGCCCTATCGCCACGATACTTTGATAAATATTTGAGTTTAGCAACAAGCAGTATGGATAAGATCCGGAACAGGGGTGGCTAAACTATGACCCATGGGCCGGCTCACAGCACCATTTAATGTGGCCCACCACCACCCTCGCCGCTACCAGAAGTGGAAGCAGGTGCGTTTGCAACCACTGTCAAATGTCACCCACACATGTGTAAACGTACCCGCACCTGCCATAAATGCTGCCATAAATGCACCCACGGCTGTCTTAAATGTGTTTATGGCAGCTGTGGATGCATTTTACGGCAGTGTTTACTGCGGGAGGAACCACTTGATCAGCCCACTCAACCATGTGACCAATCTGCAGTGCGAAAAGTTTGGGAACCCCTGATTTGGAATAAGAAAGAGAATCATGTCAAACTAGAGCTATTTAACAAGCAATATTTGGTAAGGAGAATCTCATCGGCATACTTTAGGGAGGAAGCAAATAAAATGATGAATTTTTCCATTTTCAATCTAATTTTAATTTCCATTTGTAACATTTCATATTCATGTTGTTCTCATCTCTTATTTTTCTTATATGTATCTTGCAGTTGCTGGAGGCAATTTTTGATGCTTCGGCACTGAATTGAATTCTTTCTAACAAGCCAACATTTCTCACTAAAAGAAAACTGGGAGAGAAATTGGGAAGAGTAGACAGAATGGAGCCATATTAATTTCAAATTCTTAAAATAAATCATATATTGTGGTTCTTTAGTCTGGAAAGGAATACTAATGTGGAGGTACCTTTAAGTCAAAACAGAAAAAAATAATCTTATTTTATTAGATATTCTTAGAAAATATCCATCTGCTTTACAAATGTGTAATAGATTCAGTGGGTACTGTGTATTTTCACAAAGTAAATGTGATAAGGCAGAAGAAATAAAGCTGAATATGGAATGGATTTTTTTTGCTGGATAGGAGAAAGGAAGAAGGAATGAAATATATGATCCTATACCCTGAATCTCTTTTATACATTTAAAGGGAGCACAGTATGAGATTTGTGCAGTTGTGATAGGACAAAGACAGAAAGCAGGAACAACCGTGACCTGGCAAATTTTCTTGATGTAAAGTATCTTTTCCTGTTGTGGTACAAGAAATCCACTGTGGATGACATCTCAGGAAAGGCTCTGTAATACCCTCAGTTTATACCAGGGGTGCCCAAACTTTTTGGGCCATGGGCTGGTCACTTGGTTCAGTGGGCCGGTCACATGGTCACTCCCACCAGAAATAGAAGTAAAATGTGCCTTGCAATCTGTTTTGCAACAGGATGAGACAGATTTTTAGGCTGCCGTTTTCTCTGCTTAACCCTGGGGTGCCCAAACTATGGCCCATGGGCTGGATCCAGCCCCCAACACCAATTCATCCAGCCCACACTGCCCTTGCTGCTCCTGGAAGCGGAAGTAACCTGAGGTGACACAGGTTTTGCCTAGCCAGGATTGTTATTGAGAATCACAGGTAACTAAGATTGTCAGTGGTGTTAGATAAGGATATCTGCTATCTCAAGCCCTCTTCCTTGCCAAGCAGGGCAACTTGCCCATCCTTTACATGAGGATAACACTGAAACAGTATTACACAGCTGAGAAAAATGGAAGACAGCAGATCAAAGTGGAGAAGACCAAGCTTGATGCAACAGATTATGGTTTGTCTGCTTTGTTGCTTGTGTTTTGACTTTTTTGTTACCTGGTTGTTGTGACTCGATTCCTACTAAGAATGAAAACAGAGAACCTTGTTGGCACAGTGGTTAAACTGCTGTGCTGAAAGCAAAAGATTGTGAGTTCGATCCTGACCTCTTGTGGAGGGGGGGGGAGAGAGAAATGCTAACTAACTTGTGAACCACCTAGAGAGTGCACTAACCACTATGAGGTAGTATATAAGTGTGATTGCTTTGCTATTATTCTGATTTGTTTTTCACAACCAGACTGGACTAGTTGACTAGCTCTAGGTCAAAGACGACAAACTATTGGATGAACAGAGATTTGAACTTGAGGTTTTCCACTCATTATTTACACCATATCCAAGTTCTATGTTAAGACAGTTAAAGCACCGACCAAGATGTATGTTTGTGGTTTTTATTTCCTCTTTGATGCTAGAAATTGACAATGTTAATTTAAAATGCTAAAAATAAATTCATGAGTGTTTGCAATCAACATGTTTCTTGGATCCCAGTTTCTGAAATCCAGCAGTAGTCACAATCAGTGTTCCGAAAATGTGCAAATCTGTCCTTCAGTATGTTCCCTTTATGGTGAGTTTTCTTCTGGGAAAATTAAATACATGAAAGGAAAGGAAAATATTATTTATAAAATGCTAGAAAACTACCCAGAAGACTATAGAGAAGCTAATGCTCCTGATAGTTTTTTGTTTGTCATTCTATGTGTTTCTCTGAGAAAAAATTATTTAGGGATGTAATTGTGAAATCTTGGTATTTGGCAGTCACATGTATATTACAACTTTGTTCTTAATTTGAGTTCTCGACTTGACCTGAAAGGAGTGCATGCCTCCAGTGATTTCTTGTAAAATCCCCATCTGCAATCTTTTACCTAAAGCTTTCACTTGAAAGTGGAAACTTTTTTATGTCCATTTCCTGGGAATGCATATAAATCGCAAGAAAAACAAAAGAACATTGTGTTTAATCTGTCCAACAAAGTTGAATATAGTTGGGTAGTGATTAGCCAGATGTTAGATTTTGGTAGCTTTCAGAAGCATTGCTTCAGTTTGCCACTTTTGATTGCGATGACTTTTATCCAGTCTTCCGTGGATCTGTCATTATAATGAGATTCCATTAGACACAGCTGGTCAAAGGTACCTTTATTCCCTTTCTAGTTTAGACATTTTAAAGTACAGTACCTGAAAATTCCAGGTTACATATTAGCTACCTATCTGTATCTTATTCACGACACCTTTGCTTTAAGTAAGTTGTCTTCATCATGGCACTTGGAAGATTATTATTTAAAAATAATTTCTTATGAATGGAAGTATTTTAAACATTTGAAAGAAAGAGCAAAAACCCATACAGAGTAAGGGATTATTTTTTTTTCAGATGTAAATCTGAATTCAGCAAATGACATAGCAGATATTCCAGATAGCAAATCAGTTGAAGACCAAGTATGCCTTTAAAATGTGTTGGTGGAGGAATGATTTGAGAACTACAGTAGGTAGATAAAAACATGGCATACAGTATTGGGGGCTGGGGGCGGGAAGCCTAGTCCACTATTTTTTAGATAAAAAGGGAAGCACCTGCATACACATAAAGTAGGAGCACATTGGATTGGATCTGATTAAGCAGTAACTTCTACTGGAGTGGAATTTACTACCTAATATTTTGTAAGGTACAGTGCTGCTATATGAAATCACAAAAAATACAGTAAGTAAAAGGTGAAGAAATCAGAAATATAGTACTGTAATAACCTTTTGAGAAGGAGCTATAAAGGTAAAGGTAAGGTAAAGGTTGCCCTTGCTTGAAAGCCAGTCATATCCAACTCTAGGGTTCAGTGCTCACCTTTGTTTATAGCCAGAGCCAGCGCTGTCTGCGTATGCAGATGTTTCTGTGAACACGTGGCAGGCATGCCTCAACACCAGAGGGCATGGAACGCTGTGTACCTTCTCACCGAAGTGGTACCTATTTAACTACTTGCAATTCTTGCTTTCGAACTGTTAGGTTGGCAGAAGCTGGGACAGAGACGGGAGCTCACTCTGTCGTGCAGTACTCTGGAATCGAACTCTGACCTTCCAGTCATCAAGTTCAGCATCTTAGTATAAATTACATATTGTACGTTAGGACTGTAGTAGCTTGCCAAAACGTAGTTGGCTACACAGTGCCTTTGTTTCTACTATGGCATTATGCATAATTTGCTATTTACAAGTCTAAACCATAAGTCAGTTAATTTTTTTGGATTTTTTTTTTAGGGTTGAGTATACACATTTATTTGTTTCAGACATACTTCATGAACTCAAAGAAAAGCTCATGACTGAATAAATATGATAAGTGTGTAAGTAAAAAAGAACTCTGTTGGTTTTGTTAATTAATTATGGGCCATCAAGTTAATTCTGATTGATAATGCTATTTCCAGTATTTCCTAGGTATAAAGTACTCAAGAATGGTTTACTAGTGCCTTCTTCTGGGATTTACCTGGGACTGTACAGAGTATACAGCAGGGGTGCCCAAACCTTTTGTGCCGTGGGCCGGTCTCGTGGTTGATCACTATGGCCCTGGGGGCCAAATCCGGCCCCCAATGCCAATTAATCCAGCTCACAAAGCCCTCGTCGCAACCGGAAGTGGAAGTAAAACATGCCCGTATGGGCACATTTTACTTCCGCTTCTGGTAGCGATGAGGTCTTCATGGGCCAGATGAATGGCGTCTGGGGCCGGATTCGGCCCCCAAGCTGTAGTTTGGGCAGCCCTGGTATACAGGCTAACTTCCCCCCTGGGAGTACAGTGAGGAATTAAGCTCCTGACCTTAGCTTCACAGCCAAGTATTTCAGCTCACTGTTCTATCCAGCCAGTGTTGTTTATTTGCAGCGGACTATATGTTTCACTTCATGTTGTGCTAGTATACAGAAAACAGCAGAATAAGAATTTGTTTGCAAACTTATGTATTTATTTATTTTGAGCAACAGTTTGTTTTAGATAAGTCTTAAGAAGAATTCAAATTCACCCTCTTCTCTTTTTCCCCCTAATGTAGTGTTTATTTGTAACATCCAATCCAGTTTGCCATTGAGTGGCAAGGTGAGACTGACCTTTGGAGTGTTGTACCTGCGACACTATATAATAGCCTTGATGGTTCTGCTTAGGTTTAGGCTCTGATTTTGTTTTTAAAATGCTTCTCTAAAAATCCAAGATTTATATTTCACAATTCTTATCAAGCAAATCAGCAGCAATGCAGAAACTCTTGGCAAAACAGGGGAGGAAAGCCCTTACAGACTTGCATAAACACAGCCAATCCAGATTTCAAAGCATCTCACATTTTTTTTGAGCATCAAAAGGGAACCTGACCTTCTCCACTATGAAAATTCCATTGTGCTGAAGCTTTCTGTAATTTCCTTATCTCTGTCTACAGGCTTTTCTTTGAAATAGGTTTGTAGCACTCTTGACTCACTTGGTGGATTCCTTTCTGAGTATATGTAGAACATTTTTTAAAGATGTCCCTCTTTCCTAATAGACTGAATTGATATTGGAGGGGAAGGTACTGTATGTGCATGTGTATGCAATTGTGTGCACATTAGAAAGTTAATTTGTAGATGGTAACCTGCTGTTTTATAAAGGTAAACGCCTTTCTTTCCAATTTACTCTTCTATAGTCAATTTTCAACTACCCGTGCATTTAGATGAAAAAATAATTTTTTACAAGAAGAAATGTCATCCTGGGAATTTTCTTTTTAAAGCACAAGTTGAGAAGAGCTTTGTCTTTTCCTTGCTAAACATATTTAAAAGGTGTTACTAGTTATGAATAGTGTTTGTTCATTTAAGCAACCAAATTTTCTATTACATACAGAAGCTAGAGCCTAGTTATTTCACAATCCCTGACTCAATTCCTTTATTTTATGCTGACAAAATCTAGACCATCTATATGCACATGTTGCTTCTACAGTTGATGGTAACCTGTGCATTTTGTTGTTGAAAATTCTGACACTTTAATATCCAAGTTTAAACAGTAATTCGTAGATCTGATGAATGTAAATTTATTGGGAAAACTGAGTGGCCACAACTTTACAGAATGTAATTCCACCTCACGTTTGTTGGGCCCTATCCTTGCAAACTTTCTGCATGCTAGCTAGAGCCAAATTATATAAGGTAGCATTCAAGAACTTGTATTTTTGGAACTGTGTGTGTGTTATTCTTTATTATATATCTTTGTTGCGTCCCTCTTCTGACCACTGGCTGGACAGGACCAGGGGTGAGGGAACAATGTCCGCATGTGCCACCCATTCCTTCCCCACGCCGACCCAGCAAGGTCCGAGAATCGCTGCAGCGGCTCCCACCTGTCTCCACTCCCGGGCCGATGGCATGGCTCCGGGCGAGACAGGGAGCTCCTCGAGGGCCGCCATCGGCCCCGGGAGTGGAGACAGGTGGGAGCCGCCGGAGCCGCCGCCGGAGCCGTCGCAGCTGCCTTCGCTCTCCGGGCCCGCCCGCCCGGAGAGCAGAAAAGGACGCCGCCGACGCCGGCCCTCGAGGAGCTCCCTGTCTCGCCCGGAGCCCACGCCATCGGCCCCGGGAGTGGAGACAGGTGGGAGCCGCCGGAGCCGCCGCCGGAGCCGTCGCAGCTGCCTTCGCTCTCCGGGCCCGCCCGCCCGGAGAGCAGAAAAGGACGCCGCCGACGCCGGCCCTCGAGGAGCTCCCTGTCTCGCCCGGAGCCATGCCATCGGCCCCGGGAGTGGAGACAGGTGGGAGCCGCCGCCGGAGCCGTCGCAGCTGCCTTCGCTCTCCGGGCCCGCCCGCCCGGAGAGCAGAAAAGGACGCCGCCGACGCCGGCCCTCGAGGAGCTCCCTGTCTCGCCCGGAGCCCACGCCATCGGCCCCGGGAGTGGAGACAGGTGGGAGCCGCCGGAGCCGCCGCCGGAGCAGTCGCAGCTGCCTTCGCTCTCCGGGCCCGCCCGCCCGGAGAGCAGAAAAGGACGCCGCCGACGCCGGCCCTCGAGGAGCTCCCTGTCTCGCCCGGAGCCATGCCATCGGCCCCGGGAGTGGAGACAGGTGGGAGCCGCCGCCGGAGCCGTCGCAGCTGCCTTCGCTCTCCGGGCCCTCCCGCCCGGAGAGCAGAAAAGGACGCCGCCGACGCCGGCCCTCGAGGAGCTCCCTGTCTCGCCCGGAGCCCACGCCATCGGCCCCGGGAGTGGAGACAGGTGGGAGCCGCCGGAGCCGCCGCCGGAGCCGTCGCAGCTGCCTTCGCTCTCCGGGCCCGCCCGCCCGGAGAGCAGAAAAGGACGCCGCCGACGCCGGCCCTCGAGGAGCTCCCTGTCTCGCCCGGAGCCCACGCCATCGGCCCCGGGAGTGGAGACAGATGGGAGCCGCCGGAGCCGCCGCCGGAGCCGTCGCAGCTACCTTCGCTCTCCGGGCCCGCCCGCCCGGAGAGCAGAAAAGGACGCCGCCGACGCCGGCCCTCGAGGAGCTCCCTGTCTCGCCCGGAGCCATGCCATCGGCCCGGGAGTGGAGACAGGTGGGAGCCGCTGCAGCGATTCTCGGACCTTGCTGGGTCGGCGTGGGGAAGGAATGGGTGGCACATGCGGACATTGTTCCCTCACCCCTGGTCCTGTCCAGCCAGTGGTCAGAAGAGGGACGCTTGCAATTATGGGGGAGGGTAGCTGCCATCACCCGAGCCTTTCCCTGCTCCGGCATTGGCTGTGGGGATGTGGGGAAGTGGGAGCTTTTGGGTGCTCCCACTGGAGGGGGGGTAGTATGGGGCTTGCGTTTTTTGAGATGAACTGTATGGGATTTTCTTTTCTTTTTTCTTGTAATGTGTTAATTTTCAATCTGTTCTTGTAATTATGTAATTATATTTGTAACATTGTATTTATATGTGTTGTAAGCCGCTTTGAGTGGCACTTGTGCTATGAAAGCGGGGTAGAAATTAAACTTATTATTATTATTATTATTATTATTATTATTATTATTATTATTATTATTATTATTATTATTATTATTATTATTATTATTATTATTATTATTATTATTATTATTACTGCCCAGAGTAACTATATAGTTAGGCGGGTGGGGTATAATTGGCATAAGCAAGAAAATAAGTAAAAGGAAAGTACAGTATAACCCAGTGATGGCGAACCTTTTAGAGATTGAATGTCCAAACAGAGGGGCATTGCAAACTGTGCTGTTTGGAGGGAGAAAGTGCTCCTGCTGGGCAGAAAGTGCTCCCGCTGGGGAAACAGCGTGTGTGCCCACAGAGAGGGCTCTGAGTGCCCCCTCTGGCACACTTGCGATAGGTTCACCACCACTGGTATAACCTCAAGAGATGAGAAAAATCAGCTTGAGGGCTTGTTCTGTTTTTAACATCCAATATTACTGCTTAACATTTTGGCATAAGCAATTCATATACAGTGAAACCTCTACATACAAATTTCCCCTGTTCCACGATGTTATTTGTGTGTCGAAAAATTTGTATGTCAAAAACACATTGCATTACCAGAAGAGGCCACTAGATGTCACCGTATATTTTTTGTTTTGTCGAGTTTAAACCTAGCTTTTATTATAACATGTCCCATGCAAATAAATTGGAGGCTGCCCTTCTTCAGCATCCACACCATACACACATATCTTGTGTCTGATTCGGTTGCCAAATGAGAATCTTATTGGAACAAGATGTCTTTAGAATATATGTTAATCATATAGTCTAGATTCAATATCATAATTGCCAGTTTCAGAAACATAATTCTGTTTGAAAAATGAGGTTTTGTGGTCATTTAGAGCTGATTACACATTTCAGTGGGTATGAGATAAATCTACTCTTAATAAACAGAACAATAGAGTTTGTTTCTTGTCCTTTTCATCACTTAATTTACAACAGATGAAATTGGCCTATATACAGATTGGAGCTGGGCAAACTGGTTAGTCTGTGAGTTAAGCAAGTGCCCATATTAATGAAATATTTTCCTTTCTCTTTCTTTTCTGTTGTCTTTTTCTAACTTTATACATGAAAGTGTGCTTGAGGCAGCTCATTGTAAAATAACTTCAGGAAATTGTAAAATAAAAGGCCCAAGTCTTCTTGCGTATTTATGCCAACATCACAGCATAACTTGCAGTGATATATTGCTGCTCATTTATGAATCCACTCTCCCCCTCCCATTTTTTTTCATTGCACACCAGTTGGTGAGCTTTATGCTACTGTCCTTCTGCCAGCATAACTATGCAACAGGGTCTTAGCAAAATACATACAGTGGAACCCTGACATACAAATGATTCGAGTTATAAAAAAAATTGACATACAAATAGAAATCCTGGCTAAAAAATAAATTCGACATACAAATTTTTAATAGGATAAATTCAACATACAAAAATACAGTGACATTTAGTGGCCTCTTCTGGTAATGTAATGTGTTTTGACATACAATTTTAACGACATAAAAATAACCTTGTGGAACAGGAAAAAAAATCGTATGTAGAGGTTTTACTGTACATGTAAATCCGATTGAATGCATTTAAAATTGATGAGTGCAGACTTCATGAAATATAAATACATATTGAATGTTAAAATTCTTATTTATTCTTAAAACGGTTTCCTTATTAGACTTGCTGCTTATGTTGTACTGTTAGGAAAAGAACATGAAAACTATTAAAACTACTTAAGCTATGTGAAGTCAAGCTACTTATATTGTAAAGTTGTGGCCTATATGGTGTTATTTACATATGCCTAGCATAGCTGCAACAGCATAAATCAAAGTGGCGAATTGCTTCTCATTAAGGAAATGCTACTTGTGTTTCTTATCATGCACCTAATGTGTGACTTGACAACGACAACAAGGGGTGTTATCAGGGCATGGCTAAAAAGGATAGTAAGGGAAACCCTGCTTCTAATCAGAGTCAGTCTTTCCGCTCCAGAACAACAAGCATGGATGCATTTTAACACATTCAGAGATGTTAAGCAAGAGTAAAAACCAGGTAACCGTTTAAATGACAGCAGCTGACTGTTTGAATTAGCCAAATAGAAAGTTTAATTTGGGGCCCTAATTATTCGTAACTTACGCGAGTAGATTTCAATTACGGTATACTATGGGGGATTTGTAGCTAAGGCAACTGAAGGAATCGTTTCACCTAAAGTACTTTTGTTCAACTGATTAAGGCAGGTTAAAATAGTAGGATAGAAAATGGAAACCTCTTTGTTTCTAAGGCTGAAAACAGTTGTTTCAAATGGCGCCATGAAATTAAGTTTGTCTCTTCTTTTCTGATAATTCAAAGAGCTTTTACTAATACAGGTACAGTATTCCCACATCTATAATCCTAAATAAATTGTCATCTTACCTATACTTCCAGTTTTACAGCTTTTCATTAAAATGATGCCGACAGCTATTCCGTTATCAGTTGTTTGTTGAAATTTGGTAAATTAAGGCTGCCTACCTAGACAGGTATATTGGAAAACTAATCCAGTCATGTTTCATACTGTGGTGGAATTTGTAAACCTCAGTATAAATACATCATACCATTGCTGTGAATTTGGCCCATTAGCATGCTGAATTCGCGCGCACGCATGTGTGTTCATTTTATGTAGCTATGGACTGAAACAGCATATTTGCCAAGTAGGTATGATTAGAAATGAACATGGGCTGTTAAATTACTTTTAGTAAAACTAGAAAACATAGGACTTAATGGAGTTCGGTGTCCCAACCAGGCTGTCTCCACACAGGCTGCTCTCGCCAGTTCTGTTCTGGATATATACCTTTTTGTGTGTGCAGTAAACTAGTATTTGTTCTTGGGTTACACATTCTGGCTTGTTTGGGAGCAACAAACCAAGATTCTAGATTTGAAAGTTGCAGTATATGTTGTTTTTCTTTTTGTGTAACCATTTACGTAGGAAGAAGAAGCCAGGAGAAGTAGAGGGACTAATTAAAACAGTGCACTGATAATATTGATAATTTGTTGAAGATAGTGTGCATTTAACCTTCTTTGAGATTATACATTGCCTGCCTAGTGATATATCACTTCTATTATAATTATAAGTGTGGTCTCCATCTCTCGGGACTTTTTTGCCCTATGCACTTTTGCAGGGTAATGCAGCATAATAATTAAACAATGCCCATGATTGTCTACATAGTGAACAATTGCAGGAAGGATCTGTTTTTCAAAGATGTAGTAATCATTCTGAGCAACTCTCAAAGACATTGATTCCTGATCACAAACTTTGTATGTGTGTTGGTGTCTCTCGTTTTTCTTGAATTGTTGCAACACTTCCCAGCTATGTTTATATTAGTGGTATATGTATTTTTAACTTAAAAAAAATGAAGATTCATGTAGTACTGTACTTCAAAGACTAACTAAATGTTTTAGGCACCTGATGAGGCGGGCTGCATGCCATCATTGTTTATCAGGGCCATAGCTAGAATTCTAGATGTGGGGTGGGCAAATATTTTTTCAGGATGGGCAACAATATAATATTTATCCATTCATTCATTCATTCATTCATTCATTCATTCATTCATTTATTTATTTGACATTTATGGCCACCTTACTCGCCTAGGTGACCCAAGGTGGCTCACAGTGTCAGTTTGACACACACACACACACACACACACACACACACACACACACACACACACACACACACACACACACACACACACACACACACACACACACACACACACACACACAGAGCTGGGAGTCAGGGTGGGCAAACTGCTAACTCAGGGTGGGCAAAGCCCACCCTGGCCACCCCTTGGCTATGGCCCTGTTGTTCATGTAATAATAAACGTGTTAGTCTTTAAAATGGCAGAAGCATGTTCGCTTCCATACCTGCAGCAGATATAACAAGGCTGGTTAACTTGAAATGCAATTGAGGCTGGATAGACCTTGAACTTGTCTTTTTAACATGGTTGGGTCATCTTGATAGTCTTCTCTTGCTATTGTTTTATTTACCTTTGAAAGACTGCTATGTCCCCTCCTTCCCCCATTTCTTATTGCAATAGTAAAATGACCCCATTTAAGCAAAAGAAGCTGTTGCAGCTGGTGTCTACCTTTTTTTTTTTGCAGGGAATCTCTATGTCAGCAATTGGACACGGTATTCTTTTGGGGGTATCTGTGTTATCACTGAATATGAAACTGTTTCCCAGTGACAGGCAGATGGAACGTTGTGCTGAATGTGTAAATTGGAATTATCGCATCTAGCATTTCTCTTTGCCAGGTGCCAGCTTGCCGCTGTGACTCGACACTAATGTTGAAGGAATGCTAGGAGCGGTTTTATTTGCTAATTATCTCTTAGCATCTCGGGCAAACAGCTTGCCCAGGTGTTTTCAAAAACACCTAGCAGGACAGTGCAATGCTGCAGGTGCTCACGTAGGGATGGGACAGCAAAGTGAATGGGGCCGGCATTTGCCTCCATCTGTGCAATTCTTTCATTAAACACAGAGTTACTTGAACCTAGTAATGTACTCGAATGCCAATTGTGACAGTGGTATTGTTGATGCCTGTGTTCTTAACTTTCAGTAGCTTTTTCTCACTCTTTTCTTCTAGCCCTTTGAATAAAAACAAAAAGAGATTTTCAAAGAAAGAAAGCCACAGTCGGGATATATTTGGAGGGGAGGTGTAGGAGGTCTAGGTGAAATTTCTGAATTTAAGTACATTAGAAAATTATAGCAATTTCTGCAGTCCCAATTAGAGTAAACTCAATGAATCAGCGGATTTCATGTAGCTTGTTGACCTCCCATTCAACAGTTGATTCAGTGGATCTACCCACACTAGGAATGCCAGTATAATTCTGGCCAAAGTAGGAATATTTTTTAGTAAATAAATACCTTTGTGGTGTAGGGTATCCTACTTTCGAGGATAATCTGTTGGGAAAAATAGTGCCTGATTCCTGCAAATGGTGACTTTAAAAAGCCAGTCCATTAAATACAGACATTGACAGTTTTTTTTAAAAGAAATTAAGCTTATACTGTGAAAGCTGATGGAGACTCTGCACTATGTAATATTATTCTTTATCTGCATAATACTATGTGGTCAAATGATCCAGTCATGTACTACTATGTGTAGCATTAAAAATACTGGATATGTAGTAACTCTAGAAAGAAAATTATTGAAAATTAGGAGGTGAATAGTGAATGAAAATATTGCCTAATATATTCCTTTCTTGTAAATGAAAAAAAAATCTTTACATAATATAAATTGAAACAATTTATAATTCTGAAATAAGGGGAGAAAAGAACAAAGCATTCGGCTTGGTTTATGCTCAGAATGATGTGGATTTCGTCTTCCTTTTTCGACTTTGCATCCCATTTAAAGGGATTACATGATTCTCGTAATGCTGCTTTGATCTGTCATTGACACAAAGAAGCCTGCTTTCTCATGTTCTTGCCATGTTAGTTCTTTGTGGGCTTCAGTTAATCACTAGCAGAATACAACAGAGTTGATAACATTTTTGTAGTTCCTTTAAAAATGAAAATTATCGCTCAGTTGTCTTGAGCACTTTGGGGGAAACCCCCTCTTTTGCTCATAATCTAGTAATCCAGAAAGATACTGTCTTTCCTCTCTGTCTGTTAATTAATAAGATGCAGCCTAAGACATATCATGAAAGTTCATTCCACTGTCTAGTTGTTATCTATTCTGCATCTTATGTGGTACATGCTTTGGCTTTGTTGTGGGTAGTTAGAAAATATGTTCTTTTTTACTTTTTGAATGCTTGCATAGCGGGTATGCATTTCCGATTGCTTTGAGGAGCCTGAGGGAATAATCTATTAGGGATATTCTTGAAATATTGGCTTATGCTAGAGTGCTGTGCCATAGGCTGTGTTAATCATAATTCAGAAACTAATTGTAGCTTCAGTTTCCAGAGATACAGAAAAACCAAGATTAATTAGTTTGCCTAGTTCCTGTGAATTGCTGAATACTGCTACAAATTTATCTGCCTTACTACACTGTTTGCAAAGTGATAGAATGTAAAATCTTGCCATGAATCTAAATCTAGTTGTTGGTTCCCAGCTAAAATAAACTCACTGAACCAATGGGGCTTACTGTATTGATTCTTTATATGTTGTGTCTGTGTCTTTAGGTTTCTTTAGCATGTTGAATAGGGGGAAATCGGCAAATTGGAAATGCTGTGTGATTAATAATTCAGAATCTCCACATGGCTTCTGTGTCTAACAAATGGGCTACCATTCATTTTGGGCAAAGGGAATTTAAAAACATGCACCAAAGGGGGTTGAAAGGCTATAAATATGTTGATATATTTTTACATTGTTACATATTCTACTTTAAAACATACTGGTTTTTATAGCTATATCATTGTTACAGCAGTAACATAAAGCCCATGTTGGACGATGACTCATGAGATCTGGATTCAAACCTTTTTACTTGGCTGTAGAAACTCACTAGGGAATAGCAATGGGAAACCACCGCTTGAACATCTCATTTAAACTAAAAAACCACATGAGGCTTGCAGTAAGTTGAAATGGACTTTATGGCCCATAAAGAGCAGCATCATTCAATGGAATGGCAAGTTCATATTACGTTCACAGCAGCTGATGGACATTTTTGTTAGATCATCTGATGGACACCAATTTGGGAAATAATCGCCTAGTGTATTGATTGCAAACCATTAGAGACCGAGTGCTCAAACTACAACCCAAAACCCATTTATTTATCACAAAGTGCTGACATGGGGAGGGTGGAAACTCCCATTGGGCTGCTGGGCGGAGGAGTGGGGGCAAACTCTGTGCTGGGGGAGTGAGAAAGCTCTCCCATTGAGCTGCTGGGTAGAAAGGTGGGGCAAACTTTGTCCTGGGTGTGACTGAATGGGTGCCCACAGAAATGGCTCTGAGTGCCACTTCTGGAACGTGTGCCGTAGATTTGCCACCACTGCTCCAGTGAGTTTCCATATGGAACAAATTGTTCTCTTTTCTACATCTTGGCATTTACAACAAATCAAGGCAGACAATCTGGTTTGTGCTTTTTGTTGTATTACAGTTGGGGTATTTTTATACAGCATTGTTCTTTGCTGACACCGGTTAGAATGCTGTATTATAAATTCACCTGTTCTGCTTTTGCGTTGGAATTAACAACAACTAGTCACATAAATAACTCTTGAATAATAAATAAGAAAGAGTTTCAGGTGCCTAAAGAACCCCTGAACTGTAGTTCTTAGAGAAACCTAAGAATGACATTAAGCTGATTATTTTGCAATATATCATCTCGTTTTGCATATATATATATATATATATATATATATATATATATATATATATATATATATATATATATATATATATATATATATATATATATATATATATATATATATATATATATATATATATATATATATATATATATATATATATATATATATATATATATATATATATATATATATATATATATATATTGGTGGTTTGAAGGATCATAAACATGTAATCCAGAAATGCCATAGATATTATAATTCAGATGTCTTCTTACCCAGTTTGTTAGGATTTATTGAGGGAGGTTCTAGTGATGGGAGTGGGGGACACCTGAATCAATATTACTAAGTTGCAATGTTCTGGAATATTTACAGCACAATAAAGAAGCATCACAGGACAATTTAATATAATTAGTTGGATTTAAGAATTTTGTTGCAGGGAAGTTCCATATTACCTGTATTGCAAATGTGGGTTCTTTCAGCCATCACTGTTTCTTTCCCCCTTTTAAATTATGTAAATATGAAACACCTTTAAAGTTAGGAAAAACTTAACACAGAACAAATCATAGCAAATTGCTTATAATTTAGCTTGTAAAAATAGTTCACAAATATAAAACAAACAAACCAGAACTTGGAATGCAAAGGAAAAAAATCATTTAATCCCTGTGAATGAAATCTTTACTTAGTGATATAGAGCAATCTAAAACAACAGATGAATGGAATTTGTGGTATTTGTTTTAAATGTTGGCAAATTAATTGAAATGTAGTTATCTAGTTATGGATGAAGGGAATATTGATATGGGTTAATTTAAACAACAAGCCAGTATTTAAAGTGTATATTAAACGTTGCTTTCAGACCAAAGACCTTATGTTTGAAAGGGTTTATTTTGTTATTGTTGTTTTACCCACCCTAATGCCAGAGGACAGAGCTTTTGTTACATCTATCTCTTAGAGAATAGCATTCTCTTTTAGAAAAGAATTGTTTGAAATGGATTATTTTGTAAGGAAATGTTGTATAATGGTATATCTTGCTGAAGAGGGAGATTTTTTGTTATGAGTCAGGTTGAGAATGCAGAAAAACAGTACTTAGAATTAAGTCAAGTTTCAGCTTCTACTTAAAACTCCCATTTTTAAACATAAAACATTGTCCTCAATAAAGAATGAAGTCATAAATGGCAAATATAGGAATCAAATTATAATAATGGCAGCTGCTGTGACTGTTATGCATATCATTATTACAGTATACAGAGTGAATACTTTATTTCAGTTTTTTAAAAAAACTCCTTTTTATACAATATGAAAAATATGTGGGGGGGGGAACTATGTGGAAGTTTTAGACAAGTATTGCTGCTTGGTAATAAAAAAATGTGAGCTTCTGTATCGTTTTTTAAAAGTGTAGAAATGTTCTAGAACAGTATCCCAAATCACATAGAGGCTTCTCTTTGCTTTCGGCTCAACATATATAGCTTTTAGGCTGCTCGGTGTGAGAACAGAGATGGAAATAGTAGGGTCATAAGATTTGATCCTACCGGTAGAGATCTCTTTTCAGGCTTAACACCTGAACGGGGCTCTAATGAACACATTCAGCACTGACATTCAGTGTCTTTGAATTCTGAACATTTTCTGCAGTTTATTTATAGTGTGGAAACAAAGCTGTAAAAATGAATGTAGTGGCAGAATCCAATGACCCTAACGACATTTCTGACTGATTAAGACAGGGGTGGCCAACCTTTTTATGCCGTGGGCCTGACCACGCCCCAGAAAGCTGAATAGGCCAGACCACCACCCTTGGAATCAGAAGTGGGCGCATTTATGGCTGTTGTAAATGCACCCACTTCCACATTTATGATAGCTGTGGGCACATTTGCACATGCGCAGGCATGCTTTACAGCTGACGTAAATGTGTCCACGTCCACTTCCAGGTATGGCAGAGGCGGCCACATGCTGGGTAGAATGGCACTGAGGTCCAGGTCCAGCCCGCGGGCCATAGGTTGTGAACCCCTGGATTAAGGGATAGGATATTACCAGGAGGAGAATGAATTGTGCGAATTACATATGTGTGTCTGAATGTCTGCCTTTCTTATAACAAAGCCACAATACAGTGGTACCTCATACAATGATTTTAATCCATTCCACGGGGCTCGTTGTACGAAACAATTGTTATACGATGCATTCATCGTATAATGATTTTCCCTATGGGATGCATCGTACAAACAATTTTTTTCCCCACTAAGTGGTTTTTCCCATTGAAAATGTGTTGTACAATTTTTTCCATAGGGAAAATTGTTATGCGGGACACCATTTCCCCCAAAAAACTAATTGTTATCTGATTTAGTTGCTATACGGGACGATTGTTGTATGAAGTTCCACTGTATCATGCTTTTCTTGGCATAGTATTTGTGTTACCAGATTTTGTAATACAGTACAGAGAATATACTGAGTAGGAAAAGGTCAGTTCTTTAAACAGATTTCAAATGATCACGTCACAAACATTTACAATTGCTCCTGTTTCTCTAAACACTTCAACCTGACTCCACTTGCTGGGATTATTTTAATAGTGACAGGGATTTTTTAAATTCCTTAAATAATTCCTCCCTTCATCCCATAGCCCAAATGGGGTCTTGGCAGTGAAAGGCTTATTTGGGGCCCATAAATTCTTTAGGACAGGAAGGAGAAAGGTTTCATTTTCAAAAAAGTCCCAAGGCTAATTATGTTATCAGTCTTACATTGTGGAATGTAAATGATCAGGAATTCAGACAACGAATCTGCTGTAGGGCACGCAAACGTACACACACACACACACACACACACACACACACACACACACGCGCGCGCGTGTGTGTGTGTGTAAGAGAGAGGGGGGAGAGAGGGAGAGAGAGAGAGACTTATGAGTGATTTTAGGCCATTGATGCACAGAATGTTGAAATATTTTTAATGTTAAACTGCAGTTCTGCTTTTGAATTATCTGAGGAGTTTAATATGAATAAACAGATCAAACCTTGTCTGTTTATTTTTCTATTGTTGATATTAGGTCTAAATAACTAACATAATAAAAATAAAGCTACTACTGCATTGCCTGTATTTTTAAAATCGAGGCAACCTGTTGTTTTCTTTATTTTAATGATTGCCGTTTTTAATTTAGATGCGACCTTGTATGTCTTTTCAGCTTTCCAACCAAAAGATAAAAGATATCTGCTGAAACATCACACCATTTTTAAAGCTGTTGAAGAGTGAGCTCTCACTGCAGCCATGTGGATGTTACAAGGATGTTACCAGGGGCATCATCTTTCATCATCTTACCCCCACCCTCTCTTACCCATTCCCACACTTGCGCCTGCATTTCCTAAAGGTCATGCCCATCGGGAATGGTCTTGTAAACCAACCCGAGTAATAATGTAATAAAGTGCAAAGGACTCCGCGTCGGAGCTGTTGCTGTACTTAAGATTTTCATTAAAACAAAAGTAGGAAGGGTTTCTGCTCTCACCCTGCAGTAACCGTTTTAAGAGTTTCCTTTAGAACAATTTCTGCCCTACCTTTGTAGTCCTGTTTGAAATAAATACATTTTGTGTCAGAAATTACTCTGGATTGAAAGGATTTTTTGCTGTAGAAACTGTGCCCAGGGGATGCCTGGATGAGGCTCCTTTCATGTCCCCAAGATCCATCGTGCAGCACTCGGGTAGCGCTCTAACCTTCCAGTCTCCAAGTTCAGCGTGTTAACCACTAAGGTACTTTCAGTTTTTGCAGGCAATGTTTTTCAAGCAGGAGATGTCATAACTTGTTCAGTGTTGCACATGATATGCTGTTAAGAAGTGTGGTCTGCTGAACACTCTGTTAATTGTTTATTCAGAATGTGTATATTTAATTAGAATTTCCAACCCCCCCCCCCCAAGGATAATCATTGTTGACGGCTTTGTTGTAAACAATCAATGACTAGTCCTCAATGTGGGGCTTTTGTGTTTCTGATTTAGTTGGGAGTCCATATTATTCTTAATTAAATATTTTCAGGTTTTGCCTTCTCGTGAAATGCTAATGTTATCACACCTCCCACAGATTTTGATTGTTGGCTAAGCTGGTTGCCTAGACATGAAAAGCCAGAAGAACGTTTGGTGGGCACCAGGCTACAGAATTTTTAAAAACTCAGTGATAAAAATTTTGAGTGGACCCATCACTTCTTCATCAGAAGTGAGGGTATATTATGGACCTTTTTCTTCTTCTGCTGCTGTATCCAAATCTGAATATTGGTGATCATCATGGTGATCAGCCATGAAGACTGTCCTGAGAATATAATGCTGTGGCTTTTCATCTGCCTTCTGCATCACAGCATGACCCCCGTATCACTGATCCAGTTCCATGAGTCACTTTCTGGTCCTGAGCCCTTTTGGCGTGCAAAGTCTTCCTCAGCCCCAGGCCAGTGTTGATGAAACTGCTGCCCTCCATCAAAATGGATTCAAGTGGGATTGAATCCACTTGGGCACCATCATCCTTCTCAGTGGACTTCAGCACCCAAGGCCATTAGTCCTCAGGGTTGTCAAGTTAGTTAACCGCCACGTAACACTCGACGTTGAGTTGCTGGCAGTATAGTCTACTCTATTACTATAGCAGGATAACCCAGCCAGACAACAATTATGGGCCAGATAATTTTAAACCCTGCTTTACTAGCCTGCTTTTCATACTATAATTAATGACTCAAGATTATTGAGAAAAAGGATGAAATGCAACAGAGCAATTATACTTTCTTTCACATCTTGGGTTAATGTTTCTCACAGGTCTGAATTTTCAGGAATGCTTGAGTAAGAAATTACCATCTAAAATATTCTATTGTGCTGAGAGAGAATTGACACCTTGGATTTTTGCAGAAGGCTAATTGCTATCTGATGAAATACACTGAAGGTTTTCTCATGTGTTCATGGCTTTTACAATCAATTGAGCTGGCATTCATCAAGAGCTAGTTTGATATTAGTAGATATATCATTGGTCTTTAATTTGGAAGACTTCCAGTTGAAAGTTTGATTAGCTGTAATGCTTACTTGGTATCCTTGGGCAAGTCACAGTTTCACATCTGGTTGTTATGTGCCGATTACTGTTAGGAAAAAAAATCTGCATGAATTCCTTTGAATGAGATGAATAATGATGTTTTGGTGATTTGATAAAATGCATGTTTGTTTGTAACATGCATTTACCTGAAGTCATTTTATAATAAGAGGTTTCTTAAGATGAATCCTTCAGTCAAGGGCTTTTCTTGTTACATCAGTATCGGATTGCATTACTGAAATCAAATTGGTTCACATTATATCCTCTTCAACCTTTCCTGATTTATGATTCAATCCCACCCCCTTCTTATCTCCTCTTCTGGTTCACTTGATCTTATGATCCTTCACTGCTACCCTTGAACACTGTTAAAAAATATCAAGTTTGCATATACATTGTTGTTGTTGTTGTTGTTGTTGTTGTTATTATTATTATTATTATTATTATTATTATTATTATTATTATTATTATTATTATTATTATTATTATTATTATTATTATTTCCATCCCGCTTTCCTGTCACAGGTGCCACTCAAAGCGGCTTACAACATATATAAATACAATAAAATGCATGAAGTAGTATATATAGATACAGCAAATAGTCAACAAAACTCAATTGTGCAGCTTTTTGTACAGTGGGAATTATGTCATTGTCAACAACACACTGCTGATGATTAAAGACTTTGGTTTTTTTAAAAAAAATATCAAGGTGCACAAGACTCACGTGCAATGAAATGACGTCTCATTCACCCTGAAATTGGAGAAAAAAAATATTTAATCAGTAGTAGCCTGCTATTGACAATGATGTTATTTCCTTTGTGCATTTGGAACTCATCCAATAGAATTTCGTCCAGCTACAGTCCTCTTCATGCACTCAAAAGAGGCTCAATTTTGAACGTGATAAGAATGATTAGATTTTATGCCATGCCTTACTTGTTGGCTATCTCCAAATAAAGGAGGTCAGTCTGAAAATGAAATAATCTGTTACTTGTAGAACCTGTCCACACAATCAAGAACCCTGGTTTTTCAGGATCCCCAATCACACAGAGGTGTAGAAGATACATATCTCTTCGGATAGTCCAAATCCCCATTGAGAAAACAACAGATGGAATAACACCAGAATTTTATCTGTTCACACATTCAAATTAACAGTTTCTTTACCAATTAAATAGGGCTTACATGTAAACCCACTCATGTAATCAGATGTGAGGCTAGTTCTTTTACGGTTCAGACCAAGTAATCTGGAAATGTGTGGCATGTACTGTTAAAACAAGATGGTTTTCAAGATATATATTAAAGGAATGACTTAACCAGTGTCACCATTGCCATTGTTGAGCAATGATTTGAACTCAGGTCTCCTGTCACTCTTGTCTGCTACACCACACAATGTAATCCAAGGGTGCCCAAACTCCGGCCTGGGGGCTGGATTCGGCCCCCAATGCAACTCATCCGGACCATGAAGCCCTCGTCGCTCCCAGAAGAGGAAGTAAAACATGCCCATACGGGCACATTTTACTTCCTCTTCTGGAAGCGATGAGGGCTTCATGGGCTGGATGAGTTGGCATCGGGGGCCGGATCTGGCCCCCAGGCCATAGTTTGGGCACCCCTGGATTACATTGTGTGAACACATTTTACCTCCGCTTCTGGCCCCGGACCAAAGTGACTCCTCCCCCCAACCATGTGACTGGCCCACAGCCAAAAAAGTTTGAGCACCCTGGTGTAATACTTTAAACTTGTGAGGCCCATCAGAACTAGCCACAGTATAGACTTTGATAATTTAATCATTTATTGCAGCAGGAATATACAAAGAAGGTTCATTTTGAGGCAAAGAGCACATTCTCCTGTGCTGCTGTCAACTCAATATGCCATCCCTGTGTTGAAGTATATTGTTTGATTTGCTTTGTATTACTGTGGAATAGCTGGTCCAATCTTTGATATGAGCTTGGCTGTTTCTTCTTGTGTTCTGGCAATTCTCAATAGAATTTTCGATTACTTTTATTGTAGTGTTACAAAACATCTGGCATAATGCATAGATTAAAATGAAAAATTTACAAAGATGATACAAGTACCATACTGGTTTTTATTCTGACATTTCTGGGCAGCCAGGCTTTAAATATTCTACTAAAGTTGTTAATTTGATTCTGTTAAAAAGGATACAGGTTGGTGAGAGATGGGCGGAGAACAGTAACTAGATGATAAATGTAGATGTCAGAAAGTCACAGTCGGTCCCAGCGTTTTTTGCTTAAAGGTGTTGCTCTGGTGTTAAAACCAGATTACAGAGGCATTTTAAATTCTATTGATTCTGTCAGCTCTTTTTTAATTGTGCTGCTCAGTCTCTCTGTCATTGTCCCTTTCACTGCCATACCTACACCTACATCCAGAGCCACACTTGCACATTAAAAGCAGTTTGTGTACTGAAGTAGCTCTGAATTGCAAGGAATTATCCATTAACGTTGCCACTTATTCTGCTGTTTTCAAAGACACTGTCCTGCCGTTGTGTCCATCACTCAGGAAAAGACTCTGTGGAACAGGGATTTGGCTTGACTTGGCTGTCTTGCTTTAAGTTCTATCATTTTGTTATACAAGCTTCAACCATTTTAAGAGCATTGCATTAGAGTATGTGCTTAGGGGATGCATGGATGTCAAGCACTATTCCAGATAAACAGAGCTCTGCCTGCAGCCTGCTGGAAAAACTGTCCACATATCAGTTGCTGCAATTTTTTTTCATGAGCTTGCTATTTGCTTATTTTTCCTAGGACTAAAAGAATACAAAGTCCCACAGTTTGAATTTTTAAAAAAGTATTCATATTCAAAAGTTGTCTACCTGATTTTTCCATTTCAAGGCTTGCTTATTATGATGCAGGACAGATTGTGATTCCTCTCACCCATCCCTACCACCTCTGTCTGCTTAGAGCAGGGATTCTCAACCTGTGGCCCCCAGGCCGGATGGGGCCCGCAGTACCATTTCATGTGTCCCTGCAACTGCCTCCACCACACGAGGAAGTGCCATGTGGTGGAGGAAGGGCAAAATGGCCACCTGGCCCCTGAAGCTGTCTGAGGGAGCGTGACCTGGCCCCCGGCTTAAAAAGTTTGAAAATTTCTGCCTTAGAGCTCTTGTTTTCTGTGCTATAAAAAAGAACAATTCAAGGAAGCAGATAACAATGAATCATATTTTGGTGTTACAGTATAATATATAGCACTTGTTTTTAAAGTAGATAGCAGGAGAGGAGAGGAGACACTTGGCATGGTATTAATACTAGTACTGTACTAGTATGTTTGTAAGAATTAAGGGTTCGGCTTCTGAGCCAATACATTTTTCAAGGCAATATAACTTCTTAAGGACTATGATGGCTTCATGATTAAGACACTAAACTTCACGACTGGAAGGTCAGCAGTTCAAGACCTGAGTGCTGCACGACAGAGTGAACTTCTGTCTCTGTCCCAGCTCTTTGAAGCAAGAAATTGCAAGTAAATAAATAGGTACCACTTTGCTGGGAAGGTAAATAGAGTTCCGTGAACTCCGGTGTTAAGTTATGCCTGCCACATGTCCACGGAAGACACAGACCAATGCTGGCGCTTTGGCTATAAATGGACATGAGCACCGAATTCTAGAGTCAGATACGACTGGCTTTCAAGCAAGGGCAACCTTTACCTAACTTCATAAGATTTGTAGCTAATCAATCAGATTTATATATATATATATATATATATATATATATATATATATATATATATATATATATATATATATATATATATATATATATATATATATATATATATATATATATATATATATATATATATATATATATATATATATATATATATATATATATATATATATATATATATATATATACACACACACACACACACACACACACACACACACACACACACACACACACACACACACACACACACACACACACACACACACACACACACACACACACACACACAGTGGCACCTCGGATAAAGTCACAGTTTTCATGCACACATGATGCATCGCATAAAGTACAAAACCGCTAAAAATGGACGTTATCCGGGGTATTTGGTATAGGAACTTCGGATAAAGTCCATTTTTGGACGTTATCCGATGCATCGCCCATTTGATTCGGATAAAGTCCAAAATCAGATAAAGTCCAAACTTGTGGAAAGGAGTTTGGCCTTTATCTGTGGTTCTACTGTATATAACTGGCGGGATGAATTATGAGAATACCTCCATTTACCCAGGGTAAATACATTCAGATGTAAATGGTATCAGAGAGCCTTGTACTTTTGTTGTTGTTCAGTCGCACAGTCGGTTCCGACCCTTTGCGACCCTATGGACCATTGTTCTCCAGGCGCCTCTGTCCTCCACCATCCCCCTCAGCCCTCCCAGCTCTGTGCCCATTGTGTCTACAATACCATCTAGCCATCTCATCCTTGGCCTCCCCCTTCTTCTTTTGCCCACCACCTTTCCCAACATCAATGCCTTCTCAAGTGAATCCTCCCTTCTCATTTGATGTCCAAGGTATTTTAGCTTCATCTTTACTATTTGACCTTCCAATGAGCAGTCAGGGTTAATTTCTTCTTTGTTCTACTCGCTGTCCAGGGGACTCTCAAAACCCTTCTCCAACACCACATTTCAAAGGCATCTATTCTTCTGCGTTCAGCCTTCCTAATTGTCCAGCTCTCACATCCATACATTACTACTGGGAAAACCATTGCTTTGACTATTCTAATTTTTGTTTGCAATGTAATGTCTCTGCTTTTCACTATGTTCCCCAGGTTTCTCATTGCTTGTCTCCCAAGAATCATTCGCCTTTTTATTTCATGGCTACAATCCCCATCTGCAGTGATCTTTGATCCTAAGAAAGTAAAATCTGTCACTGCTTCTACTTCTTCCCCGTCTATTTTCCAGGAACTGATGGGGCCTGTTGCCATTATCTTGGTTTTCTTGATATTGAGTCTCAGGCCAGCTTTTGCACTCTCCTCCTTCAGCCCAATCAAGAGATTCTTTAGGTCTTCCTCACTTTCTGCCATTAGGGTGGTATCGTCTGCATATCTCAGATTGTTGATGTTTCTCCCAGCGATTTTAATCCCATATTGTGATTCCTCCATCCCTGCACTGCGCATTATGTGCTCTGTGTATAGGTTGAATAGGCATGGTGACAAAATGCAGCCTTGTCTTACTCCTTTTCCTATTCCAAACCACTCTGTTATTCCATGTTCTGTCCTAACTGTTGCTTCTTGGTTCATGTACAGATTTCTCAGGAGGCATATGAGGTGCTCTGGTATTCCCATCTCTTTAATTACTTGCCACATTTTGTTGTGGTCCACACAGTCAATAAAACAAAAGTAAACTTGTTTCTGGTATTCCTTTGTTTTCTCCATGATCCAGCGTATGTTGGCAATGTGGTCTCTTGTCCCCCTGCCTCTTCTGAAACCGGCCTGCACCTCTGGTAGTTCTCTCTCCACATGCTGCTGAAGTCTATCCTGTATTATCTTGAGCATCACCTTGCTGGCATGTGGGATGAGCGCGATTGTTCGATAATTTGAACATTCTTTGGCATTGCCCTTTTTTGGGAATGGGATGTATACTGATGTTTTCCAATCCTGTGGCCACTGTTTTGTTTTCCAAATCTGCTGGCATATTGAATGCAGTAATTTGACGCCGTCATCTTTTAGCGCTTTGAAAAATTCAACTGGGATACCATCATCTCCACTAGCTTTGTTGTTCCCCTTATGTAGTGACAAAAACTACTACTCTTCCCCTTATGTAGTGACAAAAACCGGTAGAATGATTACCCTAAATGCCTTGTAGGACTGGTTGTTTAGTCCTTGTTGAATTCTAGGCCATTATCTTGTACTAATTGGATTGCATGCACAGTCTCTAGTATGTGGCAAAATACACTGTTGGCAGCCAGACTTCCTCTCCATCTCTTCCCAGTTCCCACAAACTAGGAAGTTGGCACTGATTCTCTGTTAGGGGATGCTTTTCTTCTCATAGTGTTGGGCAAAGATTTGAAAGGGCAAGGCCTCTCTTTACTCTGGTTCTGAGACATTTGGACCAGGTTCTGTGTATCACCAGCAGAAGATTGTCACTTGGAATAGTTTTTTTGGCAGCATGTACAGTCTCTACTCCTCTGACTCTGAATGGCTTTGTTGGCTGGCAGTGTGAAATTCTTTGGGCTACTTTAAACACATTCCCACTTAAGCATCATTCAGAAAAGCCTTACGGCTAATTTGTTGTTTCAGGTTCAAAAAGCAAGCAAGAATTCCCTAATTTACTCAGACTTTGCCTTCTTCCATGCCAAATTTCCCTAGACTAAGATAAATGGGAAATCTGGGCAAACTGAATATATCAGGGGTGCCTAAACTATGGCCCTGGGCAGGATCCGGCCCCAAACACCAATTCATCCGGCCCACAAAGCCCTCGTCTCTCCTGGAAGTGGAAGTAAAATGTGTCCGTACAGATTCGGCCCCCGTGACAGGCCTGCAGCCTGAAAAGTTTGGGCACGCCTGGAATATATTATTAGATTACCTGCACATTTTTAGGTTGGGCTGATCAACTAAAGCAGGAGTTCTCAACCTTTTAAAGCCGGGGGCCAGGTCACGCTCCCTCAGACAGCTCCGGGTGCCGGATGGCCATTTCCCCACCACATGGCACTTCCTGGTGTGGTGGAAGCGGTGGGGACCTACATGAAATGGTTTCTCCACGGGCTGCAGGTTGAGAATCCTTGAACTGAAGTGCTGTAGGATAGAAGTAGGTAAAGGCAAACGTTTCCCTTGCTCGACAGCCAGTCATATCCAACTCTAGGGTTCAGTGTTCATGTCTGTTTCAAAGCCGCTGTCTGCTTCTGCAGATGTTTCCGTGGTCATGTGGCAGGCACGACTAGACACCGGTGCGCACGGAATGCTGTTACCTTACCACTGAAGTAGTCCCTATTTATCTATTTGCAATTTCCTGCTTTCAAACTGCTAGGTTGGCAGGAGCTGGGACAAAGACGAGAGCTCAATTCATTCTGCAATACTCGGGAATCAAACTGCTGACCTTCCGCCTCCCAGTCAGCATCTTAGCCACTTGAGCTAAGAACATTAAAAGGAAACTATGGGGAAAGTGAACCTAGTGGAATCATTCTTGATTGCAGGAGTTGAAAGATTAAAAGTATGCCTATCTCTTATTTATTGTATATAATTAAAAATAATAGCTGGTAGGTACTAGCATCTAGGAGTTTAATATCTCATTATTATGAAAGGGTAGAATCATTACAGAGGGATATAATGCTTGCTAGACATTATGATGTATGTTTAGTAGAAGGTTTAAGTTTTATCACACAGACACATCATTTTTACAACTGGTTCTGATTTTCACAACACATTTCAGTGGGAATACTGTCAACACACAAAAAAAGCTGTCAAGGTATGGCAGGGTTTTATCTTTCTTGTATAATTTTCCAAAGTCTAAATCTGGAAAGGGATGGATATGCAGAGAATGTGAGCAAGGGGAATAAAATGATCTCTCTCCATTCCTTGCAGTATGTTTAAGTAGCTGCTGGAAAAGAGGACATAATTTGAAAACATCTTGTAATCATGAATTAGAATGAATTATGTCACATAGCTGTGGAGACCATTTAGTATTTCAAAAACACAGCAGGGAACCTTTTTTTAAAGACATAATTAAAAACAACAGACGATATAGGCTGCTATGGATCTTAAGTTCCAGGCTTCCAGAATAATTTAAGTCCCTCTAAAATACCCCTTGCTGTTGTCATCTATTAGCATCTGTGGGATATTTCCCTTTCAGTCACTGCTTGCACTTTAGGAATGGGACAAAAAAAGTCAATAGGTCATGCCTAGGTTAGTCAGTATTCAGAGCCTTTCAGACACTTTAAAGGGAACATGTGAATAATGCTGCTGCTGCGAAATAATTTATCTCTAACAAGGAAAAGACATTGTCAATTCAGTTGATATATTTGTATCAGTGTAAATAATGAATCCGTCAGAAAAGGCTAAGGGTTTGAGTTATCAGCCCAAGGGAACATCAATGCCAAACTTGCATGGCATGGTGTTTGATGATTTAAATTTATTCTCGACTGTTTTAGTTGTCCCACATAATGGATTAAACCATTCCTGCGACAATTCAACATGATTCTCACTACAGGTGGTATTTAATATATTTTCTTTTTCATTGACCATGCCTAAAGAACAGGCATGCCTACCTAGTGATAGGCATGTGTGTTTCACATTCATGTTTGTTAGGTTTGCATCCTGTTTCTTGTCTGAAAAGCTGAAAGCAATATTTCATTACTGTTCTGCCAGGGTGAAAGAGACTAACCAAGACATGATCATCCAATTTGTTTACAAAGACTAAGACCTGGGTCTGCTGAGTCCCCGGTCCAGCGGTCTTAATCATTGAATCTCTGCAAAGAGGGAAGATACACAGTTCAAAAGAGGTTTGCTGGTGGAAACCAGCATCTCCGTTGGAGGAAACTTTTTTTAAAAGACTGTAATTCAGATTCCTATAGACATCCCTGTTGCCTTTGTCTGCCAAAGATCTGGCGCTGGACACGAGTGAACAGTGCCTGTAGAGTTGGGAACAGAATGTTTTCTTCCCTTCCTGCTGTGACCCTTTGTGGTGCCAAACCCTTTGGAGTAGTTTTTAGGGCACACATTGCCTTGCTACAGTGGGAAGCTAGTCCCTGGGTCAACAGTCAAGGCTTGCCAAAGAATAAAGTACAAGGAATGCAGAGAAGAAGTCAAAAATAACCCAAGTAAGGGAGTCCAAGAGTCAGCTGCAAGTGAAAGAATACAAAGTACACTAAATGGAATTAGGAACCAAAGGAGAATCATTAAAGTGCATTGGGATTGCCTGAGTTTCACCTTGAATTCAGTTGCAGGATTTGGTCTCCAGGTTTTCTGGACGAAGAGGCTTTTCTCAAGGATACCTCCTAGTCCTAAAGATCCCCTTTCTTTCTAAGAGCCTTTTCCTACAGCTGAACTCTTTGTCTTGTGGCCTGTCTTTAGTCTCGTGCAGCATTTACCTTGGCTGGAGAGGGGGTCCCACTTTCTCGACTGTGCCCAAGAACCAGCATCATCTGGTGGTTCAGGCTTCTTGCCTATCATCTTTTGACATTTCAGCCTTCCTAAATTTATGTGGGTCCAGATTCTGCTTGATCTTGCAGTTCATCACCCGTGTTAGGTTTTGAAAGACTTAAATTCAACCTCACTGGACTGGTGAACACATAACACACAAGGACATACCTGTCAACCCGCGGCTCCGGGGAAAAACGGGACCTGCGCAGATCGCTTGTGCGCAGGTCGCTTTCCACGCATGCGTGGAAGGGTTTTACACTTGTGTAGAACCCTTCCACGTATGCGTGGAAGCACTCCGCCGCTTGCGTAGGGGCTGCGCAAGCGACGTAGCGCTTCCACGCATGTGTGGAAAGCGTTCCCCCCCGCTGCCAAATTATGGGGTTTTGGCAGTGCAGGGCGGGTTATGACGTCAATTGGCGTCAAATTATGGGGTAATACTGGCCAAATCAGGATGGTTGACAGGTATGCACAGGAGATGACAGAGAGGTAGGGCACTGCCAGTTCTAGGGAAAGTGTAAACATGCAGTGGATGTTGCCCCTACAGGAGTCAAGGATCAACAAATTCTTGATACACAGCAAAAGTGATGCAGCATTGAGATTATTATAGCTTTGATTATATATAAAAATAAGTTTGGTATCAGGTAATTGGACATCTTCTGTTGCGGTAAAAAATAAAATAAAATGTATTTGCACAGTTGAATGAAGGTCCTTAGTGATGAGAATCTCTGCAGGTTTTGCTAGTCTGTCATAATAAGTCCTTGACTAATTATTATCAGATGAACTATAACATACAGACTGAAGTTAGCATTTTGTATTGACAAGCTGTTTATTTTCTGTCCTGTACAGAAAAGTGATATACTACCTGCTATGGTGTGTGTGTGTGTGTGTGTGTGTGTGTGTGTGTGTGTGTGTGTGTGTGTGTGTGTGTGTGTGTGTGTGTACGTGCACGCTTGTGTGTGCGTGTGCATGCGTGCATGTTGGGCGGGGTCACTAGTGCAGTGACACTAGCCATTGAACTCTTTAAAGAGGATAATGTCTAATACAGTTACAGATTCATTCATTGTGCCATTACATAAATAAAGCATTCAGTGTGTGCATCAGTGCCATCAAGCATGAATACCCTGGTGAACTGGGAATTAAATGCCAAGTGAGGGTCAGAAGCAACAAAGGCTAAATAACAGTCAGCAAATGTATACATATTAGGTAAGGAACGCTGCTTCTGAAGCAGGAGAAATTGAAAAAGCACCTTGCAATGTCTGGAAGAAGCATAAAGACTCCTTTTGTTTGTCTCAGCTACTGCCATTAAACCATGCACAATATCTGTCATTGAACGAATTGGACAATAGTTTATTAAAGTAAAATGAAAGCTTTACTGTGGCAGATTCCTTGATGGCACTATAGTATCCCATTATAATTAACTTTTTTCATTCATTGGCATACCATGGATAGAGGTTGTTCCAGAATGGTATAATATCTATCATGTTTTACCAGTCATGAAACAATATTGAATAAGGTACTTTTTACAATTATGAAAGTTCTGTGGTTACTTTGTTTTTTTTTTCTTCCTAAAAAGGATTTGTTCTTCGTGGTCCGTGAGTATCCATACTATGGGGCTGTTTGCGCACATGCGCACCAGGCCAGCTCTTCCAAGCTTGCTTATTCTAGAAAAAGCTTCAATCCCAGCATGCCTAGCACTAGCTCCCCCCCACTCATCATCCCTTCAGTTCCATTTCCCCCCGCTGCAAAGCTTGGTCATGTTCTTCCAGGCTTCCACATGTCTTAAATACATCAAAATTTTGTTTACTTTTATTGTTAGATTGTTTAATAGTAGCTTATTGTTGTTGTTACCGTTTTTGAAAGCGCTAGAATCCCTAGCAGACGGATTTGTCGTGGGATTTATTTCTATTTCAAGTTCCAGATTTATTGTACTCAGAAAATTACTGAAACTACAAATATTGGGTATTGTGTTAACACTTTTGCCACTTAGTGGCTTGGACTCTGCTTTATTTAAATACTGCTCTTATTGCAAGCACAAAATCCCAGTGATAGATGGGCACGATATTTGTGTTTTTTGTCTGGGGGAGGAACATCAACCTGGTGCTTGTGTTCACTGTAAAAAATTCAACCGTTCCACTTTGAGAAATTGAGCGGCTAGATTGTTGGATTTCTTGTGGCACAATTCTTTAAGACCATCAACAGAATTGGCGCCACAAATGCAGCCGGCCATTTTGCCTACACCTACTTTAACTAAGGCTAAGAAAATGGAGGCTAAAAACATGGAGGCTCCTAAACAGACTAGGAAACCTAAACATAGCAAATCTAAGGACAAACCTGTGGTTAACTCTCCTTCTACCCCTGTAACTCAAACTGCAGGGTCTTCTGCACCAGACAGTTTATACAATTTTCTACACACCAACGACCCGTGAGGTCTCCGTGGAATTTGTCTGTTGATTTGGACTCGGATGCACCCTTATCATGCACCCAGCCCACTGTGGAATTGCCTGGTTTGCCAACTTTACCAGCTTCCCAAATTTCTCCTAGGAATTGGGACAAAAGTTTATTTATTTATTTTATGGATTTGTATCCTGCCCTCCTGATGGGAACACCACTCAGGATGGCTAACAACATGCAATACAATAAACAGCAAAAACAACAAAAATGCAACAACAATTAAAACAATAGCAGCTAAAAACAGCCAATTATCTGTTCCCAGTAAAACAGAATTAAAAATACACACAACCCCCCCCCCCCAAAAAAAAAAATTCTTTCTCTTCTCAGCAGGAGACAAAATTAAAGTCTGCTCATGCGGTTCCCCACTATACTTGTGCCAAAGCCCCCGAGTCTTCCACTACTCCCCATTGCACTGATGGCATGGCCACTGGCCATTATAGAACAGACTTGGCACCCAGTGCTCGTGACAGCTCTCCTCTTGCCAGGGAGCCTCACCTTTTGGCGCATGACTGGGACAGGTCCCATATTTCGCACCCGATAAGACTGATGGCTCCAACGTGCAGCGTCTCTGTCGATCTGGGTTTTCACCATGTGGAAGGACACCATGAGCCAGTCTCTGAGCATCCATGCACTTGTTGCATCTCCATGGCTCCTTTGGCTCAGACCTCATCACATTGTGGGTCTCAACGCCATGATCAGCGGCTTCGTTTTGGTCATCAATCCCCATACTTCGACTCTGATGACCGCATGAACAACGCATTGCCGAACCATGCTGCCCAGTCGGCCTCTGATCATTACGGCTCCAGCTATCTCATATCTGCACCTGCCCTCAGTCCTTACAACTCCAAGGAGCTCAGATGAATGTTGGCAGTGAGTCAGACATTGGCTCTAGCTCCAAATCGGCACTGCCATGCGGTGGTTATTGCTGCCAGTCTCAGGCTCGACACCATGCCGAGCAGCCCTTACGGTCCCCTACTAAGTCCAGGTCTCGTTCTCCCCAATTGGAATCGAGTCTTCACGACACCAGAGTCTCTCGGCATCAAGGCCAAGACCACATGCCTTTACTGCCGAGCCCCGAGGACCAGTCTTGGGATGTCACTCAGCACATCCCTGACAATCTGACTTCCCTCTCTTCTTCCATTCCTCCATCAGAGAGTGAACCCTTGCAGGCTCCAATGTCTCAAACAGCGGCCATGGAGCATGTGCTGTATTTTGAAATGATTAAAAGAATGGTGGTGGCCATCGAGCTCGAAGTGGCCAAGCCTGAGCGTCAAAATTTGGATAGATGGGATAGGGTCTGGGGTGATGACTCGGACTCACTCCTTCAGATTACTATGATTCCCACTATATTGTGCAAGGTCCAAAGTGTATTGGATAACCCCATCAATAATCAGGCTATTCCAAGGAAGATTGACAACATGTATAGGATACAGGAACCCTATACTCCCTTTCTCTCCACCCTACCACAGCTCGATTCTGTGGTCGTGGAAACTACTCAGCCTAAATTTAAGTTTTCTTCTCTAACTACCCCCTTGGGCAAAGAGCAGAAAAATCTGAAACCTTAGCGAAAAAGCTATATGGCAGCTCTTTCCTAGGAATCCATATTGCAAATTATCAGGGTGCTCTAGGGATGTATCAATGGTATTTTTGGGACAGATTAGCTTCCCTCCTGTCCAATCCCACAGAGGATGTCAAATCGGAAGCTCTTAAAATCCAACAGGAAGCTATGCTTGCAGCTAATTATCAAATGTTCACTGCACGCCATGGAGCAGAAATTTTCTCTGCAATCTTTTGGCTGGGGTGGCTTTCTGTAGGCAAGCATGGCTACAGGCTGCCAACTTGACTGATGACACCAAAAATAAACTGGAACAAATGCCCTTTGATGGGATGGGCTTATTCCACAACTCAGCTGATGACTCCATTGATGAGTTAACAAAAAGGCGTCTGACTGCCAAAAGGTTTTACCATGGACCCAAGCAGTCCCAAACTTTCCAGCTGAAACAGACATTTAGGATGCCACCTTGGAGGCAATCCTATCCATATCACCAACCAAATTACTAGCCCTACCAACCTAGTAATTCCTTTCAAATCTTGCAGAGAGTTGGGAAATACCCAACAATGCACACCATCTCAGAGACAATGGACACAGCAGCCGTCCTTACGGCAGGATCAACAGTCTTGTAGGTGATTCCGAATACCATCACCCAGGGGTCCATTCCAGCCTGGAGTCGCACCCAGTCAGTCCGTTGGCTGCTTACTATCAAAAATGGCATCAAATTACCACAGACTCCTTGTTGTTGACCATGGTACTAAGAGGCTACGCCATTGAATTTGTACAGGTCCCTCCCTTTGTTGTTAGGAAGGTCACCCTACCGACTCCTGTACTGGTACAGAAAGTAACTACTTTCCATTCAAGAGGTTTCCCAATGAAATGCTCTCGACGGCTTCTATTCTTGCTACTTTGCCATTCCAAAAAAAGGACGGAGGCCTCCGTCCAATCATGGACCTACGAGATCTCAACAATTTCATTCTAGTTTCCAAGTTTCGAATGGTCACTCTTCAAATCATTCTGCCCCTCTTGTTTCATGGAGCATGGTTCACAACCATAGATCTTACGGACGCTGCCATGTCTCCATGTCTCTCCACTGTCTTAACGTTTCTTTTACAGTTCAAACAATCTGGTCTCTTGGTGTCATCTCTCAAGGTCTACCTATCAGCCATCGTTGGCTAACCAGCCTTCCAATTCCCCTGCCAAACACTTTAAGGATCTCATGATCAATAAGTTTCTTAAGGGATTAGGGAATGTCTACCCAGATGTGCGTCACCCTTCCCCTCAGTGATCTTTGCCACTGGTTCTAGACCAGCTTACCAAGAAGCCATTCCAACCCATGGCTACCACAGGTTTGCACCTTCTTGCATTTAAAACTGCATTTCTACTGGCTATTATCTCAGGCTGCAGGGTCAGTGAAGTTGCAGCCCTCAGGTCTGATGAACCATACCTCACGTTTTTTCCTGATAAGGTCGTCCTTTAATCCGGACATTTCCTTTTTGACCAAGGTCATTTCAGTCTTCCACTTCCAGCAGCCTATTGTTTTGCCAACAGTTTTCCATCACCTACATCGGAACTGGAAAGAATGTTACACACTCTGGATATTAAAAGGGTATTAGCTTTTTACTAGGACAGGGCTAAGTCTTCCAGGAAATCACAACGCCTTCTCCTCTGCTATGTTGGATGGAAGAAGGGCTTGCCTGTGTCTTCTCAACGTCTCTCCAAATGGATTGCAGAAACTATTACCTTGGCATACAGGCTGGCACATCTGGATCCTGCCGTGGGTCCACGTGTTCATTCTACTTGAGCTGTCTTCACGTCTGCCACCTTCTCCAGTGGTGTTGCCCTCCATGCCATCTGCCAGGCTGCAACCTTCCACTTTCGTGAGGCAAGCGACTTTTGGCTAAAGGGTCCTCTCCACAATTTTGCAATGACACACCCTCCTCTGGTAAGTCAGCTTAGGAATCACCCCATAGTATGAATGCTCAAGGACCATGGAGAAGAAGGATAGGTTACCTACCTGTACCTGTAGTTCTTCGAGTGGTCCTGTGAACATTCATACATCCTGACTGGCCTCCCCTCTTGTGCCATTGTTGACTTGTCCTCCCCTTTGACGGTGATACAAATAGAACTGAAGGGATGGCGGGCGAGGCACTAGCACTAGGCACTCTGGGATTGAAGCTTTTTCTAGAATAAGCAAAGTTTGGAACAGCTGGCCTGGCCTGAAACTTTAATGCATCATTTAATATATATCATTTAAGTTAATATATACAGGTGAAACTCGGAAAATTAGAATATTGTGCAAATGTTCATTCATTTCACGTAAAAGGTGAAACAAATATATGAGATAGACTCACTACATGCAAAACGAGAGATGTCATGCCTTAATTCTTTATAATTGTGATGATCATGGTATATAGCGTACATGAGATTATGTGATGATTACAGGGTACATGAGATTGGGGTTTTCATAAGCAGTAAGCCATAAGCATCAATATTATAACAAAGTAAGGCTTGAACTATCTCGCTTTGTGTGTAATGAGTCTATCTAATATATTTGTTTCACCTTTTAAGTTGCATTACTGAACTGAATGAACATTTGCACGATATCCTAATTTTCTGAGTTTCACCTGTGTGTGTGTGTGTGTGTACGTACATATAACTTACCATTAGCACTCATTTTCACCATAGAAAAAGTGTTTCTAACATTCTAGTTTCCAAAACAGTAAAGCTGTTTTACACCGTTTAGGTAGTCTTTTAAACACCCCCCCCCCCAATTGCCTACCCTTTTCCAGAAAAGCTTGTCAAAACAACTCATTGAAAGTCTCTATACTTAAACTGCAACGTAATTCTTAGAAATGCTGCAAAAAGAATAAGGAATGTTGGTGGCGGGTGGGGTGGGGAAATAAACAGTGTGGTCTTAGTTCATTAAGTTACAAATTTGCTGTGCAGGGATCAGCTTCATTATAAGTGGTTTGAGAAGTGATGAAGAACCCAATGGAGATGGTCAGCCGAGTAATGGAAAAAGTACTATTTTCCCATGTTTTTCTCTATTGTAGTCAGGTGGAATTAGTTTACTAAGTGCAACTAAACCAGAAGATAGTCCAACTACATTTGTCTGAATGTTCTACCTCATGCATAAACTCCCATCCCTCTTATCTTTTAAAGCTTTATAACTCTGGACAAAATAATGAAGATCCTGTAATAGAAATTTAGTTTAGTTCTTCAGTAGAGAGAACATTTTGGCCCCATTAAACTAAATTTTAGTGCTAGGTATCATGCTTTTGGGGGCCCTGGTGGCTTAGTGGTTAAGACACTAAACTTGATGACTGGCAGGTTGGCAGGTCAGCAGTTCAAGACCCAAGTGCTTTACAATGGAATGAGCTCCCATCTTCTCTTCTAGCTCTTGCCAATCTAGCAGTTTGAAAACAAGAAATTGCAAATAAATAAATAGGTATCACTTCAGTGGGAAAGGTAACAGTGTTCCATGTGCTTTGGCATCTAGTCATGCCTGCCATATGACCACAGAAACGTCTGGAGATGCAGACAGCACTGGTTTGTTGGCTGTAAACGGAGATGAGCAAGGGCAGGCCCATGGTGGCTATTTTGGCCATAGGATCTGGTGCCCCCCAGAGGCAGGCAAAAGTATGATGCTGGGTGGCTACAAAATGGTACAAGTTGATTGCGCTTTTGAGGTAGCAGGCTGCTTCCACATGGCAGGTATTGCATTGCACCAACCAGCCCCACCCCTGCCATGGCTGGTTGGTGCAGGGTAATGCACCAGCCCCCCCCCTGCTATGCCCTCTCATGTTGACGAAGCGCCCGCTGCCTCCTCCAAGCCGGCACCTGGTGTTGGAGCTGCACCGCCAGCGTTGGGCATGGGTGAGAGGAGGTGAAACCCTGCTGGAGGGAAGGAAGGGAAGGGAAAGCCGAGCGACCCAAGCCAGAACGGGCAGCTTCAGGGAACGCCCCTGAGGAAACGGGTTCCTGAGCTGCGTCGGCATGACATCATGCACTACCCCATAGGCTCTGCCCCCTCCCCACCTCCATTTTAGCATAGCCAGCATGCCCTTGAGCAAGGGAGACCTTTGCCTGTCTTATGGTTTGAGTAACAACGTTTTAAGGCATATTCTGAATAAATTTACCTCACACCAAACGTTTTAGAGTCATTAATGTGAATGTTTAAGCAAGCTCCTTGGTTAACAAAATCTGTCCATTTCTTTCTCCAGTCAAGTATTTCACTATATTTTTTCCAACCATTTAGAATGGAGGAAAATGGATATTTTTTTAAAAAAAAAATAGGTTCCTTTGCCAAACTCATTTTGTTGAGGGGAAAAAAGGATGAAAAATTGTAAAACAGCTAAAGTAAAATAAAGGTCTGGGCAGGCCTTGGGAATCAGGAGCATACCGATTCTGGTTTCATGCCTTTCTTTGGGGAATTCTCATAGTTAGCGGTAATTGAACATTCCTGGCAATTATTCATCCAAAGGAATAATTATCCATTGATTCAGTTTTCTAAGGCAAGTCACCTATTAAATTTCACTCTTGCAAATAAATGTTTCTTAGTTGTTGTTTTTTAATTTCAAGTATTTTCAATTTGGTTTCTCATAAAAGAGTTTCTAGAAGTAGCAAAAAGAGTCTTTAAAGCAACATTCAGAATAATTTGTTTTTATTCACAGGAATAATGCAGCCAAAAGTTTCTCTCATACTATTTTGAAGGATGAATCTCTTCGGTTACATCTGCTTATTTCATGCAAATGGCCAGAGATTTTACTGTGCGGTGTAAGGGGGGGGGGGGGGGGGAGAGAAATGATTTAATTTATATTTTAACAAGTTTTTTTTGTTTCATGTCATTTTTACATTTTATATACCTCGTGAATTTTTTAGCACATCTGGATAGAAGAGCTAAAAATAGCCCTTTGATCTAGGCACATGTTGAACTGTTTTGAAGATCGAGATAATCTGTATGCACCAAGTCTGCCCTGAATGAAAAGGAGAGTTTTAAGGGGAAACTCCAAAGAATATATCTGAGCAACTGAAATCTTATGACACATGAAGGAACTTGTAGCTGTACCTATTTTTGACAATATCGGAGAGCAACAGTAATTCAAATACAGTAATACCTCATACAAAGTCTGCTTCATACAACATCGGATTCATACAACATCGCCTAATTCCTTGAAAAAAGTTGCCTTATGCAAAGTTGTGTGACATTGTATGAGGCATTGGGATTTTTCTGGCTTGCATTGTGCCTGGGCAGTATAAAAGGCAGGACACATGCGTGCATTGCTCTTGTGGGTTTTGCATGAGGCAAAGAGTGTTTAAGAGTGGTTTTGAGCACGATTTTGGATTTTTTTGAATTTTTTCGTCAGAATTTTTAGAAGCATTCCTGGGATTTTTGCAGCATTCTTCAGGTTCTTGGACAATCAGGGTTGTTTGACATGTTTTTGTAATGTTTTTAGCCTTTAGACAATGATTTCTTAAAGTTCTGTTAGTTTCCTGTCTGTTTCCTTGACTTTGCCCTGAAGTCTCTGCTGTTACAGTACAATGTATCTCTTTGGAAATGCCGTTGTATGAAGCATCGCGGCCAGGATTTGGATGTTGTATGAGGCATTGCGGCTAAGATTTTGCATGCCTCATACAAAGTCCAAATCCGTATAAAGTCCAAACTTGTGGAACCAAGTTTGGACGTTGTATGAGGTATCACTGTACTGTTATTGCTTAGTATTACTGTATTTTTATGTTTGCATGCAAATCACAAATCTTTCGTCTCGCTAGTTGACCAAGTTCCTTTTTACACCATTTTAGACTATCAGTAAAACTTACTAATAAAAATAAGGTTATAAATGTATATTTAGTTCATAATTGACATAGAATAATTCAAATCATTTATTTCTAATCTTTCACAGTTGATGAACCAAAGGAACCGGTAATGGTCTAGATATGGTCTTGGTAGCCTTGTGTTTCATCCAGAACTTCTAATGGAAATTTCTTTAATGCACAACAGGCATTCTCAGTTTGTGCTTTTGCAGCACAATCCCTATTTAGACATCCTGTAATTTCTACTTGATTATCTAGACAGGATGTTGACTTCCCTTGTAATTTTGTGATTAATTGGACTATTAAATAGATGCATCACGCAGCCAAAAGGGCAATCTAGCGCTGAAGTTTGGAGATGTGTAAAATGATAAATTGAGATCAAACGAAGTTTGGGAGGCTTTCTAAGTGGCTGATGTAACTTTTTCTATCCCGATGGACAGTTGGTAAAGGTGATGTAGTAACAAATCATTAAAACTTGCAAAAATGGCTTAGCTGTTAGAAAATGAATTGGCATCAGTAGTTACAGCTCCATTAGTCAGGACTACTTAAGAGCTACTGCACAGTACTAGTTCCTAAGGGCGAACCTAAATAATAATGTCTTCCATTTTCTCTGTTCCTTAAAGGTAGTAGTGGTGAGTGTCCTGCCATAGGCATTTTTAATGGATATAACTGTCAGTTCCTACTACTCTGCTTCTCATAGTTCTTCTTTACAGGTATATCATGATCCATAACATGGTTGCTGTGCCCTATATGAGTGTAGCAACTATTGCAGAGTTTTGAATTTCTGACAAAATTCCGTTTAGCTATGCAGCAGAAGTACAGAAACCCACAGAGGAGAATAGCTACAAGTCTCCCAGAGTCTATATCCCTTTCTCATTAACTGGCACTTACAGTCTCAATAACTCATTCTGAAACGTTTGTAGGAGAAAGAATTAAAACCATTTATTTACTTACAGTTGCTTGGACTTACAGACATGTGCATGCTGCTTTCTTTACTGCATGCATACTAGGAACCAATTGAACAGACCTATAGCAACAAACAACTGATACCGACCTGAGGAAGAGAGGGAAAGAACAGAAAGCAGAGAAAAGCAGGGCTTTCTTTGCATTTAGAGGCTGGAAGAAACTGTCAGTTAGTGCTGGATAGATAATCACCCCAGGCCAGAAAAGTTTCTCCAAGTCATTCCAATGATAGGCGACATGCAAGTTTCTTACTTAATGGGGTATTTACAGTTTAATTGCTGTTTGATATTAAATTTGAATTACAGTAGAACCCCGCTTAACGAAAAAACTCCGTTCCATGGAGATCTTAACTATGTGTTTTTCTGTTATGTGAAGCGCTAGTAGCGATACCCCGCAAAACGAAAAAAAATGTCCGTTAACCAGGGTTCCCATTGTGCGGGTATACTCCGGTTACCAACCCCCCCCACATAACAAACAATTGTTTTGTTATGCGGGTTATCGCCCTTTTATAACGAACGCTTCTTTATGCAATTTTTTTATTATACGAAGCGTTCGTTATGCGAGGTATTACTGTATCTAATTTGAATTATTATACTTATTGTTAAACAGTGGCCCCAGCTTTAAGATTGTGGTTATGCTGGCTTTTTGTTTGTTACTCAATGATCAATAGTGGTGTTTATTTGGGTAACAAGTTTATGAATTAACTTCATCTTTCTGATCTCCTGCTAGACTTATATAGAGTCTCTTTGTTTTAAATGAGTAAAATGAAAGAAGGAAATCCCTCAATATCTTAGCTATGCAGTTATCTAGATTTAAATTATTTTTTCTTAATTCTAGCAGTTACAATTTATGGACAAGAGCATATTAGGTGTTCTTGTGCTTTCTGATTATTAAAAATATGTACTCATTACTTAAGTGTTGAAGTTCTCTAAATATGGAAGCACAGCAATAGCTTTTAAAGACTAGAGAGACGTACCTAGTTGTAAACCTAGCATGTAAGACAGGGGTGCCTGAACTTTTTGGGCCATGGGCCATGAGCCGGTCACGTGGTTCATCAGGCCGGTCTCATGGTTCGTCCCAACAGAAGCAGAAGTAAAATATGTCTTGCAATCTGTTTTGCAACAGATATGTAGGATGAGATAGATTTTAGGCTGTTTTTTTGTCTGCTTAAACCAGAGGTGCCCAAAGTATGGCCCATGGCCCGGATCTGGCCCCCGATGCCAATTCATTCCGCTCATGCTGCCCTCACCGCTTCCGGAAGCTGAAGTAAAACACACACATATGGGCACATTTTACTTCTGCTTCTGGGAGTGACGAGGGCGTCGTCGGGTGGATGAATTGGCGGGAGGGGCTGGATGCGGCCCGTGGGCCGTACTTTGGGCACCCCTGATGTAAGATATTAGTCTGTTTTCCTGCTGAAATGGTAATGAAGCCAAGTGTGTTCACATATGTTGTGTAGTAGAAAGTTGTGGAGGGGAAGATAGTGTGAATATGATCTGACGACAGTGTGATCTGACTACTAAGTATTGCTATGCCAATAATGGTTATTCTAGATATTTATTCATTGCAATAGTATCCCACCCATTTCCAGGGAGTTCAGATCTGTAAACATCATCCCCCCCCCCTCCTCACAAAAATCCTTTGAGGAAGTTATGCTGAAGTTCAATGGCTGACTCACCTATATCATTATGGAGGATGCACCCTATCCAGTAAATAATTGGTGGTGTGGTTAGGTTCAGATTGCCGTAATTAGCCCTGCTCTCTGAACTTAATTGTTGGTGGATTGTAACAGAAATGGAGAAAAAAAAATTGCCCTCACAAAAACCTGAACTGAGCATTGCAGAACACCTTATAGATGAGAAAACCCAACTTTCCTTTTTACGCAAAGAAACAGTTCTCACCCTTAAAAATTAAATAATAATGAAATATTGATATTTTAAAGGAATAAGCTAAATCTCTCTGCAAAGTCAAGAGATATGGTCAGTTTGGCTTCTTAAAAACAATACTAAAAATATCAGAATCCCCCCCCCCCCCAGGTTCTTTCTGAGAGACCTTGGGATTAAAAAGATGGTACTAAACAGTAAATTGTAAATAAATGACTTCTAAAACTTTGAATTTATTTCGTTGCAGACTTTGTATTATTATCTAAGATGCCAAAAGTCAGCATCAATGTTGCTACTGCTGACCCACTTTCATGGTACTAGGTGCAGATCACAGATTGCCTTACTGCACCTTTTCATTATGGTAAAGGTTTCCCTTGCTCGAAAGCCATTCGTATCCGACCCTAGGGTTCAGTGCTCATCTCTATTTCAAAGCCGAAGAGCCAGCGTTGTCTGCTTCTGCAGACGTTTCCTTGGTCATGTGGCAGGCATGACTAGACACCGGAGCTCATGGAATGCTGTTACCTTCCCACCGAAGTGTTCCCTATTTATCTACAGTACTTGCAATTTCTTGCTTTCGAACTGCTAGGTTGGCAGGGGCTGGGACAAAGACGGGAGCTCATTCCGTCCTGCAGTACTCAGGAATCGAACTGCTGACCTTCCGCCTCCCAGTCAGCATCTTAGCCACTTGATGTTTTCAGACTTGTAGGCTTGTGCAGCAGGTTTTCTCACCCGTTTTGTTATAGACCTTTAAGAAATATATGAAGAATTCCATAAAACAATCTGATTTTGGGCTTGCTACAGTGCAAGTGAGTGAAGTATAAGTACAGTACTAACCGAAAGTAAAGTAAAAGGCCAAATTATTTCAAGGAGTTGTAACAAGGAATTGTAAAAATATTGAAAGAACATATTGATTTAATGTATTTCTTCACAGCACATGGCTAAACTGTAGAATTAACTAGCAAAACACGCATTGATAGCTGCTAACTAGGGCAGTTTTAAAAGAGTATGGGACATATTTATGAAGGATAACACTATGAATGACTACTACTCATTATGGCTTTATCTCAGTGGCCAGAATCCTGGAAGCTACAGTGTTTCCCCGAAAATAATACATACCCATAAAATAAGCCGTAGCAGGATTTCTAAGCATTTGTGCGATATAAGCCATACCCTGAAAATACGACATAGCAATAGGCGTGGCGTGGCAAATGGGCTCTGCGCATGCGCAAAGGGTTCTGTGCATATGTAGAGGAGTTCTGCGCATGCGCAGAGGGGTGGACCTCCGGGTTTGGAGAGTTATGACAATGTTCCAGAAGAACATAATAAAAATAAGACATCCCCTGAAAATAAGCCATAGTGTGTCTTCTTGAGGAAAAATAAATATAAGACAGTGTCTTATTTTCGGGAAAACACGGTAGATGTTACAGTAGCAGTAGTATACATTATTTGGATTAGTCACATGCCTTTGCAGGTGACATATAGAAAACACTGAAATAGCAGTACTTTCTTGGGATCTAGGATCACTGCAGATGGTGACTACAGCCATGAAATAAAGAGGTGACTGATTCTAGGGAGACAAGCCATGAGAAACCTGGGGAACATAGTTAAAAGTAGAGACATTATCTTGCAAACAAAAATCCGTATAGTCAAAGCAATGGTATTCCCTGTGGTAATGTATGGTTGCGAGAGCTGGATCATTAGGAAGGCTGAGCACAGAAGAATAGACACCTTTGAGATGTGGTGTTGGAGGAGAGTTTTGAGAGTACCCTGGACAGCAAGGAGAAGAAATAAGTCAATCTTGAAAGAAATCAGTCCTGACTGCTCCTTAGAAGGTCAAATAGTAAAGATGAAGCTGAAGTACTTTGGACACCAAATGAGAAGAGAGGATTCACTTGAGAAAGCCTTGATGCTGGGAAAGGTGGAGGGCAAAAGAAAAAGGGGACGGCCAAGGATGAGATGGCTGGATGGCATTGTGGACGCAGCGGGCACCGAGCTGAGCGGGCTGAGGAGGATGGTGGAGGACAGGGGTGCCTGGAGTTCAATGGTCCATAGGGTCGCAAAGGGTCGGAATTGACTGTGCGATTGAACAACAACAAAGCAGTAGCAATTATACTCATATACCGTCCCATAGCACTTCATGCACTCTAGGCCCGGGGTCAGCAAACTTGGCTCTCCAAATGTTCTTGGACTTCAATTACCAGAAGCTGAAGGCACTACACCTGCTGATCAGGGCTTCTGGGCATTGAAGTTCAAGAACATCTGTAGAGTGAAGCTTGCTGACCCCTGGATTAGGTGATCCATGAGTTAATTAGCATTTTGCTCCCAACATGCTGGGTACTCATTTTGCCAACCTTGGAAGGATGAGTAAACCTTGCACCATGTCAGGATTGAATTTACATTGTTTTGGCTGCACTGTAGCAGTTTAACCCCTCTGCACCATCAGGGCTCTGATAAATATCACTATACAATTTGAATCTTGATATATGCTCGTAGATCATAGCCAGCAAATCTGCTGGCAGAAGGGGATTATGCTTAAACAGATATTTTTTGCTGGTTTAAGAGAATTTCTGCTAGTATGATGGGATTTCTGGTGGTAGAAGAGGTTTCTGTTTGTTCCAAACTCCTATAGCCAATTCATTTTTGGAGGTAGAATTCCATGAGATATAGGAAAGGGACACTGTAAGTCGCCTTTGAAAATTTAGAAAGAGAGTTAAGGGGGAAGAGATAATATGTCTTCGTCACCATCCATGTATTTGTATTATTTTTTTACTTTAATAAAATTACAAACAAAAATATACACAAACATATATAATAACAATATATATGTGTTTCCTCAACCTGTGGGACTTTAGAAAATGTTATGCAATTCTTTTCTATATTCTTGAATTGTACTTAACTGCAGTGGTTCAAGTGCCTAAGACGCTGACTGGGAGGCGGAAGGTCAGCAGTTCGATTCCCGAGTACTGCAGGACGGAATGAGCTCCCATCTTTGTCCCAGCTCCTGCCAACCTAGCAGTTCGAAAGCAAGAAATTGCAAGTAGATAAATAGGATCCACTTCGGTGGGAAGGTAACAGCGTTCTGTGCACTTCGGTGTCTAGTCATGCCTGCCACATGACCACAGAAACGTCTGCAACAGCAGACAGCGCTGGCTCTTCGGCTTTGAAACAGATGAGCACTGCACCCTAGAGTCGGATACGACTGGCTTTCGAGCAAGGGAAACCTTTACCTTTACTTTACTCACTTGCCCCTTCCCTCCAAAAGGATAAGACATCCTTTTCTGGCCTTTTCTCTTTTCCTTTCAATAACACATAATCTAAGAATTATCCTCATATATCTTTAAACTTGCTTTCTTTCACTAATCCCTCTTTTACTTTAAATTTCACATGTTAATTTATCATCCCTGTATTTTGCAGTAGTGCTTTTTCAAATATCTCTCACATTTCCTTTCTTTAAATCCTGATTCTCTAAATACAATGCATGCCCTGTAAATCTTGTTGGGGTTGACAGTGAAGCTCTTTGGATATTCGGCTGTCAGTAGTTCTTTTAAAAAGCATGTATTGTTTAAAGAAATTTATTTCTTCAAAGAGACCTGGAGCTTGGAGCTGGATTCACAAAACCGAAGCTAATCTTTCTTTTTCGGTCACAATTCTTGGCAGATTTATAAGCGTATGTGTTATATATGGTTCATGTCACAGGGTAACTCATGTAATTCATGTTCTAGGCGCAGTGTTTCTCAACCTTTGGTTTTTGGACTTCAATTCCCAGAAGCCTAGGTCAATTCCCCAAAGCACTGATCAGCCAATGGACTGACTTTGGCCTCTGAGAATTGAGGTCCCCCTGTGGGTTGTGTGCCCCACATTGGGAACAACTGTCCTACGGTCAAGGTGTCTACATCTGAAGAATAAACCACGTGGGAATGTGAAAATTGTTGATTCCACTGCATTTATCTCAAGCACCTCTGAATTTTTTTTTCCATCCTTGTTCAGCTTTAAATTGTGAAACGTTTGATTTGGACCACCACCACCCTGGACAAATTTTTCTTAATATGCATATCCTCCTTTACATTACATATTGACTCTCAGGCCTTCCCATTGTTTGGAATGTCTTTCTGAAATACTGCTTTGTTTAAAAATAATCGCACCTTTTTTTATCCTTTCATATTTTACAAAGTGTATGTACTTAATTTCCCCGAAGTACTTTATACATCTGAGAAATCTACAAATTCTGAAGGTGAGGGTGTGTTTTGTCTTCAGTGATTCGTGGGAGGTATGAAAAGGTCACTTTGTTTATGATTACAGAATTGGAGTGAACATATCAGAACTGCCATTGGAATAACATTCAGGCAAACATTTATGCCTTCACTGAACATAGCCTGTCGCCTCAGTCCTCCCTCCAGTAGCTTTACATCTGCCATGAGGTGTCAGGCGTTTGTTTTAGAACCAGCAGTCTAGGTCAGTGGTGGCAAACCTATGGCACACATGTCAGATGTGGCACTCCCAGGCCTTTCTGTTAGCATGCGCGACATCACCCCAGCACAGAGTTCGCTCTGCCCAGCAGCCTAATGGGAGCGCTCCCCCAAGCATAGATTTCACCCACCTCTCTGTCCAGCAGCCCAATGGGCGCGCTTCCTTCCTCCCTCAGCACAGAGTTTGCCCCACCCCACTGCCCAGCAGCCCAATGGGAGTACTTCCTCCCTCCCCAAGCATAGAGTTCACCCGTCCTACAAATATTTAATAGGAATACATCCCCGCAAATATGTTATGGGAAACATTTCAATATGTGCTGATTTTTCATTTGTTAATTTTGGTTTGCTGTTGTTTTCAGTGGTTGCAGGAGACTTTTGTCTTCAGACTTGTATGATGATTAGGTCCAGCGCATAGTCTACTAAATGGAGAGATTGGCACAGCATAAAAACTGATCTAAGACAGGGGTGCCGAAACCTTTTGGGCTGCGGGCCGATCACCTGGTTCAGGGAGCCGGTTACTAAGCCTCGGGGGCCAGATGTGGCCCCGATGCCAATTCATCCGGCCCACGAAGCCCTCATTGCTCCTGGAAGCGGAAGTAAAACACACCCATATGGGTGTGTTTTACTTCCCCTTCTAGGAGCAATGAGGGCTTCATGGCCCGGAAGAATTGGCATTGGGGGCCACATCCGACCCCCAGGCTGTAGTTTGAGGACCACTGAAAACATGCTTAGTGTATTTTAAATGATTTTCTTCAGAACATAGCAGGCAACCCTTTTTTTAAACAAAGAGAATGTACTTTTACATCCTAAACCAGTCCCTTATAAACCAGCAATTCATTATTTTAGCAGCCATTCCAAAGAAGTTCACTGTCTGTGCTTTTGAAGAAAGAAAAAAGAAATTGGTACTTTACTGCTTGTGGTTTAAGCGACATATTCTGCTAACCGTGCTACATGACCAGACATGTATTGGGTTTAAGCTACATCTTTTTTTCCCTTTACATATAAGATTATGTTGGCTAAATTCATGGTGCAGTCAGCACTGGAATTGTAGATTTAAAAGAGAACAAAGTACTATTTTTATACATATTTTATTGTGGCTTGCAAAAAGACAACACAAAAGTTAAAGCCTAGGGTGTTATTTTGTAATTCATGGTGTTTAACTGAAATACATGGACATTTTAAACTACCTACCTTTTTCAAAGGAAGTATCAATGGCCCACCTGCTGTCAGCACACAGTAAGGAAGTATGAAAAATGAAAGATGTAGATGAATTTTCATTAGATTATTGCTTTGAGTAAAATGCATGCATCAGACTCTTTGTCTTGCATGCTCAACTGGAACATAATGCAATTTTTGAAGTGTGCCTATTGGCACAAAAGATCCGCACATTCTTATTTATTATAGCAATATTTATTATAGTGTTTCTTATTTGAACACAGCCTATTCAAAAGCACTATGAAATATGTCAATGAAAACAGATAATCAGGAAATTGCAACAATGAACTTTTCCCAATGTCTTTTTCAGGCATTTTCCTAAACACAAGTAGGCTAAATGGATGGCGAGGAAAGAGACAAAAAGGATTCCAGAAAGTTTTGTAATGCACTGGCGATTAGGATCAATCAGCACTGAGGTTTAAGTACATACCCACGTCCCCATCATGCTTTTCCTTAGGACACAAGCAATTATGGAGAACTAAAGTTTCACTTAGGACTGAAGTGGCCTAGTGGTTAAGACACTGAACTTGATGACTAGAAGGTCAGCAGTTCAAGACCCAAGTGCTGCACGACAGAGTAATCTGTTTCTGTCCCAGCTCCTGCCAACCTATCAGTTCGAAAACAAGAAATTGCAAGTAGATAAATAGGTAGCATTTTGGTGGGAAGGTAAGCAGAGTTCCGTGCATTCCAGTGTCTAGTCACGCCTGCCGCATGTTCACGGAAATGTCTGTAAATGCAGACAGCACTGACTCTGGCTGCAAAGGGAGATTAATCCTAAAGAAGGGGTTCACAACCTACCGCCTGCAAGCCAAACCCAGCCCATGGCACCATTTCATGTGGCCCGCTGCCCTTGTTCTCACTGTTGCTGGAAACAGCAAAAAATGTTGCAAATACACCCGTCGCTGTCGTAAACACTTTTACAACAGATGTGGATGCGGTTTGCAGCAGCGCTTACGGTGGGGGAACCATGTGTCCAGCCCCCATTCAGCTGTCTGAGGGGGCATGGTCTGACCCACGGCAGGAAAATGTTGAGAACCCCTGTCTTAAAGTCAGATACGACTGGCTTTCGAGCAAGGGTGACCTTTTAAAGTTTCACCTGTGTTTAAAAATAATTCCTTTCCTTTGCAAAATATGAGTTGAATGATTATCATTCCGCAGGCAGAAATGTCTGCAAAAACTTGCAAGTGATTAGCAGGGTAGAAGAAATGTCAAACATTATCAGTGGCTACAAAATATTGGCTCAGAGGGAAATAAATTTGTTAGCTGGTTGAATGTAGCCCGTTGAAAAGGGAGGGCATGGTCACAACAGTTCAGAAAGATCCAGAATATTACTGGTCACCTGAGCAGCATAAATTAACTGAGAGAAAGGATGGCGGGTCAGGGTCAGAAAGGAAGACTGTTGTATTTTTCTCCCTGACAGAAGAGGGTGGAAGAAGAAATCTAAGATGAGCAAGGAGAACCATTTTATTTTTTGAATAGGTCATTTCTCGGTTTGAATTAAGCCACTTTTAAAGTGATCCCAGGGATAGAAGTAAGCTTCGTCCACAGAAATCGGTGGAACAAAAATGCAAATATAGCTGTTTCCCTTCATCCCTAAAACATTTCACCAAAGAAAATAGTTCCTGCTTTTTATAATTTGTTTTTTTTTGTCACATGTGTAACATTTTAAAAAGTCAGCGACAGCATATGCCTGCAGATATATATTTCAGCGCATGGCGTTAATTGTTCCCGTGAGTAAGCTTAGGAGGGGTTGTGGTTGATTACAGGTTGGCTCGGTTCACGCTGAATACCCCAAGTGAAAGATCAGATTCTGAGTGATTTGCAAGAACACTGCAGTGTTGGTGAAGGGTAATAGATCTTTATTGCTGGTTGGCGATTATGCTGCAGCTGATAGATTAACAGCCCTACGGTGTTGTCCTTTGGATATATGCTCACATTGCAGATAGCTCTAAGAGTAAGGTGCAGTAATTCGGCACTGCAGTTTGTCCTTCTTTTGTGTCCAGTTGATCTGGTGTAAGAAAGATTAGCCAGCAAGCCAAGTTTGCCCTTAGTATGCCCGATTGTGGTTCAAAAAATGTAAAAATTATTCACAATCTTCCAGGAGGCTCTTTCTGTCTCACCCTTATGGGAAAAGTTGGGGGCAGTAGCTCAGGGCAGTCCTGTGTTGTCCACAGTTAGAGTAGTAGAGTCATTCTCGCTTGAAAAATTGCCATGGTTGCAATAATGATCTGTTGGCTTTTGTATTGCCCTGTCAAGACTTTTCCTTGGCTATACTGTATGTAAAACTTTGCTGCATGCAAAACTGCATCATCTATTAATTCAAAATGTATATAAATTAAGACCTAAGTGAGAGCAAGGATTTTTGAGTAGGTTGGAGCAGTTTGGTAGCAACCTTTTTTCTGACCTTAATCCCAGAATCGATTAACGTGTCTACACCAGTGATGCACTGCAGCATTTTCTTGCAATGTCCTACAACAGTGATGGTGAACCTTGGCACTCCAGCTGTTCTTGAACTTCAATTCCCAGAAGTCCTGATCAGCAGGAGTGCTGACTTGGACTTCTGGTAATTGACGTCCAAGAATACCTGGAATGCCAAGGTTCACCATGGTCCTACAAGTTAAGTTAATGCGTGAGAAATGTTTAGCTAGGATTGGAAGCTTTTTTCAGTGAAAGACAGAAAAGAAATAAGCTAAACAAACAAAGTTAAATAGATTTGCGTGTGTGTGTGTGTGTGTGTGTGTGTGTGTGTGTGTGTGTGTGTGTGTGTGTGTTTACCCCTGAAAGAGAAGAGGAAAGAGCATGCAAACATAATGGCTAAAATCCTGTTGATTTGCATAATCTGATTATGCATAATCTTATTATATAATCATTTTAGTTATTAGTTGTGCTAATGCAGGCATGTTGTGCAATAGAGATCGCACAATCTACTGTACAATCAAATTGTTCAATGCAGTCTGCCTAGGTGAAAGGGTTTGTATAAATCTGAAAGTGTAAATTTACATTATGCAAATTTGTACAGAATTTCAGCTAGATTTTCTTTTTCATATTTGTGCTGTATTCTAGTACAGTAATACCTCGTACAACATCCAAGCTTGATTTCACAAGTTTGGATGTTATACGATTTCTGACGTTGTCCGATGCATGCATTGGATAATGCAAAAAACCCCAAAAATGCCTGCCTCTGGTAGGGTCAGGGGCCCTAAGCCGCGCTGTTTCTGACGTCCCCCAACCAGCCCGCGTGGTGGGGCAAGGCAAAACCTGTAGCCAAAGAAGGAGTCGTCCCCCCCTGGCATTTTGCCTTGCCCCACCGCCCGGGCAGGTCAGGGGGCATCGGCAGCAGCTTGGATCAGGGCCCCCAAGCCTCGCAGAGGCAGCACGAGCAGCGGAAAGCCCAAAATAAGGGGGGGGAACCTCCATCATGATGGGTTTTTTGCCCATTTAAAAAAAGATGAAGTTTTCTCCTACCTTCGTGCAGCCTCTGTGAGGTTTGGAGGACCTTTTTCGGGCGATTGCCACCTTCCTCGGACGTCCCTGGGCTGCACAGGAGCTGAAAAAAGTTGTGGCCGCCATTTTCTTTTTTGTGTTTTTTGGACTTCATTTCCCAGAAGCCCAAGCACACTGTAAAACAAAATGACCACCGCATGCATTTTTACAGTTTGCTTGGGCTTCTGGGAATTGAAGTACAAAAAATAAAACAAAAAATAAAATGGCAACCGCAACTTTTTCCAGCTCCTGTGCAGCAATCGCCCGAAAAAGGTCCTCCAAACCTCACAGAGGCTGCATGAATGTAGGAGAAAATCTCATCCTTTTTTAAATGGGCGAAAAAAACTCCGTTGTGACGGAGGTCCCCCACTCCCCTTTGGGCTTTCCGCTGCCCGTGCTGCCTATGTGAGGCTCAGAGGGCCTGATCCACGCTGTTTCCAACGTCCCCTGACCTGCCCAGGCCGGGTGGGCAAGGCAAAACGCCAGGGGGGGGGGAACTCCTTCGGCTACAGGTTTTGCCTTGCCCCACCACCCGGGCAGGTCAGGGGACGTCGGAAACAGCATGGATGGAGGGCTCCTGAGTCTCACAGAGGCGGCAACAGGTGGATTTGCACTCACCCGCCGCTGCTCCAGGCAGGGAGCACCGAAAAACGATGCATCACATAACGTCTAAAGGTCGTTATCCGATGCAGTGTTTTTCTCGAAATAGCTGGACGTTATTCGATTTGGACGTTGCATGAATCGGACGTTGTACGAGGTATTACTGTATTCCAACATGTTCTATATTCTTTGTAACATAATGCCAGATCTTTTTGAAGAAGGCTACCTAATACATAAAAGGAAAATCAGTCTTACAGTATGAGTTTTTGCATATATATTTTTTGCAAAGTGTAATCTTTAATACACTTGACTTGAGAGATAATCCAAAGAAATCGTGGATATTGCATAAGAGCTGAAATATTCTTGAAGCTAATGAAATACTGAATAGAATAATCTTAGATGATATTTTAGAATTAGATAGGTTAGTGACTAAATGAGGTCTCCAGGAATGGTTTCTAGTCTTTATTTTGAATGGGCTGTGGTGAAGAAGTATGAAGAATGTTTGAAGCAGCCCTCCCCTTTCTTCTATTTATTTGAAATTTGAAAGCAGACCACTCAAACTCATTCAAACAAGTGTCACAGGGTTTCTCTCACTATCATATCTTCCACTGCTTTGAATTTCTGCCATTCATTCTTGGCTTCACGCCTGGTTTCAAATGCAACAGTTGGGACAAAGGGTTTGGAGTACTCTAAAGTCCATTTATTTTTTCATTGTTCTTGAGATCATAGGTCAAACAAGAATGGTGGTTGGGGGTGGGGGCAGTATTGGGGAGAAGAAGGCATAGTTTTGAGGCATCAGTACTTTCTCAGAACCTTCAACAGGATACCATTTTCTTCTTGAGAACACATTCGAAAAGCAGTCTTTCAAACCCCAGGAAACATCTACTGTGTGTTAGAAAATAAGCTAAACATTTTTTTCTCTTACTGGAGTCTTCTGGTTTTTCTCAGGAAAATTGGCCCTTTGCAATAGAATAAGTATTCTAACAGAAATGCTGCAAAACTTTCCAGGCTGGTTCTCTGCACAGTCTGTGTTATAATTGCTGTTGGACAGAATCATGTTTTGTCATGGCAGCCAAATGAATAATATAGTATTAATCTGTTTTTGTTAATCCTGTTCTGTAATTAAATTCATATTTTATATAACTTTAATACCGGGTTTGAATTGGAAGGAGATTTAGGAAAACATGACTTGCTTTTTATAAGATAGTGTAGGATTATGAAATCAATACCGAACGAGGGGGTCAGTTCTCCACCACCTTGACTTGTTAACTTTAGCAAAATATATTCTCTTTTTATTCTTAGTTTGCCGGGGCAGTGGGGGGGGGGGGGGGGGAATAAGAGGATTCAAACTGGGTTTCCTGTGGTTTAGCTCTAATTCTATAGGCTGCACATTTTTTCTCCCCAAAATCCCCTCAGTAAGTGACCTTGTCAGACAAAAGCAGGTCATAATGGGAGGCAGCTCCAGGACAGTAGGTCATTTACAAGCAGCTGTTTGCTACTGTCAGAACAAAGCCAAATCAAAGTTGTATTAATGGGGTGTGACAGGCACAATGAGCAGTTTCCCAACTGTTGACTTTGGTTGCAGATGTGGTACCATGAGAGGAAGTGTGGGAAAGGGGCTAGTTTAGATACTTACACTAGAATCTTTAGACAGCATGCAGATGATCTTCTAAACCAGTGTTTCCCAGCCTTTGGTTTTTGGACCAGTTCCCAGAAGCCTAAGTCAATTTCCAAAAGCACTGGTCAGGCAATATACTGACAGGCTTCTGGGAATTGAAGTCCAAAAACCAAAGGTTGGGAAACACTGTTCTAAATCCAACATGGTTGTAGTCAGTTTAAATGTACTTCAGTTCAAAGCTATACAGTATTGCCTATATGACTGGGATTTAGTTATTTCCAACTAGAATAATTTTAGTTAACAATGTCATGTGTCATATCTAAATTTCACTACATGTGTTTTCCAATCTTGAACTGGTATCCAAAATCCTAATATGAAACACTGCATACACAAGGGAAAGCAAGCAAACTGTTTCCACAATTTCATCATCTATTGCATGTACTGGATATGAGTTTGTGTGCACAACTGAGCACTTGACTGGAGTATGCTCAAGTAAATGACAGACCATTGGCTCAATCACATACCAATTTATACAATTTCAATTTTATTTTTTTAAAATTGTTTTTTGGGGGGAGGGCGCGCACGCGGCATTTTGACTTTCAAGCTTGTGAAAATTCATAATATTCCAAAAAGTTTTAATATTAATTTCTTTAAAACATTCTTTGATTTTACTTTCTTAAAAGTGTGTGTATGTAATCTAAACTGCATAGTATATTATATTGACGTTTGGATGCATGAAATTCTTCCTGCTGGTAGATTAGTACACTCACTGTCTCTTTTTAAACATTTGAAATGTAAAACTGGGAATACAGGTTGCCCCCTATATCCACTTAGTTCAGTATCCACAATTTCAGTTATCTGCAGGTCTAAAAATTAAAAAAATCACCCCAAAAACATGTATTTGTATTTCTTTGGTGCATTACCAGAGGTTGCCACTAGAGGCTACTGTCTGCAATATGAAAATAAGGGTTTGCTGTTATCTGCAGTTTCAGGAATCTGTGGTAGATCTCGAAATATATTCCCCTTGGATACATGGGTGACCTGTATAAGTATGCACATAGTCACCTTCCCCCATTCTGTGGGGCTCATGAACATGTTCCTCTGGTTCTGCCTCTGATCATATAGGAAATTTATTCAGAAGACATTTGTAGTACTGTATTTAAAAATGTTTGGAATTTGAACATGGTGGTATAGGTGATATTTCTGTGGGCCAAGCCTTGGTTATTTTTAAAATTAATATTCCTCTCCTTTTCTTCACTGAATTAAAAAGAAAGCAAATATAGTTTTCATGCAATGCATTCTCTCATTCCTGACTTCTGAAAGCCAATTTTGTTGTTGGTAATTGCCACAAAATGTTTCTTGCAGAGAAGTGAAACAAACTGATTGCAGCATTCAGAACTACCTGATCTTGAACAGGTGCAGTGCATTTCATAAACATCTGTCTATTTCATTGGAAATTATCCTTTCTTAGCAAGTATATTCCCCCCTGCCCTTTTGCCTTTATCCTTGTGCTCATAGGTAGCTTATAAATTTATTTAAAGATTGTTGTGTCTGTTTGTGCCGTTCTGGATGCGTTATAAACAGCATGATGTGTGCGTGCTGTCTTTTCCCTCCTATCTCTTTTCATCTCTTATAAATGAATAAGCATAGTTAGTTTGGGTGGAAACGTTGTAAGAAGACACATACCAAACACCATGCACTCCAACGTTTATTGCATTTCATGCAGCGGAGCAAGGCTAAATGAAGGGAGAGTGACTTTATCTGTCCCAGAAGGGCACTATTCCCTGAGAAATATATGAGACAAAGTACCATATTGCTGTTATGAATTATAGTTTTAAAAGGAGCAAGGGGACGGCACTCAGATCCATGCACTTATTAGACATCTGGACATGTGTTCCGTTTCATTAATGATAACCAGCAAGACGCAGCCATTTATAAACACGCTAACATTGTTTCATGAATAAAAGAAATCTCATTATTAGACTTAAGGGAACAATTGAGTGATCCCTTCCAATGGCATAGTTCCTTTGACTTCAGTAGGAATGTACTTGTAGACACTGTCATTGGGTTGCATATTTCATTCTATCATATCTAGTGGGAAAATGTACTCTCAAAAATGCATAATTCAGTATGCTCTAAAACAGTGGTTCTCAACCTTTTTTTTTTTTGGCCATGCCCCACCTAAGCTTCTCTAAAATCCTGACCCACCCACCCAGTGACAGATAATTCTTGTTATTCAAAAAGTGAACTATTCACGTAGAGGAAGCCTAAAAGGCCATTAACTTGGTCTAAACAAGTTTGAATTGCCCCCCCACCCCCACCCCAATAAAAATAAAAAATTGGATTGGCCCATGTTGGGAACCACGGCTCTAAAATAATGTGTTTAATTTGAAGAAGACTGGTCAAAAATTAAAGTAATTTGTCATAATGACACCTTTGACCTATATTACAGATTTGCTTATTGCAATGGCTCTTAGTAACTCACTCAGCCCCAAATGAAGAAGAATTCTCTTTATGAAACCTGGAGTTTTCCTTGCCATTTGTTCAAACATTTTAGATCGCTGCCTTATTTTTACTAGTGTGTTTTGCTTAGTTTATTTAACCTCACAATCAAGAAATTGTTTTGCCATTGAGTCTTGTTTTTATCTTGTTATATTGTATTGTGATTAGCAAAGCATTTGAGGAGTAATGCAATTCTTATATCACCCCCTTCTCCCAGTGCTCAGTCAAAAACTGAATTTGGACCCAACTTGTGGGTCCCATTGGCTACCACCACCCACAAAAAGTCAGCCAGTAACAAATAATAATAGTAGCAGCAACAACAACAACAACAGCAGAGAAGCATGTGATATTTGAGTGAATATGTGTGTGTGTGAATGTAGGGGAATTCAATGGTTCACTTGTGACCACCACTTTGTTGCGCAACCATTTTGTGAATTATGAATCTCAATGCCTTGCAAGTGCCCCATTCTGTTTTCCATGACAATGGTATGAGGATAAGGTACTTATTTATTTATAGGAGGAAAAAGTATTACATTTATGGGATTACAGTGGCCTTTTTTTCTTTTTGTATAATGTCACTGAAGGATGTAATCTGTTTTATACTTTGGAAACTGAAATAGCTTTGATCACCTTGGTAGACAGTTTTCACAGCCCTTCAAGGTGTCCTGGTCCACGTCAGAACTAACAATTTTAGTTACCTGGAATATGTCTGGAAATCATTGTTCTACCTTACTTATCATAAGGTGAAGGTAAAGGTTGCCCTTGCTCGAAAGCCAGTTGTATCCAACTCTAAGGTTCAGTGCTCATCTCTGTTTACAGCCAAAGAGCCAGCACTGTCTACATCTGCAGACGTTTCTGTGGACATGTGGCAGGCATGCCTCAACACTGTTTACCTTCCCACTGAAGGTAGTAGCTATTTATCTACTTGCATTTTCTTGCTTTCGAACTGCTAGATTGGCAGGAGCAAAAAGTACACTGAATGGCAGAGCGGTATGAATACCAGAAAAAAGACAACCACTCAAGGAGCAAATCAAAGTTCTGTCTTTAAAGAATGCAGAACTTTGATTTGCTCCTTGAGTATTTGGTAAAGTATGAGCTTCATACAGTACTCCAAAATATCAAGATCCAAAAATCATGTCTTCAAATTGTCTTCAAAATTCATAGATAAATCAAGTGGAATTCTTCTTCTAATGTAAAAATCCAAGACAGTATCAGTGGTGATATGAATAATAATAATACAGGGGCAATGTAAAGACAAATCCAAAGTACATCAACTGTTCCGGTATAACCAGCCTTTCACATATAGCTTCCTCAGGTTAAAGATTCTGTAATATGCGTTGAAGAGCTTCTAAATGTGTGTTCTATTAGTGCTCAGAACGTTCAAAGGCAAGGGGTGCCGGGAGGAACATCACTGCCGTGCGCTCGGCCCCGGCGAGGGCAAAGAGGTCCTGCCGGCCACTCCATCGGCCGGCGTCCTGGGGCTCCCCCCTCGCCTAGGACTTAAAAGGCGAGGGGTGCCGGGAGGAACATCGCCGCCGCGCGCTCAGCCCCGGCGAGGGTGAAGAGGTCCTGCCGGCCACTCCATCGGCCAGCGTCCTGGGGCTCCCCCTCCCCTGGGACTTAAAAGGCAAGGGGTGCTGGGAGGAACATCGCCGCCGCGCGCTCGGCCCCGGCGAGGGCGAAGAGGTCCTGCCGGCCACTCCATCGGCCAGCGTCCTGGGGCTCCGCCCTCACCTAGGACTTAAAAGGCGAGGGGTGCCGAGAGGAACATTGCCACCGCACGCTCTGCCCCGGCGAGGGCGAAGAGGTCCTGCCGGCCACTTCATCGGCTGGCGTCCTGGGGCTCTGCCCTCCCCACTCGCCTAGGACTTAAAAGGCGAGGGGTGCCGGGAGGAACTTTGCCGCCACGCACCTGGCTCCTGGCGCATCTGGTACTTTGGTAATTTTGTTATATTACGTGATGTTTTCATCCTTTGTGATTCTATTGTAATTATTGATAAATTATTTTGATGTGGTGCTAATATTTGTATTATTTGTATTATTGTTGACTGTCTTGCCTTATACTGTATTTAGTTATAACATTGTATTTATTATTATAATTTGAATATTGTATCTTTATGTAAAACCTGTGGGGTGTCCCAGGGTCATTTATATGTTGTTAACTGCCCTGAGTCGGCCATGTGTTGAGTAGGGTGGGATATAAAATTGAATAAACGTAAACATAAACGTAAACATGAATTTTGAAGACAATTTGAAGACATGATTTTTGGATCTTGATATTTTGGAGTACTGTATGAAGCTAATACTTTACCAAATATATATTCTTTAAATACACATATTCTTTAAAGACACAGAACTTTGATTTGCTCCTTAGGTTGGCAGGTGCTGCAGCATTGGGGTCTCAAACTCCGACCTTCTAGTCATCAAATTCAGTGTCTTAACCAACTGAGCCACACCAGTCCCTGCTATACATATCTAGATGCCTGGGTTGTCCAGCCAGGGAGCTGCAACTCAGAAGAATCATAGGGCCTATTCGTGAGTAAGGCAGCCCATCGTTACAGTCCCTTTCTGATTGTACCAGTCAACAAATATTGCTTGTAGAAGGTTTGTTTGGAAGAAAAGTCACAAAAGAATCTTAATCCAGAGAATATTTTTGACCCTGGTCAGAAGGGAAATTGATAAAAATAAGGACTTGTACTCCCCTAGAAAATCTCAGGTTCTCAATTTGGTTTGTTTCTGGATGACTAGGTGGTGATTGCAGTCGGGAATGTTTTGCTTCCATTTAGGAATTGTGCCAGTTCTACTCATTTCTGGCATAAATCACTCTTGTATTTTCATCACGTGAGGATTACTGTACCATCCTTTGTATAGGAGTCTATCTTTAAGGAGTTCTGAAAAGCTGCAATTGGTTCTAAACATAGCAGCAAGAATCAAAGCCATTGTTACTTAATAATATTTCCATCCTGCACATCTGCACTGGTTACCATCCCAGGCTCATGTTCTCTCTGCACTTCTGGACCCATAAGAATGTTGAGGTTTTTTTCCTAAATAAATGTACAAAGTATACTAGAGGAAGTTTTGAAGTTGACTTTATTTGTTACTTATGTATTCTTTGTCTTTTGGAGGACAAAGATGGGGTAAAAAAATAAGCTTTTTTTGTTTTTCCTTCTCTTTAAACCAGGGTGAGACAAAATGTGGTCTTCTGGATGTTGATGGACATACAGTAAAAACCTGAGTTATAAAAAAAAATCGGTTGCCTGGCTGGCCTATTTCATAACTTGAATTTTTTCGTAACTCAAGGCATGCATTTATAAAAATGGAGAGATTTCCTATCTTCTGACTGCTTCTGTTTCCTTTTCTTACACTTCCGACGGTGTAGCCCGGGGTATTTCGTAACTCTTTTTCCCCCCATAAGTTGGGACCCCAGTTTACAACAAATAATTGTGTAAGTCAAAAAATTCGTATATCGAGGCATTCATGTCGGGGTTTTACTGTATTCAACATATTCTGTGAGGGATCCATAACCGAAGTGTCACAAACTGTTCACCTCTACTTTAGTTTAATTAAGTTTTTTGTTTTTTTGCTTTTGTAATGCTTTGTTACTGTGATATTTATACTTTTTGATACTGTGATTTGTGATGATTTGTGATGATGATATGCTAAAATGTTTTTGTATTGTGAACCTTGTGATTGTAACTGTATATGTTGTGTCTTTGTGAGCTGCCCAGAGTTGCTCTGCGAGTGGGTCGGCATACAAGTATAATAATAATAATAATAATAATAATAATAATAATAATAATAATAATAATAATAATAATAATAATAATAATAATAATAATAATAATAATAATAATAATAATAATAATATGAGGAGGAAGCTAACCCATGTGGCTTATAGAAGAATCCAAGCAAGCATTTTCAACCTGGATTCAAGCACCTGTAGACTATAGAGCCAGGAGATGAGAACTGGAGTCCCACTGTACCTCCAGGAAGGAGGGGTAAACTGAGATTACTTGGAGTATGTGGGGCTGTTGTAGTCACCTATCTTGTCACCTGTATGGCATTTCACAGCCTCCAGAGTCCCAAAGAAGGGGCTGCAAACTGTCCTTTACATCTAAAAAGCCTTGGAGAAATTTCTATAAAAAGTAGTAGCATTATCACTGTTATTGCTTTTAGCGTCTGAAATCCAGTTGTGTGGTTACACACAAAACTGTAACATTTGGAGTTGAGTTGATGTAAATTAAGGATCCGCTGTAGACATTTAATGTTGCACTCTAAGTCATGAGGCTCTGTGTGCTACATAGTGTCTGTGGAGATGTTTAAAATTAGGGCAATTTATCTTCAAAAATTGCACCTTTGGTATAACAGCACAACAGGATTTAACCAATCAAAATTATTGTTGCTATATTTAGCTTGAGAGGACCTTATAGGAAAGGGAGATAATTAATTAAAGGAGGAGTACGTACAGTAGACACAGGGTCTGTGTTGTTTATTAGTTGCAGAGGAACTGATTTTTGTTTTTTAGCCTGTGTTGAACTTCCGAGACAGCAGCTATGACTGACTGTGACTGCTGGCTGAGATTGCTCAAGGCAATTTTTGGATCCAGGTCAATCTTGATGGAACTAGGGTCTTACAGAGCCAAAACCTGACATATTATTTACTATTCCAGAATAATGGGGCTCCTAAAAATAGTGCTCATTTCTATGACAAACTGGAGAGAAGGAGACTTAAAAATGTACCAAGTGCTCAAGTAGGAGAAACCCTGAAATGTCAGACACGTGTAAACAGTTTATAAGTGCTCACTTTGAAAATATTGTTGTTTACTAACTTTTAAAACTGTTGAATCTGGAGTTGAATAGGATGGAGTCAGGGCCAATGTAAATGCCAAATGTAACATGACAGCCAGTAACATCCCAATGCTTTAACTTTCTTCATTTTGAAGGCTCTTTCAAAGATTGTCTGCACATGAAATTAATGGAAAGAGGATAAAGCAACAAATCCTGTGTATACAATGCCTATACATCATAAAAGAAGATAGTGTTCCAAAAATGTTTTAAGTGAATACAAGCCAACATTGGAGTTACATCCCAATGTCCCCCGTGGCAATTCCATATCCAAGGGGCAATAAAGTGCTTTTATGTTTAGTTTCTATTTGATTGTGATCTTGTCTCTTCACAGACAGCTAATCCTATCACTGTCACAATTTTGTACCATCTCTCCTTCCCCCCCCCATTTATTCGCCTGTTGCTAACATGATCCTATAAATGCCAGTAAGGATGAAATAGGTAACATAGTGTTTAAGTGCTCACTTTGAAAATATTGTTGTTTACTAACTTTTAAAACTGTTGAATCTGGAGTTGAATAGGATGGAGTCAGGGCCAATGTAAATGCCAAATGTAACATGACAGCCAGTAACATCCCAATGCTTTAACTTTCTTCATTTTGAAGGCTCTTTCAAAGATTGTCTGCACATGAAATTAATGGAAAGAGGATAAAGCAACAAATCCTGTGCATACAATGCCTATACATCATAAAAGAAGATAGTGTTCCAAAAATGTTTTAAGTGAATTGTTGTTGTTGTTCAGTCGCACAGTCGGTTCCGACCCTTTGCGACCCTATGGACCATTGTTCTCCAGGCATCTCTGTCCTCCACCATCCCCCTCAGCACTCCCAGTTCTGTGCCCATTGTGTCTACAATACCATCTAGCCATCTCATCTTTGGCCTCCCCCTTCTTCTTTTGCCCTCCACCTTTCCCAACATCAGGGCCTTCTCAAGTGAATCCTCCCTTCTCATTTGATGTCCAAAATACTTTAGCTTCGTCTTTACTATTAGCCCTTCCAATGAGCAGTCAATGTTGATTTCTTCTAAGATTGACCTATTTGTTCTCCTCGCTGTCCAGGGTACTCTCAAAACTCTCCTCCAACACCACATTTCAAAGGCATCTATTCTTCTGCGTTCAGCTTTCCTAATTGGCCAGCTCTCACATCCGTACATTACTACTGGGAATACCATTGCTTTGACTATTCTAATTTTTGTTTGCAATGTGATGTCTCTGCTTTTCACTATGTTCCCCAGGTTTCTCATGGCTTGTCTCCCAAGAATCAGTCGCCTTTTTATTTCATGGCTGCAATCCCCATCTGCCGTGATCTTTGATCCCAGGAAAGTAAAATCTGTCACTGCTTCTACTTCTTCCCCATCTATTTTCCAGGAACTGATTGGGCCTGTTGCCATTACCTTGGTTTTCTTGATATTGAGTCTCAAACCAGCTTTTGCACTCTCCTCCTTCAGCCCAATCAAGAGGTTCTTTAGGTCTTCCTCACTTTCTGCCATTAGGGTGGTATCGTCTGCATATCTCAGATTGTTTATGTTTCTCCCAGCAATTTTAATCCCATATTGTGATTCCTCCATCCCTGCATTTCGCATTATGTGCTCTGTGTATAGATTGAATAAGCAGGGTGATAAAATGCAGCCTTGTCTTACTCCTTTTCCTATTCCAAACCACTCTGTCATTCCATGTTCTGTCCTAACTGTTGCTTCTTGGTTCATGTACAGATTTCTCAGGAGGCATATGATGTGCTCTGGTATTCCCATCTCTTTAATTACTTGCCACATCTTGTTGTGGTCCACACAGTCAAATGCCTTAGTGTAATCAATGAAACAAAAGTAAACTTGTTTCTGGTATTCCTTTGTTTTCTCCATGATCCAACGTATGTTGGCAATGTGGTCTCTAGTCCCCCTGCCTCTTCTGAAACCGGCCTGCACCTCTGGTAGTTCTCTCTCCACATGTTGCTGAAGTCTGTCCTGTATTATCTTGAGCATCACCTTGCTGGCGTGTGGGATGAGTGCAATTGTTCGGTAATTTGAGCATTCTTTGGCGTTGCCCTTTTTTGGGATTGGGACGTATACTGATCTTTTCCAATCCTGTGGCCACTGTTTTGTTATCCAGATTTGCTGGCATATTGAGTGCAGTAATTTGACGCCATCATCTTTTAGCGCTTTGAAAAATTCGACTGGGATACCATCATATCCACTAGCTTTGTTTAGGGCCTTTCTAACTTCGCTCTCCAGGATGTCTGGCTCGAGTTCAGTTTTTTCATCATTGTGGTTAGCAGGAGTGTTGAGGTCCTTTTTGTAGAGTTCCTCTGTGTACTCTTTCCATCTTTTCTTTATCTCTTCTGCATCAGCTAGCTCTTTTCCGTCTTTGTCCCTTATCATGTTCATTTTTGCTTTAAATGTTCCCTTTATTTCCCCGATTTTTCTGAAGAGATCTCTAGTCCTGCCTCTTTTGTTGTTTTCCTCCATTTCTTTGCACTGTTCTTTTAGGTAGTTTTCCTTATCTCTCCTTGCTTTTCTTTGAAATTCTGTGTTCAGAAGGTTGTATTTTTTCTTTTCTCTTTTGACTTTTGCCTTCCTTCTTTCCTCTGCTATTTTAAGAGCCTCATCAGACAACCATTTTGCTTTCTTACGCTTCTTTTCTTTTGGTATGGTTTTCTTTGCTGCTTCCTGCATGATGTCCTTTATCTCTGTCCATAATTCTTCTGGCACTCTGTCTATTGCGTCCAGGCCATTATATCTGTTCATCACCTCCACCGTGTATTCTTTAGGGATGCTGTCTAGGTGATATCTGTCTGGTCTTCTTGTTTTCCCTATTTTCTTTAGTCTTAACCTGAATTTTGCGATCAGTAGGTTGTGATCTGAGCCACAGTCTGCTCCAGGTCTTGTTTTTGCTGATTGTATGGAGGTTCTCCATCTTTGGCTGCAGAGTATGTAGTCAATTTGGTTTCGGTGTTGGCCATCTGGTGATGTCCATGTGTAAAGTCGCCTCTTGTGTTGCTGGAAGAGAGTGTTTGCTATGACCAGTGCGTTCTCTTGGCAGAACTCTATCAATCTTTGCCCTGCTTCGTTCTGTACTCCAAGACCAAACTTGCCTGTTATTCCCTCCACTTTTTGATTTCCTACTTTGGCATTCCAGTCTCCTAATATAATTTGGACATCATTTCTTGGTGTCTGTTCTATGAGGTGTTCTAGGTCCTCATAGAACTGGTCCACTGTGGCTTCATCTGCGCTAGTGGTTGGTGCATAGACTTGGATTACAGTGATATTGAAAGGTTTGCCTTGAAATCTGACTGACATCATTCTGTCATTTTTGAGGTTATATCCCATTACTGCTTTTCTTACTCTCTTATTGACAATTATGGCTACTCCATTTCTTCTAAGGTTTTCTTGCCCACAGTAGTAGATATGATGGTTTCCAGAGCTGAATTCCCCCATCCCTGTCCATTTGAGCTCACTGATGCCCAAGATGTCAATGCTTATTCTTTCCATCTCACTTTTTACCACTTCCAGTTTTCCTTGGTTCATTGATCTCACATTCCATGTCCCTATGCAGTATTGCTCCTTACAACATTGCATTTCCCCTCCCCCCTTCCTGTCCCTCCCCTTTCTCCCCTCTGAGGTGTTAAGCATCCTGTATCACCTAGCCTGCCCTTTTGTTTTGCCTTTTGTTTTGGTCAATAGGGTTCTCTTGGCAAGGTTTATGGCGTGGTTGCCGGTGTCTGCGCCATTTTTCTCCCCTCATACATTTTATCACAGTTTTTTAGAGGTTTAAAACATTTAAGACAACATATTATCATGCATATTATCACACTTTAAAACACAGTCTCTATGTCAGTTTCTGTATTTAGTTAGTATAAAGTCTCTATGACAGTTTCTATATTAAGTCTTCTACATCTGCATATCAGATACTTATCCTTTGCCAGGGAATCTGAGTCTTGCCCCCTGCTTTTCCTTCTCTGCCCTCTTCCCGTCTTTCAGTTGGTCTTTTCTTGGCCAACAAGCCAACATTGAATACAATGTATCCAACATTGGAGTTACATCCCAATGTCCCCCGTGGCAATTCCATATCCAAGGGGCAATAAAGTGCTTTTATGTTTAGTTTCTATTTGATTGTGATCTTGTCTCTTCACAGACAGCTAATCCTATCACTGTCACAATTTTGTACCATCTCTCCTCCCCCCCCCCCCATTTATTCGCCTGTTGCTAACATGACATGATCCTATAAATGCCAGTAAGGATGAAATAGGTAACATAGTGTTTAGGATGTTGGAAAGTTACTCCATTTTGAGAGACAAAATGGTGCCTAATATCTCAGCCAAGAATTGTTGGTATAAGAATAAGCTGTGCAAATGAGGAACAAAAACTTCAGCGGGAACTGCACTGCACTTTTCTAACTTTTGTTCAATGAACTAGTTAACTACTAATGTTGTTTTCTGTGATGCAGAATGTCCCGTGAATTTGCGTTTCATCTTCCTTTCAATCAGTGGCTGTAACAATAATCAAAGAAATAGAGACCTAATTTTGCGGCAAATCATGCTGTTAACCTCATATGTTTTGTTATGTGAATTCCTTTGAGTTAATGGGCTTTCTCTTCCTGAAAATGGAGGACATTTTGTTCATTATTTTCCTTGAATAGTACTTGCTCACTACCACATGGTCACTTTCCAACTGATTTGTCTTGAAAAAGGAAATTAAATTATTATAGTGCCAAGGAGAGATGTTATAATGTGTCCCCTTCAAATTAACAGGCTGTTTTTTTTAAAAAAAGATTTTTGTGATTATAAAATAGCTCAATGTCACATAAAAGGTTAAAAGCTGATGTAAATGGCATCATGGGAACTTTTAAAAAATAAGGTCTCAGATGGTTTTTAGTTCTGTAGTTCTTGAATGCACACAGAATATAATTCTTCTCTTCAAGAAGGCATTTTATTACAGCTTGTCATATATGCCATGGTAACAAGAGCTTTTAATTAAAAATGCTTTAAAGGGCCAATCCTATGCATTCTTACCTGGGAGCAAACCCACTGAGCAAAATGAGAAATACTTTTAAATGAACATGATAGGTTTGTACTGTTAATTTGAAAGGTAACATTTTTGTGTTCTGAACCACATTTTGAAGTTGGTTCGTTCACCCTTAAATGTACTTCTGGAAATGCAGGGGGGGAGGCTACTGCAAACAATTGAAGGTATAATGGAAAGCACATCTAATTTGATTAGATTGTTATAATTCTGAGTCACTGCTTAAATAAAAATATATAATTCCATGTTTCTGAAATCATCTTCATCTATGGGGTTAAAAATAAAGTTGGAAAATACAATAACCTTGTATATGTTATGAATTGGGTTTTAGTGAATGCTTTGTTAATACATGGACATAAAAATGAGTATGATGATAATGACGACTAATTCCTGTGTATTTATTGGACGTAGGCAATAATTAGGGATTTTTCCCAGACAGCTTGCAATCTCAGGACTAACCTAGACATGATGGCAGCAGCCTCACATGTTTGAGAGAAGTGAGACTTTGAAAACAAATGTGGGAATGCAGGGAGAGAATCACTTGAACCTTCTGCATGCCCATCTTTTTCATTTTCAGCAGTTTGTCCCCTTTTGCCTTTAGTGGAAATGTATGTCTAAGCAATCTGTGCAGAGAGAGGATTTTGCATTCTTTATTCTTGCAGCCTTTTTATTTTACTATATCACCATTCGACCTTTTCTTATGCTATTGAAAAAATTCTGTTTAAATATACAGATTTGCCTCCATTTTGTTCAGGTAGCTTCCAAGTCTCAATGAAGAATAGTTACAGAAGCAAAATGGTATCCAGAAGAATACGGACAAATGGAATGATTAATGCACACTTAAACTTAGTTATTTTATATGGTGGAAGGAAAACTGAAGGGCAAGTCAAAAAGATTAAATAGAAACTAATTTACCGTTTACTTAGGAAAACACTAAATTCCTAATCACTGCTGAACATTTCAGGTCATAGAGAGGTGTGGCCTTCACAGTACTTTTTGCAGACTGTTAAATCATGTTATAGTTTTGTTTGTGTGTTTAGTGTTAAAAAAAACTATGTAAAGCTACAATGACTCCTAAGGTAATGGGAAAGTTAGATTACAAATTTCAAGATGGGAAGCAAACAGCAAGGCAAATTCTGCCCCAGAGTATTAAGCATCATTCTTCACATTACCTTCCATGGTGTAGTTTAAAACCAATAAATGAATACGGAGATGAGGAATTAGGGAAGGGATGAGAGGAATGTTGAAAGATACATAAATGATGTGCCCTGCCTCTGGACAAATGTACAAAAATGGATCAAGTCATGAGTTACTTTTTTAATCTGGGGCAACTATGGAACAGAGCAAGGAGCCACTATTCATCTAGAGTGGATCAATACCATAGTGGATTGCCCATATACAATTTGCCATTCGTAGGGATAGTGAGGGATTTCAAATAGGAGAATTGGAAATGGAAAGTGACGTGATAGATTTTTGTTGCTGGTACAAGCCAAGAAAGTGGCTTCATTTTGGCAGTCCAGGGTTTGATTGGGATATGAAAAAAGAAGTGGCCATGTATGTTTAATTGTGTGTGTGTGTGTGTGTGTACGCACACACGCACATGCACATGCACATACACTGCATTCTCCTTTATGTGCTTTATTTCAGGAATAGGCTAGCTTGATTTTGATAACATGTTATCAAGAAGTGATGGGTTTGCCTTACCACCTGTGTTAACTGTTGTCCTAAAAAAGAAAACACCTCAGTGAAAATGGTTAGATGCAATTCATGCTCAAGTGTTAAAATGAATGGAAAGTTGGAAAGCTTTGCAGGAGGGAAAGAGGAATGCTGAAGGCCTGGAGACAATGATTGATGGGCTCAGTGCTGTTCAAATAGATGATATACTGAAGATTTTAAAGCATTGACGAATCAAATTGACCACCTGGGAAACAATACAGATTAAGTAATATCAGGCTGGCAGGGTTTCCTACCATCAGGAGAGACTAAGGTACTTTCCCCCAGTGGATTATGAAAGTGCAGGTATGGATAGTTTTGAATTCTTTCTGCGGCATGTTGTTTATCTGGGGAAACTAGTAAGATGGTACCTGGTGTGATGCTTGTGGATTGTGAAGCCCTGAAAAAAGAGGAAAGAGCAGACTGATGTAGAAAACTGAATTGTCCCCAGGTTCGAGGTTTCTAAGGCAAGGCAGGAGGTGCAAAAAGAATGAGAGAGTCATTGCAAATTGAGGGACAAAATTGTAGGTTTGTTTTTTATTAAGTGCAGAGGAAAGATAATTCTGTCCACAGGAGGCAACAATCAACAGAAAAAGAGAGTGGCATACTTGTAGTCCAAATGCAGAATGAATTGTTTCTGAGGACACTCCTGTAGCATAGCATCTGATCATTATACTTCTTGTAGAAGCTACTAGCAATGACAGTTTGCAGGTTAACTGAAGTGCTGGTATTCATCTTTGCAATTATCCATAATTATCCCATCATCATAGTTGCTCATGTTGCTTTTAATCAGAAGGTGTGGACTCCATTTTCATTGTTCTGGATTCCCCCCCTGTTCTGTATAAGTGGCTCCACTAGTAATTTGTGAAGAGGCATTTAGATTCTGATGTGTTTTGGTAGTGGCTACACATAATGGGAAGGAACAGGAATGCCTGTGTATTAAAACCCAATCTCAGTAAGGATATTATATTATGTGCTGTGAGGTCAGAACTGACTTATAGCAACCTTGGTATGGCTTTCTAAGTAAGTGAGATGATTAAGGAGTAGTTTTAGACATTCCATTATCCTTAGTAAGAATCCATGGCTGAGGGAGATTTGAACTCAGGCTTCCTGAGTCCTAATCCATCCCTTTATCCACTACTTCGTAATATAAATAATAGGTATAATAAACCACATTGGGTGTGCAAAAAGAAAGTTCAGCTGTTTTTCACATTCCACCCCATGGCATGACTTTGATTCTGGGTTCTCTGACATTGTGCCTTTCAACAGATGAGATGAATTGGGACAACCCATACGGTTCTATGGCAAATAATAGAAGAGTTCAATGTACAATCAAATAGTTGCGTGAATTGTTTCTCTGTGCTGAGGTTTCCTTCCCTTTCACATAGTGTTGTGGGTTGTGGACTTTTAGAAAATTCATAACCTAATCTAGTTCACATCCGTAGCTGGTTAGGCATATAAAATCCTTGTCTCCCCTATTAGCCTCCCCCCACCCCACAACAGAAAGTGAATATGCTGCATTTCATGGGGTTGTGGGTTTACAAATTATAACAACAGAGTCCTGCTTGTGAAAGGAATACATGATTCCTAAAATAAAGATAAAGGTCTCCCTTCCATGAAAGCCAGTTGCATTCATCTCTAGGGGATGGTGCTCATCTCTGTGTGCCACCATAGGACCAGCAGTGTCTGTGCCTGCAGACATTTCTTTGATCATGTCTCAGGCATAACTAAATGCCAGAGTGCACAGAATGCTGTTACCTTTCCTGCTGAAGTAGTACTTATTTATCTACATGCAATTTCTTGCTTTTGAACTGCTAGATTGGCAGGAGCTGAAACAATCTGACATGCAGCACTTGGGTCTTCAACTGCTGAGCTGCTGAGCTTCTGGTTGTCAACCTCAGTGTCTTAACCACTAAGCCACCACAACCATTCCCTAAAATATTACAAAATGGTAAAGGAGCTTACTTGAGCCAGGTGGAACCTCCACTCGTTTACAACACCCACGGGTGCATTTATGGCAGCATTATACATATGTGTGGCTGTGTTATATAAACATGTGTGGGCGTGTTTTGCTTCCAGGAGCGGCGTGGTCAGCACCGGCCGGGTGATTTGGTAGTGTGGGTCATAGTTTAGCCACCTGTGCTCCAGATCATCAATCTCTCAACCCCCCCCCCCCCCACTAGCCAGTTCAGTGTTGTTTGGTTTGCCTAGTCACACATTTGCAGAATAGTTCCTTGCTAGCTGAAAAGTATTTTCTTTTCAGGTTCAGTAACAATAAACAAATGTTTAAGCTGTCACTAGAGTAATTGTGGTAAAATCGTGACATTTGCCTGGCTTTCTTTATTGTGGTACTTGACTCAAGGGATAGCTCATACACTGTTGGTATGGGTCTGTACATATCACAAGGTCTGGCATGCAGAGATTCAGTGCATAAAAAAGAATAGCGAATTCTCCTGTCTGTTTTGTACTTTTCCATCCCTAGCTTTGACAATGGGCAAATAGAATGGCACTCTATGAAATGTGCTAGTACTTCTGGCCTATCACACCCTGGAAGGAATTTTTTTTCCAGTAGTAATTTTATGTCTCCCTTGGTAACTGCCTCTTCTTCCCGTTTTGTGACTTTGATATTCAGAAATTGTGACAGTTACAGAAGTGGGGTGTACAAATGTTCCAAAAAGGACAGACTATATTCTCTACACTTGTTTGCTAAGATGCTTATGCAGTGCTTTTCATTGTGATCATCAGCGGAGAGCAAGGAAGGAAAAATATGAGATGGATTCCAAATAGAAATGCCAGACAAGTCTGCTTCTGGTTTGGAAGCAGTGGCTTTACAGAACTGTGAGAATTCAGTTTCTGTGTGAAGGTTTGTGGCAACTTGTTGCGCTCCCTGCCTTTCGAAAACTACTTTAGGCATTTTATTTGTTAAAAAAGTAGTTGGTTGGGTTTATTTTTATGGATGCACTTAGTCAATACTTTGTAATCTGTTGAACACTGAAAACTAAGACTTATGACTCAGAGACAGATGGGGGAAAGGTGCACAGTACGAAGTAGCATATCATTGGCTGCATATGAAACAGCATTTTAACCTCCTTAACACCTACCCTTAACTAAATAATAACAGGTTGTTTTTAAATATGTGTTTATTCATTAAAACAGTATATTATACCTTTGTGCTTTGAAAAGACCTTCAAGAACTGTATTGAAACTGTTATTATCCACAGTCCAGTAACGATGTATTTTTAAACAAAATCCCTCCTGAGATAACCACGGCTGACAACAGTCCCAAATTATTTGAAATTATTTCCCTTCCCACAGCTATGACAACACCAACAAACAGGAAACCTCGCTAGTAAACACAGCTGTTGAGGCCTTCTAAAGCCCTGCCAAGCAGCCCTAGTGCCACTTCTAACCTCAAGGTTGATAGGAATGTGGTGGAGCTTACTAGTTAATTACTATCTATGAATTGGAGTGTGTGTGTGAGAAGGAATCTTGCTGAATGCAACGTTTGTGTGGCAGCGTGGCCTTGTTCAGTCAAGCTCAATGCATGTTACATGGCTGCCTGAGAGGAACAGAAAAGCAACTTTCTCATTCTCTGACCAGAATGCTTGATAAGGCTTGGTGTCAAAAAGGGCAAGATGGGGCCCACAGCAATTACGGCAAAGGCATGTCAGTTTCCTTGACAACCAGATTGCAGATTCTTTGTGATTTATTATTTACCACTTCAAAACCTCATTCTGTGATTTAATTAGGCAGAGGATTTCCATACGCCTGTCCCTTCCCAAGTTGGAATGTCCCAGCTCTATTGCTGTGACAGCACTGCAATTGTCCTGAATCGATTTTGCTCTAAAATGGCAACAAATGAGTCTTGGTGTTTAAACCCAGCACAGATTTAGGCAAGAGACTTAAGGGCCAATACAATACTGAAAAATGAGCACTCAGAGGAGCTAAGGGTTTTGTCTCATAGTAGAGTAGACATTGTGGCTGGGTATGGGTAGACAAATATCCCATGATTTTCCTGGTTGTTATATGCTGCTGTAACCGAATAATTAAGAAACGGATTGCTAAAGTTTGCTTTTTAGAGCCCTGGAATCTGTGTTTTTGGATCTTTGGGTTTGTTGGTTTGATTGTTGTTGTTGTTTCTTTCTTTCTTTGCATTTTGTCCTGACGTCACCACATGCATGCATGCAGACATACAGAAGATGAGTGTGGCTTGTGGGGGCTGAATTCACATATTTCTCTTCTAAACCCCATGCTCTATGCCAGGGGTTCTTGACCTTTTCAAGCCGAGGGCTTGGTCACACTTCCTCAGACAGCTTCGGGGCCCGGACAGCCATTTTGCCCTGCCTGCATGATGGGGATAACCTGTACATAAAAAACCACATACAGTATGGCACTTCCAGGTGCGGTCAAGGCGGAGGGGAGCCACATGAAATGACATTGTGGGCCGGATTCGGCCCATGGGCCTTAGGTTAAGAATCCCTGCTTTATGCTGTGAGCCACTAGAAGATGTCATTGTGCGGTACATGTTTCTTGTTTTCTTGCCCTTGTTGCGGTGCAAAATAATCTTTCCTTCCTTAGATAAATGTTAGACGTTTATCCCAAGAAGCTCTGTATGGGTGCTGGGACAGGTCCCAATCCAAGGAGTTACCTTCATGCCAGTAGAGGTAACTAAAGGCTGGTAGTAACCCAAACACTTATTCTGTACCCTGGAGCTGGTAAATAAGAGTGCTGTAATGCTGTCTTGTATATTGTTGGACATTATCTTGCTGGTAAGGGGCTGCAGTGTCTCAGTGGTTAAGAAGCTCATTTTTTTTAGCTGGAAGGCTGGCAAGTCGGCAGTTCGAGACCCGGATACTGCATGACGGATTGAGCACTCGTCTCTGTCCCAGCTCTTGGGGAGATGAAAGGAGCCTCATTTGGGCATTCCCTGAGTGGAGTTTCTTTTGCAAAAATCCTTTCGACCTAGAATAATTTCTGACACAAAATTATTATCTTGCTGGTGTTACATGCTGCAGATGTGTTCCTGTTGCTATATTTTGTTTTGTTTTCTTCTAGTAGAGAACAGGTCACATGTTCTGTCCAAGCTTAATTAGTAGATTTCAAGGGACACTTAAGCACATCTGCCTTTTTGTCTTTTTCTTTTTGTATTTGTTTTTGTATGTGTATGTTTGCTTGTCTCCCCCCCCCCCCCCGAGACTGAGTATGCATTTCTTTCAGAAGCCATGTTGCTGATGTACCATGTACAGGCTTGCCTCATTTTTGTGGGCTTTTTTTTCGGGGGGGGGGGCAGAATTCCTCTGCTAGACAGTTAGTTGAAGTTCAGTGAATAGCATGTTGTACTTTCTTCAACTTTGTTAGATCTCTCCCATCATTGTGAAGTCACTGTTAAGCTTCTAAATGATGAGGTATTCTTCAGTTCAGTTTCTAGTGAAACAGCAGCTGTTTTTGAATTTACTTGGATTTGGCAGGAGATATTCATTCTGCTACAATAATCATGAGTTAATTATTCTAACAGACTTTTTGTGTGTGAGGCCTCTGTGGGGTGATTGGAAATTTAAATCATGCAGAGATTAAACTTCCAAATAGCAGGGTGTTCATTAAAAGAATTGGTCAGTGGTACTCCAGAATTGTGATTGTGCATCTTTCAGGTCTAGTTCAAAGTTCTAGTTATCATCTGCTCAGGGCCGTAGCCAGGGGGTGGGCGGGGGGGGAGAGCTAACAGCCCACCCCCACCTCACCCCGGAATGCCAATGGTGTTTGTGTGTGTTTGTGTGACATTGTTGCCCCTCCTGAAAAAATATCCCGCCCCCCATCTCGAATCCTGACTAAGGCCCTGCATCTGCTGAATCTCAAAGTGGCCCACATAGTTTGGTAATCATCTTTCCTTCCGATTTAATAATTTAGCCAATTGTATTATAACATGCAAGAAGACCTTGCATAACATAGTCAACAATTATGCATTGTGAATCCAGATATTTCAGTAACAGTTGAGGTGGCAGGCCTCCTTCGTTACATGGCTTTCTGAGCAGCAAAATAACCAACCCACCTACTGCTAGCATAAAGCTAAAGGTAGGTGGGGAAAAATCACTCTTTTCTCTGCCACACTAGTTTTCCATATGTAAGATTGGCATTCTCTATTCGACATGATGAAATCTAGCTTCAGGTTTATATCTTCGACTTGTGACCAGGCCTGACAAACATGTGAGGCCCTGGTGCTACTAAATTGTATTGTTGAATACAGACCAATGAATTCTGTAATCTTTTGTAAACTACATACAGTCAAACCTCGAGATACGAATTTAATTTGTCCCTTAAGGTTGGTCGTATCGTGAAAAACTCATATCTCGAAACACAAAGAAAACACATTGCATTACCAGAGGTGACCACTAGAGGTCACCGCATACTTTTTCATATCTCAAAAAATCCTATTAAAAATTCCTATCTCACAATCCCCACCCCAATATTTCCATTTGTATCGTGAGTTTTTCAGAAGTCGAGCCATTCGTATATCAAGGTTTCATTCTATATTTGAAGGCCTATCTCCCTATAATAGGTCTGATAACCTTACCTGCATAGTTGATGAGGACAACACAGAAGCTCTTTCTCTATGGCTACTCTCAGGTTGTCGAATGATATCCCATGGGAGGTTAGATTGGCCCTCCCTTTCATTCTCCTGGCAACAGCTAAACACATGCCTATTTAGGCAGACTTTTATGAATCAAATTGGGTAGGACAAAGGCCATCCTTGATGCTGGGCATATGTTCTTTTTATGTTTGTTTTCAAATTGTAAATTTTAGTTACCATTCTGTGTTTATTTATTTTCCAAATTTACATTTACTTTTAATTTGGGTCCCCTCACTGGAAGAAAGGCAGTGTAGAAATAAAACAAGCAAAGAAGCAAATAATAAACAATATTCTATAGAGAAATATGTTTCTTTGTCTGATGAAGTCGACTTGATCCACGAAAGCTAACATCAAAATACTGCAGTTAGTCTTTAAGGTGCCACAACTTTTTTGTCTCATTGTTTTGTTTTGTTTACTCTCTGATATGCTTGCACAGACTAACACTGCTAACATTTAAAAAATAATAATTAACTGTTTGTGGTGTTACTGCTTACATGAAGAGAGCAAGCATATGCCAAAAATTCCCTGCAGATATTTTCATGAATACACCAGGTCCTCTTTGAGGGGAGGGGGGTCATTTGACCCTGACAAATATGGAGTGTTAATAACAGTCACTCTCAAGGGGTGAATATAAATAATTTTCTTTAGAAATGAGTTTACAGTGAACCCCCGACTAACGACGCTTTTGAATAGCATCATTTCTGATTAACGCCGCTACCGATGCCCCCCACGTGATCTCCCACACAATGACGAAAAAACGTCGTTGTGCGAATAACTACTTTTTTTGACATTCTGCGGGAGATCTCCCAAAGGAAACCGCAAAATGACATTTTCCGCATAACGACACTACTTGGGGAACCAAGAAACGTCGTTATATGAGGGTCTACTGTATCTCAAGAAGGGATGGCTGAGGCATGTAGGCTTGTCCCTGCTAAATGGCAGCTTGTCTTGTCTCAGCAGCCTGGTAGCTGCTTTGTAATTTAGGAAAAAATCTCCAATGAGAAGTGACATTGTTCCCATGGGTTGAGGGTATTTGAAATGGAGGATTTTCTGATCTATACTTCGGTTTCTTAACACAGCTAGACACAAAAAAAAGCAAAGCGAAATTAGCATTAAATATTGCATAATCTTATTTGTTAGTATTCCTCAGAAAATCATTGTGTAAATGCAGCTTGTCATTCACAAATATTTGGTTTGTTTTCATTAATTATTGAGTCAATTTGCTGTAATGGCAACTGATTGAGTGTCTTTAAAAATAATGAGAGGCTTGTAGTAAGTCACAAAATGGGTTTATAAAATCAAACATATTACAAAGAAATAGATAATAAGCTTAACAACAGCGCTCATACATGCCTACTGATACATTGTGGTGTCTTTTATGCTTAAGTAGATCAGACAGGTCCCCCTCCCCAATTGTAAGGAGACTCTCACACAGTAAATTGAAAGGAGTTTAATTTAATCTGCTTGAAAAGAATGACGTGGAGTCAAGCCTGCTGGGAATTCTACTTCCTGGAAGTTGTAATATTCCATAGCAGATGTCTTAAAACAGAGATTTCCTTCCTACCTTTTGATTTTCTTACACAAGCCTACTCTTTGTATTCCTGAAGTATATCTAATCAGAGACATGGGTAGTAGTTCCTGCAAAAGAGAAAAGGTTTTATTTATAGTGAGTATAATATATTACTTGACTGTCTTGTTGTGTGATAAATTTGAAACCAACATGGTTAGTTGTGTCTGATCTACACAGAAAAACATGCTATTGTCCTGCAAATGTAACTGTTTAGTGTACCAACAAACCATCTCATGTTGAATGTTCTCTTTAAAGAACAAGACTGATAATCCTAAATAAAACTGCATGTGCTTAAAGCCAGAAAGGTACTTTGCATGACTATCTTTTTTTTGAATTGATTCAGTCTTTTCCACTTCATCCAGATTATCATGAAACAACAAAAGAAAGTGATGTGAGTCCCCCATAAATGGAAATTGACTTGACATCACATTACAACAACAAATTATTGTGGTATAGTGAGGAATAGGTTGGTTTCAGATCTAGAAGACTAACATTTCAGTCCCAGCTGATAGCTGGATACAGACCCACAATTTTAGCCAGATATCACAGCATAACATACGGTGATACCTCATACAACGTCCAAACTTGGTTCCACAAGTTTGGACTTTATACAGATTTGGACTTTGTATGAGGCATGCAAAATCCTAGCCGCGATGCCTCATACAACGTCGTTTCCATAGAGATACATTGTACTGTAACAGCACAGACTTCAGGGCAAAGTCAAGGAAACAGACAGGAAACTGACAGAACTTTAAGAAATCATTGTCTAAAGGCTAAAAACATTACAAAAACTTGTCAAACAACCCTGATTGTCCAAGAACCTGAAGAATGCTGCAAAAAAACCAGGAATGCTTCTAAAAATTCTGACAAAAAAAAATTCAAAGAAAATCCAAAATCGCGCTCAAAACCACTCCTAAACACTCTTTGTTTGTTGTTCAGTCGCACAGTCGATTCCGACCCTTTGCGACCCTATGGACCATCGTTCTCCAGGCGCCTCTGTCCTCCACCATCCCCCTCAGTCCTCCCAGTTTTGTGCCCATTGTGTCTACAATACCATCTATCCATCTCATCCTTGGCCTCCCCCTTCTTCTTTTGCCCTCCACCTTTCCCAACATCACGGCCTTCTCAAGTGAATCCTCCCTTCTCATTTGATGCCCAAAGTACTTTAGCCTCATCTTTACTATTTGACCTTCCAATGAGCAGTCAGTGTTGATTTCTTCTAAGATTGACCTATTTGTTCTCCTCGCTGTCCAAGGTACCCTCAAAACTCTCCTCCAACACCACATTTCAAAGGCATCTATTCTTCTGCGTTCAGCTTTCCTAATTGTCCAGCTCTCACATCCGTACATTACCACTGGGAATACCATTGCTTTGACTATTCTAATTTTTGTTTTCAAGGTGATGTCTCTGCTTTTCACTATGTTCCCCAGGTTTCTCATGGCTTGTCTCCCTAGAATCAGCCGCCTCTTTATTTCATGGCTGCAATCTCCATCTGCAGTGATCTTAGATCCTAAGAAAGGCATTTGATTGTGTGGATCACAACAAGATGTGGCAAGTGATTAAAGAGATGGGAATACCAGAACACCTCATATGCCTCCTGAGAAATCTGTACATGAACCAAGAAGCAACAGTTAGGACAGAACACGGAATGACCGAGTGGTTTGGAATAGGAAAAGGAGTAAGACAAGGCTGCATTTTGTCACCCTGCTTATTCAACTTATACACAGAGCACATAATGCGCAATGCAGGGATGGAGGAATCACAATATGGGATCAAAATTGCTGGGAGAAACATCAACAATCTGAGATATGCAGACGACACCACCCTAATGGCAGAAAGTGAGGAAGACCTAAAGAATCTCTTGATCGGTTTGAAGGAAGAGAGTGCAAAAGCTGGCTTGAGACTCAATATCAAGAAAACCAAGATAATGGCAACAGGCCCGATCAGTTCCTGGAAAATAGACGGGGAAGAAGTAGAAGCAGTGACAGATTTCAAACACTCTTTGCCTCATGCAAAACCCACAAGAGCAATGCACGCATGTGTCCTGCCTTTTATACTGCCCAGGCACAATGCAACCTGGGAAAACCCTAATGCCTCACACAACGTCACACGACTTTGTATGAGGCAACTTTTTTCAAGGAATTAGGCGATGTTGTATGAATCTGATGTTGTATGAAGCGGACTTTGTATGAGGTATTACTGTATAGCAATTACACTTATATACTGCCCATAGCACTTAGTGCACTCACTGAGTAGTTCACAAGGTAATAAGCATTTTGCCCCCAACATGATGGGTAGTCATTTTACTGACTATGGGAGACTGAGTCAACCTTCAGAATCGAACTCACAACATTTTGGCTGCAGTACAACAGTTTAACTACTGTGCCACTAGGGTTTAGAATTGACCAGACAGCATATACCGTATTTGCTGGCGTATAAGACCCACTCCCCCCGCATAAAATACACTGGAAAAATGGAATGCATCTTGTACTGTATATAGTGTCTTATAGTGGGCTATTTTGGTAATGATGGGATGCATCTTATATGCTAACAAATACGGTAATTTTGAATATTATAGTACTCTAGTAAGGTTAACTCTGGCTGTCATTAACTTTCTTGGGACTTAGACCGAGAAAGTTATTTCCTATCACTTGTTACTTGTCATTAGAACTGGAAATGCCAAATGGAATTTAAGACCTTCTGCAAAACATTTGATCACCCAGTAAGCCCTCCTTCTTCCTTTGTTCTGAAACAGTATAAAGGAGCCTTTTACCTCTTTGATAGATCAGGAGTGGTGGAGCATTACAATTCTTTTTCTGGAGTTGGGTACCTTTAAGATATGGCGCAAGGAAGCAGGTTGTAAGAAGTGTTTCTGTGATGTGGATCCATTAGGCCACAACAGAGCTGGATAGGTTTTTTAAAAAATGGCAGGATCCTCTTGGATTAAATTCCATGCACAAGTGTAATTACCAACGTGGGTTTTCCCTCTCCTTTGGTAGGGTGTTAGTTATGCACCGAGTAACTTCCCACCAAAGTAGGGAGGAGGAGACCTCTGTGTGTTTCCACCTAACCTCATAGGATCATGATCAAAATTTTAATTTTTTTTAGTCTGCTTTGTATAAGGTTAGAAGCTGTGAAGGTGACCTAATGAAATTGCTAACTCTAGGTCAGTGATGGTGAACTTTGGCACTCCAGGTGTCCTTGGACTTCAGTCCCCAGAAGCCCTGATCAGCAGGAGAGCTGACTTGGGCTTCTAGGAACTGAAGTCCAAAAACACCTGGAGTGCCAATGTTTGGCATCACTGCTCTAGGTGGTGAAAAGGGTAGCTGTTCCATCAGAAGAGATGATAGAGTAACCTTGATTTCTCCCTCTGCTTCATCTGGGTGAAATAGACACTGTTTAGTAAGGGGGAGGGGGATAGAGATAGATAGAGAGCCAAAGGCAGAAACAGCTGGTTTCTCATCAGAACCGGTGGGGCTACCAGCTTTTCCTTGTCTGTCCTGCAGTCTTAGGGAACAGCTGCCACTAGGTGACAGTCTAAGTGAATTTTCCTTTGGCCACAATAATGCCAGGCCTTGAGTTGGTTTCACAGTTGGCACCGCAGCATCTGTTATAGATCAGTGTCAACAGATGGATCCTTTAAAATCCTGACCCTGCAAATTCCAGAACGTTTGAAGACTTCATTGGAAACCATTGGAACTTCTGCTTTTCTTACAATGTTATGAGCATTGACCTTCAGATAATGAAGTAGATACCATTGATAAATCACATACATGCTAAGAATTGCTTAGTAAAAATGCAAAAAAAAAAGTGCTGATTTCTCATGGTTGGTAACCAGTGATGGGCAGCTCCCGGATCGCACTGGCTTACCGGGGGGGGGGGGGTTGTAGAAATTCCCCATGGCCACGCCCATTTCCCTCCCTGCACCCTGCTGGCTCTCTCCCTGGGTCTCTTCCAGGGGCCTCCTCCTGCACACCAACAAACAATCTATGGCGCAAGGTGTGGGTCTGTGGAGGGGTCCCCCAACTACTTCCCCTCCCAACTCCCACCCCAACCCCACCCCAAGAAAAAAACCTCTCTCCAGGGTGGAAACTCCTCCAGCCTCTGCTCTCCCTCCCCTTTCCTCCTTGTGGGGAGAGAGAAAAGGGACGGACTGGAAGAGAGGCTTTTCAGGAAGGGACCATTTCCTTTTTCCTCCAGCCTCTGCTCCCCCTCCACTTTCCTCCTTTACTCTCTTGAGGGAACATTGCCCTCAGAAGGTCTTTTGGTAACTCAGCCCTCCAATGCTTCTAAGAGCAAAAGTTTTAACATGTTGGCTTTTTCCTGCTTCTGGAGTTCGATTCTCAGGTACTGCATGACAGAGTGAGCTCCCGTCCCTATGCCAACTCCTGCCAACCTAGCAGTTCAAAAGGAAGAAATTGCATGTACTGTAGATAAATAGGGACCACTTTGGTGGGAAAGATTGCCCTTGCTCAAAAGCCAGTTGTATCTGACTCTAGGGTGCAGTGCTCATCTCCATTTACAGCCAAAGAGCCAGTGCTGTCTGTATTTGCAGACGTTTTCATGGCCATGTGGCAGGTATGATTAGATCACCCACCCAGTCACATAACCACACCCACAAAGTAGGCCACGCCCACAGTGTGATAGTAAATTTTTTAAAAGCCCACCACTGGTAACAACAGTGAAGCAAAGGTGCCGAGCATTGTTAGAAGCATTCATTTTATCACAAGTAATTGGTTTTGCCTTTCCTTTATACTGTATCCAGTTTGTCTTTGAGCTCTAACATAACCTACACACTCGGAGCCATCCCCTGCGGCACACATGAAATGAGAAAATTCCTGCTTCAGGGGGAAAAAGTGCATTCTCGGATACGAGTTGCAGTTGATGACGACTAACATAAATTATTATGCTATCTGCAACAGTAAAATATCTTCTCAGTTGTGCACCCTTTAATAGGATTAATTAGCAAGTACAGTATATAAATATCTTCTTCCGGTTGTGTTTTGCAGTGTTACCTATTTGTGGTATTCCCCCACACCAGGTAAAATACGTTAGAAAACAAAGCTACATGTATAATAAGAAATTGCCATAGTTTCTGTCTGGGAGCTCTGGTGAACTTCTGCTTTACTTTCTGACCAGTACTTTTGCATGCAACAGTGACAACTGTTTTGTGAGTTCTCTGTAATAGATCGCCTGAAAACATTTTAAGTATTTCTAGAGTGCGTATCATTATAGTGTGTGGGTCTCCAAAGAGAGGGTGATTATTTAATTGAGACATATGCTTGGGGATCTGGAAGATCACATTACGCTCTGCATTATATTTCAGTTTTTTTTCCTCTGTTAAGTCACAGGATTTCAAACGTCAGGGAGCTTCTTCTATGGCTTTTGTTCGTCTCTGGCTTCACTGTAATTCCCTTGCCCTAATGAGTTTCTTGCAGCAGTTCAAAGAATGTGAGCAGGAGAGCCTCCTATGCCATGGCCATATCAGTTTGTTCAAACGTATAACCATGTTAGAATAATGTCTGACCAACATGGTTATACATTTGCACAAACTAGGAGGCTCTCTTGCTCACATTCTTTCTGACTGTGTTGGTGATCAAGGTTTTGTGTTTCTGGTATAGTTTAGCTAATATATTACAGTAAGTGCAATTAATTAACAAACTGATAGCCATGTGTTTGGTTGCATGATTGGCACAAAACCATGCATTATTTTTGCTACTGTAATTTATTGGGATTTCACCTAAACCAGGATTCTAGCCAATGATTTCAATTTGCAAATGACAATTTGCCCATTAAACTCAAGGGCACCTGCACAGTCACTAAATCCAAGATTTAAAAGCCAAACTCGAACACATGGGCCACATTTGCAGCATCAGCAGCCAGCACAAGCTGGAGCCTATAGAAACATTGTGTAATGCTTACCCTTAAGGATGCCTCCTGCATGTGAGAAATCCTCATCTCCAAAGGAGTCTTTCGTTGCAGTTGAGCATTTTATCTAGAAGTCTCTATCCGGGCTCATGATTAAACTGGAGGTATTTATTGGGCTAGAAAGGGATCCGGCTTCCTTTGACGTGGGTCCAGGGTCACCTTTCTCTGACAGTCCAGATTCCAGAGAATTTGGATTGTAGGTCTAGTTTTTCATTTTGGAACTAAATATTGCTCTTAGGTGCAGCTGCTGGGAAACATAGATGAGTTGAAGCCCAGGGCACACTTCTGCCTCAAAATGCTTGTATGCCATAATAAAAACAACAGGGGGACCTCCACCTGGTGGAGAGACAGGAGGTTACATATGGTGATACATCAAATAATTTATCTTCTAGCCATGTTCGAGACCCGACTACTGCACGATGGGATGAGCTCTTGCCAACCAATTTCAAAAGCAAGAAATTTCAAGTAGATAAATAGGTATCGTGCTCTCTGGCATTTAACCATGCTTGCCACATGACCAAGGAAGCATCTGTAGACCCAGACAGCACAGGTTCTTTGGCTGTAAACAGAGTTGAGCACCTCTCCCTGGAGTCGGACATACCTTTACTAGGTATCTAAAAACATTCGAGAACTACCTTATGCCCAACAGAAAAAAATCAAACTCATTTAGAGAACTGGAAAGCCATTTGGAAAAAAAAAGCCATTTTAAACCTTAAAAGCAGAAGAGTCTCCCGTAATTAGCTGAACTGAAGCTGGAGTTTAAAATAACAAGATGGCTGAAAATCCCAGATGAATAAAAAAGTTATTATTTGGTCCCTAAAATACATATATAAAAGCTCAACGATTTTCAGACTATGCAGAAAGGATAATGTGTTGTGTAATATGATTATCTGGTCTTCTACAGAAAGATTATTTTTCATCTGCATTTATGGACCCACAAATTAGCTCCCGATTCTATTTCTCTCTCTCTAAGTACGTAGTTAAAAATGCACATTCCTGATTCATTGAGTTTTGTTGCCAGCTTGGTATGGAAAACTAGGGAAGAAAAGCATTCCCATCCCTCTTTGTTGGCTTATGAACCCAGCAGTAGCTTTTTGAATCTTGTTTTAGAAAGAGACTTTTGGTGTGGTTTTCCCTTTGTCTCCTTTTTAAATTGTCTTATTTAGTCTCATGGCCGATCAGACTTTAAAAAGCCTAAGAGATTGCAGGACAATTCAAAAATAAAAAGTTTTTGTCAGATAATTACACTTGATAAGCAAAAACACCCTGAAATGTGTAGATTTTTATTTTTTTTTCTTGGTTACAAGCGTCTGTTAAGGCGAAGCGGTGCAGCAGGAAATGCTGCTGACACACAATTTATGGCAAAAGCCGCTCCTTTGTTTCTTCTGTGTGCTTCCTTGTCTCGGCTCTCCTGAAATTGTTCTGAACCCAGAAGCTTTTCCTTCCTGACAAGTACATGCTTTGAATGCTCTTCCGAAGGGAGAAAAGGAGACTAAGCTCTCAGAGGCCAACTGACAAATGCCCTCAGACTCACAAATTTTTTTTTTAGATGCTAAATGGCAGCATGAACGTCTGCATGCTGCCATCCTGTTGAATTCAGCAAGGCTTAAAATGTCTGCAACTCTGTTTGGTCTAACTTGAATTTGCTTGGTTACTGTAGTTGGCTATGAACCAGAGAACTGATTTAGATACACGCAGGACTGTGTTCTGTGCCAAGAATCGTATTTTCTTGGCCAGGCTTATTTGGACTGTGGCCACAAGTGAGTGCATGAGCCTATAAGGTCACATTTTAATTAATTAATTAATTTACTTATTTGTTTTCACCCCGGTTTTCTAGTTTAAAACACAGGCAAAACAGCTTAGATTTTAAAATCACAGTGGGTTTAATTCTGAACTGAGGGAACTCACAAAAGTGACAGATAATTCACAAGATGCCAATCACATGTCTAATTAGCTGTATGGTTACAAACCGCTCATTTAGTTAGGCATATGGCCAGCACCTTGCGAATTAGCTGCGGTTCACTGTTACGACTTAAGCAATATCACCGATTCCAGAGTAGAATTCCAATAGGATTCTGACCAATTATAAGGAAGAAGCAGAAATGGTGAAAAAATGAGAAAACTGGAAATATGAACTGTACAAAAAAAATAGCAAGTCAAGTATTGAGACTCCTGGTAAGAGGGTTACCAAAGGTGGAACATCCACTGATGTCCCTCACAAGAAGATATTACTCAACAGGCAAACCCACATGGGAGATGACAGATCTATAGGTAATACTGTTCTCTTTGGCAAAATCCTGTTTAACTACAACTGGTTTACCATAATTTGGAATGTTGTGAATACTCTAGAAGGCACTAAGCTTTGCCATTGCAAAATTATGGCCAGATCACTGGGGAAAAGAATAACAGCATTTCAAAACCATTCCGGGCAGCTAGTTAGGTTCCAAAAAAAGAATTTTCTGTACTTGCTTTAAAACAAAGTGATAAAAGGATTTCATGTAATATGTAACTTTAACAACTGACAGGAATGGAATTTATCTGATTCTATGTATGAATTCAGACATGTACAGCGTAGCATAGTATGAATCATCCACTAAGCTAGTCATATCTGACTCTACGGTGCAGTGTTCATCTCTGTTTACAGCCAGCGAGCCAGTGTTGTCTGCATCTACGGATGTTTCCATGGTCATGTGGCAGGCATGACTAGATGCTGGAGCGCACAGAACACTGTTACCTTCCTACCAAAGTGATAACTATCTACGTGCAATATCTTTCTTTCAAACTGCTAGTTTGACAGGAGCTGGGAGAGAGGCAGGAACTCACTTTGTCATGCAGCACTCGGGTCTCGAACTGCTGACTTACCAACCTTCCAGTTGCCAAGTTCAGTGTATTAACCCTTAAGCTTCCACAGTCCCTTTTAGAATGATAGATGCTGATATATTTACTTGTTCTCCTTCGTATAGTTTGTGAATCCCCACTATTGGGTTATGCGCCTGCGCAGAACGTAGATCGGAGGCCTGAAAAGCTATTGGTCAAAAGTTTTGGCGGTAAGACCGCCCACCGTACTGCCCACCCTGAGGCGCCCGCGCGCCATTTTACCTCAGTTCTCTTCTTTCCGCTGTAGCAGCAGGACGACCGTTGAGAGCTTCCTCAATTTTTTCGCCCTTCTGAGGGAAAGTCTTTTGGCTAACTTCGCATACAATTTTTTCGGTGATCTTGTCCTTCGGGCAGGATTGCCACCCCGTGCTGTTTCTTCCTTTTGGTGGACTCAGTTACCTACTCGCTTTGGTCACCGTTTCCCTCTTCAAGGGGCTGGCGGCTGGCCTGCCCCTCGGGGTACTCGCCTTCCAGAACCTTCCGTTGGAAGAATGTTTCTTTGATGGCCGCTGCCTTCAAGCAGTGTTCTGCTTGCCTGAAGAAGTTCCCTGCCTCCGACGGGCATAGCCTCTGCCTTTTCTGCCTGGGGGAGTCTCACCAGAGCCAGTCTTGCCCTCACTGCAAGAAATTTACCCGCCCTGCAGTGCAGAACCGGAGCTACCGGCTCAAAGCCCATCTGATGGAACTCTCTCTGGCTCCCGCCGCGGCCGCCTCTACCTCTGCTAGTGCCTCTCAGCCTCCTCTGCTTCCTGCTTCTTCTTCCATTCTCTCCATCAAGAAGAAGAAGAAGAAGGATAAGAACGGGGAGAAGAAAAAGAAGCACGGGCCGGAAAAGAGGCGTTCGCTCCCGCCTACGCCTCGCCCTCCCATCTCTCCGGGGCCTTCACCTCCGTTCTCGGCCGCGAGATGTCCTTCGCCCGGCTCCTCGATGTGGGGCGGACGGTCCTCTTCGGGATCGCCTGAGAAAGGTCGCAGGGCTGGGGCTCCAGCTCACCCACTGCAGGTACTCCCGTCTCCCCCTCGTGGGAGGGGCCGTTCACCCACGAGACAGGCTTCCGTCTCCCCGAGGCTCAGGACTCCGACGATCGACGAACCGGCAACCACCATTCCGGCCACCGTTTCGTCTCTGGTGATTCCAGCCACCGTTTCGTCGGCCACCGTTTCATCCCAACCGTTGGCTCCGGATGCATCCCAGATGGAGTTCTTCAAGGGGATGTTTGAGGCCATGGCAATGTCGTTTGCCCAGCAGTTCAAGGCCTCCATGCCTGCGGCCTCTGCGGCTCCGGTGCCGACCACCGCAAGCCCCAGGGATGTTGGTCCTACTGTGGCCCCACCGACCTCACGAGGGTCGAGTGTCCGCTCCGCTGGCCCACCCATATCGTCTTGGTGTGGTCCAGACGTCGATGCGGTGGACTCCCATCCCGTCGACCCGCCCAGGCCGTACTGGCGCGGTCCCGACGTGGACACCAGGGTCCCTCCCTCGTCTTCCGATGACTCCAGCGCATCTTCGGAGGAGAACGAGGGAGACGTCGTCGCCGACAAGACCCCGGACCAAGCCATCGGCGCGGTTGACCCACCGCGTGGTGAGGATCAACGCTCGCTCACAGCAATGCTGACACGCTTGGGGACTGCGCTGAACCTGAAGGTGGACCAGCCTCCACTGGAGGGCGAGGACCAAATGACCGCGAAGCTGGACAGACGAGCAATCCGGCCGGTCCATATCACCATGGTTCCGTCCATGTTGACGTCAGCGAAGGCAACATGGAAGAAGCCTGTGTCATCGCACTCCGTTTCGTCCAGGCGCGACGGCATGTACAGAGTCCTGGACGAGAACGTCGAGTTCCTCCAGGCGCACCCCTTGCTGAACTCGCTGGTGGTCAAGGCCTTCCAACACAGGACAGCCACCAGCGGTTTTCCGGTACCTTCGACTCCGGAAGGGAAGAAGCTGGGCGCGGTGGGCCGAAAGTTCTACGCCACCGGTTCCCTCTTCCTCCAAGCCGCCAACTACTCGGCCACCATGGGCCTCTACCAATCTCACCTCTGGGAGCAGGTAAAGGTCGTGGCCGCTACTCTGCCCGCCGAAGCCCAAAAGCGGATCGACGCGCTGGCATCCGAAGGGGACTTTCTGTCGGAGCAGCAGATGAGAACGGCCAGGCACATCAATGACTACGCGGCAAAGGACATCGCTTCCGCTATTCTGCTCCGTCGTCATGCCTGGCTTAGGGGCACCTCCCTCGATGATGCGATGAAGAAGCTCATCGAGGAGTTCCCCTTCGACAGGCAGGGCCTATTCGGGCAGGACACCGATAAGGTCCTGAACGAAATGCGCCAAACGAACTCTACGGCCAAGTTCCTCGGCCTTACCACACCGACGCCGTCCACCAGGCCGAGATTCCAACCTTTCACGCGGCGATATCAGGGCAACCCGCAACAACAAGGTGGCCCTTCGGAACAGCCCAGGTCTGGCTCCTACAAGCACCGGCGCCAGCACAAACCCCGTTACCAGCCTTATGGGCAGGGCAAGCGTTCGGACGCGAAGTCAAAGTCCCGCGTTTGAAGCTGCGATGGCCGAGTCTCTCACTCCACATCCCGTACCTTCCCCTCCGGAACTTCCTCTCGGTATGGTCAGGCATCACGGACCGGTGGGTCTTAAAGATCTTGTCCTCTGGCTACGCCATCGAGTTCGTGCGGGCGCCTCGGGTAGGAAGGCATCGCTTCACCACCTCGTCCCCCCATTTGGAGGAAGAAATATCAACTCTTCTGTCCAAGGGAGCCATCGAGCGGGTGCCACCGCCCGACTGGGACAACGGCTTCTACTCGAGGTACTTTGTGGTTCAGAAGAAGGACGGGGGACTTCGCCCAATTCTGGACCTACGTCGCCTCAACAAGTGCATCCATACCAGGAAGTTCCGGATGGTGACCCTGCAGACCGTCCTTCCCCTCATCAACAAGGGGGACTGGTTCACAGTCATAGACCTCAAGGACGCTTACTTCCATGTCTCCATCCTCGAGGAGCACCGGAGGTTCCTTCGATTCCGCATTGGCGATTCCGTGTACCAGTACTGGTGTCTACCGTTCGGCCTGGCCACGGCACCACGGGTCTTCACCAAATGCATGGCTCCAGTGGCTGCCTTCCTCTGCCAGCGGGGAATCAGGGTCTTCCCGTACATCGACGACTGGCTGATTGTATCCCCCACCAGCTCGTCGGCCATTCGGGACACGCAGTTCACGGTCCACCTCATGGAGAGTCTCGGCCTCAGGATCAACTTCACCAAATCGAAGTTGATTCCCTCTCAACGCGTCGAGTACATTGGAGCGGTACTCGACTCGCCACCAGAGCCTTTGCACCCCAGAAACGTTTGCAGGACATCGCGCAGGGTGTGAACGACCTTCGCACCAAACCGTGCATCCGGGCAAAAAAGGCTCAAAGACTTCTAGGCCTCATGGCCTCAACGACGGCGGTGATCCCTCACGCCAAGTTAAAGTTCCGGTCCATGCAGTCGTGGCTCCTTCACGAATTCGACGCGCTCCGGGAGAGCCAGTCCAAACGGTTAACTCCGTCTCCGGAGCTGAGGGACCAACTGCTGTGGTGGACGGCACCACTCAACGTGACAACGGGGAAGAGCTTTTACCCCCCGCAACCCTTGTTGCAAGTATTGACCGACGCAAGCAACCTCAGCTGGGGGGCTGCCTGCGGGACACTCACGGTCAACAACCCTTGGTCGCCTCAGGAGATGGTGTACCATATCAACTACTTGGAACTACTCTTGAGCTGCACGGATGAGATCAATTGGTTTATCCTGTGCTTGGCTTAAGTATGGAACTGAGGTAAAATGGCGCGCGGGCGCCTCAGGGTGGGCGGTACGGTGGGCGGTCTTACCGGCAAAACTTTTGACCAATAGCTTTTCAAGCCTCCGATCTACGTTCTGCGCAGGCGCATAACCCAATAGTGTGTATTCACAAACTATATACACGAAGAACGAAAGTTATCACTGGTAAGTGAAACCGAACTTTCAGCTGTTTGTTCTGTTCTGATTTCCTCCCTATCCATTTTTCAAAAAGTATAATGTAACAAGAAGCTTTGATATTTTGCCCTGTGAAACCCTACAACTTGTGTCATTTTATTTTGCAATTTCATGTGATTGTTGTAAAAACAGATGTAGATATTTTACCATTGGGGGCGAGCAATGATGGTTACAAAAAAGTTCTGGTGAGGAAAAAACCTCTATACGGTGTGTGTGTATCTATATCTATATCTATCTATATCTATCTGTGTGTGTGTGCGCTTAGCTACATTTTTCTATATGTTGTACATATTACTTTCACTAATTTCCATATTGACCTTTGAAATAATCTCATGTTTCTAGAGAAGAGCTATTAGGTGATTTATGTTTTATTTCATGGTATCGCACTTGTAACGTAGCTACTTCTCTTTGTGCTTGAGCAAAAATCTTTCTGTAGGTCTTAAGGTAAATATTTCCAGTTTAAATTATCAAGGTTATATACTATTATTATCAGCTTTACGTTTTCATTATAGTTTGTTTTAAAACCCAAGGCATTTTTAGTTCAGTTGAATGACTAGGTGAAAGGAAAGAGCTGGTAAATTAGAAAAGAAACATCTGAAAATAGTTCTAATAAACATGCAGGTTATGTTAACTCTGTTATTGAAGTTTATCTTATCCGCTTTTTCCCTTTTCAGTGAATGTGTTTTTGTTAAAATAAAAGTGGTTTTGCAGAAAAGTTAATCACAAAATAGTAATCCGCCATCAGCATCTTTTTATGAAGGCTTTTAGCAATTTCAAGTATGAGGTTTATTTTATTGGATGAAAGTGTAAAATATAAACTAGAATTAAAAAATAAAATGGTGTAGGAAAGCATACATTTTCCATAGATGTTTATCACTCTCCACCTACTTGTTAAGAAATGTTTCAGTCTTTTGGAAAGGTGCAGGAGAAATCTAGGTAACAGCCCTGTGTAACTCCTTCATGCTGTAGTTGTTCCCTTCATGACTTTAGCATACACCTTCTGCTCTTAACAATTACTAATGCTTTTTCTGTATGTACAGAAAAATATGCTACCAAGATGCCCTTTAATAGGCTACAATTGTTATAATACAAGTACAGTTCTCCGTGTTGTTTGTGAATGCACACATATGGGTTCTGTGCTTGCGCGGGAGCCATTTTCGGAGTTGTAAAGCTAATTGGACCAAAGGTGTAAAGTTAGGACCGCCCACCATCTTCACCCGCCCTCGGCGCCATTTCGCGCCTCTTTCCTCAGTTCTCTTTTTTCAGCAGGAGCACATATCGAGAGCTCGTCTTAAATATTTTTTTCCCGGCTAATCAATTTTTTATAAGCTTTTTGTCTTGTAATTTTTCTGGACCAGAAGGGATTCCCCCTTTTGGTCCCTAACCGGTTGCGAGGGGTTTGCCTCTCGTGGCCGGAACAACAACAACAAAAGAATAAAAAAGAATAATAAGAGGAAGCGAAGACCACCTTTTCGGCCATCACTATTTTTCCTTTCACCGAGGGGCTCACTCCGTGCCCCTTGGCCTATCTCCGATGCCTTTCCACCGTTGGATTGCCTCTGGGGCTGCTTTTAAGAAGTACCTCTCATGTAAGGGCAAGATCCTGAGCACAGATAACCATGAAAAGTGCCTGATCTGTCTGGGAGAAGATCATCCGGTTCACATGTGCTCGGCCTGCAAGAAATTTTCCCGGGTGGCCATGAAGAACCGCAAGAACCAACATCAAGCCCACCTCATGGAGGCTGCACTAGCTCTGCAGCCTTCCAGCTGCCCTCAATCAGCTCCCGAGCCGCAACCTGTGGCTTCGTCCTCTTCGGCCATCCTACCAAAGAAATTGACGACGGCCGACCTCTTTTCAAAGAAGAAGAAGAAGAAAGAGAAGGAGAAGAGGAGACACAAGAAGCACCGCTCTTCTCTGCCTCCGACCCCTAGGGTGAACAGGCCTTCTCTTCCGGATTCACCCACCTCTGCCATCTTTCTAATGCCGATCTCCTCTCAGTCTTCACCACCGTCTCTGTTCTTGGTCTCCCCGAAGAAGTCAGGAAGTATCCCTCCACTTCAGGATACCCCACTGTTGACGCCGCCACCCAGAAGTACTTCACTTCAACTGGGTAAGATGCATCTGGTACTTCCCCCGACAATGGCCCAGCCATCCGTTCCGGTGGACATGCTCACCCGCTTCTCCAAACAATGGCAAAGGAGATAATGGATCGAGTGCGGGCCATCATTCCGGCACCAAGAAAATGGAGGTCTTACCAATCCATGCCCTCCAAACAGAGCTGTCTATATTCAGGGGAGGCAAGACCACTTCTACTGCCACCATTGCCAACTCCCGGGGATGACCCGAGCTCAGCCAGGCCTTACTGGTCTGACTCTGACCCCAAGGCTTTCCCTTCACCTCCCTCCATTTTGGTGAAGCTGGAAGGCTCAGACAACTCGTCTGATGAGGAGGAACAACCGCCGCCAGTTGACACAGTTTTTTACAGTCTCTGCCAGAGATGGGGCACACCAAGCCTGGATCTTTTCGCATCCATAACCAACATGAAATGCACCCGCTTCTGCTCAAGAGTGGGCATAGGCGATGGATCCGAGGGGGATGCATTTATGGTGCCCTAGGACAGAGATTTTCTCTATGCCTTCCCACCGATCCCACTCATCCAGAGGGTGTTGATTTGGCTCCATCAACAGCGTGCCCAGGCAATCCTCATCGCCCCGGCTTGGCCTACGCAACAGTGGTTCCCCTTACTACGAAGGATTTCGTCCAAGTTGGTAAGGCTTCCCGAAGATCTTACTTTCCTTCAAATGGAACACAGGAGCCTTCTTCATGTGGACTTACCGAACCTACACTTGACAGCCTGGCTCATAACCCCAGAAAAGCGCACATTTTGGTGAACTGTAGGAAACCCTCTACCTTGAAGTCTTACTCTATGAAGCACCGCAAGTTCGCTTTATTTTTGCAGGACAGGAGAAAAACCTGGGAGAATGTGTCGCTTGAAGACCTCTTTATCTCCTTCAACTGAACGAATCGGGCCTTGCCCATTCATTGATTCGGGTACACTTGGCCGCAATCGTGGCCCATTCCCCGACATCGTCAATCTTAGCAACAGCGTTCTGCAATAAAACAGTCAAATGCTTCGTTCAAGGGCTTAAGAATGTCTTCCCTCCAATTAAGAGACCCATACCTCAATGGTCCCTCACAATGGTCCTGATGTGGCCACCCTTTGAATCCATGGCCACGACTGACCTCCACCTCCTCTCTTGGAAGACCGTGTTTCTAGTGGCCATCACCTCCGCTAGATGGGGTGGAGAACTGGCAGCCCTCAGAGCTGACTCTCCTTTCCTAAAATTCTACTAAGATAGAGTGGTACTACATCCAGATGTGACATTCTTGCCCAAGGTACTTACAGAGTTCCACATGCCTCAGGCAATAACTCTACCTACCTATTTTCCTAATCCATCCAACAGCCAAGAAAGAACATGCCATTTGTTGGATGTGAGAAGAGCCCTTCTTTTCTACACCAAAAGATTCACAGAGTTCCGAAAATCAAACAGGCTTTTCATAGCCTACGGCGGCAGATCAAAAGGTCAACCTGTTTCCCCTCAGAGACTTTCCAAGTTGATCTGTGAGATCATATATCTGACATATCGTCTCCTCAAAATCACCCCGCCACATTTCAGGGCACATTCTACAAGGTCAATGGCAACTTCAACTGCATTTCTAGAGGGAATCCTGATGGAAGATATATCCAGGATTGTCACGTGGTCCAGGTCGTCCACTTTTGCCAGCCATTTCCGCCTAGACACCAGGGCCATCCGAGATGCCAGGATAGGACACTCTGTCTTGAAGGCTGGTCTCTGAACATCCTCCTCTTTGACGGCTGGTCCTCGAGCATCATCCTCGTTGGCGACCTCCCGTCCATAGACCATCTCTCCACTCCGCATCTTTCCGCACTTCGTCAGCACATTGGCTGCCTGCCATACAAGTAAGTGAGTTTACTAATCTCCCATAAGTGTGCTTTCGCAAACAACACGAAGGAGAAAGAAAGACAGGTTGTACTTTCCAGTAACTGTTGTTCTCCGAGTATGTTGTTTGTGAATTCACACTACCCACCCATCCTCCCTTCAGGCAGCTGCACTGATGAGATGCCCTCACTCTTGTCCAGTTTTAATATTAACTGAGGAAAGAGGCATGAAATGGCGCCAATGGTGGGCGGTCCTAACTTTACACCTTTGGTCCAGTTAGCTTTACAGCTCCGAAAATGGCTCCCACGCAAGCACAGAGCCCATAAGTGTGAATTCACAAACAATATACTCGAAGAACGACAGTTACTGGTAAGTACAACCTGTATTTCCTAAGCTATGGCCATTTTCTCCTCAGCTGTCATAGTGTTACTGTATCCTGTGTAGAAACTTGCAATTCTTTTGGCTGTGTGAAGAATGTATGTATGGGCCAGTAAGGAGCTTCTATGTGTCAATTTGCTATTTTTTCCTCTTGAATGTTGTTAGTGGAATGAGGAGAATTAGTGACATTTTGGAGGGATGTGTATGTCTCCAATTCGTCACCCTTATTGAAGAAATAAAAAAGATGTATTTTCTCCCTCTCTACTTGAGCTAGACCAGTGATCCTCAACTTTTTCAAGCAGAGGGCCAGGTCACGCTCCCTCAGACAGCTTCAGGGGCTGGACAGCCATTTTTCCCTGCCTGCCACACATGGCACTTCCTGGTGTGGCAGAGGTGGTGGTGGGGCCACATGAAATTGTGTTGTGGGCCGCATCTGGCCCCTAGGCCGTAGGTTGAGAACCCCTGAGCTAGACTATGCTATTCTTTTTGTCTATTTCTTCACACTTGAAACCTATTTTTATAACTGTTTCACTCAGTAGCAGTTGTGGTTTCGAGTCATTGCACGCTAATCTCTAGTCACACTGCCAGTTGCTGAGTCAGTTGTGTCTGTGGGAAAATGATGCTTAAGGAATAGATTTTAGCTTTTGTTAGGCAAATGTTTGTTTCAGCAATATGAAAACATAATGAAAGCTTGGGTGGTCTGAATGAAATGTGCTACTACAACAAATCACATATACCTAGATGAGAAGTGTGGAGGGCTCTAATCCTAATTGAAAAATATGCATTATGTTCTGGAAATAATCCCAGAACTCATAGAATTGTATCATTACTCCAGGTATTTAGTAATGCCAGAAATGTGTTTTCCATGTATTCAGAGCTTTACTGTATTAAACACTTGAGAACAAGGGTTAAGAACACGTGACCCTTCCTGGATGTTATTGAACTGCAACTTTAGTCAGCCCTAGTTAGCATAGTCAATGCTGAAGGATGATGGGAGTTACAGTCCAGCAATGTTTGAACAGGACAATTTCCCATCTCCAGTCTAGGATTTTCTTAGTATGTTATAAGCTGAACCTTCATAAGAAAACCTTCCTCACTGACCCTTAGCTTCCCCATAAACTCTATCTCCTGATCTACGCTGCCCTCTTGTTGAATGTTTTATTTACACATTCAATTAGGCATCTCCAGTAGTTCTGTAGAACAGCTGAATATTGTTTTCTCTTCTGGAGAGGAGGGTGGACAGTTACTCTAAACATAATGGCTAGAATCCGATTGTCTTCAATGTTCATGTAAGGCTAATCATGCAAGCAATTGTCTGTCTTTGTCTCTGCTCCAATTCCCCACATCCACGGGTCACATATATGATTGAGAGCTTCTTTGCTGGCCCAGATACATCATAGATAGTAAGCCAGAAGGGAAGTAAGTCCATTGGCACAACTAGTCTTACATTCATGGTTTCCCCCAATAACCTTCTGCCTTTGTTACAAATTATGGACAATATATTAATTTTTCTTCCTTCTTCCTTCTCTTATTTTGGCATTCTGATTACAACTGCCTTTTAATCTTTAAATTGCAACTATAGAACAATATAATCCAAACATATAGAAGTATGCAAACTATTCTTAAAGAGTAGCTCAGCTTAAGCAAGAATTTTGCCCTGTATCCAAGTAGCCCCATTTAATTTGATTATTCTTTGATGATCCTTCTTCATGTCAAAGTCTTTTAAGTGACTTTCAGATGGTCCAGCTGGAATCTTGTCCTGGTGAGAGACATTCTCCAGCATTTATCCATTCAACAAGGTGTGTGTGGTTTTTTTTTTTTTTTTGCTCTCTGTAGGTTCATTCCATTCTCTTCTGGTCTAATATTTAGAGCTGGAGAGATATTCATACATTTTCTCAGTGTTAGCCATAGGCTAAAGTATTGGTGTCCGTTAAGTGGATGGGTTTTGTGCTGTATTACCTTATTGCATTCATTATATCCTAGCACCTATTGAAATACTTCCAGAAGGCAATGCCAGCCAAATAATAGACTTTCGTAGTAAATTTCAGTCGGGCAGAAATAATCCTGCATGATTCTTTACGAGCTTTATCATTTGTTTGGCAGTTTATTTATACCGTGGTTGGGAACCTACAGCTCGCAGGCCCAAATCACCCCCCCCCCCCGCACCCTCGCTCCCAATGCCAGTGGTGATGGTGTGGAAGCGGCGTAAACAGCCGTAAAACATCCACGACTGTCGTAAATGCGTTTACAACAGTCATGGATGCGTTTTACAGCAGTGTTTACAGTGAGGTTGTGTTCAATCTAAAGAGATGCCCAGCTAATGGAACTTTCTCTGAGTTTTTCTATTCTTGGTAAGTGGAAGGCACAAAGCTGTGTTTTTAAAGGGTTTGGTTTCAGCTGGTTGCTTTTATAATGTAAAGCAATATGTCTTAATGCAGAGGTCAACTGGTGACTGGTGGATTCAAAGATTTCTCCATGGACAAGATATAACTAAAGTATTCATTCATTCATTTTGTTTAATGCCCATATAACGTGTAAAGTTGGGCAGAAAACAAAACAAAATACTTGCACGTAACCAAATGTAGGTACAAAAAAAATATGCAACCATACAAATGAGTAGACATAAACCAACCGTACCAATGTCAGTGGGAAATCAAATAATAATTTCATTGGAAGCCATAGTCATTTTAGGACCAGAAAATTCTTAAATGCCTCCTTATGCAACACAGTCTTTACTAGCTTGCAGATTGTTTGGAGAGGAGGCCCATAAAATGTGAGGTGGTAAAACATTCCACAAAGTCAATTCCACTACCCAATGGACTGATTTCTAATACAGGTCTTTCAACCCAAGTCTCCCCCTACTGCTGCCTGGAAGAAGAGTATTGTCTGGGCATGATTTATTAAGGGAGAGATGTTCTACCAAATATCAAAGTCCTAGACCATTTAGTGCTTTATATGTCAATATCAAGATCTTGAATGGGGCATAGAAGCCTACAGGCAACGAATGCAGGTGAGCCAAAGCCTGGGAGACATTATCAAATCTCCACAACTTGATACCAATCTTGCAGCTGCATTCTGTACCTCCAGCAACTTCCATACCATCTTGAAGCATGTAGCACATTACAAATGCGGATTCTTGAGATTATCAACTCATGAACCAGAGTTAAGAGGGACTTTCTATCCAGGAATGGATGAAGCTGGGAGATCTGCCTGATATTGAAAAAGGCAGACTTGGTAATGGCAGCTATTTGCTTCTCCACAGGGTCACTGAATCTATCTATACCTATAAGAATGGGTTGGGCCATGCATGTCCGGAATGCGTGTCCACACACGTCCAGCCCATCCCGTAATGAGCCGGCCACACTTACCTTACCTCCCGGACAACATCACTGCGAGATTCCGGGGACCAAGAGTGGGGCAAACGCCCCACGAATGTGGAAAAATTAAAAACTATGCTACCCAGCATCCTCTGCACTATGGCACGCCTCAACCAATCAGGCATGAGGAGGTGGGACAGCCAGCGCGTGCAAGAGGGGAAAACGGCTGACTCGCACAAGCCTCTTCCCCCTCAGCAGCAGCTCTCTGGTGGCACTAAAAAGCCACTGTTCCCGCCGCCGCTGTCCCAGTGGAGTTTGCCCGGGAAGTCGGCTGGGGGAGAAGGAGGCGGAGAGGAGAGACCCGCAACATGAAGGGTCTCTCTGGAAGCCCTAAAAAAGCTGCCTCCCCCTCCTTCTCCCCAGCTGACCTACCGAGCGAACTCCCCCTCCTTCTCCCCAGCTGACCTACCGAGCGAACTCCACTGGGACAGCGGCGGCGAGGCAGCTTTTTGGGGTCGCTGGAGAAACCCTTTGTGTTGCGGCCGTCTCTCCTCCCCACCTCCTCCCCTGGCCAAGCTGCCCCCGCTACCTCCGCCCCAGTGGAGTTCGCTCGGCAGGTTGGCCAGGGGAGAAGAAGGCGGGGAGGAGAGACCCACAATACCTTTGTCTCTCTGGTGGCCGGCAGCGGCGGGAATGGCGGTGGTGAGGTGGCTTTTTAGGGCCTCCAGAGAAACCCCGAGCTGGGGGGGGTGTTGCGTAAGTGTGTTTTGTCGTGTGTGGTGTATGTGGTTGTGTCATGTGTGTGTTGTGTGTGTGTATTGTGTGGGTGTGTCCTGTGTGGGTGGGTGTTGTGACGGTGTGTGTTGTGTGGTTTTGCTGTGTCATGTGAAATGTGTCTGGGTGTGGTGGGTGTGGGTTGTGTGTCCAGCGTGAGTTATGTGTGGGAGTGTGTGTATTGTGTGGGGGTGTCGTGATGTGTGTGGCTGTGGTGGGTGTGGGTTGTGAGTCATGTGTGCATGTTGTGTTTGTGTGTATTGTGTGTGGGGGAGAGCGCCTTCCCTGATGGATTCCTGCCACCAACACACAATCCATACCTTCCCGGCAAGGCCGGGCAAAATAGCTAATAAAACATATAGAAGAGTTGACTCACCAAATTCTTTCCGATTTGGTGAGCATGCTCTACCGGCAATTTGCTATGCTAATCAATAGGATTTCAGCCAGTATCAGATAAGATTTTCATTATAATTTGTTCAGAAGAGGCAGAACATTTCATATGTATAATTTTGTAAGGGGGGAAATCCAAATAGCCTTACAGTACAGTGATACCTCATACAACGTCCAAACTTGGTTCCACAAGTTTGGACTTCATACGGATTTGGACTATGTATGAGGCATGCAAAATCCTAGCCGTGATGCCTCATACAACATCCAAATCCTTGCTGCAATGCCTCGTACAACGTCGTTTCCATAGAGATACATTGTATTGTAACAGCAGAGACTTCAGGGCAAAGTCAAGGAAACAGACAGGAAACTGACAGAACTTTAAGAAATCATTGTCTAAAGGCTAAAAACATTTTAAAAACTTGTCAAACAACCCTGATTGTCCAAGAACCTGAAGAGTGCTGCAAAAATCCCAGGAATGCTTCCAAAAATTCTGACGAAAAAATTCCAAACAATCCAAAATCGCGCTCAAAACCACTCCTAAACACTGCCTCATGCAAAACCCACAAGAGCAATGCACGCATGTGTCCTGCCTTTTATACTGCCCAGGCACAATGCAACCTGGGAAAACCCCAATGCCTCATACAACGTCACACGACTTTGTATGAGGCAACTTTTTTCAAGGAATTAAGCGATGTTGTATGAATCCGATGTTGTATGAACCTGACTTTGTATGAGGTACTACTGTATAATAATTTTCAGGCAGAAACATTTTCCAAAAAAAGAAATGGCTATATGGGAACAAGGAATCTTGAGATAAAAGGAGCAAAAAGAGGCAAGTCACATTCAGGTCTTCAGTTACAAAGTTTATTAAGCTTTTCACACTTCACTGTTTCCCCCCACAGGTAGCTGCCTTGCTTCTTTGTTATTTTGTGGCAGGGGGTAAAGAAAACTGTATGAGCACTGGCTATAATAAATACGACAGACTATGTTTGGTTCAGTAGTTAGCTAGGGGTCAAAGAGTGTAGTGAAAAATAAACAGGACCTGTTGCAGATCTCTTGACTTCAAAATAAAGTCAGTCTGAAAGTTGATCCACTTCCCGGAATAAAGTAAGCAGGACAGAAACATCTGTTGAAAATAATTAAATTAGTTAAAACTCAAAGTAGCACTAGTAAACCAAGGTGCAGGGTGGAAGTAATTAATGGCCATATAGGAACAAGGAATCTGAGAGGAGAGGAGCAAGATGATTGCATGCGGTAAACCCATCACTTTTCCTATGGATCCTTGCCCAGCTTGGCTTCTTAAATCTGCTAGGAAACTAAGAGTGGATTGGGCCATTTGGATAATAAATTTGTCTTTAGTGGAGGGCTGTGAGCCATTTTTCTTTAAAAATACAATGTTGCGCTTAATCCTTAAAAAAAATCTTCCCCGCCAATGGACAATTTGAACAACTTTAGACCTGTCAGACATGTTTCATCTTTTTTTGGGTGGGTGGGGGGTGGGTGGGAGTAATAGAGAGACCAGGCTGTGATCTTGGACCTTATTGGGTCTATGATCAGGGAGCTGCTACAGCCAAGACTGCCTCTTTCCATCTTAGGCAGAATGCCATTCAGTCGACACTGTACTTAATGTGAAATGTTCATGTAATATATTTACAGAGCTTAAATTACATATGATTAGGAAGACTCCTGTTTTCTATTGGCTGTTTTCCATTTACTTTCTGAAATGTAGAACCTTTTTAAAAAATCTAAAAGTTTTACCATATGTTTATTTAGTTTCATTTAAACAATACTTGTTAATAGTGTGAACTAGCTGCTTACTCATTGGATCATGTCTGCGTACAAAACTGCATGGAGAAATCTGCTACAAACTGTGGACTATAATCATTGAATGTTGTAGCTAGACAAGTGTTCCATGATTAAAAGTCTCTCCCATTATATAATTAGTTCGTAGTTTAATGTGTTTTTTAAATTTCTCTTTAGGATTCAGCAGAGCAGCATTACCATTTGGGTTAGTAAGGCGAGAACTCTCCTGTGAGGGCTACTCCATTGATCTTCGGTGTCCAGGAAGTGATGTCATTATGATAGAGAGTTCCAATTATGGACGGACAGATGACAAGATCTGTGATGCTGACCCCTTTCAGATGGAAAATACAGAATGTTTCCTCCCTGATGCCTACAAAATTATGACACAAAGGTAAAAGAAATATTGACTTCAAAAATCCATGGAAAAGAAATCAATTTTCTGTTGAATTAACGGAGTTCTCAGGAAAGGCTCACAGTGTTTTCTGTTCTCTGACTTTCTAAAAGGAAAATAAATGAAATATCCTTGAGATCTTTATATGGAAAATGAAACAAATGCAACTATTACCAAGGATGTTTTAATTTCTTTTTCATATTTCTTTCCATACAAATGAAGAATGTAAGAAGGTAACTGGAAGGAGAAAGAAACATTTTATTTTTCTTGAGAATTTGCTGTATGTTTGTTGTTTAGAATGCTAAAACTCAGGTGTTTTCTGAGCGGGGCTACCTGTTTAGATGTCATCTATATATAATTCTAATTAAACATAACCTTACTCAACCTTTGGCCAATATCCTGTTTGTGCCATGCAGTTGCACAATCAGCTGGTGTCGCCAGCATGATAATGGTGTGGTACACTGGCAGACGTGCTTCAAGTGCACCCTCAAGTTGTGCATACATAGTACCACAACATGGTTTCTGATAAGAAATAAATGATTCACCTAAAAATATACCAGAGGGAGAGTACCTGTTTTATATGCATCCCGCTGGAAAAAAGATGCTGCTTTTGTAATCCATTTTATGTGGACAGCTTGTGACCATCTACAGTTTGGGTAGAGGATCTATCCCAAAATGGGTCTGCCATCCTGATTGCTTTGCTAATCATCATTTGTCTTAAAAACTATTCATGAAATGAAATAGGATGGAATCAAACAATTGAATGCTATCTCGTTTTTATTTTTTCTTTCACTTTTACTGTAATTAGAAATTGGTCTATATGACCAGTATGAAAGCTAGTTATTAAAACTTTTATCCATTGAGTTGTAAAGGCCACATTTTGCTTCTATACAGATTTCAAGGCTGCACATTGGATTAGTTAACAGTAGAGATAATGATTTCAGCTGATCAAATATGGAATTTGGAATTTAATATTTTTAACCTTTATTGCAAGAAATTTTTTATACACATTCCATTGATAATTATTGCTATTCTAAATATACGGGATGTGGCAAAATCAAATAAATTGCATCAATTTAAATTTCAGAAAATCTAGCAGTTAACAGATGGCATGTAGCATATTTTCTGATTTTTGGGGGGTCATTTATGCAGTATTCGTCACAGCAGTAAAACTGTGTTGCAGTTAATATAGGAACTTTTCTTTAACGAACCAATAAGTTACAGTGAGAACTGAAAATTGTTATTGAGAATTTTCAGTGATAGTATAACATAAAACTGTGCTTTTCATAATATGAATGACAACTTCCCTCTTGCTATCCTGATATATCCTTGAGGAGCCTGGACACTCTTGTTTTTTATTTTTAACAGATCACAGTTTAGTATTGTGTCTGAAACCAGACAAAGTCAGAGTGACTTTTTAAAATTAACCATACTTTAGGATTCAAATCTAACACTAAACTGTGAGTAACTAAAAACAGCAGATTTGAAGTTTCATAACTATGTATTGTAGCATAGGAGAAGGACATGGGAGAAGAGGGCAACAGATGTAAAGCTTAATGAAAAATTGTATCTAGTGTTATTTTTCAAAATGATCAATATGACACCAGGTTACTTTTGAAAACTTTCTGAATTATAGTAACCACACAAACAGTCTTTTAGCATTTATTGTGAGGTAGTTCCATTTAATAGCACTACAATACTTGCTTACTTACTGTTCTTAAATCTCCAGCTTCTGGGTAAATTTAGGAGGTTCACCTGTGTGAAACTTAAACAATCAAACTTGTTTCTTTGGAACAAACACAATTCAGCCAGAGCTAAACACTTTTAAGCCATTTATTTAAATGCAAGAATTAAGTGTGCTCTGCTCTCAGACCACTTCAGTTGAAGTAATTTGGAATTAATGGTGCTCAGCTTTAGCTGGAATGTGTGTGAAGCTATAAATCAGAGCTCTACATGTAGACAGAGTTCCCATTGTCACCTGTGGCTAACAACTGTTTCATGAACCCACATAGTGTTTCCCCTGGTAAAAGGTAACAGACAAAGATATGCTCCCTCGCACATGTAGCCTCTATCAGTGAAAAACATTAATTATCTACAAATATGTATTAAAAGGACCCGTAAGCTGTGTTTTTGAAGAATGTGCTGCTCCCATTTGAAGTGAATTGATGTTGTGAGGGCTGCTAAGTTTTGTGGCTGCACACATGTGTAAACACCTGTTACCATTAACATATTTAGTTGTGATCTGGACCTTCACACACCCCTCCCAAATGACACTCGCAAAGAAACAGATGTGGAAAAATTCTTTTGAAAATGCTCAATGATATAAGAAGGAGATATTTGGAAAATAAAAAAGAGGAAATCAGTATTAATAAACATAGTTTTAAATAAGCTACTGATGCTAGTTCACCAGGTCTGGTTTGCTAGCAAATAGGGGCCTTGCCCCCCCCTTCCCCTTGTGTCATTCATTCATCCTTCACAGGTCACAGCTGTGCTTAAAAGTTGCCATGCTCAGAACATCGGCTGTTTACTTGCTTTGCTCTTCTGACCCTTCTATTTGTAGTTTAGTTGGGAAGCTGTTTAAAATTTCTAAACCCCGAATTTGAGATCTTTTCTTTTCATTATCTTACACATACTAATTTCTAAATCATTCATTTGAGGGAAGAATGGACTGGGAAATGGAGGTGTTCTCCAGAAGTCAAATATCTCCTGACAAATCATGTTTTTAATTCCCTTTGTCACAATGTGTGATGTCTGGCTAAATAAAATAAATTACATTTCTGATCAGATCCCATCCTATGGGTGTTAAATTTATTCCCTCGCTTCTCAGGCTTCCAGGGTGCGGTGCGGGGAATGTAGGGGTATTATAGGAGCTTTCTTTCAAGTGAAAACAAGGCTGCCCCTCTCTTTTCTAACAATAATGAATAAAGAAAAGTCTCATAGCCTTGGACAGCTGAGTAGGGAAATCGCCCATCTCATCTGATTAATCTCATCATTCTAAATTGTTTCAACCTCTTAAACTACTGGCCTCCTTAGGTTGGAAACCTAAACCATTTTGAGAAAAGCATTTTCCTGTGTTGCTATCATGTTACTGAGCACCCTACTGAGATCCGTTTTGTAAAATCTTACCATGCATACCTTGTGACAGCACTTGGAAAACTGCTACCATATAGCTTTAAAAGAGTACATCTTACACATCGGTTTAAAATGACTTGTCATCTTGCAAATTTCTCATCTACAGAAGGTTAGGTGTGCAAATAGTTCTGCTTTACTGGTTTTCCCTTTAATACAATAGTTCCTGCTTCTGCAGGTTGTGATGGCTGCCATTTTCTAAATCACTGTTCTTCATGGAAGATAGCTTATAGTCAATGCCATCCTGCATTTTTCTATTTCTGTTTCAGTTAGTACTTCAGATACTTGCTGTTCTTTCTCCACCCAAATGTGATTGTATTGAGTCTCACATATCAGGTACCAATTTGGGCCAGTGCGTTCACTGAATGAATGTGCATCAAAGCTGTCATTGTAAATGACTGATCTCAAATATCAGGTCCTTATTTTTCTTTCACGTGTCTTTGGCTTTCGATACCCAAGTCAGAAAGATACTTGACAAACCTCTACTGTACATCATTACATGGGCCAGACACCTCTTAGACATCCCTTTATTTAGTGCTGGCTTCAACACCTGTCAGAGCACACTCAGAAAGATTTTTTTCTGCACAGTCATTTCAAAGAGAAAATTTATAATCAAATGGCGTTTTGGAGAGTTTCTTCCTGTTTAGTACCAGTTTTTTAATAAATGTTTACCCAACATTTGTTATTTTGTTATTTTAGTGTTAGAATTGAATCCTAAAGTGTGATTCATTTTAAAAATCCAATGTCATAAATTACAGTTTGAAGTTGCTTTGTTTTCTTAAATTCCAAGTAAAACCAACCATAATTGTGATGGAGGGATCCAAGATTAACTAAACTGGCATGTTGAACAATATTTAACCCTTTTTAAAAGAGTATTACACTGTTGTATACTTCTTATTCATGTTTTTTATCTTTCTTACTTTTTTTCCTTTAAGTTTGAACAGATTTATAGCAATTGTACTGGGGATTTCACGGTAAATGAGATATTAAAGGGGTGGGAAGGTAAACAGTGTTCCGTTCACTCTGGTGTTGAAGCATGCCTGCCACATGTCCATGGAAATTTACGCAGACAGCACTGGCTCTTTGGCTATAAACAGAGATGAGCCTGCACCCTAGAGTCGACCTTTACCTTCACAAGTGCCAACTCCAACTCAGTGAATTTATTTATTTATTTAAAATATTTCTATCCCGCTTCCCTCACTTGGGAGTGACCCAAATTTCCTTGATCAAGAGTGGAATTGAACCCAGGTCTTTTGAATCCTTGTCTGTTACCCTATCACTGCATGACATTGATTATGCAACCTATTTTTGATTCAGAATTTAATCTGTTTTTGTTCTTACTTTGGTTGCCAGTTATACCTCATTGTTTCTCACTGATGCAGAACTTTACAACAAAGACATTTAGTCTGTTATTCCAAGAACTTAATAGGACTTAGAATGGAGACCACAGGATTATGCCCTCAAAAGCATAGGAGTAATTGAGACATACCATTTTTGGAAAATCCTGTGAAATATATATTTTATGGCTCTCTTTATTAAATCCTTATTTAACAAAAGTTTGTTTTACATCTGTTATGATATTTTTAAATCCAGAATTGAAATAAATGTTACTATAGGAAACCTATCATTTTACTTTAGGATCATTTAGACCTTTGGGTTTTGGACTTCAATTCCCAGAAGCTTAGGCTGATCTGTACTTTGGGGAGTTGATTTAGGCTTCTGGGAGTTGAAGTTCAAAATCCAAAGGTTGGAAACACTGATTTAGAGTATTTACCCTGTCATTGACGATTTGAATGTTCTGACAGAGGGGGGGGCATATTGAGTGCAAAAAAGAAGGCAACCAGATGCTACTGGAGTTTTTAATCCATACTTTTAGTGAGTTTTCTTGAGGTTGTGTGAAATTCCAAGATTGATGATTTGATACATAATTGTGTAGACTTGGGGAGAGGGATTACAACAGCCTTTTACTGCTCTGTTCCAAATCTGTAAATAAATACTTAAGAGAAAGGAGTAAATAAATTTATAGGCTCATTGCAAATCATGATCCTTGTACTCTTGTGTTGGCAACAGCTGGGTTGACAGTTTCTTATCCTCAGTAATTTGGCATATGTGATTTGCTTGTTTCTAAGTAGAGTTTTTCTCATGTAGCATTTTTAAATACCTATAATCACTTCTACTTGCATGGCCCAAAGGAGCATTGTTGGCTGTATATTTTCTCCAGCCTTATGCTGAGTTGTGGTTTAGTAAATTGTGGTTTCTGTCCATGCCAAAGCCTTAAAATGACCACATGCATGCTGATGAAAGGCATCTGCTGAGATTGAAAAAAGTGGCCAGACAGACGTCTAATAGTTGTATGAATCAGCATTGAGTATAATAGAAAACCTCTTTTGAAAAGGAGTTTTTAAGTTGCAGGTTTCATTCTTTTGCCAAGCCTTGGGGTTCCTAAGAGGATGTTTTGGTCCCAAAACAAACCTGTCACACTCCTCAGCTGCAGAATTTTAAAACCGAGACTAGTCCTTTAAATCCTAAATTACTAGTTAAAGAGAATATCCTGTTCCACTGCAGTTCCTAATCAAGACTCAACGTTCTTTCCTCTTGGAAAGTACCTGCTGGACTATATCTCTTTATTTAGGTTTCATTGCATTTAATCTACAAAATGAACACCACAGTACATTTTACACTAATAGCATTATTTATAAAAGCAATAACATAATGGTGCAATAGACCTTTCTCTCGCCATCGTAGTACAGCTAATTATATTACTGTTACTGGTCATTGTGGCGCTAAATCAGATGTAAAGTGGATTTATAGTTCCTGTACATGAGATGGCAGGGTCATTTTTCTCAGCCATTTCCTGAAGAGACCTTTATTAAGCCATGATGACTGCTGAATAGGAAATGTAACCAACATTATTTTTATTCAAATATAATTTAAATATTCATCAGAGAGGATTTATGCTTGAAACTGACAGGGACTGTTAACATCAAAAAATATAATTAACTGCTGGGTATCATGAAGCAGAGTTAGCCAAATAGCCGAGAGGTGTAATTGCTCTGAAGTTTGCAAAGCAGTAGTTTATATATTAGACAGTTGCTGTGGAATTTAATAGTAATGTGCTTTCCTGTGTAAGGCAATTAAAGCTTTCTTTTAAGGTTCATTGCTCCATAGGAATTTTTTGGAATTTTGTGTAGTAAACAGTACTGACACTTAAGGAGAAAAACTGAAGAGCAGAACCTGTATAGGAATGTTGATTAAAATGACAAGAAATATTCATACCTTTGAGTAATTTTTTTAAAGATTAAGCATTAGATAACAAACAATTTCTACTAAACCTAAGAGTCAAATTAAATGTTCCTTCAGAACATGCTTATTCTACACTTGTATATTAAATTGAATCTAGCACTTTAGTGACTAGGAAGTTACTGTGCTATACAGTCACTAACCTTTCAAAATGTGTTTAAATATGTTACCCAAATGACAACAAAACGATTGTGGTCATAATAAAATTATTATTTTATAACGTATGGGTTCTAGTAGGCCTTTGGAGTAGAATATAAAAAAGAGATTTTTGCATTTCTGTGGCTCATGTAGTCTCCGATTAGTCCAGTGTGCTAAAGGCATTTTTCATTACTGAAATTGCTGAAATAGGAGAACTTAAGGGGTCAAGGTAAGACTAACAGCATGATGTCACAGTGCATCTGTTCTTCCTCCATTAAAGTGGTGGCAGATAATTGCTTAATAATTGGTCATTGTTACTTAAAAAAAGCTTAAACAATTTCAGAGTGGTATATTATCCTTATAAACATAAAAAATGAATTTGACAGGCAAAAGCTAAAATATTATTCTAATTTTTCTGAGTGATAACCACACATTTGAATGGGATGGATGTCTATTCTTATAAGAATAGCAAAGGGAAGTATGACAGACCTAGTCTGAATTCAAGTCTAGTTATAAAGACGTTGCTTGTGTAATACATTATTTAACATGCTTACCCTGTTTATATCAGTGACATATGAGTGTGGGCTAGTTTCTCAGAAGAGTACTGTCTTTGCCGCTTCATAGCACACTGTCTTGTATTCCCAGGCTTCCACATGGTGTTAGCAGATATTTAAAGCATTTCTTCCTAACAATTTGTAGGTCATGGTAAACTGAGCCTATAAAGCAAGTTATTGCAATGGAGTTAATGCTGTCTAAGGATATAACATAGACCAAATGCTTTGCTCTGTAAAATAATGTTGATGTTGCTACAGAAATATCCGCTAGATATTTTTGAAATCAGTCATATCCCCAATGACAGATTTATTCATACCATAATGATACTACTGAGCTGTTGTACAGATCTTCATTTCATAGTTTAATATAGAGCCATTGGCTTAAAAGTGTTCAATTGTGTTTTCTTAGAGTAGCTCTCTTCTTTTAAAAAAAATTAATAATTTTGAAAATCTATTTTGTGGTAATGACTTTATGAAGTCAACCAAGAGACTGCAAAAATGTGAGTGTTTTCAATGTATGTCTATTAAACATGGGTTGTTGTTTTCTTTTTTCTTTTTGTCTTTCCTGATTTATCCGTGAAAAAGATCCTGAAACCTTGAAAGGGGGAAGGATGTTCCAAGAGCCAAAATAAAATAAAATAAATATCTTGACTGATTGCTCGGTTTTCCATAAATACATCCAGGTGCCTCTTCAGATTTTCCTCACTGGTCTTGCTAACTTTTAGTTACCTAGAGCCTATGAATGAGGCAACTGTCTGCAAGAAACTTTTCTTTGATATGTCACAGTTAATCAAGGTTTTGTATAGGTGTCTAGAAACATTTTGCTTTGTTTAATTTTTATTTAACTCTGAAAAAAGAATGAGGCTATCCTAATCCCTAGAAGTAAAACAAAACAATATGTTTTATATAGAAGAGTGATGTAGGTTGGGTTTATTTCTTCTTCAAAAATTATTGCCACTTACAAGCATACTTTACATACAATGTTAACTCTCAGGTGGTGAACTCAGTGATATAAATATGCTTCTAGATCTGTATATGATTTCAGATATCTTCAGAATTCATTATTTCACCACTGGTCACACAGGCAGGTTAAAAACACTGTCACTCACTCCATATACTTAGCATTCCATGATACAGTACTGTAATTCCTTTGCCTTTGTGGCTGAGATACAATGTAAAGATCCCCCAGTGTCCTCTCATTTTATAAAGAGCACTTTGGATAACATGCTGTATGAGTTAGCTGTTATCTTGAATGCCATCAGCAATGCCTTGTTGCTTTCTTATCAGCCACTTCCTGCTGTCAACCCATTGCCTATATCTATAGGAAAGGATGTGTGCCCAATGTAATTCAGCATTATGTCTAGCTAATGTGAGGTTTTTAATTGTGCAAATACACAAAGATCTTGCAGAGGTAGGCAATTTGATAAAAGGATTAGGTTATGAATATTTCCAACTTGATTAAAGATTAGCTAACAGCTGATAGACATGGGGTTGAGATATGCCTTTGTGCTTCTTCCACTTCTTGCCCCAGGGGAAAGAGGCAAGAAAGTTGCCTATTTCTCAACATTTTGGTTCCTCGTTTTTAATACATTCACTGTGGCTTGATCACGTAGATTCTAATAAGGCATTCATCAAAGAAGCGACAAACACTGCCCCTTCCTCTAAAATTAGGCTCCTTTGATTTGCAGAAGCCAAGAGATATTTTCAGAAGAACCAGTTATACCTGGAAGACTTACAAACTTTCCAGATGCTAATTATATCCAGACACTATTGTGGCTGATGAATAGCAGCTCTTTTTGCGGCATGCAGCCTCTCTCAGTGGGGAAAAAACCCCCAAAACAAAACACGCTACTTCTAGCACAAACTTCAGAAATACATTTTCATAGAAAATGACACCACTGCTTCTGAGTTGATTAAAGAGACTTCCACAGGGACACCACTTCTGTCGCATGTTTTAAACCACTTGGGGGAGAATTGGTGGGGAAATCAGCAGATCGAATCAAAAGCCTTTTCTTTTAGTTATTAGTCACTAATTTGACATTTATATGTTTTTTAAAAAGCTATGAATGGAAAGTTACTTTAAAGTGTGTAGGGTGGGATGGGGATATTCATGCTAGTTTTAGATTGCAATCTAATCAGTATGAGGAAGAAAGGAAAGAAAGACATCATTAGTGAATATTTTTGAATTAGTCTTTTTAGGGCAGTTTTAAAGCTTCCTTTATGCCCTGCAATATATTGGGATGTGCCATACTGCTTCTTAAGTACAATACAAGTACTTTTACATAGATGAATAGATCCAAAATGGGTCTCGTGCCAAGATCAATCTAGTTATTTTACAAGAAATACACAAGAAATGCACTATGGCACATCCCAGTATATTGCACGGCATAAAGGAAGCTTTGAAACTGCCCTAAAACTAATTCAAAAATATTCACTAATGATCTGTCTTTCTTTCCTTTCTTCCTCATACTGATTTGATTGCAATCTAAAACTAGCATGAATATCCCCATCCCACCCTGCACACTTTAAAGTAACTTTCCATTCATAGCTTTTAAAAATATATATAAGTGTCAAATTAGTAGAACCCTGAATAACAAAAAACTCCGTTCCATGGAGCTCTTCGCTATGCACTTTTTTTGTTATGCGCTTCCCTGTGGGAGATGCCCCGCATAATGGGAAAAATTTTCGCTAACCGGGGTTCCCATTAAGCGGGTAAATTTTGTTATGTGGGGTATCGCCATTGAATACGAACGCTTCATTGTGCGGATTTTTCGCTATACAATGCGCTCGTTATGTGAGATACCACTGTATTAAATACCCAATCATAAAAATAATCTTATCCTGCACACAAACATTTGCATGTTGCTACCATAGAAGAGTAATCAACGGACCAGAAGAGCCATTTAGGGAAACCTTAGCCATGAGAATGACAAATATTTCCCCATAAAATATATTTTTAAGGAATAAATAATGACAAGCTCTGGAGGTCTGTTGTTGGCTGGTCTAAATTGGAGCATAATTAGGAGGAACATGGCCTGAGAATCAAATTGCTTGGCTTGTGCTTCTGTCTTCATATCATACAACTAATTAAATATTTAAAGACTTTCTCCTCTCCCTACACACATGTGAGAGAAAGAACGGATAATGGTAGCGGATAATTAACAGGTGGGGGCAAAAATCAGATTGCCTCCAAGGTTTTGCAAGGTCGAGTCTTATTATGCTCTGTCTTGTATACGGCCTGGTAACAAGTTTCTCGCTAATTTAAATCTTAACTAGGACATCCCATAGCGATTTCCCATTTCCCTTGTCAAAATGGGAAGTGATTGCTTCTGTGTGTGAAAACTGCAGTAGGTGAACATTTTCAAAAGTAATTGGTCCTAATTGACACTGGCCCCAATACAGAGGCAGATACACTGCAATTATTCCAAGGAGAAGTTCTGAGACTATGCATCCCATAAATGTTTAAATAAACAAGTACACACACATTTATTCACCTAATGTAGCTACAATAACGTCCCTGCATTATGCTGAAACATGGTGACCTTTGAAGTTAGGAGGGTCTCAGTGGCCTGTTCTGTAAATAAATTTGCCTTATTTTGCTACTAAAACAAAAGTCACTTTTATGTTGAATGTGCATTTCTGCAAATGAGAAAGTTGGGCTGGATTAATAAGACTTCGAACAAGTCAAGCCTAATTTGCATTAAACTGACCCAAAGGTCTTGTAAAATTGCACAGAATTATCAAGCTTTCTAACGTATCAGAAGTTTTATTAACAAATTACTAGTGTTGCTTTAAAAATTGCTTATTTTGCTAATTAGAAGCACTTTTAATGGCAGCTTTAAGTTGTATTTAAAATCTATGCAAATTACATTACATAGAATCTGCATGCTGCTGTTATAAATCTTGACACAAGGTATTAATTGGAGAATCACAGTATAAGAAGTGAAGTGTTTTTAACATTACAAAATTTTAACTCTTTCATGGACAAACTTTTTTTAATCATGGCAGTGTCATATACAAGTAAGCACACTAAAACATGATTTCCCCAATTTGGATTTTGGATTGAGATTATGAAATTTGAATTCCAATACATCTAGAGGACACCAGGCTAGGGAGGGCCGTTATTCTAGAATCCAGAATCCATGCTGGTATCCAGCCGAATTTTCAATTCCCCTTCTTCCCCGTCATTAGTCTTGAAAAGAGTTTGCATTTTTGCTCTAGGGTTTGGAGAGGGCAGTGAAAATTGTATTGGATGAGACTCGGAGCGTGCTCATTACTGTGTAGGATATATGCCTGAGTAGTCTGTGATCCCCTGTGTTGCATACAATTGAGATGGATTGCTAACAGTTTGGCTGTTTGTTTCAGCTAACATTTCTCAGCAGATTTCTTCTGTGTCAAATTTAGGTCATTCTTTAATCACACATTCCACTGAATAGCTCAATTTCTAGAATGCAAGGATGATGATTCTAATGTTGCTCAGTTGTTGAACTGACGGCCTTCCCTACTTAATCCTAGATGCCTTCGCTGGGGTTCTTTTGGGAGTTACTGACAAAAAAGGAATGAGCACCTTTCATATGGAGATCTTGTTTCCATAAAGTGTTCTTTGCCTGCCTTTTTCAGAGAGCTCTGTCCAACTGTAGCATCCCATCCCATATCTCCCAGCTTTTTCTGAGGTTTCTGACCTTCAGAAGAATGATTTAGGAAGATGCAGTGGTTAGATAGGAAAGATCCCCACTTCCATGTGGAATACAGTTCCCATAGCTGGTCCCAGTCCAGTATTTCAAAACACATGTTGGGTCTTGCTGAATGTCCTCTGAAGATAACATGCATGTTTGGAATTATATGAGAGATTTTTTAAAAAAATCAGAAGAAAGCTGTTCTTAAGCCAATATGTTGCTCATTTGTAGTGTCAGTGCAGATTGTCTTAATGCTTGAAGTAAAGCCTTTTCCCTTTCCTAGACAGTAAAATCTTCAGTGGTGTCCCCCCTCCCCCAATCTTCTTTCCCTTCAGAGGTTAAGTGGATGGATAGGACAAAGAGAGTATTTTCAGTGGTGTGATCACATCCACACATCTTCTGTAGGAAGATAGGAAAGATGTCATCTGCAGTTGACAAAAATGTGGTGTGTGTTTTTGTCAAAAGCTTTTCACAATGTAATCTGTAGTTCTGTACGCATATACAGTGGAATAAGTCAGTGGACTACCTGTGAGACTTAACTCTCAGATGTGTAAAATTTTGTGTTTCTTATTCTTCTTATACTTCTTCTTCTTCATGGTCCATGAGCATTCATACCAATGGGATATTCCCGTGCATGCGTGGTGGACCGGTTCTTCCAAGCTAAGATTTCTATAGAAGCTTCAATCCCAGCGTGCCTAGCACTAGGCACCCCGCCCATGATCTTTCCAGTTCCATTTCTTCCGCCGTGTGGCTTGGATGTGTTCTTCCAGGTTCCAAAAATGTACAGAGAGTTAAGTGTCTCATTCAGAATAGGCTACACATTAAGGAAGGAAATCTAACAGATTTGCTTTGATGGCAAAAATGTATTAAATAGCCAAGCAAATTACCTACTGAATATGCTTAGGAGAAGGCTATAGCTTTAATTTTAGGATCTAAACAGTTTTCCAGTTTTAAAGCAAGAAAGAATCTCTTAAAACCCTTCCACGGTGACAGATGCACTTTCGATCTGGCTTGCATCAAAAGATGTTTGTCTGAGTGGAAAAACAGTAAGGCTCACACAAAGTAGCTTCAAGATAACTGCTACCTGCTTTCTTTCTTTTTTGTCATCTGTCCAATGACACATGCTCTGAATCTTCAGATAAACTTTTCACAGAGGAATGATGTCGACAGTGAACAGGGATGCACAAGATAATCTAGTCATATGACTGGAGTACTTCTTGTGCTTTAACGAAGCCCTGTTGCTGTCTTCACATTCACCATTTTTTTCCAGTAGTACTCGATACTTTCTCACTGTGCATTGTTGATGGTTCATATCCACTGGACTCCATTCCCACTAAATGCACATATTTCTTCATGGATGTCTAATTGAATGATTTAGTCTCAAAGCAATTTGTGCTTGATGGATTTCAATTGGCCTAGAAAAGAAAGGTATACAAAAGATGTTTGTAAATTTATTTATTCTGTTTATTATTTGCATTGCACTGCAGAACATTTCCACAAACAGATAAGTACTTATCATGTTAATTATGGCTAATGGGATCAGAACACTCCATGGCCATATTAATTTTACCACATTTAATTTACAAATATTGGAAATTACTAATGCTCAGCAGATAAAAGTATTAGGCATTTAAGGAAAATTGTGTCTGCATTTTTTGTTGTTATACAGGGACTCTACAATCTCCACCATGAGTTATCACATAGCTTAAGGCTACTATTAGTAGCTGTGGCAGTAGGGCTACAATGAATCATTGTTAAAGATTGTGAAAAAGCCCTAACCATTGGTTTGGATCTTAACAACCCAAGGTAATTAGAGCACATACAGAGAAAAATGGCCAAGATGGTTTCGGTTCTAGAAGCCATGTTCTGTCAGGAATCTTGGCAAGAACCAGATATGTTTCATATGGAAAAGAGAGAGTTAAGGATAAATATGACAGTGATCTTCAAATATCTAAAAGACTTTCATGCAGCAGAATATGGAACAGATTTTTCACTTGTTCTAGAGGGCAGGATTAGAACCAATGGTGAAAAACAGGGAAGTAGGGAATGCATTAGGAGAAAATTACCAACACACCTGTTCAGTGGTGAAGCAGACTGCCATAGAAGGTGATGGGTCTCTCCTTCACTGTCAGTGTTTAATTAGAGGCCAAGCAGCTGCCTTGTGAAAGATGCTGCAGCTGTACTCTATACTGGCGAGTCTTCCCCTATGTTCTTTTAAGCCTCTGTGGAGTCATAGGAGGTACTGAAAAATGTGGATGGATATTAGAGGGTGGGCTACAGGGTGGGAATTATTTTGTGTGAGAGAGGGATAATTTGGAGCAAATCTGCTTTTCTGAGAATTTATTATGCCTTGCCCCCAAATAGTTGCTGAGGTGGATGGGCTTGATTCAATGGAATAGTTTTGTGTAGCGAGTGCATTGGGGATAGGAAACTTTCATTAACTTTCTTCAATGAGCTTATCTTCAGATCCAGCCCATTTATATGCAGTCTTCGGTTACTAATGCCAAGTGGTTTTAATAAATAGGGCTGCCATCTTTTTCTTGGAAGGCTACACACCTTTATTCTGATGTCAGAAACTCAGTAGATCTAGCACTTTGTACCCTTTATGTAGTAAGTACAGTAACCCTATAAAACATGGCACTGTAGTTAAAACATTGCATAAATATCTACAAAATATACTGTCTGTATGTATGTTTTGTCCAGGGCTGGTTCTTGGTTTAGGAAAAGCTGCCCCTTACGCGATGGAAGCCATTGTTTTCTGAGACAACATCTCCTGAAGTCTCACATCTGGCATGGTAATTGTGATGTTGGTTGGGGAATTTTGGAAGTTGTAGTTAAAAAAGCAACATTTCCCATCTCTGATTTCACTCTATTTGAAGGTAGAAATACTTCTACTTGATGCATCCATGTGTGTTCTGACAGTGTGACTTCTGATAACAAAGAAAAGCACTGAAGTTCTTAAAAATCTGTCAGTGTTGTTTGAGTAGAATATATGCTGTGGCAATCCAGAGAGAGAGAGAGACCCAAACCTTACTTGCTCTAGTTCTTCTGTAGAGTAGAGTGTTTTAGGAGTAATTGTTAAAGTGATATCCTTACAGAGCTATAATTCCCAGGAACCCATTGAATGACACTCTGACAGCTATGCTAATATGAAGGCAGTTAAAATTAAGTTTTAATTTAAATGAGCTGGCTAGCTTTCATTAGAATCACACTGGAGCTAAAATAACTTCTGTAGGAGTTTTGTATAAATCTCTCTCCATTTCATTTATTAGATTTATATCCCACCCTACTCAACAAAAATGTGACTCAGGGCAGCTTACAATAAAGAATATACAGTATAATTACAATGTTACATTTCAATATCAAAATGACAAAAATTAATTTTAACAAGAAAAATATAAACCCTAATCACAGTCATAATACTCCTCCAGTCCGGGCACACCAGCGCCTTTTCTACTCTCCGGCCGCACGAGACCAGAGGGACAGCAGGGCAGCAGAAGCTGTTCCTCATCTCGCGCCGGTGTTGCGGGCTGCAGGCAGGGAGCCCAGGGCTCAACGTCCTTATGGAGCCTATTGCTCAACGTCCCTACAGAGCCAAGGGCTCAGCGTCCCTATGGAGCCCAGGCTCAACGACCTTACAGAGCCCAGGGTTCAACCTCCTCGAAGGAGCCCAGGGCTCAATGTCCTCGATGGAACCCAGGGCTTAGCATCCTCAATGGAGCCCGGGGCTCACGGGGGCCGCTATACAGGTGCTCCCACTCCCCCCAGCCGGCCAGACCGGGGGAAGGAGTTTGGTGCTTCAGTATCCGGCGGCAGCAACAGCGGTGGTGGTCTTATGGCTGCGGGAGCCAGCCCAGGTACTCCCACTCTCCCCAGCCGGCCGGACTGGGGGAAGGAGTTCGGCGCGGTGGCGGCAGCAACAGCAGCGGTCTTATTGCCGCTGGAGCCGATCCCTTGCCCCTTCTCTTTGTACTGTGTAATCTGTAAAAACATCCAAACATGAATCTTGCTTGCTTGTTTGCTTTATTCATTTCATTTCTATACCACTCCTCTGGCCATTCTGGGTGGTTAATGTACATATACATAGAAAAAGAGGAGCCTGGTGTGCTGTGGTCCATGGGGCCGCAAAGTGTTGGACTCAACTGTGCGGCTAAACAACAAAACATAGAAAAATACAATCATAGAATTTTTGTCGACTGCAACTCATATCCGAGAATGCATTTTTTCCAGAAGCAGGAAAAATGTCATTGCCATGAATTTGTTTAAGGTGGATTCCAGCTTGCCATGAAGTGACCCACACATAGTAAAGCATCACATAGGGCCTAATAGCAAAATGAGTGGAGGAGGAACAATCATAGCATAAATCATAAAATAAACAAGTAGATACAACAAGCAACTCAAGTAAGCACATAGAATAACCAAAGTGTGGCACATTAAAGAAGAAGATAATTGATGGATGCCTCCCTATATAATTTGTTCTTCACCAATTTACAAAATACTTGGAGGGAGGGAACCTGGTGTATGTAAGATAGAAGAACATTCCAGCATGATAGACAGCCATCAAGAAGGCCTGGCACCTTGTTACACCTTTCTGAGCCTCTTTCAGGGTAGAGACCTAAATCCCATATGTCTGAGAGACTGGGTGTTCTGAGCCATGTTCAGCTGGGAGAGATGTTCTGTCAGGTATCAAGAGCCTTATATTTTATTACTAATACCTTAAATCGGGCACAGAAGCCATAGTACTCCTGGCTATTTCCAACATGCTAGTCTTGTCATTATATACAGGGATTTTCATTTTAGTACCAAAGTGTTTTTTCAAGATGGAAGATTTTGCATTTTTAATCTTCCTTAGAACTTTGGTGTATAATGGCGCCTTGCAGGAGATAATGAAATTTTCCTAATTTATGCATTCAAACAGAAGCCTCAATTGAAGATGGCATCTTATAGCCTGGAGACATTGCTCTAGTGCAAGTTTCAGGGGAGCTATAATAATAATAATATAGTGCCAATGGTGACAAGGAATGATAGGACAGTGAAGAAGTAATTTAAGAAAGAAAAGGACATGTACCAAAGCTTTATTGCAGCATATCTAATGATCTGCTGAAGATTCCCAATGGCTTTTGGAGCATGACAGTAAAAACCCGAACGTTATCTTGCCAAAACAGAAAGAAGCCTTGCTTAATCAGCAGAGCAAGACCATTGATCAAAACACCTCGCACAAATAGATTACACATGGAATCTCATCTCCATAGTTTGCACTTGGCAAAGTGTAATAATGAACATAAGATAATCAAAATAAAAGCAAAAGCAATTTGTTAGGAATGGTACCAGTTTGAGATTACAGCGAAAACACAAACACATTAGAATGGAAACAAGAGCTGCTCTTAAAGCCAAGCACATGGTGATGAATGTACAAATTATACAGAGATGAACAGGTAAGTAGGCTGGCACAATATCAGTTGAAAGATGCAAATGTATGTTGTATTCACAGCTCCTCCCACTTCTGTTTTTGTTCCTTCTTTAGGCCTGCATCTGTCCATTTGGTTGGATAAGGCAAATCAAGTCCAGCATCTCGGTGGAGCTGTTAATTATCTGGCCATCAGATTGCAACAGCTAAATTGAACTTTTTCATAGATATTTTAAGGAAATAACATCTTTGTAAGAAGGAATTTTTAAATGTTAAAAATAACAACTATTCCCAACTACAGTATACTTGATTGACTTTGTGGGATTTACCCATACTGTAAATTGATTTCCCCCTGAACAATGGGGCTAATCTAGTTGGGACTTAAAATAGGATACAGAGCAGTATAAAATGAAATAAAACAAATCTTTGTAAAGTAACACTTGCATGGGGGAGGGGACAGATATGAATCTGGAATATAACCTGGTTCCAGTCTGGAAAATCTGCCCCCTCCCCCATGCAAGCAAGGGATGCACTCAATGTGTTGAAAAGAAATATTCCTAAATAACACATCTGCAGCATAGTTTTTATGTATCACCTCTCTGCTTTTGCAGTAAGTGTGAAATGAGAGTTTCTCTCTACAATTCACTGAAAAAACTTTCTCTGAAACATACTTCAGAAGAACAGGGATTTGAATCCACCAATTAATGTCTTTGTCAAAACCTACTTAAGAGGCTTGTAGAATTAAAGGCTATTCAGTGTTCATTGAGATGCAGTGGAAAAAGAGCCCGTACTCAGAATAAGAGATAACAAAACATTCATGATTACTAGAAGTATAGTACTACGCAGTGTCTTGATTTTCTCACCCTCACCCATAGAAAGAGAGGGGAAAGGATAAGATGGAAGAAAATAATCTTTCCACATGGGAATATGCTTGTTTATTGCATGAATGGTTTGTGATCATTGCAAATGATATATTACTGTTATCCATGACAAATTGTTAAGAGTTCAGCAAAAAAAAACAAATCTTGGTCAAAATAAGCAATGTTCTTGTCAATATAATCACCAGGCAAACTCTTGTTGTAATGTGTGTTTGGCCATTAGATTTATTTCTCTATTACATGTAATGTTTCTTGATTACATTTCAAGATGTACTATTAAAGTAAGGGAACATAGCTGGAGATTATGGTTTGTATGAAGTGAATCCTATTCACTGATGGTAGCAGAGCCCTCAGAATATATATATCTATACCTATAAATCCATGGGTCAACCGTTGGAACTTACTATACGTTTCTGCACCCGTCCATCCTATCCCGTACCGAGCCTCCTGCACTCGCCCGAACCCGGTACGGAGGTTACTGAAGGGTTGAGAAACGTGCCAGTGGGGCAAGAACCCCACGAACGTGAACAAAGGGAAAGAACTTCAATTCCCAACATTCTTTGCGCCTCGCCACAGCCAATTAGGCTAAGAGGTGCGAGCAAAAAGAACGTTGGGAAACGGTGCAGTCTATTAAAATTGAGCCGCAGAAAAAAAGCCGCTGCATGAACACAAAATTAAAAGCCCCAGCGTCCTGCGCGCCGTGAGCATGCAGAACACTGAGAAAGCCAGCTCAGGGAAAATAAAATTACAAAACGCAACTGGAGCGCAAGTCCCCAACAGACAGACGCAGCGCCTCACAGCCTCGCAAAACAAACAAGCCACAAAACTCCACCGCGAGACACCCACTGGTCTTCTTTCCTGGAGCAACAGGGAGAAGAGGGACTCCCTCTCCTCCACGCTACCCCGCCGAAGACACGGCAAGACCATTGCCGGCCTCAAGGAAAGTTGAGCCGGGGTGGAATAAAACCCCAAAACAGGCAGCAGTTCGCCAGGGGAAGCACCCTCCCTGGTGGATGACTGGCTGATGCCTTTGTACCTCCGAATACAAAAGCAGCAACCAGCAATCCGGAAGGAAGAGCACCACCCCTTACTGATCGCTGCCTGCCCATCTCCAGTTAGGTAAGCCAGGAGAAAAAGGAGACAGAGAGGAGAGAACCATCGTTAGGCAGAGATAGCTCTTCTCTGCCTCCTCCTTCTCCCCCGACCTACGTAACAAACCTTCCCGGGAGAAGAACGGGCTGACTGCCTCTTCATCCTTTCCCCCATTGCTGCATCGAAACCAAATTTGAAGCAGCAATGGGGAAAAGAGGAACCAACAGCCAGCCTGTTCTTCACGTTAAAGTAAACACCAAAATCAAACACCAAAATTAATAAAAAATAATAAAACAAAAATAAATCAATAATTAAAAAACCATTAATAAACAAAGTAAACCACAAAATACACAAACAAAAACATCCACAATACCACAAAAGCACATACAAAAACCTAACTGCAACACAAAAAACCACAAATTACACAAACAAACAACAACGAATTACACAAATAAACAACAATGAAATAAGAAAAATTAAACAAAACCAGAAATAACCAAACCAATTAAACAAACCTAAAACTCAACCAAGACAAAAAAGAACAGAAACACCTCCTAGCCCACCACCACAAAAACAAAACAAAGAAAAACCCCCAGAAGAAAGAAAACCAGAGAACTCACCAGCACGTCTTCCCTCCACAATGACCGGAACAGAAATGAAGAAACAAAGTCTACTTACCCAGAGGCCAGGAGAGAAAAAACAAGTGAAACTAAAACAAAACCACTAGCAGCCCCACTTGCAGGGCAGAATAGTAAAAACAACTCAAAAACACACAATAGCCCCACCTAGAGGCCACAAGAGTAAAAATAAGTCAAAAACATAACAATAAATCAAAAGTTTACACAAATCACAAACACATGTTAAATAAATAAAATAAAAAGATTTATAACATCCTGTGTTGAGTTTTAACTCAAATAAAAACCCAAAACATCTAAACACAGTTTAAAAACATTGAATTTAAAAAACATGTACTTTCACATTTTTAAAAATATTACCTATGGTACAACTATTTACAAAAAAACCCCACACAAACTAAAACATTATTTGGTTAAATACAACAACTTGAAACAATTATAGCATCCTTTTTTCTTTTTTTAATCCACAAAAAAACCCCAAAAAAAGCTGATCACAATTTATAACAACCCAGCAACACTGGGCAAAACTATGCTGGTATATATATAAAAGAGAGGTGTTTGTTCGTTTGTCCTGTATGCTCTCCCACAGCCCTGGACCGACCCCCCTGAAATTTGGCACATGTCTACCTTGGGCGCATGAGTGTGCACCCATCAGGGTTCTGAGGCTGTATGTGGGGCACAAGCCCCACAAAAGTAGGAAAATTGACTGCGCATGCATGCAGTAAGGGGGGCTGGGTGCGTGCAGAGCCATTCAGCAGCAGCTTGCACCCGGCCCCGATGTCTGGACAAATGGCACAGCACCCGGCCTCCTCCGCCTACAGGATCTTGGAGTAATGGGAAAGAGGAAGAAAAACAGATTACCCTGTGGGGGCCAGGAGCTGAGCCGGGGGAGGGGGGCTACACCTTCCAGCAGACACTGCGCAAAAGAGAGGTCCTGCTGGGAGATGTGATTGCCTGGAGGACGGGTGAAAGGTAAATGAAGACTGGGAAGTGGGTGGAAAACCAACCAGAAATACATCTCCCAGCGGGCTCTGCACCCAGAAGTGTTTGCCATGTTGCTTGCCATCCAGGAGGGGGGGAGGAATGGTGGGAGGAGGAAGGGGGAGCGGGGGCTGAGGGAGATAATGAGGATGGTGGTCACCCCATCAGACGTCCAGAAATATGGGGTCGGATGAGGATCCTGGGAGCAGGACAATGGCCAGCCTGCCCCAATCCACCCAAAATGTGATAAATATTTATGCAACCCGGGCGAAGCCGGGTACTCATGCTAGTGTACTCTAAAGGATAGGGGTACCCCACTCAGTTTGTCACCTTTCTGTGATTCACATAATCTTAATCTGTAGTGCAAAAGACCCTCAATTGTTGTTGCCCTTCAACTGTGCTTTGAAAAGAGGGCTTCTTCCAAAGCCACCCTACTAAAAAGTGATAGTTTACTTCTTGTTCATCCTTTAATATGGACACTCTAAACTGGTGCTGAAATTTTAGACTGGCTTTAATGTCCATATACCTTACTGCTTGATCTTGCACCTGTTGGCAGGGACCAATGTCAGACACTCTGATACAAGACAGATTGCTTGAACTTGTGAAAAGGTATTCAGTAGTGTGGGAAGAGATGGTAATGCAAGAGGTGATGTATGACTGGAGTCAAAGGTTAGTGTGTTATTTTAAGATCTGGCTTCTTTTCCTCCAGTTTACTGACAAACCAAATTCACCTAGGAGATGAGCCAAAAATTTTTGTTTTGTTTTAATCAACAACCCTTTTCTGATCTTTTACTTTCCTTCATCCTTTGCTTTCAGAGTGAATGACTGAAAGTAATCTTTTTTCCTTTTTTAAGTTCTTTTTTGGTTTGGTTTTGATGTGTATTCCTAAATCAGAATTCATTTCTTTAGCTATCAGAAGATTGCATCTAATCATACTACAGTTGTCTGCAAGCCACAAAATTTATATGAAACCAGTAGTTTCTAATTATCTGAATGATTTTGTGGAAGTTGGATCATGTTCAGCTGTTCATTCCACAGGTGGATCAGATGGCATATTTTTGGACACAGTCCAGACTATGTTAAATATTTCCAAAACCATTGGTTTTAATTAGCTGTAATCCTAGCCACTCTTTCTTGGGAATGAGAGTTTCCTTAGTAAATGTGCATAGTATTGGGTTGTTAAAGTTCCCATTAAAATCAAGTAGGTGTTATAGTGCATTAATTTAACTGGACAGAGCTGCTTAGCTTTACTCAAATTTACAGTAACTCTCTCTAAAAAGCATTTTTCAGATAAAGCAGGGATGGACAGCTTGTGACTCTTCCCAGTCTGTCTGCCATCACCACCACCACCTGTATGTGTGTGTGTGTGTGTGTGTTACACACATACATACAGTGGTACCTCATACAGCATTTTTAATCCATTCCATGTGGCTCGTTGCTGTACGAAAAAATTGCTATATGATACATGCATCATGTAGCGATTTTCCCAATGGGATGCATCATACAACAAAAAAAATATTTTTTTTTGCTAAGTGGTTTTTCCCACTGAAAAATTGTTGTACGGTTTTTTCCATAGGCAAAATTGTTATGCGATTTCCCCCCCAAAACCTAATTGTTATGCGATTTCGTTGCTATATGGGGCAATTGTTGTATGAGGTTCCACTGTGTGTCTTTGTCACGGGTGATGGAAGATACAATATCTGCTGGACCACAGTTTCCTTACCCCTTTCTAAGAGTTTAAACTTTCTATACTCACTTACTTGAAAAATAGGTTCTGTTAGAACTACCAGTGCTTACTTTTGCGGAGTACATATGTATGGTTGTACTGTAGTAGTGGCTTGATTTCTTGCATATTCAAAGTGAAAGCATGCATGAATAAAAATGTTGACCCAGAAAGAGAGTTACAGTGGAACCTCTCTTAACAAATTTAATGCGTTCTCCGGGACCTTTTGTACTACGAAAAATTTGTAAAGCGAATTTCCCATAGGAATGCATTGAATGCAATTTTCCATAGGAATGCATTGAAAACCAAAATTTGTTAACTGAAATGTTGTTTCCCATAGGAATGCATTGAAAATCAATTAATCCGTTACGAAAAAAATTGTTAATCGAGCCGCTATTGTCTATGGTTTTCCTTTTGTTATGTGCTTTTTGTGTTAAGCAAGCTGTTTGTTAAACAAAGTTCCACTGTACAGTGGTACCTCACTTAAAGAGCATAATGCGTTCCACAGGATTGCTCTTTAAGTGAGTTTGATCTTTAAGCGAAACACCATTGTAAGTGACCAAGTGTGACTTCTGGCAGGTGGGATTGAGAACCTCAATTTAGTTGTTAAGCAAGTTTTTGGTTTTTAGTTGTTAAGCGAGGCAACCATTCAGATAAAATTCTGCTCTTTAAGCGAATTAGTCTGTAAGCGAGGCACTCTTTATGTGAGGTTATACTGTATTTCATGTGATTGTTTGAGTGTGAAATCCTTTCCCCAGGAAAGTTGACTGACATCAAGTCAGAGTTCTTGAAGCTTGCCTAGTTTTCAGCATGGTGTGCTTCTGATTTGTGTTTTATGTTTCTTTTGTCGGTAGTGATGATATATTCAGAGTTGCTAACAATTTGTCTAACTGATTCTGATGATTTGTAAAGAAAATGAATATTGCTTGGGTTCCACTTTATTCATTTTACTGTACTTTAAACAAAATTCTGTTTAATTGATAAGATTGCTAGTTACCACTAATAAATGTAGATGTTACATTTTTGCTATCATATTGTTTTATGGCTGGCTTAAGCTTCCCTGGGAGTCCTCAAACTGAAGGGAAGCATTCAGTATTTGAAATAGATAAGATAAAGATAAGGTAAGGAAAACTCTCCTTGTGCTGTTACCAGTTTTAAAAATAGTGATAATAATAGCAACTAAAATGTTGTGCTTTGTGTATAAGATTATTATAAATTCGTTTTTAAAATAGTTTGTGAGCCAACAGATATAATGCTCTTTGATTTCCCAAAGCTTCCCAAAAGCTTTGTAACTAATTCTCAAATTTAATTTGCCTTTCCTGTTCTTAGGTGCAACAATAGAACACAATGTATAGTAGTTACTGGGTCAGACGTGTTTCCTGATCCCTGTCCTGGAACCTACAAATACCTCGAAGTCCAATATGAATGTGTCCCTTACAGTAAGTACAAACTTTTTGTTCTTGTTCATTTCCTGTACCTTTCACAATTGATGCTGGAGCCATACTGGATGAACAAAAAAGAGCATATATTTATGGCTTGAGGTCCATTATGCATGCAGAGCACATACAAACTATGGCCTCCAGTCAGCTTCACACAACGTAGAATGGGGGAGCCAATTGCCTCATGCTGGCCAAGTGTCTTTCTGTGTTCTTCAGTGTTTGGCTTTTAAGACTTAAAGCAGGGGTGCTCAAACTACAGCCCGGGGGCCGGATCTGGCCCCTGGTCCATAGTGACCGGCTCCCTGAACCACGTGACCGACCCATGGCCTGAAAAGTTTGGGCACCCCTGACTTAAAGGGTTGATTCCTGTCACTGAAAGACTTTAGTTTAAAAAACTAAAATTACCTGTTTAAAAGACCAAATAGGGATTTGTACTTTTGCCTAATATCAGGTCCTGACAAATAGGCTTGGCTTTAAGTGTTCTTGGCAAAAGAAAAGCAACAACTAACTTCAGCTAACAACTAAGGACTGGCTTTCGAGAAAGGGAAACCTTTACCTTTACTTAACTTCAGCTTTAACCTTCAGCTGCTTGAGAAGACACAGGTACCATGAATGTATCTAAGACTTAATCTAGAAAATATATTTTAGAGGGTTTTTTGTTTTAAAATCCAAATTGAAGTTCATAAACCTTGTCATTCGCAAGTAACTGCATAATGTTACAGGTTTATCCCTTCTAATCTGCCAAATAGTTTTATTTGAATATACTTTACTTTGATAATATTATGTACAGGAAATATAGAGTTAGATACAGATGTAAGAGTGGGCATATTCATTCCAGTCAGACAAGTCCTCTCAGTGTTTTCCTCATAGCAAAAACCAAACCCTTGAATGAACTAACAGTCCATAGGAAAGCGTAAGAGCCTGCCTTGGGTTTAAAGAGCTAATTCATCCAGCTTCTAAAAAGCTTTTGTTGTCTCCTTCATAGTGCTATTGCTCAAAATCAATTAGAGCTTATCTTTGTATTTTCCTAAGAGAAAATTGTATTTTCTAGTAACAATAAACTCCAGCAACATATTGACTGCATGGGCATTTATTATAAATGCAGCATTAGTGTTTTTAATATAAAGTAGCCATATAACTCAGTACAAAAATTGCAGCCCTTATTTTGTTACATGACACACACAACCCATGGGGGCCATTCAACAATTATGTGATCCCTGGAAGGGGGTCTGCCATCTGAATTACGGAAAAATTGCGTGGGGGCGGGTATGTGTGTGTCAGGTCAAAGATTACGTAATCCATTTGGAGCTGTTGTGCATTAGGCACCAATAGTGAAAAGCTCTAAAATTAGAGATTCAATACAAAAGCTCTGGATTATGTAATTTTAAAGGGGGGGAGGGGTCGAAGCTAAAATTATGGTCTGATTACATGGGAGGAAGGTGGTCAATTTCCCCCCCCCCCCAAATAATAATAATATGGATCACATAATTGTTAAATGGGCCGATGCACCAGTTTAGGGTGAGTAGCATTCATGAATTTTCTCATCTTAAAAAAAAAAATAGAATGACCTATGTGTCAAAGAATTCCGATAATACAGTGGAACCTTGCATAACGAATGCTTTGTATAACAAATTTCGTACAACGAAGCGTTCGTACGGCAATTGTGATACCCCGAATAACGAACCCACCCCCCCATTATACAAGGTTTCCGTTAAATGGGGTATACCCCAGTTAACGAAAACCCCGTATAATGAACATTTTCTTTTCGTTATGCAGGGTATCGCCCATTTGATCCGCATAACGAAAAAAACGCACAGCAAAGAGCTCTGTGAAACGGAGCTTTTTTTGTTATGCAGGGTTCTACTGTAGCCTGATACTTTCCTTAACTCCCTCCCTCCCTCCTCTCTCACGCGCACACGCATGCACGCGTGCGTGCGCGCGCACACACAATTCTGTGTGCATGCACCTAGCCAGTATTCAATAACAAATCCCTGTATTGACTTTACTGTACATCTGTTAAGAGCCAAACACATAACCATTTAGTTTCCGCTCTTGCTGTGTATTTCTGTATCATTGTGAAGTGGAATATTGTGGTTTTGTTTTTCTTTGCCATCAGTAGGACTGGAGGCCTGCTGCATATGCTGACCCTTAGTAGTATCTGATCTGTGCTTTATCACTGAAGGCTCATTGTAACTATTTTTCTTGTGGCATTTCAAATAGGAATCTTTTTGTCCTTATTTAACAGAAAACAATTTTATTTCGTAAAATCACGTTTACCTTAAGATTGCCATTTCTTTTCCTAAATTCCTAGAAAGAGGCAGTGAATCTAATTCCAGGCTATAACACCATTGAAATGCTAAGATGTTTCTATTTCCTTAAGACAATTTCCTGTAGGACAAGGCACTAGTTGGATCTAAGTATTATTTTCAAGTTTCAGATAATTTTCCATGCTGTTTTAGGGATTCAAGTGTGGTTATAGTCTGCTGATTGGGTTTTCCTATCTACAGAAAAATATGTTTCTTTTGCAGTTAACGAAGGGATAGTCTGCACGGCACTGCCCACAAAGAACTCTTAACATGTAGTTATTTTACTCCCTTTTAAGTATGTGTATGTCAACATGACTTTTGCTAATGCTCATTTCACTGTACTACTCTTCTCAGTTGCTGTGTGTTCAGGTCAAGATAAATCAGTCTTTTTATACTTCATGAATCAAATTCAGAGTTTAATTTGAAGGGAGATATTTGAATTTGATCCAATATGAATTACCTTTTCTTGTTCTTTTCTTCCTATTATATGCTATTTATATGCTTACTTTGCTAAGTATGTTTCATTTAGAGATAGAAATATACTTTGATTGCAATCTTCCACCCAAGTGCATGTGTGTGCACCATAACCTGAATTGAAATAAGATATGCAGGAGTCTATCATATCCTTCCTCAGTAAAGGCCGTAAATCAGGGGTGTCCAAACTTTTTGGGCTGTGGGCCTGACCACGCCCCCAGAATAGCTGAGTGGCCCAAACCATGCCCACGGAACAGGACATTTTTGTGTAGCGTGGCTGCTTCTGCTCATGTGTGAAAAGTGGACATTTTACATCCTGGTTTGGCACGTCCACTTCTGCACATGCGCAAAAGCAGCCATTTTAGTTCCTGGCTTGGCGCAGTCGCTTCTGTGCATGCGTGAAAGCGGCCATTTTACTTCCTGGTTTGATGCGTCCTCTTCTGCACATGTGTGAAAGCAACCATTTTATTTACTGTGACAAAACAGGAAGTAACAGGGCCACTTTTTTGCACATGCACAGAAGCGGCTGTATTTACTTCCTGGTTTGTTGAGGGCATAATGGGCCTGATGGAATGGCTTTAGGGGCCGTATCCAGCCCACGGGCTGTAGTTTCTGCATGCCTGCCCTAAATTTACAATCTCAGGCTATTGGAGTAAACTTCAACAAAAGCATAGTCACATTTATTAGTCAAGGATGTTTAAGGGCTCTTTTGACTGATTCTGCTTCATCCTTCCCCCAAGATATGTTTAATATTGGTAATACTACTGCTTGGGTTGTATTAGCACTCTGGAAGCCAAATGAATGATCAGTAGGTAGAAAATACAGAGATGCAAAGCACTAGAAAATTACACCTTATATGGCCTTGTACAACTTTGATTGCCTCAATTGGCACTATAAATCAAAGCTGTATCTAAACTAGTATACATTTGTTATATTGACTTCTTTGATTATTAATGGTCATTTGGAATTTGCTTTTTGAACCTCCCTCCTTTTCCAAGCTAAGCTACTTTGAAATCCTGTTTTCTTCTCCTGATGAAGCTCAAAGCCTTTTCTACAGCTATTCTTTTGCAGAGATTTGATTTCTCTCCTTAAGAAGAGAAGTTTTTAGTAGGCACCTTGCATGCTCTGAATGCTTTGCAGCACTCATGCTTAGCTCCCTGTTGGTACCTGATACTATGCAACTGAAATCCCCACCATGTTTGTGACTGCAAGCCTGTAAACATGGTTCTTAAAATCATTCACTTGTTTATTTGTTTGTTTGTTGCACCCAAGCACCAAATGTGGTAAGGCTCTCCTCCTCTGGGTTGAAGTTGATGCACTTACAATCCATGCTATGTTTCAGGTTCAAGGCCATGAAGAAATGAGACCTTCTCATCAGTTCTGTGCTACTTTTCTGCCCAGACCACTATGATACAATACATTCTCAATTACTTTTATTTTGAGCATGATTAGTCAGCATAAAGGGATCTGACCATAGAATTTCTTAACAGCTGTCCTAGTTTTTCTTAGTGACCAACACTTGACCTGTAGCAGATGAACTTTTTTCCTGTAAGGCCCTACCCTGCTTAGTTCTTTTCATGTTTCCTTTTTTGTCTCTTTGAGCTAAGGGACCCATGCAGGTTGAGTAGATTGCTCTAAGTTTTCTGAAACTCGGAAATTGCAGCAAGGTTGTTGACTGCTGACATACATTGGTATGGCCCCTGAACTACATGGTCCCTAGACTGAATGCTTGGAATCTCTACTGGATCCAGAAAGAGTACTCAAATCCAAAAAGAGCATACAGCATTAATTATGCTTCTACAGGGTGGCCTGTAAGTCCCTATCCGTCCTCTCTGTGGGCAAGCACGCCAGTATTTGCCCCGCCTCTCTGCTCGCCAGCCCAATTAGATCACTTCCTCCCTCCCCCAGCAGAGCCCTACTCTTTGTGTCTAAACAACATTAAAGGCAGCTGTTACTGTGGCATTTGGAACAATAACCCCTGATATGTTGAGGGAAATGTCTCACAGAACATGGTGTTGCATAATATTATGCAGTGAGGGACAGCACACAGATACACTGGATAAATAAAATATATGGATGGGTAGTGACTTATGGGCCACTCTGTATAGTTACTTTGTAATATAGCTTGTCATGTAGCCTAGATTCATCCCCATAAGTAATCTTGCTGAATAGTTATACATGTCAAGCTCCAGCTATGGAAGGTGTTAGGTACCATGATGCATGTGTTGGTCATGTATAGTTGTGTGCCTGGTCACACGATTGGAGACACAGCTAGGAAGCAGTTTGCTGACTTGTTAGCTTCCACAGTTGGAGCGCCATGCATGCAAATATTGAAGAAAACAGTCACAATAATTGCATATAGAAGAAGGGGAAGGAGGATACTCTTCTTTATTAGCCCTTTGAGCTCAAGACAAAATAGTTGGCCTCTTGTTTTGGGCAATACAATATCACTAGTTTATGTAGGTGGAGGTAAGGAATTGGAAGGAAAAGGATGACTGTATCCCAGGCTTGGCATGAAGGTTGAACTGAGTCAGTGTGATGCATGGCAAATCAGATCACCATCTGACATTGCTTTCCTATGTTCCTGTTTTGCATGACTGACCAAAGACAAAGCTAAGGAAATGACCAGAAAAAGAAATCTTAAGGTTAAACCTAGAGCCATAGGTAATTTGTTCCATCCTGTTGGCTGTGGAAAGGACATAAAGTGTTACAGGGAGAGAGGCATTCTTTATACTCACACCAGACAGCTGCTTGAAGAAATGCTTCTCACTGTCACACTGTGTGGGCATTTCCAAAAGAAACAGTAGCACAAATGTGGAAACCCTCCTGTCTACCACTGAGTGAATCAGTCTGGAAATAAGCATAATGCAAATGAGACTAAGAGAGATGTTACCAGAAATAGGTACTGTACCACCCTCCACTCAGAGGTAAGTCCCTAGTTAGCCTTAAGGGAATACAGTATACAATTACAGCCTATGATTTCCTGATCCTAGTAGCACCATTACACAGCTTTTGATTCCCCCCCCCCCCGCTAAACTCTGACCCCACTAGAATCAGTTGATGTGCTGAATGGTTGCAGTCCTTTATGTTGGAACACAGGCTAGAAAACCCTTGTATATAGTGCATTGTGTTTTTCTTACTTTTACAGTAGCTATGATGAGTTTTCTTTCTAGGTTCTAACAGGCTTCTGAAATAATATACTTGATGATGAAATCCACATGTCTTTTTTTTAAAAAAATCAATTTTGTTGCTAGTGGTTCCTCCCCTAAACACCAACATCTACCACACACACAAATGTGCACATGCGCGCACATACATTCAGTCATTTTCAAGAGAAGATGTTTCAGTTAAATTGCTATTAAATCTATGTTGTGGAACAAGAATATAAGGTCTTGCTTTTTCCTTAAGTAAGAGTGTTATTGATTAAATTACAGAGGAATTAAGAGCATCCCACTTGACATTTCTCTCAATTACACTGCACAGTATATGTTGATACTTTGAATAACCTAAGTCAGTCCTTTTAGGATTTAATAAGCACATCAGAAGCACCACTTCCTACATCTGTGCATGATATTTTGTTTTAAGCCTTGCTTGGATCCTGGAATTCAGTGGAAAAATATTCAAAATTATTTTATGCTGTATCTGTACTGAATGGACTTTTCTGTTTCTGGGTTTTGTTTTGTTTTAGCAAACCCATCTATCTCTGAAAACGTACTGCTGTACACAAAGCAAACATGTCACTAATAATTTTTATCTATGTCTTTATACAATTTATCTACTCTTATTTATTCCATACAGCTACAGTATTGTTTTAATTTGATATGGAATACACTCAAACAAAGAATCGTCAAAAATTGTTAGTATTAAAATTATGAACATTCTATTCTATTAGCCTGAATATTTAGTCATTAGCTGATGATGCAAAATTGTGGATTATATCACAGATTAACAATACGAAAAACTCTTAATTGCCTTCCTGGTCAAACCTCACCTAAGATCATTGAAATTAATAGAACTGATGCAAAGATAATGACACACTTTAAACATGTATATCTTTTGTTGACTCATATGCTATAAAATCAGTTTAGAAAAATTTAATAGGTCTCCTTGTAAAAAAAAGTTCAGATGGTAAATTTACAGGGGAATTTGGTGCTGTTTAGTTTATTTTCCCCTCTCTATTGTTTATGGTGCTTTGCTTCTTCTTTCTAGAAGTTTATGCTTATTTCTTTAAACAGATATTTCAGTTTAAGACTGAAAAGTCACTGCCTTCTCATGATGAATATTTAGCAATACAAAATTACAAGAAAAAATAATAGAAATAAGCCAGTTCTGTTAGAAGTTGTGAGAGAGGAAGGAGAACATTGGATAGTACTAACAGGAATAATGTTATACTCATGCCACTTTTATGCTTATTTCTTTAAACAGATATTTCAGTTTAAGCCCAGAGACAGTTCCTTAATTTTAAAGCTATCCTTTAAAACTAGAAAATCCCATTCAGCAAATAATCAATACAATTTGTTCTAGCAATATGAATCTTCTCAGAAAGAATCAATTGGTGAAGGAAATAAACAGACCAAATTCCAACAAAACAAAGTACTGTAATGGATATTTTCTTAGGTATTTTTTTAAAATGTGCATTTATTTTTGGTATAGCAAATGAGGATGACCACATTAATTGCCTTCTTAACACAAAGGTCCTTCTCTTTCTTGCTTTCCTCCTCATATTCTTCCTTCATACTGTACACTTTAGGTGATCTGAGACATTTCAAGTGTATTGTGGACACAGCTATTGCTTGAGGACATGATAAGACTACAGTATGGCTAGATAAGCCATGTCATTTGTTAGTCACCGAAACTCAGTGAGATTATGAAAAATGCTAAAGTTGTGTGAATTGTTGAAGAGATAGCTTTCAGACTTTAGTCTGGCCCGACATCCCACTACAGTAATGGAGTACACCGTACAGCCAGGGACTCAACGTTGAGTGTCTGGTGGCGGTTAAGTAACCTGACTCCCTAAAGGGCCCAATGGCTATGGGCAGATGAGCCCATTTAGGTGGGTTGATGGTCCCCTCAGTGGAGGAAATGCCACTGAAAACAATCATATTGGGCCCAACGGCAAAATGAGCGGAGGAGGAACTCTGATTTCCAACGGTCATGGAGGCGGAAGAGGCCGTGCCAGATGGACTGTCTGTGCAGGCGCACCTTTATAATATCCTCAAGGCTGTGACAGTCCATTGCAGTCCTGGTGTTACATCCTTCATGTGGCGCCATGGGGGAGTGTGTGTGTGAGAGAGAGAGAGAGAGAGAAGGAAGGGAAGGGAAGAAAAAGAAACATCTTCTTTACTATATTGTACTCATTCACTATGGCTGTGAAATAACACTGTTTTCCTTCCCAGACAGATAGTCTGAAGCAATGTTGTCCCTGAGTGTGCACCAGCAAGCCACCATAAAAGTGGAGGTCTCTACTCTTCCATTTGAACTGGAGGTGGGGAGGAAATAGCAGGGGAAATTGTTTCTCTCTGCCTCGTTTCCTGGGCTTTTAAAGGCGATATTCCTTTGTTTTATATAATCCTAGTTAAAAGGGGAAAAAATGAAGACATTGACCTACCAAAGAGTGAAAGACTATTCCATCCTTAGCTACACAGACAGCCTCAGGAAAGCATCTGCCAGCTTTCTCATTTAGCTAGTGTGAAACAGAATGCATATGTGTGAGTGAGAGAGAGAAAAAATTCTCCCTGAAGGTTGCTTCCTATAATATGACAGAAGCAAGAAATGACAGGGCATAAGTGCATGACAGGTGATGTTGCCTCCTGCTTGGCAGGGCGGTAGCTGCAATCCAGTCTGTCGGCACTGAGACAACCTGTGCATGTAGACAGGAGACATGTATCTTAGAGCAAAAGAAGATGGAAGGACACCGTATCGCAGTGGGAGGACATAGTTTGGGATTGCACTTTCTGCCTTACTGTTCCTTATATGTACGATAGAGTTGATCCCTGAATGCTTAACTTGTCTGCACTGCATGCCCTTCTTTTCTGCTTGTGACAGAACTGTGTCATGACCAGGTGCTCCTACCACATGCGAATGGGCCTCCATGTGACATGGGACTTGTTAGTACCTTCAGTAGCCGTGCAGGTTACAAACAAGCTGGGGAACATAAAGATGGAACAAACTGCTGTACTGCTGTACAAAGAAGTTGTGCGAATAAATTTGGTCCCCCCCCTCCCCCCGACCCAGTCCTTTTAAAGAAAATTCCAGAAGCTGGAAACTTTTGGTTTAAGAAAATAAGTTTTGAGAATCATGACGTAATTTCTGTATTATGAAAAATATAATTATATTGCACCTTTTCAGATGTTATGCCGACTTGAAAGTTAAGCTTCATGCACCAAAAATTGGCCTTGATTCTTTAGTCATAGTTATCTGCTAAAGTGTGGAGAGAACACAAAAGAAGTAAACATGGGGCTAGAGAGCACCTATTTTTAAACTGAATTCTTACCTGCCCAGAAAGATTTCATCTAAGTGTGGGCAGGGCCTATATTGTCAGTTATAGGTTGTATATGTACTGTAGGTAATACCTTTGGTAATAAAGGATGTATACATGAAGGTGAGATATGGGTTAGAACTTTGAGGATCTTGGCATTGAACTGAGTTGTGTGTATCTTTTGAATTTGCAGGCAAAGCAGCCCAAGTAAGCAAGTAAAGTTATATAATAATGTCCAGACTTCACTGGTTTTGTTTCTGATTCAATATGGGAAATATGTATTGTACTGAACAATTACATTTTGATACCAATTTCATTGTCATAGCTCCATTCTACTTAATCCTGGAACTTGTAGTTTGCTGAGCTACTTAGAATTTTCCACGGCTTGTGAGTGTACAATTTTCTCTAGAACTTTGTAGGGGCGGGCTCTAAGTTATCTCAGCAAACTAAAAATGTCAGGGTTACACTGGATAGAACAAGGACAATTAAAGAGTCATGAAGCTGCTGTAACACTGGGATTGGGACTTGCAGTTCATAATAATATTTGCCAAGTGGCTGATTGTCAGAATTTAAAGTTTAGTGTTTGATTGCTGATACCATACAGGAATTATCTCCAAGTTCAGTTGTGCCTTCCAGCAGAGGAAGAGGCCTGGGCCTAAAACTTCCAGCAAAACTTGGTGTGCATAAAGACTCATTTCCAAGTCACTATTGTAGCTTATATACAGTAGTGTGAAAGTGAAAGCATAAACATATAGAATTTTCATACTTTCTAGAGAGACTGTGAGTCATTCTGCAAGAATATTAACCTCTTAACAAAAGTTTTATTCATAGTGAAGTATAACACATACAGCATAGCACATCAATAGAAATGTTTAGTATAGATGAAGTTGACAAAGTTTTCCTTGGGAAAGGGAAGGGTTTAAATATCATATATTAGTCAAGTTATCTGATCAGCAATCGTAATAAAGATATACTATACTGCATTAGTCAAGTCTTTTATTATTTATTCAGGTTGACTAAGTAAAATGACATCCTTACATATTCTATATCACCTCTTTAACCTACTAAAACAATTGATCCGTGCTCACTTATGTAACTGTAGACTCTTTCTCTCGCTAGGTTTTCCTGTTGTCTGTTTCTCTCTATCCAATATAGTGCAGTTCTTGTGCTCCCTGTGTTTTAACATCTGTGAACTAATTTAATCTTCGTCTAATAGTTAATTTGTGTTAATCTTCTTTTTTTCCCTTGCACTTTCTTTCATTTTTCTTCCGATGCTTGAAATAGAAGTGGAACAAAAAGGTAAATAATGTATATAGTCCAAATCCCCCAGCTCCTTGTTATGTGCCTTATGAATGTTAACCTCCCTTCCCCTCCCCACAACACCCTGATACTGTGATTATCAGCAGGATCTCCTATGTACCCTCATAAGGAAGTTGACTTGGCTGCTAAACTGACTCAGCTACTTAAAGCAGGTGATGGGATTTAGTCTCTTGAAGTAACTGCTTTGGGATGGAGACTCCCTTTGATTTCTTCCTCTCGTTCTCTCTCTCTCTCCCTCTTTTTCTCTCACCTGTGACTACTATTCCTTTATCAAACACCATCTTGCTTGCCTTCCAGAACCCTCTCCATAGCATGCCATAACTACAGGGGTTCCTGGTCTGTTTCATCCATTGCTTTGGTTGTCCTTTAATTTTGTTGCTCCTAAAGAAGATATCCATGTATGATGTCTTAATTTTAATTATGTAATATTTTCAAGGGCAACTTTATTTTCAGCCTTTACAGTTTCCTTTTTAAACTTTGTGACTTTATAAGCACGAATCAGTTGAACTGCTACACTCAAGTTAAAAGGTCTGGAGAATAATTAATATATATATATATATTTGTTATAAATCCATTGAAAACCCATAGAACCTTGTGTGATAATAGGCGAACACCTCACATGTTGGTTGCTATAGTAACTTCTATGAACTATGGGTGATGAAGGGTAACACATGCATTAATCATGTAAAAATGTTATTGTTGGTTTAAAAGGACATTTTCTCCTTTATAGTATTTTTCATTTTTTTAAAAATACACTTTATTAGATAGAATGTGAGTATCATTTTTAAAAAAAAAAATAAACTTTTTCTTCTCTCTGTAACTGCTAGTTTTTGTTTGCCCTGGGACGTTGAAAGCGGTTGTGGATTCCCCAAACTTATATGAAGCTGATCAGAAGGCAGGTGCCTGGTGTAAAGATCCTCTTCAAGCAGCAGATAAAATATACTTCATGCCGTGGACTCCGTACCGTACCGATACTTTGATAGAATATGCTTCTTTAGAGGACTTCCAAAATGGACGCCAACAGACAACGTACAAGCTTCCAAACCGAGTGGATGGTACCGGATTTGTAGTATATGATGGTGCAGTCTTTTTTAACAAGGAAAGAACTAGGAACATTGTAAAGTTCGACTTAAGAACTAGAATTAAGAGTGGAGAGGCTATTATAAATTATGCCAACTACCACGACACTTCCCCTTATAGATGGGGAGGAAAGACTGATATTGATTTGGCAGTTGATGAAAATGGTTTGTGGGTAATTTATGCTACAGAACAGAACAATGGAATGATAGTAATTAGCCAGCTAAACCCCTACACACTGCGTTTTGAAGCAACATGGGAAACAACATATGATAAACGGGCAGCATCTAATGCGTTTATGATCTGTGGAGTTCTTTATGTTGTAAGATCAGTGTACCAAGACAATGAAAGTGAAACTGGAAAGAATGCAATTGATTATATTTATAACACAAGGTTAAGCCGAGGAGAATATGTAGATATTCCATTCCCGAACATGTATCATTACATTGCTGCCGTGGATTACAATCCAAGAGACAATCAACTCTATGTATGGAACAATAACTTCATCCTACGATACTCTTTAGAGTTTGGTCCACCTGATCCTGCTCAAGGTAAGAAAAATCTTGTATTTCTGATATCTATGTAATTTGAGGTAATTGCTAGTGAAATTACATTTTATTGTATTTGAACCTGACAATTAACAAGACCTTATATGCAGTAAAATTAAAATAAATAAAAAGGGGAGGGTTTGATGTTTTCAGAGAGTTATAATGAAGAAGTCTGTTTCAGCAAAAGCAAAAAAAGGAAAACAAAAATGTATTGTGACATGATTGAGACTAACAAATTTATTACAATCTGAGGTTTTGTAGATGAATTAATAATACGATAATTACTTATGAATTAATAAGATAATACTATTTATTTAGGATGAATCCAGTTGTTAGTATCAACCAGACTAAGCCCATTGAATCTGTGGCCCTTATATAAACATTAAGGGGCTGCGGTGGCTCAGTGGTAAAAAAGCTCATCTTGTTAGCTGGAAGGCTGTCAAGTCAGCCATTCGAGACCCAGGTACTACATGATGGATTGAGTGGCCGTCTCTGTCTTAACTCTTGGGGATATGAAAGGAGCCTCATTTGGGCGTTACCTGAGCGGAGTTTCTTCTTCAAAAACCCTTTCAACCCAGAATACATTGAAACCTTGGTTAACAAGTGGCTCGCATAACACAAAAATCGCATAACAAAAGGAAATTCATAGAAAATAGTAGCTTGGTTTACAGACTTTTTTCTGGAATGGATTAATTGGTTTTCAATGCATTCCTATGGGAAACCGTCTTTCAGTTAACATATTTTAGTTCCTATGGGAAATTGCATGCAATGCATTCCTATGGGAAATTCAGTTTAAGTATTTTTTACTTTAATAAATGCCTTGTATAGCAATTATTTCGGACAACAACGAGCCCTATGGAACGGATTGAAATCATCGTATGAGCGCTCTCTCTCTCTCTCTGTGTGTGTGTGTGAGAGAGAGAGAGTTAACAACAACAACAAAAGTTGTGGCACTTTAAAAACTAACTGCTGTATTTTAATGTTAGCTTTCGTGGATCAAGTCCACCTCGTTACTAAGCGGACTTGATCCACAAAAGCTAACATTAAAATACAGCAGTTAGTCTTTAAAGTGCCACAACGTTTTTGTTATTTTGTTTTGTTTACTCTCTCATATGCTTGAAAATAATAGTGTGCCATCAAGTCAATTCAGAATTATATTGACTCTTTCCAGTGGTTTACCACTCTTTTCTTCTAGGGATAAGTTGGGATTGTTAAACTTGGCCGTGACTACAGCCTGGCTCTTCTCCCTGGCGGCACAGTAGGGAATTGAACTCCCAAATTCTGGCTTTCTAATCAGATAACTAAACCACTGAGCTATCTAGCAAAAAAATATTGGGAAACATGTGAATAAAATAGAGTAGAGGCATTAAAATCTGTAGGACATATTTTAATTGGAGCACTGCATTGATCAGTTCACTGGTCACGAGGAGAAATATTTCGACTTTTTTTTTGTCTTCAGCCTTCTAGATTTGCAAAATCAAAGAGAAAGAAAAAATCATTTAAACAAAAGAAAAAGGGGCATTCTGAAATAATCTTCTCTTTTATATTATTGGTGATTGTACCTTCTACTTCAGTCAGCCCATTTCAACCTGCTGCCTATTGAATGTTTCAACTTTTGGATCCCTCAATGTTTCTCTTGTTAGCTGGGGCTAATAAGAATTGCAGTTCCAAAATATATAGAAGACATGAAGCTGAAAAGGCTAGGATTAGTTCTACTGAGTAGTATTGCTGGGTACTTGTTGGGGTCTGGGGAAAGGAACGTGTCCTAACATGCAGTGTTGATTGATGCCATGGGGCTAGTGTCTTTACAACAGAAGTTATAGCCTATTCTGTTATATTGTCTAATGTGGGGGCATTATGAAAACCTCAGCAACCTTCACTATTTTACTTGTGACAGGAGCAATAATGATGCATTGACCTACTCTTTGTCCCTCTGCTTTTCATTCTGTCTACTTGTCAGCCCCTGTCTGCACCATTGCCTCCTGTTCCAAAAGTGATTCTAGCACAACCCTTCTCTACACTTTTGACTAGCAGGAATTATTTTGTCACACACATCTCTGTTGCTCTGATCTTACTTTCACCCCAAGGCTAAATATCATGCCTGACCTCAAGCATAGGCTTTTCTCAGAGATACTACATGAGACATATTGGAAGAGCTTCAGCCAGAATGTCATTCCTGCCATACTAAAGCTGAGCTGTAACTCTGGTTCATTGGCTGCAGTTCTGTCCAGTGTGTTAAACCTCTCTGTCTCTACACATAACTTCACACAGTGTAGAAACCTGTTAAAAACAATGATAACACTAAGAGACAAGGTTTTGTTTGGGCTTTTTATCAGTTTATTTTTCAGGATTCTTGCTGGCATGCTGTAGCATACCCAAGAAGATCCAGCTGCAAATATTATTAGCATTGTTTCAAGTCTCTTTATATTCCCTAACAAAATCTGAATCTCAATGAGACCTTCTTGTGTTAAATGATCTTGCTCAAAATCCTAGTAAGAGTTTTGACTCATTATTTATTTATTTTCTTGTGGCATGCAGACCTGCATGTCTGTTTTTAAAAGTTATGTATTTTTTTAATGATGAAGAGGACATAATGTTACAGGTAAATTCAGAGTCTCTTTAGACTAAAGAATCCATTAAATATTTCTTTGAGATTTGAATTATATGCTTCATAATATTTTCAGAAATATAAGCCAACTACAGTACTTAGAATTGCTTTATGGGGATTTGTTCCCACTTAATTTAGTAACACAAAAGTAGCAGGAAGTTATTGTTTGTTCAGGTGTGTTCCCTTTGATTTTGAAGTCTTTCCTATTATGCAATCTTAATTTTTTTCTGCATTAATTATATTGAATATATAATTCAATATTGCTAAATGTATTGTTGATATAGTTAAAAGTAATTAAAAGATTTCCAGTCAGTATGTATACAGTATTTCACAATTATCTGTTTGGGCATGAAGCCAAAAAGTACAGCCAGACAGGTGAAAGAAAGTTTAAAGAGTATAAATTATCTAGTCATATTTTATTCCTGAGACACCTCTACATCTGTTGGTCTTCCAATGTCTACTGTTTCAACTTCCTTCTGTCCATCCTTAAATTGAAATCTTGCATGTAGGTATTTTTGAATTGAAATTGAATTGAATTGAAAATTTAATTTATATACCGCAATTCTCAGCCCGAGGACCGACTCAATGCAGTTTACAAGTTAGAAGTACAGCATAATAATATCACAATAGTCTCACAAAAAATACAATATATCTCAATACATTACAATATATTCAATACAATTCATTAAATAGTTACACCAAATGCAAAGTGCAAAAGCAAATACAAATATAGATTATACAAAATACCATTAAATACAGTACTGAAATCCCAAGAACAATTGCCCAAACCCTCAGCTCCCTCCCGTCCATGAGACAAACCCCTGGCTTTGAAACATCCTCACCGGAGCCCTAAAGCCCCCACCACTTGGAAAACAGTTCCAGCTGGACTCCCACCTCCCCCGACCAGGCGGGCCAGGGAAGGGAGCCAAAGGTGTTGCGTGGCGCTCGGTGGCGGCGGCTATTCAATTTTCTTGTCAATACAATTGATTGCAAAACAGATATGGGAACTTTATCATTCCTATCTGTAATATACTCAAGCAACTATACCATTTTGCCTAAAGATCATTGCAAGCCATGCTACAGCTGACAATGTTGGGGAATTACTGTCTGGCAAGATTCTCATCTGTTTTATCTTACTAGTCTGTCCCAGCCTAATGAATTGGCTGACATTCACGAACAGAATGTAGCACCATTTTTCACAAAGTCAAGGCTTTTGAGTCATGTCGTTCCCCCAAGTTTTCCTTTGGAATCCCTTTCATCCTGGGATTAACAAAAGTTTTATCTTTTTTAATTTTTACTAATAATGCACAGGCCATGTGGGTGGCACTGTAATCTGTATTGGCAATGAACAGCTGCATGTGGAGGACTGAATGAAATTATCTGCTCTTCTAACCTTGTAGGACTTTAAAAGGAGTTCTAGTGATCTCTTTTAGTAACGTTAAACTGTAGGGGAGAAGGATGGCTTAAATGGGATAGAGACAACACAGCATTAGAGGATCTGAGTGGATATTAATTACATTATTGTTAACACAGATATCTGTCATGAAGAATGTCTTAATTAAGCATGTGGAGTCTAGAATTTAAATGCTAAGGAAAATCTTCAGATTCTTCCCACAATGCCCCAAGAACTAACAGTGGTGGTTTATTGACATTTTTTGCAAGTGCTTGTGATGCTTTTGACAAACGTTAATTGAGAAAGTATTGGAAGCTTGGCTACATTGTAATTGAAAGAAAATTATAGAGGCTTCATGAAATGTCAGGCAATTGCTTGCAGAGAAGATGAACAGATTTGAATAGGTTTTTCCAGCAGGTAAGCTAAGAAAGAAGTTTAGCAGGACTACACAGGCAGCTCTCAATCAAATAAGGGATAAAACTCTGCTCCCCAAAGTTTCTAGTTTGAGAGTAAAATACGAATTAGAAAAAACTGATTTCCAGACATTTTTGACAGTATACAGCTAAAAATAGAGAACTCACACAAACAGTCACAATACAAAACTAGGGGGCTGCAGTGGCTCAGTGGTTAAGAAGCTCACCTTGTTAGCTGGAAGGTTGGCAGTCCGCAGTTCGAGACCTGGGAACTGCATGACGGAATGAGCGCCCGTCTCTCCCAGCTCCTGCCAACCTAGCAGTTCGAAAGCAAGAAATTGCAAGTACAGTAATACCTCATACAAAGTCCGCTTCATACAACATCGGATTCATACAACATCACCTAATTCCTTGAAAAAAGTTGCCTCGTACAAAGTCGTGTGACGTTGTATGAGGCGTTGGGGTTTTTCCCAGGTTGCATTGTGCCTGGGCAGTATAAAAGGCAAGACACATGCGTGCATTGCTCTTGTGGGTTTTGCACGAGGCAAAGAGTGTTTAGGAGTGGTTTTGAGTGCGATTATGGATTTTTTTGAATTTTTTCATCAGAATTTTTTAGAAGTATTCCTGGGATTTTTGCAAGCATTCTTCAGGTTCTTGGACAATCAGGGTTGTTTGACATGTTTTTGTAATGTTTTTAGCCTTTAGACAATAATTTCTTAAAGTTCCATCAGTTTCCTATCTGTTTCCCTGACTTTGCCCTGAAGTCTCTGCTGTTACAGTACAATGTATCTCTATGGAAACGACATTGTACGAGGCATTGCAGCAAGGATTTGGATGTTGTATGAGGCATCACGGCTAGGATTTTGCATGCCTCATACATAGTCCAAATCCGTATGAAGCCCAAACTTGTGGAACCAAGTTTGGATGTTGTATGAGGTATCACTGTAGATAATTAGCGACTACTTCGGTGGGAAAAGATCTTGGGGACATGAAAGGAGCCTCATTCGGGGCGTCGCCTGAGCGGAGTTTCTCCAGCAAAAATCCTTTCAACCCAAAATAATTTCTGACAGGAAATTATTATTATATAATACAAAACTGTATGGCTTTGTATTTTTACTTAATTCCTAGTAGCGGGAATGCCTTTAAAACATGTTCAGGATGAAATTAATGAATTCCACACACAACACATGCAGTCATAAATCCTTATGGACATTTTCAATGGTGTGCTAGAATCCATTGTCCTTAGAAGCAGCCCACATTAAAAGATTTCTGTTTCAGTTTTGTGTGAAATATGTTCTTCTGAAAAAGTCTATGGAGATGATGGGATGATTAGTGCTGTCACCATTTCAGGAGTGCAACGGGATTTATGACAGTCTTTATTTTGCCAGACTTGTACCCACTCTCATAAGAACTAGAAATTCCATCTCTCTTTCAAAAAGAGAGAGAGAAAAGGGAAAAAAAGTAAATGAAACATTCTTTTCAAGCCTTTTGAAAGACAGTCTGGTGCCTCTCTCCTTGTTTGCATTTTTTGGCTAAATTCAATTTACATTCTAGAAAATATGTTTTTATAAGTTCTAGCCTAAAGACAAAAGATTTAAAGGCTTTAAAAAAAAAAAAGCTCAAGCCTTTAGGGGGAAAGTGGCAAAGGGGGAGAAATGTAAATCTCCAATAAGTGTCAGATCCAGTTGTTTCCAGAAGGCCTGACAGGGAAAGGAGTGAATACATGTCACGGTTTGTAAATTCTTCCAGGCAGGGACCTGTCTCATCTTTGTTTGTAAAAGTGGCAGGCACACCTGTAGAGATGGCAGAGCTAAAAGAGAAAGATAGGAGAGGGGTGGGGTGGGGGAAAGGGGAAAAGAAAGAGATTGAAATTATGACTCCTGGTATTGCATGACGTATTATAATTTTGAATGTTTCTGTAGCCAGGGACTTAGTGGTTAAGATGCTGAACTTGACGACTGGAAAGTCAGGAGGTCAGCAGTTCGAGACTCGAGTGGTTCATGACGGAGTGAGTTCCCATCTCTGTCCAGCTCCTGCCAACCTAGCAGTATTGAAAGAAAGAAATTGCAAGTAGAGAAATAGGTACTGCTTCGGTGGGAAGGTAACTGCATTTCGTGCACTTAGGTGTCTAGTCATTTCTGCCACATGTCCACAGAAATGTCTGCAGATGAAGGCAGTGCTGGCCCTTTGGCTATAAATGGAGATGAACACCGAAACATAGAGTTGGATATGACTAGCCTTCGAGCAAGGCCGAACTTTACCTTTACCTATTTGGTTATTAACTGCCCTGACAATATATGCAATGAATGAATTTCTCCTTGGAACATGTAGGGGTTTTATCCCTTCTTTGCCAAGGCAAATTACAGTTAAAATGTTTTTACTATTGTTATATCTAAGAGATAGCTGAGCTACCATCTGTATTTTGCTCCCCTTCCCTCTGTGTTCATAAAGCAGACCTCCACAATCATCATGCTGAACATAGCATAGTATCCACCTCTAATTGCCTTCCACGACTCTCTGTAGTCTGGGAGTAACTGAAGGTTGGATGAGGACTCAGTTAAGTATCTGTCAGGACCCATTAAATGTTCTGGCTATATTTTACACATCTGGCATAATAGTAACATCATGAGAGGGTTTAATGGAGGTGTAATTTCATATACATTCCAGTAACACTTCTCTCCTGAGAATTATTCAGCTCTTTAGAGGAAAAGAGTGTCTTTGTCTTGCTTTTACCGCCTCTGCTACTCCTACAGATCTACAATCCATTTCTGCCTGGAGCAGCAGATAACCAGAATTATCACTGCTTCTGAAAGAAGACTGAAGAGCTGATTGCCATCTCATTTAGGGATGTGATTTTTGTTGCTCAGTCTCGGCACATAATCAGAAAACTGACTACTTTTATGGAATATTTTTTGTTGCTAATGGAGCCAGTATTCTAAAGGTATTGCAGCCCACCTACTTGACCCTACTCTTATCTTGCTTTATATCTTGGAAGAGGCATGTATTGACGACTTGGGACCTGGAGGTAGAGTCACCCTTGTAGTGAGGAAGTAGATCAAGATGCCTTGAAGGTGTCAGCTGTGAAGTCAGTTCCTGGATTTACCTTACATCAACATCCCTCTTTAAAAAAAAAAAAAAGATTGGGGACAGATTAAGAGTTGAAGAATAATTACAAAAAAGTAGTTCTACTATAGTTAGAACTTGAATACAGAGCATAAGAGAGATTACATTTATAATTGAGCTACAAAACAATAGAGTGTCCTTGTTTTGCTGTTACATACATTTGGAAAGGTAATTCAAATTAAAACAAGCATTGAGGCTAGAACACTTCACTTGCCTCAATTTACATCAGTGAATGTGCTGGTGGGGTTGTCAGTTTAGAATTAAGACCAGACTTCATACTGGAAGGGGTTTGTTCAGAACCCATTTTCTTGACATAGATGATTAAGCCATATACTTGCCATTGTCTTGAAATAGTTCTTGCAAAATCAAAACAAGGGAAATGGGATATTTAAAGGCTGAAATGTTGAAACACTAAAACAAAACATGCATGTGAGTCTGTTTTCTTTTGGGACCTAATCAGGCATGCTGGAAAACTTTCCAGCAAGAATGACTGTTGGGTGGGAGGATGTTACATTAATTATTTCCCTGTTAGTAGTTGACTAGGTATTTAGTTTGGGGCTTTGTTTTGGTCTGATAGCCTGGTTATTTAAAACGTACTTTTTAAAAATGAAAGACTAATGTTTGCTTGTTTTTCTGTTTTGATTTTTTTTTACATATGGAACTTTGGTATACCACTTCGCTAATGAGTGGGCAAAGAGTAGCCTCGAGATATGTTTGAAATACAGCTTCCATCAGCCATAGCTAATTAGCCAGTGGCAAAGAACCTGGGAATTCAAATCCAGTAACATCTGGAGGGTCTCGGTTTTCCCACAGGTGGCATAACTCAATATGATTTTTCCAGATTTCCCTTACTAGAAGTATTAATGTAGGCTTGCCTTACACTGACATTTCAGTATCGTTACTACCACACTGTGGGCATGGTATGGTGGGCGTCGCCAGGAGGAAAGCCCTGCATTGCACCCAAATTAAGACTACTTCATTTCAAAACTTGGATGGGCAGGGCCAGCCACAATTTCTGCTACCGGTTCTGGCAAACTTGTGCAAACCTACATATCGGGTTTTTAAAATTCAGTTTATAGTGTGCATGGGATTTTGTTTTATGTCTGTACATGCTGCCCAGAGTAGTGTATTTGTCACTAGATGGGTGGGGATGCAAGCTTGTAAGTACATACAGTATGTACGTACACAGAAAGAACCTCCTCAAAGATTGTGGGATTCTTGAGCCACAATCGGGCATACCCTGGTAACGGCAGTCTTGTGTTGCCATCTAATCTTTCTCACACTAGGCCAAGCGAAAGGAACTGCAGAATGATCTCACCAAACGGTGCTTTCGTTTTGGCAGTTTCACATCTGGCATAGACACAGAAGAAGAAATAAGTAGGTGTGTCAATTTATTCAGTAGACGCCTTTATGTAAATATATGTACATTGGTACCTTGCTTAAAGAGCATAATGCGTTCCACGGGATTTTTTAGCGAAACACCATTGTAAGCGATCAATTGTAACTTCTGGTGGGGGGATTGCAAACCCTGATTTAGTTCTTAAGTGAGTTTTTGGTTGGTTTTAGTTGTTAAGTGAGGAGGCCATTCAGAGAAAATTCTGCTCTTTAAGCGAGTTAGTCTCTAAGTGAGGTGCTCTTTGTGCGAGGTTTTACTGTATATATAACTGTATGTCATAATTAGGTTGAAATGATGTGCACACATACCCTTATACACCCACATACACAGACTCCCTGTCCGTATATATGTCTATAAAACTTGATTGGGAAGAATACAACTAATTTTTATATATTATTGTCAAGTTACTCTAAAATTCTTTATCAAGATCCTCCCAGAAATGGTTGCCTTTTTATATTTACGTATATGTAGAAGGTGGCATTGTTATTAGTACTGCTCTCTTTCACTTTCATTAAATCATGTGTATACTGTCTAGGAAAAATATGTCTCTTGCAAAGAAGTTTATTTACAAATTAACAACCACCGCTTTGCCATTTATACTCCCCTATAACGTTGCTTTTCTCTCTGCAGTGCCTACGACCGCAGAGACAATGACCCCTTCCACAGAATTGTACAGAACAACTGTATCAACTACGAGCACTACTCCACAAAAAATCCTTGTCAGCACAACCTTGGGAACAAAAGGTCCCAGACTACCACCGGCAGTTTCTACAACCAAAATTCCTCCCGTTACTAGCTTTTTCCCTTTGCCAGAGAGATTTTGTGAACCTGATGTGGCCAGGGGGATTAGCTGGCCGCAGACTCAGAGAGGGATCATGGTGGAACGCCCTTGCCCTAAAGGAACTCGGGGTAAGTTTTTACAGCCTGATCTTAACGTCAGGTCAAATAAACATTTCACCATCTGCCCTGAGCTATCTTTCCTGTGATATTGGTTGCTTTGAGGGAAGTGGCACCTCCTGTTTTTAAGCTGTAGAGGGCATTGGTGCCTATGTACAAAACTACAACCCTTTTTAAGGATATCAGATCACAGGTTTCAGCTGAAGTCCTATGTATCTCACTTAGCAGCTCTTTCTCTTATTAAACTCTTCTTTTGGATGGTTTCCGGGGAGAGAGCTAAGAATCATTTGCCTCTTTTTTTATTCACCATAAAGAATGTTTTTTTGGCCCTTATTGCCCTTATTTTATTAATACTGCTTTGTCTTGGTACCAGGATCCTGCATTTGTGAGCTATTCTTAATTTAACATAGAGAAGTCGTATTCCAGTGTTACACAGATGCTTGTGACAGATCTTTTTTAAAAAGCACACAGCAAGAAAAACATTTTTATTTCAATTTGTTTTCTCCATCCTTTTTTGTTTTTAGGAACAGCTTCCTACCTCTGCATGGTTTCTACCGGGACATGGAACCTTAAGGGACCTGATCTTAGCAACTGTACCTCGCACTGGGTAAATCAGCTGGCTCAGAAGGTGGGTTAGAAGAATTTGCTAATCTGATACCTTGTCGATGACTACCAACATTTTTGGGCATTGATAGCAACAGATGCTGCTGCCAGATACTGCTGGCAGGCCCAGGGCCCGACTCTTTATGCACAGGATCGAGTAAATGACATATGCTCCATGAATACCATGACTGTTCCTCCATCTCTTGGCAGAAGGTTGAAAAGGATAAAGAATATGCTTAGGTTCTGATCTGTGGGCTTCGTTAGGATAGTTTTGAGCATTTCAGGAGCTCCAGAAGTGAGCTTCCCACGAACAGGAGCAGAATCCGAATCTGTTCTTATGAACTGCCTCCAAATCTGTTCTTGTGCTAGAAGGCAAAGCATATGTTCAGTTGGTAAAAGGGAAAGCAAAGGAAGAGATTACTGTGGGATTTTCCCGCCTTCAGCAATGGGCCTTTCTTTGCAAAGGTTATCAGTCTTCGAATCCCCAAGGGTAAACTATTTTACAGCTTACATGCTTGCTAATGATAAGACTGTAACTGCTTTTCTTTTCACTTGGCTAAAGGCAAGCCATTTGGTTATCGTTTAAATTGCATTTTTGATTTAATTCCAATGCTGAGCCCCAATTATGTTAGAAGGTGGGATGAATTCAGGAAGGGAATACAGTAAGTACTTTTTGAGAAACCTCAATGGCATTGTGCATGCTCGTTTGGAATGCATACAAATCCTTTGCGCATTTCAGAGTGAACATAGGGATATTCTTGTACCCTTAGGCTTGATCCAGTTCAGAAGGTCAGATTATTTTACGAAGCATGGCTCTCTGAATTTTACTGAGCAGCTGCACTGTCTAGCTAGCATAGGCCCAGATCTACAAGGTTCTTGACACTCGTATTTTCGTTATTAGTTAGGTTAATTATTTTGGAAAGATCTGGTCTGAGGTGCTTTTCAGCAAGTTGCTGAGTGACTGTAGACCAGGGGTGCCCAAATATTTCAGGCTGTGGGCCAATCATTTGGTTCGGGGAGCTGCTCACTATGGCCTGGGGGCATACCTGTCAACCCGCTGCTCCGCAAAAATGGGACCTGCGCACATCGCTTGTGCGCAGGTCGTTTTCCACGCATGTGTGGAAGGGTTTTACCATGCGCGGAAAGTGTTTCCCCCCGCTGTCAAATTACGGGGTTTTGGCAGCGGGGGCGGGTTATGACATCAATAGACGTCAAATTACGGGGTTTTCCCGGCCTAATCGGGCTGGTTGACAGGTATGCCTGGGGGTCAGATCCTCCTCCAAATGCTTATTCATCTGGCCTGCAAAGCCCTCATCGCTCCTGGAAGCGGAAGTAAAACGCGTCCATACGGGTGCGTTTTACTTCCACTTCTGGGAGTGATGACGGCTTTGTGGGCTGGATGAATTGGCACCAGGGGTCGGATCTGGCCCCCGGGCCATAGTTTGGGCACCCCTGCTGTAGACCATGAAATAATAATAATAATAATAATAATTTTAATTTGTACCCCGCCCCTCTCAGCACATGGCCGACTCTGGGCGGCATTACAACATAATCAAATACACAATATACAGTCAAAATATAAACAAAACCAACAGTAAGTACAATACAGGTAATACAAATAAATTACACTAGAATTCTCTACAAAATGGCAATTTCTACAATGTTAACAATACAACATTATCACGTTTAATACAGACCCAAACATAAACACGATCCCTCAACTACTAATGTCCCCAAAACATAACCCCATAGCTCATAGGTCCCTAACAAAGCCAAAGAAGAGGACGATCCAGTCCCAAACAAATAGTAAAGATACAATGTAAACCCAGAAACACAAATAAATTACAGGTACAATAGAAATTTCCACAAAGTGGCAATTCTCAGTTACAAAATACAATAATACAAAAACACAATATAGGCAATATAAAGTGTGACTGCACTACAGCCACACTAACAACATCAACTGTCACACACACTCAATCCAACCCCGCCAGCAGATAAAAATACAAAAATGAAAGTTCTAGTGCCTCACACAGCCTTTTTAAAGTCCTGGCCGGAGGCGAGTGATGAAAGGTGGGCCCGAGGTGCAGCGATGAAAATTAATTTATATCATCCCTCAGAAAGGTTTCCCACTATTTGAAACAGTTATAAAAAGTTGTGACATTACCTCATTTTTGTGAATTACTCTCTCTCGTACCAAAAAACAACAACCTTGTTGTGGAGATAAAATAGAGAAGAGGGAGACCTGTATCCTGCTGAGAGATAACTGTAAGAAACAATTGTTACAAATATGCAAAAGTAATGAAATCTAGTAGGCCGAGGCAGGAAGCAGGAGGAACAAATTCCATCCCATTGGGTGGATTTCTCTCACTTTACTAGCTATATAGACAACAGCCTCTGTAATAAATCCTAAGAGGCAGATCATGTTGCCTCCAACTTCTAGAATCTCAAACGAACATCCTCTTTTTATGCAACGTACTTGGGAAAATGTAGATGACAGCTTTTAAAAGTGCTTCTGATGGACTCTACTGTGTGACGGCATTTACCTCCAGTGTAGCCCTTTTCACTGTGGAAGGTGAGGCAGCGATTCACTACTAGAGATGAAAATCAGGAACATGAGATGGGGTACAGAGAATGTGTTCCCTGGCAACGCTGGATATTTAACAGCCAAGGCGGTTGTGGCTTTCTGGGATATCCTGCAGTAAGTTTCTTGTCCACAAAATTGCATTACCAATCAGGAAGCTAGCAAAACCTCATTCTCAAGGTTCATGCCATCTTCTTGTCAGTATTGATCTGACCCTCCAAAAGTGAGAGGGGAGAGAAAGTGTAGTAATGCACAGCATGAATTATAGTATGTATTTGGAAATGATCATTGGTGTTATAAGGATAAAATTGGCATGCCAAGGGACTCTCCTAGTGTAGCGCACCCAGTGTAGCGCACCAAGTTTACCCTTCCAGCGCCGCAGATTTTGAAACGGAGAAGGCTCGAAAAATTTCTGCAACACAGCGATCCACGTTGCCAAAGACTTTCACAGTGCTGAGACTGAGCGGAGGTTGCTCGGACCAGCAGGGGTGAAGCACGACCACCACCACTGTAAGTGACATATTGGGATGTCAGGCAGTGGGGGTGGGTGGGGGCAGTCCAAAGAGGCCCTGGGTTCTCACCACGGGCCTGATTAATTATATGCTTGGGCCCGTGGGCCGTAGTTTGGGCGCCTCTGATTTAAAGGTATCCATGGAATAGGAAAGGGATTTTTAAAACTTTATAAATTGTTTCAATTCTGTCTCTTCTGTATATGATGAGACACTGTCAAGTGAATTCTGAGCCTTTTCAAAGTTTTCCAGGTCTAGAATACTCGGGTGTTTTACCATTCCTTTCTCCCTGGGGCACTCTGGTACTGTGTATCTTAAAAAGCCTCTTCTTACAAGCCTCAGTGGAGATTTGAGTTCCAGGCTGTTGGTTCCACAAATAGGTGCTCCAGCTACCCAGCCAAAGATGTAGAACCAAAGGAACTTGTTAGGAGATATTGCATTACAAGGCAGAGGTTTTCCAATTTTGCCAGTGGTTTTCCATTTGACTGGGCAAATAACCCAGGCGTGTCTGCATGAGCAGTCCTCATGCACTTGTCAGTTTATGTTCTGATTCCAACAGGATTCTGATCTTCAAGGAGTAGACTATATGAAGGAATCTTGTAATGATAATTTAAATTGCTATTTCAGATCAGAAGTGGAGAGAATGCTGCAAGTCTTGCCAATGAACTGGCTAAACACACCAAAGGACCAATCTTTGCTGGTGATGTGAGTTCTTCTGTCAGACTGATGGAACAGTTGGTGGACATTCTTGATGCCCAACTGCAAGAGCTGAAGCCTAATGAGAAGGACTCTGCTGGACGGAGTTATAACAAGGTAGATATAGACCTGAAGAGCCTTCTCTGTTTTGTTTCAAAACACAGTTTGTCTCATGGCCTTGTTTGTTTTAGCCCAAATACAGTCTTGTGAAATGTCTGCTTGTTTTGCATTAGTCCCTAAAGTAGGCCCACATTCAACGATTTGAAGAGAAATTATTATAGACTTTGAAGCTGTATCGCAGTGCCTCAAAGTTGGCACACAAGGAATGAAAGTGAATGTGAATGTGGCTATTCCTCTGTGGACACAGAACAAGGAGTATTAATGATACCTTTGCCACAAGTTTGAAATTTGGGAATCCAAAAGAATAAGCTGATTCATGCCTCTGGGGCCATTGTGATAAAGGAAGCATATTTGAACTAATGCCTATTTTACTGTAATCATTTCAGATATGATCTTTTACTAATATGATTGGGGATCTTAGAAGTTATTTAAAAGACCATGTGATATATTAACCCCAATTCACTGGAATATTCATGCCCTTCATTAGCCTCATTAGAAACAACTGAGAAGTCCCAATTAAACATACCTAAAAATATTCTTTTTAATCAGTAGAATTGATTTCTAAGATCAACACATATGTGTTTGTGAAATAATTAAGTACTAGTAGTATTACACATTTTGGTCTAACCTCTGGTTTTTGTTTTTGTTTTTTCTCTCTCTCTTACTAACAAGCTCCAAAAGCGAGAGAAGACATGCAGGGCTTACCTTAAGGTATCTCTCCTGTGCTGTCAGCTTGCTTTCTCCTTGCTTTGGCCACCTGCTGCCACACTTTATCCTCTTGCTGCATGATCCTGTGTATTTAAACCCTTGATACATGTATACTATGCCCCTTCATCACCAACCTTACAAAATGTTGGCTTTGCACAGGTATAATATTCCCAGAATAAGACGATAAATAGTCAATGTTCCTTCCTCTTTTCTTGGGGAAAAATACAAGAATTATAGTGGGCTTAATTGAATTGGAAATAACAAAAGTGTCATTTTTCTGAAGACTCATGAGGAGAAAGAACAAAGCCCGTAATAAAGGCTAGCGGTCTTTCCTGTGTAATTTTGAATATCAAAGACTGTAAAGCCATTTTATCAATGGATCTTGAGTTGCAGAAGTATATGATAGATTGTATTTGATACATCTGCATGGCAAAATGTAACAACAACCACCACCACCCACACACACACACACACACACACACACACACACACACACACACACACACACACACACACACACACACACACACACACACACACACACACACACACACACACACATACAGTAGAAGCTCGGATAACGTCCAAACTCCATTCCACAAGTTTGGACTTTATCCGATTTTGGACTTTATCAGAATCAAATGGGTGATGCATTGGATAACGTCCAAAAATGGACTTTATCCGAGGTTCCTATATCAAATACCTCGAATAACGTCCATTTTTAGCGGTTTTGGGCTTTATGCAATGCATCACATGTGCACGAAAACTGCAACTTTATCCGAATCGGACTTTATTCGAAGTACCACTGTACTTTCAAGTACTGTAACTGATATGCTACTGGAAGATTTCCCTGGTTTGTGAGGAGAAGGATTAAAAATGCTGAGGAACTTTGAATATCTTGCAAGCCTTGCATTGTGTCTTCTTGTTCATGCCAGTATCTACATGTTGTGGTTCTGACTGGTGATGGGGAGAGCTGTCTGGTAAAACAGCCTGCTTGGTGTTGCTCTCTGGAAACAAATTGAAAACACATGCTTTGTTTGTATACTAACTGTAGTAGTAGTCATGTTATTGGTATAGCACTCATCAGAATAAAGAAAATAATGAATAGACTCCTAAGTGATGGCAGATAACATTCTCAGTTGCTTAATAACAATTCGGTGATTTGGACGGTGCTCTCTCTTATCACTCATTCCCTTTTCTTTCAGTTCCTTTCCTTTGGAGCACAAATCTCCCTGTTTTCAAAATGGAACAGTTCCTTTGAATTGTCATACTAGATGTGGTAGAGCTAAACAATTTAAATCAGTGGTGCAATGAATGTTTGGAAGTGAATCTTCATCAGTTAGAAAATCTTTGAAGACACTATCTGTTGCATCCTGAGTTATACGGCTCATGAGATTTCTTAACTTAAGACAATTTGATCCCAAAAGTTATATCATTTGTTTAACTGTAGCTCAGGATTTTAGACTTTATGTATTACTTATTGATAGTATTTATTAATCACTTTCCTACCCACTGGTGCTGCCAGAGCAGTATTATATAAAAGAGCTCAAAATATTTTTTAAAAAAACAAACCAACAATGCTTAGAGCCTGCCTGAAAAATAACAGTTTTAAAAGCCAGCTCATATGGAAGAATGGTATTTTGGGCTAATCACAGAAAGCTTCACAATGATGGCTGCAGCTGTAACAGTTACTTATGGCTAGCCAGAGTGGTTTCATTTTCCAAAAAGGAGAGAATGAGAAGGGACAATTCCCAATCCATTGGCCAGCTTGTAATTGCTTACTTATCGGGGTTCCTCCAGCAAAAATCCTTTCAACCCAGAATAATTTCTGACATGAAATTATTATTATTATCTGTGTCAGTACTTCTGCTCTACCTCCATAATTCGTCCCGTGTCTCATCAGCTGTCTATGTGGCTCTTTTGCCCTCGGAATAGAATAAAACTTGGGGTAAGACTCAAAATTGCCCTGTCACAGTGGGAGATTTTATAAGGTTGAGGAAGGAAGGAATGGGGCAGTTTCATCTTGATAGCCCTGCAGGGCTGCCACGGACTCACTATTCTCACTATTAATCACTATTTTCAATGGTCCCTCACTATCCTCACTATTTCCTGAAATTACTCACTATTCTCACTTTTTTAACGAAACTGGACACATTCTGTGTCAAATAGCTTTGTCTTCTTCTTCAAGACGTCTGTGAATCCACACGTTTGGGGTTTGTGCTTGTGCAGAACTCCATTTCGGATTGGACTATACCAGAGCTTTGAAAAAAGGAGGGAAATTTTGTTAGAGGAGGCCCCACCAACCCCCTTTATAACCTTGGTTACCAGATTCTTTTCTCAGTGGCCCCAGCGGGTCTCTTCAATCGTCCAGAGAGGGACCAGTGTAAGTCTTGTTCTTTCCCTCTTTCAAACTATGTTTTTCAACTCTAATTTCGGACCTACAATTCCTCTTGTTAAAAGAGGAGTAAAGCAGTCTCTCTCAGGAGACTACTAGATTTTATAATATCTGTTTCTTTGAAGCGTTTAATTCCTGTTTACCTGATAGATACTACAAACTATCTTATTGTTAGACAGGGGCATATTAATGGCTCCTCATTGCCTCATAGCAATGATACTGCACTGTCTTATTGTTAGATAAGGAGCATATTAATGGCTCCTCAATGCTTTAAGGCCTTGCAACCAGGCATTTCTATTGTGCCTTTTCTTCCTAAGGCCTAGAAAATGGAGGAACCTGCTACAGCCTAGACTCTTTCAGGCCTTGCAACCAGCCTTGTTCTAACATGCCTTCTCAAAATGGAGGACTCTGACACAGCCCAGACTCTTCGGGCCTTTCAATCAGCCATTTTCTAACATGCCTTCTTATCCTAAGGCCTAGAAAATGGAGGACCCTGCTGAGAAAGGCAAGGCTCAAGGAACTTTTAAAATGCCCCCCTCCACCGGCCGCTCCGGTCAGGTCAGGGATTTAAGACAAAGGCAATTGATTTCCTTCGCTTCCATTATGGATCAAAGGATAGTCAATATCCATTACCTGGTATTCAACTTATTGTTCATATGCCAGCTATATTTCTCTATGTGCATCCCCCCCTCTCATGGGAGAGGTGTTTTTCACTCTTTCCTCCCTCTAGGTTTCAACTACAAGACCATCTTTCAAAATTCATGGCAATATGATGCTTCGAGCATTAAGCCAAGCACCAGGCTGCACAAATTTATATACCTCATGGACACCATGAGTTAGCAGCAAACCACACCCCCCCCCCATGTCACCAAAATCATACACTGATAACAATTCTATTGAAAAATTTATTGTTTTGCTTAATTTCTGCCGATTGATAAAGCCGATATACGGCCCCAAAAAGTGAAAATTGCTATGGATTTACTCGCTATTTACTCACATTTTCGGGCAAAAACTCACTTTTTCTCACTGTAAAAAAAAACTCACTGTCTCACTATTTTTGGACGTGTGAGTGGATGGCAGCCCTGTCCCTGTGTTAATTGCTCCCTTTTAACCTGGCTAATGGGAAACAGGACAAATATTACGGGAGTAGACTAAATGTTTACTTGCAAGCCTTGCATTGTGTCTTGTAGTTCACCTTGAAAAATAAGTGTCGTGTAAAATTTGTGCTGTTGAGAATATGTTTGCCATTGCAGTGGCACAAATCTTGGGCAGGATCCAGCCAAGGTGAGGCATTGCACAAGAAAGTTAAACATTCTCTTTAAAACTCTGTTGGAGTCGAAAAGATCTTGAAATGCTGAAAGTATGGCTGGATCGTGCCTAAGAATTTATTCTCTCTCTCTCTCTTAGTGTTCCCTTGGCAAGAAAAAGTGCCATTACATAGTAGACTATGTTTATGCCCTGGAGACAAGCAGATAAAAATAAAAGAAGTGAATCAGGCTCACGGATATATATAATCAGCACAGCATATATATAAGCACGCAATACAAATGGCAACATAGCTTTAACTTCTGTCTGATATCATTTTTAGTTGGTCCCAGATTAGCTTCTCAGTTTGAAGAAGAGTAACAAAACCTCTTAAATTTTCAAATCAGAAGCTGGCCAATGCTATGCAAGTGAAGCAGCACTTTACTTTGTGACAGAGGATTCATTTGTAACTAAAATCAGAGGCTCCAGTGGTGACTAATGAACATGGCCTCTACAGACCAATGTCTGTTCCACTCTATTTAGTGGCTGAAGCAGTATCAGTAGGAACAGTTTGACTGTGTTTCCCATTAGAGAAAAGGAAAAAGGAAATTCTTTCGTGCCTCTCCACAGTATCTTCCACCTGCCATTGTGGAGGTTCACCATACAGAGGATATTAAGATGGATTAAGCTAATTAATTTTGCTCTTGACAATAGCCCCAACTAACTTTTCTTTAGCCATTCGGGCACAGTGTTCTGGACACCACATCTTCTGTTTGTGTGTGTGTGTGTGTGTAATGCTTCCTCTTTTCAGTCCCATTGTTTTTGAAACTAATCAACCATATTATCTATGAGTTTAAATGACACATAATTGGCTGTATGTGTCAAAGTAAGCATGGTGATTCAGCAGCACAAGATGTATTCAGCCCGTGACTACATTATGTATAAGTGCAAGAGCCACCTTTCGTCTGGTTGTTTGATGGGTGTGATGAACAGAATTGTTTTACAGGATGAAAAGAATGACTGCATTCAGATCATCAAAGACTGGCTTAATATTCTGGGATAAGCACAAGCTCTGTGAATTAACTCACTGCCCCTTTGCTGCTATCCTTTCCCTCCTTTTGCATAGGCAGTGATACAACCTGGGTAACAAAAGCTAGGCATAGGCTGGTATCCTGTTTGGTTTTATGCATTCTCAGAGCTTCAGCTACAGAAACTGCCATGGCAGTCTCATAAAGGAGCAGGTCGCATGAAACCATTCACCCATCCAGCCCCTGTAAGAAGGTATTTGTATGTAAGTATTGAACAGGATGTAGACCAGTGTTTCCCAAACTACCTGTATGTTCCATGGAATACCAGTGGACTTTAATTCCCAAGAGCCTCTGTCAGTACATTGCCTGATCCGTACTTTGGGGAATTGACTTAGGTTTTTGGGAATTGAAGTCCAAAAAGCAAATTTTGGGAAACGTTATAATGTCCTACTATATGGGAATTGTAAACCATGGCTCTTTGGAAGCCATGTTAAGAAGCCATTAACCATAATCTCTAGTTTGCATATAATGGAAAGTCGTACATAGGCTGCTGCTTCCTAGCAGCTATATTCATTCATGTAAATGAATTTCGGGAAATTCCTGTCAAATAAGGGCAATTTCCCATCCAAAATGGGGAACTGGACAGCTATGCTTATCCTGTGCTGGCCTCCAGTCTAACTCCAGTCTAATTGCAATTTAACTAATACGGGATGATGGCGGGAAAGAGTGTAAAATACGGGGGGGGTTGGCAGAAATTTCCTGAAACTTGACAAGTATGAAATGGGGAAAGAAACCAAAGATAATATGAGCACATAGCTTATGCATATCCTGGTTTATTGAGCAAGGATTTGATCATCTGAACCAAGGGCCGAGCTCCCTTCTTCCTTAATTATATGTTGTAAGCAGCGTAATTTACCTGTAACTCTTGTGAGATCTGACGACTGCTGAGCAATTTTCAGTACTGAATGAAGGGGGAAGTCTCCTTCTGCAGAATGTCAAGTGCGCATCACAACCCAATAGAGATTGGGAACGCCACTGGGGTCTTTCATCTTAAAGCACAGGCACTCACGTTTTGCATTCTTCAGTATGTTAATAAAATTCTTTCTCACAGCTGCTCTAAGGCATGCCACACTGATGTTCTTTGTTCTAAGGGAATGCTGCAGCAGTATTGTCTTTAAATCAGTATAAATCATGTTGACAGCTAAATATTACAACTGATCATGTTAGGAACTGTCTCCTGGTGCCTGAGACATAGAGTCTAATATTTTTCTAATGAATGCAGGCTATCGTTGACACGGTGGACAACTTGCTAAGAGCCGAAGCGCTTGAATCCTGGAAAGATATGAATTCTTCTGAGCAAGCACATGCAGCAACAATGTTACTTGATACGCTAGAAGAAGGTGCTTTTGTCTTGGCTGACAATCTCTTAGAACCTACGAGAGTTGCAATGCCGACAGACCATATAGGTAAGTGAATGGGTTTTGGAAAACTAGGCACCATGCGGCAGTAAAGAGGAAAGAGTGCAGGAAAAGTACTGATTGGCAATATTCACATACACCACATTTGATGGAAATGGATAATCTGCTCAGGAATGAGTGAAAAAGAGCTTGCTTGCTAGATCGTATAACTAATGCTAATAACCCACTTCAAATTTGTATTCATTGGGGGGGGGGAACCAATAGGTGATACATAAATAATCCTAATTTCACTTTAGTCCAATCCTATAGAGGGTTCAAGGTCAATAACTAATTTCCTAGCCTCAAAATCCCATCAATTAAAATGTGGATGGATAACTTTTGGCCTTCCACATTTCCTGTGATAAGGGGCTCTGGTAATGGTGACTTCCGTTGGGTGGTTGGTTTAGTGGAAAACCTCTGCCTTCCGTACCTTCGGTCCCTGCACCCTTTTTAGGGGGTGGGTGGTTTCAATTCAGTTTTAATTATGTTGTTTTTAATTATGATTGTAAAACGCCCTGAGTCGGCCTTGGCTGAGCGGGCGGTGAAGAAATCAAACTTATAAATAAAAATAAATACATTATTATTTGAAGCATCTGGAAAATAATACTGTCCTACAAACAGGTGAGCACTGAACCCTAGAGTCAGATATGACTGGCTTTTGAGCAAGGGTGACCTTTACCTTTACTTAAAGTAGTATTGTAAGGACTGCTTGGGGACTTGCTCATGTTTACCCAGTGAGTTTCATGGCTGGTCAGTTCTTTCCAGTCTTCCAGCACTTTAGCTACTACACTGCAGTGTTTGTTGTTATAAGATCAGCGACACTGTGCTGAATATTGATGCTAAAATTCACACAGCACAATTTTGCTCTCCAAACGTTAGACATTCCTTCTTGCTAAGAAATCCTAGAACTTTCAAAGTGGCGTCTTTTTTGTTGTTGTTCAGTCACACAGTCGATTCCGACCCTTTGCGACCCTATGGACCATTGCCCTCCAGGTACCTCTGTCCTCCACCATCCTCTTAGGCTCACATTAAAACCAGATTGGATGTCATGTTCTCTGAACTGAAATACTGCTTCTTTTGTGGCATCTGCTCTTAATTTTAATTAAAATGTAAGGGGGGGGGAAGAGATGGTTCCATGTTTCTAAGCTCATCAGTGCATATCTGCAGTGTACGATCAAACAAAGGCAGGTAGATAAGTCTTTTCAGTCCAAAAGCCAAATTACAAACATGATTTTATGTCAACTCTTCTCTGTTTTTGTTCAACCTAGTCCTGGAAGTTGCAGTGCTCAGTACGGAAGGGCAGGTTCAGGACTTGAAATTTCCTCAGGGCAATGCAGGCGGCAATTCCATCCAGCTCTCTTCAAGCACTGTGAAACAGAACAGCAGAAGTGGTATGTCTTTTGTGCATGCACACGCACTTGCGTACACACACACACACAAAAAAAAGGTTAAACAATATTTTCAGCTGTAGGAACTTAACTCTTACTTTGTGACTACACTCTCATCAACTTTTGAAATAGCTTATCGGAGGTTCTCAGTTGTACATAAAATGCTTAGCTGGCATTTTTGCTTAGAATCAATTCTCTTGGACTAAAGTTTTATATTATAGTTGAGGAGCTGAGGTGGGAGATGCTGTTGAACACATGTTGTGCTCTTTCAAGTCAATATATTGGTAGCTTTCTTTCTTTTTCTCAACAAAGGTTTAGCAAAGCTGGTTTTCATCATTTACAAAAGTTTGGGCCGGTTTCTCAGTACTGAGAATGCAACCATAAAATTAGGAGGCGAGTTTGCCGGCAGGAACAGTACCATTGCTGTGAACTCGGACGTCATTGCTGCCTCCATCAACAAAGAGTCCAGCCGTGTCTTCTTGACTGATCCTGTTCTTTTTACCCTGGCACACATTGATGTGAGTTGTAGTACTGAATTAATGGCAAAGTCATAAAATCAGCAGGAATGAAGAGCAAAGTCAGGGTGGGGAAATCTTCAATTTGAATTTTAAGGTTAGAGACGCAGGTTTATTTAAGTCTACGAACATAAAATTAAATGAGCCTGGTTCCAGTGATTATTAGAACTTAAGTGTATTCTTAATGAAAGCTAATTCAGTAATCAACTTGAAAATGTAAATGGATCTAATTTGTTCCTAAGCGAAAATTAACTCTTACGTTAGCAACAGGGCAGAAAACATAAGCTCTTACTGTTTTGGTTGCTTAATGTGACAAAATTTAAATGGCAGTTAGAACATTTTGCTCTAATTTGATATTGTCTTCTGGAGCCCATTTACCAAGTACATTTAAGCTGATGCAGGGACTGTTTCCTGTGATTTAGCTTGACAATGTTGGTCTGTCTTCAGTCAGTTCCCAGAGACACTCTTGTTCTCATCAGTGTGTTGTTTATGGGAACTTTTCCTTTAACTTAAACAATGGATCAGAAAAGTCTATACAAGAAAAATGATCTTTGTACTTTTCCCAATGTGTTTTTCAGTTCAATTAAATTTGGTTTAAGATGTCAGCTTGTCTCTTATGCTTGTTTAAATCTGGTCAAAACTGAGAATGGAAAAATGAACACTTTGCTAAATCCTCAATTTTTCAAGAAACTCTTTGTAATTACTGTATCTTTGTAGTACTATAAGATGAAAACAAATGGCCACAAGCGCCATTGCACATCGAAAGATTTAATTGATTATAATGAAATGTGGTAATGTGAAAGATGTTTTAGTGTATTTTAAATGGTAAAATCCAGTTTTTATCTTGCTGGCAAGCATGTCCAATATTGTCTCCAAGCTCATGATGGACAAAATATAGATAGATTTTATCAAGGATTGTTCTTAGTTCCTGTATAAGGAGTTTGAATAAATGTCTTTTGGTTAGTATGTTGATATTATAGGCTTCAGAACATGGAGAATTCCATGTAAATTCAGAAATATTACACCATAGATGCTATTTCTGTTTGTCCAAATCTAATTTTCTTTGTCCTGATATTTTACAGCCCAACAATTATTTCAATGCTAATTGCTCCTTCTGGAACTATTCAGAACGGACTATGATGGGATATTGGTCGACTCAAGGCTGCAAATTGATTGACACAAACAAAACACATACTACGTGCGCATGTAGCCATCTGACCAACTTCGCAATCCTCATGGCCCATAGGGGAATTGTGGTAAGAAATGCCATCATTACTTTAATTGCCAAGCTTATAAAAATTTGAAGACAGATAAACATGTAAATGTTGAGCTATCTAAACAGACATGTTACTGTTGAATATATGTCAAATCTTTCACAGTAATCCATCATGTTTGTGTTCTATGGATTCCTATGCAAATGGGGGGGGGATAAAATAATGTATTTGATCTGCCTTTATATTTAATGCTGACCTTTTTCTTAATGTAAAACAGTGTTTCCCAACCTTTGGTTCATGGACATCAATTCGCAGAAACCTAAGTCAGTACATTGGCTGATCACTGCTTTTGAGAATTAACTTACACTTCTGGGAATTGAAGTCCAAGAACCAAAGGATGTTTGAATGAGGAAACACTGGTATAAAGGTTGTTCCTTATCACTAGCCGCATTCAAACATTTTGTTAATACTTTCAGTTAACAGGTGGGAGCAAGGAGAACACTTGCTTTGCCACCTATGTTACTGTTCTTGTCCTGCTCTATACATTGAGGATGAATGCCTTCACCAGAGGGCCATTTTGCCTATGTAGAATTCACTCCCAGCACTTAAAGCAGTGCTAAAGGTGGTGATAAGAAGAGCCTCAATGTTGTCTCTATTTTCACATCCATTTAACACGTTAAGAACAAGCTCAGATAAATTTAATGTACAGCGGCACTTTTCTGTGTTGTAGCAAAGAAATAGTGATAGATGTTAATTACTAATCATGAGATCCTGGATCCTCATATTCCTGCTTTCTTCACATCTCTTTCAAGTATTTTATGGCTCTCTGATAGGGTCACAGTTAAGATTACTTGATAGCAATTAAATATTTTGCCCCCTGGCTTATTCACAGCTTAGTCAATGGATAGATCAATGTATTTTTGCCATGAGTTATATAAATCATCAGGATGCTATGAAAGTATTAGAAAGATCTGTTAAACTAGGAAGTCCAGAATGATCTATAAAAAAATACTGAAAGGTCTTCCATTTACTACTGAGCTATGCAACCATGAGATGAGAATAGGAGGCTGACGTGTTGTTTTGCCAAATAATCCTAGTTCTTTTTTGTTTCTTTTGTATCTTAAGCATTGTTTATATGCATGGTTGTAGATGTCTGGCACTCGTGTAGTTATTGAAGTTTTGCTTTACAGTGTGCCATGTTACTGGAAGTAAGAGCAAAACTGCAAAGTTTAAAGTTATCTCAGAATTTTTATTTGCTTTGTGTATACAGTTTATTCAGATCTTGACTGGTGATTTTGTCTCTTTTGATAAGCTAGATGCCTAGAAGATAAAATGAAAGAGCAGATTCTAGGTGCTAGCTAGATAAAGATACTTTACTTTCTACTCATTAGTGATGATATTAATTTTCTTCCTCCATCGTTTCTAGTACAACAATGGAATGCACGACTTACTCCTGACTGTCATCACCTGGGTGGGAATTGTGATCTCCCTTGTCTGCCTAGCAATTTGCATCTTCACGTTCTGTTTCTTCCGTGGCCTTCAGAGTGATCGAAACACAATTCACAAGAACCTGTGCATCAATCTCCTCATTGCAGAATTTATTTTCCTAATTGGCATCGATAAGACAGAACATCCAGTAAGTCTTGTGTTTTTTTTTTTACCTTACAACCTCTTCAAATAATTACAATATGGGGTCCAACATCTCTTCCTCTTATCTTTGCAACCTTTTCCTTTCTACACGTACTTCCCTCCTTTGTGAATGGAGGGTTGCAATGGAAATGTGGCAAGCAGTGAAATACTTGAACAGCTCACAGTACTGCTTATCTGTTGAGGTAGGGTAGAGAAAGGGCAGTGGAGGCACTTCACGCTTGAGACACAAATGCAAGATTTGGAACTCTGTGTTCACGGCAGAAGTTTGTACATTCAGTTCCACATAACAATTCAAAGCACGAAGGCTCATATATGGTTCAGTGGTCCTCATTTTTCGTGAAACATGAATTTATCATAGTATGGCTTAAAAGGATAACACTAGGCTAAAATTCAGTGGTTTAAAGAGTTACTGCTGTTATTTTAAAAGGAAAGACATTTTTCAAATTCAAAATTGCATTAATTGGTAGATGCTTTAATTGAAAATAAAATGAACGGAACAGGAAAATAATGGAAGAGGCAATCCAAAAAGCTGATTGGAGATCGTATTATGTAGCAAGATTTTAATCCAGTGTCATGTATGTGCATATGTATATGATAAATAAATAAATAAACTATATATCCAAGTGCTAAATATTGCAAAAAGCCTTTTCAGGTTATGTTGCATTCATAGGTTGTGTTGCAATCCTATCTGCATTCTCAGGTTATGTTGTAAACCTGTCTGTATTTCTTCCCATCCTTACTTTTTATTGGGTTGTGAGGCTTAAAGTGCTCCCACAATTGTAATGATGAATTTCTGCTAATGAATGAGTTGACACTTTCCTTGTCATGAAATTGGCACATGACTAGAAGTGCAATCCACAGCAGCTCAGTTATTTTTAGCATTAGAATGTGCCATCAAGTCATTTCCATCTTACAGCAATCCTATGAATTAATGACTTCCAGAAGTTCCTGTTGTTGACAGCCTTGCTTAGTTTTTGCAAACTTAAGGTTGTGGCATTTATTAATGAACCCATCTCATTTTTGTCCTCCTATTCCTGCTGCCTTCAACTTTCCCTACTATCCCTGTCTTTTCGTGAGTCTGTCTGCCCATGATGTGTACAAAATCCAGTTACCTTAGTTTAGTCATTTTTTACTTCTTGTAACTGAGGATTGATTTCCCTAGCACCCTATATATATTTCTGGTGGTCCATGGTATCTGTAAAACACCTCCCACACAATGGCTGAAATCTTGTTTCATAGTAAGTTACACTAGGATGGTTGCAACGTTCTTTATAGTACATTGTGACTACAACTGATCTATTTTAACCAGTGGAACTTTCAGAGGTGTTAACTGACCTAATTTCCACAGATTAATTAGACTAACTGAGCTAAACAACAGGATCTCAGTCTATATTTGAAATAAAGCCCCCCCCCTCCCTTTTATTGGCTTTTGTCACTGTCCAGCTTTCACATCTGTACAGAATAATCAGGAATGTCATAGGAAAGGTAATTAGGGACATTTGACTGTAGTGATTTATACAATTACACTGACACCAGTGTAAATCACAGTTGCATCCTGACCAGTGTATTTTGGTTGTTTCTTCCTGTTCTCTTGTTGCATCCTAATGATGTGGCAGAACGATACACAGAAGTATAATACAGTCCAGTCCTTGGAGTAGGGGAAAACTCTGGTATTCTTTTCCTTCTCCTCTCAGTTCAGATTAGTGCTTTCCTGCACCTTAAGTCACAAGACAGACTCAATGTTTGTCTAAAATAATGTGCCTTTTTGGACCAGTTAGTAGGATTTTGTTCAAAACTCAACTGCAGAGCAGAACTTGTAACTTGGCTATTGATATGACAGCAAAGCTACCTAAAGAAAAAAACAAAATGGTATTTGATATTAAAGAAAACAGAATATTCTAACAGTGGCATAAGGGTTGTCAAAATAAGATACAGTATGTGTAAATAATAGATCTACTAGGAATGTCTCTTTACCTTGCTGTGCCAAGTCACCTTCAATATAAACTCTACAGCAGAATATTAACATGACACTATCAAAAATGAATGGACTGGTTTCCATACTTGATATTTTGTTACATTGGCCATGTTAATAGGCACATACTTTTTGTATCTTATCTTATGGAGCGCAACACAAAAGAGACTGCAGTTCCTAGGAACACAGTACAGTTTTAGCAGGTTGGAACATAAAGTCCTGTTTCAGCAGGGTCTTTTTTTGTTTGAGATATGCATTTGCTTTGTCAGTGCAAACCAAATTGTTGCTGTTAGTTCCAGATCAAACATAGTCTGGAAATGCCAGATTCAATGGGAAGCTTGAAGGTGGTGTAGTTTGCATTTGATTGTTTCTGTTTCTTTGCAGATTGCATGCCCAATATTTGCAGGCCTCTTACACTTTTTCTTCCTGGCAGCCTTTGCCTGGATGTGCCTAGAAGGGGTGCAGCTCTATCTCATGTTAGTAGAAGTATTTGAAAGTGAATATTCTAGGAAGAAGTATTACTACGTTGCTGGGTACCTCTTCCCTGCCACCGTTGTTGGTGTTTCAGCAGCTATTGACTATACCAGCTATGGAGCAAAGAATGCGTAAGTTAATTGATAGTCACATGAGTATTTTGAGTAATGTTTTGTTGAACCACATGACTGATTGATTGATTGAGCGTGTGGACCACTCTAGATTATAGGCACTCATTGAGCAGTATATAGCATACCAAACAACTTAAAATGACTCATATAAATACAAGGTACAATAAATACAAAACAAATAAACTCATGTTAATAGCTAAAACCTGTATTTAAATAGAATTAGCAAATTAAAACAACTTTGAAGATCTCGGGTAGAAGGCACTAATAAAAAAGCAGCTTAAAATAATTCTTTAAAAAAAAACTAATTTCTCATAAACTATTTGTCTGAGAGACTCCATCAGACTAAAATAGCATCTGAAAGCTTTATTGGTAAGAGAGAAGCAATGCTGTGTGCAGCTTCTAATCAGGACTTTTGTAACTGTTGCAGTTCAATTACAATTGTCCTGGGAGTGGAGGGTCAGGACAGTTTCTAAATTATGCCCTTCCTTTTTAACACAAAAGACTGACTGGAAATAAATTGGAGAAAAGGTAAATAATATTTTGTCTCTCCAATGGGAGTTAAGTAGGATTGTAAAATAAAGTAAATTTTTGGCTTGCAAGCAAGTGCAATATTAGATTGCTTTGTTCAGCTGATCATCTGCCTAGAACATTCCCTGGTTGATGGCAATTTAACATTTTAGTCCATATCTTTCATATGATAGTATTTATTCAACAAGTAGAATTAAAATTAGCTACTGTCTTTTATTTATGAAAATCGAGATATTTATAGAAAGTGACAGAAGGTAGATGCATAATATTTCTGAGGTATTATGTTGCTCAAGGCATAAATGTGCCTTCCAGTAGGGCTTATTTTGCATTTTGATGAAATTAGTTACAGTAATGGCAGATACTATAGAGTATCAGAAGGCTCCTTGAGTTTGCCAATGATGAAAGACAAATAAAAGTGATTAAAGAGGGACATGTATTATATGAAAAATGAATCATTAAGTGAGGGGAGTCCTGATAAGCTGATGCTTAATTTAGTTTAACACTATTCATTGTTGTTGTAACTTCCGATTTCCATTTGGAAGCTTGGGCATTTTGTTGATCCCATGCTGCTTTGCAGAAAAACAAAATACAGTGTATTTAGATTGCAATTTAACATCCCATACCAGGCAGCAAGCCCTACTGAATTCAGTGGAATAGGTTTTGTAGTTAAGACTTGCTGAGTTGGGGACAGGCATTTTCTGTGTGCAATGGACTATAAACAGTAGATACTAAATGCTAAAGAGAAAACCTGTAGAAATTAAACACAACATCCTGTTGTCGTCCCCCCCCCCCCACACACACACACAATTCAGAACTCCCAGAGCTGTGTTAGGTGTTTCAGACTACTCTTAAAGAACATAGATTGATTTAATGAAATGCTGTGCCAATGGCCTGTTAAATAGCTTCTTACGACAGCTGTCATGATCCAGCAAAATCTTTATTTAAAGTTTAAAAAGGCAGGGAGTTAAATATTAGAAAAGGTGGAAGGACAAAGCTCTTAACTGTTGCATTTCAGAAACACTGTTTTGTTGACATTAAATAGACATTAGAAGTCTGCGAAACTTAAAAGGCCATTGTTACTTCAGATCTTTGTGTTTGGGATCAAGGTGGGCATTAGTTTTATGCAGAAATCAGATGGTAGATTCTGTGCTGTACACATGCACTTTATGCATGGGAGGAAAATATCACAGATGGGCGGGATACAAATAACAAAATAAAATGCATACACAGAACATGTTTTCTCCCATTTCTAGCAGGGTGGCTGGTACTGAAGGTTTTGCCTTGTTTCTCAACCTTGCTGGCATACTGAACAAGACTACTGAAATGGCTATACATTTAAAGACTCCCACATACTACCAACCCCAAACTGGGATAATTATTTCCTTGTTGTCATTAGTAGTGAGGACGTAGCCAATTGGATTGCCCTTTGAAATTGGGGAGGGGAGACATTAAAGCCTCAACACTATTGTTGCTAACAGTTCCAGAGTAGTGATCTTTCCCTTGTAGTCCTGCTGATCTGCCAGGTTGGTGGAGCAAGAGGAGGAGTTGGAGTCCAATGCTAGAAGTAGAGTAAGTCATCCATACCGTGTTGGTGCACTATCAATGAAATGGTGCACAAAATAATACTTTTAGTACCCTAGTAAAAATTAGATTTTTTTATACCCCAAAAAAAATCTTCCAGTATCCATTTCATGAATTTTTCTTTTTTGAAAAAATCTACACATCTAGACTTTCCATGTGGACTTATCTGTGCTGTTTATGAATTATTACACCAGATTAAGCATAAGAGAGTTATGTGTACATTTGCAGTAATGGATTTCATATGGATCTCTGCATATAACTGCTATTAAAAGATTGCCTCATAGCTAGAAGATGTCCACGTAACTACGTGCACAACAGATGTTTTAGCATTTCTATTTGTATGATATGGAGAGTATTATCTGCTTGTGTAAAGTTTCTTCTCTCTGTTTTTTTAACAGTTGTTGGCTGAAGGTTGATAACTATTTTATCTGGAGCTTTATTGGGCCTGTCACCTTCATTATTCTGGTAAGTCTGCTACTGTACCTTTTTTTCTATCCATCTGTCTGCTTTCCCTTTAGATTGCTTGATTTATTTCTGCAGCAGTCACTGAAATGCTTTGAAAGCTAACTAATCTAGATAAATTATATAAAAATCTCTTTTACAAACAAAGTGACTGAATGAATGTACAAATTTTGACCTGAGATATTTGGACAGATTTGTGCCTTCTTTTGGTATTAATTAGGAACCCTTTCACGCAGATGTACAGATGTGTACATCTGACCATATGCTGTATGCTTCTCTGGACTAGCACAAATCTTTGGTATAACTATGATCATAACTGAATATGAATCTTAATTTTATTTCATTTGTTATCTTGAGGTGGGATTTTTTTTTCCATATTCTGTTTTTTTTCTATCAGATATATTTTCATTTATTGAGATTTTTCCTATTAGCAAAATGAAAGCCAATATTGTCCTCTTCAAAGGGACTAAAGTTTATTAAAGTTGATGGATAATTTATCCAGCTACTTCATTTCTTTACTTATTTGTAACTTGCTGCTCCTCTAAATTTCTCAGATACTCTTTTGTGTGATTTCGAGGTGGTGTCCTTTCCAAACACTGCTTAAAACCAGACTCCTTTTGTCTGGTATTAATTAAACAGTGTTTTCAGATAATATAGATTCCATAATAAAAATATTTACAATTCTGTTCTATCCATTTTTTTAAACTATATGTTATGTGATTCTACTGGTAAGATTTTCTTTGATAACATTTTGTCCAATAAGAGATTATACTAATATCCTGTGAAGCATGTATTTATAATCTGTCCAATTAATCCTACTCTGTAGGGTTCAGTTGTCTTTCCTTACCCTGTATGAGAACTGAAACAACATTGTGTGATCAGAAATTATTTATTGGCCAGAATATTAATGATGTTAGCATAAGGTTTGCATGACAGCTGCAACTGATTGCAGCTAGTTGATGAGAGACTGAGGTGCACCTTGGTCAGACATGAACCCATTTTGTAGAACTGAAATGCATCCTGACATCCCATCAGTTAGCTACAATTAGGCAAAGCAAATTATGGAAACCCTACAGTAACATCATTGGGATCCCAGCCATTGTACAAAACAATTTGTAGCATTGGTCCAAAACAACAAGAACAAAACTCCATATAGGCAACTAACAGTCTCATGTTTGACATTTTCATTGCTACCCTGAGTGCCCTATTTAAAAAGACCTCGCCATATAGTCCAAGGACTTTACCTGTAGGGCATGGGATGAGCTACATTGGAAGGAGGAAATTACTTCTTGCTACTTGCCAATCAGGAGAATTTCCTAGCCCCCAACAATCGCGCTGGGAAGAGCATAAGGAATTTCTACAGGAAGAAGGCAGTGGGGAAACCTTTGTCATAGTGTAATTCTGCTCTTGCTACTCTAGCCGAAAGTCAACATGCTTTTTCTCTCAAATTCAGGAGACAGAAGTTCAGAATAATTTGCATATTTTACTACATTGTGACAATTCATCAAACTAATCTCAGCAAACTTTGCTTCCAGCTTGTAAATCACCACCACAAATCCGGCTACCCTGGCTGTTTAGTGTTATCATGATTAGACCATATAAATGCTGTTTAGCTTGATGACTGGCATAGTTACAGATGTATGTAGTAGTCCTCATGAATAACATTGTAGTTCTAGCAGTATGAAATCGTCTTGCAGCTTTATTGCTTTTTGTGACCCAGAGAAAACCTTTGACAGCAAAAGTCTTTGTATTAAAGCATGGTTACTTGAAGTCTGGATATTTTGAGATTCTGCACTCCCGCTTCCACCTGCATCAAAGATGCCCAAACTACGGCCCGGGGGCTGGATCTGCCCCCCCCAGGCCATAGTGATGGCCCCCTGAACCATGTGACCGGCCCACACCCTGAAAGGTTTGGGCACCCCTGATCTGCATGGTCAAAGGGACTTGTTTAATTTGGTTTATGAGGAAACCTCATGTCATAATGTACAAACCAGAGTACTTTATCTTGAGGTGAGAATTTTTTTATTTCCATTTCAACCCAGAATAATTTCTGACACGATATTATTATTATTATTATTATTATTATTATTATTATTATTATTATTATTATTATTATTATTATTATTATTATTATTATTATTATTATTATTATTATTATTATTATTATTATTATTATTTATCCTCAAACACACAGCCAACAAGATAACAATGCTGGATTTTGTATCAAAATCACTAGTCGAGCACTTCCCAAGTGTTGTTGTTGTTGTTGTTGTTGTTGTTGTTATTTTGAAGGGAATTTATTTTAAAACAGGTCAAGAGTATTAGGTATTTTTAATATCTCTGTGGTGCTAATGTAGCAGAATATATGATCCATTTTACCAAGTCACAAGAATATCAGGAATTTACCAAGTAACTTTTACCCTAGCTTTTAAATCAGATCTCAATTAAAAGCATGCATGACTGCTGAGTACATTTAATAAGGAAAGCTACACCTGTTCCATTTCACTGCATCTTCTCCTTATTTGAATTGTGAGTGTATGTATGTGTTTGTGTACGATACTGTGTGTGGGAGCAGCGTAAGTTTGAAATTCACCAAAATAAGATATAAGAACTGCTGCTTCTTCAAAATGGCAAACTGTAGTTTGTAAGACTTAACAAGTGTTCCACTTTATTCTACCATCTTATGATTCTGCCACTATATTTCTAATTGTCAATGGCACGTGTATGCCAAGACAATCTGGAGTAAAATAGATGGACACTTTATTGAATAAGTTTTTAGTAGATTTCAAATACCATAAACACATGGTAATTAAAACAAACAAAAGTAAATACTCAAATCTTAAAGCTGGCAATATTATATAAAAACATTAAAAAAGAAATATTAAAAATGTGTATACATTTTAGTTAGCTAATTAATTAGAATACTAAAACAAACTTTATGAATGAAAATAAAATGCCAACTTTAATAACATTAAATCTGTATCTTAGAATCTGTCCTTGGACGCTGTTTTCTTTCAATTCCAGAAAATAATGTTCTTTATTATGAGTGCTCTTATGTTCAATTTATTCTTCTCCCTTTCTCAATAACATAATACTTTGTGTGGGCCCTGGGCTTTGCTGCAGATACTAATGTTCCCTCATAACCAGGTCAGAATGAAGCACATGGTAAGGGACATTTAATCACATTGACCACGTACAGCAAGTCTACTATTACTTACTGGCTGTGACATTATTATTCTCCTGCAAATCATTTAGGCCAAGAAGTGAAATGCCTTTGGGAGCAGTATTCCCAACTTCAAAAAATCTGAAACAGCAGGTAGCAATCACTGTGCAGTTCCTGGGAGTAATTTTTCTCTAGCAATTGCTTTGCCCTCTAATCGTCCTGACCAAAAGAAAGGAAGTGTCATGGTTCAAGAATGGTTTAATGTGAACAGTACAACTGCAGAAGAGCCATGAGTGTACATTAATGTGTATAAATTGCTGGCATCTCACTTTTAAGATTACAGTCCTTCTGAAAATATGGGAGCAGTTGTATTACTTCTCCAAAAGTTGTGGCTATTGCTGCTTAACAGTGTACTTAATCTCATGGCAGTATTCCATGATATTCATTATGCTATTGAAAGTTAGGCTGGGACTCTGAACAGCCTCAGCTAGTATATCTGTACATTTTGTTGGAGTTGTTTTCTGAGATAAAGTATGTGATTAAAATTAAGTTGTATTTGGGATTGATGCTTCAAGCATACTGGCTGGCATTTTCTAATTTCTTGATTGCAAATAGCTATCTTGTACTTTTTCCCAGTTGATCTTTAGCTATTACATTCAATGGTAATATCTTTTCTACTCTCTTAAATTCTGTTCTGAAGAATTATGTACATCCATTTGAATTAGAACCGTATTGTTTTTAATGTGCTTAAAGATACTAATTCTTATGCTGGATTGTGGCTTGCAGTTATCGCCGTGCTGCTGTTCCTTGATCGGGTTTTAATTTCCTCTGTTTTGCATAACTGCTTTTCTTGTACCTGTGATGCATTAAACTAGGCTTTCTTCTAAGGCTTGTCTTTATAGGCAGTGCCATATTTCCAATATCTAAACTTCCTAGGTCATGTCAGGGGAAGGAACGAGGCAGGGTCAGAGAAGAGAAGAACAGTTAACTCTTATTTCGTACTCGATACCTGTGGGGCACCAGAGATATAATATCGATGGGGAAAGGGCGTGTATAAGTAATGAGCGGCAGAAGCCCATTTGTATGCCTGAAATGATTTAATGAAAGCTTGGATCATGACACGTCAGGAGCTGTTCCTGTCACTTGGACAGTTCCATCTGCACCTTTAATAATTGATTCAGTTCACTGAGAGTTCAGCTGCACATTCATTGAGGAGCCTCCTTCAGACAACACATGTCTGGCTGCCGGTTCCACAGAGGGATGGGTTTGTGCACGGCTAAAAGTAAAGATCTGGAGATACATGAGCAATTTTAGAGCTGCCTTTGCCAGGTAACAAAAGCTCCAGGGAGGACAAACAGGGTCAGAACATGTGCAGTTCAGCTAGGTTACTTCAGAGTGGTGTTTCTCTTCTTCTGTCTTATCATATCCATGTCAGCACTTCAGGCTGTGTGGAATGAATTTTAAGCTTCCAAGCTCAGGTGAACATGATTCAATTGAGCAGGTTGACGGCTATGAAACTAACGGTGCACTCCTGTAAACTCTGGCCCGAAAAGCCTGCATTTTGACTTTTGTTTTGCTCCTCTGGATTTCATAACCTTCAAAAATGGGTTGAGGTTGATAAGACTTGTTTTGTCTTGTCAGGCTTCTGCAAAATATCCTTATGGAACCGATTTATTTCTTTAGAAAGTGCCACTAACCCAAAGGCTCTGGAGTTAGTCCTTCTGCTCATGAATAATGAAATGTACTAGCTGCCGCTTAAAATAAATGATATTAATTCTACTCAGTGATATTATTCATTCTGCTGTGCATACGTGGCTGTGGCTGCATATCTCACTACATGAGCTACATGTGGAGAAAGAATTCATCATTTAAAAAATTACAAGGGAACATTGCCCAGATGATAGTATAATGTTAAAATAGCAGCAATTGTTATGCAAGGCAGTCAGAATCCACTAGCTGAAAGAGGTACTGTTCATGATTTTCTGTGTATACAGTATTGTAAATTGCTATTAAAATGTTCATGCATTAAGAAATTAAGTCTGTAAACTCATTTTAAACACACACACACACACACACACAACTAATGTGTGCAGTTAGCGGAATGATTTAAACGGTAGTTAGGTAAAGGTAAAGGTTTCCCTTGCTCAAAAACCAGTCATATCCGACTCTAGGGTTCAGTGCTCATCTCTGTTTCAAAGCCGAAGAGCCAGTGCTGTCTGCTTCTGCAGACGTTTCCGTGGTCATGTGGCAGGCATTACTAGACACCGGAGTGCACGGAAAGCTGTTTCCTTCCCACCGAAGTGGTCCCTATTTATCTACTTGCAATTTCTTGCTTTCGAACTGCTAGGTTGGCAGGAGCTGGGACAAAGACGGGAGCTCATTCCGCCCTGAAGTACTTGGGAATCGAACTGCTGACCTTCCGCCTCCCAGTCAGCGTCTGAGCCACTTGAGCCACTGCAGTCCAAAAACAGTAGTTACATATAAGCAAATTAATTCTATATGACTTTTTAAATAAAAATTATAAATTCAGATTATTCATTTAACAAATACATCCTTTGTAGCTGCTCCCCCTGCCTTTTCTGCATTTTCCTTCTGGAAAAGAGAAGGTACTGTTTAAGAGGGAATGATAAAATGTGATAATCATACCTGGGAGAAATAAACGTGTCAACCTACCTTAAATACATGCCTTAGTTTTAGGAATTCTGTTAAGAAGAATAATCTTAAATAAGAAATGGAGAAGGAAAATGGAAGACAGCCCACCACTTGTAGAAGACACTTCTAAGCTGTGGATGTATCATAGCTAGATGATGATGGAGATGATAATAATAATAATAATAATAATAATAATAATAATAATAATAATAATAATAATAATAATAATAATAATAATAATAATAATAATAATAATAATAATAATAATAATAATTCAATTTAGAATTTTTTTCATCTTTTTAGCATTTTGTGCCCCTTGTTCTACTCTAAGCCAGTACCAGAACTGTATGGTGCCGGGTAGATATATTGTTTTCATCATTACATTAAAGGGGAATGGACTTCTAATTCCAGCTGAAACAAGAACAGATTGAGCTGATATGATTTTAAGACACCCAAGGACACACTGATTTATTATCGTTTATTAACCAAGAAACTATTATAATCAACATACTGGAATCTGATGTTTACTGTAATCAGTGGCAGTGTATTCATAGCATTCATAATGACAGCATATACTCTGACAATACGAATCAGTACATTTGAACCATATCATTTTTATAATAATATACATTCATTACATCACTCTTATTTTGCATTTTTGATGTGTATTGATTCATTCTGAATAGATTAGAATTGCTTTACCATCACTTGCTGTAGCTGAGGAAAATCTGCCTCGTAGGAGTTTCATTTCAGATTAACTGAGTTCAGCGCTTGTAGGTTATAGGAACCAAGGGCCATTTCATTAATCAAGCAAATTCAGGCTTGAAATTGCCATCAGTTTGCCATCAATAAAGAGCTGCAGCCAGTCATGAACTCCAGATGAGTTTATCTGCATGAGAAATACATTTGTTATATAGACAACTTTACCTTTTTAGATGGATGCCACTCATGTCTGAAAGCATTGAATGGCTACATCTATAAACACAGTGTTGTGTCTGAAACATATCGCAGTGTTGTGTCTGAAACATATCACAATGTCTCATTGGGTGGAGGTGGTAGGGAGGACACCTTTCCTCTAACATTTTTTTAAAAAAAAATCACAATAATTAACACTGCTGACAAACACTGATAAATTTGTATACTGAATGAAACTGACTGGACTTTGGCTGTTCTTGATCTAATTCCTGTGTGGAGCCACATTGTAAAGACTGTGTCATTTGCCTGCAAAATAGTTCAGGGTATGATCCCCCCCCCTTTTCCCCCTTCTTTTGTTTAGTCTAGACTAGAGCATCATCATTAATCAACCTGTTGCTTGAAGTAGTTTAATTCCCATTGCTATCTGTTTTGACAGCTCAATCTTATCTTCCTGGTGATCACGCTGTGCAAAATGGTGAAGCACTCAAACACTTTGAAACCAGACTCTAGCAGGTTGGAAAACATTAAGTAAGTACTTTGTGTTGGAATCCAAGAACTGTGATTATTCTTCTGATTGTTCCAGCTGATTGAAAGCTCCCCTCCATTAGAAACACATGGCTTTGTCTCCCAGCAACCACGGGATGTCAATTAGATGCAAACAGCACCAGTCCTGCTTTCGTCACATTTGTTGCTATAAATGTCACAGGCAAGGGTCAAAACTGAGTAAGTTCTACCTGGAATGACATTTAAGAAATAGCTTTGGTGTCTTCATGGAAATTCCAGCTCTATGTAACAATTTTATTTGCTTTTAAAATGCATCTCCAAATGATGCACCTCTTTGCATGGCTGATGTTGTTCTGCACAGTTTGTTTTGCTAAATTATTCTTGGCTCTTAGGGATTCTCAGCCGTTTTCCCAATTGTAATCCCATTCTCCTTCACTGTTGTTATCGTGAAGATTATCCGTTTCATACCAATTTAAGATGTAGTGCTATCCTGATTTTATTCTGTATTCCCTTTCCAGAAAGTAGGTTAATGTAATTAATGGGACTTTTACAGTGGTGGATCACAAATCAGGCCAGAGCTAGACAGTATAATGACATAGTTCATAACTTTAGCCCAGCTAGATAAAGTCTTTTGGGCTCAGGTTGCCTGCTCTTGCATTTGATTATTGTATATAATGTTACTGCAGACTGAATAGTTTGCCCAGACTGACTTTGGGGGGGACAGGCTCCCCCTACCCCCACCCTCTTTTATTTAGAACAAAGCTCACTATAGCCATTGGGACTTTGAGCCAGAATTTTCAATTTTCTTTGAACATAGACTAGGTCAAGAGCAGATTTATATCAGAACTAATATTAAAATTAGATGTTGCTTAGACAGCTCACAATATCAGCCTCATTGCATGTTGCATGTTAAGAGAGAGAGCGCTAATCTTTAGCATCTCTCTCTTTTCTTCCTTTTCTTCCTCTTTCTGTCTTCTCATCCACACCAGTAATTACCGTGTTTGTGATGGCTACTATAATACGGACTTACCTGGGTAAGATAGAAGCCTATGTTAAATTTAAAGCATGATTTTTATTTTATTTTTAAAAAAACTTTACAAATTTGGACAATCATGAGCATTGTCCCTAATTTTAATTAACAACTTTGGCTATATGCTAAACTATTATATGCCTTTTGTTATTTTAAATTGCTTGCATCTGCACTTTGAATCTTCTAATTTTGACTAATTTTTGTATAAAATTACTAAAAATGCTTATTCTATTCATTTCAATTTAAATTCTGTCTAATAATTTTGTTTCTCTTTTCTGCTTATAATGCTTTCTAGCTATGAAGATAATAAGCCATTTATCAAGTAAGATCATTAGTTAGATGTGGAATGCACTGAACAAACTCCCTTTCCCTTTCATTCTTTGCTGTTCTTCACAATTTCCTCTCCCCCCCCTAAAGATATTCATAAAGAAATATCCTTTACAGTGCAGTCCTATATGTGGCTATTCTGAAGAAAGTCCAGTTGAATTCAGGAGGACTTACTTCCATATAGTTATGCTTAAGATTGCACTGTTCAACATTTTATTTTGTGGCTAAATCCACACATTTGTCACATTTCAGCAAGGTGCTTTTGTTTGAAAAAGTAGACTATCTAGTCTCAGTTTAGCAGTCTTCAAGGTTTAGGTTATTGGCTTTTGAGCTGCCATGTAGCCTTTGTGTATTTGTGTTATTTGTGTTTGTGTGTGTCAAATGCAAGCATAATTCTTAAAACGTGGGCCTCCAACATCACTTTAGGTAGACATTTAAATTTATCCATTGTAAAATTAAGAGACACATACATATTTATAAACCAAAGGGTTTGCCGAAATCTTGTGCTATAGCTTTTGCATTTCAAACATTACTGAGAATTTTTTGCTGTCTTAATTAAAAAAACAGGTCATATTTACCTCTGTTTTTTTCACTGGAGAATAACTGGATATGTACTCCCTTTAATGACAAAGTAAACTTCTGTTTCCTTTAATAGATGAAAGCTTGATGCCAGTAGTTCTTTATTTTTTTAAAAAATTGAATATGAACCATTCCAGAGTCAACCAAAACAAATACAGTTTTAACATGCAACTTTGCAGTGTGCATTTTGCTAAAGAAAGAGAGAGTGTTGTTACTTAAATTATTTTTTCTTTTTCAGGTCTTGGGCCTTGGGTGCATTTGCTCTGCTGTGTCTTCTTGGCCTCACATGGTCTTTTGGGCTGCTTTACATCAACGAGGAGACAATTGTGATGGCATACCTTTTCACAGTATTTAATGCTTTCCAAGGAATGTTTATTTTCATCTTTCATTGTGCACTCCAAAAAAAAGTAAGTCATTGCGCATATTTACTTGCTCTGCATATTTACTTAATACCGTATTTTCCGGCGTATAAGACGACTGGGCGTATGAGACGACCCCCAACTTTTCCAGTTAAAATATAGAGTTTGGAATATACTTGCCGTATAAGACTACCTCTCTTCCAATGCACACCAAATAAAAATTAACTCACACTCAAGCCGAAGACGCGCAGCCCTCTGAGTCGAATGGGCAGGTTCTGGTGGAGAGCCAATCCACGCTCACATTCTCCTCCTTGAGGTACAGGAAGATGTGTGCAGCTTGCTTCCCCTTGCTTCATACTCCCCGCACAGAGCAGGGACTCGGCCGTGGCACCCCCCACCATATGCGCCGGACATATGAAGCAAGGGGAAACAAGCCTCAGTTAAGTACCTGTCCTATAAGACGACCCCCGACTTTGGCACAGATTTTTCGAGGTTAAAAAGTAGTCTTATACGCCAGAAAATACAGTATGTTTTAATTTGGCTTTATTATTTTAAAAAACCCACCAAAACAAAAATGGTGTGTAGACAGAATGAAATATATGTAAGCTATGTAAATTTCAAAAGCTTCCAAAGGCATTGAAAGTCATTATAAACAAAAACTGAAAGGCAGTTGAACGATCAGATACAAAACTCATTACAGAGCATAGAACAAAGAAGTAAATTGTGTTGATTACTAAACTAATGTACTGCAGTTATACAGTGGTGGATCCTCTCATCTGAAAAATAATGATGGATGAAGCATTATAGCTAAAAATCATCAACCTTACTGGCACATCAGTTCATCTCTGATGTCTCTTTGTCTGTTAACGGAGATGAGGCATTTTCCAACTGGAGAGATCAGTTTCTGATCAATATTAGTTTCCAGTACATTCAGTCATAAGGCCTTTCCATTCTATTTCCATAATAAACTTCCATTTAAAAACACACAAAACAGAGTTTAAAGATGAATTTACATTCATGTTTTCTTGGAAATTACTCAAGTATAAAGAAATTGGATTTTGTGCATATGTTTTCAAATGTGTTTCTATTCTAATATGATCTGTTTTAAAATGCAGTTTGGTGCATTTTTTTAGCTGATACCTGGACTGCAAAGTTTTAAGAGAAGCATAGAACCTACTGAATAATTGTATTCTGCTAAACTTCTTAACATGAAATGGACAGATTAGGTCAGTTTGCATTAAAAATTGGAAAATACTAAAATATGGTAGAAATCCTTACCGTTTGCTTATTATTAATTCTAACAGTGATTGCTACCTACTAATAGTGAAGTAAATCCTGCTGTATTATGAAGTAAACTTAAGTGAAAAGTTGGTTTAAAATATGAGACTTAGAACTTGACTCACTTATTACCTGTATGCTTAATAACTTTCCTTAACAGTAACACCATGTTCTTTGGCTTCTGCAATTAAAAATAACTGCAGTGCTGTACATAGAAAAGAGTGTGTACAAATAAATTAAAAAATGTGATGTGAGAAAAGATTGACGTGGAGTAGGAAAAATAATGGAAATCAGAAGAAAAAGTACTCTCAGTAACTCACAAAGAGCACCCTAGGCGCATATATATATATATATATATATATATATATATATATATATATATATATATATATATATATATATATATATATATATATATATATATATATATATATATATATATATATATATATATATATATATATATATATATATATATATTACATCAGTGTTTCTTAAAAATCAGATTCATATTCAGACATTGGAATATCTGATTTATAAGACATTCCATCCACTTGAGATCCATGAATGTTGAACTATTTTAAATTTATAGGATGCTGTTTTAATGAATATTAAATCAGAAGCAACTCTTTGTATTCAAAATGAAGCTGGCATTTCAGGTTTTGTTTAGACTTGGCATGCCCTTCAATTTGTGTGTGGCCATACAGATTTGTTTTTAAAAGTTATCATTGTCAATAAACAGTTCTGATCTGTCTCTTAAAACTAAAAGAATGGGACAAGCATCTAAAAATTCTTTAAAGAAAAATTTTACGTTTCCCAAACATGGACATTATAAATTGATATTGCTGAAATGATAGAATCCAAAGTCACACTGCTCTTTATTTCTTATTAGAAGTATGCATTGTTTTTCTATTTAGTGGAGTCAGCAGAAAATGATGCTTAAGTGCCAGTCAAGTGTGAAAAAACCTTAACCTAGCACGAGATTATTCTTACCTGAAAGAACATTTAGGTTGCCATTTAAAAGTTTCAGTGTCTTTCATGAGGTATCATTTTGCTTCTGTATATATAGCTAATGCAGTCTTCTTATTCTGTTATTACTAGTTGGTCACTAAATTGAACAAAGAGATAGTATTGTGAAAGTGAAAACTATTATGTTTCCAGTCCTGACAAGATGATAGTGCTGTTACCTCTATTTTGAACAAGGTGTAATTTAGAAATAATGACAGTGGATTGTGCTGCATGGACAGATAATGTATATTCACAGCAGTATAGACATTAGGCAAAATCAGCCCCAGAGAATTGTTTTAGGGGTGGTGAGAAGAATTTCTGGTTACTCATTCTGTTTTGTAGTATTTTGAGGCAGTTACATAGAATCTTACATATTTCCTTGATATGTTACTATCATTTGTTAAAACAGGGCTTTACATTTTTGTGATTATAGGTAATACTTTTGACATCACGATACATCTTGATTTATTGCCTGAGACTTCAAATATGCTCAATCACAGATATATTATCTTGAAACCAGTAGCCTTATTCCCAGCTCTCCATATCCAGCTAGAAAGATAAATGAGGGAAAGAATCAAGATTCCATCCTTCACCTTCACTAAGCTGATATTAGTCAAACTGGAAGGAAGGAGGCTAGCAGCAAAAATCAGCTGACATCCTAAATGGGCTTCAAAGAGCCAAGGGCTAGTTGCACCATGGTTGTACCATGAAGAATGGAGACAGAATCTCACATACAAGTCATCACAAATCTCTTCTTCTATTATAGTCATATTCTGCATTAGAACTAAAACATCCTGCAGAAACTATAGTAATCAAACATGTATATGAATATTATATGATTTCATCTTGGACAAAACAAAGTGGACTAATTTCATTTGTCACTCCCAGCTGAGTAAACTCATTGAATGAATTGGACTAGTTGGTTACATCAATGCTTACGCAGGTCCCGTTGATTGCATCTATTCTACTGAGGATTAACAATGACATTTAATTTAATGTATCCTTAACTGTAAAGTTTCTAAATGTTGTTGGTATTTGGTTGTAGTTACGTATAGGGCATATATTTATGAATTAGTCAGAAAGAAGTCTTGCCATTATGTAATACTGTTTAGGGTGGGTTTTTTGTTTGTTTTGTATCCACCTTTGGCTTTGAATTTTTATGAACTTTCTTTTAGGATTGTTGGTGTTAGAAACCATCCAGTGTGACCATCTGGTTAGATGGGTGGTTTATAAATTGAAGCAATAAATAAATACTGTATGCTAAACTACTTGATGATTTGAAACCAAGCCCTTTTAACCCTTATGTGACATAAATAAATCACCAATAATTAATAAATAAGTTAACAATAGGTAAGGTCCAATCATTTAAGTAAAATTTTTGTTATTTGTTCAGTTGGAAGTGTAAAATAGGTTCCATTCCAAAGGCCCTTGACTTACTATCGTCTTCCATCTGAGATCTTTGGAACTCTAATGTTGTTGTTGTTTTAAACCTAAACTCATATGTTCACATAAGATATGTTTCTCATATACAGGTGCGTAAAGAGTATGGCAAGTGTTTCAGACATTCATATTGTTGTGGAGGATTACCAACAGAAAGCCCACACAGTTCAGTAAAAGCATCAACTACAAGAACTAGTGCTCGCTATTCCTCTGGCACTCAGGTAACAAAACGTTTTGACAGCACCTTTTAATGACAATGTCTTTTAATTAACTTTGCTTACTAAAAGCCTGCTGAGATGTGTTCTGTTCAAATGCACTAACTGTTCTCATAAAATTCTCGGTGGCGATTGCATGCTTTTTCGTATTCTAGACATGAGTCTAAAGATGGTCGTTTCTGTTGTGGTTGTGGTTGTTGTTAAAATATTAGGTCGTATGCGACTTAGTGCTGATTCCCACTCTTGGGTAGAGAATGGCTGAAGGACATGGGTCTTCATAACATAATCAGTAATGGGCATTTGCCTCTAAAAACATGCCTCAAACCAGTTTTTCTGAGATTTTTCTGAATGTATCTTCAGGCCCCATAGAAATGTGTAATATTCCTACAAACCCACACCAATGATATAATTTAAATTAGCACTCACAGAGGTGTAAATCTTCAAATTTTATCCCATCAGCTGTAAATGATAAAGAAAGCGGATCAGAGGATCGTCAATAAATAAGCACATTATTTTTTCCAACATTTTAGATCTAAATTTATTGGAACTAAGCTGATATCAGTCAAACTGGAGGGAAGGAGGCTAGCAGCAAAAGTCAGCTGACATCCTAAATGGGCTTCAAAGAGCCAAGGGCTAGTTTGAACCAAGCACATTAACAGTTTATTCTAACTATGTGCTTTTACCTTGTTACTTTGGTGTATGGCAAATGCTACACAAAGGCAGATTAGTGGCCCAGTACTATGCACATTTACTTTTAAGTCTCATTGTGTTTATTTGGGTTACTGCAAAGTAAATTCATAGAGGAGTGTGGCCTAAAAGTAGCTAAATATGCCCGGTTGTAGCTTGAGATATGTGACAGCTGTCCCCAATTTCCTTTACGTTAACAGAGCCGAATAAGAAGGATGTGGAATGACACTGTGAGAAAACAATCTGAATCTTCCTTTATCTCAGGTGATATCAATAGCACATCAACACTTAATCAAGGTCAGTTCCTGGGTGTCTTTTACTCTATTTTTTTAAAAATTGAACTTTTTAAGCAAGGATATAGAAGAGTTAGGTTGGAGCAATTAAACCAAATAAGCAGACGTGTGCTCTGAAATGGGTAGGCTGAAAGACTCAGCAGTCGAAGGGAAACAGACGTATGTGCAGATTGCACAAAATAAGTGTATAAAATTACAGTTCAGCTCTGTCTTGAACACATTTAAAACTTGGTTCCTTCATTTTCCTCACTCAGGATAGAAGCGGACATTCTTATTCATTGAAAGTGTATTTAAATAAGTCTCATCAATAATTTAACTTAAAAGCAAGAACATAATTTCAAACCTTTGCTAAACCTTTGTAGTCTAAAACTGAAACAGAACTACCAGTGCAGTAACATTTTAAATGCATTAGATTTCTATATGCAGACATTTTGCCTGTGAAATCAAATTGACATCAGCTCTACAAAAGACATCTGCACGTATGTTTTTTTCCTCCTGTATAGTCTATGCTGTACAGCATTTGTCTGCCACATGACAGCCCCAGGAGTGGGGGTTGGGGGGGAATTTACAGTTCTGGTTACAATTTTATCACTTTAACTCAGATTGAATGTCTTCACGTAGATATACTAAATAATACTGAAGGCCACCTATCATCTCCACTTTAAATTTAACCAAACTTTCTCCATACCCAGCCTGTCAGTTCTTTTTCCCCCCTAAAGAAAATAGGCTATTAATTGACAACTTTTCTTTAAAATATAAACTCAAACGTTACATTTACACTTCTTTTGTTCAAATACAATTTATGAGAAAAAGAGCCTTTCTGTCAACAGCAACAACAAAAAGGCATGGAAATCCATTTTAGTTCTAGTGTTTTTGTTTAACATACTGCCACAATAATGGCTTCAATCCTAAAATTTGCTACACTGGTATAGTGTTGCAAAAGAGAATATATAGGTGGCCTACTTTACACCAACATTGCAAATCAGATAGTGTGTCGAATTGCTCTCGAACTAGGTGTCAGTGACCAAAAAAATCACAAGTAGTGGTAAATCAAATTTTGTTTTAAATACTTCACCTAGCTTCTAGAAATGTACTGTATGGAGCAAACTCCTACACCCATGTTTTCCCCTTTGGGCTAATGTATATGTGAAACAAATATTCTTAATAATACACTATTGTACATAAATGCACATGAACAAACATATCGACATCATTAGTCTTCTTCCATCTCTAGGCCAGACATGAAACTGCAAAAATGAAGGCACCTTTTGGTGAGTTCATTCTGCAGTTCCTTTTGCCTGACCTAGTGTGAGAAAGGTTAGCTGGCAACACAAGTTTACGGTTACCAGGGTACTACCCGATTGCGGTTCAGAAATACCACAATCTTCGAGGAGGCTCTTTCATTAGCAAAAATGCCCATAACACTGTTAGGGAAGGCCTTTATGAAGTATTCCTAACTTGTCCCAAAATAATGTGCGATTGGTTAAGCTCAGACAATTTCCTTACCAAGATAACCTAATCAGTTTACTGACTCAATAGCATCACCATTCTTTCATTCTAGTGTGCATTTATTTTTTTAATTTATTACATTTATATCCTGCCTATCTGGGATATTTTCCCACTCTGAATTGTATGTGACAAAGGGAAAAACAAACAAATAAAAAGATATAACAGATGCCCTACTATATGCGTGGGACACCACAGAGAACATTATCTACTTGCAAGTTGCACTGCCAGTAACATGTTATTGGGGTTTTTTTTTGGGTCATTATTTATAATTTTATCTGGCTGGGTTTATTGTTTATGTTTAATTTTGTGTTGGTATTGTACAAAAAAAAAATAAGCTGTTGTATGCCACCCAGAGTGGGAGAATATCCCAGACAGGTGGAGTATTAAATAAATAAATAACTCCTCTGGCTTCCACTTCATTCTCGTGTTTGCTCTGCAAAGCTGGTTGGCATCACAGTAAAAGCAGAGTTGCACTTGGAAGCTATGATATACTCTCCACATAGCCCTCTTTGCAAGGGTGCTCTTTTGGCCAGAGGTGCTCCATATTTGTAGAGAAACAGTGTGGCATTTTTATCTATTTTTAACAAAACCCTTGGCATTCCCAGAGCTAATCTTGTTCTTTCAACTGTGGTGACTGTCCTTTTTTCACTATGATGCATTGAATAAGATAGTAAACCATAGGAAGATGGAAACAGAGAGCACTCATAAATTATGTTAATTAACTGAAATTATCATGCAGCGGAAAGTCTGCAATGTACAACGCTGAGGAAGATTATTCGAATTGTCCTTTTTAAATTTTAGATTGCATCCTTTAAAAAACTTGTAAACATCAAATAAATGAAACCAAACACTAAATAAGATTAACATAATCTGTCAGTAAAGCAATTCCCTGAACTCCGGGATTTTTGATACCTGCAGTAATAATATTTCGAGTAGTGATAAGGGCATTAATATTTAAAATGTAATATCTGCCGCTATCGCCACAATGAGAATCTAATCAATTTAAATTTTATATGTAAATTTTCAGTCTCCTATCTCACTCTGGACATAATAATATATTCAGCATCCCCTATGCACTGTCATTCTGCTGAACAGATCAACATACTCACCTAACTTTTATATATCGAATATGAATGTCCACAAATACTGCAGTGTAATTTCTTCTCTTCTGTCAACCACAGTTATTTAAGAGATTCAAGATCAGTGCCTTTGGTTTTAACGAATTATTTGGAAACTTTGTATGCTTCTTTAGAGGCTTATGCAAAAGTAGTGATGCATTAGAGACTGAAAGTGCAGCAGAATCTGTTTGTTCTTGTTTTCGGTGTGTTTGTTTTAATATTATTGTTACAGAAGGAACAGACATAACTTAGAGTTAATTGGTTTTTAAAATCCTTGCAGATAATAGAGCTGCATGAATCCATTTGTCATATAAGAATCTATGAATGATACACCCTCCTTCAGCATGTGCTCCTGTTTTGCATATAATAAGATAGGCTTTCTGCAGCTTGTCATTACTCACCTTTGGCTGAAGATGTTTTTACTTGCTTTGTACTTTTTGTTTGTTTGGTTTTTTGTTAAGTTAGCAATAAACCTTGAATGCTTTGCATCACAGTTTGTCCAGTATTTCTAAATTAACACAATTTGATTTCTCTGATCTGGAACCTGCCTGTATTTAAGGTTATAGACATTTAGCTGTGACATCCTGAAACAGAACATTGGTTTCTGTATTTAATTGCTATTCTTGTTTTAGCAGCGATTTTGTATAAATTAGCAAATGTTCTCAGCAGGTGTTTGCTTTGGGAATTTGGCCAGCACCTGTGAATTACTGAAATCTACCTACATTTTTTCACTCTCTTTCTTCAAATTAGTAGTTCAAATACACTCATAAATGTTCAGCTGAATTAAATTTGGCAAGATATACAAGACTCGTGATATTATATATATATATATATATATATATATATATATATATATATATATATATATAATATATATATATATATATATATATATATACATACACACACACACACACACACACACACACACACACACACACACACACTTTTTATTGGAACTGTCAGGATCAAATTAAAAGCTGATGTCTCTCTTTTCTGTTTCTTTGCTGTAGGAATGACTGGCAATTACCTACTAACAAACCCTCTTCTTCGACCGCACGGCACTAACAACCCTTATAACACATTGCTCGCTGAAACCGTTGTATGTAATGCCCCTTCAGCTCCTGTGTTTAATTCACCAGGTGTGCCCACATTTTGGGATATGTTAATCTTGCATTTGTTTCTTAACAATTTGCTGAGAGCCTCTTCTCTTAATTTAGCCAGAGGCCAAGAACTGCCTTCAGAATTCCTGTCACTTGAGAAGTCATGCTGACATGTAAAACTGCACTATATTATAGTGATAATGCCTTTTGCCATATTAGTACTTGCCAATAATCATCCATGTTTTTAACGCAGGTGGCATAAATCTTAATATACTATTACAGGACTGACACCCCATGGTCTGAGAGCCCATCTTCAAGATATATATCACATAGAGGTATCATGTCTATGCCATATAAAATTAATCACAAAGATTGCTGAGGAAGATCTACTTATGGAATTGATTAGACAGTTAAATCCACACAACGCATATGGACATTTGGTTGTCCTGGTGTAGGAAACTACACTCACAGTCATATTTGGAGGCAAACTATAGTATAGTGCAGCTTTATAGGATGTTTTGTTTTCCCTTAGGGAAGTTTTTGGCTAGAAGGAGGAGATAGCCTAGCTGAGTGGGATGTATAGCACAGCTCTCAGATTCTTTGTACATCAACTTGAACAGTGATGGTAAACCATGGCATTCCAGCTGTTCTTGGACTTCAATTTCAAGAAGCTCTGATCAGCAGGTGTGCTGACATGGGCTTCTGGTAATTGAAGTCCAAGAACAGGTGGAGTGCCAAGGTTCGCCACCAGGGAAGTAGAACATAGGATAGCATGAGCTTTCTGCCATGCTACAAGCATCAGTGTCCTACATTACTCTGATGCAATCTTCAGCTGCAGGGGCATTAATTCACTGCTGCAGGCAAACATACTTGCGTCAGGATGCCAGGGTTATATCACTAACCTTACCTCTGTTATACTGTACTATCCTACTGTATTTTTCTAATTAGTAAGACAGTTTTAAAAATAATGTATCTTTACAGTAACTTAGTTGAATAAGATATCAACTGTACTAGCCTTTAATGTTGTTACCTGTCAGATATCCTGATTTTTAAAGCCTTCTGTGTTCATTCTCGTGTTTTCTTACTTTCCTTATGCTTTCCTCTAGCAACCTACAGAGAGACAAGTATGGGAGTAAAACTTAACTTTGCCTATCAAATGTAAATTTTTTCAGCATGATTTTTAATGGGCACAATTAAAACATAACTAGCAGTCATGAAGTAGACTCAGCGGGCAAGTGGTTCACAATTTGCAAATGAAATCTTTCGATGCATAAACAGCGCATACCTACAAACGATAATAACAATTTCGATCACATGCGGTCTATAGCAAAGCAGCCTATTGGTAGCTGACATTATCCAATGAAATAATTTGCTGCTTAAAACCAAGTATTTGAAAGCAAACAGGCTTAATAATTGACTTTAACATTTCCATATTCCCACAATCATCTAGTTACTGGCTGTGAAAGACTCCAAGTGTATTACCTGATCTGGGCAACTAAGCTTGCCTTTGTAAAACTGATTGAAGTACATTCAAATGTGCTTAAACTCTGCAGTAAATCATAGAAAATTCATTTTAGATTATTAAATATGCTTCAGTATCTCTTTAATAAAGAATTAGATTATTGTGGGGTAGGGGGACAAGAGAAAGAGAATGCCTTCGTAGGGGAAATTAATACCAGGATGTAATCCATGTGTTAATTCTCTCTTATGAATGCCATATGTTCCATATGGATAAAGATTTTGCAAGGAAGATCTAGGAACGCATATGAAATTACCCAGTTGCAAAAAGTTTTTTAAATCAAAGTCTGGAGAGACTTTCTAAAGAATTACTATCCTTTTAATGAATTCAGTACATGTGAATGGCTGGAACAACATGATGGAAGATTAGCCGCAGCCATTTGAGTTCAAAATTACTATTGTAACCAAAGAAAAATATTTCTTTTCTGGGGTGAGGGGGTGGAGCATCAACCCAATCATTCTGTCCCTATAGAAAACAAATTGAATTTTCTTGGTTAAACTGCTGCTTTAAGTGCAGGTTGAAAGTAAAACAATTTTTAAATGCTTATACAAACGTTGCTTTCTCTATAACTACTCCAAGCCTTGCATATAATGCAACAGCCTCACAGTGGTCAGTTTCATTCCAAACACGCTACTTCATTCATTCACTCTTTATTTCCTAAGACTGCTCTGGAATGATTAAAGTGATTCATTTAGGGTTCCCCTATCAAGTCAGCTAATCTCCATTACATGCCATTCAGTTTCCTTTCAAAGCATTATTTTTCTTTTCTGCTTGGGAAGTAATGTGGTGTCTTAGTTTACATGTCTTTGTGTCGCCAGAAGAATGAATTTATTTATTGCTAGAAAAAGAGCATGCCACCATAAAGTTCTAGTACCTTTTTTTTCTTCCTAAATTTGTGTTCATTTTATTTATTTATTGCATTTTTATACCGCCCATCTGGGATATTTCCCACTCTTTCTCCAGCAGATGTAACCAATTTCTCCATTTCTCCAGCAGCTGAAAGTTGTCAGCCCTGGCTGATAATTTCCTCCCATTCCACAGCTAATATTTCTACTTTGGTTAATTTTTGTGTCCCATGCTTATAGAAACCCCTAACATTTCTGCTTTTGACCATAAGCCCATAGTGTCTGTGGGCCTAACTCTAAATAGACCATGCCGGTTCATTCAGCGCTGTCACTGTGACTGATGCAAGCTGTAGGCGAACTGTGACCTTTGTGAAGCCTGGGGCAGTTGCTGGCAAAGAGAATATTAAATGCAACTCCCGACTCCTATAAAAAAGTGACACCACTTACATTTAAATGGGGGGGAGAGCTGTTATTGCTGACAATCTTGATTTGCTGAACCCTTGCTCTAAGTTGCTGAGATGCTCAGTAATTCTTCATCATGTTACAATAAATCATTTTACTTTCTTTTATATATCAGCTACTCTTAGGCCAGATAGCCTGAGCAGACAGACATGATGTGAGTTGTCCAAAGTGAGTCATTCCACCTGCTGTCTTCCGTGTTCTTGAATGGTACTTGTGGCCCTTAGACCCTTTTAGTGTGAAAGGGGGCTGTCTGTGCTTTAACATGAAACCTCTGTAGTTGTCCATTTTTCTTCATCCTTTTCTTTGTTCCATCTTCAGCTAAAACATACACACATACACAAAAGAAATGTTAGAAAATGTTATATCCAAGTAGTTGCTTGCCAGTTATGTCGATTTATTGTTATGCATTTACCTTTGTTTTGTATGTGGCCTAATTCCTTTTTTTATTTTGTTGTCTTTTAATTTAGTGTCGTTTAGGACAAATTCTGTTGATTTTTTCCCCCTGTTGTACCTAAAATATAAATGTTTCAGAATGAATTGCTTTGCATAACATATGCAAGGGCATGGAGTGACCTTCCTCTTCCAACTGGGAGGAGTTATAGACGTGGGGGCTAAATTGCTGCATTGGAAACCTTTACATTTGCTTTCATATTTCCAGTTGTAAGTTATTACTGAAGTAAAAGAGCAGTATTGCTTTGTAAAATTCTCTCTCTCTCTTCTATAAGGCATATCACTTTTTCTCTTTGGAAGTTACCCTACAAGGCGTATCACTCTTTCTCTAGCTACCCTAACATTTCTCAAGACTTCCAAGTACAGCTTTGTCCTGAACTACATTAAAGACTTTTAATAGAATAAGAACATGAACTCCTGTATAGACAGTGACTGAAGTGTCTCTTCCACCACCACCCCCTTTTTTTTTAACAGGACATTCACTGAACAATGCCAGGGATACAAGTGCCATGGATACTCTACCGCTAAATGGTAATTTCAACAACAGCTATTCTTTGCGCAATGGAGACTATAATGACAGTGTGCAAGTGGTAGATTGTGGACTAAGCCTGAATGATACCGCATTTGAAAAAATGATCATTTCAGAACTAGTGCACAACAATCTGCGGGGCAGCAACAAGAACCATAACCTAGAGCGCACGTTACCCATCAAAGCTGTGATTGGCGGGAGCAGTAGTGAAGATGATGCCATTGTAGCAGATGCTTCGTCTTTAATGCACAGTGATAATCCAGGGCTGGAGCTGCACCAAAAGGAACTCGAGGCCCCCCTGATTCCTCAGCGGACTCACTCCCTTCTGTACCACCCACAGAAGAAAGTGAAGACTGAAGGAACAGATAGCTATGTCTCCCAGCTCAGCGCTGAAGTTGAAGACCACCTCCAGTCCCCCAACAGAGACTCTCTTTACACAAGCATGCCCAACCTCAGAGACTCTCCTTACCCAGAGAGCAGTCCTGACATCGAGGAAGATCTCTCTCCCTCCCGGAAGAGTGAGAGCGAGGACATTTACTACAAAAGCATGCCAAATCTTGGAGCTGGCCATCCGCTTCAGATGTACTATCAGATCAGCAGGGGGAACAGCGATGGCTATATAATTCCCATTAACAAGGAAGGATGTATCCCGGAAGGGGATGTTAGGGAAGGACAAATGCAACTAGTCACAAGCCTTTAATAGTGTAGCAAAAGGAATGTTGAAGGCCACATGCAAGTATTAAACAGACTTAATTGGCCCCATGCAGTCTCCCTCATATCTGCTTGAAGTGACAATTCTGTTGGCCCTGTAGTTTCTCCCGTGTAAAGGAGGAAACTGGACTTTGCAGTTCTGTGAATTTTTTATAAAACAAAGCTTTGTATATACACAGAGTATACTAAAAGAATTATTTGTTACAAAGGAAAAAAAGATACCATCAAGGTATTTTAAGATATCTTGCTGCTGACATAAAAGAGATTGTGAAATTACAAACACAAACAAACAATGTTCCAGCCATTTTACTGCAGCAGTTTGTGAACAAGATTTGTAAATATGGCTGCATCATTTTTGTAGACCTGCATTGTATTATATACAAGACGTAGGCACTAAAATCCTGTGGGACAAATATACTGTACCTTACAATTCCTGACCAGACTTGTAAAAGCAGGACAGAGATTCTGCATCAGTTTGCAGTTCACTGCAAATCTCTTACCATTCAAGCAAAGATTGAAAACATGTCTAACCACTAGCAATCAAGCCACAGGCCTTATTTCATATATTTCCTCAACTGTACAATGAACTATTCTCATGGGAAAAAAATGGCTAAAGAAATTATATTTTGTTCTATTGCTAGGGTAAAATAAATACATTTGTGTCCAAACTGAAATATAATTGTCATTAAAATAATTTGAAGAAAAAATAGTGAAATGCTCTTGGTTGCACATATGCTACAAGCCGGGTTTCTTTTCCTTACAATTGTTTCATAGTACTGTAAAATGTTTAAAAATGCAATTTCTATCCATTTTCACTTTTTCCACTGTAAACAGTGTTCTGCTTTGACCTTAACATGTTTTTTACATTTTAAATTTATTGCCAAAAAAAAATTTTTTTTTCTGGGAAGAATTCTTCTAAAAGCCAATTAATACCATAGCTTCTGGCTTGCACAAATTTGGTAAAACCAACAATCAATTAGCAAGTTATAAACCAGTTCCCTTTTTGTTTTTTAACCTGGGGGAGGCAGAATAGAAATGGGGTGGCCAAATGAAAACCCAAGATAGTAATCTGAGACATTGTAGTTTATTGAAAGGTGCCTGACCCTGATCTTTTTAAGCTAAAAGAAAACATAAATATTATTCTTCCATTGTCCTGCCTATATTTAGTAATTAATTTATTTTATGATAAAAGATTAATTAAATGTACATTGTTTCAGATTTTTTTTGCTTTTTTCCAATCCCTTTGTGTAAACTTGTTAATGAGCCCATCACTAATATCCAGTGTAAAGTTTGACACCTGTTTGACAGTAAATAAATGTGAATTTTTTTCCCAAATAGGCAAAATGCGCTTTTTTACATATGAGTCATTAGCTTGAATACTTCCTGTGGGAGTTGACTAAATTCCAGTTCTCGTTTTTTATGTAAAAGGCTGGAGTAGGAGCTACCTATATATCTGAATTGAACAGAGGTCATTGCTGCTATTTGATAATCTACTCATAGTCACATGTGATCAAGATCAGAAACACAAGCCTTGTTGCAAAAATGTTTAATAGTCCCCTCCATTTACATAACAGATTCTAAAACTTCTAATAGGCATCTGATTTATTAAAAAAATAAAAAGGTTGCAAACTGCAGTCATAATTCTAGCTGCTGTATTATGTGTCAATGACTAGTGTTAAAGACAAGTTGTCAAGGAGGGAAATGTCAATACAGTATTGCAGCATTTGCAGAACTGTGAATATTCAAGACTTTTCAAAGATGGTAAATCAGCAATGGTTTGCAATATGCAATTTGATTTTACTTTTATTACTACTGTTAGCAGATGGGGAATCAAGACAAGAAGCATCAGCTTTGTTGCCCAAAGCTTTGTAACATATCTCTAGCAAAAACAGGATAAAATTTTAGGTGTATTCTTCTGCTCATTCCCCTGTATTATGTTGCCTACAGAACAGTCAAATTCCAGTTTTCATTTGTAATACTGTAGTTTGTGTTTAAGTAGTAGTCTAATTTTTCTCCCTTATTGCTAATTGTGCAAGGATTCCCCTTGCTTTTTTTTTTTGCTTTATATTGTTTCTACTAATAATAATTTTGTGTTAGAAATTATTCTGGGTTGAAAGTATTGTGGCAGGAGAAACTCTGCTCAGGGGACGCCCAAATGAAGCTCCTTTCGTGTCCCCAAGAGCTGGGACAGAGACGGGCACTCAATCTGTCATGCAGTACCTGGGTTTCGAACTGCCGACTTACCAGCCTTCCAGCTAGCAAGGCGAGCTTCTTAACCACTGAGCCACTGCAGCCCATTGTTGTTTCTACTGTAAACCCATAATTCTACTAACAAAGTGATAAAGCCCACTACAAAGTTCCATGAGGCCATGACTGAGCTGAATGAGACATTCAAAGCCAATCTTTTCAGCGGTCTACATATTGTTTAATGAATTTTATTTCAGTAGCTTCTTAACTACTCTGTAATTTAGGAAATACTAGCAAATATAAACATGGTTTCTTTTTTTAATAAACATAAAACAAACGGACACAACATAGCTTAAAATAAATCTCAATGTTACAAAAAGAATAATACAAATCAAAATGCTTAATAATACATCTACAATGTGCACCTTCCACTATAGGACCTTATTCTCTTATCCATGATTCCCTAAACCAGTGATGGTGAACCTTGGCACTCCAGCTGTTCTTGAACTTCAATTCCCAGAAGCCCTGATCAGCAGGAGTGCTGACTTGGGCTTCTGGTAACTGAAGTCCAAGAACATCTGGAGTCCCAAGGTTTGCCATCACTGCCCTAAACCAACTTCTCTATTCACTTATTCATATATTTCCACAATGTTAAATATTCTTGACCAGGCTTAATTCCTTTAGATTTATGAAATACATAATAATTTCTCCCCAAATATCTATAAATTCATTTAGTTTGTGAAACCTTTTTAAAAAAATTAGTTCACATGCCAGTTTATAATTTATGGCCATATTCCATAATTCCTTATACCATTCCTCCATTCAAAAATGCATGTACCTTTTCCAATTCTTAGCCATTTACAATCTCATAGCTGTTAAAAATCAAGTCCATCTTATGCTTATCCACATTGAAATCACCCAATTCCATTAGCTGTGCAATCCTAGGGCACATTTGTAACTTTAAGGATAATATCTTATTAATTTCCTCAGAAACCTATACCCAACTCTTATTCACCACCTTATTTTCATTTGCGGTGGGAATGTAAGTCCCAGAACTTTCCTTACACCTCCAACATTCCTTTTTATAATTGTGATCCTAATGGTTTATTCGAATTGGTGTCATGTACCACCACTATAGTGTTTTATAACATTGTTCCTTAATTCTCACTGACATATTGTTCATAATTCTTTGGTTCCATAGTCTTTCCCACTCTACCTCTTTAATTTTAACCTTTAAATCTACCACGTTTCTCTCAATAATTTCTGAACCATTCCACACTTCATTAAGATTTTATATACCTAACTAACTATTCCCTTTATTGGGGTTGCCTTTTGTTCCATTTGATTTATCAGTTCTTCATACATTGTCAGGTCTTTACCATGGCCATATTTCTTTAAACATTCTTTATTCCATTTCCCTATCTGTAGTCACTTAAACCAGTTTAACTTTAATGCTGTGTATATCATTTCCCTTTCTTCCCTATTCCTAACTTTTCCCATCCAATCCTTTATAATTCTTAACTCTCTTCCTTTCAACTCTTCTATTCAAATTAACCAGGAAATTCTCTAAATCCCTTATATCTTCCAATGGAGAAATTCCTAGACATAAGTCTTTTTATACTAGCAGCCATATTTCTAAATGATTTCTACAAAATGGGTTTTGTATTTTCCTTACACAGTAAAACCCCAAGTTAGAATTAATCTGTTATGATGGGGTTTCCTTATAGCGATTTTTCCATTAAGCGAAGCATGGTTTCCCATAGGAATGCATTGAAAACCCCCAAAAATTCTAGAGGTTAGAAAAGAGCAAAAAAAAAAAAAAACCCATAATTTTTCTGTTGAAAATTCTTTCTAAAGTGGTGAAAACACAGTGAAAAATTCCAAAGTGCCCTTTAGAAAGAATTTGAAACAAAAAATATATGGTTTGCTTGTTTTTTTGGGTTTCCTTTTTACATTTTAGTGAGCTATGGAGTTGATTTTTTTAAATTTTCAATGTGTATTTGTCACATTTTTGACATCACCACAGGAAAAGTGCCACCGATCCTCTGATTTGGGGTGGGGGGGAATTTCCGGCACTACCTGGTTACATTGAAAGCTTCTGCCGGAGCCCAAATGCGATGAAAAATTCCAAAACGGGAGCAGAAATGCTCCAAACACACTCCCATTGCCGTGCAAAGTGTCGGAACACCCAAAAAAACTGTCCATAATGCAAGTCATTCCCCCCCCGCCATAAATCGGGACATGATTTCATCAGAATTTCCTTCTGTAGGTTGAGTTTTCCGTTACCTGAGGCATCCGTAACCTGGGGTTTTACTGTACTGTTCAATTTTACTTCTTGGAGGATAGACATTGTTTCTTACAGGCTAAATGTCACATTTCATTGCTAGTTATTACTTCAGAAAAAAATGATTCTCTAAGCCCATCTTGCTTTGAATTTACCAAATTTTAGCCAAAAATTATTAGTTAATTAGTTATGTGCTGTTAAGTCTTAACCAATTTATAGGGACCCTAACCTGGCTGGATAGCTCAGTGAGTTGGGTTATCTGGTTGTGGAACCAGACGTTGGGAATTCAATTCCCTGTTGTGTATCCCAGAATAGCCAGACTGTGTGTCCTTGGACAAGTTGCACAGTCCAAGGATGCCCCTAGAAGAAGAGAATGGCAAACTATTCCTGGGTACTCTCAAAAGTACTCAAAATTTAGTTGAATGGCACATGTTTATTACTATTAAGATTTTTCAAGGTAAGTGATATGTAAGGAGTGGTTTTTGCCAGCTCCTCCCCCAGTGAGTTTCCATGGTCAGGTGGAGATCCAAACCCTGGTCTCTAGAGTGCTAGTCCATCACTAACCACTACACCATGTTGAGTACTGAAAAATCAATAAAGTAATTAATCAGCTCAGAGCTCCATATGTGCTTAGGTGCACATATAACCACATAGGTGCTTAGATGTTGCCACTAATGTGAATTTTTGTTCCCTTCTGCTAACCAGTGCATTGTGGGAGAAATGACTTCTAGATAAAGGGGCTGTCACTACTGGGCAATAAATAGAGTGAATAGCCAATGAAGTCTGCAATACATCTTTTGTGCACCTCATGAGCTGATTGCTCTCCATTACTCACTTCTCATTGCTTCTGCACATTTGCCTATATCCTACATCATCTCAACATCCATCTGTATGTCCCTTCAGCCTCATTAGATGTTTTAAATGGTTGTAGAAGATAACCCACAACTTGTACATTATACTAACTATAAGTAAGATATCTCTACCCATCTTTAGTGGAACTGGAGTGAGCAGAAGAGGGTATTGGACTGCAACTTCCCAAAACCTTTAGAGGCCAAAAATCCACTCCCTTTAATTAATTAAAATAACTCATGTTGTCCACAAGGCTTCCTAGGCACTCCCATCACATGAAGTTCATGTTTCATAATGACCTGAGGATCACTGATATACTAGATACCATATGAAGATCTTCCTTGGATAGACAATAATTATCTAGGATTATTTCATTATCAGGAAGTCTTCTGGATATAGTTATAAAGTTCATCCTGGTTAAGATATTTAGAAAATGTAGCTTGTAGCACATAGTTTTTAGGGTGTCCGGAGAATATTGTACAGTCGCATATAGTTAGCAGAGATGGTCCTCTTAGCTAGGTGTAATGAATGCATACAAGCTATGTGTATGGAGATCTGAAAAAGAACAAAGAAATAATGTGTAATTCATTGGATACATTTTGTTTGCAGGGGTCTACAAAAGAATCTTGTGACTGATAAATAGAAATTATACACTAGATGAGGGGTGCCCAAACTATCCAGCCCCCAACGCTAATTCGTCCAGCCCATGAAGCCCTCGTCGCTTCCGTAAGAGGAAGTACGAGTGTGTTTTCCTTCCTCTTCCAGGAGTGACAAGGGCTTTGTGGGCTGGATGAATTGCATCAGGGGCCGGATCCAGCCTGTGGGCCGTAGTGACTGGCCCCCTGAACCATGTGGCTGGCCCACAGCCCGAAAAGTTTGGGCACCCCTGCACCAGATCTAAAGTTAGACTGTGAGATAGTATTAGATCTTTATTTAATCAATAATGAGGCCAAATTAAATTATTTTTATTTGAGGGAAGGGAAATGTTACATTTTAATAATGGTGAACTATGGCTTGAGATTTGAATGTTGAGGCTATGAGCAAAAAATAATCTTGAAACTAATATATTTTGTTTACTACCCATCATTGTTATTAATTATGAATAGACATTACAAGTGTATGTGATGCTATACAGGTACATGTGAAATTCCTGATGGAATTAACTGAATGGTTAAAAACAAAATGAAGAACAAAATACAGGTGTAAATAGATTGGAATTGACAAGCATATTTAATTCATAGATGGTGTTCATTTAGCATTCATTTATTTAATGTTCTATTATTGATTGTTCATAATACTTGCTGTGTAAGAGCATATGTTTTTGACCTCTTTTGTTATGAAGAAGTTTACATTCAGTCTGATATCCTCAAATTACTCAGATAGGTTTTTAAAAAACCTCATAATTTCTTGGATAATATTGGTTATTCCTTTTAGTCATCCAGTGACTAAGGTAGAAAACCAACAGCTGCAGCACAGAGAAACACAGTGGAGATTAGCTTAGACTCTACAGCCTCTGACCATTCACCCCTACTGACTAGCACATTGTATGATAAAAACACTTGTGAAACATTTAAAGTAGTAAAAAAGTAGGTTACAAGTAGGGGAAAAAGGAAAATTAAGTCTTCAGCTTACAGAGATCCTTCCTTGCTTTGCTGCCTCTTGGCAGGTCAGAGGAAGAAGAGAGACTATCAGCAAAACAATGAAGCAAGTTAACAAACAAAAAGATAGGGTGGGGTCTTGCCTCAAATGCAAGACCAGGAAAAGAACGCTTACTAATCAAGTTAATGGCCAAAGACAATCCTATTGGGCTGTAAAGCCCACTGATACCCAATGTTAGTGCATGGAAGATTGTTATTTTCCCAACAATAATAATATTAAGCTTCAGTCAGTGCCACAATGGAAAGGGACCTGAATAAAACAACCTTGACATTGACAAAGTACAGTTACTGCCATAGCAATAAATGAGTTTTCCAGTGCTGAATTTGTGCAATGGTAGGAAAAACAGCTAATGGAAAAGGAAGCAAATAAAGGTAAACAATGTTAGCCCTCCTTAGCCAGACTGTAAGAGCAAATGAGTTCTGCTTTCTAAAGTACTTTGTCCACAACAAAGTGTTCTTCCAATCCTAGATATTGATAGAATGTTTACTTTCCACAGTTTTTGGCCTTTAGATATACTAAAGGACAAAATTACCAATGCAGAAAACTGACATGATAAGTGGCTAATATAAGAAAGAAAAACAAAATGAATTGTCTTAACCAAGAGTGACTATTTGCCCATCTAATGCATGATCTTATGTGTTGATTGTGTTCTCTAAAATATCGGGCATGACTTTTTCCCAACACCCAACCATTTTAAGATGGAGCATGTCAGTGACTGAGCCAGATTGCCTTTTGCATCCAAAGCACACCCTGATAACACTCAGCTATAGAAGCTTTTGCACGCCTGTGATACAACAGTATGTGCCATGCCACAAGATATTCCAGTTGAAGTGACAAAGCAGAAAAAACTCACCTGGGCCCACGAAAATCCTGCTTTCTTTGCTTCAAAATTACATTTTGATGCAACTTAATGGGAAGTCTATATTTGAGGCTTAGCATGCTTTTGGTGTGTTGCGCAAGATTGTTCAAAAATTGTTTAGAATAGACTTCCTTTATTTCTATTTGCCTACTGTAAAAAAAACCTGCATGAAGTATGTTATTCATTAATAGAATGAAGCATTATAAGAGATGAAGCATTATAAGAGATCTCTTACTGTAGAGGAATTCTAAAGACAGACTGAGCTGTGAGTTTTCTTAATAAGCTGAACTCTTCATTTGCCACCTGTGCATCAGAGGTAATATTTATTTCTATCCCAACTTGGCACAAGCATTTTATGCTTTTTATGAGTGGGAAGAACAGCTGTTAAAGGTGGTGAAAGCTTTTTTTAAAAAAACAACATATTTGCCTCATCTTTGCTGACATGAATTCTCCATGTTAGGAAACAAAAGAAACTATTTAATCAGCTGTTTCAAGACAACACATTTCTCCCAGATTTTTTTATCCATGGCTTGTAAAAGTATTCTGTATTTTTATAATTGTGGCCCGCTGGGTAGGGTGGGTAGGAGACAGGAACACTGAAATAGTAAAGCCCAAGGATTGGAAGTTTAATATTGTGAAAAATATAGGGGCCATGTAAGAACATCTGCCACTCGGGGAATATGTGCCTTGTGTTTCTCCAACACAGTGCCCAAACTCCTTTTACAGAGTAATGCGAAGTGTAACATTTAGCAGTGAATTGCAGTAAATTAAGAAATCTCCATGGACATTATCTGTTGCAGGCTGAGTCACATAACTCTTTTTCTAACAGTCAGTGGCCCAACCCCTGCTTGCTGTCTAGCATCATAAATTTCGAGGTCCATTGAATTAGTGAGGATTTGATGAGTCAGCTCCTCCATAGGTTGCAATGGTTGAATGGGCCTATTATAGTGCAGTTTGAAAGCAAGAAATTGCAAGTAGATAAATAGGGACCACTTCGGTGGGAAGGTAAACAGCGTTCCGTGCGCTCCGGTGTCTAGTCGTGCCTGCCACATGACCACGGAAACGTCTGCAGAAGCAGACAGCGCTGGCACTTCGGCTTTGAAACAGAGATGAGCACTGAACGCCTGGATTTGGATACGACTGGCTTTCAAGCAAGGGAAACCTTACTATGCTAAACAACAGGATTTGGGACACCATCCACTGAGATTTCATGCAGGATAAAATTCAAAATGACTAAACTTTGAGGGGTGGGTGGGTGTCACATGAAAGCAAAAGTGAAGTGTGTATGTCTAGAGTGGAGAGTGAAGAATAAGGAAACAAAATTGGCACTTCAAGGACAACTTGGCTTCATCTGTCTGGGAAAATGGTACACAGTTTATAGTTGCAGAAGGCTCCAACTGCATGCTGTCTTGATCGTTCTGTAGAGTGATTGATGCTACATGTAAGTACTTTTGTTTATTAATTCATGGGCTAATGAAAGATCACGAAACCAAGGGTGATTTCTTCACAGTCATTTTTGTTTTGGCCTTAGTATTTGTTTTCTTGCTTCATGCTCCCTCTAGTTAGTAATTTTAATTAGCATCTGCCCTCTCCTTTTGTAGTACCAGAACATGTGTCATTGCAGGCGCACCCCCCAATAAAGGACTCAGACACTGGTAAAAGTGGATAACGGCATTGGGCCACATTTATTGATTCATGCCCTAGTCCGAATTATAAATTTCTATTGGTAATTGACCAATTATAATTCTTAAGGCAAGCAGGCCGAAGTAACACTGGTAAGGTACCACCCAAAATTGCCGACGGCAATTGTTACAATGTATCTATTTGTATCCATTTGTTTGTTGACAACAAACAAATTGTTGACCGTAGTCAATATCTAACTAATGACCCCACCCTCTGACGCGTATCCGTGAAATCACGGGGTGATGCATGCTGTCTAGCTGTAGCCATCACCCCGTCGCCTGGTTCGTCGTTGACCGGACAACGTTTAACCAACTTATACCTGTCTAGTGTTGTCCAGTCAATTGCGAACCGGCCCACTTCCCATTGAAGTACATCCCATAACCCAGGGACCCCGAGGCATCAGACTGGATCTGAAAGCGAGGGGAAGCCAGGAGGTCAGACCTCCAAAATGATACTCCATCGAACTCCCTCAGGAACTGGAGCCAGATAAGCATATCTGCCCTGATACCCCGGGTGAGTCTAACCCTATGGTGGGGCCTAGATAAACCAGTCATGGCGTCGCACAAGCGCCGAGCAAATGCCCTGCCCGGTGCGACCACCCTGCAAGCGAAATTGAGGTGACCATGTAGCACCTGCAGTTCCCTCAGGGATGCCTTGCGTTTAGCAAGCAACTCCGAGATAAGGGCCACTATCCTTGACCCCTTATCCCCCGGTAACCTAGAAGCCTACGCTACCGAGTCAATCTCCACCCCCAGGAATACTAGCTTAGTAGATGGGCCCTCGGTCTTTTCGGGCGCTAAAGGGGCACCGAGTTCCTCCATTAGCATCTGAAATGTGTTGAGGAGACGTGTGTACGTGTCCCAGCCCCGTTCACCCCGAACAAAATTCATCCAGGTAATGGGCTACAGACCGGGACCCTGACCTGCGGACGAAAGCCCACTGCAGGAATGTGCTGAAACACTCAAAGGCCAAGCATGATATGGGGTAGGACAAGTGATGGATCAGGCGAAACTCGCCCGGTAACTCCTTGGGCACCAAGCCCAAGGGTGACACCTTAAGGTCAGGGAACGGGGGTGCAGTGAAAGGGCCGGCGACCCTGCCCGCATAAACCTCCTTGTTAATGCTGGCAGCAGCCACCTCCTCCCTCCCCTTAAGGGACAAAAGGTTGGGAGCATCCTGAAGGGACCTATCACCCACAAAAGGAATACGGAACCCCAGTCGAAAACCCTGAAGCAGGTAAACCGCCTCCTCCTCCTTCGGGTATAATGCGAGCCAACGCTCCAACATGTCCATGTTAATTGGGGAGGGGGCCATTCGGTGAACCAGCTCCCCCTGCGGCAGTCTTGCCAACCCCTTGTCCGCCCCTCCCTCCGCCCCGCATCCCTCCAGGCCTGGGACAGGCGGAGGCAGCATGGGGGCCGGCACAAGAGGGCCACTCATGCCTGTACCGGCAATTCTTCCCATTGCAGGAACCATTGGACAAGAAAGTCCAGCACAGCAGGCGGGCTAGAACCCCCTGCCCCGCCACCTGGCGGGGTGCCTGCGCTGGGGCCGCTCGCTGGACCGCATGTCCACAATGGTATCTCTCTCCAGGCGCAGGGCGCGTGGGAGTCATGTACAGAAGCCACAGCGTCTGGCAGGGCTCATCCCACCTCATCTCGGGGTGCAGGGGAATCCGCATACGGAATTCCACATCATAAGCCAACCACGACGGGCCCGGGAAGTCGACCATCGCCCGGTAAACGTGGTCCAACTACTGGACCATCGGAATCTCCAAATCCGGCCGGGCCCTGAGGTAGACCGCCACGTATGAGGTAGGCCGGCAACCGGTTGGCCCACATACGTGGCTGCTTGTGACGACGTGCCTGCTCCTTATCCTTCTCATCTTGCCCCTCCCTCTCCTCTATGGTGGGTTCTCTGGTAAGGAGGGAGAAGATGTCCACATACTTCCCACGCCAGACCTTTTCCTTGGTGGCTTGGGCCAAATGGTCCCCCAGGGGCAACGAATACCCCGCAGTCGGCAATGCCGACACAGGAACGGCGGGAACTGCGGGCATCTGAAAAGGAGCCTGGACCAACCCGGTCACCCCTAAAACATTCCCAACTGCGCAAGTAGTACCCCCCACACCGGGGCCCTGGGTGAGAGCTGGAGTCACCGGGTGGGCCGTCAGCAGCCGAACCGCTGCACCACCCGTGCGAGGCCAAGGCCATTGAAACCCCCCCTCAACATTGCCATGTGTGTGGGTGCGCTAGATTGAACCACATACTCACATGCTGCACCCCCATGGGCCGCCCCCACCGGGGGTTCCGACCCACTGGGGGCGTCGGAGCTCACGACCGCACCTGAGCTCGCCGACGGGGCCTGACCAGCACCGGCCTGTCGATCGGGGAGCTGCGAGGCAGTGGCCGATGCCGGGCCACGCGCCTCAGTCAGCTCGACCCGTCCCGCCGCCTGCCGCTGCCCAGCAGACGATGGACGAATCTGCACCCCAAAAGGGGTCCCCTGGGTGGTTACCCTGGCCAGTGAAGCCTCGAGGGCCGCAACGCGGGCCGCAACACGGGCCAGAAGGGCCTCCCCACTGACGTAGCCCCCCAAGAATAGGATTGCTCAGTATGGGGCCCAGAAATTTCTGATGGCGGCCCTGTCAGTCCGTCATGCAGTGCCCGGGAATCAAACTCCGACCTTCCAGTTGGCAAGTTCAGTGTCTTAACCATGTGAGCCACCGCAGCCCCCCAAGAGGGGGCAAAGGGCCGGCCGGCCCACTAACTGCAAGCACGGGTCCAGATCCCTGGACCCCTGGGCCCATATAGGGCCATGATCCCAGGCCCGGCCCCAGGGCCGGGGAGAACCCTGCCAGGGGAGAGAGCTGAAACCCCCCGCAGGCAGCTGCGCACCAACGGGGAAGGCCACGCAGAATGGGCCACGCCAGAGGCAGTGGCCACTGCTTGCGGGCCGAGGGCTGCGGCCCCTACAGGGCCGGTACGCAGACCTCCAGCCCCAGGCTAAGGGGGGAATCAACCCCATACCACCGGTCCCGGTGAGCTCGGGCAGAGGAGGCTGCTGGGTAGGCGCGGCCGCGGTCCTCCAACCCAGCTGGCGCCTCCGCGCAGAACGAGCCGCGTTCGCAGCCGCCTTCTTCTTAGAGGGTATCGCAGCTAACTGATGGGAAGCCGAAAAGGAGAAAATTCAGCAGCCAAGAGGCTTCCCGGTGAAGGTAAAAGCGACGGAGGTAAGAGGGAAAAACTTCTCCGCTCCGTTGCTTCGCAAAATGGCAGCTCGGCTGCCTCGTGGCCACCCCTTTTATAGAGGAGCTGGCCACGCCCCCTAACTACCCGGATGCCTTCGTCCGATGGGGGGGCCGCAAAGAGCGCGGCGGCCATTTTGGCGCCGCGCTTGCATTCTATACAAGTACAGTATAGGAACCTCAGGTTATGTTTGCTCCTTTAAGGAGGAATTCTATGCAGGTCTGATGTGTAAGGCAGATCTCGTTCGCTGCAGCCATTTGGATTTTAATGTACAGTGGTACCTCATACAACGATTTTAATCTGTTCCATGGGACTCGTTGTTGTACGAAACAATTGCTATACGATACATGCATCGTATAGTGATTTTCTCTTTTTTGCTAAGTGGTTTTTTCCATTGAAAAATTGTTGCACAATTTTTACCATTGTGAAAATTGTTATGCAGGACAACATTCCCACCCCCACCCCCAAAAACCTAATTGTTATGCAGTTTTATTGCTGTATGGCGCAATTGTTGTATGAGATTCCACTGTATTTTGGATTGTAGTGATTTTCTTCTTGAACACAAATGTATACCATGGTTGCTAATTCAGCTGCATGGTACGAGTTTTTAACACTGCTCCAAATTATCAAACACTTTGCTCCAAGTCCATGAGACTGACTTGCCACTCATGAAAGAAGACATTACTAGGAGAGACCTCACAAAGGGCCCTCTGGAAGACTAAATTTCATAGCCCTTAAAGCGTATTTTTTTTAATATGAAATTTGGGGAACCATTTTGAGGTTATTTTTATTAGTGTCAGGATACTGTATGACAATCTGTGGTTGAAGGCACCTCAGACCACAGGAGACGTAGAATCATATCTCACAAATTTCCATTCTTTTTCAGGTTCTCTGTTCTCATTTTTCTTTCCTTCTCAATGCTGCTTACTTTTGTGTTGAATAAAAGGGAAAGCAGATAAACAGCTCTTATTTTCATATATTTAGTCTGCTTATTTTAGTTTGAGACATTCTAGCAGAGCTTCCTAAAATATGGAAGAAGTCACTAGTTTGTTTTGTTGCTTCCTACTAACTCCTAAAAATTAGAATTTTATTAAAAGTACCTTTAAAAATTTTCATTTTGAGCTCAAATGTTTTCAGGGAAATGTTATTGAACTCATCCAGAATTCTCTATTCTGTTCCATCAATTCCCCAAGACAACAGTGTTAGTTGAGTAATCCTGGGTGTTTTAAGGGGAAAAATAAAGTAAATTAGATTGAGTCTCTTTAATAAACAACTTTAACCTGAAGGCACTCTCGTTTTAAGTCAATCCCTTATCACTGCATCTTAGAAAAATCTTTGTGAAGCTGTTAGGAAACATCTGACAAGATCTTCTGCTGAGATAACTTTCTTCAACATTGATTTCTTGCCAGTCATTCAGACTACCTGCAGTATTGAAATGCTAAATATAAATAGTTTTTATGGGTTTCAGAGATGGATTTTGAAGCCATGCTCTTCACTGCTAGTTTCCCACAGAACCTTAAATTTAAAGCTATGTTTGCTTACTATTAGAATTCAGATTTAAAGCAGCTTGCAGACAGCTAAAACAGAGAGATTTAAAATAAACTAGAATTACAAACATTAACTTAAGATTGCTATGTGATGGCAAGTGTTGTCAATAGAGAACTGGCCACGTATTTATTTATTTATTATATTTATAAATATAAATCTGGCATGATAACAGTTAAATGTGTTTTACAAATTTCAAAAAATTACAAATAATCATAAATAAAAAACCCTAACCCAATCAACACCAAATATATAATATAAAATTTAAACAGAATACAATAAACAGCTAGGGCTTTCAGAGTAAGTGAATTATTTAAGGCAGGGGTTCCCAAACTTTTTGCACTGTGGGCCAGACCATGCCCCCAGGACAGCTGAGCAGGCTGGTCACATGGTTCCCCCCACTGTCAATGCTGCCGTAAAATGCATCCATGGCTGTCGTAAATGCATTTATGACAGTCGCGGGTGCATTTACAGCAGTGTTTACGGCACGTGCGGGTGCATTTATGTATGTGTGGGCACATTTTACAACTGTCGTAAACATGCCCACTTCTGCTTCTGGTAGCAGTGAGGGCGGTGGCAGGCCACATGAAATGGTGCCTCAGGCCTGGGCCATCTCAATGGTTTCTTCTTTCCTGGAGGATCGGGTCCGCTAGGCGCAAGGAAGGCACAGGATACGGAAGTGTGGTGGAAAAGTCAGTCCCGATCAAGTCGGGTGATCTATATTTATTGACTTGCATTCTTCGTCACGTGCACAGAGCGCGCATGACCCCTATTACAGAAAGCTTGCTTACGTAGTATGTTGCTGGCTAAGGTACATTTGCCAGCCTAAAAAGCTGCTAAGAAAATACTGTGTGCCAAGGTTCCTCATAGGCAGACTAATCAGCAGATGTAGCGAGACTCACTGTTCCCGTCCTATCTCAGAATCCTTGTAAACTCCGGGCTTCTACACCTGATTGTTTGGTCTAGCAACAGCTTGGTGTCTCCGCGGACATGAGTGAGATACTGTGAGCTGTTTACTAGGCATTGTGACATTTGGGTGACTTATATCCCACTCCTTCCAGTGCTCTCAGCCAAGGCAATATGGAGTCTCTACAGCTAACTATTACTATTAGCGTTATACCCAATTTCCCTTCCTGCATAGCCAGGTTGGTCTCCAGCCTATGTTCTAGCCAGACAGACCAATCGGGAAAGGTTATTGCCAATCAATAACACGTCCCATCCACAATGGGCCATAGGTTGGCCACCCCCGATTTAAGGAGTGATTTGACTAGTTCCATACCCTCAAGATATTTCCATTGCTGAGATGAGATTTTGACCCAGGCTTCCTGAGTTCTAGTCCATCATTCTATACTACACCACACAAGGCAAGATTGCATTCATCCTAAAATTATTTGTTGAAAGGTCATCTAAGCCTTTCTATGTCATAACAGCATTTTGAATTGTGCCAAGAAACAGTCTAAAAGCCATTGAAACTGTTGTAGAAAGAGTAGTGTATATTGTCTGTGTAATTGGCCCCAGTCAGCAATCTGTGTTCATCAGTGGCTTTTGAACCAGCTGAAGTTTCCCAACATGTTTCAAAGGCTGCCCTGTGTGGAGTACTTTGCAGTAATCCATTCAATATGTTACTAAAACTTCCATTTGTAGCCATTTCATTTTCCAGGATTGGGTTCAACTAGCACACCATCTTTAATTGTACAAATGCAGTTCTGGCCATTACCAAGACTTGAGCATCTGGGATCAGGAATGAATCCAGGAGCTGGAATTTTCAGAAGTTGTGCAACCCTAAGCAGTGTATGTTGAATCGCTATTCAGTTTCACCTAGTCCAGGGGTTCACAATTTACAACCCGCGGGCAAGACATCCGGCCTGCAATGGCAAGACATCCGGCCTGCAATGACAACCCCGGAAGCGAAAGCAGACACATTTACGACATCCGTAAATGCACCTATGTGTGTGCAAATGTGCCCACACATGCACCCACCGTGGTTTATGGCAGTGTTTACGGTGGGGGAAACCACTTGTCCAGCCCACTCAGCTGTCTGAGGGGGAGTGGTGTGAAAAGGTTGAGAACCCCTGACCTAGTCTATTTCTAACTTCAGACACCAGCCCGCAACGGCAAGACATCCGGCCTGCAATGACAACCCCGGAAGCGAAAGCAGACACATTTACGACATCCGTAAATGCACCTATGTGTGTGCAAATGTGCCCACACATGCACCCACCGTGGTTTATGGCAGTGTTTACGGTGGGGGAAACCACTTGTCCAGCCCACTCAGCTGTCTGAGGGGGAGTGGTGTGAAAAGGTTGAGAACCCCTGACCTAGTCTATTTCTAACTTCAGACACCAGTTAAGAACCAAAACAGATTCCTCAGATTCAGACAGGAAGAAGAAATAGAAAATCGTAGAAAACAAATAGAAAAAAATGGAAGAGGGGGAAATCTTGTGAAGACTTTCATAGGCTATAGCATGCAGAAAGTGTATGTAAATGAAACTAGTTTCTTAACAGTAGTTAAGTAAAGGAGACCTTACTTAGAATCATGCTCATATTGCTAGCAACACCAGTTCTTGGTGTTCCTCATTCTCATCCTTTTTTGGCAACTGTAATCAGGCATAGAGATTGACACATAACTTCCCATACATTTCTAGTTTTATTTTTGGGGAAATTTGGTTTTACAATGGATGTCCAAAACACCATAACTTGAAATTTTCGTGTGTCGGCTGCATGGTATATATTTGGCAAACTGCCCTGGAAAAAAGAGAAAGCACAAGAAGCATGGTCAAGAGGAAGGACTGATCCCAACTCCTGGTATAAACATGGGATTGGAGCTCTTGTTCTACCTAGCCCACAGAGCATCAACACAGCTTTGATGATGATGAGGAGGCCTACAGCATGCTTTTAGCATTTGCTCACACCTAATGTGGAAGATGTAATTTCTCTCTGTTGGGGGAAAAAAGATACACAAGCATTAGGTCACCAAAGATCTCTTCCAGTCTCCTCCGGCTAAAATACTGTGGGACTGGATCAAACAGTCCCTTTCAGCCTCAAAGGAATGTGGCCAAAACAATCACTCAGGCAAAACAGCACAAGATCCCATCACCATGCTTTGTAGAGGAGAATAGTGAGGTAATGTCACAATTCTAATGTTATATATATATATTCTGATGCCAAAAATAACACAATAGTCTAGGAAGATTTTCCCTTTTTTCACATGCCAGGCCATTTGAAATAACAAAAGGAGAGAATACTGTGTTACTAAGTGGAAACGAACAGAGGAGGAGAGCGCTCGTACAATAGAATGTATAAGAACATATTAAGAATAATATAGAATACTGTACTTTCATAAAAACATGATACTGGAAGTGCAAAAGGTGAGAGAAGTTACAACCACTTACACACTCTGTTCCATGCCTGTCTTCTCATTCTCAGTAGTATAAACATAATAAGCACAGAATAGAACTTTCAAGCAGCTGCAGCTTCTGTAGATGAAAGAAGAGTGGAAAAAATAGCAGAGGAACATATAGGAGGAGGGATACAAGACCATTAAGCACAATGAAGGAATCTTGGAAGAATCTCACAAGAAAAAAGGAATTCCTTAAGAGCTGACTGTGTGATTGTCACAGCAGTAAGTTTTGAACTCCTGCAAATTCCAGATCTAATAACTTTGATTTGTGATTGGTGAAGTTACCTTAAGCACATTCTTCCTAGATGTCTGATCTCTTAAATGTAAAAGATTGCCTCAAGTCTGCCTCTGGAACACTGTAATGTACAATTTGGTCCTGAGATTCTCTCTCTCATATTGGATCCCCATATGTTCCCCCCACCTTATGGCTGAAAACATCAAAGCTGTTTGAGTGCAGTTCTTTCTCCCAACCCCTCAATTTTAAATTTTTACTAGTATCAACAACAACAGACAGAATTACAACACTAAATGTGATAAAAAAATTACATATAGATAGATAGATATAGATATAGATAGATATCCAAAAAGTTAAATATCCTGGTTTCCCCCCATTAGTTTTGACAAACTTTGAATTTTAAAAAATGGGGAGGAAATAATCCTCCAGTGCCATTTTATGTTCACTTTGAGCCTCAATTGCATGTACAATGCACAAGCAGAGACAAGCCTCTAGGTCAGTGATGGCAAACATTTTAGAGACCGAGTGCCCAAGGAGAAAGAGGAGGCATGTGGACAGGCACCACGAGTGCCCACACACCCATGTAATCCTGCCGGCATGCCTCTGGTGAAGTCACATGAGTGTGTGCACACAGGTGCCACTCGGGGCATGCCGTCACCACATGTGCACCTCCCACCCCCATGAGTGCTCCCCCCATGAGTGATTCCCACCACCTGTAGGGCCTTCCCACCCCCATGAGTGTTCCAAACCCCCTAAGAGTGATCCCCAACCCCTGTGAGTGCTCCCCACTCTTGGTGGTGTCTTCCCACCACCCCACAGCGCATCCCCACCCCCCACACAAGTACTCCCCACCCTTCCTCACACAGCTGCAGCCTCCCAGACTGGATTTCAGGCTCCCCTCTCACCTCTTTGGTGGAGGGAGAGGGGTGGTAGGGAAGCGGCCCCGGCTAAGTAGGGTGGGCTTCCCCTTAATTGCCCATGTGCCAGAAGAAAGGCCTCTGTGTGCCACTTCTGGCACGTGTGCCATAGGTTCACCACCAGAGGTCTAGGTTTTTATCTTTTCTTATCTCAGAGTTTCCCTTGATGATATGCCAGCCACCAACTTTTCACAGAAGTCTTCCAATAACTCTCTGAAACATCTTTCCCTGCTGATCATGCCTAGGTGAGGAGCTATTCTTCACCTAACGGTCTCTTCTTTATACAGTGCAGTTGCATAATGGTATTAAGAACATAAGAACAGACTTGCTGGAACAGGCCACAGCCCATCCAGTCCAGCATTCTGTATCACACAGTGGCTCACCATTTGCTTCAGGGAATTATTACCAAGCAGATGCCTTCACCTGCTTAGGATTCCCTGGAAATGGCATTGAGAGATATCCTGCCTATCTCTCCAACCCGGAGGTTGTTCTCAGGAATCCATAATTATAGCCATTGATACCCTTGTCCTCCATGAACTTGTCTAATCCTTTCTTGAAGCTGTCAAGGCTGACAGCTGTCACCACTTCTTCTGGCAGGGAGTTCCATAGACCAGTGATCCTCTGGGTGAAAAAGTACTTTCTCTTATTTGTTTGAGAATTAGTACCCAAAGGTTTCATGGAGTGCCCCCTAGTTCTAGTGTTATGTGATAGGGAAAACAGTTTTTCCTTATCTACTTTGTCCACACCGTGCATGATTTTATAAACTTCAATCAGGTCACCTCTTAGACACCGTCATTCAAGAGTGAAGAGGCCCAACCGTTGCAGCCTCAGATGGTAAGGAAGGTGTTCCAGTCCCCTAATCATTCTGGTTGCCCTCCTCTGCACTTTTTCCAGCTCCATAATATCCTTCTGGAGGTATGGCAACCAGAACTGTACACAGTATTCCAGATGGGGCCTCACCATAGATTTATAAAGAGGCAAAATGACACTTGCTGACTTATTTTCTATACCCTTCCTAATGATCCCTAGCATTGAGTTTGCTTTTTTTCACTGCTGAGGCACACTGGGTTGACACCTTCATTGAGTTGTCCACCAGGACACCAAGGTTCCTTTCCTGGTTTGTCACAGAAATTACGGTTATTACGGATGATTTCATGGTACCTAGTCTGTTACTGTGTTTTTAAAGACATAAGGCTCTAGCTTGGGGGCTCATCCCACACAAAAGGATGTTGTAGGAACTAGAGACATACCAGAGAAGGAACAGCAGTTTGCATTGCCTTCAAAAGCAAATAAATTATGTGAACCTCTACAAAAGCCCATTTACTTGTTGCCATCATACCGGGCCTTGCTACATGTAGAAACCTTCAGTGCAGACTTCAGCCTATGTATGAAGTGTGCATAAACAAGGTCAGCTTGTTCCTACATTCCCTCTGCCCCCTTTTAAGGGTAGGAGGACTATGTGAGTATTCATAAACCAGAGTTCATAGAAACGTTTCTGTGGACTAAAGTTGAAGTTCTGCCACTGATGATCTCATGTTACTTTTCTAACATCTGTTTTCCAAATGTTTTTGGTGATCAGTTTGTGCACTAGCTGGCACTCATGGGAGCTGCAATCGAGAGCCTCCCCGTGACCTGGAAGCTAGGGCTAGGAGTGAACCTGGCCCTAGTGCAGTGATGGCGAAATGTGGCACTCCAGATGTTCTTGAACTTCAATTCCCAGAAGCCCTGATCAGCAGGAGTGCTGACTTGGGATTCTGGGAATTGAAGTCCAAGAACAGATGGATTGCCAAGGTTTGCTATCACTGCCATTGTGAGTAGGTGTTAATTCAGAAGGTGATCTCATTCTCAATTGCAGGGCTTTGACTCCAAAAATATCATTCACAACATTTTGGAGAAAGGCTTATGTCCCTCTCCCTCTCCCCTTCTATTCCCAATGCTCTGATTCAGGGAATTATAATGGCTGCTACATGAAGTGGCTACAATTCTGAAACTAAGCAAAACAAAACATCTTTTCTAGGTCACATTTTCAAGGGTTCGATTCATTGCAAAGGGTCACATCCAGCTGTTTAAGGGCCATCCTGCCCTTGAGTCAGCTATGAAGGATTGAATGTAAGTCAAACAGAGATGCCAGCAGGAGAGCAGAGTAAAATAAGCGCTCAGCCTGGCAAAGATTAAATTAAAATACCTGCCTTTCATCAAGTTATGTATTCAATTTGTTGAATTAAAGTTACACAGCTCATTACATGTCTCTTGGCATAACACTGCTATGGAGAATCACACTCAGCAAGGACACAATAAAACAGGGAAAGTGCAGTCACTTTCAGAGTTGAAAGGAAGGAGTGGATGAAGCTAGAGTTTGTGGTCTTGGTGTCATTTTTCAGCCTGAGCTTTGTACAAACAGATGTAGCTGCGCAAAACAAAGGAACCACTCTGTGGTCAAGCACTTGGTCCTATAAAACCTATTTAATCCCTGACACAGCCAGTTGAAAGGATTTTAGTTAGCAGCCAGAAGAGCGTTGTTTTGAGATCCTAAACAGATATCTCTACTAAGAAATGTTTTGTTGTTCGGTCACACAGTCAATTCTGACCCTTTGCGACCCCATGGACCATTACCCTCCAGACACCTCTGTCCTCCACCATCCTCCTCAACCCACCCAGCTCTGTGCCCACTGCATCTACAATACCATCTAGCCATCTCATTTTTGGCTGCCCCCTTCTTCTTTTATCCTCCACCCTTCCCAGCATCAAGGCTTTCTCAAGTGAATCCTCTCTTCTCATTTGATGTTCAAAGTGCTTTAGCTTCATCTTTACTATTTGACCTTCTAAGGAGCAGTCAGGATTGATTTCTTCTAATATTTACTTATTTGTTCTCCTCGCTATCCAGGGGACTCTCAAAACTCTCCTCCAACACCACATTTCAAAGGCATCTATTCAGGGGTGTGCTGGGCACCTTGGGAGGGCATTGGACAGGAAGTGATGAGGGTGCCTATTGGGGCAGTTGGGGAGATGAGATCACATGCATTCCTATCACCTCTGCCTGCCTTTGGGGGGCGCCAGTCACTGGGGCGCACCGAGATGAGTCCCTGTATCCCTGTGGGCCAGCACACCACTGCATCTATTCTTTTTCACTCAACTTTCCTTATGGCCCAGCTCTCACAACCATACATTACCACCGGGAATACCATTGCTTTGACAATGCGAATTTTTGTTTGCAAGGTGATGTCTTTACTTTTAACTATGTTCAAATAAACTAGGCAAATGCACAAATTCTCAGAATGTGATGTTCCTTTTTAAGACTATGATTCTCAGGACCCTACCCACCCCCTGGCCAGCACAAACCTTGTGTTTGTGACTTCTACATGTTGTAGTTTCATAATAGCACATGCTAAGGAAAAGGTATGCATTAAGCAATTAAATGATCTCATTTTTAAAAAAACGCATTGAGTAGCTTCAGGTGTTTGATTTAAAGAATTGGGTACAATTTGTTATTGTGATGTGCTGCCTAGTTGCTGATGCTGACCCCAGTAATGTTTTCAAGTCCTAGTCTGGGGCTTTCACCCCTGAGACCTAGTGAAAGACTGCATCCAATGAGCCACATTCGCTATAACGTAGGACACAGAGATTAAACTGCTGTACTGCAGCCAAAATGTTGTGAGTTCGATCCTGATCAGGATAAAAGGTTGACCCAGCCTTCCATCCTTCCAAGCTTGGTAAAATGACAAAACCATCATGTTGGGGGCAAAATGCTAATTAACTCGTAAACTGATTGGGGAGTGCACTAAGCGCTATGAGGTGGTATATAAGTGTGCAGTGGTACTTCGGGTTACGAATGCCTTGGGTAATGAAATGTTTGGGTTATGAATGAAAATAATGCCTCAGGTTATGAATTCTTTTCAGAATATGAAGCAAGTTTCCCCAGGAAACTAGTGCATTACCAGAGCAGGACACTAGAGGCCACTCTCTGCAATATAAAATACAGTGGTACCTCGGGTTATGAATTTTTCGCGATATGAAAAATCCCGGAGAATGTATTAAAATCATAACCCAAGGTACCACTGTAATTGCTATTATTACTATGTTCACAGATATGTCAATCCTAAAGGAAATCAACCCTGACTGCTCCTTGGAAGGACAAATACTGAAGCTGAAGCTCAAGTACTTTGGCCACCAAACGAGAAGAGAGGACTCACTGAAGAAGGCCCTGATGCTTTGAAATATCAAAGGCAAAAGGAGAAGGGGGAAGCAGAGGATGAGATGGCACCACTGATGCAGTGGGCGTAGATCTGGATGGACTACAAAGGATGTCAGAGGCGCCTAGCATGCTGTGGTCCATGGAGTCACAAAGAGTCAGAATCAATTGTGTGACTGAACAACAACACTTTAATAGAAAAAAAATGCAAACCAGAAGTTGGCAATTTCAGGGGCGCATATTCTGCACAGTGTCTTATATTCCAACATGTCACAATGGAATATAGTCACTTACACATGAGACCATAAATAAAGTAGTAGAGTTGAGCATCCCAGCTCTGGGAGCCATGCAGGTTGAGTGAAGTCAACGCAAGCAAAGTACAAATCTATACCTATAAATTGGTGTGTTAGTCATTGGAATGTGACAAAGGATGTTGCACCAGGCCCCACTAGCCCGTAATGGGCCTCCGTTCACTCGCCTGAACCCAGTTCGCAGGTAACTGTTGGGTTGAAATTTTCGGCCGGGGGGTAGGAGCCCTCTGGACGCAAACAAAAAAAGGGAACTTCAATTCCCAACATTCCTTGCGCCGCGCCGCACCAGAGCCAATCAGGCTGAGCAGTGCGGCAAAAGGAACGTTCGGAAACGAACCGTGGCCAATCAAAAAAGGCCGCAGGAAAAAAACGGCTGCAGTAACCAAACATGCGTAGGCAAAACTACAAGCCCCAGTGTCCTGTGCACCATTAGCGCGCAGAACGCTGAGGCAGCTGGCGCGTGAAAAATAAAATAAAAAAACCCCACCGCCTCTGCCCTTACTTTCAAAGAGACACCCCCCCACGCCCTTTCCTTTGCATGGGCCAGGCTTCGAGCCTGGCCCACGGGAAAAAAAGAACACCCCCCCCTTTCTTTCCATGGGCCAGGGATCGAGCCTGGCCCTTGGAAAAAAAGACCCCCCCAAAAAAAAGGTACACACCAAAACAGTCAAAAACAGTCACAAAAACAGTCAAAACGAAACACAAAAACATCCCAAAAATTACCACAAAAACATCACAAAGACACCCCCCCCAAAAAAAACCCAACACCCCCCAAAAACAAACAAACAGGGAGCTTGCCAAGACACGTCTTCACTCCATGACGACCGGAACTCAACTGAGAAAATGAAGAGAACACTTACTGGAAGCGACACCCAGAGGACAGAAGAGAAAAATTGTAGTGAGGAAGAAAAGCTCACCACCCCCACCCAGAGGCCACAAGAGAAAAAACATTCAAAAATATTGAAATTTAAGATTAATTCCCAAATTAATCCAAAAAGTTATCAAAACATTCAAAAATATTCACACTAATCTCAAAAATACCAAAAACAAAAAACAAAACAGAAATCACTTTTCACTCAAAAAACCCAAAAACAAAAACAAAAATGTGTACAAATAAAGATGTAAAAAACCAAAATTACATTTAAAATTAAAAAAAATTATTTACATTAAATAAATTAAAATAAAATAAAATTTGCATAAACATAAAACAAAAACCTTCCAAAAACAATTTAAAGAGCCCAGCACTGAGGAAGCCGGCACACAAAAAATAAAAATAAAATACACACTGGGAGCGCAAGTCCGCCGCAGGCAGACGCAGCGCCTCAAAGCCACAAAAACACAAAACCTTTCAACACCATTTAAAACAGCCCAGCACCATTGGTTCAAGAAAAAAAAACCTTTACTATCCAACACAATTTTACAAAGCCCGGCACCGCCGGGCAAAATATATTAATGTATTATAAAAAGGTCAGCAAATGGAAAGCTGTCGATGAGGTAAACAGAGGAATGAGCCACATACTAAGAAGTAAGTCAAATATATATAACAAATATACTGTACAGCCTTTTACATTTATTTGATACCCTTCAAAGGTGGTTGAAAAAGCCATTTTATAGCTGAGCACTCTTTATAGGCACAACATTGAATGGGCATTCAATAACAGTGTATCTATGCCATGGGTTTCTGATGATAAATAGAAATTAAATACCTTTGAACATAGATGCAGTGGTTTCCTTCATACTTTAAATTAAGAAGTAGAGATTACTGAATAATGCACTTTCTGTCACATACATTAAAGTCCCATTTGAAAAGACATTGGGTGCTGACAAACCCCTCACTGGAAGCAAATCACAGTCAATGAATACATAACATTCAATAGAAAACTTCCTATTCCTTTCTCAAGTAATTTTTCACACTGTTATGATTCCCCACTTTCTTGACAATGGTAATTGCCTGAAATTGCGCCAAAACCCCACTAGAATTCAACCTGTGAGCATGAGAGGAAAGCCTTTTCCTCCCAAAGGACTAACTAGAGCCACAAAATGTGAAGGACACATTGCCAGTCAAAAGAAACATTGTTATGCCCACTTTACCAACTCAACTCATAACTCATTATGGGCAATTGATGTCTTTCTTTGTATCACCATCATTACTGTGTGTGGTCAAATCAATTCTGACTCATGACAGCACAGCCCTTTTTGATGTTTTCTCGGTAGAGCGTTCTCAGATGTACCATTCCCTTCTTCTGGGGGACACCTTGGGACTATGCAGCTTGTCCAAGACCAGGCTGGCTGGGCTCTTCTCAGAGGCACAACACTCCAAACCTCTGGCTCCACAGCCATACAACTAATTCACTGAGCTATCCACGCAGCTGCAGTAAATCACTTTCAAATGAGGCAAGGCTCACATATGTAAGACAACATGGCAACATCTAATTTCAAAACAACCATACACATGAGGACTTGGTGAATAAAGGGGAGAATATGGGTGGAATTCCACAGGTAAAGGTAAAGGTCACCCTTGCTCGAAAGCCAGTTGTATCCAACTCAGTTTCAGTGCTCATCTCTGTTTATAGACAAAGAGCCAGTGCTGTCTGCATCTGCAGAAATTTCTGTAGACATGTGACAGGCATGACTAGACACCGGAGTGCTTGGAATGCTGTTTATCTTCCCACCAAAGTTGTACCTATTAATCTACTTGTATTTTCTTGCTTTTGAACTGCTAGGTTGGCTGGAGCTGAGACAGAGACAGAAGCTCACTCTGCCATGCAATACTTGGGTCTTGACCTGCTGACCTGCTGACCTTCCAGTAATGAAGTTCAGCATCTTAACCTCTAAGCCACCACAGCCCCCCTGGGAAGTCCATAACTTGACTCTAAATCTGAATGCTGAAGAAATATTTCCAGAGCAAGACAGAGGTGGTGCATGTATGAGAAGCGGGTGTACATTAGAAAGGTATCCAAGACAAAAGCTAGGGGGCAGTTTCACAAAGTAATTCTTAACTGCTTGCCATAATGTAAAGGGTTCCTTTAGTTCTCCACTTACACCGCTGAGAGCTAGGCAGATGCCTCTGTATGTTAATAGTTTCGTTCTTGTCACATATCTCTGTTGCTCTCCCCTGTGTTTCATTAGCTTATCATGCAGCAAATAGTGTCTCACACCCCTCTCCTTTTTCTTGTAACTCTGCTGGTAAATTTAATGCTTATTGCCTAATCACATTCTTCTCAACAGGTAACAAAGAATAAAACAGCTGGGGGGAAATGACAAAATATAGTGCACATTTTCTGGTAGGTAAGCAAACTGGTCCCTAACTTCACAATCAGCTCTTTCCAGCAGTTCAGAACATGCAGAAAAGAATGTGGCCAACACCTTTCGTTCACCTGCTCAAGGTGAGTGATCAGCTCCACACAAAGAGGTTCATATATTCCATAGACCATGTAGGCAGGATATTCTGAAACTCACTTTTTAAGATAGACTGTTAACCAGATTAATATGAAGTGGGTTGCCATGATAAAAAAATAGTATTTCTATTCTGTTCATAGTATGTATACAAACCAAGGATTCTGTACTAAGTCCCTTTGGAAATTCTGCATCAAGGAAGATTTAATTCAGTGCAGAGCTGTAACCAGGCGTTTTGCTACCTGGAAGAAATGTCTGGCAGTCATTCTATCATGAGTCATAGGGTGAAACCTCCAATGAAAAATGTGAAGAAATATATACAAACAGTGCCAAAAATGTATACACGTTTTAAGAGATGTTATCTATGTCTGACTTTCCAAAGTTGAAGTGAATTACAGCAGCAATGTGTAGTACATGACGTTTGCTCAAAAGAATGAATGCTAGTGTCACCCTGCAACAGACAGGCCAGTCAAAGGAAATGGCAGAAGCATGGTTGCTGTTTGAGGAGCACAAGACCATTTTGAAGTGGTACTTGAAATCCGAGACTGTTGTGGAAGTACGACAATGGAGGCATGAGTATGCAACAGAACTTCCAACACACCTAGCCAGTTCTGGGCCCCGTACTGAGCAATCCTATTCCTCCCCCCCCACACACACACACTTTTCTCTCTCCTCACATTGGGGTGGTGGCAGGGGGTGGAATACACAATTTCCCCCCCAAAAAAATCAATGAGCTGTTGTATCCAACTTTAGAGTTCAGTGCTCATCTCTAATTGCAGCCAAAGAGCCAGTGGCCTTGATCCACAAAAGCTCACATTAAAAAACAGCAGTTAGTCTTTAAGCCTTGCTTGAAAGCCAGTTGTATCCAACTTTAGAGTTCAGTGCTCATGTCAGTGCTTATGTTGGACCAGGCCCTGCACGCCTCGTGATCAAGGCTTTAGCCCACAAGGCACGCTGGTTCCGGTCTGGAAGAGACCGCGTACCAGGGCTGCTTCCTCCTGCGCACCTTCGGGCTTCGGCCCTGGGCAAGCAAGGCGTGTGTGGGGGGGGCATTGCCGAAGGTCGCATGCAGGAAGTACAGATGAGCCTAAAGAAGTGCACCGAGCAAGTTCCCCCTAGCTACGCCCATGCTGCTCTTGTTCAAGGCGGAGGCAGAGCCCTCTGCTGGTGGCAGGGCATGTGCAGTGGCACGGCACGCTAAAAAAGTAAAAATTAAAATACTTTTTTTTAAAAAATTACACAGCGCCTTCGGGCCCCTGCCAGCTCCTGACCCGGGATGGCAGTCTCCCTTGCCCCCCCCCCCTTGACAGCGGCCTTGCACCTAACATTTGTATGCATTCATAATAAGTTTGAGACACATGGTACTGTGTGTGTTGAGCACAAGGGAAGACCCAGGACACTTTGGTCAATGTTGCTCAGTTCACTGTAATCAGAAGTGTCTGGACACTGATGGCAACTGCTTTGAGCACCTCTTGTAATTGTAGATACCACATGTGAATTTTATTTATACTGTATTTTGTTATTGGTATATACTGAGAGTTACAATTTTAATAGATTTTTTCTTTCTAAAAATGTGCATACATTTTTTGCACCCTCTATAGTGTCTTCACAGAAAAAAGAAAATATTTATCTTTTTGGTGGGGAAAGGGCCGGTAGTAGCTGCTGGTGTTCTCATTCCTAACACTTGACTACAGAGTTACTTTGTGATTTCGGTGCCCTTAAAATTAGGGTGCCCTGAGGCAAGACTCAGTTACTCCATCTTAGTTACAAATAGCAGTTCAAAAACTAGACGACAAAAAAAGCAAAATTATGCAAATGTGCACATTCCTGCTTACTTTACTTTAAAAACAAACCGACTCCATGGGTTGTGGACTCCAACAACATAGTACTGATCACTCATGTGTTTATCTCTTGCTCAAAAGCATGCTGATCACAAGTGAATGTTTAGTCCCTTTTCACCACTTGTAACCTCGTTCTTGCATTTTTCAGTTTTAATGAGCACTGTTTCATAGTACTTCTGAGTTGCTCATTCCTCATCAATATTTTACTATCACATGCCAGAAACACCTATGTCAGTGGTGCGAACCTATGTCATGCCAGATGTGGCACTCCCAGGCCTTTCTGTTGGCATGTGCACCGTCACCCCAGCACAGAGTTTGCACCCCCCCTCTGCCCAGCAGCCCAATGGGAGTGCTTCTTCCCTCTCCCCAGCACAGAGTTTGCCTACCCCTCTGCCCAGAAGCCTAATGGGAGTGTTTCCTCCCTCCATTAAGCACAGAGTTCGTCCACTCCTCTGCCCAGGAGCCCAATGGGAGTGCTCCCTCCCCCAGCGCAGAGTTCGCCCTGCCCCTCTGTTTGGGCACTCAGTCTTTAAAAGGTTCGCCATCACTGACCTATGTAGAAACATGAATCATGTATAAATCTCAGTTATTAGGGTGTGGCTGATTACTCTTGCTCAAAAGCATGCTGATCACAAGTGAACGTTTAGTCCTTTTTCACCACTTGTAAACTCGTTCTTGCATTTTTCTCTTCTAATGAGCACTGTTTCATGAAGGAAAGTGAACACTTTCCCTCCACTGTTGGATCAATACATGCCTGAAAGTATTTGCTCACCAAAGGGGAAAGGCTCATGATCCTTCCCTCCAATGAACATTTGCTCTGTTCTTCCCAGTACCTCCTTGTTACTTTAGATTCTTCTTCCATATTTTCCTGAATGCTACTTAACTCCACTGGGATTGTTTAAGAGAAAGAGAGAGAGTTTGCACCAGATTCCTCCTTCATCTAATTAAAGGATTTTGCCAGTTGCAAAACAGAAAGGTAAAAATTACAGTCTAATATTATGTTCTGTATGAAAATAATTTATAACAATTGTTTATCAGCATCTGAAGGGAAACCTGGAGGCAGTAATCAAACAGGGAAAGGTTACACTCTGTATTTATATGTCTAAAAAGGTAATAAATTGTTATTTTGCACACAAGCACATTGGTTCTAACTTTCATTGACCCTATGAATTAACAGTTTTCAAAAGGTCCAAAATGACCTTTCTGCACATGACGAATTTTAAATAAACAAATTTGTCACAACTCTGTGTAATTCACCTGGAATTTCAATACACTAATACCTCATACAATGTCCAAACTTGGTTCCACAAGTTAGGACGTTGTATGAATTCTGACTTTGTATGAGGCATGCAAAATCCTATCTGCGATGCCTCATACAACGTCCAAATTATTTCCACTGATGCTTTGTATAACGTCGTTCCCCTGGTGAGAGTGGGGAGTTGGGGGCTAAAGGCTGGCCCCAGCTGTGAGGCAGCCAGAGAAGCGACCATGGGGGAATCCCCCAAAATATCCAAGCGGCCCCGAGCACCCTCGCCCGAGGACAGGAGGAATGGGGCGAGGAGGAGGAATGGCGCTTCTGGGGGGGTGGGAGACCCGACGAGACTCCTCCTCTTCGGGCACTGGTCGCTTCTCTTGCTCCCGCCGGCAAGTCTCGCTCCTACCTACCCGCTCTCAACCAAGGGTCACTTCCCTGGCGAGAGCGGGGAAGGGAAGTGAGACTGGCTTCAGCTGTGAGGCAGGCAGTGTGGTGCATAAGAAGACCAGCCACGCCGGAGTCTCACTTCCCTTCCCCGCTCACAACCAAGGGACGCTTCCCTGGCGAGAGCGGGGAAGCGATCGAGACTCCGGCGTGCCTGGTCTTCTTATGCTCTGGGTCAAATTCCAGCCGACTTCAGCATAGTAAGAGAAAGCATCAGGAGGCTACGTTAGAGCGCGAGCTAAGTGACTATCCCCAAGAATCTTGAAAAAGATACGAAATATCCGAGTAAACCGGATGGATATCGACTTTGACATTCTGCCTTCTTCTATTTGATATATTGTCTCTTCATGGTTTCGAACATTCGGAGCACAGCAACCCCAAATATATACAATCATGTGTAGCTACTCAGGGCGCCAGCTTCAAACTACAACTTCGACGAATAACATCAACATCATCATTATTATCACTGATGGAACTTTGTTCTTTAATGTATAGCACTGCATAGACTCTGCCGCCCCACTCTTGGGTTATACTAACCATAGGATACACGTGCTGCGACAATATATTCTCCTGCATAACGATTGTGCTTCTTATACTTGTACTTGCACTACCTTTACAGGTTTTTCTATGTTCTCCTAGCTTATGTATTACAAGATTCATGTCCATTTATGCTCTAGATTGTTACCAATTGTTTGTAATGTGATATAACCATTGTATGACCCTGTTGTGGCAACACTTAGACACGTATTTCTTATCTCAAATCGCTTGCCAGGGGTTCCTCCTCCAACATTTCTTGTTCCCCATGGTATATTAAAGAGCATTTTTATAAGCATCTTCAATACCCTATTCCTCGGGTGGACTCTTCGCAACCACTGTTACCTCACACCCCAGCCGCCTTTCTCCTTGCTTGGTCTTCTTATGCGCCACGCTGCCCACCTCACAGCTGAAGCCAGTCTCCAAGGGACACTTCCCTGGTGAGAGCAGGGAGGGGAAGCGAGACTGGCTTCAGCTGTGAGGCGGGCAGCATGGCGCATAAGAAGACCAACCACGCCAGAGTCTCGATTGCTTCCCCGCTCTTGCCAGGGAAGTGACCCTTGGTTGAGAGCGGGTAGGTGGGAGCGAGACTCGCCGGCGGGAGCAAGAGAAGCGACCAGTGCACAAAGAGGAGGAGACTCGTCGGGTCTCCCGCCGCCGCCCCAGAAGTGCCATTCCTCCTCCTTGCCCCATTCCTCCTGTTCTCGGGCGAGGGTGCTTGAGGCCACTTGGATATTTTGGGGGATTCCCCCGTGGTCGCTTCTCTGGCTGCCTCATAGCTGGGGCCAGTTTCCCTCCCACCCAGCTCACAACCAAGGGAAGCGTCCAGTGGGTGTCACGGCTTCTTTCTCATGTGAAAACCCTAATGCCTCATACAACGTCTGGCGACGGTGTATGAGGCATCTTTTTTCCAAGAATTGGGTGACGTTGTATGGATCTGACATTCTATGAAGCGGACGTTGTATGAGGTATTACTGTATACTGTTTTGATTTCCCCATCTCTAAAAGTTTCTCCCCACAAACCTGAAAATGTTACAATATGGTATTGGAGTTGGATTCTTTATGAGAAAAGGCTAAAGCAGGGGTCCCTAACCTTTTTTGCACAACCGACCGGTTTCATGCTAAATAATCACACTGCACACAGGTGGGGGTGGAGCCCTACCATAGTTAAGTAATGTGGAGGAGGGACCTGGCCACCTGCCTATCTGTGGTGTCTGAAGCCCATGCTCTCACTCCATTTGCCAGGCAGACCCAGTGGAGCATGTTGAGGGCAGAAGGCTGCTATTGGGCCTCCTAGTGCCATCCGCTAGGAGTCTTGATGGCTCTCACCCTCAAGGCATTTTCCCTCAGACTCACACCATTGTTCCTGCCTCAGGCAGTACCATCTACTCAGTGATGCACTGAAACAGGTTCTATCCTGTTCGGGAGAACTGGTAGCGGAAATTCCCCCAAGCCATGCCCATCTGGCTGGCCACACCCACCTCCATACCCCATTGTGTTGGCCATGCCCACAGATTTGGCCCCACCCACAGAGGTGGTAGTAAAAAAAATTGGAGTGCATCACTGCACCTACTACATCTCTTTCTTACGGAAACCCCCTACACACACACACACACACACACACACACACACACACACACACACACACACACACACACACACACACACACACACACACACACATTTCTTCTTGTCTCTGTGGTTCCTTCTATCAGCCCCCTCTTGGTCTTATCTTCCATACTAACATTGTGGCTGTTCTGTGTGCTTTGCCAGCCAGCAGAACTCAGGCACCTGTATAAGATTAACATTTCTTCATTGACCTCTCTCAGTGTTTACTTTTGATCTAAATCAGTAGGTTAATCCTTTTGTTACATTTTGATTTACAACTTGGCCCTCTCTAGTAGTTGGGCACTCTTAATGTGCCCCCTGCCATGTCCCAGGAGGCTGGAAACCACAGCTGTAATGCCCCAGCTGAATGTATAAACTTAGAGCTTCTGATCTCATCCTCTTTCTATACCTATTGCAGAAGCTACTGGCTATCAGCTTTCCCAACCTTATCAGTTTGCTCTCCTGCTTTGAAAGACAAAGTCCACATTAAGGCCTGATTAATTTTTGACATGGTCAGATTTGAAATTCCATCAAATGCTCTATTTATTCTACCCTCAAAGTTTAATTTTCCATGCTTCTGAATCTGACATGAAATGGGAACTTTGACAGTTCTCTCTTACATAATGAAACACATTAATTAATTCACACTTTGCAGATTTCTAGTGGCAGTTAGCCTTTTCATCTTGAGCAACGATGTAGATTGGGGTAATGATGAAGATGGTGTCGTGCCCTGTGGATGAGCAGAAGGATATTTTTCTGCCCAGAAATACCTTTAATGATAAAACCAAATGTATCTTACAGTCAACCATGGTAGTTTCCTGGCTGCTTCTCATGATAAAGGGCACAATCCACCATCACAAAATCCTTTCAATGTAGGCACCATAGCCCTCTTGGACAATTCCCATTCATTTTAACAGGACCTTCTTGGCAGAACTTTTGAGTGAACCTGCCTAAAGCTTTGGCTTTGAATTGAAATCTTGCCATGCAGACACAGAATAGAACTTTTGGGGCCTCTGGCTTATTAAATTATTTATCCACCATTAAATTATACATGGTATTAACATTCAGAGGTGGGGGGTAATGAAAACATGCATTAAGCCCAAATTGATTGTGCATTGTGAGCTTATTCCTTTCCTAATATGGTATCTTTAGTAGGGGGTAGAATAATAAAAACCTGTCAGGTTTAATATTTAGACTCTGGGAGAAAGAAAACAAAGACAGAGAAAATTATCACACGAAAGATTATATTTTGGGCCACTTGTGAAGCAGTGTGATCTATTTCCTGGTGATCACATGATATACAAGGAAAAGCTCTTCATCCCAACTCTGATCGTTACTCAATCTGAACTTTTTTTGGCCCAGCTGTGAGGATACTACTTCATACCTGTCAAGCGCAGCTCCGGAGATTACGGGACCTGCACAGAACGTTTCTGTGCAGCTCACTTCTACGCATGCGTAGAATGGATCTGTGCAGAACCGTTCTGCGCAGCTCACTTCTATGCATGCGTAGAAGACTTTTACGCATGTGTAGAAGGCTTTTACGCATGCGTAGAATGGACCTGCACAGAACTGTTCTGCACAGCTCACTTCTACGCATGTGTAGAAGGCTTCTACGCATCCCCTTCTGCGTAGAAGGGTTCTATGCATGCGTAGAAAGGACCTGCGCAGAAGGGATGCACAGTAACTCCTTCCCCCTGCTGCCAAATTACGGCGTAGCGGCAGCTCCAGGCGAAAATGGCAAAAATCGGAGCGGAAATACAGGAAATCTCGGCCAATCTGGGATACTTGACAGGTATGCTACTTTGGCACACTGGGCTAGAACCATTTCCCAGCAGATGGAAGAGCCTGCAAAATGACCCTTTCTGGTACAATCAGTTTCTTTCCAGACATCTCATTACACCAAACTCACCATTTTGGGTCTGTGTAGTGCAAGTCATATCTAGCTGCTTGCAGATAGAGTTATGACATCATCCATTTTAAGATCTCTCTTCATGCGGTGGTGGGCATCAGCAGGTTTGCACCAGTTCACCAGAACCGGTAGCAGAAATTCTGGCTGGCCCTGCCCATCCAAATTTTGAAACAAAGTAGTCCTAATTTGGGTGCAACCCAGGGCTTTTCCCCTGGCCACACCCACCATACCATGCCCACAGAGTAAGTAGTAAATTTTTTTGAATCCCAGCACTGTCTGCATGTCATTTGATCCCGCTTGCTGGTGTGACATTTTCAATAAAACATGCAAAAAGAAAAAAAAGAGGGAAATAGTGAACTGAGTGAAATTTATAATAATTTATCTTGTATCTCATACAGAGGGAAGCTATTTCTTTGGCATTCCCATGTCTCCTGTGCCATGCTTAACATGGGAACAGAGACTAGGTGGCCAACTTGGGGGGGGGGGCACGGTTCCCAAATTGTAATGGTTCTTACCAAGTGAAGCTTCATCAGGTTAAGTTGCTCCACCACTTAAATAAATAGAGTTTTGTAAAGAGTAACCTAATGAGCATAATCACTGTATAAATGATTGTCATGTAGTCCCACTCTTATGTCTAAGGAAGTGTTCTTGATTCACAAAAGCTCACATTAAAATAAAATAGTCACTCTTTAAGGCAGTGGTGGCCAAACTACGGCCCGCGGGCCTAATTAGGCCTGTGCATCTCATTAATCTGGCCCAGGCTGAGAACCCAGGCCTTCTCAGGACTGCCCCCCACCTGCCCCCACTGCTTGATGTCAGCAGCTTGGTCCCCTCACTTCAGCAGCCTTTGGGGATGTGGATCGCCTTGGGGAAATTGTCAGAGCCTTCCCCACTTCAAAATCTGTGGCACTAGGAGAACCCTTTAGGAGCCTGGGATGACGCCATCCCGGGCATGCCAGGGGGCTCTCCTAGCACCAAGGCAGCGATCCACATACCCAAAGGCTGCTGAAGCAAGGGGACCGAGCCAGAGGCTGCTGGGAGCAGTGGGGACAAAGCACGATGGCCGCCGTTGCCACTGCTGCTGATGTCAAAATGGTCAGCAGCAAGAGCAGCCTGCTTCCGGCCCCTGCATCTGTGTGTCGAGGGTGGGACCGGCCCAGAAGGAAATAGGGGTGAAAGAATTCTAATATTAATTCTGGTTTAAAAAGTAAAAACTATTTTCTCAGTACTCTGTAAAGTTAAACAGATCAGATTGACCTATCATATAGAACTGATGACGAGGCTAAAGTAAACAGAAGGCTTTGTGTCCACAAGCTCAGCACACTTTGTACAGCTGACAGGGAAGCATAATGCTGAATAATATTTGTGTGACGTGACATGATGTGACATGAGACATGTTCCTTATATGACATGATCTAAATAACAGTTACTGAATGTTCTAACTTGAACTCCATGAAAATGTCAGAAGGTTAATTAATAATTTTGGCTTATCCCATAGTGTTGTAATGTGTAAAAATTTCCAAATTTTATGCTATAAAAAGATGGCTCTGAAAATGTATATTCATTCAGGGACTATTAGCTTGGTAAAGCGTTCCTGAATCTGTTTGGCCAAATAAAACTCCTAAATCTGTCTTAGCGTGTGGAATGTGATTTTGTCTAGTTCAGTATTCCATAACAACAGCAGAAAAAGTTTGGGCACCACTGCTTGAAGGTGTTTCACCATTTCTCCCTCATCTGATATAACAACTGGTACTATCGTTTCAGCTTCGGTGTGGGGGGATTAAAATGGTAATGTGCTGGCAGATGTCTTCTGTGCCATAGGTAAGGCCACACAGGATTTAAATTCTACCCAGAATGACAACAGAATGTTTTGTTTACTCCCCAATTCTCAGTTGTCATACTACTTCTTAGCTAGGTTTGAGCCAGATTTTTGAATTGTGAATCTCTAATTTGTACTCTAGCACAAAAGGAACAAATCTATAACCATACACTTCATATTCATGGGTGGCAGTAAAATAACATCATTGGAATCTGCATTCCCAGAGTTCCCACAGCCTGCAGATGTTCCCAATTTCTCTTCTCATGAGCTATGCTGCCTAAGGCAGGTGAGAATTGCAGTAGAGAAAAATCCAAACATCTAGATATTCTCCACCTTACTCTGACTCATAATCAAAAACCTATTTTATGTTTGGAAAACAAATGAATCTATTTCTAATGGTGAAATAAATTGATAGAATCAGCTGTCAAGAATGTCCATTGGAGCTCCTGTGTTTCCAGTAAAGTGATGGGCTGAGTTACAAGCTTAAATATATTGAAATAAAAAGTAATCTTTAATGATCACATAAGTCATATCAGAGTTTGGAAAGTAATTTGTATTAATGTCTTCCTTTCCCACAGCCCAGTTCACTGACGAACTGGCAAAATTCTTAGTATTCCCATCATTAAGACACATGTTCTTAACATTCAGTAGAAGAAAATCTTTGCCCACATAATTTCAAGGTGACTGGTTTTTTAAAGTATAACATATGCCTCACACCCAGGGTACAATTACAACCCTGTAACATGTCTCTGAGCTTCATGGGTAATTAATTGATAAATGACTATTCAATTCTTTCTTGATACTAAATTAAGTATGTCATTAAAACATGTAATTCAATGAAGGCAAGAGCAAATTTGTAATAAGGGATGAGCATTTCAGTAGATTCATTTTCTTCTACTGAATTCTGAAGCCCTCCGTAGGCTTCTGGTTCATGGCTCTCCCTTAGAAGGGTCATCTGCTCTTCGAATGGAACATGTTACACAGCACAGCTTCAAATTAAACTAAGGAAAGGGCAGGGGAGTTTACAAGCCTAGTTTCTAATTTAGTTTATTTTTTAAAGCTACAATCTGAAATCTTATGCAAGGGGAGACAAATTAAAAAACTGAACTTATAAGCAACAAAAAAAATTATGCTACAGAAAGCGTCTGATATCAGAAAATGAGTTTTAAATGAAAAAAGAGGTGAGAATGACATCAGTTGAAGTGAAATTGCTGCATTGTCTAGGTTAAATTAGGTCACCGTTTTAGTGCTTTGGAAAACTAGGAGCACAAATATATAATTTCAGTGAGAGATTTAGGTCTGGAAGTAACACTACTAGAAAAGGGATATAAAATAAATCCAAACTTTCAAACACAAAGAAAGCAAAGAACAGGTGAAGGTTTTTTTTCCTGCAAATAATTTAGCAAGTGATTAAGGAAATTCACCCCAGCCACAGATCTTGTAAACGTGATAGCTTTGTCACAACTGAAACAACATCACCTGTTAACTTTTATAAATTCTCTTATAAGCTCTGAAATAAAACTTGGTCTACATATGAATATTCATTTATGTTCTAACCACAGAGTAATGAATGGAGCTTTGAAGACAGTTACGGGACACACTAGAGGCTTATAAATGTTTTATATTTGCACCTGTGCAAAGTCTCTAAAATCTGCTTGTATGTGGCAAGATCTGGAACAGTGTTTCTAGGAGTTTTTCCACCCCACCCCCATTTTATAAAATATTTGTTACAGTTCTTCCAAAGAAAAGCTAACAAATTCTTCTGACGTAACTCTTGATTCATTAGGCAAGTTATTCCATTTAAGATGGTAATTATAAAGGCAAGCCCCCTATTTCATTTGGCTTAGTCAGCTCATAGGACTTTGTTTGCCAAACCAAATAGCAATGAAAGCAGTATTGTGATTTGAAATAAAATTAAGCTGCTCTCCGGACCACTTCAATTTCTGCTTTCATACCTTAAGCTTAAATCTGAACTCCTGTCATTCTACATCACTTTATCAAGAGCTGGAGAGTTTGATCTACTTATATAAATTGGTCCTGGAGTTCAAAAGCTTGGTTGTTTTGCCAAATCGGTTCACGGCACAGAGGATACCAATTAAACTTTCAATACTAGGAATATCTGTGGCAACTTAAGAGAAATAATTTTGATATTAGAGCGAAGGTCGTGTAAAATTGTGTTTATTCTCTTTTGCCATACACCAGACAGACTTCACATCAAAGAGAAGAAAAGTTCTTAGCATTGCAAAATCCCAGTGTACCTATTTGATTTTGTGTACCTATTTGCAATACACTTTTACTCCATCATATATTACTATGCTCTGTTTGCAAACAGAGAGGATTTTCACTTTTTACTTCTCATGGGAAGGGGGGGACACACCACATTTTATTCTAAAAGACTGCTGACTCATTTGTACCAATGTTATTGAAGAAGTACCAAATCAAATAAAAGATGATTATAGTTCACTGCATAATATGTAGAGTGAAGTCTCAAAACAAGACATTTATACATTAATGTGGAGAAAGGAGAGAAACATGATTTGTATTATTTGTGCAAGTATTACCAGATTTGTAATTATTGCTTTGCCAAAGATTAAATGGGCACAAATAACATGTCAAGTACATTCATTTTCAGAAACTAGAAGAGGTACACTCTGTTCTTTCAGGATAATAATAATTTCATGTCAGAAATTATTCTGAGTTGAAAGGATTTTTGCAGAAGAAACTCCGCTCAGGGAACACCCAAATGAGGCTCCTTTCATGTCCTCAAGAGCTGGGACAGAGCTGGGTGCTCAATCCGTCATGCAGTACCCAGGTCTCAAACTGCCAACTTGCCATCCTTCCAGATTTCTAAGATTTGATGCATTGAACACACCAAGTGGGGAGTTGTAAGCTCTTCATTGGGCACTTTCCTCACCAGATTATCACCAAGGCTGAAAGTAAGAGGTTTCTGCTCAAATAGAACAAATTAGTGATTAATCTGTTTAGTTTTATTCTGTTCACTTTTCAGAAGTGTTTCAATTATGCCAATGTTCCTCTGTATGTTGCTGCTTTGCTGACCTTGTTTTTACTGAAAAGTCACTTTGAATGGATTGTGCTCAAGGTTGAACATACTTTTTCAAAAGAAGAAATAAGCCATCATGTATTGATTCAAAGAGGTTTAGGTTCCTAATGCGGCATTCAAAATTATTGACCAAAACGTGGCCTTATGGAAGCACGCTATGACTTAGTCCAGATATCTGCGGTGTCTGACTAGAAACGAATCCACACAAACACCATCCTGGTTATTTAAAAAAGCCAATTTTGGGAGCAATGTTCAAAGCAAAACACATTGGATATTAGATTAATAGTGAATTTAGCCTTTAGGTTTATACAATATATTCATGAAAGCGGTCCAATTATATAAATGTCAGCCCACTGACTTTTTAATTCATATACATTGGAAGCTTGCACTTGGCTAAAGATCTGGTCCCTGAAGCAGCAGAAGAAGAGACCCAGTTTCCAATGCATTTGTACTTATGTGACATGATAGGAATGCTGCCAGGTAACTGGGGGCAAAGATGTGTTGTTGTTTTTTTGTCAAGTAAATTTACCAACTACCACATGCTACCCATTAACGTTTCTCTCTTTCCCCATCCTAGTATTCACTGAGCTGAGTTCAATGAGACTTACTTTGAACAAGCATCTATATGATGGCTTCACAGGTGAACCATGATGCTTTTATAGCTTCATCTTGTGCCGTAACCAATTCTGAATATTGGCGATCATCATGGCAATCATCTACAAATACTATATATATAAAGCCACTTTTATAGCTAGGGGTCAGGAATTCACTTCCACACTGCTCCCCAGAAGAAATGCTAGCCTCTGTAACCATCACAGTTCCAAGTTGCCTCCAGAAGAAGGAAATGGCAAATTTATATGACTGTCTATCTAGAAGACCCTAGACTGTGTCACCATAAAGTGGAACTGACTTGATAACAGCTTCTCCTCTTCCTCCCTCTTCTTCTTCGTCGCCTTCTCCTTTTCTTCAAGAAACCTTAGGGTTGGGGTTCTTTTCATACTGAACCCACAAACTGACTTATAGGAACTGATTGGCTTACTGATAAAGATGCCACGTCTATGGCATTCCATTCCTTATGGCCCCTGTGGGGTAAGCCCATATGATGTTACAGAAGCCAGGCAAAACAAGGGCTGAGAGGAAAAATAACTACTTGCCATTTGACTTTAGAAAGAAGGCTGAGGGGAATCAGGGTGAACACATGAAAAGCAAATACTGTAAGTGGATAATAGGGCAACCTCATTGGAGCTGAGAAGAAAAGCTGGACCAAATGGCAAGCTGGACAAAATGCCACTATCCCTATTTACCTGTGACATATGGAGAGCTTTCAGGGGATGCTAGAGTTTGTGGGAGGCTCAGTATCAGTGCGCAGCTGCCATCAGTGCACAGCTACCAGTAAAAAGAAGTCCCATGAGTTGCTATGCTGGTGCTTCCTTCCCAGTCTTGTTTAATGAGGAAGTTAAAACAAAGCTAGAGTTTAACATTCTGAAATGTCTCTGGGCGAAAGCATTCACACCTTGTTTTTAGATGGACCATTTTAAAAAGAACTGTTATTTATTTATTAATCCAAAGCCCTATATGAACAGTCCAGATAGAGCCATGTTTTTTTTTCTTTTCCTGAAATGTAGGTAAGTTGTGGGCTTGTAGCTTCATAAATTGCATGGGGTTACCATCATTGCTTTAGATGTGCCACTGCCACAAGAACATTTACAAACAGGATAATAACAGGGCTCTAAAAGCATGAATGAAAGCATCAATTCATTATATTATATATATGGAGTTAGATTCTATACAGTGTTATGCTGCTGCAGGTGCCCACAGGTGCCCTGGCACCAGTAGCAGAAATTCCCCCAGGCCACGCCCACCTTCCTACCCCAGTGCATGGTGTAGGGAGGCCAAGTGGGCGTGGCCAACAGAGTTAGCCATGCCCATGGTGGGGGTAGTAAATTTTTTTGCAGCACATCACTGATTCTATATGTTAGGAGTACAAGAGCCTTTATGGACTAGTGAAAAGACAAGGAATTTAGTCTAGATGAAATCAAGCCTGAACTCTGTCTAGTGCAAAAATTGCTAAATCTGAGGCTACTGAAAAGTCTGAAGGACAATAGCCTAGTGGCACACAACAATAGCATAAAGAAATTAATTGCTATATGATGTTTGATTAAAGCCTGTGTTTTCAGGAGTTAAATGAAATTGAGTCTTGCCTTTTCAGAATAGGAAATTGCTAATGGAGGCTATTGTACTTCAGACATTGCAATAGCAAATTTTGAATAATTGTTTCAGCTGCTGAATGGAATCCATTGTTCAGCTGAGTATGCGCCACTAGTACAGAATGGTTAGTTGATGTTCCTTTGGTAGGAGTTAATCCCTGTATACATATCTCTCTGAAAGAGTAATTTATTTTTTATTTATTTATTTATTTATTTATTTATTTTTCACGCTTATATACCGCCCACTCAGGTACAACCCAACTCAGGGCGGTTTACATAGCAGACAGTAAATACATAAAAGACACATGATAAAACAAAGTTAAAAGTTAAAAGTTAAAAAACCCACCCCTAAAAGGTGCGCACGAACCGAAGGGACCTTGGGGGAAGGCACACTTCTTTATACCAACCACCCAACGGTACCCCCAACCCCACCCGCACCCCAAACTTGGCCCACCAGCCAGGTCTTTAGTTCCTTCCTAAAGGGCAACAACTCCATCTGGAGACGCAGTTCCACAGGCAGGAGGTTCCAAAGGGCTGGTGCAGACACGGAGAAGGCCCTCCTCCTTGTGCCAGAGAGGCGAGCCCCCCTGGCTGATGGCACAATTAGAGAGCCCCTCCGGTCCGCTCTGGTTGGACGGACAGACGTCCTTAGGGCGATGCAGTCTCTAAGATACCCTGGCCCACTACCATGTAGGGCTTTAAAGGTCAAAACCAGCACCTTGAATTGCACCCAGAGACAAACTGGTAACCAGTGAAGACCCCGAAGCAGTGGTGAGGCATGGGCATAACGTCCACACCCCATCACCACCCATTTACCTGTGAATGGGATTTTTACTCTGCAAAGTATGTTGTGAAAGGGAAGAAAAGGAAAATATCTATTAAACAGAGTTATAGGGAAGGTTTTACAAATAAAATGATATTGACCTTGGGGTTCAGTTACTGTTCAGGTCATTAATGCAGGGTCAACAACAAGTAGCCTCCTGGCATTTTATGGAAGTCTAGAAAAAACAAATTAGAACCTGTTCATTCCTTGTTGATATTCTACAATGGAAATTTGTCCAGTGTAGAATCAGTGATGGTATTGTCAGCTGCAATAGGCTATTTGCATCCACTAAGTCTGGATGTATATTGATAATACAAACAAATATTACACAGTGTTGCAAGATACTCCATGACAGATCCAATAAAACCCACTCTGTACAGCCTTCTGGATTATATTTATCATGGCAGAGCACATAACAGAAAGCCGGAAAGTTTGCAGTTACACTTCCCACATGAAAGCCATCTTCTTCTGGTCCTCTTAAAATACTGCACCATTCAATCAAACTCACTCTATTAGCCCCTGGCCTTTTGGGACTGGTCACATGCCATCAGCTTATAGATAAAGAGCTCATAATTATAAACTTATCTCTGACACAAAAATAATAGAGCTGTCCAGTTTTGGCTCACAGATACTCAGGCAATATATATTCTGATGTGATATGGGAATTGGGGTGGTGGAGGAGGTTTGGGAAAAGTGAGCCAAACTCTGTGTCTGAATATTTTCTCAAGTGGAAAGACCTCAGCACAAAAGTGGACTATTCACCAATAGTCTCTGAACAGCAGATAAAATAATACATCTTCTAATTAATATTTTAATTTACTGAGGAAGAAGCCACATCATGAAGGAAGCTCTCTTCCCTTCAATGACAATAATAAAGCCACACAAGCTCAAGTGGAACTCTGCTGCCAGGAATTTAATGTCATTGATTAAGACAATGTTTTCAAAATTGGTTATGGTGGCCTTGTTTTAAAAAGCAAACAAAGCCAAGTCTGATTTTGCTTTGGATGGAAATTTTGCATGCTTCACCAAAAAAACTTTGGTGTATGCAAACCAAGACACAGGACACAGCCTCGGGCTGGGTTAACTCAGGTTTATTGCATCGTGGACAGAGGGAACATGAGGTAATGGCGGATCGATAGCTCTTTATATACAGCAGTAATACATTTGAACGTGGTGCCATGGTAGCCCATTGGCTACTGTCTGCGTGACGTCATTGCAGGTCACGCCCTTCTTGTCCAGGTGTAGGTGGTGGCGGGAAAACTTCCCGCGCTGTTGCCTTTGATGAGTTCGGACCAAGAGAGCTTGGACGCTCGCTGCTGCCAGCTGGTGGTCATTAGCTCGCGTCCTATTACAGGGTTTATATGATACAGCTGAAGGTTACATTGTTGCTATAGGCAAGGTTACATTGGCTCAGATACATTGTAATCCATATGTACAATAAAACCATCAGAACACAACAAAAACCCAACAACATATGAATGTCCTTGCAATATAATTAAAGACAATTAGGATAATCAATCCTTTGTCTCCCCCCTCCCACCCCCACACTTTTTTTGTGTGGTCCAGCTTTGCTTATCACCCACAATAGCTGCTAATTGCTGCTTCATCAGCTGAAAGTTGTAGTGGGGGGTCTGATTTTTTAAATGTACAAATAGCTTATGTATGATATGGACAGACAGTATGATTTAATGGTTCCAAAACACCTTCCAATGCCATGTAACTTAAAAACCAGAATTTTTCACAATTGCATAAAAGCAACTGCACAAAGGAAAATCTCAGTTTTCCTGTCATCTGCCTGGTCTTCCCAGATTGAGCAATAAATTGTGTATGTGTTCAGTCTGACTAGTTATACAATCAGAAGCCTGAGAAACAAGGGAAAGAGCTTGTGTGATTACCTTACATTTCTACTTTTCTTCCATTCACTTTCAGTCAGGAAATGAGTCCCCATGGCACAGTGGTTGGACTGCAATCCTGCAGCCAAAACCCTGATCACAATCTGAGTTTGATTCCAAAGAGATCAAGGTTGAACCAGCTTTCCATCCTTCCAAGGTTAGTAAGATGATTACCCAGCTTACTGGGGGCAAAATGCCAATTACCAGATGATGCCTTTTCTGGAAAGTCCAAATAATGCTCTAAGTGTATTGGGGTGGTATATAAATGTAACTGCTCTTGCTATTATCATCCATATGTGCTTGAGTGCAGTTTTACACAGTGGCTTCCAATGACAGAGTAATCAAATCATTCGTATAATGGCACACTTGTTTTTGCAATGACTATGAGTGCTTAACTAAGAGTGCAGTGACTAAGGGCACTGTGTTGGCTTAGTGGTCAAGATGCTGAACTTGATGACTGGAAGGTAGGCAGGTCAGCAGTTTGAGACCTGAATGTTGCATGACGGAGTCCCGTCTCTGTCCCAGCTCCTGCCAGCCTATTAGTTCGAAAGCAAGAAATTGCAAGTAGATAAATAAGCACCACTTTGGTGGCAGCGCCAGAAATGACAACGATGGTGGTGGCGGTGGCACATCCACAGCAGTAAGCGATGAATTGTGACTTCCATCAGAGGGTGTGTAGTGACCTACTACATGGGATTCTGACCAGCAAAATGAAGACACAAGATTTGTGGGGGGCTAGCTGGGTATTTTGGACTCTTCTCTCCGCTCCTCTCCCTCCTGATCTCCTTCTCCCAGAAGCTCTCTTTATTAACAATTTCACACAAGCATACAGCATATGGCACACAATGACATGATCCATCATCCTTCACCACACTGTCACACTATGCTGCACTAGGCCTACTCAAATAGACATTTGCATTATTGATAATATATGAATGCAACCTATTTCTGTATCCTTACAATAGCAAGAAGGAAATATTCCTAGATCATTGTTTCAGGATGGTCCAGGAGGGTTGAAGAACAGAACATTTTCACCATCATAGGGAATGAACAGCTTTTCAGAGAATTTGTTCTCACAATCTGGTCAAATCAGAAGGATGCAACAGGGGTGGGTGTCATTTTGAACTCTAAAACTCCTTTTTAGAGTTTTTAAAAAATGCAATTCCCGGTCATAACCCGAAAAAAAATATCATATGCTGGGGCATTATTTTAATACAATTTGCCATCACAAACCACAGCAAACGTAAACTAGGATAATCATAGCCCGGGGTTTTACTGTAACTTTACAAGTATCCAGCTTCCAACTGTAAGCCATTTCAACATTTGAAATTCTGTAGCAGAGAAATGCAGAAGGCCAGCTTTGGCTTATCTTCTAGCTTTGCCCTTCAACACCAAGGAGGAAAAGATAAAGGGAAAACAGGTAAAGAAGTGAATTGTTGAAGACTGATAAAAATATTTTGCCATTATTCAGCAGAGTGTTTCTGCTGAGTATTACAAATGTCTGGAAGTACTAAGAGGAACGTAATAGCACTTAATGATCATTCACAGAGAGATAGAACAATGGAGATATAAACAGCTACTTCTAGAACAGAAATACAATAGAATGTTGATTAGTTATGCTAGGCACTAGTGCTTCAGTGTCAGAAAATCTATTGCATTGGTAGCAAAGTGAGAAAGATAGGAAATTAAGAAACTCATTGAAATAGGTCATATTTAAGGCTGAGTCCTCTCCTCATGAGCTGGACTTAATAAATTAGAGTTTTCCTTGTTCAGACTCTGTAGAACAGGAGTTTTCCTCAGAGGTCACAGCAATTCAAGCCTCATTCCAATTTTTGTTCTTACCTCCTCCAAATGCAGATTATTTTAGCAAAATATGTGGTCTTCATTTGGGGAAAAGTTTACTCCAGAGAGTGGGTTCTGATTGTTGCTGCATCCAGTTCAGAGGGTCATCTCAGATAAGAAATTATAAGGAAATACGAAGCCTCTTATATGATCTCATGATGTTACCATACCATTGATCATTTAGACCCAATGTTGTCAATTCTGAGTGGCATGCAGCTTTCTAGGGTATCAGAGTTTATTCACAGTCCTTCTGCTGGCCACTGGTTTATCTGAAGCATGGGAAGATGACATGTAGGTCCCGGGTCTCTAGTTGAACTTACCAGCACCCCACAAGCTCAACACTCTCTTTTTAATGATTCTGTTCCTTCATTCCTCAAAGGCAAGTGAGAGCAATTTTGTGTGTCTCTGTTTCAGGTTCAGAGGCTTTTTATCACAACTGGAAGGAGGACTTTTCTTAAAAGCTAACCTATGGGGTGGAAAGGGCTTCTTGAAATAAAAAACCCTACTATATGGCCCCCAGTCTTTAGATGGGGCCTTTTCTCAAAGGCAGCCATTATGGGCAAGGTATCATATATATGGGCAATAACCACGGACACCACATCTTCAATGTCCAGCTCTTAAGTAGGTTCCATCACAGTGTCTCTGGGAGAAGATGTCTACAACCAGGGTGCATACCTGTCAACCCGCGGCTCCGGAAAAATGGGACCTGCGCACATCGCTTGTGCGCAGGTTGCTTTCCATGCATGCATGGAAGGGTTTTACCCCTTCCACGCATGCACAGAAGCGCTACGCTGCTTGCGCAGCCCCTACACAAGCGGCGTAGCACTTCCGCGCATGCGTGGAAGGGGTAAAACCCTTCCACGCATGCGCGGAAGTGCTTCGCCACTTGTGTAGGGGCTGCGCAAGCGGCATAGCACTTCCACGCGTATGTGGAAAGCGTTTCCCCCCCACTGCCAAATTACGGGGTTTTGGCAGCGCGGGGCGGGTTATGACGTCAATGGACGTCAAATTACGGGGTTTTCCCAGCCAAATCGGGATGGTTGACAGGTATGAGGGTGCCGTGGAAATCTCAACTTCACATGTAAACTGATGACATCTGAGCTGTAAGTGACTAAACAGAGAACAGAGTTGTGGGGGCTGGCTCAATGAAAATGTCCAGCAAATGATGGTGGTTATAGCCAAAGAACCAGCACTTTAGGCATCTGCAAATGTTTTGGCAGACATGTGGCAGCATGACTAGACACCGGAGTGCACAGAACACTGTTTACCTTCCAACCAAAGTGGTACCTATTGATCTACTTGTAATTTCTTGTTTTTGAACTGCTAGTTTGGCAAGAGCTGGGACAGAGACAGTTCACTCCGTCATGCAGCACTTGAGTCTCAAACTGCTGACTTGCCGACCTTCCAGTCATCAAGTTCAGCATCTTAATGCCTAAGCCACTGCAGCCTAGGAGTAGCCTCTAAGAAAACCCTGTCTTAACTCCTCACCAAATTAGCCTGGGAATCTGGTGGATCAGAGAGAAGGGCCTCCCCAGAAGATGTTAAAAGCTGAGAAGTCTCATAAGGGGTGTGTTATGTATATTAACTGTGTTTTCTGAGAGGAGCGGAATGTATCTTTTCTCATGTATCTATTCTTATGCAAATAAGTGGATCGAAAATGTGCACACTCTGTTAGCCAATGGACTTGTTGTATTACTGTTACTGTTACTGTTTATAGTGTGTATATATATATATATATATATATATATATATATATATATATATATATATATATATATATATATATATATATATATATATATATATATATATATATATATATATATATATATATATATATATATATATATATATATATATATATATATATATATATATATATATATATATATATATAAAGTCCGAGTTTTGCCCCATCCAAACAGTGTTCAAACCCCACTAATAAAGAGCTGAATTTCACTACTTCATTTGTCTGCTTCTTCATTTCTTGAACACTAAAGGGTGATAATAGCCTTTCAGATAGCTTGGACCAAAGCTAGATGGGGCTTCATAGGTCATAACCAGATAGGCTCTTCTGTTTGATTTAGCAGGGCTTTTCTTATGCTTGCAACTTCTGTTTTCTTTCCCTAGCATCTGGTAATTTGTTTATGTTCTCCGAACAGAGGACTTGGACCTAATTTCAATGAAGAATAGTTGTTGGTGGAATTTTTCTTCTGTGCATTTGGCATGGAATATTTCTGGACTCTGAGACACTGTCGAAAAATAAAGACTCTATAGTCATTTATTTTGGAGTTTTTCAGCCAGTGATATAATTTGGTTTACAAGAAGCAGAGGTGATTTTGAAAAGAAAATCCTGCAAATGGAATGAGGTTATGAGTTTTCTCATATGTATTGGGATCACCCGCTCATTTTCTAGCTTCATAGCTCTCTCTATTAACAACCTGGTGAAATAACTTCATGAAAGACTATTGTAAAGATCTACAGAGAACCTGAATGAACGTCCAGATAACATATCTTATCTTGCTAACTCAGGTGTTCACTCAGGTTTCTGATCACTTTTCAAACCCTTTTTGTTAATGGGTCTTTTGAAAGATCTGTGGTGGTGGATCAGAGCTAGTCAGAAGGCTTACATCTTTTCTGATTGCCTTGCTTCAGATAACTTTCATGAAGGAAAAGCAAAAGGTCTTGCTAACTCTTATTCTAGCCCAATACACTTTGCTCAAAATGTTGAACACACACACAAACAAATGACAATGTAACTAATTGCAATCCTTGCCCCTTTTAATATTTGTTTTGTGTGCTGCCTTGCACACTTTATGGTCCAAAGGTTGTCTATATTTTAATTAATAAATCATGAATAGCAATATAAGTTTCACTTATATTTTGTTGTTGTTGAGTCGCCCAGTCGATTCCGACCCTTTGCGATCCCATGGACCACCTCACACCAGCCACCCCTATCCTCCAACATTCTCCTCAGTCTGCCCAGCTTTGTGCCAATTGTGTCAACAATGCCATCTAGCCATTTCATTTTCTGCCGCCCCCTTCTTCTTTTGCCCTTGACTTTTCCCAGCATCCAGTGTTTAGAATGATCTCTGGGCAGGTCACAAGGTAATTAGTTTTTTGCCTCCTACAAGGTAGATTCTCATTTTACCAACCCGAGAAGGCTGGAAGGGTGAATAAACCTTGAGCCCGTTGTAGTCAAACTTGGATTGTGAGTAGAGCTTTGGCTGTAGTATTGCAGCTTAACCATTGCCCCATGGGAGCCCAGAAATAAATCAATAAATATATGTTAGCTTTACAACAGTATATGCTATCGGGCAGCTTTTTCAGTGATTTGCTAGGCAGATCTACATCCAATGCTGGGCTACATCCAATGTAGTGTGAACAGGCTTCCATTTGTACAATGAAGCTTCGCCTCCCTCAACTCTCATCTGAAAAATTCTCTAGTCTAGAGAATCCCCTAAACCTCAGGATGAGATTTGGGGGCAGGGTAGGAAAATGGGAAGACCTCTTCAAACAACAGAGCCCATTCCTCTGATGGACAGGGAATAGATTAGCCATCAGATTGAACCCAGGATCTACATTCCATGGATAGAAGAGCTCCAGTAATAGGAACCTATGCACAGAATCTCCCACTTTTTTATTTGAACAAGACAGCAATACTGCCAACCTTCTGAAACATACTAGCTGAAACCTGCCTGCCTGCCTGCCTGCCTGCCTGCCTGCCTGCCTGCCTGCCTGCCTGCCTATCTATCTATCTATCTATCTATCTATCTATCTATCTATCTATCTATCTATCTATCTATCTATCTATCTTTCTTCTCTCCCTCTCCCTCCCTCCCTCTCTCTCTCTGCCTGCCTGCCATGTCTTCTTTTTACCTTACTCCCTGACCCTTTCTTTGAGTTCCCCTACTCTTGCTCTGTACTTAGCCTTAATGTCTTCCTGACATATCTGATGGCTCCTCTAGTAATACTTGGGAGTCTGTCTTCTCAGCAATCCTCGGCCTGCATGATGCATTGCTCCCACAAGTAATCTCTAGCACTTCTCACGTTGCTACATTTCTCTGGCAACTTCTTTCTGACATCTGCTCCAGCAGATCTCCAAAGAGATCTTGCACAATAGAGTGTTAAATAGCTGACTTTTGTGCAGAAGACAAAGTGCCTCTGTAGCTTCATAAATAACACACCATGTGTCCCAAAATCATTCTCTCCAGTTAATGCAAACAACCCACAAAAAGGAATCTGTTTGTATCATCAGCTTTCCCTTAGTTGACTGACAAAATAATGCATTTGGCATCCATTTTTCAGAGAAAGATTCTTCCTGCCAGAGTTACCCATACAGTCAAATCTGGCATTTGAGATTCCATCTACAAGAGGAATGTCAAGTGTCTTGGGCTATTTTTCTACAGAATTACAGGTGTTTGCTTATGAGCAAGAATGCAGCTCTCAATGCTGTTTTGAGATAGAGTATGAAAAGTGGATTGCCTCTGTCATTATAAAAAAGGGTGGCATTACTCCCTGAAGTGACAAAATTGTAGAAATGGGGTATGCCTTTTAGCCTGCCTTTTGCACCTGTTGCAAATGAGTTTCTGCTCTCAAGTGGGGTGGAAGTCTTTTATTGCTATCATTTTGAAGTAAATTCAACTCTATCTAGTTGACTTCCATATGTAGAGCTGGCAAAAGGGTGATATTTTGCTACCTCTTCTTTGGCAGCAAAATATCTTGGTTTGACCTTGCACAACATGTTAAACTAGCAACAGAAATGTTTACTACATTCAGATCAGTTACATAGGTTGAAATCCTGTTGCACTTGGTGTACTGAAAAGTTTCACCTATGAAGGTTCACTTATGTCCAGGCTGTCTGCATTATGCACTAGACCAGGGATTCACAACCTGTGGCCTGTGGGCCAGACATGGCCCACAGCACCATTTCATATGGGTCCCCCCTGCCTCTGCCACACCTGGAAGTGCCATGTGATGGAGGAAGGGCAAAATGGCCATCTGCCCCCTGAAGCTGTCTGAGGGAGTGTGACCTGGCCTCCGGCTTTAAAAGGTTGAGAACTCCTGCAGTAGACTGTGCAATGGATCATGCAACTAGCTGCACAATTTGTGCCTGTGGAATTGCTTTCTGGATATGACTTCCACATTGGAATAAATTGCTTTACCTTTTCAACAAGTTTGGGATATGCAAGCATAGCTAAGCAACAGGATTTCAGCCATGAATTATATAAACGGTGCTTTCATTCTTGACTTTTGACTATGCAATATAAGAGATTTCTTTATAAATGTTTCCCCATCTTTTATTATTGCCAACAGACTGCTAGTGGGGAGAGTCATGCCATGAACTCTGAATGATCCAAAATTGCCAAGAAAATTGCAACCGTGAGAAATGGCAAGCTATTGACATTCTGGTGCTTCTTAACGCTAAATCTTTGTTTTAGTTTCCTCCATTTTATAGATAATACCAATAAAAGGTTAAGTTGCTTCCTTACCACAATTTAGTAGTACTGTACAGTATATTCACATTGTGTGTTCTACTCTATAGATCATGAGATTAAATAGCTACCCTTGGGGTTAGTTCCTTTTTGCATGTGTAATAAAACACAGCATTTCCCATCCTTCTGCATAAAACCCATAGTTTTTAAATTCCCATAGATTTTGTGTCTTTGGACCCATTGCACATTTTTGGAGGACCTGAAAAAACATTTCTATGTCTAATTTATAAGAAACAGTAATGTGGAGCAAACTATTTACTGACTTCCATTTATCCCCTTCTTGTTGTCCATGAGATGCTTTTAAGACGTTGTTCTTGGATAAAATAGTCTAAAATTTCTCACACCTCAATGTACACAGTCCTACAGAATTGTGGACCTGAACCTAAAATGGTTTGCTTGAGAGGTATCTCAGTGTTGTAGTTCATTTACTCATATGCTTAGTAGTCATAAAGATCAGACTGTATTAACAAGAGAAATAGCCTAGTGCCGAATGTTTGGACAATTATTTGTGAAAAGAATTGAATTAGTTTATTATAATTTGGTAGTATAGTATGCAGTATACTGCAAAATTACTTTATCATTCTAAAACTTGGAGTATTATTGCTTTTCTGCTTCTTTAAGCAATTAAACATGTTAGTTAGTTTAAAAATCTGAATGCAATTGGCAACTGGCATATATATCCAAAAACTACATTTTTCCTGGCCACCTTATCACCTTATCACATAGGAAGACATGACATAGCTTGCACCATGTTATATTCCTCCTCTACTTCTTAACTGTTTTGGTCACACAGGCAAGGTTGTACATGTATTTCGGATCAGTTGCGTTAAAAGAAGGAATGGGTCAATCTAGGTGTGACAACTGACCATCCTCTGTAAAACCAGCACAGTAAAATTCTGTTCATTATGATGGTCAAATAGCTATGCCAAGCCTCACAGTTTGCAATTTATATGGAGAAAGGAAAAGGAATGGTAAAAAAAATTGGGATAAAGAGCTTATAAAATATAGTTGGGTAAGATGTATATTTGAACTTAAAAAACAAACACCCAGATGACAATGTAAAACAGAAACATCCATTTTGAGAAAACATTTTCCCACTGAACATTTCCCCATTTATTTCATCTAACTTTTAGCTATTGAAATTAAAGGAGAAAAGCCCAAAACATACTTCCATTTTTTCAAGGAAAAAAGGGGAGGGGCAAAATCTATTTTAGAAGTCACTGCTTGGTATAAAATATTTAACACTAACAGTTGTTATTCCACGTAACACCTAAGAAGACTTTAATTGAGCAAGGTGAGAGAATAAAACAGTACTTTTTTTCTATTTTCACACTCTTTACTTTGGGTTTTTGAGAGCATTTTATATCTACTTTGCTTCTCCAGACCTTCTGTAATAAGCATTTCCTCCAGCTGCCATAACAGGGGAAAAGTATTACTATAAAGGGGGAGTAAATGTAACCTTGTTACATGAAGCCAACAAGACCACAGTTTTCAGTATTTATCCCCACAGCCATCCCAGTGGTAATCACAGCAGCTACTCTAGAGTAAGCAGCTTGAACATTATAGTGCTAGGCCACGACCTCCCATTTTAGGATTATCCCTGGAGGAGTTCAGCTGACTTGATTAGTGCTCAGATGGGAACACCTGGAAGAATGCCAGTGGAAGCTTAACAAGCTAAACATGTCAGTGCGACTTGCAGGTACGGGAACAATCAGCGGTCCGGTTACCTCTATGCAAAGAAAAAGATGGTTAAAACAGACTATTTTGAATGTTGTGGGTTTTCTAAACATTACAGAGACCATGAGCAACAATGTACTGATGCAAAACTAACAGGACAGGGGGACCAAACTGCTGAAAGGTGTCAGGAGATGACCCTTGAAAGCTATTTGTTCTTGTTCTAAGGACATGCTTGGGGGAAGGGGAAGGGAAAGAACTGGCATTCTGATGTCAGAGGGCCCATCCATGAAGAGGAGACTTTGTTTTCTGAAGAGGAAATATTTTCATGGTATTTTTTAGACAACAGTCTTCAGACATCTCTCTAAGCATGAAAACAGCCATTAAGATTATTGTTTTATTGAACAATGTTTTTTTTTTTAAAAAAATGCCCATCTCAAGCAGGGGCGTGTTGGGGGTGGGTGGGTGAGGCCTCTGGTTCAAGATTCTGGGTGAGGTGTCTTTCTGGGATTGTGAGTAACTTTGAGAGGTTACCAATTATCTCAGGCCAAGGGTAGCCAATTAATGACCTTTAAGGTTGAGAGGTTCATGTGCTTTCTTATCTGCTAGAGCAGTATTTCCCAACCTTTGGTTTTTGGACTTCAATTCCCAGAAGCTTAAATCAATCCTCAAAGGAATTCCTTAAAGGATCAGCCAATGTACTAACTTAGGCTTCTAGGAATTGAAGTCCCCTTGTGGGGTATGTGCCCCACATTGGAAACCACTGTGATAGAGCCTCTTTTTATCAATGCATGGTTCAAGACCACTCATTGAATCTTTGGGCATAAATTAATGAACCATAATAGGAACTGGTTTGAAGGTGGATCAAAACATGCATGAGGCAGGGTTAATACTCCTTTTCATTTGTATGTGTTCACCCATGTAGCCTGGGGTACACAGCAAGAGCCTCCTCAAAGATTGTAGTGTTTTTGAACCACAATCGGACATATCCTGGGCAATGACATCTTTGTTGTGCCAGCTAATCTTTCTCACACTAGTTCAGGCAAAAGTAACTATGGAATGAATTCAAAAAAGGTGGCTTCATTCTGGTAGTTTCACATCTGACCTAGACATGGAAGAAGAAGAACCCATGTAGCCTTGCTACAGTTTTGTAGGATGTAACTTTGTGGTTCTGTGAAAGGTTCTACAAAAATGGCCAATTCTATCTAATTTCCATTGATTGTCTCAGCACACAAATCAAAATATGAATGACAGTGGCTACTTTTTAAATGTTTTAGGAGCTGTAGTCTGAAGCACAGTATATCTATTTTTGCCCACACCTGCAGTTGAAATTATCTCTATTATGTGCCTAAACCAAGGTATTGCCAAGAGAAGTATTAGTCACAAGCTTTTGTGATTAACAATTTCTAATGAATTAGATGTGTTCAGTCTGTGCCCAGCTTCCTTCTGGGAGCAGAAGACCTTTCAGTATTATTTGTGTCTGTGATGAAAGAGGTTTCATTTATCATACTGGCCTTGTAATTACCATAGAACAAATAGCTGAAGGATAACCAATGTTCATACAGGAGCTGTGGAACAAGAAGAACTGAACAAAGACCCCAAATCACTAAGCATTGGAATGATAAGGACCCTTTCAGTTTCATTCTATTTCTTCTTGAGATAGGCTACCCACAGTGTCATTTCCATTTATTAATGGAAATTAAATTACACTATGGGAAAATTCTATCCAGAGTGTAACTCTAGCAACATCCTGTGCAATTAAGAGATCAGGGCAGTCTAAAAGCTTATGAAGTATATTCATGGAGGGACAGGAAATCAGACGTAAGTCAGGATAGAGACAATACTGCAATATTGATCTACAGTTAGCCTTTTGAATCTATGTAAGTTAATAGTGCAAATATTAGATTTATGCCAGGGAGACCCAAGTTCAAGTACTTTTTGCTTGGAATCTCTTTGGGTGGTCTTGGATCAGATGCTCTCTTTTGGACTAACTCACATTAAATTAATGTTGTGAAAGTAAAGTAAGACATTTTCATGAATGCATCCCTACGTTTTTTGGAGAAATTGTGGGATACAAATGTGTGTGATAATTATTAGTTGAATATTGTCTTAGGTAGGATGAAATCCCATTTTCCAAAGCTCACAAACAAAGCAGCATGTGTAAAAGCCACTGGATTACAGCATTGTGCAAACAAAGAGGAATTTCAAGTTGTTTGTGGATCGGTTTAGGGATCAATTAGGGATTCCACTTTCATACATTTACAAAAGGCACAATCAGTTATGCAACTGTCTGTCAGTGGAATAACTCCTTGAAAGAACATATTTGCAATATGAACCATCTGGGGTGACTTAAAAATGTGATTGGTTTGCATGAATTAGAGTTCCATGAGCATAACCACAAAATAGGATCCTGACCCATATTATTATTTATGTTTCATGGTAACAATTTATTTTTTTGTTGTCACTATTTATTGGCCCAAATCCTGTTGCTTATTGCTATGGCCCTACTCTAATTGTATTTTATGTTCACATAGTAAGTCACAGTTGAAATAGGCCCATTTGAATCAATATGGGGATACGGTGGCTCAGTGGTTAAGAAGCTTGCCTTGTTAGCTGGAAAGCTGGCAAACTGGCAGTTCGAGACCCGGGTACTGCATGACGGTTTGAGCGCCCATCTCTGTCCAAGTTCCTGCCAACCAAGCAGTTTGAAAGCAAGAAATTACAAGTAGATAAACAGGGACCACTTTGGTGGGAAAAGATCTTGTGGACATGAAAGGAGCCTCATATGGGTGTCCCCTAAGTGTAGATTCTCCAGCAAAAATTATTTCAATCCGGAATAATTTCTAACATGAAATTATTTTAATCAATTAAACTTATGGAGAAATTGATTCATTAAATCCTCATTGATTCAACAGGCCTACTCTATTCTACTCGTGGGGTACACAGATATAGCCTCCTTGAAGATTGTGGTATTTTTGAACCACAATTGGGCGTATTTTGGTAATGGTAACCTTATGTTGCTGGCTAATTTTTCTCACACTAGGTCACATCTAGACACGGAAGAAGAAGACTCTAGTGCCGTTTGCTACCTATGCAACAGGATTTTGGCCATTGTATTTCTCTGTTGGCAGTGAGAACAGATTACAGAATTCCATTTCGTGTTGATACTGATTAAAATGAAAGTGTGGATGAGACCCAGTTAGTAAACATTTCATTTTGAATCGCTTGGTAAATTCCCTTTAAATGCTTTGGGTGTAACAATAGATGATATTTCTGGCCCACTCACATTACATGGGCTTAAAAAAAAAGCTTACACAAACTCTTCCCCTGTCCTTTTCTGTCCAGAAACTAGCTTTCTTCTATTTAAATATGAACATTAACTTTAAAGACCACAGACAAAAGATAAGAAGAGGCTAAATGTATTGGCTAAATTTATTTCCTAAACAGATTTAAAAACAACAACCCATCATTGAATAGTAATAAGATAAAAAATTAATGTAATTATCAATAGTGTGCTTTTAATGAACACCAAGCGGGAAGGAAGGATTCAAAGCTAAGAATAATATTGGAGTGTTCACACAGAGGACAGACATTATCTACACATTTCCTACATGAGGTTTAGAAGCTAATAACCACAAGGAGACATTTGCTTGAAAGTGGAACATAAGACACAAAATAAAACATTTTGCTTCAATTAAACCATCATTAACTCCCCCCAAGTTAATATACAACTTCTGCTGTGTAGTTTTCTTGTAAGTGTTTAGTTGATTCAACTTGTAAGTGTTTTGTTGTTTCAACCTGAAGATCAGATTTTAAAACCTTAATATACTTGGGTTCCCAAACCAGTTAATTCATAATTGCCTGCAATATTTTATCAGTAGTTTAGAAGGTTAGATGCCACAAATACAGGGCTAGAAAATGGTTTGCTTTCTAATTGGCCTTTGTTATTTTGAAATGTCATTAGTATGCATTATATCTAATGTATGAATTGCTAGTTTACTCTACCGTAAACCATTATTATAGGATGGGTTACAGACGGTGAAAATCCCTAGAAGACAAAAAGCTCAATCCATATGAAACAAGAGGCTTAATATACTGTACATAAAAATAATGAATGGTGTTTGAAATGTATTACTAGAAGTTGTATTTAATAGTGTAATCCTTGGGACTAAGAATGGTTCATTTTTGTTCGGTGAGAATTATGGGGATAGGCAGACTATTTTAATACAGCCAAAAAAGTGTGTAATGGCATGCTTTCTTATATTGAGTTAATGTATTGTCCCACATTCACACTGGTATCATCAGTAGTAAAGGTAGACATGGGGCCATAGTTTGCTGGTTAAACACATAGGCTTAGCTCCAAATGTAACTGTACATAACTCCCAGTTGTTTCTGAAATGGGCATAGGTGAACCGGCTTTGAAGATATTGAAAGAACTGGTCTGGATGCCAGAGAAAATGGCAGCCTGTGTTATACCAGATGCAAACCAATTCAGTCTGCTGCATTCAAAGAGAGAGGCTGGAAAGCTGGTACTGAGGAACCAAGAACCTGACCCTTTAAAGACAAATTCTTACATTCAAGTCTAAAATATGCTTCAGTTCCCTTATGTCGTTCATCAAAATCATGAGCTGACAACAAGTACAAAAACAACAGTTGACCGAATGTTCCAAACAGCAGAAGCCCTAACTTTTACTGTAAGGGACAGATTTGGGCAGCAAGCCTTAACACATGTACTAGGAAGAAGGGATAGAAGGAAGGAAAGGAGGAGGGTTAGACATCAGGTTAGCACAGCAGCCCTATAAAACTGTATTACTGAAGAAGCAATGAGGAGCCTCCTTGCACATTATTATTATTATTATTATTATTATTATTATTATTATTATTATTATTATTATTATTATTATTATTATTATTATTATTATTATTATTATTATTATTATTATTATTATTATTATTATTATTATTATGTTTATTTCTATACCACCTTTCTTCCCCAACGGGCAACTCAAGGCGGTTCACAACAGTAAAATAAACAAAACAAAATACAGCGGTAAGTATCAAAACAAGCAGCAATAATAGTACAATCATCAGCAAAATACAAAATAAATAAATACAAGATAATAATGAAATACAAAACAATACAGTATAAAAATTGACAGTACAATATACAATAAATATAAAAATGCAATAATACAAAAACCGATACAATCTACATTATACAATAAATAAGAATCAATCAACATAATCAATTCCTTACGGTCCTGATGGAGCAATGCTCGATGTCCTTGGTGGGCTGAAGGAAGGAACTCCATGTCTCGGCACTGCCGAGGCCGCAACAGTTCTTGTACTGTGGGAAGCTGGAGCAGGTGCTCCCAATCTCACCAGCCGACAAAGCCGAGAAGGAACTGCTGTTGCTGCTGCTGCTGCTGCTACCACTACTACTTATTTCATTTAGCAGCTTACATAAGAACATAAGAACAGCCTTGCTGGAACAGGCCACAGCCCATCCAGTCCAGCATTCTGTCTCACACAGTGGCTCACCATTTCCTTCAGGGTATTCCCAAGGAGATGCCTTCACCTGCTTAGGATTCCCTGGAAATGGCATCGAGAGATATCCTGCCTATCTCTCCAACCCCCGAGGTTGTCCTTAAGTATCCATATTTATAGCCATTGATACCCTTGTCCTCCATGAACTTGTCTAATCCTTTCTTAAAGCTGTCAAGACTGATAGCTGTCACCACTTCTTCTGGCAGGGAGTTCCATAGACCAGTAATCCTCTGGGTGAAAAAGTACTTTCTCTTATTTGTTTGAGAACTAGTAAACAAAAGTTTCATCGAGTGTCCCCTGGTTCTAGTGTTGTGCAATAGGGAAAACAGTTTTTCCTTATCTACTTTGTCCACACCGTGCATGATTTTATAAACTTCAATCAGGTCACCTTGTTTAACAGTGAAAAGGCCCAACCGTTGTAGCCTCAGATGGTAAGGAAGGTGTTCCAGTCCCCTAATCATTCTGGTTGCCCTCCTCTGCACTTTCTCCAACTCAATAATATCCTTCTGGAGATATGGCGACCAGAACTGTACACAGTATTCCAGATGGGGCCTCACCATAGATTTATAAAGAGGTAAAATGACACTTGCTGACTTATTTTCTATACCCTTCCTAATGATTCCTAACATTGAGTTTGCTTTTTTCACTGCTGAGGCACACTGGGTTGACACCTTCATTGAGTTGTCCACCAGGACACCAAAGTCCCTTTCCTGGTTTGTCGCAGAGAGTTCAGACCCCATCAGTTTATAAATGTAATTGGGTTTTTTTGCCCCAACATGCATCACTCTGCACTTACTAATGTTGAAGCTCATTTGCCACTGTTTTGCCCACTCCCCCAGTGTCAAGAGATCCCTCTGGAGGTTCTCACAATCTCTCACACTTTTCACTACCCTGTATAATTTAGTGTCGTCAGCAAATTTGGCTACCTTGCTTTTTACTCCTACCTCTAGATCATTTATGAAGAGGTTGAAAAGCAGAGGTCCCAGTACTGAACCTTAGGGGACCCCACTCTTGACTTCCCTCCACTTGGAGAAGTGTCCATTTAGTGCTCCCCTCTGTTTCCTGTCCCTTAGCCAGTTGCTGATCCAGGACAAGACCTGTCCCTTTATTCCATGACTGGTAAGTTTATTCAAGTGCCTTTGGTGTGGGACCTTGTCAAAAGCCTTCTGAAAGTCCAGATAATCAATGTCAACTGGATCCCCCTTATCCACATGCTTGTTGACACTCTCAAAAAATTCCAACAGATTAGTGAGCCATGATTTGCCCTTGTAAAAGCCATGTTGGCTCTCCTTTAGCAGCGCCTTCTCTTCTATGTGCCTATTAATTCTATCTTTTAGGATGGTTTCCATCACTTTACCTGGGACACATGTCAAACTGACAGGTCGGTAATTTCCTGGATCACCCCGGATCCTTTTTTGAAAATTTGTGTTACATTCGCTACCTTCCAGTCATCAGGTAAAAAGCCTGATTTGAGGGAAATATTATATATTTTGGCTAGGAAATCAGCAATTTCATCTTTAAGTTCCCTGAGAACTCGTGGATGGATGCCATCTGGTCCTGGTGATTTGATAGTGTTTAGCTTAACAAGACATGCAAGGACCTCCTCCCTGGTTATTTCTAACTTGCTTAATTCTTTGGTTTCCCTCCCTACGAAGATAGGCTCTGTTTTGGGCATGTGGTCTCTGTCTTCTTCAGTGAATACTGAAGCAAAGAATTCATTGAGTCTCTCTGCAATCTCTGTTTCCTCTTTAATAACCCCTTGCCTTCCATTGTCATCTAATGGTCCAATGGCCTTCCTAGTTGGGTTCTTACCTCTAATGTACTTAAAGAAGTCTTTGTTATTTCTCTGAGTATTTTTAGCTAAACTTTAGTGTCTTGCACGGAAGACAAAGAAGGAGCCACAGTGGGGGGCTAAAACACAGGTTTATTTCATGGTGGTCAAGATGAACATGTGGTAATGGCGGAGGTACAGCTCATTATATACTGCAGTAAATACATTTGAATATCGTTGCACGGTAGCTCATTGGCTGCTACCGGCGTGACGTCATTCTGAGTCACGCCCATCTTCTCCAGGTGATCCTCGCGCGGGAAAGGTTCCCGCGGCTGCCGGTGATTTGGGGAATGTGAACCATGTGAGCTGAACGCTCGCAGCTGCCCTCTATGGGCAGCTTACTCACGTTCCTTAAACAGCTGGGTTACATTGTAATCATTGTCAGGTTACATTCATACATTCTTAAAGTAATACTGTTACATACACAACACTCCTCCCCCCTAGGATGGGACGAAGTCCCTCAACCATTGTGGCTTCCCGCACGTGCGCTTGGGGCGTGCGGCTGCGTGGTTTAGCACAGGGGAACTAGGGGCTCCGAGTTCCACAGAGTCTCGTCCTGCAATGGAAAGGGGGGACTCATTAGTCGTTCGGCGGGGACTCTGCGACAACCTTGCATTGGGAGAAGGGAATGGAACATACAGCTGAGAGGTAAAACCCGGCCTGTTGCCCGTGGCGCCCGGGGACCCCCCAGCACGAACCTCGGAACCGACGAGGAGACCCTTGTTTCCTCCCCCCGGTCCCTTGCGCCTGCAACCGGCGTCCTTGCCCCACTCCCTGCTGCCTGACCCGGAGTTCTAGGGGATGGAGAGCGTGAACTTCCCCCAGTTGCCTGGCTCGGGGGGCTTGGTGATATGGTATACTCTAAAACAAAAGGGCTGGGGGGACTGGAGGTACCAGGGGTTGAACTGAAACCCCTCTTCTCGCTCGGACGGGTGGGGGACCACTCCGCGACACCCCCCTGGTATGGTAACGTAAAATCAAACTCATTCCACTCTTTCAAAATATCCTCCTCCTCGGCTGAGAATCCAGGGTACAAACACAATGTACCGTTTGTGTATGCCCAAAAATGATGAAGATAATAATAAACGAATCTTCTTATAAGGTCTTTGTATTCTTAATGTTATTTTTATTTTGCAAACTCTTGTATATTAACTTGTAATGTCATCAAACAGAAACCAAACTCAGATACTTCTCTGCACAAAAAGTCTTCAAGTTCCTTTTGTAATCTTGACAATAGTAACCAAATTCAAATATGTTTTCTTCAACTTCTTCACTATGTCCTTTATAACAATATGAAACAATGATTCATTCCTCTATTGCACTTTCTATCTCTCATCCAAAACAGCTCATAAACTCGTATTCAGTTGGGAAGTCAAACTCCCATATATATTGGCCCCAAACTCCCGACGTCTATCCGGTTAATTAGACATTTCATTCAATAAATTTCATCAGGGGAGTTTTTGCAATATCTGAAAGGTTACAAAATACATGTCTGTTACAATATTATATGTTCAAACCAGCTGCAAGCCCCCATGCTCATTATCCAGTCCAAGCTTACCCAAACTTACCACTCTTGTGTTTCGCGTCCTCTCTGTCTCTTCTGTAATTTCTCTATGGTTGCTAAGGACGTTGCATACCATTAGAGTCCTGTCTCTTAAATACAACTTGCTGCCTGCTCCTGACTGAATCTGCAAGCTCACATTACCACCTGTGTACTGGCTGTTTTACTTACAAGGAGCACCATGGTTCTAATTCCTGTGTACTTACAAAAAGCAGGTTAAATCAGTTTCATAGTTAAAACCCTTAGGATGCATGGTTCCTAGTCTATGAATATGAATATGGTATGCCTCCTTTCCTATCTCTTAAATACAACTTGCTGCCTGCTCCTGACTGAATCTGCAAGCTCACATTGCCACCTGTGTACTACTGTTTCACTTACAAGGAGCACCATGGTTCTGATTCCTAGTATCATAGTTTAAACCCTAAGGATGCATGGTTCCTAGTCTATGAATATGAATATAGTTTGACTACTTTCCTATCTCTTAGATACAACTTGCTGCCTGCTCCTGACTGAATCTGCAAGCTCACATTGCCACCTGGAACCCACGTTGGTCCCGAAACCGCATAGTTTCTGCAGTACACCAGGTCCCCTACCGAAAAACTTTTGGAACTCTCTACCACTATATTCCTCCCTTCATCCTCCACCCTGGTCGGATCCAACCGATCAAAAAGAGTTACCGGCCGCCTCCTCATGAGGAGCTCCGCCGGCGAAAGTCCAGAAGCTAGGGGAGTTGCCCTATAACAGATGAGGAACTGACACAGTTGGAGGTTCAACTCACTGGGACCCATGCGCCGCAGTGCGTCCTTCGTAGTGCGCACTTGGCGCTCTACCTGACCGTTTGTGGCGGGGTGAAATAGGGCAGCGGTAATGTGGCGGATGGCATTCCTCTCGATAAATGCCTTGAATTCCGCAGAAGTGAAGGTACTAGCGTTATCGCTAACGAGGATGTCCGGCAGGCCGAAACAACTAAACACCCTGCACAAGTGTTTAATGGTTGCGGCAGATGAGGTGCTAGTCATGGGGATCACTTCCAGCCATTTGGAATACGAGTCGACTATCAGCAGAAACATGGACCCGTGGAAGGGGCCAGCGAAGTCAACATGTGTCCGGGACCATGGCCCCCGGGCCGTGTCCCATTCCCTATGGGGTAGCCTGGACTCCTCGGGCCGAGAGCTCTGGCAGCTCTCACACGTGCCCACTAAATGCTCTATTTCAGTGTCTATCTGGGGCCACCAGAAGTAGCTCCTTGCCAGCGCCTTGGAGCGCACTATTCCCGGGCGGCTGGTACGCAGTAGCCTCAGCACCTTCGCCCACAACTTTTCGGGGATAACCACCCGCTGGCCCCAGAGCAAGCAGCCCCTTTCAAGGGAAAGCTCTACTCTACGCCTAAAAAATGCCTTGAATTGCTCCTCGGGGGGAGTTGCGGGCCACCCTTTCCTTACCCAGGAACTGACTTGGGCCAGGATCTTGTCGGCCGCCATGGCTTTGGCGAGGTCTGCTGGCACTATGGGGGGTGAGTCGAGGGACTTGATCAGCAGGACTTGATGGTCCTGCTCTACCTCGCATGCGGGATCTCCTAAACTAGGGAGAGGAGACCGGGACAGTGCGTCCACATGAGAGATCTCCTTCCCTGGGCGATAGACTAGCTCATACTGATAGGCATTAAGGAAAATCGCCCAGCGTAGCATTCGGGGGGATAGGATTTGTGGGGTGGGCTTGCCCGTGGTAAAGATTCCCAGGAGGGGCTTGTGATCCGTCACAACCGTGAACTCGCGGCCGTATAGGAAATCGTGGAACTTTTTTGTTCCCGCGATGATGGCTAGGGCCTCCCTATCTGTTTGCGCGTAGTTGCGCTCTGCCTTTGAAAGGGACCTGGAGTAGTACGCAACCGGGGCTTCCCGCCCGCTCTCTAACACGTGGCACAGCACCGCCCCCACCCCCACTGGGGATGCATCACAGACTAAAACCACTGGCCTCCTCGGATCAAAATGGGTCAGTACCGCATCCGAGGACAGAAGCGTTTTGAGCTCCTTGAACACTTTCTCTTGCCTGTCTCCCCACCGCCAAACCGCCTCTTTCTTTAGTAGCGCGTGCAGTGGCTCCGCAACAGATGCCTTCCTTGGTAAAAAGGAGTGGTAAAAGTTGAGGAGCCCCAGGAATGACTGCAGCTCTGGTTTCGCGGTGGGGCGAGGGGCGTTTTGTACAGCCGCAACCTTGGACTCGGAAGGCTTGATGCCCTCCGGGGTTACCTTGAACCCGAGAAACTCAACCTCCCTCGCAAAAAATACACATTTGTCCCTTCTTAGTCGAAGTCCCGCTTTCTCGAATACTGAAAGGAGCTGTCTAGTCTCCTCGCTAGCTCTGATTCGCTCCCCGCTGTTATCAAGACGTCGTCAAAATATGGGAGCATGCCTGGAAGCCCCTTTAAAAGGCGTTCTACAAGGGACTGAAAGATCCCGGGGGCCGAATTCACGCCGAACTGCAGGCGCGTTACTTTAAATGCCCCCTTGTGCATAACGATGGTTTGCGCGGCAGCAACAGCTGGGGTTACTGTGAGCTGCTGATACGCTTGCGCCAGGTCTAGCTTGGCGAAACACCTCTCCCATGCAACGTGGCCAGTAAATGGCTAACCACCGGCACCGGATATGCATTTGGCCGAATGGCCTTGTTAATTGTACATTTGTAGTCACCGCAAATCCTGACCTCCCTGTTTGATTTTAGGGCCGTAACAATTGGAGTCTCCCACTCCGCTGAATCAACTGGAACCAAAATCCCCTGCCCCACCAATTTGTCCAGCTCCGCCTCAATCTTGTCCTTGAGGGCGAAAGGCACTCTTCTTGGCTTGAAGCGTATGGGTCGGATTTCTGGGTCCAATTCAAAAGAAACTGGGGGCCCCTTGTATGTCCCGAGCCCCTTCTTGAAAACGTCCGGGTGCGCATCGTACACGTCCCGCATTGGGTCAGTCTTTATGGTGTTAATGCCGAACAGTTCAATTCCCAGGGGGGCAAACCACTGGGTTCCCAAAAGGCAACATCTTCCCCCTTGAGAACCACTAAGGGCAGTTTCTCTGTGTAATTTTTGAACTTCACTGTGAAGTTCCCCACCCCCAACACTGGGATCCCGTAGCCCTGCACGTCCCGCAAGTGTGACTTCATGGCCCGCACCTTGGGCCGCGCATTTGGGGGAATGCGCATGAACTCCTTTTGGGACAGGATGGAGTAGGACGAACCCGAGTCTATTTCCATCCTCACTGGAACCCCTTGTAACAGTACCTCTACGTAGAAACGCCGGTGCTCCAGGCCCACGCGGTTCACGCCTTCCGCGCCGTCGTTGGCTGAGACCTTTCCGATGCCGGCCGCCTTCCGCTGATGTGCTCAAGGGTGTTTCGATGCGCCCTTGTCCTCGGTTCGCCCACACCTGCAGACTCTGGCGATGTGGCCCTTCCGACCGCAGTTGTGGCACTCGGCCTTCCGGAATGGGCATCTCGTCCGGTCGTGAGATGCCCCACAGCTGTCGCAATGGCGGCCTTGTCGCTCGCTGGTCTGGTGCTTCTCCCCATGTTTCTTTACCTTTTGGACGTCGTCGTCCTCGCTGGAGCAGGAGTCCGCCGTCGTGGATGACTCCTCGGAGGTCGCTGGCGTGCCTGCGGGCGACCGGGGTGCCCGCCAGGCCGTATTCGCAGACGTCCGCCGGGCCGCTTGCACGGGTGACTTGGCCCTCTCGGTTGCGGCCCCTCGGGACTTGAACACTCTGACCCCGCTCCTGGCCGCCTCGGCTGCTTGGGCTTCCCGCAGTACCTCGTTGAACATGAGGCGATGGTCGCGGGTCATCAACTTCCTCTGGACCTCTTCGTCCCTCAGGCCACACAGCATGCGGTCTTGGAGGGCCGTTTCCAGGTCCTCCCACTGGCAGTTGACCGCCGCGAGCCTGAGGGCTGCCGCGTAGGCGGACACGGACTCCCCCGGGCGCTGGTCCCGCCTGTGGAATGCGACCCTGGACGGGAAAATCGAGACTGGAGGCTGGAAGTGTTCGCCCAGTAGCGCCAGGATGCGGTCAATGGGCACCACGTCTACCTTCTGGGGAGCCACCAGGTTCATCAGGATACGCAGCGTGGCCGGCCCCACCTGGGCAAGGAAGTGCGAGCGCATCTTTGCGTCGTTGTCGATGCCTGCAGCATCCATCGCGTGCCGAAACTGGCACTCGTACAGCTCCCATTGTTCTGGGTCGCTGATATCAAATTGATGAGTCTTGACCTTGGGATGCGCCATATCCCACCTTCGTCGCCAATTTAGTGTCTTGCACGGAAGACAAATAAGGAGCCGCAGTGGGGGGCTAAAACACAGGTTTATTTCATGGTGGTCAAGATGAACATGTGGTAATGGCGGAGGTACAGCTCATTATATACTGCAGTAAGTACATTTGAATATCGTTGCACGGTAGCTCATTGGCTGCTACCGGCGTGACGTCATTCTGAGTCACGCCCATCTTCTCCAGGTGATCCTCGCACGGGAAAGGTTCCCGCGGCTGCCGGTGATTTGGGGAATGTGAACCATGTGAGCTGAACGCTCGCAGCTTCCCTCTATGGGCAGCTTACTCGCGTTCCTTAAACAGCTGGGTTACATTGTAATCATTGTCAGGTTACATTCATACATTCTTAAAGTAATACTGTTACATACACAACATATACGCTCCTCAAAGTCTTGCTTTCCTTTCCTGATTGTTGCCTTGCATTTCTTCTGCCAGAATTTATCTTTCTGCCTGCTGTCCTCATTTGGACAAGCCTTCCATCTTCTAAATGAGCTTTTCTTGCTCTTGATCACTTTCCGAACAGCTCCTGTAAGCCACATCGGAGTCCTCTTGGACCTGGCAGTGCCTTTTTTCCTTTTGGGTATGCATTCCAATTGGGCCTCTATTATTGTTTTTGTAAACAGCCTCCATGCCTCTTGGAGTGTTTGGACTCTCTTAATTTTCCCTTTCAGCTTCTTTTTTACTAGTTTCCTCATCTTTGGGAAATTTCCTTTTTGAAAATTTAAGGTCTCTGTGTTAGATTTTATCAGTGACTTGCAGTCTATGATCACGTTAAACATAATTGAGTTGTGGCTTAAAAATGTACTACATGGATGACACCCAAACTGAAAGTTATTCTCTCCCCTCTCCCCATTTAGCAACATTTTCCTGTGTACTTCTTTGAACATAATGTATCCCAAAGTACATATATTAGAGAAATGTGCACACCAGACTGTAAATATTGATGGGGAATGTACAAAATAGTCTCCTATTAGACAGGACACTTTAAAAAAACTGTATGGCCAGCATAAATGAGCCACCCTGAGTCGGCGTTTGCTGAGTAGGGTGGCATATAAATCAAATCAAATAAACATACAATAAGTAATATATTAGGATAAGTGTCTGGAAAAGTCCTTCAGATATTCATGCCAACTTTGAAAGGAATGAATTTAGGAAGAATGGAAAAATGAGAATCTGAAGGGGGAAAAAGGATGTCACTGTTGATCTCTGATGGACTTCTGTCTTGGCATCAAGGAGACTTTTGTTGCTGCACTTCTCATTACAATGGACCATTGAGTTCTGCTAGATCTCTGTCCTAGTGTTAAATTTATACTATGTGATATAGTTAATCACTGCTTTGCAAGTGCCTTCAAAATGTTCTGGGAAAAGTGGGGAGGGGATTACAGAAAATTATTGCCACGAGAAAAGTGGCCTCGGGTTGCCATGGGAACTGTCCTTGCAGAATTAGTATCAGAAAGAAGTTAACCACCCACCGAGTTGCATCAATGAGTCTTGATAGTTAAGGTTTCAAATTAATGAAGGTTTAGAGAAAGATTTTCCTACTGTTTGGAGCTCAGCACTGATATCCTAAACAAATATATCCATTGCCTTTTAATTTTGGTTCAATTACACATCTGATCACTTCCTCATTCCATAAAGCTTATTTCAGGTTTATTGCAAAAATTATCTCTTTGGACTTCTAATGACCATGACAAACGGTTTGGTGCCATTTCATTCCCGGCATAAACTTTGTTCCTTCTACATTTTTTGCCTTAGAAACAATTTGAGGTTTGAAACATGCAAGGGACTTCCAGTAAGTTCCTGAATGAACATTTGAAATGCCATTCTCTTTCTCATCTGCACAATGTTATATGAGTATATGCTTACAAAAATATTAAGACTTCCTCCAGTTTCTTTAAAATTGTATATAATGTCAATGAACAATATCTCCTTTCTTTTCTTCCTTCCTCTTTGTGTGGCTGTATTTCTAATCAAAACCAATGTAGTCCAGATGGTTGCATCTGGAGAAAACGAGGATATGAGATGACTTTCAGAAGAGAAAAACTGAACTACTAAACAAATAATAATACTTGTGCAGGTGTTAATCATGCCACAAATGAAATATGAAGCACTTGACATTGCAGGACCTTTTTATTCCTTATCATTCCATGGGTAGCCTTTATGTTTGATCAAGAAGGGGTGTTTTTATGATACCAATATGAACCAAGGTTATTTATGTACATTTACTAAAATGATTGTAGCAAAGATTTGAAGAAACCAATGTAGGAGATCTGTAACCTGAACTTCAAAGTAAGCAGGAAGCCTCCGCAAAAGAAAAACAGGGTAATCTCTTGGGCTTGATCTAACTTCCATGGAAGGAATCTTACAATGCCCCAATTTATTTTAAAATGGCCTCAGTGAAGGTTGGCATTAGAAGCAATCATTTCCAACCATATTAGAAATCTCTAATTTTTGCATCGCTTCCATGATAGAAAATCAAGACATTTTCACAGGGGTTACCTTTGGTAAGTCATGCACAGATGTTAACCCTACAAATAATTTTAGCATGTTTTTAACCTCTAAACTTGTATAGTGAGTAGGGGATATGCATTCTGTCAATGAACTTTAATAACTTTCAACTGAACATGATACAAATTAGGATTGTCAAGAGGTTGAAAAATTAAGGGATCCTGACTTCTGGCGCTCTTCGGGAAAATACAAGCCTTTTGTTTGGAAGCCAATGTCTGGAACTCACTGGCTGAAAGAAAGTGGAAGAGACTATCCACCAGTATTTGGGAGAGTGATGTAACATCCTGATCAGGGTGAGAATGGCCTTCAGTGTTGGCTGGCCTGGCTCCTGCTACCTCATTAATTGGGAGATGAAACTGCTCTCATCTTTGGGAAGGTTCATGGAGCTTGATTGGAAGATCTTCTGCAAGAGTCCAGAAGCTGAGGATCACTGTATAAAAGCAGGGTCAGAAGTTACTTCAGATTAGCTTAGTTACTTATCTCTTAAGAGATGCTATGCTCATCTGTGGTCATGCTTTGTAGATTGTGCTTCCCATATGCTCTAGCTATGCTAGAAGGTAAGTACTGAACTAGAAAAGTTTAGGTAGCTTTCTCTTATGTTCTGTAAATATTCCTTCCTCAGATTTTTACTGACGATTTATTTAAAACTGTTTTCTATTTATTTGCTTCTTTTTACCATCTTTAATGAAATGTAAAAAAACAAACAAACCCTTATTCATTCAGTTGTTTGGAATTTGGGGCATAGAAAGCTTGTGGCACTTAAAACCAGTCCTTGCCTTTATTGCCTACTGGGAGCCTGTAGGTTTGTGGGTAGTTTCACAATTCTCCTTGGCAGGGCTGGTGTAAGAGTCAGAAGTGCTTAACTCTTGTGAATTTTTGCAAAATATATGGCAAAGAGATCTAGCTGTATATCCACACTAATATTGATTGGAAAATGGTTATTTGCATACATTCTGTGTCATTCACATTTTTGTGCCCACCTGTTAAGTCTCCCACTTAAATTAACTTTTCATTATTGCTGTGACTTCAGCATATCTGAAAGTTTTTCAGTGGGGGGAGAGAGCATTTTGTAATATGGGGGCAAGAGAAGATTTCCAAGCAAGTTCCAAACGAAATTTAATGGATAAATGCAAGGTTTAGATCTGATTGCTGAAGTTCTGCTTGAAGAATGCAGGCTAAAGAGGAAGATTAAAGATGTTTTGAGTAAAATTCAGCTGTGTTTTTACCTTTTTACTATCTTTTCCAACACATGAACACAAGGATTAACAATGGTTTGGCAGAAAAAATAGGTGGTGGGGTGGTGGAACAATTTCAACTGAATCATTTTATAGTATTCAAAATGAGCCAACACAGAGACTGTTATCTTTATAGTTTCAGAACAGTATTCTATTGATAAGAAAAGAAATGTCTTGAAATAGACTGTCTTATCATTTCTTTAAAAACCTCTAAAATGTTCAGGCTTTACAAATGTTCCTTACTATGGTGGCTATATTAGGTAATCCAAACTCATATCACTCCACCTCAGCCTCATCCTTTTACCAGGTACCATTATAGTGGTGCAAATTGTGTTTTTCGGCAAAGCTGAGTTCAGAAGAACCAGCAGTCTGCCTTAAGACACAGCTGGGGATGTAAACATGGGTTTTCAGGGAGAGTCCATATGAATCCAAAATAGACTGTATATTTGTGAGTCAGCAACTGTAGAAGATTTGACCCACTATACTAGGGGTGACCAAACCTTTTGATCCATGGGCAGGTCACATGGTTAAGCAGGCTGGTCACGTAGTTCCTCCCACTGTAAAATGTGTCAGCGGCTGTTGTAAACAGATTTTTGATAGCTGTGGGTGCAAATATGGCAGTGTTTTGTGCATGCATGGGCCCTTCCACTTACGAGTAGCGTTGAGGGCATCATGGGCCAGTTAATTTGGCACAGTGGGCCAGATATGGCCCATGTGCTGTAGCTTGGCCACCCCTGCATTATATTCTCCACTATCAGTTGTAGAGAATGTTACTTAGAGCACATCCAAACTGCCCCTTACGGTCTAAACTTTCTCATTTACTGGTTGCTTAAGGATGTGGGAGGGGCTAGTTGCCTTTGCCACTGCTGAAATCTATTCCCCTCCAGCAGCAAAAGCTGAGGGTTTCCCTAGCTGAACAGGAGGGGAAGAAATAATGAATCAGTTCCCCTGGCCCTCCAGAGAGGAGTAGAAGAATTGTTTAATTGCAACATCTGATATACTGATGGAATTTGTTAGCCCTGACTTGCATACCAGATGTTGACAGAAGGGGCATGTATATTTTTGTACTACAAAAAAAGTAGAACCTACTGATGGGGGTTCCAAAATAAGTGATCGTGCAATCTGGACACATGGAGCCTCGATTGATCCCTTAGAGCTCAAAGGACCATGCAGCCAGGGTGGAGAAGCCACTGCAGCAACGGGCACCAGGACCCCTCCAGTGCCAGCACCCCTGGGCCGGGACATGAAAAGGCCACTATGGTTGCTGGAATTTGCCGCCACCCTGAGGCCAGGGCAGAGGGGCTGCTGTAGTATTGTATTGTTGTATATTATTATATGCTGTTCTTATAGGTTGAATATTATATAATTATTGTGTATATTGTATTATTGTGTGTGCCACCCTGTCGGGTTTTCTGATTGGGTGGCATACAAGTGGGAGATTAAAATTAAATTAAATTAAATTAAGTCCCCATCCTGACATGCTCTTAGTTCCCTTGTTAAAGACAATGAAGCATTGAGAAGCAAGGGTAGAACTGGGCTTTCTGTTATGACAGACAAAACAACAAATGACAAAAAAGGAGTTGCTTTATTTGCAGTAAAGCATAGATACAGGGACAAATTTGTACTCTCCATCCCTTCAAATTAACATGGAGACTCAAAAACCTGCACGATTATAGCTCACATACAATTATAAATGCCTCATTATTGTCATGCAATAAATCTATTAATGCCATCTGCTAATAGTAGATTTTACCAGGCTTTTAGTAACTTTTTTGTTTTACACGCAAAAGCTTATTTATTAGAGGTACGCTTATTTAACATGTACACACATTTAACAGGAATTATTTTTATGTGTCTATGTTAACTGTTATCGTACTATTTTTATGTTAGTTTCATTGACTTCTTGTGTTTTTATTTAGCTATGGTTTATGGATTGGTGCAGTAAATAACTATATACAGACAAAATACCTGTGTCAACAGCTGTATTCCTTCCCTGGCTCCACAGTCTTCTTTAGCAATGGTAGTTTTGTGAAATGCTAAGAATCTTTTGTTAAAGACCTCAAACAATAGTCACAAAACTGCATTTTTCCATTTTCGAATTCAAGGTAATGTCACTAGTTTCAGCATGTTGTCTAGAATTGCTAAATGATAGGTTACATGCCCCTTATTTAATCAGGGTGGGTGGGAGAGAAGGAACCCCAAAATTCCATTGTTATTCCTGGTATTTCTTGGGTTTGGTTGGAGTATCAACCGAAGATCACCAATCAACAGCAGCCATGTTAGGAGAAAGTGGTAGCCTTGGGAAAGACATGGTGGGGATGCCACATGTTTTGCATACAGGAAGCTGCAGGAACACACTCCAGCATCATCAGGTGTGTCAAGGAAATGATCCTTCCTGAAATCAGGGAGAACTAATACCAATTAGATTTGACAACACCAGGCTAGATGAACCAATGGCTTGACTTTGTATACAGGAACATAGTGTGTTTTAATGGGTGGTCATTGACTTTTGGGTGTTGTCCTCCTCAACTAAAGACTTTGTTGGCATTTTCCTGATTGTTTTCCTAGCTGTTACCCTTCATTTTCAAAGAATGGTTTTTAATGAAAAAAATTCATTGTTTTGTTATTTGAGCAAGTTGTTTTACTTCATCGCTCTCTCTTTTGTAAAACGTTTTAAGATACTTCAAGTGAAAAGTGGTACAAAGCATTCTGAAATAAGTAGAAAGATGGAAGAGAGCCAACACAACTCACTGGGACGTGTGGCTTTTCATTGGTTACAGAACTGTTGTTGTTAGGGAGCAGAAAGCTGAAGGAATAGAGTGGCTGGAATCCTTTCCAAGAAACATTCCACCCGGTGAGTACTTACAAAACTGGAAATGGTTCTTGTGGAAACAACTGAATCTTCCCGGAATGTTTCAGATAAAGCCCACTTACTATTTCAAAGCCATCACAGGGCCTCTAGTCTTTGTGACACTGCTGAGAATCATTTCATACATTTGGATAATGGAACATCTAACATAAGATGATTTGATCACCTGTCCTATTGTATATCCTCATGGGGCTTTTTTTTTGGTCTTCTCTCTTTAAATTTACAGACACACAGTGAGTTAATGGTTTCTTGTGATGTTCAGGCAATGAAAAGAATATTAATAATGAGCAGATTGTGTAGGTAGGATAGATGTGCGTGAAGCTGAAGGAAAGGAAAACCTGACATCACTTCTAAAATTCAGCAGATTAAAGTATCAATTGCATAGGTCTCTTGGCACTTGAGTTGTCAAAAAACAAAAACAAAAAACAGAAAGAGATTTTGAGGTGCAAAGAATGCGTTTCATCCCAAGGAAAAGAGGTCCTCTACCAGACAACTGTGAATAGATTTAAAACATTTTGAATAACACCCTTTTCTTGGTAGAACCTCACAATGTGGCAATGACTTCTTTGAGAACAATCGTCTATCCTGCTTTTCATTGAATTATGACAAATACAACAGAGTATTAAGTGGCAAGAAGAAAATTGGCATGTTAAAATCCAACCAAAATTTGTTAATTAGAAGATATCTCTGTACAATATGGAAATAAATAATGATAAAAATAAGTAACCATAATATAGTCACAAATTTTGTAAATTTTTTGTTTGGCCTTCCAATATTAGATATAGGTTTAAACCAATTAATAATTAGGATATATAAAATTGCTAAGGGTATATAAAATTGCTACCTGCTGAAACTAGCACATAAATCTGAGCACAATTATACCTTTTGCCTTCCTCTAATGCAGATTTATCATCAAAAATATGTGCAAAAGGGTATATGTTTAGGGAAGTGTTGCGCAGGAAAGAATGCCTTAGGAGAAAATGCTAGTAAAAATAGAAATCACATAAAAACACATATGCAATTTAGTAAAAGCTTTGAAAAAATGTAAACTGGTGCAGAAATGGAGTGGCTGAAATGGCGGTTAAGCAAATATGAATGCTAGAGAAAATGAAACAGACACATGCATCTTTACAGGTTTACCTTTGGAGTCTCTGATGAGAGACAGTGCTGTTGCTTCATTCTCTTTGGAATGTTTCTGGACTGTCATCAAAGGAAGCCCCATGTGGCACAAATTATAGCAGCTCAGGTCTCATATAATGGAATCATGAATTAACATCATTAGGGCTACTTGTGACAGGGAAGCTCATTCTTCTCAGGAAGTGATTCTGGTCACAGCCATATTTGGATACACTACACACAAGTATAGTGATAGTTTCCAGAATATATCATGACCAACCTAGCATCATAGAGGGCCCCAGATCACAATGTTAGCCAGTCATGTTTGATTCAATCATGCCATGACCTTGAGTACATTTTGTTTATACTAAAAGTCTAGTCATCACCAGATAAAGAATAGGCATGAGACTTCAACATCTAGGTTGAATGGAGCAAGGAAACGGAGAAATCATATCAGAAAAAAAACCCCAATGATTCTCCCCTCCAAATTGCAAAAACATTGTGGCACATTAAGGAATAATGGATATATTTTAATATGAGCTTTCATGGATCAAGTTCACTTCCTTAAACATAAGAATGATACTATAGGACCCCAGCAGGGCCATAGCCTGGATTCTAGATGTATGTGGGTGAAAAATTTTCAGGATGGGCAACAAAGTCTCTTTTCAATGCATTCCTATGGGAAACCGCGCTTTGCCAGGGTGGGCAAACTGATAACTCAGGGTGGGCAATGCTCACCCTGGGCCCCCTCTGGTTCCGGCCCTGGACCCCAGGTGGGGTCATGAAGGAATATAGAAAGATAAACTGACAATGGCCAATTAGGATAGTAGTAACAGGTTGCAAGGATTATGAGTCAATGTGGCATTTCACAATAATGACTGAATACCCCAACTGATGTTCAGTTCTTTTTATTTGAAGCTTTGTTCTGTAAAACATGGCAAATGGTTTGTTAGTGGGGAAACCACATAATAATGATATTTTTTGGAATAGTAGCCGTGTTAGTCTGTATTTCAAGCATATCAGAGAATAAACAAAACAAAAATGCTGTAGCACTTTGAAGACTGTTATATTTTAATGTTAGCTTTCATTAAAACTCTGAAAACTCTTAGTCTTCAAAGTGGTACAGCATTTTTGTTTTGTTTATTCTCTGATATAATAATGATAATGACATTCAAACCCTGTAAAAAAAATCTCTGGGTAGATAGAAATGCTCTGAAACAGATTTTTGTATGTTGTCATTCCTGAAGTCTGATTTTACTCAATTAATTCTTTTGTACAGAGATTGGCCCATTTTCTGGAACTTCCTTTTAAAACAGAAACCAAATTATTGAAGAGTGGTCTTGTGAAAGCCCTTCTCTCTCTTCATTGCAGTACCAATACCATATGATAAACAGCATCAAATTCCGCATAGAGAGAATCAATAGGGAACAATTAACAGAATTAACATAGTCAATAGGGTACAATTACTGCCATTGATTTCTAGGCACAGTTTGTTGACCAAGGCCACACGTGCCTTCAGAGGGCCATGACAACACCAAAAGTCGGACTGACAAAGGCCCCAAATCAAACAAACAACTCTTGGAAGTATTTCAGATGTATGTGAAGCTGCAGAACAGTGGCTCATCTTACAAAATTTGCTTTCAGAGAAAAGGTTAAGAAGAAAAAACTCTGAAAACTTGTGTAGGCTTCAGTTTTTGATCAGGGCAGATGTGCTTTGTAGCTTCAACACTTTCCCCAAACAGCCAAAGCTGCAGCTTCTTTTGGCTGCTTTCTGCTAGCCAAGAGACAGATGGGTTGGCTAAGCACAAGCTTCCACCTCTTTTCTTGAGTGCAGCCTTCTAAAATTCATTCAAATATGGGGAATATCCAGTACCTCAAGGTGGCTTTAGGACTATGCAAACTCCCCAAATTGGACAAAGCTCAACTACTTTGATGCCCATTCATGGGCAAAGCACTGGCTGCAACTCATATCTGAGAATGTATTTTTTTCCTGAAGCAGGAAAAATTCAATTGGCATGAATTTGTTTAAGGTGGATCCCAGCTTGTCATGAAGTGACCCACACACTGTGATCACAGAGGCATCTCCTGCAGCACATATGAAATGAGACATGCAGGATTTAACACCAGGACTGCAATGGACTGTCGAAGCCTTGACGATATTATCAAGGTACGCCTTCACAGCCAGTCCATCTGGCATGACCTATTCCTCCTTCATGATCATTGGGAATCAGAGTTCCTCTGCTCATTTTGCCTTTGGGCCCAACCTGATGGATTCTAATGACATTTTCTCCACTGAGGGAACCATCACCCCACCCAAAGGGGCTCATCTGCCAATAGCCGTTGGTCCCTTTAGGGAGTCAGTTTATTTACTGCCACACAGCACTCAGCGTTGAGTTGCTGGCTGTACGGTCTACACCATTACCATAGTGGGATATCCAGCCAGACAGTAATGGCCAAATATATTACATCTTTATGTAATAAGGGCTGAATTTTGTTCTCAACCTTGGCAGATGGATGTAATACAAATATAGCTGATAAATAAGTAACACCAGCCAGGATTCTCTTGCAGAGTACCACATGTAGACCAAAAATGACATCACCAGCAATAGCAGATTGTTGACAATTGAAAAATATGTTCATCTTCAGTATCTGCGCAACTTATCACAATGACTGTTGCAATGAGACCAAAGTTTTTTAAAATGAATTATTTATTTAACAGCAGTCTGCCATTTCCAGTGACATCATTTCTGCTATACAGTTGGACTTCTGCAAGAGGTTACTGCTTACCATGTTAAAACATAAGTAACAACTTCACCTGCTGAACTCACCAGAATAAATATACACCATTCACATTGTCATTCAAAGGCTGGAAGGTCTCATTCTTCCTTCCTTCCTTTCTTTTACTAATCACACAAGGACCTGTTATTTGTGTGGCTGTGATTTTGTGATGTTTGTGGAGCAGGATAGTCACTAACCCCTTGTGCAAACAAAAGTTGGGTTGCTTTAAATTTGCTGATAACTGGCATGTGCAATTGCATACTGGAAGTTGTATAAAGTACAACACACCCTGTGGTACTTTAACATCCTGCAATTCCAAACAGGTTTCTGGCTTAATGAGTGTATTATGGGAGGGAACTTTTGGCCCTCTAGACATAAAGGGCTTTGATTCCCTGAACCCCTTATGATTGTCCATTCTTAGAAGGTCTATCTCTCAAAAGCTAAATGTTCTTCATGGACTAGATTAAGTATTATCTCAAGTTATACTCTCACACCTTCAACTATCCCCAGTGTCATGCATACATATACTCCAGTACTGTATATATTTCTCAGTTGAGTATTTCAGCCCAATGTCTCCACTTCGCTGCCAATTTATTTACATTGGGAGAAATCCAAGGGATGAAAATGAATATGCTGTCCAGATTCAAGTTAAGTATCCTACTGAGCTGTATTAACCATGAAGGAATAGTAAAAGAATCTTCAAAAACCTGAAACTGCTACACAGTTCGTCATTTGTTATCCCAACTTACTCCTAGGTCATGCACACATAAATATAAAATGGAAGTTGTAGCAGTGAAAGCTATAAATATCCATTTTATTCCTTGATGTCAGGTGTGTGTGTGTCTGTCTGTCTTTCTGTGTGTCTATGTAGGTGTCAGCATATACCTACACCTGACATTCAGGATAATATTCTGTGTGAGAAATTACTCTGGGTTGAAAGGATTTTTGCTGGAGAAACTCAGCTCAGGGGATGACTGAATGAGGCTCCTTTCATGTCCCCAAGATCCATCGTGTATCACTCGGGTTTCAAAACCCGACATTCCAGTCTCTAAGCTCAGTGTCTTAAACACTAAAGGAAAGCAACCATCCAACCAGAGCAGACCGGAGGGGCTCTCTAATTGTTCCATCAGCCAGAGGGGCTTGCATTTCTGGCACAAGGAGGAGGGCCTTCTCCGTGTCCACCCCGGCCCTCTGGAACCTCCTGCTGACAGAATTACGTCTCCGGACTGAATTTCTGCCTTTCAGAAAAGAACTTAAAACCTGGCTGGTGGGCTAGGTGTGGGGTGCAGGTGAAAGGGTAACCTCCATTGGGTGGCTGATATAGAAAAGAATGCCTTCCCCCATGGTCCCTTCGGTCCCTGCACCCTTTTTTAGGGGGTGGGTAGTTTTAAGTAATTGTAACCTGTTTTTATCTGGAATTGTTAACTGCCCTGAGCCGGCCTCAGTCGAGTGGGCGGTATATAAATCTAACAATTAAATTAAATTAAATCACACTTATATACTGCACCATAGCGCTTCATGCACTCTCTGGGTGGTTCACGAGGTAATTAGCATTTTATTTATTTATTTATTTATTTATTTAGTCATATTTATTTTGCCCCCAACATGCTGGGTACTCATTTTACTGACCTTGGAAGGATGTACTGCTGAGTCAACCTTGAGCCCTGGCCAGGATCAAACTCACAAACATTTGGTTGCAGTACAGTGTAGGAATCGGGGCCGCAGAGGGCCGGAGGTCCCGGAGGAGACTGATCAAAGAACGATACGAGGCAGCATGGAGGAGGATAAGATCAGTGGTTTATTGAGGAAAAGGCATAACCATTTATAGATCAGAAGGCAAGGTAGAAAAAACCGTCACCCAACAGTCAATCACATCACCTATTTACTCAGGTTGATTGGGAATCTCTCGGGGGGAAGTTAATTAGTGCGGACAAACACTGGCTGGGACAACACCATTGTTTTGGGCTTAGACTAAGGCAATCATGACTCCTGTTTGCTTCTGGGATGAGACTGAGACTCGGAGATGAGGGATTACTCTAATAAGTAACGTATTTGCTCTCTCAGCAGGTTCGTTGGTCAGGTCAGGAAATTGGGTGAATCAAACCCTATCATTTATCCACCCCCCTTAATTTGGGTGCTTGCAGAGCCCAAGGGCCAGGGAGCCTTTCTCCCGAAAGTGGCCTCTGCCGGGCCGTTCCGTGCCCACGGGGGCACGGGGAAACCACAGTACAGCAGTTTAACCACTATGCCACCAGGGCTCTCAAAGCCACTGCAGTGCTGCAAATAATAAATTTTGTGTCTGAAATTGCTCTGGGTTGAAAGGATTTTTTGCTGGAGAAACTTCACTCAGGGGACACCCAAATGAGTCTCCTTTCATGTCCCCAAGGTCCATTGTGCAGCACATGGGTATCGAAACCCAGCCTTCCAGTCTCCAAGTTCAGCATCTTAGCCACTAAGCCACTGCAGTGCTGTGAGTCTGATACAGTGAACTCTAGGCCATGAAGCAAATGCCACTAATCTCCTTGTGGTTACTATGAAATGATGGCTACATCTTCCATTTTCAGAGTTTTAGGTTTCAAGGAGGACTGCAGTTTTCATAGATTCCTTCAATAGTGCACAGCTTTCTGTTTAACATTTCAGCAACCAGATCTTAAGTGAGTACCCAAGAAAGCAGCAACCAGAAAGTCTCCTCTCTTCGACTAGACTAGAATCTGGACATCATATTGGGCTTATCTTGGATTTCTGCCAAAGTAAATAAATTGGCAGGGAGTGGGGGTAGGGGAAGGAGTACATGGCTAGGAAAACTCATCCAAGAGACATGTTCAGCTTTGGAATATTATTTGATGCCTAGCTAGCTGAAAGAGACCCATGGTTAGCTCATCCATAGGCATTGATGAGACGTCTAGAAGGAAGGGACGTGGCATGCCACAGAAATGAGGCAGGCAGTATTACTTCCATAGTAGACCATATGCTAAGAAAAGAGGTCGTAGCATTGTGGAACGCAATATATCAGACCAGCTTATATCTCCAAATGAAGTATAAAGGGTTACACAGTCTTAGAAACAATCAGATATGGCAAAGAATGACCCCCCCCCTTTCTAGAGCCTAATTGTCACAAGCTGGGCTTTAGAGAATTTACATGTACTGCCTGGTATAAACTATTTGGATTTTCTTTTTCTTCCATGATGAAAAAGCCCTAGTGTTTGTTTGTTAGGTTTCTTTTGATCAGGAGGAGGAACTAAGGGGAGGTGGGGGAAGTGGGTTTAAGGTGTATCTTCAGAGTAAGCAGTAGTTTTCTCAGATCTCCTGCCCAGAATATACTTGAAATAAACAGTAGCTGAATACCAGCAACCCCCAGAACATAAGGAGCTGCAATTTTGGCTTGAGCAAGCATAAATGTAATACATCAGATATTCTCAACTTGCGGCCCATGAGCTGGATGTGGCCCATGGCACCATTTCATGTGCCCCCCCGCCTCCACCACACCAGGAAGTGCCATGTGGTGGAGGAAGGGCAAAACGGCCATTGGCCCCCGAAGCTGTCTTAGGGAGCATGACTTGGCCCCTGGCTTTAAAAGGTTGAAAACTTCTGCAATACATCCTCTTTGGAAGCTTACATCCTTTTTATCTGGTTGGTAGCTGCATAGACTATTGTTTCTTTTTAGTGGAAAAAATATTTCAATAGATAAATGAATATTTAAAATGTGGTTCTCACATAAGAGTTCATATATGCGCTGCATTCATGTATCTCTCCCCTTCCCTTTATGCTTTTATACCTAGTTGGCCAGGTATAAGTAGGCTTCTCTTCTTTTTGGCTATTTAAAGTTCATAACAAAGTATGTGTCTATTTTTGGTATTACTAGGAGAGGTTGTTCAAGGCCACTGTATCACCAAATAAAATAGAGATGAAAAAAGCACTCAGACTGAAATATTTAAATCAGGATGTTTGTGTGTGGGTTTACCACAACATTAGAATTAAGATTATATTTTGCACAGGTGTTCTGATTTGGCACGTCATTAAGAGCAAGTGTTGTAGTTAAGTATTGCATTTATTGTAGAGTAGCTTACAATAAAATATTGACATACTAATGTTGCTTTGTATATTTGTTTATTATTATTATTATGTTTGCACACTGCTTTTCCAATACAAAGTAATGCTTACAATCTATTTAAAACAATGGCTGAAATCCTATTTAGGAAAGTATGACATAAAGTAATATCCACACATGTTTGTTGAGTCTTAGACCAAGGCGACAGGAATTGCACATGTTAATTGCATAGTCAGTTATGCAATTCACATTGTGAGCATTGCACAATTTGTTGGGGAAAATACTTCATAGATTTTGCCTTGGTGCTATTGTAGCTATGGTACACATAATGATAAATTATGCCTGTGTAGCTATGCAACAGGGTTTTACCAAGCATTCCAAACTTAACCTTAAAATCATTAAAAGCAAATAAAATGAACCATACTGTGGAAATCATTAAAATCTATTAAGTGCACACTTAAAAATGGCATAGTAGCTTAAATTTTACAATAGATTAAATTTTACAGTAGATTAAATTTTATACCCTTCCTAAAAACAGGGAAAGCAGGAACTGATTGCAACTCAGTTGAAGGCAATAAATTCCATAGTCTGGGATTCATCAAATGTAAAATGTGGGGCAAATGGCCAATGTAGCAACCATACAACAATGGCAAAGGTCCTCCTAGTGCAGGGGTACCCAACCTTTTTGTGGACTATGCCCACCGGATAGCTGAGCAGGCCAATCATGTGGTTCCTCCCACCGTAAACACTGCCATAAAACATGTCCATGGCTGTCGCAGACGTGTCTGCTTCCACTTCAGGTATCGGTGAAGGTGGTGGTGGTCCACATCAAATGGTGCTGTGGGCCACGTCTGTCCCATGGGCAATAGGTTGGCCACCTCTGTCCTAGTGCATGCACATGGAGTCCTGATAGTTGTGAGCTGTCAATGGAAGATTGCAGAACAACGCAGTCTACAGTAGCAGAATGTTGGGCTAACATGACAGTCTTGCTCTCTGAGCAGCTGATATGTTTTTCTAATGCTCCTACTTCTTAACCCCACCACACCTCATATTTTAACAGTTCAAAGAATGAGTCTGAGCTTGATCTTTTTTTAAAAGGGCATCTCTATTTATGGTTAATATGCTGACATTATTCCTCCTTAAATATGTTTTCTGTACACAGTGTAAAGGTGCACAACACTCCATTGTGAAACTGCTGCTATATAAAATGGGTATCAGCCTGTTTCCCATCAATCCATCATTGCTTTGTCAAAATATTCTGGTGTTGTTCAGTTTATGCCAAGTATGTGTAAAACAAGAACACTATGAAATAAAAAAAACTATGTGTGAAAAAATGCAGTACAATATTTGCTTACAGTTTAACCATATATACATTCATGTGGAGGTAACATACCTCAGAGTACAACTTGTTGGAATGTAAACAATGAGCTAGATTCGGTGCCTTCATGTTCTGCTTTTGGTGTCTCAGAAGTATTTGCTCAGTCACAGTGGGATAAATTGTGCCGGACTACGCCTTGATTTGATCCAGTGGGTCAATTTCTTATGCTTTCACATTAACAAATGTGAGCACATTAGATTCCATGTACGTAAATGTTGGCTAAAGCTATCACTGGGTGTGAAACGGTCTCGCAGAACTGGGAAGAAATTTGGAACTTATACTCCTACTGCATATCCAGTTCAGACACATTGCATTCCTTCATATCTGAGTGAATTAGTAAAGGTAAAGGCTTCCTTTGCTGCCCCAGGCCCTGCCCTTCCCTGGCTGGTGAGACGGCCCACTGCTGAGGCTGAGGATGCTTGCTGTCCCACCCCCAGATTTCCACCTGACCAGGGGTTGAAAAAGCCATGCCAGCTTGTATGGCACAAGACAGCCCGCCACTGAGGCTGAGGACACCTGCCACTTGTTTGTGAACTTTTTGTGTGGTTTGTGACTTTATTATTTTTGATCAGAAAAGCTTACTGTTTCTTTTCACTGTTTTGCAATATTATATTGTTGTTAGGTTATTTTTACTGTATTTTTGGTATGCTATTGTATTTTATTGTATGCCTCTGTATTTTGCTGTACTGTAGTATCTGACGTTGTGGTTCTGTGAGCTGCCCTGAGTCACATTTGTTGAGTAGGGCGGCATACATAGCTGTCAAGTGTCCCATGTTGGCTGGAAAACTCATGTATTTTACCCTCTTTCCCGCCGTCCTCCCGTATTTATTAGACTGCAATGCCCTAATGCCATCACTGGAGGGCTGCACAGGATAAGCGTAGCTGTCAAGTTTCCCATTTTGGCTGGGAAATTTCCCTTATTTTCAAATCCAAAACTTGACAGGTATGGCGGCATACAAATCGAATAAATGAAATGAAATGCCCGGGACCCGTTGCCTCTCCCTGAGCCCATGTCATCAGGGATGGGAGGCAGGTGTGATGGGCACCTCCCCCCATCCATCTGGAGCCCCACCTACTCGAGGGACTAGAAGAGGAAGAGACGCCGACACCGTCGCTGCTGCTACCCGGGACCCATTGCCTCTCCCTGAGCCCATGTCATTGACTCAGGGATGGGAGGCAGGTGTGACTGGCGCCTCCCCTGCTCCTCTGGAGCCCCACCTACTCAAGGGGCTAGAAGAGGAAGAGATGCTGACACCGTCACTGCTGCTGCCCGAGACCTGTTGCCTCTCCCTGAGCCCATGTCATTGGCTCAGGGATGGGAGGCAGGTGTGACTGGTGCCTCCCCCGCCCCTCTGGAGCCCCACCTGCTTGAGGGGCTAGAAGAGGAAGCGACGCCAACCCTGTCGTGGCTGCTGCCCGGGACCCATTACCTCTCCCTGAGCCCATGTCAGTGGCTCAGGGATGGGAGGCAGGTGTGACTGGCGCCTCCCCTGCCCCTCTGGAGCCCCACCTGCTCGAGGGGCTAGAAGATTGTTTTTGGGACTATATCTTATTGAAATTTTGCTTTATTGTGTTTTCATGTATTATTGTATATTATATTTGTATTTACTGTTTGTCGATAAACTATTTTGTTGAGAGACTTTTTTGCTGATGTCTTTTGATATTATGTTCTGAGGTAACATTGTTTTGCAGATATATTGCTGATACATTTTGATATGTACTGTTTATATTGTACTAGATACTCATTTTTTGTACTACTATATTGCCTTTTGTACTAGTACTGACATGTTGTAAGCCGCCCTGAGTCGGCCTGTTGCCGAGTAGGGCGGGGTATAAATCAAATAAACATAAACAGTATCATCCAACTGTAGGGGATGCTGATCATCTCCATTTTCAAACAAAGAGCTAGTGTTCTTCTGCATCTGCAGACATTTCCGTGGTTATGTGGCAGGCATGACTAGATGGTGGAGTGCATGGAATGCTGTTACCTTTTCTGCCTATTGATCTACTTACAATTTCTTGCTTTCTAACAACTAGGTTGGCTGGAACAGATAATGTGGGAGCTCACTACATCACACAGTACTCAGGTCTCAAATGGCTGACCTTCCGAACGTCTGGTTGTCAAGCTCAGCACCCTAACCACAAAGCCCCCATGGCCCTTCTGAGTGAATTACTAGTTTATAAATAATATTTCACCATGGGGGCTCTATGGTTAACTAGATGGAAGAATAACTGCTGTCCGAAGCCTGGAATGTTGCTCTAGCCTTTGGAGTAGTTCTTAGTGGGATTTGGGAACTGAATCACTTGGACTCCACTTCCGTGGAGTATTCCATAGAATATATTTTGCATTGCTGGATTCAGTGCTTTGAAATTAATTCTTCCTTCCATTAATGGGAAAAAAGCATGTATGCAGCAATTCATAATTTTTGTGTGTGTAAGTGAACTGTTTTAGATGCTGCCTCAGGACCAATATATGTATGTGAACAACATAAGCCTTTCAGTCTAATTTTACTGCCTGGCTCAATTTGTCCCTTGACAGCCTGGAAAATCCAGTCAAAAACACTGGACCAGGTTTCACAGTGTGTTAGTTAGTGGACAATTGTAGTCAGACAATTCTAGGGCATCTAAGAATGCCAGAAGATGGAGTTCTTTAAGGCTTGTACTGTACTTTTGAGATTCTCTAGTGGACAGAAAGAGATTTTTGCCTACATTTGCCTGGATGGACATTTTTGGTGTCTTCTCTTTCTCATTTTTGGGGCGGGTAGGTGATCCCAAGGACCATAGTTAAGACACTGAGCTTGATGACCAGAAGGTTGACAGGTCAGCAGTTCGAGACCCGAGCTCCTGTCGTCTGCTCCAGCTCCTGCCAAACTAGCATTTTGAAAGAAATTGCAAGTAGATTTATTTATTTATTTATTAGTCACATTTGTATTCCCGCCCACTCAGCATGCGACTCTGGGCGGCATAGAACAATTACATCATGAACTACATAAATCCCACTTGAGAACTATAATTTAATTTAATTTTCGCACTTGTATGCCGCCCAATCGGGGAACCCGACTCAGGGCAGCTCACATAATAATTAAACAACATACACAGTAAATACACAGTAATACAATATATAAAATTCAATCTACAAAAACAGCATATAATAATATGCAACAACACAACTTTAGTGTTCCAGAAATAATGAGCAGCAGCCAGCAATATGGGCCAAACATATAACTTTATTACAGAGTTAAGAACAGAATTTTAACTGCACCACAACGACTTATATACAGATGTGGAAATATACATTTTGGCGGGCTTTAACAAGATTGGTTGAAGGAGAGTGGGGTGATTGAGGACCTGATCTCAATCGCACTTCTCGGAGAAAAATGGCGCGAACCCCAATCTCACGTTACTTAGAAACTGAGGCGAACATAAAATGGTGGACAATTTCATTGAATACACAACAACAACAACAAACTTAAAACCAGTGGAAAAAACAATTAAAAATACAATAAAAATTAGCCTGGCAACTAAAAAGAGCGAGGGAGCGATATTACTATATCAGCCAGCAGGTGGGGGTCACCGCATCCCCAGTTCCCCACACCTGCTTTGCCAACCATGTTTTTAGTCCTTTCCTGAAGTGCAGCAACTCCGTCTGGATTCGTAGCTGAATTAGCAAGAGGTTCCATAGGACCGGAGAAGACACAGAGAAGGCCCTCTTTCTGGTGGCACAATAAGAGACATACCTGTCAACCTTCCCGGATTGGCCGGGATTTCACGGTTTTTGGTGCCGATTTGCACCATTTCCTGGCCCGCGCTGCCAAAACCCCAGAATTTGGCAGCGGGGGAAAGGAGGTACTGCACAGCCCTTCTGTGCAGGTCACCTTCTACACATGCATAGAAGGGTTTTACGCTTGTGTAGAACCCTTCTACACATGCGTAGAAGGCTACGCCACTTGCGTAGAACCCTTCTACGCGTGCGTAGAAGGCTACGCCACTTGCGTAGAAGGCTACGCATGCGTAGAAGGGGGCTACGCAAGTGTGAAACCCTTCTACACATGCGTAGAAGGCGACCTGTGCAGAACTGTTCTCAAGTAAATCAAATACAGTATACAAAAATTACAAATGGTACAGTGTTACAATACAGCAAATTAAACAATAAATATTAGAAATACAAGATCCATAAAACACAGTATAACAGCAATAGCAACAATGTGATCAATATAATCAAAGGATATAATTTCAAAAATACCAAAAAATACAGAAATGCAATAAAGACATAAGCAGCAATAGTAATACAATAATTAATCAAAAAATACAGTTAAAACGATCAATACAAAATACATACATAGGCCAGAGGGCACGAAAGAAAAATCCTCAATTCCAACTGCACAGCAGTTGCAAGTAGCCCAAGAACCCCAGAACAGTGTAAGAGTTCCAGGGTAGGCGGGAATCCCTCCTCGCACCGGCGTCGTTGGCATCCTTTTCACCCCTCCGACCAGGCGTGGTCCAGAGGGGGCGGCGGGCGCAGGTGACCCCAATCCCCCGGAGCGGTGTTGGAGCTCCGGGGCGGGCGGGAATCCCTCCTCGCACCGGCATCGTCGGCGCCCTTTTCACCCCTCTGACCAAGCGTGGTCCGGAGGGGGCGGCGGGCGCAGGTGACCACAATACCCCAGAGCGGTGTTGGAGCTCTGGGGCGGGCGGGAATCCCTTCTGCGCAGGTCCCGGATTGGCCGGAGCCGCAGTTGACAGGTATGATAAGAGAGCCTATCCAGTTTGCTCTGGTGGGACAGACAGATATTCTCAGGGTGATGCGGTCTCTTAAGTATCCTGGCCCACTACCATACAGGGCTTTAAAGGTCATCACCATCACCTTGAATTGCACCAAGAGGCACACCAGTAATCAGTGCAGCTCCCAAAGCAGTGGCGAGGCATGAGCGTAATGTCTGCACCCCATCACCACCTGGGCAGCCCCATTCTGCAGCCTCAAATGGTCATCAAGGGCAGCCCCATGTAGAGCAGCTGCAGACCACTTTATTGGGAAAGGTAACAGCATTCCATGCACTCCAGCCCCTACTCACGCCTGCCACATGACTATGGAAACATATGAAGATGCAGACAGTGTTATTTCTTTGGCTGTAAACGGAGATGAGTCAGAGTCCCCCAGGGTCAGACATAACTGGCTTTCAGGCAAGGGAGTCCTTTACCTTTGCTAGGTGATGCCCAATAGCCCTCCCCAGTGAAAAGTGCAACTACTGGAGGTTTCAAGGACATGAAACAGGCCAATTTCCCCCCAATATTAATTGGGGTGGGAGACTGGAAGGCTGCAAATATGGCCTCTCTATGTGTGTTTATGTTTGTGTGTGTATGCATACAGCCCATGGGCCATATTATGCCAATTCCTGGTCTACAGTGAGGAGCAGTAGCTCCCTAGAATATCCTGCAACCCTTCCTATATATGTCTAGAATTAAATTTGGGAATGTCTGCATTTTAAGTACCTGCAGTACCATTAAGTCAAAGCCATTCCCATTAAGTACAGATGCCACGATGCTTCTCCACGATGCTTCTACATTCAAAACCATGTGCTAATGCAAGATGGGAAGGCAGTTTCTCTCTCTCCTTTTCCTTTCAATTTTTAATTTGGAAACTGGCCTTTTTCCAGAAACACTATGTGGTTAACTGCAAATTCAAAGGGAGGAACTTGCTTGGGAAGACATTCAGAAATGTTTTCATCAGATACGCAGTGTAATTTTTGGAATGGCCTTTTAGTCAAGGCTGATTCGCTTTAATCCTAGTAAGGTATTTACAACTTCTTACTATGAACTCTAATTTATCTTTCTGTTAGTTAAATATATAACCTTTTTTCCCTTTCTAACTAAGCACTCAGCTTGTTGAAGGCTATAGAATTGCTATGAACATAAGGGATCAATTTTCTGATCATTTTCCTACATTAGTCCAACTCTAGAACAACAGCACTTTTCTCTGTTATGTGAAATTGCCACACCAGTCATGTCATCTTGTTTCTCATAACCTTGGAATTTGGTTCTGATGACTTAGTTCTATTAGCTCATTCTCATAAACACTGGAATATTTCCCAAGACTATTTGGTGAAGGACAATAGTTAACAATTATATTCCCCCCTTCTTTTGAGCAGGATAATTATTCTTACTCTTTGAGTACAGAATTATTTCTTATTGACACAGGCAATGGGGGCAATAAAAGTTTGCATTCTGGAAAGAATATAGTCCAAACAATACTTCACATAATATCTGCAGTCTTCACACCAACCCATCAGCTCTGCTGCTGTTTTCTCTTCCTTTTAAGTTGCTATAAAGGTAGAAAACATTGCTGGGCTCAGAGTCCAGTTTAAATTCTCTGGAATCATACTGGGAGTGCCCTCACAGACCAGTAAAAATGTCACCAAAACACAGAAAAATAAAAATGGAAGTGGCCAGAAGTTCATCTTCTCATTTGAGAAGTGAGTACAGTAAAACCCCGACTTACAAATGCCTCAAGTTACTTAAAATTTGACTTACATAATGATTTTGTGCTAAAACCATGTCACAATTTACACGATTTCCTATGGGTTTGCTTCGAGTTACATAAAGATTCTTTTTCCTATGGGTTTGCTTCTATTTACATAAAAAATCATTTTCCTATGGGTTTGCTTCAAGTTACATACAAAAATAAATTTTCCTATGGATTTGCTTCGAGCTACATAAAAATCGATTTAAGCAAAAGCCTATGGAACTGTTATGTATGTTAACTGTGTTTTCTGACAGGAGCAGAATGTATCTTTTCTCATGTATCTATTCTTATGCAAATAAGTGGATCGAAAATGTGCACACTCTGTTAGCCAATGGGCTTGTTGTATTATTGTTACTGTTACTGTTACTGTTTATAGTATATATAAGTCCGAGTTTTGCCCCATCCAAACTGTGTTCAAACCCCACTATTAAAGAGCTGAATTTCACGACTTCACTCATCTGCTTCTTCATTCCCTGAACACGAAACTGGCGACGAGGATGGGATGGCGTCCCCACACGGCAGCAACATCAGCCCATTTGACCCAGCGTGTCCAGATTCTGCCTCGCAATGGCCTCGCAGAAGATCACCGACGAAGACCAGAAGTGCTCCTGTTTCCTTGCTCAGTGTGGTTCTGAGACGCTTGAGCTGGCAACCCACCTTGTTCTCCCAAGGGACGTGGATGTGGTGCTGCTCACTGAAATCATGTCCGCACTGAGGAAACACCTGCAGCCAGAGATCTCGATCTTTCTGGCCAGGGTGGCCTTCCACAGAAGGGAGCAGTGACCTGGGGAGTCCATTGCAGACTACACCGCCACTCTGCGCATTGCTACCGTCCCGTGCAAGTGGGACAACATTGAAGAAGCACTCTGGGACCGTCTGTTGGCCGGCATGAGGGACGAAGATGCTCAATGTTGCCTCATGATCAGGAAGATGCTAACTTTCAAGGCTGTCCTAGAAGAGGCGATAGCATCTGAGGCTGCACGGTCCGGCATCAAGCTTTTCCAGCATTGCCACTCCACCACCAGTGCCACCGACTCAGCTGTGCAAGCTGAGCAAAATTCATCTTCATCCTCCTCAGCATTGCCTGGTTTCACCTCTTCATCAGAGTCCAGCAACGCAGAGGGAGAAGTCAGAGTGGTCCAATGAAAGCCCCGAGAGCACCGTGACGATCGGAAGAAGAAATTCCTTTGCAAGTGTGATGGCTGCGGAGCCCGGCATGACTGAAGGAAGTGCCCCTTCTGCTCTGTGGAATGCCACAACTTCGGGTGACAAGGGCACATTGTTAAAGTATGCCAACAGCGAAAACAAAGAACTCCAGCACCTGAGTCCAAGAAGAGTCATCACCACAAAACGTCCACTGCCAAAGTATCACCAGAGCCTGAACCATGCCAAGTGGGCATCGTCAGCAAGCATTTCTTCACAGACCTGAGCCTGCAGGACATCCCCTTCAAGATGGAGGTGGATTCAGGTACTACCTTTTCTGTAATCCCACAGTGGGAGTTTTTGAGAATTCCCACTGCCTCTCGGCCCAAGCTCAAATCTTTTAAAACTTCCCTCCGGGATGTGCAAGGTTGCCAGATTCCGGTCCTGGGGGTGGGAAATTTCTTGGTCAAATTCAAAAACATTTGCACCTCCTTGCCATTGGTTGTAGTTAAGCAGGGCACTAACTGTCTTATTGGGACCCAATGGTTTAGGCCCCTGGGAATCCGGCTTTCTGGCATTCACGCAATAGACTCTGACCCAATCTGGAACGTTTGTGCTGCACATCCTGAGGTGTTCAAAAAGGGTTTAGGGTTATACAAAGGGCCCCCTGTGGACTTTGAGCTTGATCCAACCATCCGGCCCATCTGGCTGAAGCCATGCCGGGTACCCTTTTCTTTAAAGGAGAAGATAGAAGCCGAGCTGGACAAACTGGTGGGGCAGGGCATCCTAGTGCCAGTGGTCTCCGCAGAGTGGGAGACACCAATAGTGACTGCTTTGAAAAGTAACGGGGAGGTTAGGATATGCGCTGACTACAAGTGTACCCTCAATAAAGCTATTCGCCCGAACGCATATCCTGTGCCCGTGGTAAGCCACCTTCTTGCCTCCTTGCATGGAGGAAATTGCTTCACAAAACTTGACTTTGCCCAGGCTTACCAACAATTGACTGTGTCTCCTGCTGCTGCCATAGCCCAGACCATAGTAATGCATAGGGGGGCATTTAAGGTAACTCAACTACAATTTGGGGTGAATGCGGCCCCCGGAATATTTCAATCTCTTGTAGAATGTATTTTAAAAGGTTTGCCTGGTGTCCTGCCATATTTTGACAATGTCCTGATCACGGCTAAGCACACCGTCGAACTAGCGGCCAGGCTCGATCGAGTCCTCTCACATTTCAAGAGGGCCTGTCTATGTCTCAGAAGAGACAAATATGTGTTTTTGGTATAGGAAGTGGAGTTCCTGGGGTAGCGAATTACACCCCAAGGTATCATGCCCTCTGACTCTAAGGCAGCGGCCGTGCAAAATGCACCCAGGCCAAAATGTAAAACTGAATTGCAATCATTTCTAGGATTGTTAAACTTCTATCACGCTTTTCTCCATCGCAAAGCCTCAGTTGCCAAACCATTACATCGGCTTCTTAAGAAAGATACTGTTTGGCACTGGGGCCATTGCCAGGAGAAAGCGTTCCTAGAACTTAAAAGGCAGCTATCTTTGGATGCTGTATAAACTCATTTTGATCCTAACAAGGAAGTTGTACTCGTGTGTGATGCATCCCCTGTGGGGGTGGGAGCTGCGTTATGCCATGTACTAAGTGACGGGAGGGAAGCCCCTGTAGCATTCTCTTCCCGTTCACTCTCAAAGCCTGAGAAAAATTACGCTCAGACAGACAGGGAGGCATTGGCAATCGTAGCTGACAGTAAGAAATTCCACGATTACCTTTACAGAAGACCTTTTACCATCGTAACTGACCACAAGCCCCTCCTTGGAATCTTTGTGAATGGGAAGCCCACGCCTCAAATTCTGTCCCCAAGGATGTTGCGTTGGGCAATTTTCCTAAATGCATACGATTTTACTTTGGTGCACAACCCGGCAAGAACATCAGACATGCTGATGCCCTGTCATGTTCTCCACTGACAGGGGTCGGGGAAGCCGATTGCGAGATCGGAAGTGACCACCAGGTCCTCACCCCCAGTCGTCCCCTCAGATATAGCTAAGGCTACGGCTAAGGATGTAACATTGACTAAAGTAATGTCTTGGGTACAAAAAGACTGGCCTGTTTCTCCTCTAGCCGAGGAATTTAGAATATGCCACCGCAAGCATTTGGAACTATCAGTGGAACGAGGTTGCCTTCTATGGGGCCAGCAGGTGGTCATTCCTGTGACTCTCAGGAAAAAAGTTTTACATCTACTTCACACTAGTCACCCAGGAATTGTCCATTCCAAAGTCCTTCCCCGTAGCTACTTTTGGTGGCCTCAACTGGACCAAGACATAGAGCAAATGGTTGGCACTTGTGCCAGTTGTCAGTCCTTTTGCCCAGAGCAATCCCACCTTCCCTCTCAGGAATGGGATTCTGCTCGGGGCCCGTGGTCCAGGTTGCACATAGATTTTGCAGGTCCATTTAGGTGTGCCCTATTTTTTTTTGGTTGTGGATTCATTCTCTAAGTGGCTGGAAGTGATTAGGGTGCCTAATACCACTTCAGCCACCACAATAATGCACCTAAGAAGGCTGTTTGCAGCATTTGGACTTCCAGATGTGCTGGTGTCCGACAACGTGTCTACATTCACATCTGCAGAATTCCAATCCTTCATGGAAAGGAATGCAGTTAGGCACATCACTGCCGCCCCATTCCACCCAGCCACCAATGGCCAGGTGGAGCGGCAGGTGTGCACAACTAAAGACACGCTTCGGCGTATGGGTGAAGGGGATTTGGAGCTCCAGTTATGTCAGTTTCTTTTCACATATAGGCTCACCCCCCATTGCCTCAGGGCTATCCCCTGCTGAATTGCTCCAGCAAAGGAAACTGTCATCCTTGCTGGACAGATTGGATCCCTCTAGGGTAGAGGACAAGGGCACAAATACAGCAATCCAACACCAGAAGGGTTTCTCATCCGGAGACCCTGCACATTGCCGCAATTATGCAGCTGTTGGTCCTATGTGGGTCCCCGGGTTTGTGATCGATAAAACTGGGCCTGTTTCTTACAGAATCGAAACAGCCACTGGTCTGATCTGGAGGAGTCACGAGGATCAATTGAGACCCAGAGTACTGGACCCACAAGACAAATACAGACACTCAACGCTAGGGTTGGCCCCCATCCGTTTAAACCCAGGGGGCAGAGGTAATAGTCAGCAGCCAGCCAACATTGACTGATAAGTGTATTTTTAATTTTTTTTAAAATAAATTTTTATTAAATTTTAACAAACATACAGAAAAGAAAAACAATAACAATACAATACAATATTACATCAAATTCATAGGAGATAGCACATGATAATAATTGAACTGATTATTTACCATGTAGCCCCCACTATTGAATACCCACAATATGAATTATTACTATAACCATAACAATCATAAAAACTTTCAGTGCTACAACTATTTTTTATTTCTTTACTAATTACACATCACCCTGTGAATATATACAATGCCCGGAGAGTTTAGTATCTATATCATCTCCAAAAACCTCTTTGAGATGGTACAGGTCCAAAACTGTCCCTTGCCATAAGAGAGTGATCTACAAACGGCTTCCAAATACTCCAGAACCTATTTTCTTTTAATTTATCCCTTTTTACTTTAATCTCCCATGTCAGTTTGTCGTTCAATGCTAAGCTCCACATTTCCTTATACCACTCTCCAATCTGTATAACTACATCATTTTTCCAGTTTCTGGCTATACATTGTCTACCTGTAGTTAATATAATTTCCAATAATTCTTTTTCCTCCTTATTCAAACCCAGGCCTTCCACATTTGTTAATAGGATGGTACCTGACACCAGCTTAATTCGTTTGCCCATTATTTCCCCAATCTCTCCTTCTATTCCTCTCCAAAAATCATTTATTTTTTTACAACTCCACCACATATGTTCATATGTTCCAACCGTTTCTTTGCATCTCCAACATAAATTATCCCTTTTATTATCCATCTGATGAAACCTCAGTGGTGTCAAGTACCATTGCCACAACATTTTAAAATTATGTTCCTTAATTCTTACTGACATTGTTCTCGTTATCCTCTTTTTCCATTTGTTTCTCCATTCAACCTCTCCTATTTTTATGTTCAGAATTTGTTCCCACTTCCATTTCAAATCATCTTGTGGATCTATACCCTTATTCAATATGATATAAAGTTGGCTTACTAGACCCTTAATATTCTTTTCCCCTCTTCTAATCTTTAATACCAATTCTTCAAATTCAGTCTTTGTTCTATCTATCCCTACTTCCCTTCTATATTTTTTATTCCAGTTATCAACCTTCAATTTCTGAAACCAGTCCAGTTTTAACTTTTCAAATATTTTTCCCCTCTTATTTTCATCATCACATACGTTTAACCAGTCCTTTAATAAAGAAATTTCATTTTTGTCCAATATTTCCTTTTTTTCCTTATCTATTTTTATCGGAAAACACACCATATCAGTCAATTCCAAGATTGGAGAGAGATTTGGGACCATATCTTTCTTTACTCTTTTCCACACCTCCATGAGGCCTCTTATCATAGTATTGCTTGTCTTTATCGGTTTATCCTTTATTCCCAAAAAGATCATTTTGCCAATATTCCTATATTCTTTCATCTCCAATTCCTCCCAAATTGCCTTTTCTCTTGCCAAGATCTTCACGACATTCTTAATTTGGAATGCTCGATAGTATGCTAACAAATTTGGCATACCCAAACCCCCTTCTTTCTGAGATAAGTACCAAAACTTCTTTGGAAGTCTAGATTTTTTACCTCCATTACAAAAATTATTAAACATCTTTTGAAACTCATTAATTTCCTTCTCCTTCAAATGGATCGCAAGTGCATCAAATAAAAAATTAATCTTTGGCAGCAATATCATTTTGCCAATTGCAATCCTCCCGAACCATGACAGATTTAGCTTCTGAAACTCTTGTAATTTACTCTTAAATTCTACTTTCAAACTGTCATAATTCAATCGTTTAAGTTCTTCCAATTTATTTGAAATAGTTATTCCCAAATATATCAACTTTTCTTTAATTTGTATATTAAGTGTCCCCACTATCCTTCCCATCTCGTTTACCCCCATATTGCACAGCATCAGTTCTGATTTATCCCAATTTATCATCAGTCCAGTTATAGCTTCAAATACCTGTAATTGATCTTTAATCCTATCCATTACCATCTCAGGATGTTTCACCATTAACAACGTATCATCTGCATACATACTCACTTTATTACCCATTATCCCTTCTATACTTGGATCATCCCTTATATTTTTGGCTAATATTTCCACTGCCATGATAAACAGGATAGAAGATAGTGGACAGGTCTGCCTGGTACCTGCCTCGAGCTTTACCACATCTGTAACCTCTTCATTTACTCTAATCCTAGCATTCCCTTTTTGGTATAATAAACCAATTACCCTTCTAAATCTATCCCCAAATCCATAATTTCTAACTATTTCCTTGATTGAGGAGCATTGTAATGAATCAAATGCCTTAAAATGTCTAATGATAATAAACCCACCTTTTCCTTCGTTTGATTAACATTATCAATTAAATTTAATACCCTTCTAGTCAAGTCCGCCATATGCCTGCCTTTTAAGAAACCAACTTGGTCAACATTTATATATTCCCCCATAAAACTGTTTAAACGATTAGCCAATATTGCTGTGAAGATCTTGGCATCTTGGTTTATAAGAGAAATTGGTCTGTACGATTCCACCCTTTCCAAATTCTTTCCCGGTTTTGGCAGCAGAACGATTGTGGTATTATACCATGAGGTCGGGATTTGTCCTCCGTCTAAAATATAGTTATATAACTTCACTAACTTTGGAACCACAACGTCTTTAAATTCTTTATAAAATTCTGTCGATAATCCATCATCTCCCGGGGCTTTCCCTATCTTCAACCCACTAATTACCTCCTTTACCTCTTTATCAGTGACCCTTTCCTCCATTTTTTCTCTATGTTCTTGTTTTATTTCGTTCCCTAACTGTCTCTCCAAAATCGTTTTGAGCCTCTCCACATCTACCTCCTTTTTTGCATATAATGCTTGATAAAATTCCCTCACAATTTTACATTTATCCCTATTCTTGTTGCACCTTAAACCTTGTTTATTAACCAACACCCCAATTTCTCTTTTTTCCCTTTTGACCTTAGCTGCTCTTGCTAATAGTTTTGAACTTCTATTACTAAATTCAAAATACTCTCTATTTAGATAAATCAAGTCTCTTTTAACTTTATCAATATCCTTGCCCATTAGCTCTGCTTTGAGTCTTTGCAATTTAGTGAAAGTTTTTTATCTTTACTTTTTGAATGGTTCTCCTGTAACTGCTTTTTTCTTTTTCTTTTTCTATCTGTTCTACCTTATGTCTTTTATATTTAATACTCGCCAGCTTTATACTTTCCCCTCTGAAAACCGACTTCATGGTATCCCATACAACGTTAAAAGTAACTTCATTATTATCGTTCCACTGCCAACTTTCTTTCCACCTTTCCATGATTTGCTCTTTACATTTTCGGTCTTTAAATAGGTTAGGATTGTACCTCCAACTTCTTCCTCTTCGAATATCTTTTTGTAATTTCAGTTCCAAAAGTACTTTGGCATGATCTGATTCCTTGATGATCCCAATTTCCATTCCCTCTATATCTTTAATCAAGTTTTCCGTAAGAAAGACGTAATCTATTCTCGAGTAGGTCCCATGGACGTGTGAGAAAAAAGAATATGCCCTTTCAGAGCCCTTAATCTCTCTCCAAGAGTCCTTCAAACCCATCGCAACCATCCATTTACCTTCCCTTTCAAGCCGATTCCACATCTTGCTATATTCGTACAGTCTAAACCTGACCTTATCAAATTAAAATCTCCAGCCACAATAGTTTTTGCAACATTTTCTGGCTCCACTACTTTCCGAACTTTTTCTAAGAAATCCGCTTGATGATCATTTGTAGCATATATATTTACCAACATAATTTCCTCATCTTCTATTTTTCCTCTTACAATCAAGTATCTACCCTCTTGATCAGCAACACTTTTTGTAATCTCAAATCCTAATTTTTAGAAATCATAATTGCCACACCTCTCATTTTTGAAGTCCCAAACGCCATCTCATAATGTTGAATCCATCCCCAAAAAAGTTTATTCGTGTCTTTTGACTTCTGGTGCGTTTCCTGTAAAAACACTATATCTGGTCTATCTTTCTTCAACGCCAATTCCAGCCTCCACCTCTTAAGAACAGAACCTGTACCCTTCACATTCCATGTTAATATTTTAATATTTCCCATAATCTATTTCCTTTCTAACTTCTAAACTCTCCATGGGCGTGCCATCACCAACCCCTTCCCCCCAAAACACACAAATCTACATAAAACACACACTATCTCTCTCCCCACCTTCTTCAAAAAAAAAAAGATGCCTTCGACAACCAAAGAGGGGAGAGGGGGGACATGCAAGATGTGCCTACCTACCAGTGCTACGGGCTACTCACCCTTCTATATCGTTTAAATGCTTTAATTTTTAATAATCTATTTCTCATTGCTCCTTACTTGTCTCCTCCTCCACCATGATCAACGACAGCTCCTCCTCCTCATCCTTTCCCTGAGGTGTTCCACCTGTGGCACCACCGGCCTCTGCCCTCTCATACTCCCTCCCCAGAGCACCCGATTCCAACAATTCTTTCTTAAAATTTATCCACTCTTCCGAATCTGTTTTTACCAACTCCAGCAAACTCAGATACTCCAATAGGTTAGTCCCTTCATCAATTACTTGCATTCTTTTATCATAGAAAAAGCGCAGTTGCTGTGGAAATCTCCAGTTGTACCTTATATTTTTACTCATCAACAATTTGGTTACAGGCCTCATCTTATATCTCCACGTTCTTTATTTCAATGAAATATCATTATAAGCTTCTACATCAGAACCATCAAATTTCAGGGCATCAGGTCCAGCTCGTTTCAGAAAAGCCATTACTCTTAGCTTATCACCCCAATTTGCAAATTTTACCAAAACATTTCTTTGAACCACCCTCCCTCTTCTTGGGCCCACCCTGAATACACTTACAATATCTTCCTGAACAAATTCCTTTCCCATGTTCAAACCATTTAACCACTGAACCACTCTTTCTCTTAGCTGATCCGGTGTCCGTTCAACCACCTGACGGATCACAATGTTCTGCTTTCTCATCATATCTTCCACAGCATCAATCCTTCTCTCTTGTTCTTCCAATTTCAGCTTGTTCTCCCGCACCACCGCCTGAGTCCCTTTTATTTTCTTTTTTATGGCAATTACCTCATTTTGAACCAATTTCACATTTCCCTCTATTTTTTGCAAACTTAAGTCCACTTTTTTTGAAAAATCTGCAACAGATGATACCACCTTATCTTGTTTTTTCATCATTTCATTTCTATCTTTCACCCTTGATTCCTCATTCTTCTCCAATTTCTGGAACAATTTTCCAATTTCCACCATAATTTGAGTTTGATCATAAGGCTCAGGGGGCGGTGATGAAGACTGAGGGGCTTCTTCCATTGGTGCTTTTTCTTTCCTCTTAGACTTCACTACTGGTTCTTCCTCTTTTGCTTTCCCTCTTGTGCCTTTATCCATGATGACACACAATAGGAGAGTCCAGTGTTGCAGAACATTGCAAAGTCTTAATCAGTCCAAACAAGCCTGTGCCACTGCAACCACTAGTACCACGTATCCAAACAAGGCAAACAAAGCTTATAAGGAGGAAGAAATCCAGCGAAGAGTTAGTTGCTATAATCCACAAGAAGAAAACAGGAACTGGAATATGCTCCAAACAAAAAGAAAAAAGGAATACTCCACATCCGATCCGTTTCCCCAAAGCAAGCAGTCCAACTATTCGCCTTCCAAACCACAAAAATAGAGGCTCCAAGGAAACGGTCACCCAGATTTTTTCATTTGAGTCAAAGCCACCAGGAGGAGGTGGGGGTGAGAGGAGAAAAAAAGCCCAAAATCCAAGCAAGGAGGGAAGAAAAACAGGAGGAGCAATATGTCCAAAAAGAAGATGTTATTTGTAATGCACACGGTGAAGGAATAAAAAGACAAGTTAATCCTTCTCTTGAAACGAACAAATCAAAGCGGCCTTTTCCAGCGGTTACATTAACTTCAGGGGGAAACCCCCCTTCTTCCTCTGTGAATCGGCAAACTTTCCCCACACACTTTAAACTGGAAACAAACTGCAACCTTCAAAAGCTGGAGCCCAGACGAAAACTTCTTAAACCACTTTACTGTCGCCAAAACACGCCGCGGTTCTCCTGGGGCGCAAGGAAGCCATAGACCAGAACACAATCACTTTCGTTTTCCAGGTCCGCCGCCATTAACGGGACGACCGCCCGATTTCATCCACTTCCATCCGCTTCCAAGTCCAGGCTCTTCTAGGCAAGATCCCCAGTTAACTTTAACTTTTCCATATAGACTTTCGTGCACTTACATACAATTGTTTTCTTGCCGATTCTACTGCTGCCTCCGATCTCTGCCGTCTCGCTGGTCCCGTTCTCGGCTCCTTGGCAGGGAAAGCCGCGGCTTCCGTTGCGAGCCTCGCCTGCCCAGGAAACCTCACAAACTTCGACCGCCTGTCTTCAAAACTTTCTAGATAGGCAAGCAGGAGTCTTATCGACAAAAAATACCACTTTAAAATTTCCCCATTTTGCTCAATCACATTAATTACCACTTTGATAAGTGCGAGCGTATGGATCAAGATGTTACTCGTCGGCCATCTTAGCCACACCCCCATAAGTGTCTTTTAAGAACCGATTTCAAGGGGAATTTGTGGAATACTTCCCTATTCCGGCCAGGTGTACCCCTACACTGTCGCAGCCTTGCACTCTGGATTCCTTTATTGATGATGACCAATTTTGTTTGGAGTCGCCCTCCACTCTTAGTACACACAGGAGGGACCCTGAGTTCTCTTATTAATCCACAGAATTAGATTTTGGTTTTGAGCGATCCCCTGCTCCTCCATCTGACCAACGGGGCTTTAATTTGGGCTTACAATCCTCCCCCTCTAGTCAATCCCTCACTCCAGTCGGGTCGCTCATCCTACGAGCCCCTGAGCCGGCTCAGCCAAACGTCCGACACAGAAGGGAAACTAGACCACCAACCTGGTTAAAGGATTTTGTTTTTACCTAGGGGGAAGAATGTTATGTTTGTTAACTGTGTTTTCTGTCAGGAGCAGAATATATCCTTTCTCATTTATCTATTCTTATGCAAATAAGTGGATCGAAAATGTGCACACTCTGTTAGCCAATGGGCTTGTTGTATTATTGTTACTGTTAATGTTTATAGTGTATATAAGTCCGAGTTTTGCCCCATCCAAACTGTGTTCAAACCCCACTATTAAAGAGCTGAATTTCACTACTTCACTCATCTGCTTCTTCATTCCCTGAACACGAAAGGAATGGACTCCCCCCCCCATAAGTAGGCTCTGCGGGCGGATGGAGAGACTCACCTCAGCTGGGGGCCCGGGACACTTACAAAAGCCACCCCGTTTTCTCTGCTGCCAGAGCGAGTACCACCGGCTTGGCGGGTGGATAGAGAGACTCGCTTCAGCTGGGGGTCCGGGACACCTACAAAAGCCACCCCGTTTTCTCCACCGCCAGAGTGAGTACCACCGGCTCGGTGGGCGGATGGAGACACTCGCTTCAGCTGGAGCCCCGGGACACCTACAAAATCCATTCCGTTTTCTCCTCCGCCAGAGCGAGTGCCACTGGCTCGGCAGGCGAATGGAGAGACTCGCTTCAGCTGGGGGCCCGGGACATTCTCATTCCCAGGGACTGTTGGAGTCTCGGAGTTCCTCCCTTCCCTCCCGGCTGGGCTGGTGTGAGGAGGTCCAGTGTGATTGGTGGGAGTTTCAGCATCAGGTGCCAATGATGATGCATCTTCAACTGTCGCCGTTTCGCCTCTCTGTGTGGACCAGTCGTCCGTGGGAGGTAGTGGCATGGCAAGCTTTGGAGGATTAATTGTTATTGCTCTTTATTAATAGGTATTGCCATTGTATCTTTAATTTATACTTTATATTGTGATTAATTCATGTTTATTACTGAGTATTGATTATTGTATTGAATTTACTTTTCATGTTTCTTTATTATTGTATTATTATATTGTATGGTATTTACATGTTGTAATGGCCGCCTTGAGTCAGCTTCGGCCAAGAAAGTGCGGGATATAAATTAAATTAATTTATTATTATTATTATTATTATTATTATTATTATTATTATTATTATTATTATTATTATTATTATTATTATTATTATTATTATTATTATTATTATTATTATTATTATTATTATTATTATTATTATTATTATTATTATTATTATTACTGTATTTGTAGAGGTGCTAAAATGATAACAGGGGGGTTGTGGTGGCTTAGTGGTTAAGCCACTGAGCTTGATGACTGGAAGGTCGGCAAGTTAGCAGTTCAAGACTTGGGTGCTACATAACAGAGTGAGCATCTGTCATCTGTCCCAGCTCCTGCCAGCCTAGCAATTTGAAAGTAAGCAATTGGAAGTAGATAAACTGGTACCGCTTTAGTGGGAAACATAACATTGTTCTGTGCACTCCAATGTCTAGTCATGCCTGCCACATGACCATAGAAATGTCTGCAGATGTAGACAGCACTGGCTCTTTGGCTGTAAAAGGAGATAAGCACTGCACCCTAGAGTTGGACACGACTAGCTTTTGAGCAAGGGAGACCTTTACCTATAATGATAATACCACTCTGTAGATTCTTCACTTACCTTGAAAGTCTTATTAGGGCTGCTATTAGCCAGTTCCAATTTAATGGCTTGTGGCAACAACCTGTAATGGTACACGGGAAGTTGTGACCAGGGCTGTAGCCAGGATTCTAGATTTTGGGGAGGGGGTGGCAAAAACATTGTCAGGAGGGGCAACAATGTCACACTCACATATATAACATTGGCATCCTGTCATCAGCCCCGGGATGGGAGGCAGCTGAGCCTGACGCCCCTCCCTCCTGGCCCCGTCTGAGCAGGGGGTAGAAGAGACGCCGAGCTGCCGCCGATGCCGGACCCGCCACACCTCTCACAGGGCTCCTGTCATCAGCCCCGGGATGGGAGGCAGCTTGCCCTTGGTCCAGGAGAGTCTGGTGTGTTGCCTCTCTTGCCCCCGAGCCTCGCCTGCTCTGAGGGCTCAAGAGAGACGTCGCTCTCCCTCCAGCTGTCCCGAGGGTGGGGAGGCCTGCAGCGAAGATGCCGACTACTGCCGTCGTTGCGCCTCTGGCCCCGCCTCCCACCTCCTGCCTCTGGCCAGACTGCGAAAGGCCATTGAGGCAGTAGAACTTTTGTGGTCTGTATTTTCATCAGCTGGGGGTTAGGAATTATTGTAGTTTTGCATTATATTGCCTATATTGTGCTTTTTATTTATCATACCCTGTAATAGAGAATTTGCCATATTGTGGAGATTTCTTTTGTAATTGTAATTTATTTGTATTTACATTGTATCTTTGCCTTTTGTTACTTTTAATGTTGTAAACCGCTTTGAGTCTCCCATTGGGTCGACAAAAGCAGTATAGAAATAAAACTCTATCTCTATCTATCTATCTATCCCAGGGTGGGTTGGGGGGGCAGTTAGTTTGGGAGGGTCCCCCCCCAGGCCCCCCTGGCTACATCCCTGGTTGTGACATATTTTAAAAATGGAGTGTACTTCTTATATTCTCTTAGGTACTGCAGTTCAGTTGCAGAAGGGCTTCCAAAACAAACAGAAGGGCAGAATAGCACCAGAGGTCACAAGAACACTATCAAGCACAACAACTGGACATGTGAAATTATGGTAAACAAGGCAACAGTGGTCTTGGTAGTTGATGGCATTCTAGTATGTGTTAGATAGGTTGAGATGTTTTGTGTTTAAGAATAATTTCAGAGTTTATAATCATTTTATCTACCATGTTTTTCTGTTAGTCCTTTGGAAGACACAGTCATAACAAGCAAGCTGGAAATTTTGAAAACAAAAGTTCAGGGCTTCAGTTATAAAAGTGAAAGTAAGGAAATGAAATTCATAAAATTCAGGCCAGACTCTTTCCAAATTATCTACCCCTTTTTCAGTTTTCAGCTTCTAAAAAGGGGAAGGTATCAGAAAAAGTGGAGGGACTGGCCAAGCTCATCTTGACGATGATCTGAGTAATATGTACCTACATATATACATCAATGTGCACATGCTTTGAAATGGATCATGCTGCAGCCATATCTAATATTAAAAAATACTGAGCTACATGAAGATATGGGAGCCGCTGGCAAAATAAATGTTAGCAAATGTACACTTTGGATATATAGCAGCCATTGTATGTGACAGGCCTGGAGAGCTGGCCCTGACAAAATGTGAAACACCCAGTACAGGGAGCTAATGTATTTTGAACTACATGTTTAGAATGTTAAGCCGTGCCCTCTAGCTAAGCAAACCTTTTAAATAAAACAAAAGGTCATTAGAATTAAGAGCATAAAAGCATATAAATGATAGCATAGATGTGTAGATCCAAGTCCATATGATACCGCATAAAGCAGTTGGCAATCTTTTGGAATTAAAAATTAAGGCCCGCTCAAAGGTTCTTTTTCAGTTTATACTCAACCATCTAATCTAGATTGATTGATTGCCTGGCTGCAGTCTTCAAGCACTTACTCTAGAGCAGTGATGATGAACCTTGGCACTCCAGGTGTTCTGGAACTTTAATTCCCAGATGCCCTGATCAGCAGAAGTGCTGACTTGTGCTTCTGGTAATTGAAGTCAAGAACACATGGAGTGCCAAGGTTCGCCATAACTGCTCTAGAGTAACTGCCTTCATGGAAACCTCAAATGGACATAAATAGACTATGGCAGTGATGGTGAAACTTTTAGAGACCAAGTGCTCAAAGTGCGCACACACCTACGTGATATTGCCGGTGCCTCTTGAGTTGTGCACCCACGTGATGTCACCGGAGGCATGCCAGCAACGTCAGCTACCTCCTGGGTTGGATTTCAGCCTCCCCTTTTGCCTCCCCATTGGTGGAGGGAGAGGGGTGGGTGGGGAAGCAGCACTGCCAGTGGCATCATTGGGGCATGCCCTGTGTGTGTATGTGTTTGTGTGTGTCTGGTTGCCTCACCTCGTCCTCGCCTCTGCCGCTACTTCCTAGGTGGGATTTCAGCCTCCTCTTTGGCAGGTGGGGAAGCAGGGCTGCCATTGGTGCCAGTGGCACAGGGTGGGGCTTGCTCACAACAGTGCATGTGCCAACAGAGGGCTCTGTGTGCCACTGGGGTATAAATGGAAATGCTTTGAATTCTATTTCTTGGGAATAAATGGACAGATGGAATGGATGGTTTTCATTTTTGTTCAGTGTGGCAGATTGTTGTTGCTGTTGTTGTCCCATTACAAAATCCTACAATGAACTATAACACTGTGTTTCTAAAACCTGAAAAGGTTATCTTTTGGACTACAGCTCCCATAATCCACTTGCTGGCACAGTCAGTGATCTTCCTGGCAGGAAGATTGAGTAATTATTTTTAATTTAATTAATTAAATTTAATTTAATTTTACACATTGCTCAACTCCGGGCGATTGCTCAACTCCGGGCGGCTCACAGAGCAGGTAAACACCACAAAATCATACAGGTCATAAATACAAGATTATAAAACATCATAAACAAACGTAGTGGTTCATAATTTCTTTAGACTAATCTCAGCTATCATGGTAAGACAAACCAACTCCGTGCCCATTATTAGAGTTGGAGTTTCCCCCCTCAAAAAGTCTGTTACTTTTTGGAATTACTTTTTGGAATTATGAGTTTAAAAAAGTATTTTTTAAGAACACAGGTTCTGGTCTGATTTTCTTCCAGTCTCTTCCTTTATTTGCAGGAGTAGCAGTGAGAAACCCAATGACCTCATCTGAATCCTGTGTAGACACATTAATGAATGAGCTCCACTCCTGAGCAAATCATTTACTGATCAATTCTCTAGCAACATAACTTAATGGGAACCAAATATAATATATTCAAAACACAGTGGCTGATGCTTATAAATTGTGCTTCAGCTCCTCAGGAGATCTTCCACTAAAGAGTACTCTTGAAAACTAAACCCTGGATTGTATGATTGATTAACTCAAAACTCATGCTGGAATAACACATGGCAAATATCAACTTGTCAGAAACTTTCTTCTTGAAAAGAATAATTGTTCTAATAATCATTGGCAGCTTCCCACCTTCTTCGTGCATAAGACATTCTTGGGCTTGCTTAAATTGACTTGAAAATATAAGGGCAATTCCTCTTTTCCTTCAGAAACACAGTGTAAAAACCTGTATGCCTTATGAAATGGAAATGACATTAAGAGGACCCAGGAGGAAGACCCTGGTGGATATTTGTTCACCTAAAATCATGGTACATTTAAGGGAGTAACAGACTTTTTGAGAGAAAAACCCCAACTCTTATAACAGGCACTTAGTTGGTTTGGCTTACTGTGATAGCTGAGATTAGTCTAAGGAAATTACGAGCCACTACATTTACTCTTTTTTCATGTATATGAATCGCATGCCAGATGATTTTTTTAAAAGGAAAAAATATGGGTAGGATACAATTTAGTCGCATTCAGGTCATGAACCTTCCCTGCAAATCCTAGGCATTCATTAACAATTATTATTTCTACAAGAATAAAAAGAAATTAATATTTTAAATGACCATTTAACCATTCCACCCTACTGTTACGGATCTCTTTGAAATGAAATTGGCAAATGAATTCTTAATGACCATATTTATATGGAAATAACAGGGACTGGCATTTCATTTCTTTTAATTATTTGAAATGGCAACATGTGCTTCAAAGGGGCAAAGCTTAGGGTATGGATGAGCAAATGTTTCCCATTCCCTCCCACCCCAATTAATGAGACCTGTTAAAAAAAGGGAAATACTTAAATATTCTAAATGATGATGATATCTCCCTCCCTCCAATGGAACTGCAAAACTGTTGGTTTCCTGTAATCACAAACTTTCACAACAGCACCATAATTGAGAATAAAGGACGTTGCCTGTAATGTCGTGGAAAAGTCAGCATTTGTGCCTAATAGCTCCGTGATTAGTCTTAGGCATGATAATTAAGCCATGTGTACACTTTTCTAAGAGATCAAGGTAGTTCAATTAAAGGCTGCACACTAATAGCCAAAATCTCACATTGTGACAACTTCTCAAATGGTAGAAATGTAAGTTAAAAAGAGTACAAACAAGACTCACACTAGGAGGCACCGCATGTTTTTTTTAAAAAACCAAGATCCTTTCTTTTAAATTGCTGGATTAGCTACATAAAGAAAAGAATGGATTTTCTTTATGTGAAGAGGGGACATGCTTTATTATCTGGAGGGCAAAAGAAGTTAGGCTACAAAGAATTTGTTTTCAATAGCTTCGAAAAATACCATCTGTCATTTTGAGATTGGAAGTTTAACAATGGAGGAAGCAACATTTAAGGACAGAAATAGCCCTTAATCCCCAAATCCAGAAGCCAACCCCTAAAAATGAGGATGCTTGGACATGTTTCACAAGGAACCCTGCTTCTATCTTCTGTTCTTCATGGATCAAGGACAAAGATGACTTTTGCACATTGATCAGGAAATCTGAAGTAATTGTTTACACCTAACCATGTTCTCTAAAACATTTTTGGGTGGGGAATTCTGCAATAGCAAGGTTATTTTTTGCAAATAACATAACCATTAGTAACTTTGTCATTTCCCTCTGTAAGGGGTAATATTTACTGGATTGGGTGTGTAAGAGTGTGAGAGAATTGGATTGCATTTCTAGAGCATGAGTTGCGACGAGATTAAGCCTTCCCAGCTCAGTTTTAGAAACACAGGAAGCTGCCTTATATTGAGTCAGACATTGGTCCCCATGTCACTGACTCTGACTGACAGCAGCTTTCAGACACTATTATTTCCTAACCCTACATGGTAATCTCTAGTACCTTCTGATGGCTTCCCATTCTAATGAGCCCTGTTCTGTTTTCAAAATCAGACAAGACAAAAAATGTACATAGACTGCATAGTTATGACAATTCACTGTGCTTACTGTCATAGCAAAGTTTTACTTAATAAGTTTTATGTAATGAGGTGCTTAGAATTCTTTTCTAGTTAGTAATAATGCTCCCCTCTAAAAGATCTTAACCAGGGGTTCACAACCTACGGCCCACAGGGCCAAATAATCTGGCTCCCGACCTCACTCCAGCCACCCTTGCCCCACCCCCGCCACCCCCAGAATCGACCACAAACTCATTTATGGCTGTGTAATCACATTTACTACAGCTGCAGATGCATTTTATGGCACCAGTCTGGCCCGCTCAGCTGTAAGAGGGGGCATGGTCCAGCCTGCTCCTAAAAACATTGAGAACCCCTGATTTTAACAGTTTAACCAAACTTCAGATCCCAGGATTCCACCAAAAGTCATGTTGAGCTGCTATAACTATGTAATGTAGATACACATTAGATGGGTTCAGGATGGTAGTTCTGATGAAAGTTTGCATTTCCATTCTAAATATTTCCTCCAGTAAGGAAACTATTGCACAAGAGAGTTTGGAAAAGGTAAAGGAATCAGGAGGAAAGAATGTTTTTGAACAGATCTGATTTTTCAAGGAACCTTCAGAATACTTCAAGCTATAAGAATCTGGGCTAAATCTAATAGGGAGTTAATAGAATGCATCCATTGAATGACGGGGGTAACCCAGTCAATATTTTTGTATGTCTTATTGATTCTATCGGCCTACCCTAGCTGGGGCTGAGCAACTGGATCTAGTTTGACCTTTTGGATCCTATATATTTGGGAAATGAATGAGGATATGATAACTGAAACAAGGAGTATACAGTAGATGTGTATGGTGGACTCATGAAACAAGTTGAAGAAAAAGAGTAGGAAAATATCCCATATGAGTAGGATATAAATGCAATCAATCAATCAATCAATCAATCAATCAATCAATCAATCAATCAATCAATCAATCAATCAATCAATCAATCAATCAATCAACAAACAGAATATAGCCATAGAGCAGTGGTTCCCAACATGAGGCTCAGGCCCCAGAGGGGTACTTCAATTCACAGAAGCCTAAGTCAGTACATTGGCTGATCAGTGCTTTGGGAAATGAAAGCGCGGCGCCAAAATGGCTGCCGCACTCTTTGTGCCCCCCCCCACCCGGACTCAGACATCCGGGTAGTTAGGGGGCGTGGCCACCCCTCTATAAAAGGGGTGACCACGAGGCAGCCAAGCTGCCATTTTGTAGAAGCGACGGAGAGGAGAAGTTTTCTCCGTCGCTCTTCGTCTTTTCTAGGGAAGCCGTTTTTGGCTGCAGAACCTTAGCGGGATCTTTGCTTCTTATCTTCGGCTTCCCAGCCATCGGGTTTCTGATCCCTGGAAAGGGATCGTGCTTGCTTGATGCCTCCTAAGAAAAAGGCTATGGCGACTAAGGCTCGCCCGAATAGGAGGCAGCAGTCGGGTCGGAGGACCGCGACTGCGCCCCCACAACAGGACCCCTTACCGGAGGTGGGATGGGGCAGCTTAGGCCATGGCCCGCGGCTCTCCAGCCTCAGACCGGCCTTACAGGGGCTCCGGCCCCCGGCCCGCAGTTGCCGGCCATGGGCTTTGAGCAGGGGGGAGGGCCTGGCGTGGTTGGGGCTTCGGCCCCCGGCCCGCAATTACTGGCCATGGCCTTTGAGCAGGGGGGAGGGCCTGGTGAGGTTGCACAGCAGGGCTTACCCCTGGCCCCTCATGGGCCGGAGTTTTGGGCATGGCCCTATTTGGGGCCGGGCTCTCAAATCAGGGGCCCTGGACCATTGCCCAGTGGGCCGTCCGGCCCACCTGGCCCACTTTATGCAGGGGGAGCTGCGACAGTGGATGCATTACTGGCCCGCGTGGTGGCGCTGGAGGCATCCCTATGGATCACCAATAACCCCATTGGGGGGGGCTTCATTGCCATCTGGGGCCCCCTTTTGCCAGCCTGCTACCACGACAGCTGCCACCCTTCAGCAGGTGGCCAGTCGGGTTGAGTTGCTGGAGGCACGCAGGCCTGTGCCCGCCGCGGCCTCGCAGCTCCCCGTACATCAGGCACTACAGACAGGTAGTGGTCGGATGTGTCCTCAGAGCTCGATTTCGGTCGCGAGCTCCGACGCCTGCCGTGGGCCGGAACCCCCAGTGGGGGCGGCTCACGGGGGTGCACCCAGTGAGTATCAGGTTCAAGCTAATGTGCCCACATCACACTCCACTTCTGGGGATAGGTTCCAGTGGCCATGGCCTCGTAATGTCGGGGCAGGTGGGCATCAGTTCCTGGCTTACCCGGGTGCAGCTTGGTCTCATACTGGCGTAACATTGGGCGGGCGGGGGGGGGTGTTCCGCCCCCGGGGCTGCACCGGGTGTCGCAGGGACGGTGCAGGCTCCTCTCCTGATACCCCGTGTCAATACTGTGCCGGTGTCGGCATTGCTGACAGCCGGGTATTCCTTGCCCCTTGGGGATCATTTGGCCCAGGCCACAAGGGAAAAGATTTGGCGGGGGGAGTACGTCGATATTTTCTCCCTATTGAACAGGGAACCCACCAAGGAAGAGAAAGAGGGACAGGATGAGAAGGACAAAGAGCTGTCTCGCCGTCGCAAGCCACCACGCACATGGGCCAACTGGTTACCCGCATATCTCATCTATATGGCGGTGTATCTCAGGGCTCGCCCTGACCTGGCCATTCCTATGGTCCAATATTTGGACAATATTTACAGGGCAATGGTGGATTTTCCTGGCCCATCGTGGTTGGCTTACGATGAGGAATTTAGAATGAGAGTGCCCTTGCACCCAGAGATGAGGTGGGATGAGCCCTGTCAGAAACTGTGGCTTTTATATATGACCCCCATGTGCCCGGCGCCTGGGGAGAGGTACCATTGTGGACATGCGGTCCAGCGAGCTGCTCCAACACAGGCCCCCCGCCAGCTGGCGGGGCAGGGGGTTCCAGCCCGCCTGCTGTGTTGGAGCTTCTCGGCCAATGGTGTATGCACTAGAAAACAGTGCCGATACAAACATGAGTGTCCCTCTTGCGCTGGCCCCCACGCCGCCGCTGCGTGTCCGCGAGCCGGTGGGTCACGGGGCAGAGGTAGAGGTGGACAAGGAGCGGGCAGACCTGCCGCCAATGGAGCTGGTCACTCAAAAGGCCCCCTCCCCGGTTAACGTAGCTATGTTGGAGCGGTGGCTCTCAACTTACCCGAGGGGGGAGGATGCTAGGTACCTCCTCGAGGGTTTCCAGCGGGGCTTTCACATCCCATTTAAAGGGGAGCGGCGCCCCCAAGATGCCCCTAATTTACTTTCCCTGAAGGGCAGGGAGGAGGTGGCTGCCCTAAGTATTGCTAAGGAGGTTAATGCAGGTAGGGTTGCTGGCCCCTTTCCTATGCCACCCTTTCCCAATCTGAAGGTTTCCCCTTTAGGGTTGGTGCCCAAAAAGACCCCTGGGGAGTTTCGTTTAATTCACCATCTGTCATGCCCGGTGGGCCATTCGGTCAATGATGCCATTCCTGATGACCTTTGTTCGGTCAGGTATACATCATTTGACCAGGCCCTGCGCATGGTGCGCTCTTGTGGCCCGGGTGCACTTCTGGCAAAATGTGACATTAAGTCAGCATTCCGTTTGTTGTCTGTGCACCCGGGTGACTTTGAGTTATTGGGTTTTAAATTCCAAGGAAAATTTTATGTTGATAAAGCCATGCCTTTTGGCTGCTCTATTTCCTGTTCAGCATTTGAACGTTTTAGCACTTTCCTCCAGTGGGCCTTTGTTCGCAGGTCTGGGTCCCGGTCTGTAGCCCACTACCTCGATGATTTCTTGTTCGGGGGTGAACGGGGCTGGGACACGTGTACGCGTCTCCTCAATACATTTCAGACGCTAATGCAGGAACTCGGTGTCCCTTTAGCGCCCGAAAAGACCGAGGGCCCATCAACTAAGCTCACATTTCTGGGTATTGAAATTGACACAGTCTCGCAGGCATCCAGGTTACCCATGGATAAAGTTACCCGGATCACTGCATTGATTTTGGCCTTACTGGCAAAACGCAAGGTGTCACTTCGTGAACTCCAGGTTCTACATGGTCACCTTAACTTCGCCTGCAGGGTGGTCGCGCCTGGCAGAGCTTTTGCTCGACGCTTATGCGACGCCATGACTGGCCTATCCAGGCGCTATCATAGGGTCCGACTGAACAAGGGCATGAGGGCTGGCATGTTGGTTTGGCTTAAGTTCCTGAGGGATTTCAACGGGGTGTCATTTTGGAGATCTGACCTTTTGGTTTCTCCCAGGTTCCAGGTTCAGTCGGATGCCTCAGGGTCCCTGGGCTATGGGATTTACTTTGAGGGGAGGTGGGCCTACGGCCGATGGCCTCCAGCCTGGAGGGGCACGGATCGTCTACGCGATCTTACATTCCTTGAGTTCTTCCCAATACTGGGAGCTTTGATGCTATGGGGTGAGGAGTGGGCCAATTCAGTGGTACATTTCTGGTGTGACAATGCTGCGGTAGTGCACATTGTCAATTCCCAGACATCTAAATCACCCAAGGTCATGGAGTTAGTTCGCCAGTTTGTGTTGCGCTGCTTACGCCTCAATGTGCTCTTCAGGGCCAGACATGTACCAGGTATTAATAATGATATTGCTGATGCTTTGTCCCGCCTGCAGATCCCCCGGTTCCGCGCCTTGGCTCCGGACGCAGAGGAATTCCCCTCACCGCTTCCGGATGAGATTTGGATGTTTGGCAAGGAGAGGTGAACCGGGCGATCGGCATGTCGCTGGCGCCCAGCACGCGTAAGGCGTATCACCATGCATTCAGTCAATTTAGGAATTTTTGTGCGCAACTCCGGTTGCCCGAGGTGTGGCCCATTCCAGTTGCACACCTTCTTCAATTTATGGTCTACCTACACAGTCAGGGCCTAGATCCCCGCACCATAGCATCCAGGCTGTCAGCACTGGCATTCATGGCCAAAGTTAGGGGTTCTGCTGACAACACGAATGATTTCCGTATACGACATGTTTTGGAGGGGTGGACACGGGAATGTGGACGTCGCTCGGACAATCGCCATCCTATTTCTCCAGGGGTTCTTACCCACCTTGCACGAGGCTGGCATGACCTGTGTTTTGACAGGTATGAGGCAGCTCTGTTTCATGCGGCTACCACGGTGGCCTTTTTTGGAGCGCTCCGCATCAGTGAGCTGGTGATACTGTCTAAGGCGGATGCGGCTCGTAGGGCACTGGAACTCGAAGATGTCTATGTCTCCAATGAGTGGGCTCAGTTGAGGATACGTTCCTCGAAGGTTGATCAGCACGGTGTAGGCAGTGGTGTTAGACTGCTACGATGTTCCATTGCAGACATCTGTCCGGTTGGTGCCCTACAAGAGTTCCTTGCAATGCGTGGTACGCACCCTGGCCCGTTTTTCTGCCACCAAGATGGGTCTCCCCTTACTAAATTTCAATTTTGGAAGGTGACCGGTAAGGCACTGTCCAGTGTTGGCCTCCCCGGGGCTTGTTACGGCACCCATTCTTTTAGAATAGGAGCTGCTTCTACTGCGGCTGCATTTGGGTACTCTGAGGCTGATATATGCCATATGGGGAGGTGGGGATCGAAGTGTTTTGTACCAGATAAGTCACTGTCCTGTCTCTTTTTATTTTACAGACCCTGTGTGTCGCCGCACACCGGTGGCAGTATGGCTGGTGGGCCACAGCTATGTGCACTGGGCAACGCAGTACGCTGCGGCGACAGAGTGGGGACCCCAGCTTGGACTACGTGCATCCGCATGTATCAGGTGGTATGGTAAGCGCGGAATGTTATGGCGGGAACTGTTGCCATTCCTTTTCTCCATCAGGGATGCTGAACCGCCTGATGTCCTGGTCCTGCACCTCGGGGGCAATGACTTGGGCCAGGTCACTGGCCTTTCTTTAAAACATACGATCTGCAGTGACCTGGCTTATTTGCATTATGTGTGGCCTGCCACAACCCTGCTATGGTCGGACATCATACCGCGTCACGCTTACAGGGGGGGTATCAACCTCCAGGCCCTTGACCGCGCTTGTCGCTCGGTGAACAGGGCAGTGGCCCGGTTCTTTGCTGACAAGGGTTTGGGGCGGGTCATCCGACACCCCACCATTAGTCTCCAAAATTATGATCTTTACACAGGGGATGGGGTCCATCTGTCGCCCAGAGGTATGAACCTCTTTTTGGAAGATTTGCAAGCAGGCCTGTTGACCGAGCTGACGGTCTGGGGGGGGGCGGTGAGTCTTTATTAAGCCTCCCCGTGTGGCGGGTAGCACTGGTAAGGTAAATATTTATGACCCACAGGTATCCGGCAGGTTCGCAATTGACTGGCCAACACTAGATAGGTACAAGTTGGTTAACGTTGACCGGTCAACGACGAACCAAGCAATGGGGTGATGGCAGGAGCTCTTCAGCATGCATCACCCCGTGATTTTAGGGATACACGTCAGAGGGTGGGGTCAGTAGATATTTTATTGACTACGGTCAACAATTTGTTTGTTGTTAACAAACAAATGGATACAAATGGATACATTGTAGCCAATTGCCATTGGCAATTTTGGGAGGAACCTTACCAGTGTTACTGCGGCCTGCTTGCCTTAAGAATTATAATTGGCTGAGTACCAATTGAAATTTGTAATTCGGACTAGGGCATGAATCAATAAATGTGGCCCAATGCCGTTATCCACATATACCGGTGTCTGAGTCCTTTTTTGGGGGGGTGCGCCTGCAATTGACTTGGACGTCTGGGAATTGAAGTCCAAAATCCAAAGGTTGGGAAGCATTGCCATTGAGCAAAACTCTATTTACAGAAAGCAAAAGAGTTGCATTTTAATAGAGATGAAGTGAGGAACTCAAGAAGGCAGAATATATCAAGATCCAGTATCCACAATCTGCTCCACAGAAATTGTTAGATGTGATTTCTCTTGTCACTGAATCATTGTGATTTGGCAAACATAACCAAACACAGCATTTTTTAAAAAACAAAAATTGTGAACAAAATGGCTCCTTATTGAACTGCAGCCTTCAAACTCTTGTTTAAGGCATAAGTTCTCATTACTTTCAAGAGTACAAGCTTAGCAAACATTCCCATATAATTTATGATACATTAATCTTGTCCAAAAAAATCTGCCTCACTTACCCAAAGAATTTCATCTGCCATTTATTTCTCATCAATGTTTATACTATATCATAATTAAGTACAATCTGGTTTTTTAAAACATCCTCTCATGATGTTCTAATTTTGAAACCTAACAGTATACCTTAAAAATAGGGCTGCAATTTTCCTGGAGGGAAGAATATGACCAAGTCACATTTCTTCATTTGCTAGTCAATGAACATTCTAAAAGCAAATATTTAATATTATTAATAATTCTAGAATTGGGAGTTAAAGATTAAACCAAGGATACAAAAATCCTTCCAAAAGTTTTAAAAACACTGTTCTTTTTTGTGAACGTATGCAAATCAATGTCTGGGGGGAAAAACAACCAGTAGAAACACTATATTTTAATATATATATATTTGAATCCTTCTTTAGTTCTATTTAACCCTCAGTATTTTTCCTGCTAAATGTTTGCCCTGAAGCCTGCTGTGAAGAAAATTATGAGAGAAACTATTTAAATGCCTTAGAATATTGTCAATGACTCTTTCTTCACTCATTACCTTTCTAATTTCTATTTCTTTCTTTTTGCAAAGTATCCATTGTAGGATTTTCAAAATCTGCACCTAATTGTGGAGTATTTCCTCTCCATTCATGGTGTAAACACTCCTAAATGTTTACCTGTTTATTACATTTTTGTTCAAGTTTACTAAGAAAGACTTGTGCCTCCTATCACCTCTAAATTCAGTACTGAAAGACCTGGGTAGCGTTTAGGAAAAACTACATGCTAGTCGTATTGTTCAGCAGTACATTCATCTTTCTGGCACTCCAGGGTATCCACAGAGCTCCTCCAGCACCACATTTCAAATGAGGCTGCATCTGGATTTGCAAAACCTTTTACATTTGCATTTGTTTTGCCAGGATCGGAATTGTTTCAAATACCGAGGAATACATGATGCACAGCTGGGGCACGTGTTATCTTGCCGAAATGGAGTTTATTTTAAAACACCCAGCAGGAGTTGTTTATTTTGTACCCATTCCTAAACCGCTGTATTCTTCTTGTGTGCTGTAACAATCCACTTACTCCCAAGCAGGACCCCGACTTCCTCCAGCCTCCTGATAATGCGTTTGAGCCTGAGCCTGCTTCCCGGTCCAGTTCAGACCCCGCAGTTCAGGCTATTCCTATAAGTGTGCCCTGTCACTCCTGACCAAAATCTAGGTAGTGAGCAAAGGGTGTAGATTCAGGTAACATGAGCCAAGTAATCACTCCAAGTCTCTTCAGGTATTTTAGAAGTACTGTATATTGAAATCAAAGTAAGGCACAGAATAAAGCTCATCAGAAGCTTAGAAAGCTTTTCAAAACAAAGAAATAAAGAAAGCTGGTTATTCAAGGGATAGCCCATGGCACCCCTTCTTTCTCAAGCCTCTACATTTTTGCAGTTAAGATCCAAGAGAGTGTGGCTCTCCCACCTTTCTCTGGGTTGTATCTCCTCCCTCCGGGTGTACCTCCTAGCCATTTCCCTAAGGGATTCCAACCAATGATCTTACAGGATGATATATCAATCACATATTAGGTTTCGTTTCTCCACGCTCATGAGGCCAACATTGTTTACATTCCAAACCTGGTATGAAGGGAGTCAGGGACTCCTCCACGTTAAAATCTCCATCTTGGATGAAGCACAGGGTATAATTCATTTCATTACATGTACATGTGTGTATTGGCACATATTGTGTATTGTGCCTCTTGCCCTGTAATGTTTGCAGGATTTGCCTCAGCCTGAACCCCACCCCCCTTCCAATCTTACTGTTACAGTGCTACGACAGTTTGGCCAGCGATCAATTATCAACCGCCATGGCAAATAACTTTTTAATGCTTTAATGACTTCTTGGCTACAGTCTCCACTTGGGTTGATGACTGAACTAAGGTACAGTATATGAAATTTTTCACTACCCAGTTTCCTCAATTTCAGCTTTAAGGTTGTGCAGTTCATTTGTAGTGGTAATTTTAATTTTCCTAATATTCAGTTGCAATCCTGCTTTGGCACTTTCTTCTTTTGTCTTCATTATAAAGTTGTTTCAAAGCATTGCTGTTTTCTGCCAGAAAGATAGTGCCATCTGCATATTTTACATTATTAATGTTTCTTCCACCAATTTTCACTCCCCCTTCATCTGAATCTAGCTTGGCTTTTCATGTTCTATGTTCTATGTACAGAATGAACAGATAAGGGGATAATGCATTTTTGTCTGACTCCTTTTCCTATGGGAAACCATTCTGTCTCTCCATATTGTGTCCTAACAGTAGCTTTCTGTCCCAAATATAGGATATGGATTAGAACAATCAAGTGCTAAGACACACCCATTTCTTTTAGAACCACCCATAATTCCTCATGACCCATACTTCCAATAAAATAAATAAAGAAAAGAATGTGGTAAAAAATAGAAAACAAAAGTGTGTGTGCATGTGTGGCAGAAAGAGAAGGTGATAACAAGTGTGACAGAGAGAGAGAGAGAGAGAGAGAGAGAGGAAAAGAGAGAATGCAGGGATATCCCACCAAGATATAAACTGCCAGGCCAAGAGGTGTCAAACTTCATTTCCACTTCATCAGACACAAAGGCCTTGGACGCAACATGGGTTCTCTTCTCTTCCTTCTTTAACAGCTATATTACATATAGCTTTTCAGTGGCAATAAGAGCAAAATGTTTAAATGCCTTTCTCGTCCGCTTTTGATCTCTGGTAAAGTCTGATGCATAGTGAAGAAGGTTGGCACATCCAAATTTCTTTGCTGATCAGCTCTTCTCTCCCTATACATAATGAACAGTATAACCCATTATCTCACTTGACTGATTAACAATTTAAATCCTCAATTTTAGAGGCCCAAATTAGTGTTAAATCTCTTTTAGAAGTGTTAATTAATTTAATTAAACTAATTACATTAAGATTTTTCAGCATCTTTTACAACTTTACGTTTTACAGCTATACAGTCCTAAAGCGGTACATTTTGTAACAATGATCTTTATATAAATTAAACAATTAAATATACTGGATTTGTACTTCACCTTCTGTTTCTGGCATAACTTTTGGCTCTTCTTAATAAAGATTAAACTGACAAAGAAAAGGCTCACATTGTGTATAGGCATTAAAATGTGACAGTTTTTAAAATGTAGAATAAAGAATAGAACCCTATATGTGCCTATGTGTATGGGAAGCATTCCCGTTGAAATTAGAAGAGGAACAGACTTTCAATGCGTATACCTTCAGTAATCCAATATCAGGTGATGTCATACCTGTCAAGTATCCCGTATTGGCGGGGATTTCCCATATTTTCGCGCTCATTCCTCCCCTTTCCCACCGCCGTCCCATATTTTGAACGGTGGGGAAAGGGGTTACAGCACATGTGCGCCCATCACGAAGGGGCTATGTGCATGCACAAATAGGTTCTGCGCATGCACAAACAGGTTCTGCGCATGCACAAACAGGTTCTGCGCATGCAAAAATGGGTTCTGCACCTGCACACCTGCGCATGCACAGTAATTTCCCATATTTTCAGGAGCTGTGCTTGACGGGTATGGGTGATGTCCTATTTATGAAGGAGAACTTCCTCTTCAGTTCCATGTTACCAAAGTCCATTGCTTCCTCATTCTGACACTCAGCTGTTCAAAGGAAGGAAAGGAATTGGGTGGTTGAATCCAGAAGGATCAATACATCCTGAGTTTTAAATTGGAGGAGGAGAAAGGAGAGAAACAGAAAGTAGAGGCTAAACAAGGTGGTGCAGAGTAAAGCTCCTGTTCCAAGTACCTTGAAGCTACACATTGCAAAAAGGATCCTTTGAAGGTTTTGAAAAATAATTTTTAAAACAATAGATTGAAATGCTTCCATCACTAGGCAACTGAAAACTCACTCACCTGATGATATGGCCCAATTAATAGTCCCTTGTGAAATGCTAGTTAGGGAAAGTGCTAATAAAGTTTTAATTTTTCATGTTAAACAGGAGCTAATTTGTAGCCTTTTAAAAATGCTATTTAGTACAGTTAATGGCATAATTAATGAATATAATAGAATTAGGTATCATACATAAGGCAGCTAATTCTTTTATCTGAATCAAGTGCATTCTGTAAGAATCTGTTACCATGCATTTCAAACCCATCTCTAAAACTTAATGTTTATCCAAACTTTTTCTGGTTTTCATTGCAGCCTTCCAAACTTTAGAATCTAAAGTGAAAATCAGGCATTATTTAGGATTAATTTCAGGAAGTCTTATAGCACATGTATGTCATTAAAGACTACATGGTCTTTTTTTGGCAGTCAGAGAATAATTAACTGTAGGAAACACAATCATAAGAGAAAACTAAAGAAAAGGCAGCTGTCCAGAGTAAAATAAACAGTCCTGGCATTTGTGAATAATATATAGGATCAAAGAGAAGTTGGACTAAAGGAGATTTCTGATGGATTTTGCTCATGTTTTATTTTACAGATGGTTTTTCAAAATCATTCAAATTAAAAAAGGAAGACTCTCTGCAAAAAAAAAAAAACACCACAATTTTTAAAAAAATATTCCCTGGGGTTCCTAAAGAAATGGCCATTGGGGTATAAAAGTATAAGGAATAAATAAATAAATAAATGAAAAGCTCATGCTATAAGACCAGTACTAGAATTGTTTGGAAGCTCTCATTCTATTATATGAGACAAACCAATCTAGAATTTATGTAGAATAACTTTGTTATCGCAATGTGCCCTCAAATCTGATCTGACTTATAGCAACCCTATTAGGGCTTTCATTTATTTATTTATCTTATGTATTCCTTATACTTTTATACCCCAATGGCCATTTCTTTAGGAACACCAGAGAATAATTTTTAAAAATGGTTTTATCTTATGATTGTGATTTTACCAGTTCTACCTCCCCTCAGTGTATTTTCATGGCAACGTGGGGATTTGAACCCTGAATCCTAGTCCATTACTCAATCCACTACACTGCACCAGGTAAGAGTGGATGAAAACCTAAATGAATATGTGGGTGCATGGAAGGTTTATTTATATTTTTATTTCATAACTTTATATTATTTTTTTAAAACACTGTATGAAAATGTTTATTTATTTTTTGCAAATTTTGACTAATATAGACATTTTGGTGAACACCTTCCTCCAATATAATATTTTAAATGTTATTTTGATTTAATTTGTGCATTCTTGTGCACAGTTTCATTATACAAACATTCTTTCACGCACATATTTGACTGGAGAACTACATCACAAACATCAGAATTTTGAAGTTGCTCTTTTTCCTTTGTGAATACTATTTCAGGATATGTGATTCAGGACATGTGACCTGGTAGTAGTTTGCATTGAAATATCTCCCACCTATGCTCAGCACTCAACATTTGCTGTCTTTTTGTTTAGTCACCTCTGAGAAGGGCAGAAAAAAAGTCTTTCTTTCTTTCTTTCCTTACAACACTTCCCTACATTGTTCATGCAACCTGGCTCTAGTCTAAAGAGTAACAAAAGAGTAACATTTCTGAGCTCTGAGAAAACCGTGCATGTATGGGAAGGATAATTCCTACAGAAAAAGAATCCAAAGGCTTCATTCCACATGTAACATTTTTGAAACTATTCCAATGTGTTTATATTAGGCAACATTTTCATGCTGGAAAGTTATGTTAATTTAAGTTGATCCACGAAAGCGGTTAGTACTTGTGCCACAATGTTTTTTGTCTTTTTGTTTTGTTTACTCTCTGATATGCTATTTTAAGTGTTAGACTTTTCGTCTATTTAGCCTAGGATACAGAAAACCAAATATATTGATGACAAAGAAGTCTGCAGAATTGGTTAGAGCTTACCTTAACCTTAAATCAAATCAGTGGCCATTCCATAGCCTTTTGTGATATGAAATAGGAAATTTTGTTTTCTCTTATGAGTCAGTGGCCCACAGAAAGATCTTACTTGCAGTAAAGGGAAATAGGGAGAACACATTCCCTTTCTAATTTCTCTCAGAAGGTATTCATACTTGGGATTTTTGGAGAACAGAATAGGTATGCCAATATATTCCTTTAAATAATCTTTCTTACAAAAGCTACCCTCTTTTGCTGGGCCTGGTCTTGGCTATTGCAAAACTTCCTTTCAATCAAAGTACAGCTTCTCATTAAGGGAAAAAAATATTATTAACATTCTCATTTTGCTTCCTCTCGTGAATTATTTGCATTCGAAAATGTGCACGGCATTAGTTTCAGGGTAAATGCAAATATGACAGCGGGATTCCTCACCCAGCTTCTTTTTATTATTAGCTATTTTTATGCCTTCCATTTATTATTCCCTCATCATTTTTCACAATGTATTAAAATGTTACTGTTTCCTAAAACAATATTTTCTTCCATTTGATAATTGTCCCTGCCTGGTCTATAGTAGTTTCTGTTGCAGAGATGACTGTCTATAATTTGCAACCGTTCATAATAATTGTTTTTCTTTGCTTAGGTGAAGCTTTGTAATAAGCTATCATGGTGGCTGATTCCCTTCCTACTGAGCATGTGATTATTCCCAGCGAAGGTCACATGATTGGTGGAGAGGGCAGTCCGATTGATGGAGTTTAGCTGTGGTAAATCTTTGGCATGTGGTTGGAAGACAAATGATAGATTTTTGTTTTCAATCTTGCCTTTAAAAAAAAAGCCAGGTCTATCCTGTAGAAATTTTTAAAAATAAGAAATTACTGCCCTGGAATTTGATCTCCAAAACTGAACTGGATTTTTTTTTTAAAAAACCCATCTTTTCCCCCCTAGTTTTCAAACAAGAGAAAGATAAATGACTGCGGAGAATATAGCCAAAAAAGCAGCTGTGATCAGCTTTCATCTAAGCAAGTTCTCTGTGCCATGAGATGTGCCAGGGTCTTATTTGATAAACTGGGTACAATTACTTTGTTTTGTTTCTCCTTTTCTGTTTGTTTGTTTCCCTGGTCATATTAAAAATGGTAATAGATCTGACTAATTAAAATAAACTAATAAAGTCATTTGATCATCCTGATTCATGGCATTTCATTGTGGCAAGCTTCCCTGTTGACTCTCAAATTGTTATTGTGAAACCATTGCATATATTACAGGGGGAACAGCTTGCATGTCGTTTTCCTTGCATTTCACCGCTGTCCATCATCACAAAATCCTTGAACATAGTCGCAGGGAACTGCAGATAACCAATGCATGATGCCACTTTAAAGATTGCCCAGCCGCTTGCTTTTCTGGCAACACAGCCTAAAACAACTCACTGAAGAGGGTTATTCCCCTTTTCTGTATTGATGAGGGCTGTTAACGCACATCAATTGCAGATCAAAAGGTGTGGGTGCAAGGAGTCTGAAACAGACCGATCACATGAGGCAGTAGAAATTAATACTCCCAGATGCAATCCTGTATAACAGTATCATTCTATTTCAAAATATTTTCTAATCATAACTGAACAGAAAGGGAGAATATTTTAACAACCATGAGATTAACATTGACTCAAAGGCAACTATTTTTTAAAAATTAAGGCTTATTCCAATTGCTTTTTGGTTTTGTTTTTAGAACTGCCAGTGTGGCCATTATTTTTTAAATATGAAATGCTTTTAAGCTGCAAACATTGTATATCATATGGACATATGAAATGTTTTAAGCTGCTTTCCCAATTGTTTTGGGAGGAACTGTGACAGAATAATATGTCTTGTTAGGCTCACAGCAGAGATGGACAGGTCAAGGACATAGGCAATTGTGTTATGCTCACTCAGATTCTTGGGTTCATTACATTCAATTCTGTCTATGAGTGAGCCACCTCATTTCAGGCAGAATCCCCCTCCCCCCAGGTGTACCTGGAGATGTTGAGGACTCAATTGGTATCCTATGTCATTAAGATAGGGTCCCACCTCTACATACCCAGAATTTCTGTTAAGTCTCTCATTCAAAACTAATTAGGCCTCATCTGGTTTAACTTCTAAAATTGGATGAGTCATATATGTTTCATGTATTCATTAAATAAGTTTCTTATGTTTTTTTAAAGAGACATATGTTTTTTTTGTGTGTTTTAACCTGTTGCTGTATATTTTATGCATTTCTCTTTTGAAAAATTGAAAAATTCAGAGAAAATACAAAGGATACCTTTATTCTGATCTACACACTAGTCCAGGAACTGCATATCAAATTAGTTTGCTTTGAAATGGAATTATTTAGGCTTAGATCCTTCCATGCTACGTAGCATATTGGGCAGCAGGATTTCTCCAGCAGTTTCCATCTTGGGCAAGTACTTCAGCCTCCTCCCATGTTATTTCCAGGCTCTTTAAGTCTCCCAAGAAAGTTCTTCACCATGTATTTTGAGGGTGTCCTCATTGTCATTTGGCATTGGGAGGGATCCAACTTATTGCCACCTTACTAAACAAAATCTTCAAACATCCTTAGCCCCAGACCTGCTTGTGGAACTGGCAGTAGAGGATGTGATACAGAAGAAGCATACACATCTTCTTCAGTGCCAGTCCTGAGTTTTACAGTTCACAGTACATCAACTAGGCTGAAATTCTAAGGCAACAACTTCTCATTCACTGACTCCTTGGATGAAATCTTGTTTCTTCGTCTAGTGTGTTGTACATGAGTTATGCCCACTAATCAGTGGATATTTCTCGAGTCATCTCCTGCATAAGTGCCATTGATTGAAATGGACCTACTCTACTTGAAACTTACCATGCTAAATAACAAGATGTCAGCTCTTGTTGGGGCTCTCATTTCAATTTAAACACATTTCTTGAAGATTGTCTTTTAGATGGGCAGAAATGGGCTATCCTATGATTTTAACATTCTGTTTACTCAAAGCAGTCATTATAACACTTTGGTCTTTATAATATGCATTCTTCTTGGCAGACAATCTTGTTTTCAAGAATGTGTTGTATATAAAGAACAAAATCACAACCTTCTTTGTCAGTACTGTATATAGGAAGGCCATAAAATAGCTAATCCTGGATCTTGTACTGATCTGCTTTTACTAGAGTACAATCATCTTTCCCCTTCATCAAGGTTTTCCAGCATTTTCAGCTAAATCTTTGGATGAGACAGCTTAGCCTTTACTTTCTATCTTTTTTCAGGCAGGTTTTTCTGGCAAACAAACACACATCTTGTCATTTGAACAAATGGGGGGATGTACACTCCTAATAAAACTGTACCTCATCTCCTTTCACAGATTCTAAGCAATTTAGCCCATTATTTGTGAGATATAGCTGCCTATACCCAGAGTGTGTCTATGCAGGCAAGCATGCTAAAATAAGAATACTGCTGTAGATAAATTTATATTATAGACAACTATAAAAAAGATTAAAGAGGGTATTTACAAAATGAATGTGGTCACTAACAGCATGCCAGATACCTTCATAGATTTGGAAAGATTTGCATCCCTCGAAGAGCTGCCTTCTAATTTCTTGTCAGTGACTTTGGAAAAAAAAATCCCAATGTTGAGGTACAGTATTGCTATACCTTTGCACCCTTTTGCAAGCATCGGTGTGGGACTATTTTGCACCCTTATTTTAGAATGTTGTGGAAACAACAAGCCTTATGCATATACAAAAATAAAGGGCATCTAAAGAGCCCTTTATTTATTTGCATTTTATATCCCATTCCTAGAAAATGCTTCAATCGAGATTCAAATAATACTTGTACACAATAATCCAGTTTTAAAAAAACCAGATAAACAATTAGGATCCATCCAGTCTGGATTAAGGCGGGTTGTTTTATTTATTATAGCTATGGCTGCATTTTTTTCTCACTCAAAAGTTGAGAATCAATTCGGATTTCAACCCTAGCATAGGAGGTAATGTGGGGCATCAATCAATTGCCCATTGGACCCCACACACCTGCAATTTGCATTGAAATAGAAGTTTTACTGGTGTTTTTTTCCTTGTGCAGATTTTTGGTGTGTTTGTGTGAGTGTGTGTCTGTGTGTGTGTGAGAGAGAGAGAGTAGAGAGAATCCATTTTGGTTCACAACAGAGCCAAAGGATTAAAGACCCCTCCCATTCATATTAGGCTGTACCCTATTTACATTTAAATAATAATGAGTAAAAATAGTTGATACAGATGTGGAGCAGATATTAAAGTTATTAACATCTAGCTTGAGGGTGAATTCAACACATTAAGTGACAAGATAACATCTGATCATGATAAATATGACAAAGTGATTTTGTGAATAATTTTATTGAGAGAAACCAATGTAAGGAGAATCAGATTCATAAAGCAGAGAGGACGAAAGTTTAACAACCCATCTTCCCTTCATGTTTCTAGTACAGTCTCTTCAACAGTTTTGTAGCACTTTCCATCACTAGTAAAAGTATTAAGGTGTATGGAAAATAAAATATTAATATGTGTACAGTATGTACTTGATTTGAACAAATCTCATGGTTCATAAAATCATGTTTTTCAAGGCAGGAAATTTGAGTTAGATTGATGCAGTATTTCATTAGCACTCCTAGAACAATAACACAGGGAAGGGGAGTGTGCACAAAACCTAATTTTTGTGTGTGCAAAAGTTTCCAACATTTATTTATTTATTTCATTTCCTTCCTTCCTTCTTTCCTTACCTTACCTTTTACCCTACCTTTATCCAAAACAGGACCCATAGTAGCTGACATCATTTTTTAAAAATAACTAAAATAAAGAGTTCAAATATTTTAAAAGAATTAAATAAAGATTATTAAAATGATTAAATAAAAGCACAATAAAAAGAGATTAAAATGGACAAAATACTGATCATCCAAACTTTTACAATCCCGCTTAGGCAGCTGGTCACTAAGGGAAAGCCTGTCTGAACAGAAAGGGTCTTTGCCTGTTTGTGTGTGTGTCCTCACCGAGGCTTCAGGGAGGAGGAGGAAGAGCCCTTCCTCTCCCTACGGAGCTACAGCAAAGATGGAGCTAGTCTGGCTACCCATGGAAAGGAATTCCCAAATCTGGGAGCAGTGACAGAGAAGGCCCTCTCCAACGTCCCCATCAAATGCATGGTGGGGTAAAAAAAAAACGTACACATGAGATGTTGTCTAGCAGGGAGAAAACTTTTCAAAACTTTTATTTGTACTTATGAGAACAAAGCAAACAAAGATCTATATCTCTAGCGATATTGTAGAGTTGATATTTAGCTTCCCTTCTTCCTAGCTGCTATTTTTTTTAGGGAAATTACTAAAAATATCAACCCATCAAATGACTTCCTTACTACATCCCCCAAAACGTCAGGTGCCCAGTCTCAGATCAATCTGTGTAGACAACAGTTTCAAAAATTTCTCTGATAACATTAGAAGATATTCATGACAATTCATATTCCAAATGGCCTGCAAGAACCATCTAACTTACTTGATTCAGGATTTTTAAATTGCATTTTTCTTTTGATTTATAGACTCTTTTTTAAAAATAAGCTTATGGCAAGGGAAGCAGCTCCCTCACTGAACTTGGCTGATGAAAGGGTAATCACAACATCTATTCAACCCAGAATAATTTCTGATATGAAATTATTATTATAGGAATGAGAATGGTAATGAAGTGTCCCCAGCATGATTCTAAACTGTCTCACTAGGTGAGAGTTTTGTTCCAGACCTGTAGCCTATGAAGTCAGCCTGGGGAGAACACACCAGAGTGAGATATAGCTCATCAAAAATTGTGACAAATTGCAATGCCAGGATTGTCTTGGTGGCTTGCGATGTATTGAAATTAAATCCCAAACCAGACAATATGGGTAGTGTCAAAAGTTTGCTGTGGCTATAGGCCCTGTTTACACAGCTTATAGTAAGAAAGACACTGAAAAGCTCGACAAATCATGAAGTGGGGATATAAAAAACATCATTTCAGGAAGGGAAAAGCTATAATGAGTAAGAAAGAGAAAAACAGATGGAGAGGGTAGTTCCTAGCTTAGTGCAATTTTTTTTAAAAAAGCCGGGGCCTACAATTAAGGAGAGCAGTAACTCAGGTGGTGAGCATTTTATATATCATAACAGGGATAATAGAAAACAGGTCCTTTGATTTATGTTACCTAACAACAAACTGGCTTTAAATTATTTTTAGGAATTGAGCTACACCAGAGTATAACATGAGCCTTAAAAGGCCCATGGCGCTTGCATCTTAGAACTCAAGCTTCCTGAGAACTTGGATGAGTTGGTGTTTCCCATATTGATCAACTAATAATTTTCAAATATGGAGCTTTCAAAAAGTTGTCTTGCTTCTGAGAGTGAGGGAATTGAGTTCTCTGGTTTACAGAACAGATTAATTTTCTGAAGGAGGAACGAGAAAAAGACTCCTTCATCCTGTCTCTGTAGCATGAAGTCAAACTGTCAGGTTGAGGTTACTAGGAAATTATATGCACTTCCTGGAGTAGCGTAATCAATCCCCTAGCTCCTTCCTGTATGCAATATGCCTGAACTGGCTAAGATTATATGGCCTCTCTGGTCTCCTCTTCCCATGTGAGCTCAAGGTCCCATAAATTGATTTTCTTCAGCATACAAGATAGTGAAGTACTTGTGATGCTCCTGACCAGAAAAGACAAGAAGAACATTTGTGTGCATATGTGCAGAATTGCACAAATTGCTCATATAACGATGTCACTCAAATAATGTAATTTGCGCAAAATTGATGAGAGCTGCTTCTTTATTGCATGGACATTTGAGAATTTTTTAAAAAAGTGTTATTGTGTCTTTTTAAAAAGAAAAATGGATCAGCCACTCATTCTGTGCTTGTAGTATGCATGATTTTTGCTTCTCACAGGAAAAGAAGGCTCATTTTACAGACAAATTATGGAGACATACAAATTATGGAGATTTGCTTGTTACAAAAAGTGTTTTTATTTCAACTCCTCTCTAGAAATAAGGAATCTTCCTTGCCCTGTTGGTCCATCCAGTAAAGACAGCATCAATAAGGCAAGAACAAAGAACTCAGTAAGTAGTATTCACTTTTTTAGGCCTAGGTCAGTGATGGTGAACCTTGGCACTCCAGGTGTTCTTGAACTTTAATTCCCAGAAGCCCTGATTAGCAGGAGTGCTGACTTCAACTACTGGTAATTGAAGTCCAAGAACACTTGGAGTGCCAAGGTTTGCTAACTCGGGCCTAGGGTAACAGTCCATTACAATCAACAAGGAGCCATCTATTTTTAAAACCCTTGGCAAAATTGGAAAAGCAAACCAACCAACCGCTCTTTTGGAGAACTACTTATAGAATGGAGTTAATTTCAAATTTCTTAAGAGCAGTCTAGCTAATGGTAGCTAGGAAATGGAAAACACAGTATAGTTTTCAATTAAATGAATGGTATAAAGAGGTTTCAGATATTAATGATAAATCAAACTTGTAATATTAATGTTAGGAGGAGATTATTGAAAGAAAATAATTTTAAAGATATTTGGGGAGAACTTATAGATTATGTTTTATTAAAGGGGAAAAGGTTGATACCTTCACAAGAATCAATGCAATGTTGGAAACTGAATGAATAAAGATGTTGAAAATGTTTATGTAGCTCTGTTGGTCCCAGTGCAGGGAAACACTTTGTCTTTGAAATAATTACATTGGGGTTTATGTTAGGAGTTTACAATGTTTTTGTTAAGTTTTATATTTTATTTTATGTTTTGATGATGATGATGATGATAACAACACATAACTTAACACATCATCATCATCATCATCATCTATTGCATATAATGACTACGCATAGTGCCCTGTACCCAAAAAGTGATGTTGATTTTTTGTACTTAGCAAGAGCTGAGGATGACAGAGGAGTTCTACAGGTGAAACAGACAGTAGAGGAAGAAAAGCATAGCTTGAATGACTACATTAAAAAAAATGAAGAGCTTATTCAGGAAGTTAATAAAGGAGGATTTTTTAAAACAGCGAAGAAAGCTGAATACAGAAAGGATTGAAAGTTGTGGTGGAAACTAGGGGAAAAAAGCCTATGTAGGGTCAATATTTGAAAAACATAGAAGGAAAGGTTGACCCAAAGCTGGCATGGGGATGGTTAAGAGCAGAGATTTTGAAGAAGGAAAAGGAAGGATTTATCCTGGCAGCTCAGGAACAAGTTTTGCCAACAAATTGTATGAAGACAAAAATACAGCATGTATCTAACAATAGCAAACACCAGCTTTGTAATGAAAAGGATGAAACAGTAGAACAGCGGATGCAGCAAGATTTCACGGACTGATTATTTGCAATGGCATAACAGAGTTGCAAAAATTATTCATTGGAAACTTTGCCAGAAGTTTAAATTTGAATGTAGTAAAAATCATTGGGAACATCAGGTAGAGAAAGTTTTAGAAAATCAGAGAGTCAAGAGCCTGTGGGACTTTAAAATTCAAACAGATAGACATTTGCTGCACAACACACCTGATATAACTGTTGTGGAAAAGGAGGTTTGATTTATTGACATTGCTATACCAGGAGATGCACGGATTGAAGACAAATAACTGGGGGGGGGGAATCACAAAATATCATGGTTTACAAATTGAACTTGAGCATTTATGGAAGAAGTAATCTGTTGTTGTATCCATAGTGATCAGAGCCCTTGGAGCAACACCTAAAGGACTCCCTAGATGTTTGGAAATTTTGAATCTTATTGGACTTGAACATCCTAACTCTCCAAACAACAACAACAACAACAACAACAACAAACCACAACTCTACTAATGACTGCATATATACCTAAACATTACCTTAACAGTTCTTAGGGCCTTGGTTAGGGCTTGAACTGTTAATTTTATACCAGTCCTCGACTGTGAATCAAATGGTAGATTTGAATCCAATAATAATACTAAAGAATTGTCCAGCCACATCTACAAGAAGAATTTTTCCAGGTACAAGTGACTTGTAAAGGAGACTGATGCTGTACTTGTGCAACAGTACAGACGGCTGTTGCAGGCAAACAAAAACAGTGTGTGCTAACCTATACTGTGCTACTAAACTCACTAAAAGCACAGGAGCTGTTCTTCTCTTGCTTCCCTCTGTTCTCTTTGACAGGTCTTATACAGTCTCATTGCCAAGGACACATGGCTTATGGCTTGCCTATTCTTATTCAGTGACTTGGCTTGCAATCAGCCTGGAAAGCTTTGACTTCAAGGACAATTACACTGTTACATATACCGTAAGCAGGGATGACTTTCTGGATTTTAGTAACTGTTTACAGACACAATACTCTATGCCTATTACCACATATTTATCTATGTTTATTTGCAATGTGTCATGTCAGGTAAGTCGTTGTAACATTTTATCAGCTGGATTCTGTTGAACCAAAGGAACTTGAGCATAAAGAACAGCCTTGGCACATTCTTTACATTTTCCTTCTTCCATCAGGAAAGCAGTAAGCTACCATCAAAATACAGTTCCTTAATTACTGTCAAACCTTGTCTTGGATATAAATGTATTGGTCATTACAATACCTTATAGAGTTTCTGATGAATGGAATGTCCCATTCCTCCCCACTCCCTCACACAAAGTGAAAGCTCACCACTTGCCCAGCTCTGTTGCTTTACTTGTGGTAGGTGGATATTATTTATTGAGATCACCACTTGCACTTCTGCAATCGTTACACAAGTGGCATGATCTGTTGTGCTGGCAAGACTTTCCTTTCAGGGAAGGCTCAACAGGATATGATGATTGACACAGAAATGTCTGTTCTTCAAATTGAGTTTACAATAGCATTTCTAACCTTGAAGGTTTTTGCTTGAAAGTTTAGCTCAAAGTTGGCTGGGAACTTTCTTAAATTGGGCCATTATTTACAGCTTTCATATTACTGTCTATATCAGTGGAAACTTTTACTTAGGAGTACTCAATATTAATTTTTGTAGCTTGCATAGTGACTTTGCTTTCTAGGGGGCTATCTCCTGCTTTCTCTCCTTTTAAAAAATTGGAGCAATTATTTGTGCTTATGAGAGCAGTGGGAAATGCAGCGCACTAAAAAACAAAAAAACCCATCAAATTATCCACAGGAACATTACTGAATAGATGCAACCCTGATGAACATTTGCTCTAACTACCCTGCTGCTGACCTCCTTTTTAAACTGGCCATGTGATTTATTTGAATGAATGAATCTTCCTGGCTGAGCTCTTCCTGGGAGTTCACTCTATGTGTATACAATGGGAAACCCCAGCAACAATATAAAATCCTCTGTACATTGAATTTGGGGCGTATAGATCTGGATGTCAGCTCTGAAACAGCACACTTGGAGGACAAAGGTGCTTGTGTAAGGTAAAGGTAAAGGTCACCCTTCCTTGAAAGCCAGTCATATCCGACTCTAGGGTTCAGTGCTCATCTCTGTTTCAAAGCCGAAGAGCCAGCACTGTCTGCATCTGCAGACATTTCCGTGGTCATGTGGCAGGCATGACTGGACACCTACTCATACTAACTGCAGTCCAGCCAGGTTATCATGCTATGGTAATAGAGTAGACCACACTGCCAGTGACTCAATGCTGACCATCAGGTGGCTGAACTAGACTGAAAAACCTGAGGACTGATGAACCTGGGTAGAGAAGTCCACAGGGAAAGGTAATGGTCCCCAAGTGGATTAAATCCCACTTGAATCCATCTTGATGGAGGGCAGCATCTTCATCAATACTGGCCTGGGGTTGATGAGGTGTTTGTGTGCCAAAAGGGCTCAGGACCAAAAAGTGGTGTGGAACTGGATCAGTGGTATGGGTGTCATGCTGCAATGTGGAAGGCAATGGAAGACCACTGCATTGTATTGTTTCTAGTACAATGAAAGTTATATGACAGGACAACCTGCCAATTAAACATCTCAGAAGAGATTCCAGAATGCATTATCACTAGATTACTACCTCAGTAGTAAAATCAGAACCTTAAGAGCTGGTAAGCTAGTAAAATCAAACCATCTGAAAGCAAGACCACCAGGACAATTTAAGACATTTTGCTTCACTCATGAGACAAATGACAAGATGGATTCATGTTCCCTGTGGTACTTATAGAAATCCACATGACTGTTGAATATTGCTTCAACACTGGTCACAGTGCATTAGTCTGGCCGGACATCCCGCTATGGTAATGGAGTAGACTGTACAGCCAGTGACTCAATGCCGAGTGTTGGGTGGTGATAAATAACTTAACTCCCTAAAGGAGCCAATGGCGACAGGCAGATGAGCCCCTTTAGGCGGAGTGATGGTCCCCTTAGTGGAGGAAATGACACTGGAAACCATCATATTGGGCCCAATGGCAAAATGAGTGGTGGAGGAACTCTGATTCCCAATGGTCATGGAGGCAGAAGAGACCATGCCAGATAGACTGGCTGTGAAGGTGCACTTTGTTAATATCCTCAAGGCTGTGGCAGTCCATTGTAGTCCCAGTGTTAAATCCTGCATGTCTCATTTCATATGTGCTGCAGGAGATGGCTCCGTGATCATCGTGTGTGGGGAACTTCATGGCAAGCTGGGATCCACCTTAAAGAAATTGACAACAATGGCATTTTCCCTGCTTCAGGAAAAAAAATGCATTCTCGGATACAAGTTGCAGCCAATGACAACTGGTCACAACACTGCAGACACATATGTTACTCAGCTATCCAGCCAGCTCAACACATCACACTCTGCTATATTTGGTGTTAGATTCCATTATTTCCATTATGAAGCTGGCTAGATAGCTCAGTTGTTTAGGTATCTGGCCACAGAAGTGGTAAACCATTTCTATGTATTCTTTACCTAGAAAATCCTAGAAAGGGTCATTCTAAGTCAGAATTGACTTGACAGGACATAATTATTTTTAATTAACGTGAACCAAATCAAGATAAGCAAATCTTACACAGCAGGGCACATCTGCTAATTCTTGTAAACTGGTTCTTTTATTAAAAGTTGTGTTGGTTAAGAAAATGAAATTACAAACAATATTTGCAAAACTATGAACACTCAAAGAGAAAATGAATTTCATGGACTAATATGAAATGTAATGCTATCCTTTGTCTAGATCAGTGTTTCCCAACCTTTAGACCCACAACCACAGGGGTAGTTCAATTCCCAGTTGCCTAAGTCAGTACATTGGCTGATCAGTGCTTTGGGGAATTGATTTATGCTTCTGGGAACTGAAGTCCAAAAACCAAAGTTTGCGAAATACTGGCCTAAACTCTAGTTTAATACAATGGTGAAAGGGTATACAATTTTCTGATAATAATATAATTCATGGTCTGTTTCATTTCCCCCCTCTTTTTATTTGGGAGGGGAGCTATGTATGAACAAGAAAAGATAATGCTATACTACAGGGATTCTCAACCTGTGGGCTGTGGGCTGGATGCTGCCTGCAACATCATTTCATGTGGCCCCTCCAGCTTCCACCACAACAGGAAGTGCCATGTGGTGAAGGAAGGGCAAAATGGCCATCTAGCCCCTGAACTATCTGAGGGAGCGTGACCCAGCCCCTGGCTTAAAAAGTTTGAGAACTCCTGTTCTACTATATAATACCTAGAGTTGAGTACAGTATTTTTCATTTCTTATCTTCTATTTCTATTGTGCAATGCCTAAAAAATCTACAATAAAATTGCTAAAGATTTATTTTAAAAAATAAAAAGTGTCAAATATTTACTTCAGGTTTTGCCTTTCAAAAAAAGAGAAACTTCAGTCAAAATCCTTTTCCTTTTAAAAATTTTCAAACCGTTCAGCCCACAGTTCTCCATTTCAATGCTTTCGCTGAATCTTTATTGTTATTGTTATTTTTAATTTACACAAGAATTTAAGCAGTTGTTAAAAACCAAATTATCTTTTGACAGTATCAGAAAGACCCCCAAAATGATTTGTGTTTATCTCTAAAATTAGATGTATATGGAATTAAAATAGCAAAAAATAATAGCTGGCTAGACTTTTAAAAAAAATCCTGCTCCAATGACCTGCAAGGTATACATGGAGAAACAGTCTAAGCAATAATGTTTTTCTATCTTTGTTGCCAAGGGAGTTCTATTAGCAATACTATCTGATCCAGTGAGAATTCATGAGGCAAGCAACTTTGGCAGTATGCAAAATAAACTGTATGTGTAGGTTGAAAAGTCCTTCTTTGAAGAGAGATTGATCAGTGTAGCCATTGTTCCTAAAGCCTACGGGGTGGGGGTGGGGGCTTGATTAGTTTTATAGAACAAAACTTTCATATCCTCATTGTCACATTAGCCTTCCTATTTTCTAACTTGGAGGAAAATCTGTTTCGATTTCTCAGAGGAATAAAACCCAGGACACCCTTTGACCTCCTATACTGATTATCTGTGATGTGACAGTCCTGGTGATGTAAAGAAACAGTCTGTAAGAAAATTAGCACTTCTGAATGACTATTTTGCATTCTTCAAGTACACTACTAAAATGCTTTTGTGAAAAGCAATAGGTGACATCATTGCAGTGATAATAAATGCTCTTTGATTTAAACAGCTTTGTGTTTGTTGAGGGGCTGCGGTGGCTCAGTGGTTAAGAATCTCATCTTGTTAGCTGGAAGGATGGCAAGTTGACAGTTCAAGACCCGGGTACTGCATGATGGATTGAGCACATGTCTTTGTCCCAGCTCTTGGGGACATGAAAGGAGTCTCATTTGGGCATTCCCTGAACAGAGTTTCTTCCGCAAAAATCCTTTCAACCCAGAATAATTTTTGACATGAAATTATTATTATACACCTCCAAACAAAGATCGTGTTTGTTCCGCTGGTGACAACTAATATTTTCAAGTATTAAAAAAAATTCTAGAAGTTTTGTTTTATTAAGTAAAATAAATGGTTTCCCATACCTTAAGACGGTGTAAAAGCTCCATATTATTATTATTTTCCATTTAGGTACCATTGTAATGAAAGAATTTTAATCACTGACATCACAATGTGAATTATTATTACAGAAACCCCTGCTGCTGAGCTAAACAAAATTAACCCCATGTACAGTATAGGACATTAAAAAACAACTACTCTACTAATTAGTGAGCAAATACGAACAAAGCGAATGGAAAACAAAGATCTGGAGAGGAAGATACTGAGGCAAGGAGCACTTTCATCCATTCCAAACATTGATCTTTCTGTACAGAAATCTTTTCTCTCTCTCAGATTCATTCCATTAAAGTTGAGGTTTTTTTTTATAATAAAAAAATTGCAATTAGTTTCCTAAAACCACAATCTCTCTCTTCTTCCAAACTGTCAAAATCCAAAGGCTCATAATAGAAAATGGAAAAATATTCTAAAATGCTTTTTAAATTATTTCCCAGGCGATCAATATTGGAGGTGTGTGGTAATTCTCTGGATTACTCTCAGAAATTATTTGCATCTCCGCCTTGTGCTCAAATGACAGGAAAACCTAACGAACGTTGCTGTTTTCTTTGGAGGGAAGCGTTTATTGGGATGGAAAATGACATTGTGGTCCAGGTTCCAGGTCCCATAAGGAACACACAAAGCATGTCATATATTTAAATCACTGCAAAGCTTGCATTTTTCTGCGAATAGTCATGCTGGTTTCCAATGGGCAATGCCTCATGCTGCTGAAATAAGAGCTGAAATGAACACTATCAAGCTTGAGAATCCACCAGAGAAATACGCTGGGTGCCATTTGTTTGTAATTGCTTTGTGCAAGTTATAGTTTGAGAAAAAAGCTCCCAAAATGGAATAAACACAAAATAATAACCAAGTCTCTTTCCCTTTTTACCTTTTTTTACCTTTAAAGCTTTGTTTGTTTGTTTGCTTTTAGCTTGCTATTCCCTCTTGTGCCCTGCTTCCCTTTGGTCTCCTCCGGCCCTTAATTATACCCCAATTCTCCATTCAGAGTTTTCTAACTTATTGATGCCTTACAGACACCAATGTTTGATGTACCTGGGTGAAAAGCCTAAAATAGAAGGCTTTGATGCTCAGCTAGGCTGAGCTCTGCCCAAGCTTCCTTTTCAGAAAGAAAGTTCCAAATTAGCTGGAGAAGAAACAGGACACTTGGGTGGAGCTCGGCCAAGCTGAACCTTAGTGCATACTTGTCAAGTATCGTATTGGCCGGGATTTCCCATATTTTGGCACTTGTTCCTCCCCTTTCCCGCTACCATCCCATATTTTGAATAGTGGGGAAAAGGGTTGCTGCACATGAAGGGGTTTTGTGCATGTGAAAACATGTTCTGCGCATGCACAAATGGGTTATGCACATGCACAACTAGGTTATGTGCTTGCGTGCATGTGCAGTAGTTTCCTGTATTTTTGGGAGCAGCGCTTGATAGGTATGCCTTAGTGCCTTCTGATTTATGCCTTCCTCCCAGGTGCATTGCACTGCGGAGTTTGTATCATGACAGCCAGGTACATTGAACTCCAAGAGTGGAGAATTATGGCATTTGGAGTCCAGAAAAATCTAAAAATCCTATTCCTATTAAGTACAGTGAGGAAATCGCATCAGGTAGTATTTGCCAAAAGAGGACAAAGATATTGGAGGACAAAAATTGTGGGCCATGGGTTTAGATGGGTGAGAATACTGTTTGGTTTATATCATATTTTGATCTTGCTTTCTTCATACATTTATAAATGCAATTGAAAGAATTTGAAGGAAAGGGGTTTACCTGACTATGACTAAAACCCTGAATTCATACCCGTCAAGCACAGCTCTGGAAAAGATGGGACCTGCTCCGGCCCAGGCGTGCATGCGCAGCAACAACTCCTTTGCACATGCGCAGAACCACTTTGTGCATGCACAGAGTTCCTTTGTGATGGGTGCACATGTGCAGTAACCCCTTTTCCAGCTGTTCAAATACGGTGGTGGGAAAGGGGAAAGGGGAGGAACCAGCACAGAAATATGGGAAATCCCAGCCAATACGGGAACCAACTCAGAAATATGGGAAATCCCGGCCAATACGGGATACTTGACAGGTATGTCTGAATTAACACATTTGCCTATTCCTAGTTGTGCAGCCTGTCCTATTTACTATCCAAGCTCACCTTCTGCCTTTATGTGTAGAAAAGGAAGCTGTTATATGAGTAGAATTGCATCAAGCAGCCTTTTCCACACAGAATGGGAGGATTATCCCTCTTGATCTTTGCCTCAGTTGACATAATTCCATGGGCCAACTCTACTTTTGGCAAACCCAGCACTGAGGAAAATAAAAGATAGTTGGGACAGTGAGAAAGATAGAATACCCAAATACAGAATTCAATGAAAATCCTTAGCAAAAATATACTTTTTTAAAAAACCTGTAGACTTTTATGTATGAAGTGGAAAAAGCTGTATACATGTCTTTTGTGGATATGTTAACACACAGTGCCTGCAACTGAGGCTAAACTTGTAGCAAAGTCTTTAATCATGCACTAAACCCATCATTCAGGACAGGTTGTAAACTCACCTCTGCATGTTGATGGTGCTAAAGATCTGCTGTCCTTGGGTTGTAGTATAAAATACTTTCTGGCATTCATGAAATCACTGAAAAGGTCTGAGTTGTATCTGAAACACTAGATGTTTGACATTTGAAATGTATGAATGCAATTTCATAGAATTAGACAGTTACGATCCCCCTCTCCCAATCTCTGACTTTTGCAGTTGTCAAAATGTGAATGTTACATCAAACTAGGGTATCTGAATAAGTACAACAGATGACAGAACACTGAATTTAGTCACTGAATAGTAGCAATAGTGTGGAGAATCAACATCAGTTTGTCTACATCCTTCTTAAAGTGCAGGGGACAGAACTGGGTGCAGTAGACAAGAAGAGGCCTAACCAGTGCCAAGGGAATTTGTACCAAGGGAACTAGTGCCAAGGGGATTAGCATGTGATTTGGATACTATACTTTTTAAAAAATGCACCCGAAAATAGCATTTGCCTTTTTAGCAACCACGCTGCATTGTAAGCTCATATTTAGCTTGTCAACTACAACAATTCTATTTTTCTCTCTCGCTCATAGTATTACTGAGCCAAGCACCTCCCATCTTGAAACTGTGCATTTGCTTTCTTTTTTTCTAGGTACAGAACTTTGCACTCACCCCTGTTAAATTTCATTCTGTGTTTTTCACCCATTTGTAACAGAAAGTAAACGGGAATATAACAAACAGCCACTTATTACATCATATTTTGACACCAAACGTTTTAGAGATGGATACGGAGTGGCATGCCAGCAATCTTCTTTAGTCGAACTGACAACTAGTTGCAGACCATAAAAAAAGAAATGCCAGCTGTCAGCCAAAGGATCATGCACCCTCCCTTCATGGCTTCCTTAACACGGCAGCATACAAATGTAGGGCTAATTCAGTACCTCATTTGTTAAATAGCAGGAACTTGCAAGGCAGCATTAATCCTCTTGTGCTGTTGCTTTCTGCAGTGTACAGTCCCTCTGACTTCTTCCATCGTGACTGCCACATATTTTAATAGAGTGCTTGAGAATGTCCCATGAGACCTACTTATGGTAGAAGGCTTAAGATCTCCATTCACAGTCTTAAGGAAAGACATTTTAGACTTAGGGTAGATTAAACCCCCAGGCTAAAAATAATAACATGCAGCTGTGGATTAAACCCCTTGATTAACCATCTATAATGTCACAATCTTCCCTTCTAATTTTCAATTGTGGTGGCATGGGCCATTGCATTTAACCCCTCATAAATTTTGCATGGAAATGTGTGTCTATGGGCAGAGGTGAGTGTGCATGGGCCTCCATTTATTAATGTCTCTATAACTGAAACTAAGATTACAATGCTTGGATTCAAATCAAAAGATGATTCCATCTATATGATGAATCACAGAGGCATTGTTAAATGGATTCTGGTGGATACTTATAGTGTTCTTTCCCCACATACATGAGGTGGCTTGATTGACAAATGGAACATTTTGAATTTAGATAAAATTTTGACAGTCTTTACATGGGCTTGCATTAGTATGGGTTTTTTATGAAGGAGACACGGTGAATTTGAATAAGGAATGGTGGATGATTCAAGCTTGTATCATTTACATTTGCCTTCATTAACTATGTGATAAAACTGAATCTAAACTATGAATAATGTTTTTTCCCCTCAACCACTGAATATATTTTATTTCATATTCTGTGCTTGCTACCCCTTCACTAATATTGATGGAAGTTCCTACAGGCTATGAATTCATTATATGCATAGATATTTGTTGAGTGAATACATGTGAATAAGTTCAGTGCACACAATTGATATCTACCTAAAAGAAAACAAGTACACACAGACGCACACTCAGAGTTTGGGACATAAAGAAGAAGTTTTCACTCCTCTTTCTACATAGAATAGTTTCTCACCATCCATCTTCTAATTCTTGAATCGTTACATTGAGTTGACATTACTGTGAAAGGGTATTTGGAAACTCTGAAAACAGGATTATATGATGTTTAATGATGTGCTTGTTATCTGAGGGGCTTGGTGGGGTTTCAATTGTTTTGGTACATAAAAGAGTTGTAGGATGATTTTGTCATACATTGAAAACTCAATTTTTTCTTCCTAGTATACATGCACACTGTTCTGTACCACTAATGGCTGATGGAAAAGTGGACATAAGCCTGTAGAGGAAAAATATGCATGATAATGACATTATGACTAAGTGTATTTAAGTTAGTACATGTATTTGAAAAAAGATATCAGTATTCAAAAGTGGGGGATGAGGGACATCCCACTGTTTTATATCCAGAATCCCAAAATCAGAACAATTCACTCTGCATTGTCAAAAATCCTTTATTCTTATGTTCCTTGATCACAATTCTTGCATTCCACACTTTTGGACCTGAAGGAATTTTATCATATGGTGGGGAAAGGACCTGCTCTTCAAAGAAGACCAAGTCCAAATTATTATTGGACAACACTTGATCACAGCTACATTGTTGTTTGGATGGGGACCAATATCTCCAGCTGCTATCTTAGAAAACAGCTAAGCACAAGCTTAAAATAAAACCATGTTAAACATGCTTAATGGATTTAAGAAATATTAGGTTTTACTTGAATGCAGGATCAACGATTCTCTTGTAAAATTTCTAAATAGAGGCAATGCTTACATTATTGTTTTCTTTTACCCCTCCCCTCACCAAATTATCGAAATGGAAGTCAATTTTCATCACTCTATTGCACAATAAAGTAGCTATCATCTGCTATTATGCGCTTGTGGAAAAAACATGGCTTGGCTGACTAATTAGTAGTGTTTGGTACTAATATTACTCATTCAGCATTTGGAAGAGTTGCTCTTTAGGGGGAAAATAACATGCTGTAGAAGTCACTGGGTAAACTAGGAGGCTAGTTAAAGAGTGTTGGCAGCACTGCACACATTGTGTACAATACTGCTCGCATTGCTGCTGCCAAAAGATGTGGAAGTAATTGCCAACAAGATTTATTGTTTCCTTTATGTTTAGCCAGTTAGAGATGAACAGTTGAAAGAGTTCAGTGGAATTCAGCATAGACTTCTACTGAATCATAGCAACACATACTGATTATCACTAATGCATGTTCTAGAAAGAATATTGTGTCATTGGAGACCTTGAAGCTGTCCTTATTGGCAAAAGGACAATCTCTCCCAGTATCCTTTAGCTACTAAAGTTTAGTGTATCCCACCCACTCCACCACCAGCTCAGAAATCAAAAGGAATGTCCTGGCTTTAGTTCCTAACTAGCGAATGAGCTGCTATTTGTTGTTCACTTTTCCTTCAGCCAAACTGGACATACTGTATAGATAAACTGTGTTTGGAAGCAGAAGAAAAAGACAAAAAAAATTACAGCAATTAAAACATGACAGCTGCTTTGGAAATATCTCGTTTACTTCCTATGTTGAGAAAGGTTTGGGGACCACCCCTTTCTGTCTTTTTAAGATAAAAGCTAATGTTCAAAGCCAAGGAAAGAAAGACAACCCTCTCATGAAAGGCAGTATCTGAAGATCTGGTCACTCTTTTTGCCTTTTCCCCAACTTGGACAACATGCATCCACTCTCTGTCTCAAACCCCCAAAATGTGGGTCATTGGAAAAAATGGCGGATCACTCTCGCAGAAGCAGAAGGCTTACCATCTGAATGTAGCCCCACTTGTTTGTTTCAAGTCAGAGAAAACTCTCTTTTTAGAAACAGGGTGGCTGCATTTATTGATTGATTCCATTGGGGTTTTCTTTGCTTCTTCCCTTTGCTCTGTGGAGGAAAGGTGGGGAAAGTATTTTATTTCCCAATTTTATTTCCCTATTTTCCCATACCATTAAGTGGTTGAGATGTCTGTTTAATCCCCTAATTATAAGGGGATATTGAAAACCAGCTGGGGAAAATAAAAGAAGCTTGCTTAGGTTCAATCCCAGTTCTTGCATGTGCTGGAAATGAACTAAATGGAGTGATTGTACCAGCACCAAAAAACAAACAAACCAGAAGCCTATGACAGGGACCTAGAAAGTTACAAGTAGAGATCCTTTGAAAATGGGCTGGTTCACTCCAGCAATTATGCTGCCTGATCACTGGAAAAAGAACAAACCAGCCCATCCCTGCAGATGGGCTGTCTAGCAGTATGGTCTACTCCAGAAGTTCTCAACTTTTTAAAGCTGGGTGCCGGGTCACACTTCCTCAGACAGCTTTGGGGGGCAAACAGCTATTTTGCCCTTCCTCCACCACATGGCACTTCCTGGTGTGGTGGAGGTATTCCCATAGCAGGACAACCTGGCCAGACAGACATTGAGCACTAAAGTGAGAAAAATACATACACTAGAACAGTTAGATGCAAAACAATGCTGGAACTCCTGTTGTTGTTTACTGTATTTAATTTATAACTGGCTTTTCTATCAGATGAGAAATCCTACCTGGATTTGTGGAACAACTCTCTTGAGAGGTATGTGACTCTAAAAAAACTCACAGGCTAATTAAAGACCAAGACCCCACTGCCAAACATTGGAGCCTTCCCTTTTCTTAACCTCAAATTAGCCAAGCTGCTTGATTTCAGATTTCAGTGTTTATTTTTTATTTTTTAAAAAAGGACACACATTGTTTAGGCACATACTCAACTTTTGAACTGTTTCTTGGCTGACTAAACAAAATATGATATGCAGATTCATCTTGGCAAATAAATTATCTCAGCAATTCTAGTATGGGACATAAATTTCAACACAAGCTCTGTAAAAAGTGAGAGGTGTCCATGAGAAAATAATCAGAGCATGGAATGTTGTTTAAATACAACACACACACAAGATGTATTTCAGCTGCCATGATCTGTTTCCAACTTGATGAAAAGGAACATTTGTAGCAATAAAGAATTAAAGGCAATGGATCAATGGAATGGACAAAGGCCTCAATTCATACACAACAGGACGGAATCATACTTAGTCATGCTTAGCTGAGCTCCTGAAAAGGGTAGGCTTTGGAGTAGATTCCTTTCCCAAACTGTAAGTGGAACTCACAGAAAATGTCTTTATCCAATTTGGGCAAATTCCCACCACTGCCTTTAGCTGACTAAACCACAGTCTGTGCCATATCAGTCAAGTATCCTGGATTGGCCAGGATTTCCTGTATTTCTCCACTCGTTCCTCCCCTTTCCCGCTGCCGTCCCTTTTTTGAATGGTGGGGAAAGGGGTAACTGTGCACGCAGCCCATCACAAATGGGCTCTGTGCATGCGCAGAGGGGTTCTGCACATGCACAGATGAGTTGTTGCATGCGTAGAGGGGTTCTGTGCATGTGCAGATGAGTTGTTGCATGTGCAGATGGGTTCTGCGCATGCACAGATGAGTTGTTGTGGCGCATGCACACCCGGGCCAGAGCAGTTCCTGTATTTCCAGGAGCCATGCTTGACAGGTATGGTCTGTGCTATTGAGCAGGGCCATCTAACCTTTTATGCAATACTTTCAATGGCGTTGCTGTGGGAGGAAAACAAGGGAAAATCATGTTAACCCAGTTACATGCCTAAATCTGGATCCACACCACTGTATTATAATCCTTATATCTGATTTGTCAAGAGTTAGATATGAAGAGTATCACTTGAACTGAAAGTCACAAAACTGAATCTTTCCTTCCTACCCACTGTTTTGAGCCTCCTTGAAGATTGTGGTATTTTTGAACCACAATCAGGCATACCCTGGTAACAGCAACCTTGTGTTGCCTGCTAATCTTTCTCACACTAGGTAAGCCAATAGGATCTGCAGAATGAACTCCCCAAAAAGCATTCTCTGGATGGTTGTGTGCTTCTGCCACTGCTGCCACTTATAAAGATAAGCTATTCACATGCTTGTCTTCATAACCAGGGCCAACTGGGTGCAGACATTATTACACAAATGTTTATTAAAGAAGGAAAACAAATTGGCTCAACTCCAAATGTGCTTTCCCATTGCTTTAACCATTTATAGAGTAACTAAAGGGAAGAGGCACATTCTGCACAAGTTTCAGGACACTGACGTTCTGGAGACTATGCAAATTGAAGAGCTTTCTTATGAAATCATATGTTGTGCTCGTCACAGCCAGTATTTATGTGAGGAAAGTGTCAGAGCGGCTGACTACACCACTGTGAAACTTGATATTTGTTCTTTTTATATCCCAGGTGAATTCGAAGGGTTTTTTGTTGTTGCTTGTGTGGTGCAAGGCAGGGCCGCCATCAGTGAAGTACTACCAGTACTGCCGTATAGGGGCCAGAGCTGACAGGGGCCCTGCCACCGCTGGCCATAACTGTGACAGTACTCTGTGTGTGTGTGTGTGTGTGTGTGTGTGTGTGTGTGTGTGTGTGTGTGTGTGTGTGTGTGTGTGTGTGCGCGTGTGCACGTGCGCACACACACACACGCACACACACACACACATGCGCACGCACGCAATAGGATTGCTCAGTATGGGGCCCAGAAATTTCTGATGGCGGCCCTGGTGCAAGGGACTGAACTGAATTGATCTCAGTGTGGTTTTCCCCCCTGTGCCACTGGAGTGTTTCTACTTTTTAGTCTCAGAAATATTTGCAAGAGCTTTTCTTTCATGAGGATGCATGTCTGTAGGTGGTGTTTTGGGTGACATAGGTGGGCATGATGTTCAGGGTAAGTTAACATGTCCCCTTTTCTTTTGTCTCTCACATCATATTTTGCTAATTTATTTATGAATGTCATCTAGGTATTTATGAATGTTATATTTATAATATGCTTTGATATGATATGTGTTAATTGTATGTTGATTTATTATTGTAATTTGTTTCTTTTGTTGTTTGCTATGTTGTCGTGAGCCACCCAGAGTGCTGCTTGCACCAATTGGGTGCAATAAACAAAATAAAATAAGTACTCAGCGTGTTGGGGGCTTTGTGCTTAAGATGCTGTACTTGATGACTGGATGGTGGGTAGGTCAGCAGTTTGAGATTTGAGAGCAGTATGGTGGAGTGAGCTCCCATCATCTGTCCCAGCTCCTGTCAACCTAGCAGTTCGAAAGCAAGAAATTGCAAGTAGATAAATAGATATTGCCTTGGTGGGAAAGGTAACAACATTCCATGTGCAGGAACATGGGGGAGAGTATTAAAGGATTAGAAAAATGATCGAAGATGCAGAAATTGGTGGATGCAGAGGCAGGACCATAGACAAGAAGAATAAGTAGAGGCAGGACTGAAAGAGGGAAGGAAGGAAGTAGTTGGACTCTAAAACATATAATGCCAGGTTACTATATTTAACCACCTTCTGTGTTCTGGCTTTAAAGACTGAACAGGACTTGGATCAGTTCCACCTTTGCAGTAATGTCCCTATGTGCATTTTGGTTTAGTCTATGGAAGGGACAGGGGTGCACAGAAAGAGCTTCTTTGAAGATTGTGGTATTTTAAAACAGAAACTTTGTGCCAGCTAATCTTTCTCACACCAGGTCAGGCAAAAGGAACTATGGAATGAATTCACCCAAAAGTGGCTTCATTTTGGCAGTTTCACATCTGGCCTAGACATGAAAGACAAACAAGAATGGATGTGACAACTATATGCATTGAGTAAGGTCATGTACCACACCTGCTCTGAAAGACAAAGTTACTCAAAAGGTCCATGTTTTCATTCCTGAATGTGCAGCACATCACCCAAGATTAGAAGGTCCTTTTTCAAGATGGGTTTGCCTTTTCTTTGACATTGCTGAAACTCTCGACAAGAAAATGCAAGGTTTTAGTTTTGCATGCAAACCGCGGCCTCGGCCTTAATGTCAAAAAATTTGCACAGCAAACCTAATAACTCTGAATTATTTTTCCAAAAAGTGAAAGTCTCTTTAAAAATTCATTTTATTCTCCCCCCACCCACAACGATCCTCCTTCCCAACAGATAATCTTCCTTGAATTTCTGTTGGCATTTCCATGCATTGGTGCACCTGTTTCATGAATTATCTGTGAAATGAAGGACATCTGGGTCTTCACAAAAGAAGTGTGTCAAGAATTGAAATAAAGTGGAGGGTGATGGTAGTAAGGATTGACTGAGAAGGCAACTGCTGTGAGCTATCCTAACAACTGGAGGAAGTAAGTGTGTTAGTTAAGGAAGCTGTTGATTCTAGCATTATTTGCACAGCAACCCGAAGTGTGTGAATTTATTTTCTTGACGACAGGCAGCAAGTAATTGAGTAGGAAATTTGAATCCCCCATAATGTCGAGCATCTGCAACTATCAGCATTTCTTTACCATCATGTTACTAATCAATCTCAACTATGTAAAGCAACTACTGGCTGAAGGTTAGCCTGCATATTTTATATAGGCTCTTCCTCACTCCCCCAGCTGTGTGCAGCGATAATTAACATTCTGCTCTAAGTAAGCACAAATTATCTATCAGGAAAAGGTGAATTTGGTCACCATTAAAAATCTTTAATTAAATCTGTGGGTTCTCACTTTAGATATTCTTTCCAGAGGTTTCTAGGTATAGAACAGTGATGGCAAACCTTGGCATTCCAATTCCCAGAAGTCCTGATCCGCAGGAGTGCTGACTTGCCCTTCTGGTAAGAACACCTGGAGTGCCAAAGTTTGTCACCAGTGGTGTAGAGTATGCAGAAGAGGTTTACTATTCCTTTCTTCAGGAACTTGCTCTAGGTTACTGTTGAGTCCGAGACAAGAAGTATTCAAACCAGCAATGTCAGGTTAAACTCGGTGACTCTTTATTCACCTCATACTTCGGACTGGGGACTAAGTACAGGGGGTAGCCTCTATATATGCAGTACAGTGATTTGACTGTTACAAAACAAGATACATTTAGGTGGGCTTCCGGAGGTACAAACAAAGTTCAAGTTCAACATTTAACCGTGCTGACATGTATTTGAATTTAACGCCTTTTAGAATGGCACACTTCCTGCTTTTTATTTTCGGCAAGGTTTGACATTTGAAAAGGAATAAACCTTTGGACACAACAGTTACACAGGATGGCTCTTTCACTGAGGAGCACAATGGAGAATTGAATTCCTAACTGCTGGCTCCACAGTCAGGTACTTGACTCACTGAGACATCTAGTTAGCTGTGCAAACTTTTTCTTTTTTTAAAAAATCTGGACAGATCCTACAGAGGTTTATATATATTCACTGGATTATAAAATCTCTGCTTCTTGGTGTAGGAAAGATGAAAGGAACTATATCAACCACTGAAGAGAAAATCTTTGGCCTCTGGAAATTCTACAGAATCAAAGGAACTGAAGAGCTGTGTTCAGATTCTGCAAGGAAAACCATATCTGCATTTCCCCCTTGCACTTATAAGAATAGCTCATGTATTTTAAAAAACACCACACAAAATAAAGTCCTTAACAAAAAAAAGTATCACTATTAATATTCAAGATATTGCTAAAACTATTTTTCTATTATCAGGTTCTTAATGACTGCTTTTCCTGTGTCTGATTAACCCAGGGGTGGCCATCCTACATACTGCGGGCTGGACCCGGCCCATGACACCATTTCATGTGGCCCACTGCTGCCCTAGCTGCTACCTGAAGTGGAGGCAGACGTGTTTACAACAGCCGTAAAATGCACCCATTCATTCATAAATGTGCCTGTCGCAAATGCTGCTGTAAATGCACTCACAGATGTTGTAAACATGTTTATAACACCTGAGGACGTGTTTTACGCTAGCGTTTATGGCAGTAGGAACCACGTGACTAGCCCACTCAGCTGTCTGGGGGCATGGTCCAGCCCATGGTGTGAAAAGGTTGGGAACCCCTGGAGTAACCATTCAATGTAGTAAAACGTAAGAAGAGTGGTGAGGCTGCTAGCCCTTGTATCTACAGAGTGCTTATATGAGATACAGTGCCTGAAATCCAGCAGCAAGCTGCAACTAGAGCAGGGCCACTGAATTAGTGGAACTTACACAGATGTTGCCTCCTCAAATCTCCCACTTGATTCAGTCGGCCTAGACTAAAAATTAGAGACAGGCTGATCTGGAATCAGCCATTTTACTTAAGATAGGGGGAGAAAATGGAAATCAATGTTGATGATTATTGTGGGTGTTGACAAAACTGTTTTATAAGAGATGTTGTTGTCATCTTGCTGGAAGCAACTGTCTCTTTTCTGTTATTAAGTACAGTAATTGCTGATTATATTTTCCATGGGTATTTCCAAAATAAATAATTGTTTATAGGTAATCTTGTCCTATCGATGCGTGTGCATTTATTTAAAGGTCCCATGGCAATATTTAACTACATATTATGACTCCTTGTGTTGCCTTTTGTGTAGTCAAGTGCACATGCCGATCTGTGGTAAGGTTAATAAAGACAATGAATTTTAAGTGAATACAAGAATAAGCAAATATTGAATATGAGTATGGAGACCAGAGATTTGATCTTACGAGGTGGTGTCTGGGGAACACTGCTAAATGTGACCAGTTTCCCCAATCAAATTCCTCTAGCTTTCTCATGAAGACATATATTCTGGGATTTCATCTGTGACAATCTTTACATTGTGATCTAAACTGTATAGCTGGGTAAAGATTCAAAATGTCAGGATACATACCTTCTTGTGGATGAGTACCAGCAGCCAAGGTACTGTCTCACCACCAGGAGCTGATTCCCAAGAGAACATTTCCAATGCATCTTGTTCAGGCTTTCACAGGTGTTCCAAACTACAATTGTGAATTTTGAACAGGACATCCACTTGTTTTAATGAGATTTCAGCTAGCATGTATGTATTCCTCATATTTAAGATATTGGAGACCTTATTTTTCATGCTTAAATTCCAAGTTCTGGTAGAAAGTTAAGGACGACTGAAAAAGAGGTAGCATTCTAAAATTTCTCTTAGTCCCAGTATTATGATTATTCTGCTCACAGTGCTATAGATTTGTACAATAATAATAATATCAGTTTTCTGTCCATTCCCTCACATTACTGTAATAGACTTGTAATGTGAGAGATTTTAGGATACCTTTATGATCTGCTGAACTCTGTTATTTCCACCTTGACAGAAAGTGCCTGAATGTTGAAATAATCAACTAATTATCCACATTGTCAACTGGCATGCACTGAGGGGATACATGATGGTAATCACCCAAATTATCCCATTAGTTTGCAGCTATCACATGCTTTAAAAATCCACGGAGTTGCACAATAGAGCTGTCTCTCCCTTCTACACATCCTTAAGTAGCCACTCAGAGTATCTTAGCTTAAGGCCAGGACTCTGAGTCCCTGGAAAATTAAGTAAGCTTGTCAGACAATTAAGTCACTGCATTGCTTTAAGCAATTAATCGATCACTTAAATCAATTTTTAAAACTGAGTACCAGCAACTCTCACTACTGCCTTCTGACAGAAGTCAGCATCCTGGAATTATTGGTTCTGAGAGAGGAAGACTATGTCTATAGAATCCCCTAAATATTCATCATGCATTCTATATTTAGAGGACTCACATTTTCCTTACTATGCATACTGTTCTCAATTTGCTCTTGCTCATTGACTTTGTTTGGGTCCCTATACTATTCCTGAAGAAAACCAGCATTTGTTCAGTCACCTTCCAATTTTTATAGCAGCCAAGAACAGTGGAGAAAAGTTGCACACAAATGAAATAAGCAACAGAGGAATCAGACATGCCTCAGATATGGCAATTTAGAAACCTGGAAACCCAGACACCCATGTCCATTCATTCTGATATTTATTTTTAAGCCAGTTGAGGAGGAAAAAGCAATTAAGTCACTTTTACCACACTGTCAAGAAATCATCTAGTACTCAGTCCAGTGCTTGAGTGAAGCTCCATGACAGCATAGGCACAGTTCTAAGTAAATTCGAAGGTAATATGAGGATAAAGCTTGACATTAATGGCAGTAATTTCAGAGAGAATCTGGCCAAAAGGACCTGACAAATGCTGAATGCAGGCATCCAATTGCCTGGGCCTGGAGACCTGGGCCTGGAGAGGAAGAAAAGCAATCAGAAAGGCCCAGCTCTTCTGCTCATTCCATCCAGAGAGGCCCACAGGGGAGGTGAGTAAAGGATCCAGCCCCTCCCTCCCCATCCAAAGACCTGGGCCTAGAGAGGAAGAAAAGCAATCAGAAAGGCCCAGCTCTTCTGCTCATTCCATGCAGAGAGGCCTACAGGGGAGGTGAGTAAAGGACCCTGCCCCTCCCTCCCCATCCAAAGACCTGGGGCCAGAGAGAAGGACTCCTCCGGAGACCCCCGACCACCCCCAGGAGATACCATCCACAACCACTATCACAGCGAGGCCCGAGCCGGCACCTTTGACCGACTCCATGCGGCCGAAGGGAGGCAAGAGCTGCTGCGTGCATGCAAAGGATAAGTAACCGAACTGAAATAATATAGTTGACTAAACATAGATGGCTTATGGCAACTGACATAGTGACTGTACAAGAAACTGACTTACATAGAGACCTGATATAGTGGACTTTTTCTTTCTTTCTTTCTTTCCCTTTCACTAATTAGTTCAACTGTTACTTTGATACTATGTGATAAACTGTGATATTGTGCATGATAATACTTTGCTTTAAAACTGTTTAAACTGTGATAACATGTGTGATGGGAAAAGACTGGCGTAGAGACCGGCAAGGCACGCCACAAAGTTTGCCAAGAGAACCCTATGGACCAAAACAAAAGGCAAAACAAGGGGATGCTCAGCACAGCAGATCTGAAAAGGGGGAGGGATATGAAAGGGAGAGGAGAAATACAGTGTTGCAGGGAACAATACTGCATAGGGACATGGAATGTGAGGTCTATGAATCAAGGAAAACTGGAAGTGGTAAAAAATGAGATGGAAAGAATAAGCATTGACATCTTGGGCATCAGTGAGCTAAAATGGACAGGGATGGGTGAATTCAGCTCTGGAAACAATCATATCTACTACTGTGGGCAAGAAAACCTTAGAAGAAATGGAGTAGCCATAATTGTCAATAAAAGAGTGAGAAAAGCAGTAATGGGATACAATCTCAAAAATGACAGAATGATGTCAGTCAGATTTCAAGGCAAACCTTTCAATGTCACTGTGATCCAAATATACGCACCAACCACTGGTGCAGATGAAGCCACAATGGACCAGTTCTATGAGGACTTACAACACCTCATAGAACAGACACCAAGAAATGATGTCCAAATTATATTAGGAGACTGGAATGCCAAAGTAGGAAATCAAAAAGTGGAGGGAATAACAGGCAAATTTGGTCTTGGAACACAGAATGAAGCAGGGCAAAGATTGATAGAGTTCTGCCAAGAGAACGCACTGGTCATAGCAAACACTCTCTTCCAGCAACACAAGAGGCGACTTTACACATGGACATCACCAGATGGCCAACACCGAAACCAGATTGACTACATACTCTGCAGCCAAAGATGGAGAACCTCCATACAGTCAGCAAAAACAAGACCTGGAGCAGACTGTGGCTCAGATCACAACCTACTGATCGCAAAATTCAGGCTTAGACTAAAGAAAATAGGGAAAACACGGAGACCAGAAAGATTCACCGAGACAGCATCCCTAAGGAATACACGGTGGAGGTGATGAACAGATTTAATGGCTTAGACTCAGTAGACAGAGTACCGGAAGAATTATGGACGGAGATGAGGGACATCATGCAGGAAGCAGCAAAGAAAACCATACCAAAAGAAAAGAAGAGTAAGAAAGCAAAGTGGTTGTCTGATGAGGCACTTAAAATAGCAGAGGAAAGAAGGAACGCAAAAGTCAAAGGAGAAAGGAAAAACTACAATCATTTGAACACAGAATTTCAAAGAAAAGCAAGGAGAGATAAGGAAAACTACCTAAAAGAACAGTGCAGAGAAATGGAGGAAAACAACAAAAGAGGCAGAACCAGAGATCTTTTCAAAAAAATTGGGGAAATCAAGGGAACATTTAAAGCAAAAATGACCATGATAAGGGACAAAGACGGAAAGGAGCTAGCTGATGCAGAAGAAATTAAGAAAAGATGGAAAGAGTACACAGAGGAACTTTACAAAAAGGACCTCAACACTCCTGATAATCACAATGATGAAGAAATTGAACTTGAGCCAGACATCCAGGAGAGCGAAGTCATAAAGGCCCTAAAGTGCACTGCAAACAACAAAGCTAGTGGAGATGATGGTATCCCAGTTGAATTTTTCAAAGCGCTAAAAGATGATGGCGTCAAATTACTGCATTCAATATGCCAGCAGATTTGGAAAACAAAACAGTGGCCACAGGATTGGAAAAGATCAGTATACGTCCCAATCCCAAAAAAGGGCAATGCCAAAGAATGTTCAAATTATCGAACAATCGCGCTCATCCCACATGCCAGCAAGGTGATGCTCAAGATAATACAAGACAGACTTCAGCAGCATGTGGAGAGAGAATTACCAGAGGTGCAGGCTGGTTTCAGAAGAGGCAGGGGGACTAGAGACCACATCGCCAACATACGCTGGATCATGGAGAAAACAAAGGAATACCAGAAACAAGTTTACTTTTGTTTTATTGACTACACTAAGGCATTTGACTGTGTGGACCACAACAAGATGTGGCAAGTAATTAAAGAGATGGGAATACCAGAGCACCTCATATGCCTCCTGAGAAATCTGTACATGAACCAAGAAGCAACAGTTAGGACAGAACATGGAATAACCGAGTGGTTTGGAATAGGAAAAGGAGTAAGACAAGGCTGCATTTTGTCACCATGCTTATTCAACCTATACACAGAGCACATAATGTGCAGTGCAGGGATGGAGGAATCACAATATGGGATTAAAATCGCTGGGAGAAACATCAATAATCTGAGATATGCAGATGATACCACCCTAATGGCAGAAAGTGAGGAAGACCTAAAGAATCTCTTGATTGGGCTGAAGGAGGAGAGTGCAAAAGCTGGCTTGAGACTCAATATCAAGAAAACCAAGATAATGGCAACAGGCCCAATCAGTTCCTGGAAAATAGACGGGGAAGAGGTAGAAGCAGTGACAGATTTTACTTTCTTAGGAGCAAAGATCACTGCAGATGGGGATTGTAGCCATGAAATAAAAAGGCGACTGATTCTTGGGAGACAAGCGATGAGAAACCTGGGGAACATAGTGAAAAGCAGAGACATCACATTGCAAACAAAAATTAGAATAGTCAAGGCAATGGTTTTCCCAGTAGTAATGTATGGATGTGAGAGCTGGACAATTAGGAAGGCTGAACGTAGAAGAATAGATGCCTTTGAAATGTGGTGTTGGAGGAGGGTTTTGAGAGTCCCCTGGACAGCGAGGAGAACAAATAGGTCAATCTTAGAAGAAATTAACCCTGAATGCTCATTGGAAGGACAAATAGTAAAGATGAAGCTAAAATACTTTGGACATCAAATGAGAAGGGAGGATTCACTTGAGAAGGCATTGATGTTGGGAAAGGTGGAGGGCAAAAGAAGAAGGGGGAGGCCAAGGATGAGATGGCTAGATGGTATTGTAGACACAATGGGCACAGAGCTGGGAGGGCTGAGGGGGATGGTGGAGGACAGAGGCGCCTGGAGGAAAATGGTCCATGGGGTCGCAAAGGGTCGGAGTCGACTGTGCAACTGAACAACAACAATTGCCTATTCTGTGCTTAAGCAACTCTTTCACAATGAATACAAAATGAATGTAACCTGGCTACAAACTATTACATAAAACAGGTAGAGTGTGTATTAGTTGTCAGAGTGCATAAATTAATAAAAAGTGGCATGAAAGCATTTACTTTTTAAAAGCAATGTATGAGGATTTATGGACTTACATGAGTCAGATAATACAGAAAAAACTGCTCAGCAAGGAAGCTAGGAAAAAAAATAGAAGTTAGGTGAAGGGAGGGGCTGAGAAAGCACACAGCAGCCAAAATCAGCCCTGACAAGCAATGCTTAACTGGCCAAGCTAAGCTGGCCAAGGTAGCCTGATAAGAGGGTGGGAATGAAATACACCACCCCCTCAAAATATAGATACAAGCCTCTTTTGGTTTAAACCTGTGCTTCCCAAACTTTAGTTTTGGCTTTCAATTTGCAAAAACCTAAGTCGATTTCCCAAAGCACTGATCAGCTAATGTACTGACATAGGTTTCTGGGAATTGAAGTCCCCCTATGGGGCATGGGCCCTACATTGGGAACCACTGGTTTAAACCCAGTGACTGATCCCTGTCAATTTTGTTCAAAAATCTGACCTGCTGTTTACAGATGCAGATCATCTGGGCACTCCACCAAGAAATGGTGTGTTTACTGTATTTTTGGACCATAAGACACACTTTTTCTCCCTCAAAAGTGGGGAGAAAATGAGGGTGCGTCTTATAGTCCAAATGCTGGTCTTTGGCCAGCTGTGGCTGTTGTAAAAGGATATTTTACAAGAGCCCCAGCTGGCCGAAGACTACTACCGCCGTTTCCTCTCAGCAGGGGGGAAAACATATGAAAAACAAGTGGCCACTAGAGGGCAAAAATCGCAATTTCCCATTTAAATGCATTGGAAATAAATTTCTTGTATTAAAACGTTTTCTGTTTGTATGTTCCCAATGCATTTAAGTGGGAAATCAAACCTGTGATTAAAAAGAAAGGGTTTCACTTACATTGATGCCTTTGTCTCTACTCCATGTGGACAAAATGGAGGGGGAAACATGCTTCCTGGTTGAAAGGAGAGCAAGAGGCTAGGCTAGAGTATCACTTCCTTCCTCAGTGCAATTGGCCTGCCTGCCCATTTTCCCTGCAGCAGCACCATTGGTTGGTTGTGCAAAATACAGTATTAATTATTTTTTTTGTTTTTCTGCTCCGAAAACTGGGTGTGTCTTATGGTCAGGTGCATTTTATGATCCAAAAAATATGGTACATTATTTATTCCAAAATAATTATAAGAAGTCTCACTAAAAACAGAGATGACATTACTTTTAATAACCTAATTGTTTTATGATTCAGTTTTCTCCTGCATTTTACAATATTTATACGTTTTCTTTTAAGTAAAATAAGCCAAATGCTTTCTTTATAGTTTAAGTATTGAACATATTAAGTTTCTGAAATATCATTTTTTGTTTTCTCTCACTGTGTTGTCAACATAAAAAAAATCAAGTATGCCTCAATAAATGGATGTATTAATGAATCTGATATGTCAAATTTACCTTGAATGATATGTTATTTCTCTCTGTGTTACTAACATAAGTAATAAGTGTCGACATCCCAACTTGAGTCCCTCCTTCTGATTAACCCTATTAATTTTCTGGTAACCACCTCGGGTCCCATCACAAAGGGGGACTGTGGTGGTTTATAATGCCCAGTGCTTTGGCCTTGCTATGTAGAATCTGCTCTGGCCTGCAGTAAGTAAATGGGTGAGAGGAACAGCACCCCTGCTTCTCTTTATTAGCTGGGTAAGGGTGGCTAAATGAATGCCGTCTTCCTCCATCCTGGCTATACTGGGAAGAGTAGAAAGTGAGTGTATTTGTCCTTTTGAGATAATTGGGTGCTAAGTTGTGGCAATGTGCCTTCTTTGAGTTTTTCCCTCATTCAACTTGTTCCCTTATGACTCAGGGTAAAGGCTGCGCCGCTACCCTCCCTTTCAGGACGTTGGTTTTCAAGCTATTGGAGATTAAAGGAATAGAGTCTCTTTGTTTAGTATTGCTAATTTCTTATCTCACCTTCCTACTCCCAATTCCTAATGCTTGAAGAAAACACTCCTTTTCAGCAGCATAGGTTCATTTATTAGCAAAGTGCTTTTTCCATAAAAATAGGCATTTGAAAAATATATAAAAGTTGCTTCTTAAAATCCTATCTTACTTCTCTAAGTATTCACCGAGTGCAAGAAAGAAAAATAATAAATCAAATTTCATAGCTACCTTTTCCTCTCTGGCTATTTGTCACTGGAAGGCTTGGTTTGCCCCCATAGAGCTGGGTAGAGTTGGCATCACGGCATAGCATGAAATCTGGAAGGTTTCTCCCTGTGTACGTGTGTGTGTGTGTGTGTGTGTGTGTGTGTTTGTGTTCCCCAAAGATGAGGGTTCCTATGATGATGTCCTTCGTTGGATTCTCTTCCTTTTTTATAAGGTTTTTGGCAAGGCAAGTGTGTCATTAAACCTATACTTGGTGTTATAGATGATGTACAGTATCTAGGCATTTCTATGCCAGTCCTTGCCAACTATAGTACTTCTATATTATGTGAATGTATAGATGATCCGGTTATTCCTAGTGCAAGTATAAATTGAAGTCTGCTCTTCCCCCCTACCATCTGGTGGATGAAGTCATACATACATTGCTCTCTTCCCCCTCCCATCTGGTGGATCTGGGTTGAAAAGCTCGACTTTGACAAAACCCTTACGGGTTTCTGCTGGACATAGTAGTGTATGATTTTTGCCAACTTTTGGAAAGTGCTGCGATTCTCAAACTAAGAAAGTGATCTTTATCAAACTACAAAGGACTAGGCACTAATACAATGTGACCTAGGCAAAATATAAGTCAAGGTAACTTATCATAATGGATTCTTCATGACAATAAGTGCTTTAACCTACATTGCTGTTCATTATAGAAAACTTGTTTTATTTTTCCTTCTGATTAATTTTGCAACTTTAAATTTTGCCTCACTGCAAACTTTTACAGTAATTGTAAAAAGGGTGTATACTTGCAAATACCTTATGCAAAGGTGCTAGGAGCACAGAATTTTCTTTGAGAAATTTGGATGTTGACAAAGAACCTAGAATCTGGTTTTTAAGGGTAGAGGACATGTGCCTATTGTGTGTTGTGCATAGGGGGCACTATTCCCATCCTGAGTCAAATGTGACCTTGACAAAATCTGTTCTCAAATGGTGTTAAGCTGAGTAATTTTATTTTATTGCAGGTTGTGCAAAAAGTTCAAAATCTATCAGACTAACTGGAGTTTCACATTTGCGCTTCCTTCTCAGGCATACTTAGGAACATGAAAGATGATCTTCTGCATTACAGCTGGCAGCTGCCAAGGCTGTTGTGGCATTTTAGAACAGTAACACAGGAAAACCCTGAAGCCAGACTGATTTGTGTAGTGGTCAAAGTAACAGACCAGGAATCTTGTGTTTAATCCTTGTTCAGCAGTGGGAGCTCACTGGGTGTGTGGATTACATATCTTAGTTACGAGGCAGACCCAGAGGAAGGTGGAGAGATAACATAAAGGACATACAATGACAACACAAAATAACGCTGGTGGAGAATGCTAGAAATGCAAGAACAAGAACCTTGACACTTGAAGTGGTAAAAGAGGAAGAAAAGAAGAAAAGAAGGGGAAGATGGTGATAATTGTGATAATGCAAGCGCGGCGCCAAAATGGCAGCCGCGCTCTTTGTGGGCCCCCCCATCGGACGAAGGCATCTGGGTAGTTAGGGGGCGTGGCCAGCTCCCTTATAAAAGGGGTGGCCATGAGGCAGCCGAGCTGCCATTTTGCGAAGCGACGGAGCGGAGAAGTTTTTCCCTCTTACCTCCGTCACTTTTACTTTTACCGGGAAGCCTTTTGGCTGCTGAATTCTCTAGTTTTCAGCTTCCCATCGATTGGCTGAGAGGCCCGCAAAGAAGAAGGCGGCTGCGAGCGCGGCTCGTGCGGTTCGGAGGCGCAATCAGGGTCGGAGGACCGCGGCTGCGCCTCCCCAGCAGCCGCCTTTGCCTGCACCCACCGGGACCGGTGGAATGGGGTCTATTCCCCCTGGCCAGAGAATGGTGGCCCACGCACGGGGCCAGTAGGGGCTGCGGCCCTCGGCCCGCAAGCGGTGGTCACCTCTCCTGGTGTTGCCCATTCTGCTGGGCCTTCCTTTATAGGAGCGCAGCTCGCTCCGAGGCCTTCCAGCCTTGGGGGGTGGTCTGGTCCCCTTCCCTGGCAGGTTGCTACATCGGCCCTAACAGGCCCGGGTGTGGGGTTGTGGCCCTATTCGGGCCCCGGGGTGCAGGGACCTGTACCCATGCCTGTAGTAGGCGGGCCGGCTGGCCCTTTGCCCCATGTCAGCGTGGAAGCCTTATTGGCCCACGTTGCGGCCCTCGAGGCATCCCTGGCCCGGGCTAGCCACTCTTGGGCTCCCTTTGGGGTTCGTTTCGACGCGTCGTCTGCTGGGCAGCGGCAGGCGATGGGACGGGTCGAGCTGCTTGAGGTGCGTGGCACGACCTAGGCCACTGCCTCGCAGCTCCCCATTCAACAGACCGGTGCGGGTCAGGCCCCATCGACGAACTCGACGGCGGTTGTGAGCTCCGACGCCCCCAGTGGGCCGGAACCCCCGGTGGGGGCGGCCTACGGGGGTGCAGCATGTGAGTATGCGGTCCAAGCTAGTGCACCTACACACGTGGCCACGTTGGGGGGGGTTCCAATGGCCTTGGCCTCGCGCGGGTGGGGTGGAGGTCCAGCCGCTGACGCCCCACCTGGCGACGACAACTACCACCCAGGGCCCCGTGGTGGGGGGTGTTTTCTACCCTGTGGGGAATGTTTTGGGGGTGGCTGGGTTAGTACAGGCCCCCTTTCAGATGCCAGCAGTTCCTGCTGTGCCTGTGTCGGCCTTGCTGACGGCGGGGTATTCCTTACCGCTGGGTGACCATTTGGCACAGACCACCAAAGAGAAGATCTGGCGGGGGGAGTACGTGGATATCTTCTTACTCCCAACAGAGGGCCCACCAAGGAGTAGGGGGGGCAGGATGAGAAGGATAAGGAGCAGGCACGTCATCGCAAGCCACCACGTACGTGGGCCGACTGGTTGCCGACCTACCTCATATACATGGCGGTGTACCTTAGGGCCCGGCCGGATTTGGCAAATCCGATGGTCCAGTATTTGGACAACATCTACCGGGGGATGGTTGACTTTCCGGGCCCATCGTGGTTGGCTTATGACGTGTAATTCCATATGCGGATTCCCCGGCACCCCGAGATTAGGTGGGATGAGCCATGCCAGAGGCTGTGGCTTTTGTACATGGCGCCCACGCGCCCCGCGCCCGGGGAGAGATACCATGGTGGACATGCGGTCCAGCGGGCAGCCCCAGCACAGGTCCACTGCCAGGGGGCGGGGCAGGGGGTTCCAGCCCGCCTGCTGTGCTGGACTTTCTCGTCCAATGGTTCCTGCAATAGGAAGAATGGCAAATACAGACATTAGTGTCTCCCCTGTGCTGGCCCCCATGCGGCCTCTGCCTGTCCCAGGCCTGGAGGGATGCGGGGCAGAGGGAGGGGTGGACAGGGGGCTGGCAAGACTGCCGCAGATGGATCTAGTTCACCGAAGGGCTCCCTCCCCAATTAATGTGGACATGTTGGAGCGCTGGCTCACATTGTACCCGAAGGGAGAGGATGCGGATATCTCCTTCAGGGTTTTAGGCAGGGGTTACGTATCCCTTTCATGGGTGATAGGTCCCCTCAGGATGCCCCCAATCTTTATCCCTCAGGGGGAGGGAGGAGGTGGCTGCTGCCAGCAATGATAGGAGGTCTATGCGGGCAGGGTCGTTGGCCCTGTCCCTGCGCCCCCGTTCCGGGGAGCATATTATTTCAATGATGCCATGCCTTTTGGCTGTTCCAATTCGGGCTCGGCATTCGAGCGTTTCTCCACCTTCCTAGAGTGGGCTTTTGTTCGCAGATCAGGGTCCCGGTCTGTAGCCCATTCCCTGGATGATTTTATTCGGGGCTGAACGGGGCTGGGACACGTCCACACGTCTCCTCAACACATTTCAGACGCTAATGGAGGAACTTGGTGTCCCTTTAGCGCCCGAAAAGACCGAGGGCCCACCTACACAGCTAGTATTCCTGGGGGTGGAGATTGACACGGTAGCGCAGGCTTCTAGGTTGCAGCGGGATAAGGTGTCAAAGCTAGTGGCCCTTATCTCGGACTTGCTGGCCAAGCGCATGGCATCACTGAGGGAACTGCTGGTGCTACATGGTCACCTCAATTTCGCTGGCAGGGTCGTCGCACCGGGCAGGGCATTTGCTCGGCGCTTGCGCGACGCCATGGCAGGATTATCCAGGCCCCACCATAGGGTGAGACTTACCCGGGGTATCAGGGCAGACGTGCTTGTCTGGCTACAGATCCTGAGGGATTTCAATGGGGTGTCATTTTGGAGGTCTGAGCTCCTGGCTTCCCCTCGCTTTAAGATACAGTCCGATGCCTCGGGATCCCTGAGTTATGGGATGTACTTCAATTGGAAGTGGGCCTATGGTGGGTGGCCACCATCCTGGGCAGGCACGGGTCGCCTGTGTGGTCTCACGTATCTGGAATTTTCCCTATCCTGGGTGCTTTGATGCTATGGGGCGAGGAGTGGGCCAACTCGGTTGTCCATTTTGGTGTGACAATGCGGCTGTTGTCCACATTGTCAATGCACAGACCTCTAAATCGCCCAGGGTTATGGACCCAGTGCGCCAGTTTGCGTTGCGCAGCCTGCGCCTCAACGTTCTTTTCAGGGCCAGGCATGTCCCAGGGGTTACTAATGATATTGCTGACGCTTTGTCCCGCCTGCAGATCTCCCGGTTCCGTGCCTTGGCCCTGGATGCGGAGGAATTTCCCTCGCCACTCCCGGACGAGATATGGAACATTGGCAAGGAGAGGTGAACCGGGCGATTGGCCTGTCACTAGCGCCACGCACGCGTAAGGCGTATCGCCAAGCATTTAATTCTTTCAGAGCATTCTGTACCCAATTTCAAATGCCAGGAACCTGGCCGATCCTGGTAACCCATGTTCTGCGGTTCATGGTTTACCTGCATGCCCAGGGCCTTGCACCTCGCACCATAGCATCTAAGCTGTCAGCGTTGGCTTTTATGGCCAAAGTGGGAGGTCACATGGACAGCACCACTGACTTCCGTGTGAGACATGTTTTGGAGGGGTGGGTGCACGCGCGTGGGCATTGCCCGGACGACCGCCACCCGATTTCCCCAGGGGTTTTTACCCAATTGGCCCGGGGCTGGCCTGGCCTCTGCTTTGATAAGATGAGGCAGCCCATTTCAAGCGGCTACAACGGTGGCCTTTTTTGGAGTGCTCCGCATCGGCGAGCTTGAGATGCTGTATAAGGCGAATGCAAGTCGTAGGGCACTGGAACTCGAAGATGTCTGTGTGAACAATATTGGGCTCAGTTGGGGATACGCTCCTCTAAAACGAATCAGCACGGCGTAGGCAGTGGAGTAGACTGCTACGATGTTCCTCGGCAGACATCTGTCCGGTTGGTGCCCTACAGGATTTCCGTGCACTGTGTGGCACGCACCATGGCCCGTTTTTCTGTCACCAAGGTGGGTCTCCTCTTACTAAATTTCAATTTGGAGGGTGCCGGGAAGGCACTAGACAGTGTTGGCCCCTCTGGGGCTCGTTGCGGCACCCATTCGTTCAGGATGGGGGCGGCTTCTACTGCAGTTGTTTTGGGTACTCCGGGGCTGAAATACGCCGCACGGGAGGGTGGGGAGCACAATGTTTTCAGTTTTGTGTTCGCCCTCTTCAACCGTGAGTACCAGTTTAGTCACTGCACTGTTTCTCCCCCCCTTTTTTCCTTGACAGACCCTGGGTGTCGTTTTACACCGGTGACAGTATGGCTGGTGGGCCGTAGCCGACTGGGACTGGGTGCAGCCGCACGTCTCAGGTAGTATGGTAAGCGCGGCATGTTATGGCGGGAACTGTTGCCATTCCTTTTCTACATCAGGGATGCTGACTCGCCCGATGTCCTGGTTATGTACCTTGGGGGCGATGGCTTGGGGCAGGTCACTGGCCTATCGCAGAAGCTTGCGGTTTGCAGTGACCTGCCCCACTCACATCATGTGTGGCCTGCCACATCCCTCAATTGGTCGGACACGATACCGCGGTACGCTTACAGGGGGGGCGTTCGGCCTCGAGGCTCTTGACTGAGCCGACGCTCCGTGAACGGGGCTATTGCCCGGTTCCTTTTCGACAAGGGCGGGGGACGCGTCATTAGCCTCCCCGGCGTCAGTCTGCAAAATTACGAGCTTTACTCAGGGGATGGGGCCCATCTGTCGCAGGGAGGTATGGACCTCTGGTTAGTGGAATGGCAAGCAGGCCTGTCGACCGAGCTGACGGTCTTGGGGGGGGGCGGTGAGCCTTTTGGGAAGCCTCCCCGTGTGGCGGGTATCACTGGTAAGGTAAACATTTATGACCCACAGGTATCCGGCAGGTTCGCAATTGACTGGACAACACTAGACAGGCATAAGTTGGTTAAACGTTGTCCGGTCAACAACGAACCAGGCGACGGGGTGATGGCTACAGCTAGACAGCATGCATCACCCCGTGATTTCACGGATACGCGTCAGAGGGTGGGGTCATTAGTTAGATATTGACTACGGTCAACAATTTGTTTGTTGTCAACAAACAAAATGATACAAATAGATACATTGTAACAATTGCCGTTGGCAATTTTGGGTGGTACCTTACCAGTGTTACTTCGGCCTGCTTGCCTTAAAGAATTATGATTGGTCAATTACCAATAGAAATTTATAATTCGGACTAGGGCATGAATCAATAAATGTGGCCCAATGCCGTTATCCACTTTTACCAGTGTCTGAGTCCTTTATTGGGGGGTGTGCCTGCAATGCAAGCGCGGCGCCAAAATGGCAGCCGCGCTCTTTGCGGGCCCCCTCCCTAGTTAACAGTGTGATATTTTGGTCGCTTCAGGGCCAGGTGGGAATTTTTGGCTGGGACCCACAATTGGCTCTCGGGTCCTGGTTTTTTCGCCCATCCCACACTGTTGCTAAGGTTTGATATAGGGGTTTCTGTTGCTGCTGTTGACTTTGGTCACATGGGCGGGTATCACTGGTAAGGTAAACATTTATGACCCACAGGTATCCGGCAGGTTCGCAATTGACTGGACAACACTAGACAGGCATAAGTTGGTTAAACGTTGTCCGGTCAACGACGAACCAGGCGACGGGGTGATGGCTACAGCTAGACAGCATGCATCACCCCGTGATTTCACGGATACTCGTCAGAGGGTGGGGTCATTAGTTAGATATTGACTACGGTCAACAATTTGTTTGTTGTCAACAAACAAATTGATACAAATAGATACATTGTAACAATTGCCATTGGCAATTTTGGGTGGTACCTTACCAGTGTTACTTCGGCCTGCTTGCCTTAAAGAATTATGATTGGTCAATTACCAATAGAAATTTATAATTCGGACTAGGGCATGAATCAATAAATGTGGCCCAATGCCATTATCCACTTTTACCAGTGTCTGAGTCCTTTATTGGGGGGTGCGCCTGCAAAGATGCACAGTGTTAGCTAAGAAATGTAAGTTATCACTATTCTACTTCTTAAGTTTTTGTCTCACTGCTCACAGAATGTTGTAACCAATGACACAGAAGCCCAGAAAGTGACCCTAGCCTAGACAAACTGTGCTCCTCAGCTTCAGATCCCATCTACGAAATCTACTGTTCTACCTTACAGGGCTGTTGTGATGTTTACTGAAATCAAGACTGCTTAGCCAGATGTTGGGAGAAAAATGAGAGTGGCTGAAAGATGACACTACTCACCAGTCATCTTGTGTGACAATAATCACTTTGTAAAAAAATATGATTATGTTTGTGGATACATAATTATGGTGCTTTTCAGTAATTAAGTGTGAATGTTCAATATGCAGCAGGTAGCACAATCTACAGTCAAGAGCAGCAAAGCAACCCATGAATCAGTCTTTTGATGCAAAATCAAGGTTAAGATGAGAACATTGCACCTCGCTCATCAAAATCTTTTCTTTTCTGTCTCTGTGAAACAATGCAAGCATTATCACTCATTTGTTCTGCTCATTGTGAATGAGATTGCCCATGTGACTCTTCAACTTTAATGAAAATTCTTTGCACACACAAGACTAAAGGGTAGCCTTTAATAACATACTGTATCCACTCCACTCTTTTTCATGGATATGATACAAATACAGTAGTATTGAAAGCATGACTAAACTAGCAGGGAGGTTTCATTTGGTAGCAGAGCGTTAACAGTTGCTAATGTGGGACACCATAAAACCAACTAGCTAGTAAGTACGATTATTAAATTTTTTCTTATGATATATAAGACTTTCTCAATGGAGAGATTCCACTTCAGAAGCAAACACTTTATGCTCATTTTGAGTTTATAACCTCAGCAGGAGGGAACCTGTTTCCTGTGGAGTTTATAATCACTTCAAGGACAAATTGTGAGGCTTTGTGATACAATTGGTCAGTGGGGCTGCTCTGCACTAAGAGATTAACGGACGGAGAGAAATAAATGGGTATCAATGCATCACTGCAGTCCATCTAATTTCATCCCAAGCACCAAGTGTAAGTCATATACAGTACTTTGAAGAAGAGCAACAAAGCAAAATTTCAGAGATGTAATTATTATGTGCTGCTACGTCACTTCTGACTTATGGCCACCCTAGGAATTAGTGACCTCTTAAATGTCCTCTCCTTAACATCCCTGCTTAGGTTCTCCATGCTCAGGTCCATGGCTTTCTTTATTAGGTCAATCCATCTATTACAGTATTTGGTTTCCCTCTTTCCCCTCTGCCTGCAATTTTTCCAATACTGTGACCAAAACTCAGTTGATGAAAACTGCACATGTATGTTTTAAATTGCCATTATTTTTATGCAATGGCAACCATGTTGAAGTTTTTGCAAGTGACTTTCTCCCATTGCTTGCCATCTGGCATGTAACAAGGTAAGTGATTGTTTTTCCAACCACAGGATGGGGGAAGGGTATAAACATTTACTAACAGCAGAATTGACGCATGGCTGCCCTCTTAAGATACATAAATACAATGGGCTTCTAGCCTCTATGTTTTAAAGACAGCCTTTTAATCCTTATTGTTATAGGGCTGGGGGAGAAGGTTTTGGACCAAAGATTATAATGGGGCCAGAGGGACCGTTGAGTGGATACCAGTACTGCTGCTGTCTCCCCTTCCTTTTTGATATGGAGATTGGCTACTGATTGCTCTCAATAGGCAGAGCATCCTAGTCTTCTGACTAGGATAACGGCATTACTTTCTCTTTAAATAATGATCAAAATCCTGTTGGCTAGTATAGTTAATTGCACTAGAGTAGGCCCATCAAATCAATGTGGATTTAGTGACTCAATCCCTCCATAAGTTCCATTGATTCAAATGAGCCTACTTTAACTACGACTGAAACTCCACCACCATTACCCTTCTCTATGATCTACCTTTAGAAGAACTGGTGAAAGTCTGGATGTCTGGGTTAAGCCTTTAAGCAGATTGGTGGCAGAAGGCTTAGTAAGGTTCCCTTCATAGACACTTTTTTGTGGAGCAGAATGGAAACTCTTCCATCTTCCAAGCACACACACTCACTCCAGCCAGTTGGCCTTTCCTGATTGACTGGTCAGGTAGAATGCCAACATAAATATGCCACAGAGTCTGCTGGAAGCATTGCCAACATGGGCTTATTCTAATGCACCGCAGCAGTTGCTGCTTTCCTGTGAAGCAATGCCGCACCGCAAAGAGGGGCTTCAGAAGTCAGGCTATAGACAGTGGCCTCATAACAGGAAAGGCTTCTTTGCAGGCACACCCACCCAAATAAAGACTCAGACACCGGTATTGGATTAAAGGCACTTTTATTGAATAATGCCCTAGTCCGAATTATCACTTTCAATTGGTGTATCATCCAATTGTAATTCTTTAAGGCAAGCAGGCCGCAGTAGTACTGGTAAGGTTCCACCCAAAATGCCAATGGCTATTGGCTACATGTATCAATTTGTATCAATTTGTTTGTTGACACAAACAAATTGTTGACCGAAGTCAATATACTATCTACTGACCCCACCCTATGACGTGTATCCGTCCAAATATCAAGGTGATGCAGGCTGTGAAGCTCCTAGCATCACCCCTTTCATGGTTCACCCTTGACCAGCCAATCCTGTTTCCCCTGTACCTATCTACATGTTGGCCAGTCAATTGCGAACCTGCCGGATACCTATGGGTCATAAATCTTTACCTTACCAGTGCTACCCGCCAAAAGTGACCAAAGTCAACTTACCCCGTATCTCAAACACTAACGACAGTGTGGGATGGGCGAAAAAGCCAAGAACCAAGGTGCCAATTGAAGGTTCAAGCAAAAATTCCCACCCGGCCCCGAAGCTACCAGAAAATCACACTGTCCACTAGGGAGGGGGTGGAGGGAAAAACTTCTCCGCTCCGTCGCTTCTCTTTAAAATGGCAGCGAAGCTGCCTCGTGGCCACCCCTTTTATAGAGGGATGGCCATGCCCCCCTGACTGACCCGGATGTCTGAGTCCGGGTGGGGGGCACCAGCAAAAAGCACGGTGGCCATTTTGGCGCCACGCTTGCATTGCAGGCACACCCACCCAAATAAAGACTCAGACACCGGTATTGGATTAAAGGCATTGGGCCACTTTTATTGAATAATGCCCTAGTCCGAATTATCACTTTCAATTGGTGTATCATCCAATTGTAATTCTTTAAGGCAAGCAGGCCGCAGTAGCACTGGTAAGGTTCCACCCAAAATGCCAATGGCTATTGGCTACATGTATCAATTTGTATCAATTTGTTTGTTGACACAAACAAATTGTTGACCGAAGTCAATATACTATCTACTGACCCCACTCTATGACGTGTATCCGTCCAAATATCAAGGTGATGCAGGCTGTGAAGCTCCTAGCATCACCCCTTTCATGGTTCGCCCTTGACCGGCCAATCCCGTTTCCCCTGTACCTATCTATGTGTTGGCCAGTCAATTACGAACCTGCCGGATACCTATGGGTCATAAATCTTTACCTTGCCAGTGCTACCCGCCACACAGGGAGGTGTCCATGATGACTCACCGCCCCCCCCCCAGACCGACAGCTCGGTCGCCAGGGCTGCTTGCACGTCCTCCAGAAAGAGGTTCATACCTCTGGCCGACAGGTGGACCCCATCTCCTGCATACAGGCTAAAATCCTGCAACCCTATCCCCGGGTGTCGAATGGCTGTCCCCAAGCCATTCTCAACAAGAAACCGGGCAACAGCCCTGTTCACTGACCGTCGGGCACAGTCCAAACCACGGAGATCCATGCCTCCTCTATAACAGTGTCTCGGTACGATGTCAGACCATAGCAACTGTGTGGACGGCCATAAATGATGTAGAAACGCCAGGTCACTGCACACCGACATTTTAAAGGAAAGGCCAGTGATCTGTGCGAGATCATTGCCGCCGAGGTGCAGAATCAGAACATCAGGCGGTCCAGCATCCCTGATGGACATCAGGAATGGCAACAGTTCCCGCCATCTCATGCCGCGCATACCATATCACCGCGTACGTGCGGATACACGCAGCCCGAGATGGGGTCCCCACTCCGACGATGCAGCATACTGTGCTGCCCAGTGCACATAACTATGGCACACCAGCCCCACTGCCACCGGTGTGCGTAGACACACAGGGTCTGTAAAAGAAGGAGAAGGAATTAAGGACATAATTAGGTACTCATACAGTGAGGGGATGTACATATAAGGAAAAACGCGTGGACCCCCTGCCTGCCCATCCAACATATATCAGCCTCAGAGTACCAAAAACACAGCTGCAGTCGATGCGGCGCCTATCCTGAATGAATGGGTGCCATAACGAGCCCCAGGGAGGCCCACTGTGAAGTGCCGTACTGGTCACCCTCCAGAACTGAAATTTGGTAATGGGAGACCTATCCTGGTGGCAGAACAACGGGCCAGGGCGGATACCACGCACTGCCAAAATTGCATGTAGGGCACCAACCGGACAGATGTCAGCAAATGTACATCGTAGCAGTCTAACACCACTGCCTACTCCACGCTGATCGGCCTTTGAGGAACAAATCCTCAACTGAGCCCATTCCTGGTTGATAGACACATCTTCGAGTTCCAGTGCCCTACGAGACACGTCCCCCTTTGACAATGGGACCAGCTCGCTGATTCTCAGAGCTCCAAAGAAAGCTACGGTGGTAGCTGCATGAAAAAGAGACTCCTCATACCTATCGTAACACAGTCTATGCCAACCTCGTGCAAGGTGGGTCAGAATACCTGGTGAAACAGGGTGACGTGTGCCCGGGCGGCGGCCACGTTCACGTATCCACCCTTACAATACACGGCGTATGCGGAAGTCACTCACCCAGTCAGTAAAGCCCTGTGCCCTGGCCAAGAATGTCAAGGCGGAAAGCTTTGTGGCGATGGTGCGTGGGGCCAACCCCTGATCATGAAGGTGCACCATATACTGTAAAACCTGGTCGACTGGTATCGGCCACATTTCAGTGTTATGAGATAGTGTCACGGTATGCTGATTTGACCAGGATACTCACTCGGTGCACCCCCATGGGCCGCCCCCACTGGGGGTTCCGGCCCGCGGTGGGTGTCGGAGCTCACGATGGCTATCGAGCTATGTGTCCCGGTGCGTCCATGCCAAGCAGGACCAGTCCCCGGTGGAATGCCCTGCTGTAATGGCCTGATGGGGAGCTGCGAGGCACCAGCCTGCGCTGGCCTGATGGCCTACAGCAGCTCAACCCTGTTGGCGGCCCACTGCGTGGCCGTGGCCGGCATGTGAGCCAGAGCTGAAGAGCTGCCAAGCCCACCATCCGAAGGTGGTGGAGCAATTGCTATAGATGCCTCGAGTGCCGATATGCGGGCAAGGAGAGCTACCACAGCGTCAGACCCACCAGAATAAGGTGGGCTGGATGGGCCGGATGGAGGGATAAAACCATGTGGCAATCCCTGGCCAGAATAGGGCCATGCCCAATAATCTGGCCCATGGGGGGCCGGTGGAATGGTGGGGCGCAATTCCGTACCGCGCCCAAATGGGCCGCTATGCCCCATGGCGGGCAAAGGTGCAACAGGGGTAGAAACCCCAGGGGAGCAGGCCTTCGCCGCCCCCGCCCGATTCCTCTGACTGGGTGGGTAGGCAAAGGCCTGGAAATCCTCATTGGTGGCAGTGGGGATTGTAACCCTGCCAACCCCTGTGGGGCAGCCGCCCGAGCCCTCCGGCCCTGTGGCTGCCCCAAAGAGGTCGAGGGGGTGGGCTGAGCCCTCCCCCTAGGTCGCGGCCTAGGGGCCGCCTGAGATTTGCGCTTGGGTGCCATAGCCACCCAAGCGGTGCAGCACTGATCGGAGGAGAGGAATCCTCCGATCAGAATTGTAAAAAGAAAGGCAAGGAGGGAGCAGCGTCGGAGCGAACTCCTCCGCTCCATCACTTCTCTTTAAAATGGCAGTGAGGCTGCCTCGTGGCCACCCCTTTTATAGAGGGATGGCCACGCCCCCTGACTGACCCGGATGTCTAAGTCCGGGTGGGGCCCCCCGCAAAGAGCGTGGCAGCCATTTTGGCACCGCGCTTGCATTCAGACTACGTTGAGTAGCCACAAGCTGGCAGGTGATCCTAAGAAATAAAGTGAATACTTTGAGGAAACTTAACACCAATATTATTATGAAGTGGCAATATATGAATCCTTGAAGGTAAAGGTGAAGGTTGTCCTTGCCCGAAACCCAGTTGTATCTGACTCTAGGGTTCAGTGTTTATATCTGTTTATACCCAAAAAACCAGCGCTGTCTGCATTAGCAGATGTTTCTGTGGACATGTGGTAGGCATGACTAAACATCAGAGTGCATGGAACGCTGTTTACCTTCCCACCAGAGTGGTACCTATTTATCAACTTGCAATTCCTTGCTTTTGCACTGCTAGGTTGGCAGGAGCTGGGACAGAGGACAGGAGCTCACTCCATTGTGCAGCATTTGGGGTCTTAAACTGCTAAAATAGTATTACTTTTTTATCATTGTGATTTTTATAGGAGGCATCCTGAGAGGCTCCAAGAGAAGCTTCACAGAAAATAAAACTGAGAATAAATATTTCTTCTAAATCAAATGGATGATGCATATACAGTATGTTAAAAAAAGGCAAATTGTGAGCAACATGCAGACTGTTTAATGCTGTATTTCCTTTAGTGAGAGTAAAATAGCAGAAAGTGAAAAATACAGCAGAGAAATCCTGCAAAAAGAATGCAAGGGCACAATCTGGCATGTGAGGTGACAGTCTTCATTTTCTTTCTCTCAGTCAGTTGCCTGACTTCAGCAATCAGCATACCTGTCAAGTATTGGATTTGAAAATAAGGGAAATTTTGACCACACCCCTCTGTGGGCATGACCAAATCTGTGGGCATGGCTAAATATAGCTATGTGACTTGCTGGGCTCTAGTCATGCCTGCCACATGGACATGAAAATGTCTGCAAACACAGACAGCACTGGCTCTTTGGCTGTAAATGGAGATGAGCACTGCACCCTAGAGTTGGATACGACTGGCAGATTTTACTTTTTTAGTATCAAAGATCGCTGCAGATGGTGATTGCAGCCATGAAATAAAAAGGCGACTGATGCTTGGGAAACAAGCTATGAGAAACCTGGGGAACATAGTTAAAAGTAGAGGCATCATCTTGCAAACAAAAAATTGCATAGTCAAAGCAATGGTATTCCCAGTGGTAATGTATGGGTGTGAGAGCTGGACCATTAGGAAAGTTAAGCACAGAAAAATAGATGCCTTTGAAATGTGGTTTTGAAAATAGGTCAATCCTAGAAGAAATCAACCATGACTGCTCATTAAAGGTCAAATAGTAAAAAGGACGCTAAAGTACTTTGGACATCAAATGGGAAGAGAGGATTCACTTGAGAAAGCCTTGATGCTGGGAAAGGTGGAGGACAAAAGAAGGGGATGGCCAAAAATAAGATGGCTAGATGGTATTGTAGATGCAATGGGCACAAAGCTGTGTGGGCCAAAGAACCCTTTTCCCATCTTCTTGGGGGACTTTTTTTTTGTTTTCTTTCTTGTTTACTCATTTTTAATTTAAAAAAAATTCTGGGAAGCAAAGAGCAGAATAGTAAACCAGCCCCCTAGGGTGAACTAGCCCTGCATGTGGCTAGACACCCCCCCCCCCAATTAGGGTGGAGGAGCAAGGGATTAATTTCCCCAAATTAACCAATCTATTTGTTTCTCACTGCAACCAGTTGAAGCACCAACACCTGAGAATGTCATTTCCAGCTTAAGGAAGGGAATTAGTAAAGTAAAAAGCAACCTCTGTAGTTTCCAAGCCTCCCAGCAGCTGAGGAGTTAATCTCCATATATAAAATATCGCTCACCTAGAGTAGACTCCCGTCCCATGGTGGCTCTGACCAACAGCAGCAAAAACAAAGCCTCCATGACCATGTGGCAGGGAAATGAAAGAGAAACTACAGAAGCCCACCACTACCTCCACCACCACCTTCTTCTCTCTCTCCTTCCACAAGCGAAAAGCCACAGCGACCTCTCACCAGGAAAAACAATGCAGCTTCGCCTGTGAGTGCTCTGGTCAGGATTTATTTTTTAAAATAAGAGATATTATGGGGAAATTAATAAAACGGGAGGGGGCAGGAAGAGGGGTAAAAATAAGGGGTTTTCCTGGGAAAAACAGGATACTTGACTGGTATGCCTGTCAGTGCAAAACTCCAGTACAGATAAATTAAGACGTCTCACAATGAATCCTTTAGTTTCATCATCATATCAGTCTACTAGAATACGGGGGGATTATAACTTCAGACACCAGGAAAAGAGATTTTGCAGAGAAACATTAGTGACAGTAGAGATAATATTAAGAGAGTACATGGGCTGTAAACAATTAGATTCAGGGTTTCAGAACTTCAGAGTACAAACTGCTTTCATAATAAAGCACGGGAGCCTGGGGAACAGTTTTTTTCGTCCCCTAAAATAGATATGTCTGGGGAGAAAGATGGGGAAAGGGACAATATTTTCCCAATAACAGTGAAATTAATTTATTTTTTAATATTATAAAGCTTGGCAAACAGAACATGGTTATCAATTAAAAGTTGGTTTTAGCCAATTTCCAGTGGTCTAAAATAAAAAGATATAGAAAAATATTTTTGAATAGAAATGTCAAGCAGATGTCCAAACGTGACTACCTTAAAGCAAAAGGGCAGAATATTCCACCCATAAAATAAAATAAAATAAAATAAAATAAAATAAAATAAAATAAAATAAAAATATTTTAAAAAAGGAATTGTGTAAGTTTGAAGAATAATTCAATAGTAAATTTTTCCAAATATTCCTAACCAGTTGGGGTATCAGTAAAGATTGTTTCAAAATGGATGCAGACAAATGGATGTTGGACAAAATGCAGCAGTGAATTCTGGTCCTTGGGAGCAAACCCTTGTTTAGAGGTCTAGCTAGTTCAGGAAAAGAGCATTATTAGTGTCCTCTGAGGAGATGAAAATTTAAAAGGGTGAATCTGAGGGAGGAGGAAAGATCTGGTATTATTTATTTGCTTATTGCATTTTTATGTGGCCTATTAGTGAAGGACTAACTGATAAGCATTGAGCATACCTGTCAACTATCCTGTTTTCCCCGGGGAAAACCCCTTAATTTTACCCCTCTTCCCGCCCCCTCCCATTTTATTAATTTCCCTGTATTTTCCCTTATTTTAAAAAAAATATCCTGACCGGAGCCCGCACAGGTGGAGTGCAGTATTTTTTTCCAGCCACCAGAGGCCACTGTGTGGCACGCTTTTTGCTTGTGGAAGGAGAGAGAGAGAGGGGGGGGGGCGTACTGTAGTTTTCCCTTTCTCTTTCCCTTTCCTGCCAGCCACATGGTCCTGGAGGCTTTGTTTTGGCTGCTGGGAGCAGGAGTCTATTCTAGGTGAGCGATATATTTCATATATGCAGGGGCAACTTCATGCTTTATTGAGCTGTTTCTGCCCTGCCTCCTGGCTGGAGGATTTCGTTTCTAGAGTTCTAGAGTTAACTTGGGAGGAGGGGGGTTGCCTGATCACTATATGAGAGAGAGAGGAGGGGGTTTCCCTTGCTCGAAAGCCAGTCGTATCCAACTCTAGCGTTCAGTGCTCATCTCTGTTTCAAAGCCGAAGAGCCAGCGTTGTCTGCATCTGCAGACATTTCCGTGGTCATGTGGCAGGCATGACTAGACACCAGAGCACACGGAACGCTGTTACCTTCCCACCAAAGGGGTCCCTATTTATTTACTTGCAATTTCTTGCTTTCGAACTGCTAGGATGGCAGGAGCTGGGACAAAGATGGAAGCTCAATCTGTCCTGCAGTACTCGGGAATTGAACTGCTGACCTTCTGCTTCCCAGTCAGCATCTTAGTCACTTAATCCACTGAGTAAACAAGAAAGAAAACAAAACAAAAGTCCCCCAAGAAGATGGGGAAAGGTTTTATTTTATTTATTTTTTATTTTTTATTTAAATTTATATCCTGCTCCACTCAACCCACGACCGACTCAGAGCGGCTAACAACATATTAAGATACATACTGTTACAATAAAATGATGCAAAAACACAATAATTAATCAGTACAATTACAGAAAAACAATAATCACAATAATACAATATCAACCCTCCAACCCTCTAATAGCAATCATCAAGACAAAAGGGAAGAAAAAAACCCCTCTTTTCAGAAGCCCCACATGTCCAGGTACAACAAGGCCACTGCAAGTCAAAACTACCCGCCCTAGTCAACCTCCAAGATGAACAAAGGGCCGGGAGGGCATGATGCTTCGCAGCAGCGGCATCCTTCGGAGCCTCCCGGGCCACGGAAGGCTCCCTTTCTCTCCCCGCCGATGGTGGGGGTGGGGAGGGCGCGGCTGCGGCGGCGTCTTCAGAGCCTCCCGGGCCACGGAAGGCTCCCTTTATCTCCCCGCTGATGGTGGGGGTGGGGAGGGCGCGGCTGCGGTGGTGTCTTCGGAGCCTCCCGGGCCACAGTAGGCTCCCTTTATTTCCTTGCCGATGGTGGGGGTGGTGAGGGCGCGGCTGCAGCGGCTTCTTCGGAGCCTCCCGGGCCACGGGAGGCTCCCTTTATCTCCCCACCGATGGTGGGGGCGTGGAGGGCGTGGCTGTGGCAGCTTCTTTGGAGCCTCCCGGGCCAAGGAAAGGCTCCCTTTATCTCCCTGCCGATGGTGGGGGCAGGGAGGGCGTGTCTGCGGCGGCGTCTTCAGAGCCTCCCGGGCCACGGGAGGCTCCCTTTATCTCACCGCCGATGGTGGGGGCGGGGAGGGCACGGCTGCGGTGGTGTCTTCGGAGCCCCCCAGGCTACGGAAGGCTCCCTTTATCTCCCTGCCGATGGTGGGGTCGGGGAGGGCGCGGCTGCGGCGGCGTCTTCCTTGGCCCACACAGCTTTGTGCCCATTGCATCTACAGTACCATCTAGCCATCTTATTTTTGGCCACCCCCTTCTTTTGTCCTCCACCTTTCCCAGCATCAAGGCTTTCTCAAGTGAATCCTCTCTTCTCATTTGATGTCCAAAGTACTTTAGCGTCATCTTTACTACTTGACCTTTAGTAAGCAGTTGTGGTTGATTTCTTCTAGGATTGACCTATTTCTAACACCACATTTCAAAGGCATCTATTTTTCTGCGCTCAGCTTTCCTAATGGTCCAGCTCTCACACCCATACATTACCACTGGGAATACCATTGCTTTGACTATGCAATTTTTTGTTTGCAAGGTGATGCCTCTGCTTTTAACTATGTTCCCCAGGTCTCTCATAGCTTGTTTCCCAAGCATCAATCGCCTTTTTATTTCATGGCTGCAATCCATCTGCAGCGGTCTTTGATCTTAAGAAAGTAAAATCTACCAGTCGTATCCAATTCTAGGGTGCAGTGCTCATCTCCATTTACAGCCAAAGAGCCAGTGTTGTCTGTGTTTGCAGACATTTTCATGTCTATGTGGCAGGCATGACTAGAGCCCAGCAAGTCACATAGCTATATTTGGCTATGCCCACAGATTTGGCAACACCCACAGAGGGGTGTGCCCAAAATTTCCCTTATTTTCAAATCCAAAAGTTGACAGGTATGGCATTGAGATGAGCAGTTGTCTCTTATAATAAGTCCTAAAGAATTGTTGCCAATCAGAGAAGATAATAATATGCTAGATCAGCACTTGGAAAATTGTCTTCTTTCAGCCACTCTGGCTCCCAGAAGCTCCAGATGGCTGAGAGTTTCCATGTTTCCAAACTCTGGGTTAGATAAATAATGTATAAGGAAATTACACATGTTTCTTCAACACTAGAAGGCTAGTTTTGCAGACAGCTGCCAGCATTTAACTTGGACATTTTACAAATGGAACAAAATGAGAAAAAATGAAAAAAATAATCTTTACATGGTATAGGCCTATCAGTCCCATAATGAAGGCTGTAGAGTAGATTCAAGAATCAAGATTTCTCAAAAAAAAAAAAAGTTGTTGCTTTGTTGCAACCCACAGAGGCAAGTCTGAAACATCTAGGCAATTCAGCCTTGAGAAAAGAAAACAGAGGGGAGATGTGATAGCACTCTTCTAATACCTGAAAGATCATCATGTACAGGAGAGGCGATATATGTTCTCAATCATTCCTAAATCCAGAACACTTAATAATGGTTCAAGCTACAGGAAGCCAAATTTAAGCTGAATATCAAGAAATTTTTCCTAACTGTTAGAGTGTACAACAATGGACCCAATTACCTCATCAAATGTTGAGCTTTCCAACACCAGTGGCATACAAGATAAAACCTCAAAGCCATTTGTCAAATATATTTGAACCTGGGTTCTAGCACTGAATAGAGAGTGGGACACTATGGCTAATAGGGCCCTTCTAACTCCATTATTCTATGATTTTATTCTGTCAGGAAGAGGATAAAGCTAGAAGGGGGGTGTTCAACATAAGTCAGAGGCATGGAAAAAACCTCCAATATAGGTTGGGACAAATTGGCCTGCTTCAGAGATTAGCAAGTGCGGACACTAGAAAAAAGAGCAAAAGAAAAAAGAGCAGACCAATCTGCCCCACCTATGCATGAAACAGAAGGGCAAATGACCATCTGTCTAGGATCTTAGGACATGACAGCAATTTCAAAATACACGGTGCACATTTATAGACTTTGTGAATGCAAATTAAGGGGTCACCTCTTCTTCTTGCATCACATGATGGGATATGAAAAGGCTTAGTTGATCACAATGAATTGACACTTTGTAATCCTTTAATTTCATCCACTAGGTTTACAATTTTCTGAATTGTATGTTATGTGTGTATTTCAATAATATCAGTAAATATTAACAATATGAGATCTTTGCTCAGGGCTTGGCAAAGCACTGCCTGTTGGCCACATACAGTTGCATAGACACTGCAGTGGCTCAAGTCGCTAAGACGCTGACTGGGAAGCGGAAGGTCAGCAGTTCGATTCCCGAGTACTGCAGGACGGAAATGAGCTCCCGTCTTCATCCCAGCTCCTGCCAACCTAGCAGTTCGAAAGCAAGAAATTGCAAGTAGATAAATAGGGACCACTTCGGTGGGAAGGTAACGGCGTTCCGTGCGCTCCGGTGTCTAGTCATGCCTGCCACATGACCACGGAAACGTCTGCAGAAGCAGACAGCGCTGGCTCTTCGGCTTAGAAACAGAGATGAGCACTGCACCCTAGAGTCGGATACGACTGGCTTTCGAGCAAGGGAAACCTTTACCTTTACCTGAAACACCCAATTTTTTAAAAAAAACATTTTTTAAAAAACCAACCCTCAAAAGTCCCTTTGTGTCCTCTAAGGGATATGAAGGAAATAGGATTAGGAATCAGAAGAACCTGCATTCAGCTCCCCAGCTCTGCCATAGAAATTCATTAGTGGCAAACTGTTGAATCCACTCTTACCTTAAAAGCCCTATTGGGGTCATTGTAAGTCAGTTCTGACTTGATGCCACATGAAAACAAACTAGAAGACACAAGTGGGCTTTTTAATTTTTAAGGGAAAAAAACCTTTTTTAGAGAAACCAATATTTTAGTTAACAAAATTCCATTGTTGCAATCTTTATTAAGTACATAACAATTGCACTAGTTTTAACAAATAATTTAAAAAACAGATATGCAAATTAGCCTCTTTGGCCATTTTCTGTCATTTAGTCCTACCCTTTTGAAACTGTAGCTCCGGAGAAGTGAACCTTGGTTCTATTGAGACCACCTGCCTGACCACAAAATCGTCTGCAGACATAGACAGCAGTACCTCTTTGGCTGTATACAGAGAGGAGCATTGTACCCTAGAGTTGGGTGACCTTTACCTTTATGTTGGACACACTTTTCCTATTTTGCCACATTCAAGCAAAAAAAGGGAAAACATTTGGAAATTAGCATGCTACTTTAAGGAATTATTAAAATGCGTGTTCTGCCTTCCTACATAATCCTGTGTACAAACAGCATTTATCTAACCCAGAGCCTTAAGATATGGAACAGAACATGAAATCCTGCTTATATTTTGTACCTCACAATCCGGGCAGGGTAAAATTCCATTTCCCCACCCCACTTCCCTTTCCTGAACAGAAGAAACTTGCTTTGCCAGCAGAAATATCATCAAGAACTCCCAAAGTCACAACCTACAGCATAGCAAGCTTTCTCGCTCTCTCTTTTTATACACTGTGCTCAAGAGTGTCTGCATTTTCATCTATGGTTAGGAGAGGGTATGTTAGCTATATTAACATACTCACCAACACTTCACAGATGAAAATATGGACACCCTTAAGTACTTTTTATATCTATATTCTAACAGCAAGGATCACTGCTTGATCATGTACACACCCCTTTACAGATTGCCTACAGCTATTCTCCATCTGGTCTTCATTAATCTGACCACAACTGTATTTTTAAAAATAATGGATCTGTTTGTACTTGCTGATCAATAGCAGCAACTTAGATATGTTCAGCAGGAAATCTGGATAGATTTGGGTAGAAGTAGTGGGGTGAATGTAAGGTAAGCATTTGCTGTCCATGTGTGTACACTTACACACATTTGTGCTAGATGAGAGTCCAGATATTCCACCTCTTCTAAAGAAGATATTTATGTCCAAGAGGCCTCAGATTTCTACAGAAGTTAAACTAAGGACAAGGCCAAATCAAGGAAAGATGGTACTAAATAAATAGAAAATGTCTTTGAATATATGGTTGGTCGGTTATCTGAAGTGATAAGGATGTCTAAGGATGTTTTTAATAAGGTGTATTTTAGCTGTGTAGTTTACTAATTTTAGTTATAGAGTTGTGATTCGATTTTGTATTGTGATTGTTGTTTTTGTTGACTGTAAGCAGCCCTGAGTCGCCACAGCGAGTGGGCGGTGATATAAGTCTAATAAACAAACAAACAAACAAACAAACAAACAAATAAACAAACAAACAAACAAACAAATAAATAAATAAATAAATAAATAAAGGGAAGCAAAATTCAAAATAGCCCAGCTCTAAATTATTTTTAAAACTTCCAGTTTAGTAATGTGGGATATTGTGCATCTGTATACACAGTTCAAAAAATGCCAGGAAATAGCCTGATATTGCTCCGCAATATCATACCCACATTAATAACAATCATTTCATGTCAGAAATTATTCTGGGTTGAAAGGATTTTTGCAGAAGAAACTCCACTCAGGGAATGCCCAAATGAGGCTCCTTTCATGTCCCCAAGAGCTGGGACAGAGAAGGGCACTCAATCCGTCATGCAGTACCCAGGTTTCGAACTGCCAACTTGCCAGCTAACAAGGCAAGCTTTTTAACCATGGAGCCACCACAGCCCCTTATAACCGCATTGCCAGCAAGAAAAAGGATGCCAAGATTTACATAGCAAGAAAGAGTCTGAATGTTGACAACACTAATGGCAGTAGTCAATATGATCTACAGAGGGGTTCCTGTTTTCCCTCCAGGGGCCAGTTCCCACCACTGATGTTAAGCTGTGTGGGCCGGAGGTGTGGCTCCACCCACTGCTTATGTTTTCATCATTGCGTCATTGTCGGTGATGGCACCAATCATGCCATTATTGCAGCTTCTTGCACAGCATCCACTGCTTCCCAGGGCGGCCGGAGGCTTTTTGGAGCATTTTTGCTCCATTTTGGGATTTTTTTCACTGCTTCTACACTGCGTTTTGGTAGCCAAACCACAGCGGTTAGAAACTTACTGGTTCAGCGCTGGGAACCTGGGGGCTAATGTAAGCTCCATCTGTCACTGGAAGTCCCCAACCACTGCAGTTTAGGTGCTGAAACGCAGCAGAGAAATGGCAAAAATAATAATAATCCCAAAATGGAGCAAAAATGCTCTGAAAAGCCTCCTGCCGCCCTGGGAAGTGGCGGAGGATGTGCAAGAAGCTACAAAACGGCATGATTGGTGCTGTGGCCACCATGGCAGTAAGTGACATATTGAGAGTTCCAGTGGTGGTGGGAGGTTCTGGAGGTGCCCGGGTGGCCATCACTGGCTGTATTAATGAGCTTCATGGTCCAGATTTGGTTGAAAGGAACCCCTGATCTACAGGACGACCTCTTGTGCTCACTATCATTCATGAGAAAAAATCCCCAAAGCTGTCTTTTTTTTCATGAATCAACCCCTTTTCACCCAAACATCGCTGTTTTCCAACATGTGTGAATGGTAGTTAGCACAAGAGGATTATATGATTCTAAACATGAACATAAAGAGGTGGAGATGAGAAGAAAATAAATAAAGAAATAGAAATTTCAAAAGAAATAAAGGAGTTTTTAAGTGAAAAGCCAGTCAGAGGAGATATGAAGATGATCCAGAATTTGTGCTAGGTTAAACAAGAGTTGCTCTGGTTGAAATTCTGCCTGTTCAAAGCAAAGAAAAAACATTTTGGAGACTGTTAAACAGTGTCTAGCCTCTTAAGAACAAAATACTTCTACTGAGCATGCTCCAGAATTATAAAACTGCTTATTTTGTATTAAAAAAGGAGTGTTTTAGGTTTTGAATATTTAATAACTAGCCGATTACCCAGCCTTGCCTGGGGGTTTGTCCCTGTGCTTACCTGGCCAGGCGGGGTCCAGCGCCCCTGTCGTCCCGGCGACCGGGCTCCCTCCGAAGCATGTGGGGCCTGGCACGGGGCCTGCTCAGCTAAAATCAGAGTTGTTTGACAGGTTTTTGTAATGTATTTGGCCTTTTTAGACAATGATTTCTTAAAGTTCTGTCAGTTTCCTGTCTGTTTCCTTGACTTTGCCCTGAAGTCTGTATTGTTACAGTACAATGTATCTCTATGGAAACGACGTTGTATGAGGCATCGCGGCAAGGATTTGGACATTGTATGAGGCATCATGGCTAGGATTTTCAATGCCTCATACAAAGTCCAAATCCGTATAAAGTCCAAACTTGTGGAACCAAGTTTGGACGTTGTATGAGGTATCACTGTATCAGCATTCTCCCAGGTGATTCAGCTTTCTACCAGTGACTCAGCATTCTTCACATTACAATCTTGCCATACTCTCATGTTTTTAAATCATTGCTTCATTGTTCACCATTGAGTTCACATTTTGTTTTCAAACAGAAATAACTTCAGCCTCCAATGTTCTCATTACTGATAGAAATAAGTCAATGAAGGACTTCTAGCTTGCCATCACTCTGAAAAGAGAATACCATTATAATCATTATTTTATAATGTAGTACTGTACTGTATTTAATCTGCTTGCCTAATTATTTTGAATCATACTTTATTAAATCATTTATCTTTATAATCTTTAATGAAGGGTGTAATGAACTTAGTACATACAGTGTACCATTTTTAAATTAGTGGAAATTTGAGATGCTGTACTCCATACTTCAGATTTTTTTTTTTAACTGAAGGGAAGGTTCATTTTCTATATGTTTCAGTGAATCTTGATTCTTTGAATTCAATTTAATTTCCATACCACCCATCTAAACAATTGGTTACTGTGGGCAGTTAACACAATAAATAAATATGTATATAATACAAAACTTAGAATAGCAAGAAAAAAATAAGAACAAATGTACCACACAGCACAACACACATGTTAGATGGCAGCTGGAGCAAAAGATTTGATGCACATCTGGCTTGTTGTAGGGCAAGATACCCACAAATGCCTTCTGAAAGAGCTTAGTTTTTAGCAGCTTGTGAAGAAGTTGGGGTTGGATGAATATTCATAGATAATTTATTCCAAAATGTTCAGGCCACAAAAGAGAAGGACCAAGCTCTCATAGAAAACCTCCAAGTTTTCCTACGAGAAGGAATTCTTAGTCCCCCAGTCTGGGAGAAACAAGTTGTCTAGGAGTGATTCATTGAAGAGAGGCAATCCAGGAGGTACCAAGGTCCTAAACCATATATGTTAACACCAAAACCTTGAGTTGGGCATGGAAGCCTATGGGTAGCCCAGACTGGAAACAAATGATCAAATTTTCACAACTCTGACATGAGTCTTGCAGGTGCATTGCGTAGCTACTGCAGTTTCTGTAGCATTTTTACAGGTAGCTCCACTTAAAGTGTTTTTCAGTAATCATTCCTGAAGATTACCAATGTGTGGATTGGTATAAAGAGAGATTTCCTTTCTAGGAATGGGCAGAGCTGGGTGATCTGCCTAAGATGAAAAAAGGCAGACCTGGCCATAGCAAATATTTATGTCTCCATAGAGAGAGCCAGGTGCAGGATCATTCTGAGATCATAAACCTATTCTTTCAAAGATAGATCCATCCCATCTAGATGTGGCCCAAAACCATTCAACTGAGCAGGAGTCCCACCAAACAACAGTCATTTGACTGTTGATCCAGAGGGTGAGAGTTTGATTCCCTAATGTGACTCCTGGGAGAAGAGCAAGTCCATGTGGCCATGGGCAACCTGTACAGTCCCAGGGTGCCCTCTGAAGAAGGGAATGATGAATCACTTCTGTGTATTCTCTACCTAGAAAACACTGAACAGGATCACTGTAAGTTAGAATTGACTTGTCAGCATGCAATTATTATTATTATTACTACTACAAAAAACTCAGTCCCTTCAAAGTGCAATGAGACTTGTAAATGAATTTATCTAAAGGCCAAGCAAAAAACAAAAGCAAAACAATTTGCATTATGCAGAGTGTGGTACGCTTCTGCTAGGATAATCAGACATCTTTTATCACTTCAGGGAGTTCTGTTTCAAATTACATGCTAAGGGTATGGTCTAGCTTGGGCTCCACTCTACATTTTATTGGTTTATTTTTAGGGATGTGCAGCTTTTCTCTCACAACAGATCATATCTGCTGGAAACATGTGCACATAATTCCTTGAAGATCACTTTGTCCTCTTCCTGAGGAATTCAGCAATAGTCTGATGGAGCTGACATATGCTATCAAATTAGGCACGGGATAGTGATAATTATTAATGACTGAATGCCAGTGGACAAGGGCAGTAAAATCCATGGAGAAGCAAATAAATGCTGTGTGCAACTGCCAGCTATGCTGATGTGGGATTTTGATTTTCACCTATGAAAGACAATTTTAATTAGGTTAAATGTGTGATTATTTAACTGTAGCACAAGACACAATAAATAAAATTTGTTTTATTGCTTTTCGTGGGTTTTTTTAAAAATACAAATGGCATTTACTCCCCCTTCATTCTAGTGTGATCAGACTGTGGTTTATGTTGACACTATTGTGTATTTAATGAACTGATATCAAATATGCATAGCAAATAAATACTATGTTCCATGCAAACCCTTTTATGAGCACTTGCTCTCTTAATGCAAGCAAAGGAGCACACTGCTGCTAGAAGCTCAAGTACAGAAAGCTATTCACCAAAATATATTTACTGTCCTTAAAATCCATATCATTTTAAGATAACAGAATCCTAGTACTTTATTCTCTTTCCCTGATCCCACATACTATACAGCTGACATAAGGAACAAATCAATATTACTTGAAACACTACTGTAATGCAGCTTTTAAAATTCAAGCCAGAGCCATGCCTGTTTGCTGAGAAAGTAGCTCCCAGCAGAACAGTTTAGACTGCCGAAAACCGCTTGTTGAACTATCTATACAAAGCAATTTGGTAACATGCATTGGCATGAGCAGGAAGAGAAACTTCATTGCATCATGTGATCACACTATCTTGGCCAGTGCCAATGGGTTGATACTGGGGTTCCCATATTGAGCCCAGTTTTTTTGAGATTGCATATTTCCAAACCTGTGTCAAAATCCATTATCTTTGGTGGGATTTTTAAAAATGAAAGATGGGCAAAGCAAAGTGGCCTGTGTGACTGGGGCAGGGTTCAAAACTAGTAAAAATGTACTTTCCACAACTAGCCTTTCTCATTTTTTCTAGCTGAAGAAACTTGTGCCAATATAAGATTATCAAATTATCTATTTTGCACTTTCTACTTTATGGGATGGCAATGTTGCCATTAAGAGACAATGGATAATAAAATCTGGTTTCCCTTTGCAACTATAATGGATGAATCAGACAGGAAAGTCTATTGCAGGGCTGTCCAAACTATGGCCCGCAGGCTGGATCTGGTCCATGGTGCCAGTTAATCTGGTCCTTGCCACCCTTGCTGCTTCTGGAAGTGGAAGTAAAACATGTATGTGTGTGCGCAGAATGTTGCTGTAAATGACCCGTTTATTACAGCCATGGGTAATTTACGGCAGCACTCTGCACATGCATTGGAGCATTCTGTGCATGCAGATGTGCATTTTATTCCCACTTCCAGGTCGGACGAACCACGTGACAGGCACGCTCAACCACATGACCGGCCCATGGTCCAAAAAGTTTTGGCACCCCGGTCTATTGGGTATGACGTTCCTAGTAACTCTGAGATTTAAAAGCTTTTATTTTGGTAATCAAAGAAAATGCTTCCCCTTTATTGATGCTTGGTAACTTAAAGATCAGAAGTGGGAAACCCATACATACATATATACAGTAATACACACAGAGACACAATCATCACACACAAACAATTGCTTCTTTTGCTCAATGGACTTTGAAATGAACATTTATTTCTTCATATCTCCAGCTTTCGGTATTTTATAAAGCAGCTTTGATGCTAGTCTGCCTCGTAATTCAGTATGGGACGTCTTTATACACCACTGACAATAATACAACTCATTTTGGGTGATTAACTTAACCTCCAGTACTACAAGGGCCTGGTTATATTAGCATATCTTTCAAGGAGTCATTGCAATGTGAGGAAATTGCCTGTAGGATTATTTGCAACTAGAAACCTATGAAATGTAAAATAAAGTTGAAGACTATAAAGTAAAACATCAAAGCCACCTAAAATATTAATATCTGGTACTCCAAAAAGTAATTTAGAAGACTGTATGAAGAGGAGAAAATTACTAATTTAAAAACAGATAGAATTTGATAAAATAAAGGACATAGTTTAGAGCAAACAATAGATCATGCAGATTCACCTTGAACACAATATGAAAAGAATATAAGCGGCAAGGGCAGCCTTGTCAGTCAGAAAAAAACAACTTGAGTTTCGAATGCTGGACAAACTTGGCAACCAGAACTGGATTGAATATGAAATCAAAGCTGGCTTTGTCTTGTTTATACTATACAACTGAATAAAGAATGGGGAAGGGGGAAATTCTTCTATTTTAAACCATAGTTTGCACTCTAATTAAAATGCAAAGGACTTGCTTGCTTTCTCCCTATTATTTTATCAAGCCATTTCTAAATATTAGCGATTGTAGACCCTCACAGAATCCTGTTTCCTCTTTTATCCCAGTACAGTACTTTCACACAGAAGAGGAAGGGAAATAGTTTCACTCTTCCCTGCTCCCTGGTTCAGACAAAATGCCAAGTTCTAAAACCGGTCATGCCTGATACAGCTGATGCATAAGGTTGGCAGTGTAACTCCTATGAACATTTTAGTTCAGGCCAACAGCTGGGGAAATCCTAGGAAGGGACTGTGATTCAGCACTGAATTAGAAAGAGCTGGAGGAGCAGAAACAGCTGTTCCCATGACGGAAAATATGGACTTTACTACCTTGGATTAGAATTTTTTAATATTTTGTGCTGGAGAGACATTGGAAAGATGAATCCATCCACATTGTGATCTTATATACTTGCATTTGCATTTAATTTTAGGTTTTTAGGCACTGTATGTTTGGAGACCATTCTGCTGTGTTGTGAATATCCTACTCTCTTGGACTTTCTTCTCATCTGGTTTTAGAGACACATTTGATATTTTCTCTAATTTGTTGAGCAGTTCATGTGCTACTGCTGCTTAAAAGAACTCAGGATATATACGTTTTAACATCCAATTTTGTTACCTCACTATTGTTTATTATATAAGTATATACAGAAAAAATATTTGGTGAAGTTTGTATTTGCAATACTCAGACAGACAGACAGACAGACAGATCCAGAAAGTGTTACACCAGCCCTCTGAAACCCAGCTGAAGTCTCAGGAAATTGCCTTGCTTTTTCGGGAAGGAAGGCAATTCTCAGGGTTGAGTGGTAAAAGAGGAAGGAAACATTTCATTTTATTGCTTTTAATATCAGGCCACCCATCTCCTCTTCAGTCCCAACTAATGCCACAGCTTATTGGCTATATTTGAAAGTGTTTTTTTCTGTATGTAGCACATAGAATATTTCATTACAAGCACTGGGAATTCGTTTAGTCTGTCTTGTACTATATGTGCTCTTTTGTTTTCACTACACAAAACAAAAGCCTCAGTCGCACCACAAGGGCTCCAGCCTTGGTCTCATGCTTTGGTCCTGAAGAAAAGTTGCTGACCTAACAACCCTACTTGTGTGATCCTATGCATTTTTATTTATTTAGGTGTGCATGCCTTTGTGTTCAGTGGATCTTATTCTCATTGTTCAATACAACTGCAGCTGAAAAATCAAGTTATGGCTCAGAATGTGTCTGGATTGTGGCTGTTCTGTATTGGATTGTCTAGTCACTCTTCTGCCAAATCTATGAAACTTGCTTTACCAATTCCTCCAACATTCTTCCCATTTTTTTTAAAAAAGGTCACCAGTACTAGAGCCTTTGCAAGAGATCATATATATAGATAGCCATTCCTTTTCACAGCCTATAGACTGCTGCACCATTTCATATGCCCCACAACCCCTCCAAGGACAATTGAAGCTCTTGGGACAAAATGGCCACCCCATTTTGCAGGCTGGGCAAAATGACTATCCAGCCCTCAAAGTTGACTGAGTGTCACCCGGTCCCCAGCTTGAAAAGGTTGGGAACCCCTGCTGTAGACTTTCAGAAAGGGAAGAAGGCTTTTGGGTCTCTTTGATGTAAACCAGTGTTTAGCAGTTCAAAAGCAAGAAATTGCATTTAGATAAATAGGGACCACTTCGGTGGAAAGGTAACAGCGTTCCATGAGCTTCGGTGCCTAGTCATGGCTGCCACATGACCACGGATATGTCTGCAGCAGCAGACAGTGCTGGCTCTTCGGCTTTGAAACAGAGATGAGCACTACACTCTAGAGTCAGATACGACTGGCTTTTGAGCAAGGGAAACCGTCTCAATCTTTGGTTTTTGGACTTCAATTCCTAGAAGCCTAAGTCAATTTCCCAAAGCACTGGTCAGCCAATGGACTGACTTAGGCTTCTGGGAATTGAAGTCCAAAAACCAAAGGTTGAGAAACACTGATTTAAACATTGCAGGGGAAAGTATTAAGGGAGCACAGATAATTGGTATGAAAGGAAAGGCGGGTTCTGAGGCCCAAAACAACAGTATTTTGTAAAAGTTTTCTTTCTGTGATTCAATATAAAAATAACTTATTTATAGACTCTAACTTTCTGTCACCCACCCACCCACCCACCCACACAAAGCTCTCAAGACAGACATTTAATAAACTCTAGCACAGATTTCTTCCTCAAACTGACTCTAAAGCAGACTTGATTTTCCATCTACTTCTTTATTCAAACTTCTTATATGCTAAACACTGCTAGACAGATCAAACTCCTCCCCGTTACGTTCCAATCATGGCAGCCTAACAAAAGTAAAACATTTAATTGCCAATCACATTAATCCTCAATCCATGCTTATTCCCTATGCAAGCATACAAAGCTATTCCCATTCAAAACTGATATTATTAACCACCAGTACATACATACATGGAGATTCATGAAGGATGGAATCACCTATGGTATCTAGAAGTATCCATTACAGATATAAAGTTTTGGCAGCAGATCTCCAGGAATTTTTGAGCATTTATTTATTCGACTTAATAGTCTATCTTTCTCCCAAAATGGGGATACAAAGCAACACACAGCATAATTATAATACATGTTGATAAGATCAGGTTCAAATGCCCCTGAACAGTAACGTTTCAAAATAGCGTCAGGTTTCACTTCCCACCCTCAGGAAAGTGGTAGAGTTTTGAGGCAATGCCCTTTGGTCTGATGCTATGTATTGGGGAGCCGTGGCAGAGTTTTGGATTGTGCAGTCTTCTAGTACCCTCTCAGAATGACAGCTTTTGTGCACTGAATGTGCACAAGAGAGAGAGAAAGGCACAACCCCTTATAATCTCATGAGAGGATTCCCCCTGTGTGCTTCTTTGGATCCCAGGCCTCACAGCTTTTCACTTTACTGTATAAGATTTTCTGAACATTCAATCTTATTTAAAGCGTATTGCCCTAAAACTCTACAGTGTAGTGATTCATGATGGGCCAGATAGGCAGAGTGCTCACTGCTTGCGTAGTGGTGGCTAAGAAGGCAAACATGACAGTCCTCATCTCTATATTGTTTATGCAACATTCATAAACAATATTTTGTTCTTACAGTTTTATTACATTGAGAGACCGCAATAATCTTTTCCACATAAAAAACTTTCAGAATACTCAAGTTAGCATAGTGCATACTGGGAGTTAGTCTAAGAATTAACTTGCATACAGTCAGGTAAAGTCCACATCCTGTGTGCTGGATGTAGAACTGTACTTGACCAAAAACAGTGTTTTAAACATTCTAGAGATGCAGCTTTCAAACACAGGGATACTCTAATGGAGATTTCTGAAAAAGAAGCCAACCTTCTCTACCTTGTGAAATTGAGTCATGCGTTTAGATAACAGCAGCAATTTTTCTATGCTTAAACCAATTCTAACTATGGATTTCTCTCTTTATTATCCCTGAGGTCTTCTACAGACTTGTCAACTGTTATGCTTATGGCTTGCTACAAACATCTGCACTGCACAAGCAGTGGGAATATAAACCTTTATTCATAGCCTGATAACATGTCCTCTATCTTGTGGTGTTTGAAGTGCAGTATCTTATTCTGTGATTTCTTCTAAATTAGGTCTTCATTTTTAACAAGATCCATACATTTTGGGAAGATCAGCAGGTGGTGGTGATGGAGGGGCTCAGAGGAAGACAACCAGGAGGAAGCATTTCTGTTATCTATCTTTCCCTCACAAATATATTTGGAATATAGGAGTTGAAAAAGCCCCTCTATCTTTTTGTTTTTTTACAGTGGACCCATGCTTCAGAGGATTAGAGGAAATGACTGGAATGATAAATAACAGTAATGCTCACACTCTTAGACATCACATTAAGAGACTATTTGACTGGAGTTTCTTTAATGAATTGGACACTTTTCTCTCTAAATTAAACTGCAATGTGCAGAGAAACTAAAGTCTGAAAGCATTATTATTTTTTGCTTAATGCAATATGGTTCACTTCCCTGGTTATATGTTGACATAATTTGTACTTTCTAAATCTTAGGCCATTATTTCTTTTTTTAGCTGTTTTGTGGTGCTTAACTGACAGAGAGCACCTCAGACTGTGGCTTAGCTGAATCGCATTAAGCCTGAAAAATGGTGCCAATTTTTATATGTACTGGTATATACATACAAGTACTTGTATATACTTGTATATACTTACATGCAGGATGGAATGAGCTTCCGTCTTTGTCCCAGCTCTTGCCAACCTTGCAGTTTGAAAGCAAGAAATTGCAAGTAGATGAATTGGGACCACTTTGGTGGGAAGGTAACAGTGTTCCCTGTGCTCTGGTGTCTTGTCATGCCTGCCACATGGCCACAGAAATGTCTGCAGAAGCAGACAACACTGGCCCTTTGGCTTTGTAACAGAGATGAGCACTGAACCATAGAGTCAGATACGACTGGCTTTCGAGCAAGGGAAACCTTTACCTTTACTTTATATGCATACTTACAAACAGTAAGACCCATTTTAGGGCTTACTTTTGAAGAGACATAGGATTGCTCTGTTAGTCATGTAATTATTCAACGATACATCCCATCACAGAACACATTCAGACACACTAGTTCATACTTGTACTGCATTTTGACCTCAACCTCCTGTGGTATCATGCCTCTTTTTAAAACCAGAGACTCATTAAACTACGTCTTTGTTTAGGTGAAGCCAAGCTTGGAATCAAAAGACAGCATTTCCAGACAACTACTAGGAATGGTGGAAACAACCAATACCAAGTCTGTGAACCACCTTTTAAATTTTCCACAATACGGTCAGCATCCCCAAACATAGCAACTTAAAACTGCCATGTCTGGCAGTCCATCATGGCAGCAGTGAGCTGTAGAGGTCCACCTCATTTCCTCAGCAGCGTTGCCAAAGAACAGACACAAACTGTAATCTATTTGGACAAACTAAGGTCAAAAGCAAATATTCTTTATAGACAAACCAACATTATAGAGGTATGTTAATATTAAAGAAGCATATCTGAGGTAGTTTTTTGTATCTGAGAAACTAGACTTCAATGAATTCCATGCTTACATCCTGAAGAATGAACACATAACAAAACAAATGTGATGTGAGAAAAGCTATCCTTGTGATATGTACATGATTGGCTATAATATTTCCAGCAATCCTGTTTGGGCAGCTCACTTGGTATTATTTATTTATTTAGGATTTTTATTGTCACCCAACCCAATTCCAAAGACTCTGGGTGGCGTACCATCACAAATTTAAAATCACAATTAAAACCCCATTAAAACTACCACAAAACATTCCCTCCCCTCCCCCCAGTTTAAAAAGAGGGAGAGAGCATTCTTAAATCAGCCAGCTGGCTGGGGCCACAACACTTATGATGCTCCACACCTGCTCTGCCAGCCAGGTTTTTTAAACCTTTCCAGAAGGGCAGCAACTCTGTCTGGAGACACAACTTGGTTAGCAACAGGTTCCATAGGGCCGGAGTGGACACTGAGAAGGCCCTCCTTCTAGTGCTAGAGAGACGTGCCTCTCTAGCAGATAGAACAATTAGAGAGCCTCTCCGGTCTGCTATGGTGGGATGGACAGATGTTCTTGGGGTGATGCGGTCTCTTAAGTATCCTGGCCCACTACCATATAGGGCTTTAAAGGTAATAACCAGCACCTTGAATTGCACCCGGAGGCATACTGGCAACCGTCAATACTTCACTGCCCTTATTGTCTCTGCGGATAATCACCCAGCAACCCTGCTCTGGGTGACTAGGTCCCTCCTTGGTAGAGGGGGGTGGGCCCTGGATGGCAGGGGTCTGCTGAGGTTTTTTTTGCTGATTATCAGATGGAGAAAATTGCTTGGATTCGCTCAAAGTTTAATCCTAGCATGGAAAATATAGGGCTGGGGTTGAAAGGATCGCAGTCTAGCCATGTTATCTGGGATCAGTTCGATCCAGTTGTCCCTGAGGAAGTAGACAGGCTCCTGGGATTTTTGTGTGCCACTGCTTGTGCATTAGATCCATGCCCTGCCTGGTTAGTTAAAACTACCAGGGTGGTGACAGGCAGCTGGCTCAGAGCGATTGTGAACTCTTCTTTGCGGGAGAGGGTCTTCCCAGCAGCATTGAAACATGCCTTGGTATGCTCCTCCTGAAAAAGTCATTTTTTGACCCTACAGAACTCGCCAACTACCGGCCTGTATCCAACCTGCCCATCTTGGGGAAAGTTTTGGAGAAGGCAGTGGCTCGGCAGTTACAGGAGGTCCTGGATTAAGCGGATTATCTGGACCCTTTTCAGTCAGGATTCAGAATCCGCTTAATCCAGGACCTCCTGTAACTGCCGAGCCACTGCCTTCTCCAAAACTCGATATGGTACTGAGACTGCATTGGTCGCGCTACTGGATGATCTCTGGCGAGAGCGGTACAATGGTCATCCATCTGTCCTTACACTTCTTGACCTCTCAGCAGCCTTTGATACCATCAACCATGGCATCCTTCTGGAACAGCTCCGAGGATTGGGGATCCAGGGCACAGTGTGGTCCTGGTTTTCCTCATTTCTGAAGGGTCAGACCCAGTCGGTGTGGTTAGGGAGTGAGAGATCCAGCCCTAGGCCCCTCCAATATGGGGTGCCTCAGGGTTCGGTGCTCTCACCTCTGCTATTTAATATCTACATGAAGCCTCTGGGTGAGATCATCCGTTCCCATGGGGTATCATCAATATGCAGATGATACTCAGCTATTCATCTTGGCCCATGGTGATCCAAGCGATGCAGTTGAAGTCCTATTCAGGTGTCTGGAGGCTGTAAGGGTCTGGATGGGGGACAATGGGCTACAACTGAATCCTGGCAAGACTGAGTGGCTGTGGGTCAAGAGCCCCACGTTATCCTGGGAGCTAACCATCTTTGGAGCTGGATAGGGCTTTTTTTGCTACAGACAGACTCAGTGCGTAATTTGGAGTTCCTCCTGGACTCACGACTCCTGCTCGATGAACAGGCGGCAGTCGTGGCTAGGAAGGCTTTTGTACAACTTCGTGTCATTTGCCAATTATGCCTGCTCCTGGACCAGGACTCCTTGCTTATGGTCACACACGCTTTGGTCACCTCCAGACTGGATTATTGTAATGCGCTCTACATGGGGCTGCCCTTGATGACCATTCGGAGGTTGCAGCTGATTCAGAATGCAGCTGCCCGTGTAGTGATTGGGTGCGGGTGTTATGCCCTTTCCTCACCCCTGTTTCAGGAGCTGCATTAGTTGCCAGTGTGCCTCCGGGTGCAATTCAAGGTGCTAGTAATTACCTTTAAAGCCTTACATGGTAGTGGGCCACGAAACATAAGAGACCGCATCACCCCAAGGATATCTGCCCGTCCCCACTAGAGTGGACCAGAGGGGCTCTTTAAAAATACCAACTGATAGAGAGGCTCGCCTTTTCAGTATCCACTCTGGCCTTATGGAACCTCTTGCCAGTTGAACTGCATCTCCAGACAGAGCTGCTGTCCTTCAGGAAAGAGCTGAAAACTTGGCTGGCAGGGCAGGTGTGAGGAGAGGTGGAGAGGGAGCAACCCCCCCCTGACTCATTTAGAGCAGGATCATTAATGCTTTTTAAAAGTTTTTAACTAGATTTTTAATTGGTGCAGGGGGAGGTAGTTTTTCAGTGTTTTTAGGAATTTTAAGGGTTTCTATAGTTTAAACGTCGGGGATTTTATGTACACTGCCCAGAGTCGCATGTCAATTGGGGTGGCTATACAAATTCAATAAATAAATGGATGAATGAATGAATGAATGAATGAATGAATGAATGAATGAATGAATAAATAAATAAACCAGTGCAGCTCCCGAAGCAATGGCAAGGCACAGGCATACGGCCCGCACCCTATCACCACCTTAGCAGCCGCATTCGGACCAGTTGCAGCCTCCGAATGGTCATCAAGGGCAGCCCAATGTAGAGTGCATTGCAGTAGTCAAGTCTGGAGGTGACTAGAGCATGTGTGACCATAAGCAAGGAGTCCCGATCTAGGAGCAGGTGTAACTGGCGTATGACACGAAGTTGTGCGAAAACCCTCCTGGCCACGGCTGCCACCTGCTCTTTGAGATGTAGACATGAGTCCAGGAGGATCCCCAGATTAAGCACTGGGTCTGTTTGGGGCAAAGTAGCCCCACCAGAACCAAAGACGGTAGCTCCCGAGGTAACACAGGGCCCCTAACCCATAGCCACTTAGTCTTGCCGGGATTCAGTTGTAGTCCGTTGTCCTTCATCCAGGCCCCAACAGCCTCCAGATACCTGGAAAGGACTCCGAGTGCATCGCTGGGATCACCATGGTCTGAGATGTATAGTTGAGTATCATCAGCATACTGATGATACCTCACCCTGTGGGAATGGATGATCTTCCCCATGAAAATGTTAAATAGAAGAGTGGAGAGAACTGAGCCCTGAGGGACCCCATACTGGAAAGGCCTAGGGCTGGACATCTCATCCTCTAAACACCAACTGGGTCTGGCTCCTCAGAAATGAGGCAAACCATGACAAAACAGTGCCCTGAACCTCCAATCCTCGCAGCCGTCCCAGGGGGATACCGTGGTTGATGGTATCGACGGCCACAGAGAGGTCAAGAAGAGCAAGGATGGATGGATGTCCTCTGTCCTGCTCCCGCCAGAGATCATCCAGCAGCGTGACCAATGTAGACTCAGTACCATATTCAGGCCTGAATCCTGACTGAAAGGGGTCCATATAATCTGCTTCATTCAGAACACCCTGCAACTGTAGCACCATTGCCTTCTCCAGGACCTTCCCTAAAAAGGGGAGGTTGGAGACAGGCTGGTAGTTGGCCAATATCATTGGGTGAAGTGCTGGCTTGTTCAAGAGGGGGCGCACCAAGGCATGTTTTAATGGTGCAGGAAACACCCCCTCCCACAAGGAGGCATTGACTATTGCCCCAACCTGGCTACTTATGACTGCCTTGGATACCTTGACTAGCCAGATGGGACAAGGATCTAATAGAGAGGCAGTGGCACAGACAGATGCAAGGAGCCTGTCCACTTTCTCAGGGATAACTGGATCGAACCAATCCCAGATAACTTGGCCAGACTGCACTCCAGTCAACTCAAGTTCCACGGCAACCACGCTAGTGTCAAACTTCTAGTGGATCCAAGCAATTTTCTTTGCCAGATAATTAGTGAAATCCTCAGCTGACCCTTGCCAACCGGGGCCTGGTATTGTGGGACTATCTATTTCTTGTTGAATAGGAGCCCTGGTGATGCAGTGGCAGGGCCATAGCCAGGATTCTAAATTGTGTGTGTGTGTGTGTCAGGAGGGGCAATTTTTTTTCACAAGGAGCAACAGTGTCACACTCACATATATAACATTGGCACCATGGAGTGTGGGTGTGGGGGGCTGTTAGCTAAGGAGGGTTTTTGCCTCTCCTCCCTGCTTCCCTGGCTATGGCCCTGTGCAGTGGTTAAACTGCTGTATTGTAACCAAAAGGTTGCAAGTTCAATCTTGACCACGACTCAAGGTTGACTCAGCTTTCCATCCTTCTGAGGTTGGTAAAATGAGTAACCAGCATGTTGGGGGCAAAATGTTAATTAACTTGCGAACTGCTCAGAAAGTGCTCTAAGTGCAATGGGGCTGTATGTAAGTGTGAGTGCTTTGCTTTGTTTTGCATTATATCGTGTCCTACTTAAGAACATTATGAATTATTCTGCAGGATAAGACTAAATGCATATTGAAAACAATGTTCTTTTCCCATATAATTTCCCAAAGGCTGGCCATGTGACTCTTTGACAATAAAAAGAACCAACAGTTACATGAATCATGTCAAAGACTAACAATGTCATTAGAGCATGAGATGGCATTGAATGCAGTGCTGGCCCACTTCATCAGATGCATGGAAGGTCAGATTGGTGGTAGATATACAAATAAGTGGTTAGACATGAGCTAGTAGACAAAGAAGTCAATGGGAAATTGAGTGCAGAAAATGCTAGCAGTGACAATTACTTTATCGACTTTAGCTGTTCACAAAACTCTTACTTGCAGCTGCTGCCCAATTTCTGAAATGAAGCCTAAAAGCACAATATGAAGGCAGTAGCATTCTTCTGGTCCTGTTGCCCAGCAACTGTGTATTAAGGGATGGGATGCTTGCAATTCAAGAGGTAGCAATTTTTTTGTAGCATAAAACAAGTGCACAAAATTTAATGTGAAACACTGGAAACACATAAACATATTTCTCTCTTATTGCCTGGTTGCCAAAAGTACTGACTGACAACCATGAATGAAAGTTGCTAAGATTTCCAATAAAACTGGGCTATTCTGTCAAACCGCCTCTCAGGGTTTTCATAAAAGATTTTATTTTAAGATTAACAGTGACTCTGATAGCTGTTTTCTGCTTCCCAGTAAATTTATCGTATAAAAGCAAGTCTCCCTATCAGAAAAGTCTTCCTTATTTTTTTCTTAATAGGGTGGTTTATGCTGAAGAAAGAGGAGCACTAGAATGTGACCATTAGTCTAGAACAGGGCTTCTCAACCTATGGCCCATGGGCTGGATGTGGCCCAGCACCATTTCATGCCCCCCCCACTGCCTCCACCACACCTGGAAGTGCCATGTGGCAGGCAGGGCAAAATGGCCGTCTGGCCCTCAAAGCTGTCTGTGAGAGCGTGACCCGGCCCTCTGCTTGAAAAGGTTGAGAATACATGATCTAGGAGTACAGAGCAGAGAAAATGAAAAATAAAGGCATAATACCTGAGGAGGCAAAAAAGTTACAAAAATTAAGGGATGAGCCAAAGTTGAATGAGAAGGCACTTCCACATGTATACCCTGAACAATCCGGTGGCCAAATTCTCCAATGCCATACTGTAGGTCAAGCACTATATCTTATTCCATACTTTTCTATAGGATCTTTTTATCTTTGGGAACATGTGTGTGTAAAAAAGATGGCTGTGAGAAGAAAGGACAAAGAAACTCCTATTGAATGAGTTGATACTCACTTTTACTCCTCTGGATCTAATTTTAACTGCTTAATTAATGTCCTTTGAATTTTATTTGTCATATTTTGACTTCTCCATTTCCTGACCCCTACAATACAATTCATTGCTAGATGCAGAATCCTGTGATATGTGACAATGATTGAATTCTGGTAAGCTCATTCAGACTTGACAATACAATCAGTAGCTTTGTATTAAACTGTACTAGTATTTTTTGCCCGGCACTGCTGGGCAAGTTTTTTGTGTGTGTTGGTGGTTGGGGTGGTTTTGGGGGGTTCACACACACACAACACAACCATACACACAACACAAACAAACACACAACACAAACACACAGACAATAAACGCGCGCACGTGCGCACACACACACACAACAACAACACAACCACACACACACAACACATGCACAACACAACCACACGCACAACACAACACAACCACACACACACAACACAATACACACACACTCACACACATGCCGAAGCTGCACGGGGAGAGGAGGGGCTCCCCTTCCTCCCCCCGAAGTCTCGGTGAGGACACACACACACACACACACACACACACACACACACACACACACACACACACACACACACACACACACACACACACACACACACACACAGGGGGGAAGCTCCGGATGGTTTTCCTTCCAGGAGACGGAGGCCGACAATGGTGCTCCATTCTTTGCCTCCGTCTCCCGGTGGGAAGCTGTTCATTTTCCTCGGTCGGCGGGGGCCGAAGCTTTCAGCCCTTGCCCTCTGTGGAAGGCATTGTCTTCCCTGTTGAAGACAGTGGCCCAGAACAGAGCACCGTTCTCAGCCTCCATCTCCTGTAGGGAAGCGGTTCGTTTTCCTCGGTGGCTGGGGGCCGAAGCTTTCAGCCTCATGGAAGGTGATGTCTTCCCTCTGGGAGATGGAGGCCAAGAACAGAGTGCTGTTCTTAGGCTCAGTCTCTCTGAGGGAAGCTCTTCGCCATGGCCATGGAGAGAAGAGGAGCGCCCCCTTCTCCGCAACCGCGCTGAAGTCACGCCAGGGCCAGCGCCAGCCTTTGTTGCCGGGGCCATGGAGAGAAGAGGGGCTCCTCCTCCTCTTTGTAACCCCGCCAAAGCCACAGCGAGGCCAGCACCAGCCTTCGTCGTCGGGGCCTGGACACATTGGTGGTTTGCATCCTTTAGCCTGACTGGCTGAGGGGTTGCATGGTGTGGACACTGGGACATGTAGTTTTTTTGTTCCTGTTTGTGAGGCGGTTGCCCCATCTTGGTGACCGGACCCTTGCGGCGACCCTCAGACAGTCTAAAGGTAAGTATGGCCAGCTCGGTATGAGATGGTTGTGCCGGGTGTGGCCGCTAATGTCGGACACGCACCAACCTACCCCCTCCTTATAGTTATAGATAACAAATTATGGACTAAAAATTCTGTAATACAGAATCACTGTTAAAGGAAGATTAATTTATTGACTGTGTGGAAGATTTGCATTGTAAATGTGTTTTCTTTACAGGTTTGTATTTGCTTGCGTGACAAGTAACTGGAGTTGATTGACAACTATGTGTGGGATGTGTGCCAAGAGTGATTTTTACAGTAACTGAGAAGTGTAAAATAATGTGTATGAATGGAATGTGAGCTGACTTGCCTACATGGTTCCTAGCTGGAGAGAGTTTTTTTAATATATAAGTGAAGGAGGTTCTCTCTCATTCTCTCTATTTGTGTGATTAGTTACAAAGAAAGTGGATGTGTGTGTTTTTGGGTTTATGAGGTTATATACTAAGACAAATTGAATTACAGTGTGGTCTTGTTAATACATGTGTTAAAGAAAATACCTATAGATCAGCATCTGTATCTGTATTATATGGTAAAATAAAGGTAAGAGTAAAGGTAAAGGTCACCCTTGCTTGAAAACCAGTTGTATCCGACTCTAGGGTTCAGTGCTCATTTCTGTTTATAACCAAAGAGCCAGCACTGCCTGCATCTGCAGACATTTCCATGGGCATGTGGCAGGCATGACTAGACACATGAGTGCACAGAATGCTGTTTACCTTCCGAAGTGGTTCCTATTTATCTTCTTGCAATTCCTTAATTTCGAACTGCTAGGTTGGCAGGAGCTGGGACAGAAGCAGGAGCTCACTCCGTCATGCAGTACTCAGGACTTGAACTGCTGACCTGTCAACCTTTCAGTCATCAAGTTCAGCATCTTAACTACTAAGCCACCGCAGTGTGGTAAACAAAGTGTTTAAAAAATTAAATGTGAAGCATGTGAAACAAAAAGGTAAAGTAACAGCCTAGGGCAGGGATGGTGAAACTTTTAGAGACTGAGTGACCAAACTGTGACCCAAAACACACAATGCCAACACGGCAATAGGGGAGGGAGGAAGCACTCCCATTGGACTGCTGGGCAGAGGGATAGGGTGAACTCTGTGCTGGGGTGATGGCAAGCATTCCCACAGAGAAGGCTGTTAGTGCCCCCTCTGGCAAGCGTGACATAGGTTCACCTAGGATTATATTGGTGAAGAAACTGAAAAACTGAAACCTAATTACTGTATTTTAATTTTTACTATTCACTGATGGGGTAAAAGAGGAAGTGAAGAAGAAGACTATTCACTTAACCTTTTTTTTAATCCTATGCTTTAAAAAAAATAAAAAATAAATAAACCTCTTCTTGGTTTCCATTTGCACTGATATTAACATAGGAAGCAGGTAAAGAGTGCAGATCAATTTGGAAGCTGAATGGGGGATGCTACAGTGGGAATGGTGACCTACAATTGGCTAATAGCACAATAAAGAGCACTGTATGGAGTACAATCCATGGAATTCCATGGGACTTATTTTTTCAGTACACTTGAATAGGATTACAGTATTAGGAAGCAAATTCAGATAAACTAATCCTGGGGTTATCAACCTACAGCCTGCAGGCAAGATCCGGCCCATGGTGCTGTTCCATCCTGCCGACATCCTTGCTCTTGCTGCCATTGCTGCTGTCCTTTTCCCAACTGCTTGGCTTGTGGTGTTTCTAATGCCACTCCATAGCAGGCAGGGTGTTGTAAGATGACACCACTGGTGGCAGAAGTGGAAGCAGCAGATGCATGCAGCTGCCGAAATCTTTCCCGAGTGCGGGCCTTCACCCACGGCAGGCTGGTAAGCAGAGAAACAGTGGCAGTGGCATGGGGATGAGTGTTTGTGAGCCAGGTTGATGGCATGGGGGATTGTTGGTGGCGGCAAAAAGAATTGAAATGCAACAAGTTAGCAGATGTTGTTGCTCATCTATTTAAAGAATTAAACATTTCCTTCAAATCTAAAAGCTTGTTTTTTACTCTTGCAATTTATTGCAAGGAAAGCGAGAACCTTTTTTTTACCATTAGTTTAATGGATATAGAGTGTTGCCTGAATTATAAAGGCATAATTGGTTGTGTTTGTAACCTTATTTTCTTCATTTGCATTCACAATGTGTAAACTCTGTTACTTTTTTTTGTTAGGTGAGATTTCTGCTTGGGCACTTCTCTTCCTTTCTATTTGCTTTTATTTTAAAGTAAAAATTACTTTAAAAATTATGATGTCTTTGTGAAGGAGTACCGCATTTTCCGGCGTATAAGACGACTGGGCGTATAAGACGACCCCCAACTTTTCAAGTTAAAATATAGAGTTTGGAATATACTCACCCTATAAGACTACCCCTCTTCCAATGCCGGCAGACAGCCAGTGCCTGCATACACTGCCCCTATAAGGCGGCCCACGGCCCTTTATTCCTCCCGGTAGGAGCGCCGCCACAGCTGCAAGAGGTCCTGCCTCTCCCTCCCTGCTCCTACCAGGAGGGATAAAGGGCTGTAGGCCGCCGAGGCCAAGCCTTTATTCTAAAGCTTAGAAATAACTAATTATCAAGTGGCTAAGATGCTGACTGGGAGGCGGAAGGTCAGCAGTTCGATTCCCGAGGACTGCAGGACGGAATGAACTCCCGTCTTTGTCCCAGCTCCTGCCAACCTAGGAGTTCAAAAGCAAGAAATTGCAAGTAGATAAATAGGGAAGGTAACAGTGTTCCATTTGCTTTGGTGTCTAGTCATGCCTGCCACATGACCACAGAAAGGTCTGCAGCAGCAGACAGTGCTGGCTCTTCAGCTTTGAAACAGAGATGACCACTTCACCCTAGAGTTGGATACGACTGGCTTTCGAGCAAGAGAAACCTTTACCTTTACCTATTATTATTATTATAATGAAAGCAAGAAATTGCAAGTAGATAAACAGGGACCACTTTGGTGGGAAGGTAACAGCATTCCGTGCACTCCTGTGTTCTGAAGGCAACAGATCATTTCATGTCCTACGGTGCTATCTGCCACTTTTTACATCAGCTCTCACAAAATTTCATGCCTGCCACATGTCCATGGAAAACGTCTGCAGAAGCTTTGGCTTTGAAACAGAGACGAGCACTGCACCCTAGAGTCAGATACGACTGGTTTTCGAGCAAGGGAAACCCTTTACCTTTAAGCCATGACCATCAATATTAAAGTAAGGCTTGAACCATATCACTATGCGTGCAGTGAGTTAATCTCATATATTTGTTTCACCTTTTAAGTGAAATGAATGAACATTTGCACGATATTCTAATTTTCCGAGTTTCACCTGTAAGTAAACCAGATAGACGTCTCTCGACCCGGGTCAGTGGAGGGGTAGGGGGGAGTCTGGACTCCCTCCTGCCCCCTGAGCACGATGAGACCCGCCTTTTTCCCATGTCCTCCTCCTCCTCTTCTCCCCTCAGCGGGGAAACTCGGAGACATCAGGGCAGACTCAGAGCAGAGCTGCGATTAGTAGCTGCTTTAAGTGGATGAGAAAGCAGCAGCAAAGCTTGGGCGCCGGCGCCGCTTCCCTCCCTCCCTGCACCCTAGAGTCGGATATGACTGGCTTTCGAGCAAGGGAAAACCTTTACCTTTACTAAATAGGGACCCGTCGAAGAGACGGGTCAGTGGAGGGGTGGGGGAGAGTCTGGATTCCCTCCTGCCCCTGAGCATGATGAGACCCGCCTTTTTTTCCCTGTCCTCCTCCTCCTCTTCTCCCCTCAGCGGGGAAACTCGGAGACATCAGGGCAGACTCAGAGCAGAGCGGCGATTAGTAGCCGCTTTAAGTGGATGAGAAAGCAGCAGCAAAGCTTGGGTGAGGGTGCCGCTTCCCTCCCTCCCTGCACGCTAGAGTCGGCTACGACTAGCTTTCGAGCAAGGGAAAACCTTTACCTTTACTAAATAGGGGCCACTTCGGTGGGAAGGTAACAGCGTTCTGTGCACATGACCACAGAAATGTCTGCAGAAGCAGACACAGCGCTGGCTCTTTCGGCTTTGAAACAGAGATGAGCACTGCACCCTAGCCAGGGGAGTGAGGAGGAGGAGGCGGGATGGAAAGGTCTCTGGAGCAAGGGGCCGCCTGGATATCACCACCCTCAGCCTCGCAGCAGCGGTGGCGGATGGCTTTCTCTGCCGGTCAGCTGGTCCTCCACCTCACCACCTCCCCCGGGGTGTGTGTGTGTGAGGAGGAGCAGCAGCAGCTGACCGGCGGGGAAAGCCACCCACCGCAGCCTTGAGGCTGAGGGTGGTGATATCCGGGTGGCCCCTTGCTCCGGAGACTTCGCAGCTGCTGACCGGCGGGGAAAGCCACCCGCCCCCACCACCGCCGCGAGGTCTCCGGAGCAAGGGGCCGCCCGGATATCACCACCCTCAGCCTCGCAGCAGCGGTGGCGGATGGCTTTCTCTGCCAGTCAGCTGGTCCTCCACCTCACCACCTCCCCCGGGGGGCAGGGGTGAGGAGGAGCAGCAGCAGCAGCTGACCGGCGGGGAAAGCCACCCGCCCCACCACCGCCGCGAGGCTGAGGGTGGTGATATCCGGGCAGCCCCTTGCTTCGGAGGCCTCGTGGCAGCAGCGGCAGATGGCTTTCCCCACCAGGCGGCCCCTGGCTCTGGAGTACCCGGTGTATAAGACGACCCCTGACTTTGGCACAGATTTTTCGAGGTTAAAAAGTCATCTTATACGCCGGAAAATACGGTAAATGGAATGGAAAAATCATTATGCTAAGTCTAATACAGCTTTCCTGATTTATTAGAAAAAATATTTATACATAGTGATGTGCTCGCATAAGTTTTCCTGGTCTATAAATACTATAAACAGAAAGCCTAGATGTTTTTATACCTGCAATGACATGGCAAGAGATGCTCTTGCGTCTCTGGGCTGCCTTTGGATCATGACTCATTGTATCCTGCAGAGGGGCAAAATTAATTACCATGTTTCCTATACTATGTAGACACAACCACAGAGGTTGTTCAGTGTTAAATTCTAAATGTTGAAATGGTAAGACTAAAAGACCTTACATTCTTGCTGACTGCTGTGAAACTGGAGCCTTAATCAGTTGCTTGTATTTTTTATTTTATTTTGCTGTAAAGAGGATTAGAGACAAATGCTTTGGGTTTGTTCTGTCATTTTCAACCTAGCCTTGTATGGATAGAAAAGGTATTTGGACTACAACTTCCATATCCCACACCCACTACCACCATCTAACAGTTCTGGCACTGCAGTTGGAGAGCCATTTGCTCCGACAGGTTGTATAAAGGAAGAGGTCTGAGGACTGCATTCCAAACAAGGAATTTCCCTTCCAAGTTCTGGGGCTATAATAGCAAGGCAACCATTCACGTCAAACTCTGTAACTCTGTTCATTTGAATGTGATTGCATTTCTGCTGCATGCCTTCTCCATAAACATGGAGAGGCTGCATTTGAAAAGGAGAAGCTGGCTACTGCTTCTTGGGAACTGGACATTTGGCCATAACTTCATTCAGCATCTCCAAATACGTATGCAACATTTCTCCAATGGAAAGAAGGATGACCAGTGTACCACAGTTTCAATTACTTTGAATTTGGCCTGTTTTTTTCTTGATGCTGTTGAGCCAGGCTGCCCTGATTTTTGGGGCTCACATTCATATTACTGCTGCCACTGACCCTACATCAAGGATTGTTTGCTTAGGCTGGAATGAGCCAGTTGTCCAGTCCTGCAGGTTATTCCCCACTCCATCCCAACTGGTGCAAAATAAATGAAATGATGTGAGAGCGAACCTTAGATATATTTGAGCTGAAATTTCACAAGGTGTGAATCCCCTCCCCCATTCACCTAGGGGGAACACGTGATAATTTCTGTTAATATTGGATCAATGGTTTCCTACAAATTGTGTTATTTGTACAGATTTTGTAAGTTTGTTCTGCTTGTACAAAATGGCAATACCCCCTGCTTTGTTTTATGGACTTCTAAAACTCTGAAACATTGGGAAGACTCTTTGCAACTTTTTTTAAATAATATTTTTATTGATTTTAATCACACATACAAAGCAAACACAGTACATAAAATAAAAACTATATTAACATATACAATCTTAAGAAAGAAGAAAATAAAATAAAAATAGCACCTATCCTGGTAAGTTTTCCAGGTAGTGAGCCGAGAAAAAAGAAAAAAGAAAAAGAGAAAGACAAAGACACATTTATAAAACACCCTGTGAAAGTACAATGCCCTGGAGGACTTCAGAAGCCACAGTGTATTACATCCAAAAATTACTTTGATCCGGTACTGGCCTATTACTTTTATTCCCCTTGACTGCATAATCCACAAAAGGTCTCCAAGTATTCAAAAATCTATTCTCTTTCAAATTGTCTCTTTTTACTTTTATTTCCCACGTCAATTTGTCATTCAGTGCTAGATTCCACATCTCTTTATACCACTCTTCAGTCTGTATAGTTATATTATTTTTCCAATTTCTAGCGATACATTGTCTACCCGTTGTAAGCATTATTTCTAATAATTCTCTCACATCTTTATCTTGACAAATACATTCCACATTTGTTAACATGGTGGTACCTGACCCCAGCTTAATTGTCGTACTCGTTATTTCACTCATTTCTTTTTCGATTCTTTTCCAAAAATCATTTACCACTTTACAACTCCACCACATATGTTCATAAGATCCCACTGTATCTTTACATCTCCAGCACATCTTATCTTTTTTGTTGTCAATCTGGTGTAATCTCACTGGGGTCAGATACCACCTCCATAACATTTTATAATTATGCTCTTTTATCCTTACTGACATAGTTCTCATTATTCGTTTCTTCCATTTATTTTTCCAGGCAACCTTGTCTATCTTTATTTTCAACTCCTCCTCCCAAATTGAAATCAGATCCTCCTGCGGGTCTCCCTCTTTATTTAATAAGGTGTATAATTTGCTAACTAGGCCCTTAATACTACTTTCACCCTTCCTGATTCTCAAAACCAAATCCTCAAATTCCGTCTTGTCTCTTTCCCTGTCGTATTCCCTCATATACTTATCATTCCATTTGTTGATTTTCATTATTTGAAACCAATTCAATTTTAATTGTTCGAAGAGGGTAGTTCTACTATTAACTTTACTACACACCCGTAGCCAATCTTTCAATAAAAAGATTTCATTCTTATCTAATATTTCTTCTACTACATTGTCTATCTTAATCGTGAAGCCCATCATATCTGTAAGTTCCATAATTGGAGAGAAATTTGGGGCCAGAACCTTTTTAGCCTTCTTCCAGACCCTCATTAATCCCTTCATCATAGTACTTTTGGTTTCTAATTTTCCCAAATTCTCCCCCAAGAAGACCATTTTACCAATATGTCTATAGTCCTTCATCTCAATTTCCTCCCATATTACTTTTTCCTTTGCCAAGATCTTCACCACATTCTTAATTTGGAACGCTCGATAATATCCTCTCAAATTTGGTATTCCCAAACCACCTTCCTTCTGGGGCAGATACCATATTTTTTTTAGAAATCCTTGGCCTCTTTCCACCATTACAAAAATTGTTAATCATTTTTTTGAAAATCATTAATTTCTTTATCCTTCAATTGAATTGCTAATGCATCAAATAAAAAAATAATTTTAGGTAGGACCATCATTTTAATAAGCGCTATTTTCCCGAACCATGACAATTTTAGTTTTTGAACTGATTGTATTTTATTTTTAATCTCCATCCTTAAAGTATCATAGTTCAATCTTTTAAGGTCCTCCAATCTATTGGATACCACTATACCTAAGTATTTCAATTTATCTTTAATTTGGATGTTGCTCCTCCTAATTATCTTGTTCTTATCTTCTTCTTCTGCATTACACAATAACATTTCCGACTTATCCCAATTTATCTTGAGGTCGGTAATATCCTCAAAATCCTGTAATTGTAATCTAATTTTCTCCATTACCTCTCCGGATGTCTTACAATTATCATTGTATCGTCTGCATACATACTTATTCTATTTTCCATAATCCCCTCTATATTTCTATCATCTCTTATAGATTTTGCTAAAATCTCCATTGTCATAATAAACAGAATTGGTGATAAGGGACAACCCTGTCTCGTACCTGCCTCCAGTTTTATCTCATCTGTGAAATCATCATTAACTCTGACCTTTGCTGATCCTTGATAGTATAATTGGTCTATTACTCTTCTAAATTTGTCGCCAAATCCATAATATTTAATTATTTCCTTAATTGAAATCCATTGCAATGAATCAAATGCTTTAAGTATATCCAATGATATTAATCCCACTTTTTCTTTTGTTTGACTCACAACACCTATTAAATCCACAATTCTTCTGGTCAGGTCAGCCATATGATGCCCCTTCAAAAAACCAACTTGGTCTGCAATTACATAATTACCCATGAAATTGTTTAAACGGTTAGCCAGTATTGCTGTGAAAATCTTGGCATCTTGGTTTATCAATGAGATAGATCTATAGGATTCCACTTTTTCTAAATTTTTACCAGGCTTTGGCAGTAACACAATTATGGTCCTTTGCCATGAAGTCAGAATTTGACCTCCATCTAATATATAATTGTATAATTTTACTAACTTTGGTACCACTATATCTTTAAATTCCTTGTAAAAGTCAGCCGACAACCCATCTTCTCCTTTCCCAGCTTCAAACCCCCAATGACCTCCCTTACCTCCTTTTCCGACACTTGATCCTCCATTCTGTCTTTATGCTCATGTTTTATTCCAGTAACTATTTGTTTCTCTAATTGTTGTTTAAGCTTTTCTACATCTATTTCTTTTTTTGCATACAAAGCTTGATAAAAATCCTTCACTATCTTACATTTATCCTTATTCTTATTACATCTTACCCCTTGTTTATCAATCAAAATTCCAATTTCCCTTTTTTCACGCTTTTCTGTTGCTGCTTTTGATAGTAGTCTCGAATTTTTATTACTAAATTCAAAATATTCTCTTTTCAAGTACACCAAATTTCTTTTAACCTTTTCTATATCTTTACCTACCACTTCAGCTTTTAATCTTTGTAAGTTTGCAAATACCTTATTGTCCTTTGTCCTTGAATGTTCCTCCTGTAACTGCTTTATCTCCTCTTCAATTTTAACCTGTGTTGATTTATACACTTTATATCTATTACTTGCCACTTTAATACATTCCCCTCTAAAAACCGCCTTCATGGCATCTCAGACCATGTTAAAACGTACTTCATCATTGTCATTCAGTTGCCAAATTTCCTTCCAATTTTTCCTAATTTGAGCCTTAACCTTTTGATCTTTAAATAAATTAGCACCATATCTCCAGCTCCTTCTCCCTCTACTTTCACTTTGTAAACTCAGCTCCAAAACAACTTTAGCATGGTCAGATTCCTTAAAAATTCTGATTTCCATCTCTTCCAAATTTTTGACCATCTTTTCAGTTACAAATACATAGTCTATTCGGGAGTATGACTTGTAAACATGTGAAAAATATGAATATGCCCTTTCTGGCCCCTTAAGTTCTCTCCATGAGTCTTTCACACCCAAAGCCGACATCCAATTGTCCAAAATCTGTCTTTTAATTCCTTTTCCACACCTTGAAATATTTGTACAGTCTAAATTCGATCTTACTAAATTAAAGTCCCCAGCTACAATCATCCTCCTTGGTAAATCTTTTTCCAAATTTTTCGCATTTTTTCTAAAAATTCATATTGATATTCATTTGGGGCATATATATTAACCAAAATTAGCTCTTCATCACCCAATTTCCCTTTTAGTATCAAATATCTACCTTCTGGGTCTGCAATGGATTTTGTTATCTCAAACCCCAATCTTGAGGAAATTAAGATTGTGACTCCTCTAGCATTAGACGTACTAAATGATTTCTCGTAATGCTGCATCCATCCTAAAAAAAATCTATTCGAATTTTGAGATTTTTGATGGGTTTCCTGTAAAAAAAAGTATGTCTGGTCTATCTTTCCTCAGAGCTGATTCTAATCTTTTCCTCTTAATAACAGATCCTGTACCTTTTGCATTCCATGTTAACACTTTAACTGCCCTCATTGTTGGTCATATCACCACCATTTCTATCACATCCAGGTCCTCCACTGGGCGTGCTGCCTAATAAGTTACAATACACCACACAACCACAAAAAAAATACTACTAAAAAAGGGAAAACAAAGAACATTCATCTTTACCCTCCTCGCCTTCCTCTCAGAAAAATCACCATCATCCTCCAAAGAGAGGGGGGGAAGGTGCCAGGTGTACGTCATTCCCACTTGCGCACCGTATATAATTCTAAATTAGCTACTTAACTCTTTTAACCATTTCCATCATCCTCCCCCACCACCACTATAGGCGCCTCCTCAGCTGTACCAGGTTGTTCTCCTTCCGCAGCACCACCCTCCTCTGTGCCATTAAATTCTCTTCTTATTGCACCCGAGGTCAACATCTCTTTTCTCAATGCCAACCATTCATTTGAGCTCACTTTAACTAGATCAATCAAACTCAGAAGTTCCACAGCATCAGTCTCAACATCAATAACTTGCATCTTTTTATCTTAAAAAAATCTTAATTGTTGCGGGAATCGCCAGTTATATTTTATCCCTTTTCTGATCAAAAGTTTTGTGACAGGTTTCATCTTATATCTCCAGCTGCGTTCGGTGATCGAAATATCATTGTAAACCTCGACATCAGACCCATCAATTTTTAGAACGCCAGACCCTGCTTGCTTCAAAAAAGCCATTACCTTTAATTTATCCCCCCCAGTTTGCAAATTTAACCAAAACATTTCTTTGAGTTGCTTTTCCCTTCCTTGGTCCCACTCTATAAACGCTTACAATATCTTCATTAACAAAATCTTTCCCCATTTTCAGACCATTTAGCCAATCAACTATTCTATCCCTTAAATTGTCTGGAGTTCTTTCCGGCATTTGACGTATCACAATATTTTGTTTCCTCATCACCTCCTCCATCATATCGATTCTTATTTCCTGCAAATTCAATTTCTTCTTTATCTCCCTCTCCTCTTTCTTAACCTCTTTTATTTTTTCTTCCATACCCTTTATATCACTTTTCATTGTAGTAACATTTCCCTCCAATTTTTGCAGGCTTGTTTCCACTTTTTTTGAAAAATCAAAAAAAAAATTGCAGCTAATTTATCCTGTTCTTCCCAAGATTTCCCCTCTATCCTTCACTCTTGCCTGCTCCATACTATCCATCTTCTGAAACATTTTACTAAATTCCACCATAATCTGTGATTGATCGAATGCTGATGGTTCAGGGGATGCTGCTGCTGCTGATGGTACTTCCACTGCTGCGGGTTTATCTCTCTTCTTAGCTTTTACCACCAGTTCCTCCTCTTTATCCTTCCCCTTTTAAAACTTATCCATGGTGGCGTTACCCAAAAGCTTCAATACCGCAGCAGTTTTAGCTCTTCTGGGCCTCTGTTCCTGATGTTGATCCAGCACTACTATAATTAAAATAAAAAACCCCATTCAGGTTCCAATGTCAAATACTCCAGGTCGCAAACAGCTACCAGCCAGATGTTATATCCCCTCCTCTTGATTGAGGCCACCTTATATCATATTGAAATAACCAAATAATCCATAAATTTGATTGAAGCCAGCGATCCTCAATATTCACTTTATAAAACCACAATTCAATATATCCAAAGATCTTCAGTTGCTGAGATGCAAGTTAGTAGCCAGCGACCTCTTCATTGAAACAATATATCCCAAAAGATCAGGAAGAGGGAGGGAATTGGCCTATTACAGGAGCAGAGGCAAACACAGTACGTACGAAGTCAGAGGACCCCTGCAGTCAATGGCGAAGGAAGGCACCAAAAAGTTTATTAAAAAAACCCAAAGAGTATATCCCATTAAATGCTCCTGGAAAGAGAAAAACTCAAAAGCTTGCAAAATCCGAGAGCCCCCGCAGCCAAAGCTTCCTCCTCCTCCCAAATCCACGGGTTCTTCCGTCCTCAAAACAGCACTTCTTCAAAAACTTTCCTTTTCCCGTTCTTTCTTTTCATCCACACACCATCTCCACATACCCTCAAATCTCGTTCTCGCAAACAATCAGCTCCTCCTTCTTCCTCCTTCTTCCTCCGCACACTCTCTTAACTTTCACTTTCTGTGAACGCTGCCATTATCCCTCAAACTTCCAAAGTCTCTTTCTCTCATTAACTTACATTCCTCTCGCTCGTCTCTCCAAGCTTCGGCTGCCGGAGGACTCTCCTTCCAACCCAGTTCCGTTCGTCCGGTCAACTTATGCCTCTTTAGTATTTGTTATTCGATATTACCACTTTCTCCAACCCCCCTTCTCCGTCGTCTTGCCCGCCCGCGGCACCGCTGGTTTGGCCCGGCTTTGGCCGCCTACCTTGCCACCTGTTGCCACTCCGTGGACTCTGACTCCTCAGAAAGGGAAGAAAAACCAATTTGAAAACTCCACAGCAAGACCGGCACAAACCCACTTTTTGGAGTAAAACTCCTTCCGTTTTAAAGAGAAAAAACACTTTTGTTCCCACAGTATGTGCTCGGAGAATTACAATGGATGTTACTCTGTCTCCATCTTGGCCATGCCCCCCTCTTTGCAACTTTTGAAACAACCTGCTAACCTCCTGTGTGCATGTGTAACTTGCCCCACAGTGGAAAAGACACTAATTGTATGTAGATTACCTTAGCGACATTGAATGTAAACAGAAATCTTGATGGGGTGAAAAGCATCCCTGGTTTTGTCCTCAGGTTGTGATGAAGTATATTGTGGCTCTGGAAAATTCGTTACCTAGCTGTCTTGATACACTGAAACACATTGAAACCAACAAGAATAAAGTACTGCAAAAGCAGACTTCTTCTACCTGGGTGAAATTCTTTCTCTGCAGTCAAGAGTCTTGAACTTAGAAGGGCTTAGGTGGAATTTTCCTGTGGAAATGCAATTTAGAAAGAAATCCATTCTTGCATAGATAAGCACTCTGAGCAGACATGCAAGTCATAGCAATGTGGCTTATGTGTCCATTGTCATGTTCCTGATGAACCAGACAGGAGTCATTTTGAATCTTTTCCTCCATGTTAGAAATACTTTCTCACAGGAAGGGGTCAGAGACACTCATGCAGAGTCATTTAGGGGAAGTCCCTTGGGAAGTCCCTAACCTGACCACACCTCTAACCAACCAGGAGAGTCCCCACCTATACCATAAAGGAGGGTTAGGAGTGATCCATCATAATAGGATACTCTTATCACTGGTCTAATTTGGTTGGCTTTTCTTATCAAAGCCAAACCCATCCTTGGGAGGGGAAATGTGAATCCTAAGAGTATAACTGGGGATGCATTTCACTTCTAAGATGGGGACTGTTAGCTAGAGACCCAGGGTTTGCTAATACAATTCCCCCTAACTCTGAGAAGAGAATAAATATCTAATGAGAGCATTTTCCTTCCCAGGATTATGCCAAAGGGAAAGAAACTCTAACTTGTATTCTGTGTGTTTTCTGTACTTTGTCTTTTCCAGATATTACTTTGAAATAAAACTTTGCTGCTACATGTCTGAGTGGAACTCAGTCATTTGTAGGCTAATCTCGTTATAATAAGACTCTCTATCTTACACGTTACGAAACCTTGGAAATCGAATACTCTCCGAGATTGAGGAAGTGGCCCCCGCTGGTCGGGAAGGTTCTGTGAGGTCCCGGTAATTGTTGCACGAGGGAGTGAGCATGGAGAAAAATACTAAGAGCAGTTTACTGTGCATACCCGCCTTACTTAACCAGGATCCCGATCTGGTAGGGAGTCCCGACATCCATCACTGCATTTAGGCTGAAGGCTAGTGTGCCTAAATGTAAGACCAACATGCTAAAGTGGGGACTGCCAGACAACAACACGCTCTGTGAATGTGGAAAGACAGAATCCAGCTCATTTGCTGGTGTGCTGGTTACTACGGGAAACATGTACCAATGATGATTTAAGTTTGGCCAATGACAAAGCCAAGAAGGTGGCTTCATTTTGACAGTTTAAAGGCTGAAGAAAACTGCATTTAAGTATGTGGTATCAGCTAAGGCTGTGTCTTCTCAAATCATGTGATTTTGATTTGGGTGGTGGACATTTTTTTACTTAACTCTGGGGTGGTATTTTGTTGGATACTCTAGAAATGAAGCAGAAGGATTTGGGGAAGAAGAATGAAGTAGCATGATTAAATGATAGGGATAGATTTAAAATTGTATCTGGAAAAGCCTTTTCTGACTGCTATAGTAGTACAGCTACAAAACCAGAGCTCTGATCACAGCCTGTGTGAGCCTTCAAAATGGAACTGGAGCATTTCCCATCATCCCATTCCAAATCCTGTGGAATAGGAGGCTCTATTCCTACCAAGGGCACAACACTACTATGGGAGGTGGACTAGGATGGTGCCAGAGCATATAGTGTCAACACACATGACTGGAAAATTTGGGGAGTTATAAGCAAAAAAGATAACTTCATCAATCTGTGCTGTGAACATACATCCATGTAAAGTTGGAAAAAAGGACTAAGATGAGCTATTCCTTCCCACTAAAGGAAAAAATTCCTAACAAAACTTTATATATAGAGCCAGTTCTAAGTTTTGCGGAGGAGACTCCCTATTACCAAGTGAGTCAAATGGATTACAGATGCTCATTAAAATAAAATCCTGCAATTCTATTTGATGTTCTGACAGGCTTATGCTTTATTAGGTTATCAAATCATCTCATCCTTTTCATCATCTTTTTCTGAGATGTCCATATGATTGGTTATGGTGTGGGTCTGCCATCTGGAGCCATTCAGTGGCTGAAATCCTGTTGTGTTGTTATGCAAAAGTTGTAGCTTTTAGAGGCAAAGAGTCTCATGTTAAGAAATTCCCATAGACATTATCTGTTGGATGTAGAGTAGAGTATTTTGGTGGATACCAGATAATGTCTGCAGAAATTTCTGAACTTATGGCAAGTCAACTTCTAAAAGTTTTGCCTTTTGTGTAATTGTGCAACAAGATTTGACTCAATGTGTTGAAGAAAATAGTGTGATATAGACTGCCAGGGACTGTGCCTTCCAGATGATTCTGACTGCCATTATCACAAGGATCAACTGAGATTTGTACAGCACATTGCCCACCTCTGAGCATAAAAAAACAAACAATCATTGCTACTTTCACAGTCTGTTTTGAACTTACTAGCTCTATTCGGGTAGTATTCATCCCTAAAGTCAACAGTTAGGAAAGAAATGGATGTCATAGTTAGCCTCTCATTAGAGCTGAAAATACATCAGTGTTAGGCAGACCTAACTGAGGCAGTCTTTCATATTTCAAAAACCAGATTTCAAAGACTTCAGACTGATCATGGCCTTAGTCAGCATCAGAGGGCATCCCATACTTTGGTCCTTGAATTCCATGATCTGAGAGATCTAGATTTTGGCCCTAATTCCATTATAGTAGTCATCTAGTCTTACCACAATTTCTGCTGGATCACTCACACACTACCTATCACTACTCACAGATTGGATAATATGTCCTGTTGGACAGTCAGAGTAGAATAGACAAAAAAAAATCCTAACTCTCTTTTATGCAATATACAGTTGCTTTGGAAATCTTAAGGACAAAAGGTTTTCTTACTTAGATATCTATCTTGCAGAGCAGATAGACAGGAACCAGATTTTACTTTAGAAATGGAATCTTTTTCAAACAAAGTCCCAAATGATTTGCCTTTGAAATGCACATCTTGTTCATCTTAAACCATGAGAAAGGATTAGCTCACCAATAGAATATTACACTGAGTGAGAAAAGAAAGCTATCTGCTTACTATCCATGTCTCTTCCACAATCTGATACTCACAATTCACAATCTTAATAATAATTTAGGCATTCTATGTTTCTTTATATGTTCAGAGGTAGACCCTCATTTGTTAGGTCCCTAAAGCAATTACCTGCTTGGATATTATTATTATTATTATTATTATTATTATTATTATTATTATTATTATTATTATTATTATTATTATTATTATTATTATTATTATTATTATTATTATTATTATTATTATTATTATTATTATTATTATTATTATTATTATTATTATTATTATTATTATTATTATTATTATTATTATTATTATTATTCACAGTATAGAAAATAATACAATACTGTATATTTATTTTACAAAGTCAGACAAAAAGGGTAGTCAAGAAAAGTCTTTTTTCTTACAGTTTTAATCTTTGGGCCAAAGTTTGCACAAAATCTATCTTTTCTCTCTCTATTACAAATGATACACAACAAGAACAACACATATGCCAATTTGACTGACCACTTTATAAATCTGACAACCCCACAAAAGCTTAATGAAGGGGCATATGGAAACAGAAAAACACATACTGTATTCAAAGTGTAGTACAATGTTTTGCTCCTGAGGTCTTGGAGATTCCTCCAGCATCACTCAGACATTTAACATGGTTTAGTTCCCATCTCTGTTTCACTTTTGTGTAGTCTGTTGTGTGTTGTTTGAGATTGGAGGGTTGTCTATAAGCAAATAGATGTCTGTCACCAAGGGCTTTGGAGACTGAAGTATTATTGTACAAGATGGGTTGGAGCTCTTTCATTCTGTGTGCTAGGGGTTTAAGTTGAGGGTTGAAAGTGACAACCAGTGGTGTTTGATTGCTTTCTCTTCTGGGCCTGTCTTGTAGAAGGTTACTTCTTGATATTCATCTAGCCTGGTTGGTTGGTTTTTTAACCATATTTGATAGTTATTCTAGTTTGAGAAATGCATTTTATAGGTCCTTGAGCTTGGTGTCCCTGTCTTGTGGGTCTGAGCAGATGTGGCTGTACCTGAGGGCTTGGCTGAAGTCAATGTGTGTTCTGGATGGAAGCTAGAGGCATGCAGGTAGGTGTATCTGTCCATGGGTTTGCAATATAGTGTGGTACTGAGATGACCATTTTGTAGTTTTGCAGTGGTGTTTAGAAAAATTAACTTGTTGTGTAGACTGGTCTAAAATTAGTTTAATATTAGGATGAACATTATTGAAATCCTGGTGGAATTTCTCTAGGGTTTCTTTTCCATGTGTCCAGATCAAAAATATGTCATTGATGTACCTCAAATAGACAAGTGGTTTATGTGTACAGCAGTTAAGAAAATGTTGTTCTAGATCAGCCATGAATATATTAACATATTGTGAAGCCATGTGAGTACCCATGATCTGGAGGTAGGTTTTATTGTCAATGGTGAAGTAATTGTGTGCAAGTACAAAGTTACACTGGATGGTGACTGTGTGGGGTTCATCTTTGTTTTGAATGGTGTTCCTAATGGTTTATAATCCATCTTTGTATGTGATGTTGGTGTACAGAACTTCCACATCCATTGTAGCTAAGATGGCATTATCTGGCAGGTCATGTGTATGCTGAAGTTTTCTTAGAAAGTCTGGTATCTTTGGTATTATGTAGCTGGGTACATTGATAGCATATGGTTTGAGAATGGAGTCTACATATCCAGATACTCCAACCATGATGGTGTTGATGCTTGAAATAATAGGTCTCCCAGGGTTTCCAGGTTTGTGAATTTTAGGTAGTAGGTAAAAGGTAGCTGGTTGAGGTTCCTGTGGTGTGTTGGTCAAGATTTGGCCATGTATATTTCCAGGAACAGTTATTAGAAGGTTTTGCAATTCTTTTTTATATTTGGTGGTTGGGTCCAAAGTTAGGGGCTGGTAAAATGTAGAGTTGGAAAGTTGCCTGTCAGCTTTCTGTGTGTAGTTCAATTTCTCCATGACAACTACAGCACCATCCTTATCTGCCTCTTTGATGATGATGTTGGGGTTATTTTTGACTTTTCAGTTTTCTTAGTTTCCTTTGCAGTTGTGAGATGGTGTCTGGCCTCACAGTGAAAGATTATAACATAGTTCAAGTATTGGTTTATGATGTATCTCATGCTGTGACATCTTCTCATTTTGCAACACGCCACATTCAGATTTGAAGTCTTGTGTACTTTTGGAATGGGGTCATTCAGTGGGAGCTGTTGTCAGCTCTGTGTTTCCAAGTGGATTTAAAAAACATTAATTCTCAAAAGAACATAACAAGACAGGTCTTTAAAACATTTCCAACTGAGGACCTGAGGGTAAATATTAAAACTTTATATGGAGAGAATTTGGGAATGGTGTGGGTCCTCTCTTGTAACTCCAGCAAAGTTTTGCAAAATAATTGAACAGCTTGTGGAAACTCCACATTAGTAAAACTAGTCTTAATTGTTTGCACACACCTATGCCCTTCGTTTCCTTTTAAAATGCATCCAAATCCAAAGTATCAAACAGATCAGAGTCGACACAAAGGAGCAGGCACGGATTGGAGAGGGAAAATGCATCAAAGAACAGAGAAATATTGAGGTACAAAAGAGAAAAAAAAACCAGAACCATCATAACATTGACTACAACAAACAGGAGCTTGCACAGCCATGCAGAATGAGAAAAGCTGAGAATGGAAATAACTAAGCAAATATACCAAATGTATGTCTATGCGTTACTCACAGGTCACTGCTGAACTAGAAGCCATGAAAACCAAAACCTCTTCCAAAGGCCCATGGTTCAGAAGAAGTTGCTGTGAAAGTACTTTTTGACTGCTGAACATGGAAACTCAGCTTCCCTAACAAATTTTAAAATGGTTTTAGCCCTTTGCAAGCAATGTTCAGTCATCTTTCTCCCAAAGCCAAATTGATCCACTTGAAATTCCCTACACAAACAAACCCATCTTAGTTATGATTGAAGAACATCATCTCAGCACACACTTGTAGTTCAGTGCTTCCTCATTGGTTGCAATAAAACTGTACTTTCACAATAATTTCAGGCAGGCGGCGGGAGAGGTCGCGATCCTCCACAGCCGCCGCCACGAGGAGGCTGCCCGCGGACAGAAGCAGCTGCAAGACCTCCCCAACCGGGGGAGGGAGGAAGACCAGGCAGGCGGCGGGAGAGGTCGCGATCCTCCACAGCCGCCGCCACGAGGAGGCTGCCCGCGGACAGAAGCAGCCGCAAGACCTCCCCAGCCGGGGGAGGGAGGAAGACCAGGCAGGCGGCGGGAGAGGTCGCGATCCTCCACAGCCGCCGCCACGAGGAGGCTGCCCGCGGACAGAAGCAGCCGCAAGACCTCCCCAGCCGGGGGAGGGAGGAAGACCAGGCAGGCGGCAGGAAAGGTCACCATCCACCACTGCAGACAGAGGCAGGGGAAGAGGAACAGCTGAGACACAGGGAAAACATCCACTGCCCGCCACTGCGATGCCCCTGGAGCAAGGGACCCAGAGACAACAACCCCACCTGGGGAGTGAGGACACAAGGATAAGTAACTGATGTGAAAAATGTAGCTGAATTAATATAGCGACTGACATAGAGACTTCATACTGACTTAATATAGCAATTAACATAGAGACTGTGTTTTAGAGTGTGATAATATGCATGATAATATGTTGTTTAAACTGTTTTAAACTTTAAAAACTGTGATAAAATGTATGAGGAGAGAAAAATGGCGCAGACACCGGCAACCACGCCATAAATCTTGCCAAGAGAACCCTATGGACCAAAACAAAAGGCAAAACAAAAGGGCAGGCTAGGTGATACAGGATGCTTAACACCTCAGAGGGGAGAAAGGGGAGGGACAGGAAGGAGGGAGGAGGAATGCAATGTTGTAAGGAGCAATACTGCATAGGGACATGGAATGTGAGATCAATGAACCAAGGTAAACTAGAAGTGGTAAAAAATGAGATGGAAAGAATAAACATTGACATCTTGGGAATCAGTGAGCTCAAATGGACAGGGATGGGCGAATTCAGCTCTGGAAACCATCACATCTACTACTGTGGACAAGAAAACCTTAGAAGACATGGAGTAGCCATAATTGTCAATAAAAGAGTGAGAAGAGCAGTAATGGGATACAACCTCAAAAATGACAGAATGATGTCAGTAAGAATTCAGGGCAAACCCTTCAATGTTACTGTGATCCAAATATACGCACCAACCACGGGTGCAGATGAAGCCACAGTGGACCAGTTCTATGAGGACTTACAACACCTCATAGAACAAACACCAAGAAATGATGTTCAAATTATTCTAGGAGACTGGAATGCCAAAGTAGGAAATCAAAAAGTGGAGGGAATAACAGGCAAATTTGGCCTTGGAACACAGAATGAAGCAGGGCAAAGATTGATAGAGTTCTGCCAAGAGAACGCACTGGTCATAGCAAACACCCTCTTCCAGCAACACAAGAGGCGACTTTACACATGGACATCACCAGATGGCCAACATCGAAACCAGATTGACTACATACTCTGCAGCCAAAGATGGAGAACATCCATACAGTCAGCAAAAACAAGACCTGGAGCAGATTGTGGCTCAGATCACAACCTACTGATTGCAAAATTCAGGCTTAGACTAAAGAAAATAGGGAAAGCAAAGAGACCAGACAGATATCATCTAGACAGCATCCCTAAAGAATATACGGTGGAGGTGATGAACAGATTCAATGGCTTAGACTCAATAGATAGAGTGCCAGAAGAATTATGGACAGAGATAAGGGACATCATGCAGGAAGCAGCAAAGAAAACCATACCAAAAGAAAAGAAGAGTAAGAAAGCAAAGTGGTTGTCTGATGAGGCTCTTAAAATAGCAGAGGAAAGAAGGAACACAAAAGTCAAAGGAGAAAGGAAAAAATACAATCATTTGAACACAGAATTTCAAAGAAAAGCAAGGAGAGATAAGGAAAACTATCTAAAAGAACAGTGCAAAGAAATGGAAGAAAACAACAAAAGAGGCAGAACCAGAGATCTTTTCAAAAAAATCCGGGAAATCAAGGGAACATTTAAAGCAAAAATGACCATGATAAGGGACAAAGACGGAAAGGAGCTAGCTGATGCAGAAGAGATTAAGAAAAGATGGAAAGAGTACACAGAGGAACTCTACAAAAAGGAACTCAACACTCCTGATAGTCACAATGATGGAGAAATTGAACCTGAGGCAGACATCCTGGAGAGTGAAGTCAGAAAGGCCCTAAAGAGCACTGCAAACAACAAAGCTAGTGGAGATGATGGTATCCCAGTTGAATTTTTCAAAGCTCTAAAAGATGATGGCATCAAATTACTGCATTCAATATGCCAGCAGATTTGGAAAACAAAACAGTGGCCACAGGACTGGAAAAGATCAGTATATGTTCCAATCCCAAAAAAGGGCAATGCCAAAGAATGTTCAAATTATCGAACAATTGCGCTCATCCCACACGCTAGCAAGGTGATGCTCAAGATAATACAGGATAGACTTCAGCAGCATGTGGAAAGAGAATTACCAGAGGTGCAGGCTGGTTTCAGAAGAGGCAGGGGGACTAGAGACCACATTGCCAACATACGTTGGATTATGGAGAAAACAAAGGAATACCAGAAACAAGTTTACTTTTGCTTTATTGACTACACTAAGGCATTTGATTGTGTGGATCACAACAAGATGTGGCAAGTGATTAAAGAGATGGGAATACCAGAGCACCTCATATGCCTCCTGAGAAATCTGTACATGAACCAAGAAGCAACAGTTAGGACAGAACACGGAATGACAGAGTGGTTTGGAATAGGAAAAGGAGTAAGACAAGGCTGCATTCTGTCACCCTGCTTATTCAACTTATACACAGAGCACATAATGCGCAATGCAGGGATGGAGGAATCACAATATGGGATCAAAATTGCTGGGAGAAACATCAACAATCTGAGATATGCAGACGACACCACCCTAATGGCAGAAAATGAGGAAGACCTAAAGAATCTCTTGATCGGTTTGAAGGAAGAGAGTGCAAAAGCTGGCTTGAGACTCAATATCAAGAAAACCAAGATAATGGCAACAGGCCCGATCAATTCCTGGAAAATAGACGGGGAAGAAGTAGAAGCAGTGACAGATTTTACTTTCTTAGGATCTAAGATCACTGCAGATGGGGAGTGCAGCCATGAAATAAAGAGGCGGCTGATTCTAGGGAGACAAGCCATGAGAAACCTGGGGAACATAGTGAAAAGCAGAGACATCACCTTGAAAACAAAAATTAGAATAGTCAAAGCAATGGTATTCCCAGTGGTAATGTACGGATGTGAGAGCTGGACAATTAGGAAAGCTGAACGCAGAAGAATAGATGCCTTTGAAATGTGGTGTTGGAGGAGAGTTTTGAGGGTACCTTGGACAGCGAGGAGAACAAATAGGTCAATCTTAGAAGAAATCAACACTGACTGCTCATTGGAAGGTCAAATAGTAAAGATGAGGCTAAAGTACTTTGGGCATCAAATGAGAAGGGAGGATTCACTTGAGAAGGCCGTGATGTTGGGAAAGGTGGAGGGCAAAAGAAGAAGGGGGAGGCCAAGGATGAGATGGATAGATGGTATTATAGACACAACGGGCACAGAACTGGGAGGACTGAGGGGGATGGTGGAGGACAGGGGTGCCTGGAGAAAGATGGTCCATAGGGTCGCAAAGGGTCGGAATCGACTGTGCGACTGAACAACAAACATTTATTGTAATCTTAATTACATGACAGTGTTGTTGGCCAGATAATTGCAGGGCTAGTCAATTTAATTCTCTTTGAGGCTCAAAAAAGACTCCTTTAAAGAAACATTTAGAAAAAATAACTCTTCTCTCTGCAAACACTTAGATTGCACCTTGGAACTAATGCATTTGGGTTCCAGGTAATGGTGACATTAAATATTCTTGGATAGTTTATCAGATGGCAAAAAATATCAGTAGCACACATATATAGACAAAGCTATAAAGCACCTACCATGCAACTCCCTTGGATGAGCCTAGCATTGTGAAAAGCTTCTACCACATGCATCACTACACATATTTCTAACCTCTCTGCTTATCTACCTTCTTTGTAAGTGAAATGGCTCCAAACATTATAATCTTTGCAGGCACCCCCCCCCCCCAAAGAAAGACTCAGACACTGGTATATGAATAAAGGCATTGGGCCACTTTTATTGAATAATTCCCTAGTCCGAATTATAACTTTCAATTGGTATTCATCCAATTGTAATTCTTAAGGCAAGCAGGCCGCAGTAACACTGGTAAGGTTCCTCCCAAAATTGCCAATGGCAATTGGCTACAATGTATCCATTTGTATCAATTTGTTTGTTGACACAAACAAATTGTTGAACGTAGTCAATAAACTATCTACTGACCCCACCCTCTGACGTGTACCCGTCAAATCACGGGGTGATGCATGCTGAAAAGCTCCTGCCATCACCCCTTGCCTGGTTCGTCGTTGACCGGTCAACGTTATTACACCTGTACCTGTCTAAGTGTTGGCCAGTCAATTGCGAACCTGCCGGATACCTATGGGTTATAAATATTTACCTTACCAGTGCTACCCGCCTAAGTGACCAAAGTCAAGAAAGACCCCTATATCAAACACTAGCAACAGGGTGGGATGGGCAAAAAAGCCAGAACCCAAGGGCCAATTGTGGGTTCAGGCCAAAAATTCCCACCCGGCCCCGAAGCGACCAAAATATCACACTGTTCACTAGGGAGGGGGTGGAGGGAAAAACTTCTCCTCTCCGTCGCTATTTCTAAAATGGCAGCTCATCTGCCTTGTGGCCACCCCTTTTATAGATGGGTGGCCACGCCCCCTAACTCACCTGGATGTCTGAGTCCAGGTGGGGGGGCCCGCAAAGAGCGCGGTGGCCATTTTGGTGCCACGCTTTCATTGCAGGCACACCCCCGAAAGAAAGACTCAGACACTGGTATATGGATAAAGGCATTGGGCCACTTTTATTGGATAATGCCCTAGTCCGAATTATAACTTTCAATTGGTATTCATCCCATTGTAATTCTTAAGGCAAGCAGGCCGCAGTAACACTGGTAAGGTTCCTCCCAAAATTGCCAATGGCAATTGGCTACAATGTATCCATTTGTATCAATTTGTTTGTTGACACAAACAAATTGTTGACCGTAGTCAATAAACTATCTACTGACCCCACCCTCTGACGTGTATCCATCAAATCACGGGGTGATGCATGCTGAAAAGCTCCTGCCATCACCCCTTGCCTGGTTCGTCATTGACCGGTCAACGTTATTACCCCTGTACCTGTCTAAGTGTTGGCCAGTCAATTGCGAACCTGCCGGATACCTATGGGTCATAAATATTTACCTTACCAGTGCTACCCGCCACACGGGGAGGCTTCAATGAAGACTCACCGCCCCCCCCAGACCGTCAGCTCGGTCACCAGGCCTGCTTGAAAATCTTCCAAAAAGAGGTTCATACCTCTAGCCGACAGGTGGACCCCATCCCCTGCATAAAGATCATAATTTTGTAAACTAATGGTAGGGTGTCGGATGACCATCCCCAAACCCTTGTCTGCCAAGAACCGGGCAACAGCCCTGTTCACTGAGCGGCGAGCGCGGCCAAGGGCACGGAGGTCAATACCTCCCCTGTAAAAATGATGCGGTATGATGTTCGACCATAGCAGCCTTGTGGCCGGCCACACATAATGCAAATAAGCAAATCGTGAATTTTAAAGAAAATCGTGAATTTTAAAGAAAGGCCAGTGACCTGGCCGAGGTCATTGCCCCCGAGGTGGAGTACAAGGACTTCAGGCGGTTCAGCATCCCTGATGGAAAACAGGAATGGCAACAGTTCCCGCCATCTCATTCCGCGCTTACCGTACCAACGTATGTGTGCGGTTGCACGCAGTCCAAGCTGGGGTCCCCACTCTGTCGCCGCAGCATACTGCGCTGCCCAGTGCACGTAACTGTGGCCCACCAGCCATACTGCCACCGGTGTGCGGGGACACACAGGGTCTGTGAAAGAAAGAAAGAGAACAGTGACTTAACTGGTACTCACACCGGAAGAGGGCAAACATATAATGCAAAATGCATAGATCCCCATCTTCCCATACGGCGTATATCAGCCTCAGAGTACCCAAATGCAGCCGCAGTAGATGTGGCACCTATCCTAAACAAATGGGTGCCGTAACGAGCCCCGGGGAGGCCAACACTGGATAGTGCCATACCGGTCACCTTCCAAAATTGAAATTTAGTAAGGGGAGACCCATCCTGGTGGCAGAAAAATGGGCCAGGGTGCTTGCCACGCACTGCCAAGAACTCCTGTAGGGCACCAACCGGACAGATGTCTGCAATGGAACATCGTAGCAGTCTAACTCCACTGCCTACGCCGTGCTGATCAACTTTTGAGGACCGTATCCTCAACTGAGCCCTCTCATTAGAGACATAGACATCGTCGAGTTCCAGTGCCCTACGAGTCGCATCCGCCTTAGACAGTAGTACCAACTCACTGATGCGGAGCGCTCCAAAGAAGGCCACCGTGGAAGCCACGTGAAAAAGAACCGCCTCATACCTATCAAAACACAGGTTATGCCAGCCTCGTGCAAGTTGGGTAAGCACCCCCAGTGAAATTGGGTGGCGAGTGTCCGGGCGGCGGCCACGTTCCCGAGTCCACCCCTCCAAAACATGTCGTATGCGGAAATCATTCACGCAGTCAGCAAAACCCCTCACCTTGGCCATAAATGCCAGTGCCGACAGCCTGGATGCTATAGTGCGAGGAGCTAGGCCCTGACTGTGTAAATAAACCATAAATTGTAAAACCTGGTCAACTGGAATGGGCCACACTTCGGGCAACTGAAGTTGCACGCAAAAGGTTCTAAATTGAATGAAAGCATGGTGATACGCCTTACGCGTGCGGGGCGCCAAAGACATGCCGATTGCCCGGTTCACCTCTCCTTGCCAAATGTCCAAATCTCGGCCGGGAGTGGCGAGGGGAATTCCTCTGCTTCCGGAGCCAAGGCGCGGAACCGGGGGATCTGCAGGCGGGATAAAGCATCAGCAGTATCATTATTGATACCTGGTACATGTCTGGCCTTAAAAAGCACATTCAGGTGTAGGCTGCGTAACACAAACTGGCGGACCAACGCCATCACTCTAGGTGACTTAGACGTCTGAGCGTTGACAATGTGCACTACCGCAGCATTGTAACACCAGAAATGGACCACTGAGTCGGCCCACTCCTCACCCCATAGCATCAAAGCTCCCAGGATTGGAAAGAACTCAAGGAATGTAAGATCGCGGAGGCGATCTGTGCCCCGCCATGCTGGAGGCCATTGGCCGTAAGCCCACCTCCCCTCAAAGTAAAGGCATCCGACTGTACTTGGAATCTAGGGGAAACTAAAAGGTCGGATCTCCAAAAGGAGGCCCCATTGAATTCCCGCAGGAATTTAAGCCAAACCAAAAGGTCAGCCCTCATGCCCCTGGTCAGTCGGACCCTATGATGGCGCTTTGACAGGCCAGACATGGCGTTGCATAGGCGCCGAGCAAATGCTCTGCCGGGTGTGACCACCCTGCAGGCAAAATTAAGATGGCCATGGAGTACCTGAAGCTCACGAAGTGACACTTTACGTTTGGCCAGCAAGGCCAAAATCATTGCTGAGATCCGGGTGACCTTGTCAATGGGTAACCGGGATGCCTGTGCGACCGTGTCGATTTCAATACCCAGAAATGTGAGCATAGTGGATGGGCCCTCGGTCTTTTCGGGCGCTAAAGGGACACCCAGTTCCCGCATTAGCATCTGAAATGTAGTGAGGAGACGCGTGCACGTGTCCGAGCCCCGTTCACCCCCGAACAAAAAGTCATCGAGGTAATGGGCTACAGACCGGACCTGCGAACAAAGGCCCACTGAAGGAAGGTGCTAAAACGTTCAAATGCTGAACATGAAATAGAGCAGCCAAAAGGCATGGCCTTATCTACATAAAACTTCCCTTGAAATCTAAAACCCAATAACTCAAAGTCCCCCGGGTGCACTGGCAGTAATCGGAATGCCGATTTAAATGTCACATTTTGCCAGGAGGGCACCAGGGCCACAAGAGCGCACCATGCGCAGGGCCTGGTCAAATGACGTATACCTGACAGAACAAAGGTCATCAGGAATTGCATCATTGACCGAATGGCCCGCCAGGTATGACAGATGGTGAATTAAACGAAACTCCCCAAGGGTCTTTTTGGGAACCAACCCTAAAGGGGAAACCTTCAGATTGGGAAAGGGGGGCATAGGAAAGGGGCCAGCAACCCTACCTGCATTAACCTCCTTGGCGATACTTAGGGCAGCCACCTCCTCCCTACCCTTCAGGGAAAGTAAATTAGGAGCATCTTGGGGGCACCGCTCCCCTTTGAATGGGATGCGAAAGCCCCGCTGGAAACCCTCGAGGAGATACCTAGCATCCTCCCTCCTCAGGTAAGTTGAGAGCTACCGCTCCAACATAGCTACGTTAACCGGGGAGGGGGCCTTTTGAGTGACCAGCTCCATCAGCGGCAGGTCTGCCCGCTCCTTGTCCACCTCTACCTCTGCCCCGTGACCCACCGGCTCGCGGACACGCAGCGGCAGCGTGGGGGCCAGCGCAAGAGGGACACTCATGTTTGTATCGGCACTGTTTTCTATTGCATGCACCATTGGCCGAGAAACTCCAACACAGCAAGCGGGCTGGAACCCCCTGCCCCGCCAGCTGGTGGGGAGCCTGTGTTGGAGTAGCTCGCTGGACCGCATGGCCACAATGGTACCTCTCCCCAGGCACCGGACGCGTGGGGGTCATGTATAAAAGCCACAATTTCTGACAGGGCTCATCCCACCTCATCTCCGGGTGTAAGGGCACTCTCATTCTAAATTCCTCATCGTAAGCCAACCACGATGGGCCAGGAAAATCCACCATTGCCCTGTAAATATTGTCCAAATATTGGACCATAGGAATGGCCAGGTCAGGCCGAGCCCTAAGGTACACCGCCATATAAATGAGATATGCGGGTAACCAGTTGGCCCAGGTGCGTGGTGGCTTGCGACGGCAAGACAGCTCTTTGTCCTTCTCATCCTGCCCCTCTTTTTCCTCCTTGGTGGGTTCCCGGTTCAACAGGGAGAAAATATCGACATACTCCCCCCGCCAAATCTTTTCCCTTGTGGCCTGTGCCAAATGATCCCCGAGGGGCAAGGAATACCCGGCCGTCGGCAATGCCGACACCAGCACAGTATTAACACGGGGTATCAGGAGAGGAGCCTGGACCATCCCTGCGACACCCGGTGTAGCCCCGGGGGCGGACCCCCCCGCCCAATGTTATGCCAGTATGGGACCAAGCTGCATCCGTGTAAGCTGGGAACTGATGCCCACCCGCCCCGACATTACGAGGCCATGGCCACTGAAACCCATCCCCGGAAGCGGAGTGTGATGTGGGGACATTAGCTTGAACCTGATACTCACTGGGTGCACCCCCGTGAGCCGCCCCCACTGGGGGTTCCGGCCCATGGCGGGCATCGGAGCTCGCGACCGCAATCGAGCTCTGAGGACACATCCAACCACTACCTGTCTGCAGTTCATGATGTATGGGGAGCTGCGAGACCGCGGCGGGCACGGGCCTGCGCGCCTCGAGCAACTCAACCCGATTGGCCGCCTGCTGCAAAGTGGCGGCTGCCGTGGTAGCAGGCAGACAAAAGGGGGCCCAGATGGCAGTGAAGCCCCCCCAATGGGGTTATTGGTGATCCCTAGGGATGCCTCCAGCGCAGCTACGCGTGCCAGTAATGCATCCACTGTCGCAGATCCCCCTGCATAAAGGGTGTCAGGCGGGCCGGACGGCCCACTGGGCAATGGTCCAGGGCCCCCGACTTGAGAGCCAGGTCCCGAATAAGGCCATGCCCAAAACTCCAGCCCATGAGGGGCTGGGGGTAAGCCCTGCTGTGCAACCGCACCAGCCCCCCCCGTGATCAAGGCCCATGGCCGGCAATTGTGGGCCAGGGGCCGAAGCCCCTGTAGGGCCAGTCTGAGGCTGGAGAGCCGCAGGCCATGGCCTAAGCTGCCCCATCCCACCGGTCCCGGTGGGTGCATCCGATAAGGGGTCCTGTTGCGGGGGCGCAGTCGCGGTCCTCCGACCCGACTGCTGTCTCCCTTTCGGGCGAGCCTGAGTCACCATAGCCTTCTTCTTGGGAGGCATAATGAAAGCACGATCCCTTTCCAGGGATCAGCACCAGATGGCTGAAAAGCCGAAGATTGAGAAGCAAAAGACCCGCTAAGGCTCTATAGCCAACTGCGGCTCTCGGAGAAACGAAGAGCGACGGAGAAAACTTCTCCTCTCCATCGCTTTTCCAAAATGGCAGCTCGGCTGCCTCGTGGCCACCCCTTTTATAGAGGGGTGGCCACGCCCTCTAACTCACCCAGATGTCTGAGTCCGGGGGGGGGGGCGCAAAGAGCGTGGCGGCCATTTTGGCGCCGCGCTTTCATTGTTTTGTATACCATAACGTATAATATGTCTCCCACTTTCTCCGAATATCAGTTTTTACACCTCTATTGTATAGCTCTTTGTATACCATTTTAAACAAAGTTTTATAGTTCTAAACTCTGTATTTTTCCCCTCACAAGGAAGTTGCTCCTGTCAGGGGGGTTCCGCCCTCAACCCTTATGCCCATCAGGTTGCGGCGTCCCTGTTTTCTTTACGTGCAATTGCGTTTAGAGGTTTTTCAGCAGCGAGGCAGCTTGCATGTGGCATGCACCTCTCGTCCAGGTTTTAACTGGCTCATGAGTGGGGAAGTGGCTATCTGTGAAGGCGCAGGTATTTGGTAGCAGTCTGTAAGGGCAAAGTGGGAAATAAGTCCCATTTGCCACTCCCTCAGCAACCTCACTATTTTGGAGAGAAAGCTTGGCCATGAGAAAGTTTTTAGCTTCAAAGAGAAGCGAGTCGGGCCGATAAGGACCCTGGCCAGCATTAGACAATTTACCCAGAGTCCCTTGGTCGCATCCCATCTGGATGGCAGCTTGAAAGAAGAAGTCTTTTGTTGATTGTCCTTCTGTTGGGCTTATCTCTCCTCCTCTTCACTCCCTTTTCTTCATGGAGTTAAAAATACACCACTCAAAATCTCAATATAGCAGCATTTATTGTGGCATGGCTAATTATCCAAAAAGTACAGAGTAAATACTTTAACATCTCATCTAAACAATACTGAATAAAGAAAAATAAAAGAATAGCTAACTAAATTAAAAGCATTGCTAAAAAGCGGGTTTCAAGCCCTCATGAATGCAATATGGCCGGTCATCGCATTCAAGGTATTTTTGGTTCACTAGGACATGGGCACCTGCTCTCCCAGGAGAGACCAGTTTCGATTGACAAAATGTCGCATCTTTTATATCTTTTTGATCACTCACCCCTTGTTGAGTCCAGGCAAAGAAGTATTCTAACCAGCAGGATTGGGTTAAACTCAGTGATCTTTATTCAGGTCAGGTTCCGGACTGGGGAGTACATACAAGGGGTGCCAATATATATATACAGTGTTCGGGCCATTACAAACAAGTTACATTTTGGCAGGCTTCTGGAGGACAAACAGAGTTCAGTCTTTTCCCGCTTTGACACATCTTTGAAATTGGCGCCTTTAGAAATGGCGCTTCTGGGTTCCTGGTTTTGGAGTGGTTTTACATTTAAACGCAATAAATCCTTATACACAACACCCCTCCCTTAGGAATTGGGGAAATGTGCCAAAAAGGACAATTGCTGTGACTAATTTTGCTCATTAGAGATGAGCAGGTATCTTCTTATCTTTCTTACCTCAATGTCCATCTCTAAGATGTCTCTCTGAGATATCCCTTTCCTTTGAAAGGTATCCAAGATGCTTTTGATAGGTGTTTGTTATGACGACCACTCTGCTTGTTAAAATCTTGCAGGTGTCCTTATCTTGATGTTCTCATTTTAAGAGATGACTCTCTTTGTCTAATTGGCCTCTAAGAATGGCCTTGTTAATTGGCATCCGGTTATCTTATAGACGTACTAACATGGAGTGTGCTGAATCATTGTCATGCCAATGCAAAATGGCTTCGCAGCAGCTAACTTTGCAGGCGCACCCCCCAATAAAGGACTCAGACACTGGTAAAAGTGGATAACGGCATTGGGCCACATTTATTGATTCATGCCCTAGTCCGAATTATAAATTTCTATTGGTAAAACGACCAATCATAATTCTTAAGGCAAGCAGGCCGAAGTAACACTGGTAAGGTACCACCCCAAAATTGCCAACGGCAATTGGTTACAATGTATCTATTTGTATCAATTTGTTTGTTGACAACAAACAAATTGTTGACCGTAGTCAATATCTAACTAATGACCCCACCCTCTGACGCGTATCCGTGAAATCACGGGGTGATGCATGCTGTCTAGCTATCGCCATCACCCCGTCGCCTAGTTCGTCGTTGACCGGACAACGTTTAACCAACTTATGCCTGTCTAGTGTTGTCCAGTCAATTGCGAACCTGCCGGATACCTGTGGGTCATAAATGTTTACCTTACCAGTGATACCCGCCCATGTGACCAAAGTCAACAGCAGCAACAGAAACCCCTATATCAAACCATAGCAACAGTGTGGGATGGGCGAAAAAACCAGGACCCGAGAGCCAATTGTGGGTCCCAGCCAAAAATTCCCACCCGGCCCCGAAGCGACCAAAATATCACACTGTTAACTAGGGAGGGGGTGGAGGGGAAAAACTTCTCCGCTCCGTCGCTTCGCAAAATGGCACATTTTGAAACCAAGGGGCACTGGGATAGACTGGCAACTGATGCCCACTCGCCTCGACTTGACGAGGCCAGGGCCACTGAACCCCACCACTGGAAGTGGTCTGTGATGTAGGTGCACTAATTTGAACCTGATACTCACTAGGTGCACCCCCATGAGCCACCCCCATGAGCCACCCCCACTGGGAGTTCCGGCCCACGGCGGGCGTCGGAGCTCGTGACCGGAATCGAGCTCTGGGGCCACACCTGACTGCTCCCTGTCTGCAGCTCTGGATGAACAGGGAGCTGCGAGACACTGTCAGGCGCAGGCTGGAGCGTCTCAAGCAGCTCAACCCGGCTGGCCGCCTGGTGCAGTGCGGCAGCCGTCGTGGTAGCCGGCAGAGGAAGAAGGGCCCCCTCCCATAGGGGGCTGTGAATCCCTAAGGATGCCTCTAGCACTGCTAAACGTGCTAGTAAAGAATCCACTGCCACAGATCCCCCAGCATAAGGTGGGCCGGGTGGGCTGGAAGGCCCACTAGGCATTTGAAAAGGAACACCAAAGTGAGAGCCTGGACCAGAATAGGGCCATGCCCAAAACTCCGGCCCATGAGGGGCCGGAGGAGGAACGGGTTGCGCGCCCGCACCAGGCCCTCCCCCGATGTCCTGACCCATGGCTGGCAACTGCTGGCTGAGGGCCGGAGCCCCTGAGGGGCCGGCCAGAGGCCGTCCAGCCAAGGGCCAAGTACCAGCCTGAATCACCCCACCGGTATCGATGGGCAAGGCTGTGATTGTGCCCTGCCGCGGTAGCGCAGCCCTGGTCCTCCGACCTGAAGGCTGCCCCCCGTCCTGCACAGGGCCCCCAAAAGTCCTCCCCTTGGGCCGCGGTTTCGTCGCCGGGGCCTTCCGTTTGGGAGGCATATCTTCCAAGAAAGAGCAGGATCCCTTTCCAGGGATCAAAAACCTAGCGCCAAAAACACAGAGCAAAGGAAGCTAAGGCTCTGTGCTAATCCTCCCTTCCCAACCGGGAAGGATCAAGGGCTAAAGAGCCGAAGAGTACAGACAAACAGCGACGGAGAAAACGTCTCCTCTCCGTCGCTATTTCTAAAATGGCAGCTCGTCTGCCTCGTGGCCACCCCTTTTATAGAGGGGTGGCCACGCCCCCTAACTCACCTGGATGTCTGAGTCCGGGTGGGGGGGGCCCGCAAAGAGCGTGGCGGCCATTTTGGCACCGCACTTTCATTCTTGATAGAGCAGTTGTCCATATAATTTGAGTTGCTTTTCTGCAGCCTTTCCAACCCTAAAATGATCAGAACTGGCCCTTTCCCCCTATCTTTCTTGTAGTGTCAAGAAAATATGGAATATCACTGTTTTTCTCCATTCCGTTCTTCTTCCATTATGCTTCCAATATTGATGTTCTTTTCTAAAACTAAGTGCTTAAATACTTCCATTTTAGTTTGGATGCTTCTAGCAACATCACATAAAGCAGGGATTCTCAACCTGGGTCCTGTGGGCTGGATGTGGCACAGGGTGCTATTTAATGTGGTCCCCCACTGCCTCCACCACACCGGGAAGTTCCATGTGATGGAGGAAGGGCACAATGGTGGTCCGGCCCCTGAAGCTGTCTGAGGGAGCGTGACCAGGACCATAGATTTAAAAGGTTGAGAACTCCGGATACAAAGCTTCAATTTAGGTGTTTTATATTCAAGATGCTTTAACCCTGGCAGAGAGGTTGGTTTCAGATACCTCAACCTTTGAAATCTTCCATTCTAGGGGTAGAGAAGATTGGCTTAATCCCCAAATGTTGTCTTGATTCCTGATGGCTGGCATCACTGCCCCTCCATAACACCTCTTTTCCTTGTTACTGATTCTTCCACATAACAGAGCACATTGAACAGATTTCATGAACTTCATAGCCTCAGATGGACTGAAAAATTGCATTTTTTAAATTTAGAAAACCAGAAAAACTTACTGCTATTTCTTCAAGAAGGCCCAGCATGTACTTAAGGGCACCATGTCTCAGTGAGTTGTTATACTTATCTGAGTATTCAGGAAAGGAGACAAATCTCAGGGTAAGTAATGCTGGAGGAAATTAAAGCTAAATTTATTGTATATGGTCTCTCTATAGCCCAGATAGGCAATTCCATCTCACTTCCAAACAGTTGAGGTTTTGGTTTGCAAATCTCAAGGAGGCTACTCATCTGACAACTGTATATATTTTAGGCTTTCATGATCTAGCATAACAATTAACCTGTGAAATTTTAAAGTACATTACCTCAAAATTAGCAGGTTTCAGAAAAATTAGGTGAGCCATAGTTCAAGAATAAGCCAAACAAGTTACTGCTTCTTGTAATCTCTAGCAGTGGGATGCAATCTGCTTTGTTTGGATTTATGGTCATATAATATTCAAACACCTATAGGGGAGGCATTGACTTACAAATTTAACAAAGCACTGCTAAGACATCAAGAAATTACAGAGCTACACCAGACTTCTGTGAGCAGAAATTTGAAAAAGCTGCCTAAGTTTGCTGAGCTGCCAAGACATAGTGTTTTTCCATAGTACAGTGGTACCTCATACAATGATTTCAATCCTTTCTACAGAGCTCGTTGTTGTGGCCTGCATTGTACGATTTTTTTTATTACTAAGTGGTTTTCCCCATTGAAAAATTGTTGTATGCTTTTTTCCATAGGGAAAATTGTTATGCAGGACACCATCCCCCCCAAAAAAAACACCTAATTGTTATGCGAATTCGTTGTTATATGTTGTTATATGTTAGTATTTTGAATTTTGTATTCAGCCCCCAGCCGAGACACGGAGCTCCTTCCCCCAGTATTTGTTTGCTGGGGGGGAGTCACATTGCCTGTGCCAGCTTATATTGTATTATTGTATATCATTGCATATTTATTATATATTCTGTATATTTATGTTCTTATTGTATTTTATATTTTGTATCTTGTATCTCATTGAATTTACTGTATTGTACTGTGATATACTGTATTTTTGTGATATTTTTGTGATATTTTTATGCTGGATCCTGTAACTTGTAAACCGCATTGAGTTGCCCCTTGGGCAGAGAATTGCGGTATATAAATTAAATTTCAAATCAAATTTCAAATCAAATACGGGTCGATTGTTGTATGAGGTTCCACTGTATTCAAAAATGGATGGGGACTGAAGAGAGTGCATTTAAGGGCAAACATTTAGCATGCCTTCTTCTCAGTAAGGAGAAAGTCTTAGCTAAAATCTTATTGGCTTCCAGTGTAGATCTGTAACAGAAAAAAGAGATGATTTTTAAAAATCAAACTGGGGTCTAAATGCGGTTTCCCCATGCCCCACTGGCATGGAACGGCCCGCGCAGAGGCCACTTCGGGCGAACGCTCCCTGAGCCGTGGGCTCTGCGGGCAGAGAAATTAAGGGGGGTGGATGAATGATAGGGTTTGATTCACCCAATTCCTTGACCTGACCGGCGGATCTGCTGAGAGAGCGAATATCTAACTCTGTTACCCATTAGAGTAATCCCTCATCTCCGAGTCTCCGTCTTATCCCAGTTGCAAACAGAGGCCATGTGTACCCCAGTCTTATCCCTAAACAATGGTGTTTTCCCATGTCTGTGTTTGCCCCAGTTAATTAACTTCCCAAGAGAGATTCCCAATTAACCCGAGTAAACAGGTGATGTGATTTCTGTCAGATGACAGTTTTGCCACCGTTGCGCTTTTTCTCCTATATATGTTGAAGCTTTCCCTCAATAAACTACTGATCTGATCACACTCCATATTGCCTCGTATCGTTTCTTGATCAGTCTCCTCCGGGACCTCTGGCCCTCTGCGGCCCCGATTCCTACACCTGGTGACCCCGACGTGATCTACTCATGAGTAAGCGACCCACGAGCGGTCTACCTCAGAGTAAGCGATCACACGGTCCGGTTCTGCGCTTGAACCGTGTCCGACCATCCCGGAGGACAGCGCGGCAGCCCGGCCGGTAAACCAGCCGGTCGGGAAGACGGCCTAAGCGGCAAGGCAGTCCAAGAGGCTTTCTACAGTTTGCTCCCGACTTTCGCGGCGGCTTGCAGGTTACGGAAAAACGCGTTCCGCTCAGGGCCTGCTGTGAACCCCTGACAGCGCAGTGGCCACCGAGGGCCCGTGGCCGCAGTCCACGCTCCGAGCTCTACCCAGAGAATCGTCGCCAGAACCTATTACTTGCCCAAAGACGCGTCGACTCGTCCCGAGGAGGAAACTTCGGAGGACCCATCGCAGGTAATATGGGGACCTGTCCTCAGCGACAGCGTCCATCCGCTAGCCAAAGAACTCGTGAGGGAGAGTTCAAAATCCTGGCCAGGGTGTTTAAGTTGCGTTTTCACAGCGGGGAGCTAACGAGACTTTTGGTGTACCTGGGGGAACACTGCCTGCTTTACCCAGAAGTAGGTACGTTAACCCTTGAGCTCTGGGATCAGATAGGAGACTGCATTCAGCAACCCCCGAAAGCTCCGAGAGGCGTAATTCGCACGTGGAGTAAATGTAGGGAGCTCTTAGCGGAGATAGAGCCAGTCCGGATAGAGGCCAAAGAACCCCCACATCTGCCAGCCACGCCAGCCGAACCAACGGCGCCTAAGGCGCTCTATCCGGCACTCCAGTTTAGGCAGAGTAGCGTAGGGAACTTTCCCTCGGTGACAGCTGCAGACGTCACTGACGGAATGCAAGGAATGAGGAGCGCAGGCGCTTCTCTGACAGTTCCGGGTTCCCGAGTTACCAAGAGTCCCCTTCAGCGCACAATTGAAGAGGAGATTAGGAAGGGGGAATTGCCAGCAGAAGAACTAGCTGAGCTTAGTCAGATATGTCCAATCCGCATGGAGATGGATGCCCTTACGGGGGCCCAGCAGATAATCCACACACCAGTCCCGTATAAGCTTCTCATGGCTATACGGAAGGCCATCTCAGAGACAGGGATCCAAAGTCGTTTTACGAGGGGCACGCTTCAGCAAGTGTGCGAGAACACCATGTGGATTCCCCATGACTGGAAAGCCATCATGCGGATGATGCTCACCCCTAGCCAGTATTTAATTTGGGACAGTGAGTTTCGCCTTGAGGCTCAAACTAGGGCTGCCAGGATGGGAGGCGCAGTACTTCCTGACCAGTTATATGGTTCAGGTGCCTTCGAGCCCATCGATGCCCAAATCAACTTGCCTCTAGCCACTCTCCAGATGTCGGCCGAGGCCGCCTTTAGGGCGTTCTTTAAGGTCCCAGCCACTGGCAAAGCGGCTAAAAATTACACCGCTATTAAGCAAGGAGCCCAGGAACCATACATGGACTTCATTAATCGTTTGGAGGAGGCAATTAGTAGACAGATTGATAATGAGCAAGCCCAGCAAGAGCTCATGATCAAGTTAGCCAAGGACAATGCCAATTTAGACTGCCGTAAAATCTTGCAGTCACTGTGCAATCGTCCCGACTTGACTCTCACAGACATGATTAGAGCTTGCGCCGACGTTGGCACAGAATCCTACAAGATGGGATTGCTAGCGGCAGTGGTGCAAGGGGGTAGAAGACCTAAGGGAAAGAACCAAGGAGCATGCCACAATTGTGGCAAGGTCGGTCACTTCGCTAGGGAGTGCCGATCCAAGGGAGGCGGACAGAAGTCCGGCCGTCCCAAGGCTCCAAACACCCTCTGTCCGAAGTGCAAGAAAGGCTACCACTGGGCCCGAGAGTGCCTGAGTTCGGGAAACCGGAACGCGGGCATGTCTCTGGCCCCGGTCCAAACAGAGGCTCCCCCCATTCAGAGCTCGCCAGAGCTAGACTAGATCCCGGTCACACTCCAGGCACTACGAGGGCACAGACCAGCCCCAAGGGTAGTACAGGGTTAGACTTGACTTGTCAAGCAGACGTTACATGCGACCTGCCCGGCACGGTCTATCTGGTGGACTCCCAGTACATGGGTCCGCTGCCCAAAGGCTTTATAGGTTTAGTTTTGCCCCGTAGTGTAGCTGGAGCACGCGGAATTCTTATAATTCCAGGAGTCGTTGACTCCATTTTTTCAGGCGTTCTCCAAGTCCAGCTTTGGACGCACCTGCCCCAAACAATTCACAAAGGAGACACCTTAGCGCAACTGATCATGGTTCCTTGTCACTCGCCAACAGAAGGCCAGGGAAGGCTCAGGGACAGCTCAGAGTCCCGGTCAGAGGACCGCTCGAGCGCCAGTGAGGCAGTACAAGGATACCAGGTCTTAGCGACAGTCGAGACCAACATTGAGTGGAAGCAGCGCCCGGTTATTGAGGTATTTCTGAATTATAGACCATTCTCAGGCCTGTTAGATACCGGAGCAGATGTGTCAGTGATAAGTAGAAGCCAGTGGCCAAGGGAGTGGGCCATTGAGCCGGTCTCCGATGTGTGGGGGGTAGACGGCATTCAGGAAGCGTTTAGGAGCTGGGAGTGGGTGACAGTCACGATTCCAAAGGCTGACGGCACAGCGGTAATTCGGCCACACATCCTTGACGTGCACATCAACCTTTGGGGGCGAGACATCTTGCAGCAGTACGGTGCTACGCTTACCTTCGGGTAATGGCGTTGCCACTTAAGTGGCTCACCGACACGCCGGTCTGGGTAGAACAATGGCCGGTAGTGGGAGAGAAATTAGTCACCCTTAAACAACTGGTTAAAGAACAGCTAGACGCAGGACATATAGAGCAGTCCACTAGCCCTTGGAATTCGCCAATTTTTGTGATAAAGAAGAAGTCGGGGAAGTGGCGACTCCTCCACGACCTCAGAGAGATCAATAAATGTATACAGCCAATGGGTCCGCTTCAATGCGGCATCCCAAATCCTAATATGATTCCCAAGGGGTGAGAGATCCTAGTTGTAGATCTCAAGGATTGTTTTTATACGATTCCCTTAGACCCCAGGGACCGGGAAAGGTTTGCCTTTACGGTGCCGGTTGTGAACCACAGTGAGCCTACGCAGCGTTACGCGTGGAGATTTTTGCCACAGGGCATGCTCAATTCGCCCACCCTGTGCCAAATTTATGTTCACAACGCACTGGCAAAGTTTTGAAGCCTTTACCCAAAAGCTTTAGTTTGTCACTTCATGGACGACATCTTGGTCGCTGTGCCGCAACTCGGCAGCGAAATGTTTTCTGACCTCCAGGCCAGCCTGGGGGAGAAAGGTTTACTCATTGCCCCAGAGAAAGTGCAGAGAACCGAGCCCTTCTCATACTTGGGTCATCGGCTTCTCCGCTCTTTCGCAGCACCAGTTGTGCCCCAAATCAATTTGCAGGATTCAGTCACCTTAGTGGAATTGCAGCAGGTTTTAGGGAACATTAATTGGGCCAGACCGTATTTTCGATTGGATACGGACCTTTTGAAACCGCTCTTCTCGCTGCTAACATTAGGTAAGCAGCCGGCAGACCGGATACAAATTTCTCGAGAAGCGCGCTTGGCTCTCGAGAAAGTCAATCAGGTTCTCAGCCAGAGGTGGGTAGATAGGATCACCCAGGGGCCATATGCCCCAATCCTGAACTTGTACATAGTTCGAGCAGGATCCATGTTCACCGGAGCTCTAGGGATAGACTCCGAGAAGGGAGCGAGTATCGTGGAATGGGTGTACTTGCCGAACACCTCCCCACGGAACATCGTTCCTCCCCAAGAGTTGGTCTCTGCGGTGGTTTACCGCGGAAGGCTGAGAGCTAGGGACATTTCAGGGCACGACTTAGCCAAAATTGTAGTCCCATTCACCAAAGAACAGATTCAGCAACTGATGCAGCTCGGTGACTCGCTTCCAATAGCCCTGGAAGGATTCACTGGGAGCTTGGCATACCATTTGCCGAAGGACCCCAGACTTGTCTCACTTCAAACGCAGACAGTCAGCTTGTTCGAATTGCTCTCTTTGGTTCCGCTTCAGGGAGCCAGGACAGTTTTCACTGATGGTGGTCGAACATATGGTGTCTTAACTTGGCAGGAGGGCCAGGCCTGGCGCACACTGTTAACTCTTCCACAGAAGTCCGCACAGCGGGCGGAGTTGGCAGCGGTGAACCTCGCCTTGTGCACCTTCACCAATGAGCGCCTCAACATCATTACTGATAGCCAGTATGTCAGGAATTTGCTTCACAGTCTACCGGGAGCATACATCACTCCCGCGATAGACAAGAATTTGCTTAGTCTGTTTTTAACTGCTCAATTTCATTTGCGAAACCGCACGGAGCCGCTCTATATTGCCCACATCCGAAGTCATCAAGACCGACCGGGTCCGATTTCCGCAGGCAATAGCAGAGCGGACGCGGCGGCAAGGGAAATTCAGCAACGTTCAGTGTTGGGTGTTTTCACTACGCCAATCCAGAGTCATGCATTTTTTCACCAAAATGCCAAAGCGCTCGCCAGACAGTTCAATTTGCCACTTTCTCAAGCCCAAGGCATAGTTCGCTCTTGCCAGCACTGCGCAGGGGCACCGGGGGGGCCCTCGTGGGGGGTCAACCCACGAGGGACAGAGGCTAACCAAGTGTGGCAAATGGACGTCACACATGTCCCGCAGTTTGGCAGATGGCAGTACATGCACGTCTGCATAGATACCTTTTCACAATTCGTTTGGGCAACAGCGCAGAAAGGGGAGACTGCTTCCCACGTGGAGCAGCACCTCCTTTCCTGCATCGTGGCAATGGGCAAACTGCGGCAAATTAAAACCGATAACACCCCGTCCTACAGCTCCAGGCAGCTGGCGGCCTTCATGGCCACCTGGGACATTAAGCATACTTTTGGCATTCCTTACAACCCGCAGGGGCAAGCGATTGTGGAACGGGTCAATCGGACGCTCAAGTCCTATATTGACAAACAAACAGAAAGGGGGGAGCCACCAGCCCTCCCCAAGTCACAGGCTCAGGCACAGCATTGTCTGAATAAGGTATTGTTTACGTACAATCACCTTAATGTTTTTTCGGATTGCACGCCACAGGAGAAGCCCTTCCGCCGTTCGGAAGCTCTCCCGCGACCGCTGGTCCGATACCGGGTGCCACCGGACCCTTCTTGGAGGGGCCTGGCGCCGCTCATAACCTGGGGAAGAGGGTATGCTGCAGTTATGTCTCCTACAGGTGTCGCTTGGATTCCAGCGCGGTGCGTCAAACCTCACTTGGAACCACATGGCGTGGACCCAGACCGACCCGAGTCCGATCCCGGAGATGGAGGACCTCACTCTGACTGAGAAAACCCGTCGGAGGAGATGGCCACAGATGACAGCGCTGAAGATCACCTGGGGGATGGTCAAGGTCCTTTGCAGTGAGGCCGAGGACGCCCTCCAACGCGAGGAGAAGGAGCCGACACCGGAGAATCTTGTAGCTGCAATCTTTGCCCGAATTCACGCCAACACCATGGCAGTCACCATCATCCTGATCCTCTCCCTATTTGCCGGGGGAGGCGTTCAGGCTACCTTGTTAAAGGCCAACGATTTGGTGCCCGGCGGAGACCTCTCTGCCAGAATGCAGTACAACATTTGGGAAAGGTTGGCGGGCCTCGTCAACCAGTCCGATTTTTGCCTGAGACAGGACATTGGTTCTGCCTCAATCCTGAGCACCTGCCTCATCCCAGTGTGCCATTCTCCAGGCGCATACCCCAGGGATGGGGACTGGCTTGTGAAATGGATTTTCAGCCCATACAACCCAGCGGCTTCTACAGAATACGCCCGTTGGGAGATGCGGCTCACCATGACTTTACCGGCTGATGCAGCCACTCTCCACACTCCTCGAGTGGCGGTCAGCCCGAACTCTACTTGTGGTCGGATGACCGGCTGCTCCACAGTCGGTCGAACCCGGCGCCGCTGCCTCTACGTCGGCAGTGGCAATTGGACTTGCAATAACCCAGTGAAGCTTGGTTCAATGTATGCTCATGTTACGTTACCATCTGGTTGGTTCTTTACATGTAATCAGTATACCTTCAACTACATTCCTTCAAATGTGTCAGACGCTACATGTTGCATTAGTCGTTTAACACTGTTACTCCCTACTAAGGATATGGTCACCCCAAGCACAAATGCTACCCATGTCTCAGCACCCATACGGCACGCTCGCACCACCCAGTTAGACAGCTCATGTGAGAGCAGCTTTAGAGTTATGAGTCCAGCCGAATATGTCTCGTTGGCAGTCAGCATAATTGGCGTGCCAGGCTTAGCCGTCGGCAACGCTCGGAGGATCAGCCGACTGGCTTGCGGGTTGGCTAAGGCCATCAACCACACCTCCTTGGCGATAGCGCTGCTCAACCAGGAGCAGGCGGAGCTTCGCCATGCCATACTTGACAATAGAGCTGCTATAGACTACCTCTTTTGGGTTGCGAATCCTTTCATGGTATGTGTTGCTTCAATCTTACGGACAACTCCCGCAAGGTACAGAATCAGCTCACGGCCCTCCACACCATAGTCGAGGGCATAAGGGAAGGTTCTGCATGGGGAACTTGGTGGAGTTCGTTGTGGAATTGGATGTGGTCATGGATTCCATGGGGATGGCTCCAGACGGTACTCAAGGTGGTCGTGGGGGTGGTCATACTGGGTATAGCTATCTGCTGCTTTGCGCAATGTATCCCCTCACTGATCTCGAAGTGCCACCCCAAGAAGAAACCCCGAAGCGCCATTCCCGCTCAGCAGCTAATGCCTGTCTTACGCAGAGTCGCCGGTCAGGCTCTTAAGTAAAACGAAAAGGGGAGATGCGGTTTCCCCATGCCCCACTGGCATGGAACGGCCCGCGCAGAGGCCACTTCGGGAGAACGCTCCCTGAGCCGTGGGCTCTGCAGGCAGAGAAATTAAGGGGGGTGGATTAATGATAGGGTTTGATTCACCCAATTCCTTGACCTGACCGGCGGATCTGCTGAGAGAGCGAATATCTGTTACCCATTAGAGTAATCCCTCATCTCCGAGTCTCCGTCTTATCCCAGATGCAAACAGAGGCCATGTGTACCCCAGTCTTATCCCTAAACAATGGTGTTTTCCCATGTCTGTGTTTGCCCCAGTTAATTAACTTCCCCAAGAGAGATTCCCAATTAACCCGAGTAAACAGGTGATGTGATTTCTGTCAGATGACGGTTTTGCCACCGTTGCGCTTTTTCTCCTATATATGTTGAAGCTTTCCCTCAATAAACTACTGATCTGATCACGCTCCATATTGCCTCGTATCGTTTCTTGATCAGTCTCCTCCGGGACCTCCGGCCCTCTGCGGCCCCGATTCCTACATCTAAATCTACATTGTAATTGAAAAACCACACTTACACTGCATATGAATCCAGCATTAAGCCAAGGCTTTTCATGACCATTGCTATTTAGTCTGTTTGCAGCCCCCCACCCCCACACACCAAAGTTTAGTCTAGGACAGGATTCTCAACCTGCAGCCTGTGGGCTGGATGTGGTCTGTGGCACCATTTCATGTGGCCCCACGACTGCCTCCACCATTCCAGGAAGTGCCATGTGGTGGAGGGAGGGCAAAATGTCCATCCAGCCCCCGAAGCTGTCTGAGGGAGCATGACCTGGCCCCCATCTTAAAAATGCTGAGAACTCCTGGTCTAAGATTAAGGTTATATTTTAATTCAAGTTAGGTTTTCCCTGCCCATATGCAGTGTATTCTAGAAAACAATTAATTTCAAGCAGTGCCCTTTTCCTGATGGATCACACTTACCTAAAATTCTGCCCCCAAAAACATTTAGATTGTTTTTTGAGAAAACCTTTATTTCATGACCTCCATAAATCCTGCAGGGCACACACTTGTACAAGTTAACTTACTTGTGTCATTAATTTCAATTTTGGTATAATAATCTCTGGTTTTCTTCTGGGCAAGACAGGTTATAATAGTTTTATACGGGGTGCCCAAACTTTTCAGGCTGTGGGCTGGTCACGTGGTTCAGGGGACTGGTCACTATGGCCTGTGGCCTGGATCCAGCCCTGACGGCAATTCATCCAGCCCACAAAGCCCTCATTGCTCCCAGAAGTGGAAGTAAAATGCTTCCATATGAGCGCGTTTTACTTTTGCTTCTAGGAGCAAGGAAGGCTTTGTGGGCCGGATGAATTGGTGTTGGTGGCTGGATCTGGCTTGTGGGCCATAGTTTGGGCACCTCTGGTCTAATAGCTTCTTTTTCCTTGCATTGCACCTTTCAGTCATGGAAGGCTTCAGATGCAACCCTACACAGACATTTACTGTGTTCAATGGGGCTTCTTCCCTTAATGAGTTTAGGATTCTAGGACTCACACAGCCACTAATTCAGCCCTATTCAGGCAGTACTGTGCAGAACTGATGTGTGAAAAGGATATGGGGGTCCTGTATCCGTTATCCTATATATGCTAACATTTAACTGTTTCACTCCAACTTTTCAAGATTTCAGAGCAAAGGAAAGAAAGTAGATTCTAATTGTGCTCTGCTCAACTGAACACACTTAGAAACCAGCTTGCAGTTAATATCTGTGGACAGTCTATGGTTCCTGTTCATGAGAAGGCTTTTAAATGTGTTCAGCCAATGATACTTTGAATTGCTTCCAGACCTTTGGTCTGATTATGCAAAAAAGTGAAGTAGGACCCATGGAGATTTGAGTGTAGGGTTTCCTTATTCACCACCATTGCCTGAAGCCTCATGACACATTATGGTTATATACAGAGTGGCTTGTAAGTCCCTACCTGTCCATTTATCTAATGTATCCAGTGTATCTGTGTACTGTCCCTCATTTTCACTGCATAATATTATGCGAAGCCATGTTCTGTGAGATATTACCCTCAATATAGCCTAAATCAGCCATATTTCTCGGGGGGGGGGGGAGAAAAAACTTGATAATACAGGCATAATTTAATATAACATAAAGTATGGATGGGTAGTGTTGTGTATGCATGTAATCCAGCTGCCACTTGCATGTAATTCAGCTGCCACTTGCATGAGATTCAGCGGCCAGCTATAGTGCAGCTGAAGGAGCTCAACTCACGTGGCTCCAATCACCCAATCCGTAACTAGCACGGGAAACCTTCCCGCCACAGGTGAACTATGCCAGGTATGCAGTATGTCCGAATGACGTCACTGGTACCGCAACCAATGGGCACCCTTGGGGCGAAATTCAAATGCATTGTATCATATGTTAAGGAGGTACGCCTCCGCCATTACCTCATGTACAGAATGACCATGCTGCAATAAAGAAGTGTTTGGCCCACCTGCTGGCTTGTGTGCAATCCATCTGCCTACATCAAATTGGCGATGAAGGTGGGATAATGGCATCCCATAGGGACACCCTCGCTCCGTTCGATACCTCTCAGCCGGAGTCATGGGACCTCTGCGAGGAACAGTTTCTGTATGCGATGGACATGGAGAAAATAGAGAGCGAGGCACAAATGTGAGCCTGCCTACTGGCTCAGTGCGGGTTGCCAACCATGGAACTGGCACGAAACCTCCTGATGCCGAAGGTACTCAAAACGGTACCCCTGGCCGAAATCCTCGCTGCTCTACGGGTACATTTCCGCCCGAAGGTGTCCATGTTCTCAGCTAGATTGGCGTTTGGCTGGCAAGCCCAACGACCTGGGGAAACTGTGGCAAAGTGCGTGGCTGCGCTGAGACTAGCAGCCGTTCCCTGCCGGTGGGGAGCCTTCCTGGCCAAGGCGTTGCGAGATCGTTTCCTACTCGGCCTGCGGGATGAAGACGCTCAGCGGAAACTGCTGGCCGGAGACAAGGACATCACATTCAAGCAGGTCTTGTGGGCTGCGCAAGCTGCCGAGGTGGTAAAGGACGTATTACAGGCGTGCAGGACAAGACCCGCAGCCCCGTGAAGCTCGACATCCACGGTGTAAGCCCACAGCTGTTTATCACACCAGGAATGAGAGTCGAGAGCCACGGCAGCCACTGCCACGTCCTCGTTGGATTCCAGCAAGAGCGAGAGCAAACCAGAGGTCCAGAAGGTGAGAAAAAGACCTTCCAAAAGGAGAGACACTGCCGAAGCAAGCTGACTCTGAGAGGGGTGCGGGGGCTCACACAACTGGAAAAAGTGCCCCTTCAAGAAGGCAGAGTGCCACAACTGCAGACGTTTGGGCCACATCACGAAGGTTTGCAGACAACGCAGAAGCCGAGACCCTGACCAGACCAGCCATGGCTGAAAGGACAATGCCATCCGGAAAGTGCACGCAGGGGACACCGTGGTGAGACATGTGTCGGACCGGCGCACCTGTTTCTTTGTAAAGGTACTGTTGCAGGGGGTCCAGGTGAAGATGGAGGTGGATTCAGAGACTGCCTACTCCATAGTCTCGCAGACTGAATTTCTGCGAATACCCCTTAGGGACCGCCCCAAGCTGAGAGCCTTCAGAACGAACTTGTGGAATGTTCAGGGAAACTACATCCCAATCCTGTGGGTGGGGGACTTCACCGTCCATTTCAAAAACTTCACAAGGAAGTTGCCCATGGTGGTCCTTAATGGGGGGGGGGTCCAGTTGTCTCCTGGGGACCCAGTGGTTTGAATAGCTGGGCATTGCATAGACTGGCATCAATGCCGTCCGAGGCGACCCTATCCAAGACGTCTGCAACGCACACCCTGCAGTCTTCGAGAAAGGACTTGGGGAGTACAGGGACTCCTGTGGACTTTGACATTGACCCTTCCATTCACCCCATACGCCTCAAGCCACGAAGAGTGCCTTTTGCACTAAATAACAAAATAGAAGCGGAATTGGATAAACTGGTGGGTCAGGGGATTCTGCTTCTGGTGGACTCCACAGACTGGGAGACACCGATTATAACTGCCATGAAGTCTAACGGGGAGGTTAGTATTTGTGCTGATTACAAGTGTACTATCAATAAGGCAATTTGCTTCAACTCCTACCCAGTGCCGGTAGTTAGCCACTTGCTGGCCACGTTACATGGGGGTAAATGCTTTGCGAAGTTAGACCTAGCACAGGCTTACCAACAGTTAACAGTTACACCTGCGGCCGCAGCTGCCCAGATGATAGTTATGCACAAGGGTGCGTTTAAGGTGAGACGCCTCCAGTTCGGTGTAAACTCAGCCCCCGGAATATTTCATGCGCTTGTAGAACGCCGCCTTAAAGGTCTCCCCGGGGTGTTGCCATACTTTGACGATGTATTGATAACTGCTGGGGATTAATCAGAGCTAGCCCAGAGGTTAGGCCGGGTACTGTCTGTGTTTGAGCGGGCTGGGTTATGCCTGAGAAGGGACAAGTGCGTATTCTATGTGAATGAGGTAGAGTTTCTGGGGTTTTGAACATACCTGTCAACCATCCCATTTTACCCGGGAAACCCCTTATTTTTGCCCCTCTTCCTGCCCCCCTCCCGTCTTATTAATTTCCCCTATTTTCCCTTATTTTTTTGAAAAATCCTACCGAATCTGCAGTATTTTTTCTGGCCACCAGAGGTCGCTGTGTGGCTTTTCGCTTGTGGCTTCAAAGCAGCATACAGCATGAAGCCTGTAGTGTCATCTCCTGCTTTTTATACCTCCATGCAGGCAACTTGTCGCAGCCCTTCTTCAAATGGATGCCCACGCGCGTGCCTGCATCTCTGCCACTTTTCCCAGCAAGAGGAAGCTGGCCATGACACAGGGAGGGCTCCTTTAGTGCCCACCTGCCCACCTGGCATGCTGCCGAAGCTCACCTGCTGGCAGCGCTCGGAAGCTCTGCACCGTGTTGCCCTGGCGGAGAGGCAGCAGGAGCCGAGGAGCGCTGATCCCGCCGCTGCCTTCTCCTCCTCCTCCTGGGCCGGCCAGCCATGGGCCGCCAAGGAGGGGAAGCCGCCTGAGCTGCGGTTGAACTTTTCCCTCCTCCCCGCCTGCCCACCCGCCTCTTCTGCCTCAGCTCCCTTCTCTACCAGCTGAACGGGGGGGGGGGGGGCACCACACTTTCTGCTGGACCTGAGGCACTATCTGGGTAAGAGGCAGCAGGCAAGAGGGGAGGGGGGAGCGAGTGGATTGAATGGTCGGTGTGTAGCTATAACGCTGACTGGGAGGTGGAAGGAAGGTCAGCAGTTCGATTCCCGAGTACTACTGCAGGATGGAATGAGCTCCCGTCTTGGTCCCAGGCTCCAGCCACCCTAGCAGTTTGAAAGCAAGACATTGCAAGTAGATAAATAGGGACCACTTTGGTGGGAAGGTAAACAACGTTCCGTGCACTCTCCGGTGTCTAGTCATGCCTGACACATGACCACGGAAATGTCTCCAGAAGCAGACAGCGCTGGCTCTTTGGCTTTGAAATAGAGATGAGCACTGAACCCTAGGGATAGATACGGCTGGCTTTTGAGCAAGGGAAACCTTAACTTTTACTAGCAAGGAGGGAGGATTGTGGTGTCGGCTGGTCACGGGGGCCGCCCAGAGACCACCACCCCCAGCCGGGGGTGAGGAGGAGGAGGAGCTGAGCGGCGGGAAGACCAGCTACCACCACCGCCACAGTTTCAAAGCCAAAGAGCCAGCATTGTCTGCGTCTGCAGACATTTCCATGGTCATGTGGCAGGCATGACTAGACACCAGAGCACACGGAACGCTGTTACCTTACCACCAAAGTGGTCCCTATTTATCTACTTGCAATTTCTTGCTTTCCAACTGCTAGGATGGCAGGAGCTGGGACAAAGACGGGAGCTCATTCCATCCTGCAGTACTCGGGAATCGAACTGCTGACCTTCTGCCTCCCATTCAGCATCTTAGTCACTTAAGCTACTGTAAAGGTAAAGGTTTCCCTTGCTCGAAAGCCATTCGTATCCGACTCTAGGGTGCAGTGCTCATCTCTGTTTCTAAGCCGAAGAGCCAGCGCTGTCTGCTTCTGCAGACGTTTCCGTGGTCATGTGGCAGGCATGACTAGACACCAGAGCTCACGGAACGCTGTTACCTTCCCACCAAAGTGGTCCCTATTTATCTACTTGCAATTTCTTGCTTTCCAACTGCTAGGTTGGCAGGAGTAAACAAGCCACTGAGTAAACAAGAAAGAAAACAAAACAAAAGTCCCCCAAGAAAATGGGGAAAGGGTTCTTTGGCCCACACAGCTTTGTGCCCATTGCATGTACAATACCATCTAGCCATCTTATTTTGGCCACCCCCTTCTTTTGTCCTCCACCTTTCCCAGCATCAAGGCCTTCTCAAGTGAATCCTCTCTTCTCATTTGATGTCCAAAGTACTTTAGCATCATTTTTACTATTTGACCTTTAATGAGCAGTCATGGTTGATTTCTTCTAGGATCGACCTATTTCTAAGACCACATTTCAAAGGCATCTATTTTTCTGCGCTCAGCTTTCCTAATGGTCCAGCTCTCACACCCATACATTACCACCGGGAATACCATTGCTTTGACTCTGCAATTTTTTGTTTGCAAGGTAACTATGTTCCCCAGGTTTCTCATAGCTTGTTTCCCAAGCATCAGTTGCCTTTTTATTTGATGGCTGCAATCACCATCTGCAGCGATCTTTGATTCTAAGAAAGTAAAATCTGCCAGTCGTATCCAACTCTAGGGTGCAATGCTCATCTCCATTTACAGCCAAAGAGCCAGTGCTGTCTGTGTTTGCAGACATTTTCATGGCCATGTGGCAGGCATGACTAGAGCCCAGCAGGTTACATGGCTATATTTGGCCAGGCCCACAGATTTGGCCACACCCACAGAGTGGTGTGGCCAAAATTTCCCTTATTTTCAAATCCAAAATTTGACAGGTATGGTTTCAAATCACCCCCGAAGGGGTAAAGCTTTCGAAATCCAAGGTTGTGGTACCAGTGATGTCATTCGGATGTACTGCATACCTGGCATAGTTCACCTGTGGCGGGAAGGTTTTCCGTGCTAGTTACGGATTGGGTGATTGGAGCCATGTGAGTTGAGCTCCTTCAGCTGCGTTATAGCTGGCAAGTGGCAGTTTAATTACACGCAAGTGGCAGCTGGATTACATGCATACACAACAGGTAGGGATTTACGGGCCACCCTGTAGTTTAGAATAAAGACTGATCAAGAGCTATTTAAGACTTCAGCAAGGATCCACAATTTCCAGGAACATCTTTTCCAGAAGCAAATGGCCTGAAGCTAGGTCCTGTTAAACAGAAGCAGAAATTCAAAGTAATCTTGTTTGCCGTACTGCACATTATACTTTTTGCATGGGCCCAATAATTGTAGCTTACGTATCCTGCTCCTTGAAGCAAGAAGAAAAGAATGGTGAGAACTAAAATAAATATCCCCTTCTCTTCCTCCATTTTTAAAAAAGAAAATTGTCATCTCAGAAGGGTAGATTACATGGTCAAGGCAGCTATAAGACTAATGCAATCCAGCAGAAACAAATAGCTGCTGAAGGCGTCGATTTGTTAAAGCTTTGAACCTTTGCAATGCTCTTTGTTTTCTGGGGAACTGATTAGCAAAGAAATAATTATTGCTATTTTTGTCCTTCTCACTTACTTGTGCATGACCTTGGGACCTTACTGTGTTCAGAATGAGGTGAAGGAAGAGTTAGAGATTTAAGACCCAAGCTGTCAGTGTTTTAAACTATTTTTTATCCTATGTAGCTGACTTCATCTTTCATGAGACCAGTAACCCAGCAACCACCACTGTGCCTTAATCCCTGTTTCTCCCTTTCCGGAATGTAATGTCACAGCCCTTTTACACCTCCAATTCCTTCTTTGTTCCATAAGTAGAATTTAGAAATCATTAGTTAGCTCACCGCACCCCCCCCCCGCCCCATCTTGGCCTTCCCATCTTCAGCGAGGAATGGGTATATGTGCGATTAACCAAATGCAATTGTGTTTGCCTTAATAATAAATCTTCCTTGCGGGAAATGTAAAACCCATATTGCTCTCAGCATGAGCAAGAAAAAAGCTGTGCACAGAGCCAAGAGGGCTTTTGGGTACACTAGCCTAGATTAGAAATTGGAAAAATGGTTGCGTTCACCAGAGGCTTCCGAGAGTCCTAAAGAGTAATGTTCATAGTCCAGAAAAGTAACATTTCTAAGGTCTGTGTGAAATGGAGGCAAAGTAGCGTCACAGTTTTATTTATTTAAATATTTACAGATTGTTTTTCTTGACCAAGTCCACCCAAGATGGCAAAAAAGAATCAACCTGCTTAGAGTGACAGAAGAAAGTAGCAAGCTAATAATAATAATAATAATAATAATAATAATAATAATAATAATAATAATAATAATAATAATAATAATAATAATAATAATAATAATAATAATAATAATAATAATAATAATAATAATAATAATAATAATAATAATAATAATAATAATAATGATGATGATGATGATGATGATGATGTTGATGTTGATGTTGATGTTGATGTTGATGTTGATGTTGATGTTGATGTTGATGTTGATGTTGATGTTGATGTTGATGTTGATGTTGATGTTGATGTTGATGTTGATGATGATAGTAGTAAATTCTTTCTCCTTGTACAGTTTTTTAAAATGTAAATTGTCATCACATCATACCTGTCAAGTTGCAGTGGTGAAAAAATGGGAAGCACCGCTGCATCTGATGGGCGCGCATATGCGAAGGGGTTACTGCAGTGGTGTGCATGCATGAAGGAGTTACTGCGCATGCGCACTGCTGCAGTAACCCCTTCGCTCATGCACACTGCTTCCTCTGATGGGTACGCATGAGAAGTAACCCCATTTCTGAGCATTCAAATATGGGATGGCCACGGGAAGGACCGGGAAATAGGGGTGAAATACGAGATTTCCTGGCCAATCCAGGATACTTGACAAGTATGCATCACATACCACATTTTAGTGCAACAATATTTTTCAAAAGTAAAAAGCAACAACAAATTCATGAAAATATAATTCACCCAACATAGGTAATGAGAGCATAATATCATTCAAAACCAGTAGATATTCAAAATCTTTTAATGCTGTCTTTCAGGAGGAAAAAAAATACAACTTTTTTTGGGAATAGAGTTCCACAAGAGAGGAGCCATAATCAAGAAGGCCTGGTCATTAATAAAACTGATTATACAGGTAAGCTCAACAAGTAGGTCCCTCTGTGTTACTGGTTTTAAAACAATTTTATGTTGATTCCTCACAATCTGTGTACCATCTTCAAGGTTTGTACTGTTTCTTCTTAAATCATTGACATGCTTCAAAGAAAATATGTTATACTTATGTAGTTTCTGCTTTCAGAGTATACCGCACACAACAGAATTTTACAAAGGGCAGAAACAACCTCAGAGAAGGAATGGCTAAATTGAAGCCTTATGAAGCTTTGTTCGTGTGAAGTCTTATTTTGTTAGAATATTTATAAGATTGTGTTAAGAGCCAGAATAACCAACTGTTGTTTAATCTTTTGACAACAGTAAGACTGCTGTTAGCCAAACTGTAGAAGGAGAAAGAAAAACAACATTTAATTCAAAATGAATAAGTTATTATTGATAAAATCAAATGATGGGTGGAAAAACATGAACAATGTCAGATACTTTTTGTATTGGTGTGGAGAGGATACTGGAACAATTACAATTTATGACCTTTTGGATGGTCATTAAATTTCTATTATTCTCATTGTGATGTCTTCCACCCCTGTCTTTTAAAGCCAATTTAAAGGGAAAGGGAAGGTCACAGGCCTAGTAGTACAAATGTCGTTGCCATCAAATGCCTCTAGAGCATCATCCATGACTGACATTGGGATACCAGAAAGGAAATCTTAGCAAGTGAATTAAGAAAGAGAAATGGGAAGGGGTAAAAAAAAATAACACTGTGAAGCTCTCAGTTCTTGGAGACATTTTCTTCACTACAGTTAGTGGAAATAAGGGGGCAGCCTCTGGACACCCACATCTGCAGCTAACCACAAGATAGTCATCTCCAAGGCTACAAGTCAACACCTCTCATAAGTCATTACAATAAATTCTTCCTTATCCTTTGGCACACTGGGATGAATGCCAGTGTTGTGAGTTGTGAGGGGGCCCCTTTTCATGGTGAACTGGTTTATCCTGTTACACATACCTAGAAAATAAGCAGCTGTTACACACACATATATATTCAATTAAATAATATCTGCCACAACATACAATAAATCATTCAGATGTGTGTCTAATCTCTCTGCCCAGACTAAACAAAGTTTTAAACTCATACAGGAGTCAATTATAGCACATTCAATTTTTGAAAACAAATGCTGTGGAATTATGCTCCAAAAGGAAATACACTAGGAAATCCACAAACCAATATAAGAAACAATCAAAAGTGTGACTGTGTTCCAAAGCTTTATGGCAACGTTCCCTCCACTCTGAATCATCTATATTAAATATAGCAGGATGGGAAAATATGTAATTAAAAAGGTCAGTGTCTTGTCACTTGATATATTGCCGCCAAAACACTAGAGACATGGTGTCAGTTAAAAGCTACTCAGAATAGCTATAAAGATAAAATTAATTTTACTATTTGTCAATTTGTTGCAAACCACTCCTTGGCAATTATGAGCTGGATTATCTACCAAATGTGTCACTCAACACCAAATTTTCTTCAGAGCTGGATCCCGTGACTTTGGATTTTGCAGCTGCAACTTTATTATAAGGTCTCAAAGTACATCCTACAGCTACTTTTTAAGATTTATATGTTTTAGGAAGGGATAGGCAAATTATGGTGTTGTCTGGGTAGCTCAGTGGTTTAGGCATCTGGTTGGGTATTAGATTCCCCACTGTGTCTCCAGGGAGAAGAGCCAGCCTGCGTAGCCAAGGTGCCCCGAGGAGGACCTAGTAAGACACTGCTGTGTATCTTCTACTGAGAAAACCCTGAAAAGGGTTGCCACGACTGACTTGACATTACACAATTATTACGTGCAGCTTATGGTCCAAAGACTTTATGTTGAGTCCATATTCCTCTTTTGTGGCCTTCTCCCCTGCCACTTCAGAATTGGTATTTACTACAGTCACTAGCCTCAGCAACACTAGAATCCTCATCACACAGACAAACTGCTAAAAGCACAATATTTTTCTCCTTTCTCTTCCCTACTTTCAGGAAGAAAAGTAGATGCTATACTGTATGCCAGGGATTGCCAACCTTTTTCAGTCAGGGACTGGATCACACTCCCTCAGAAAGTTGAGTGGGCCAGACTGGTGGCCCCCCAACATTTACTGCTGTCGTGAACGTGTTTATGACAGCTGTAAATGAGTCCGCAGCTGATTCCCGCTGTGGCGGTTGTGGCAACTGGAGTGAGGGTGGGGTGGGGTGGGGGGCTGGATTATTTCATGCCATGGGCTGGATCTGGCCCATGGGCCATAGGTGGCCTACCCCTGCTGCATGCTTTCACGGGGCTCTACAATTCAGGAAGGGCCCCCTTCTGCTACAACGGAAAGCTATTGGAACAAATTGAACATCTACACTCAAACTCCGATGCAACTGGACAGCAGCTTTGCTCCAATACATTTTGGGTTAGCCCACCCATGTCTGAGGAAGCTGTTCACAGATGAATTCCACCAAAATTATGTCCTAAGCTTAAGAAAGAAGAGAGAGAGGCTTCAGTGGTGGAAGGTCAGAGAGTTAAATGATAGTTAACATTTCCTTTCCTTGGAACATTTGCTCAATGAAATTTACTGCAAATACTGTAGCAGCTTCTGGGCAAAACAGCATCTTTTTTAGGCATACAGGAATGTGAGTTAAATTTTGATTCTTCCACAGCTTGCCCCTTTCTGAATTAGGCCTCTCTTCACAAGATGTTAGTGAAAGAAAAAAAGAAGAATCATAGCCATAGGGACCATTTAATGCACATTCACCAGCTTCAGTTTTGATGATACTTCTTGGAAAGCAGTTTAGATTTATATCTTGTATTTTTCTAGAGATGTTGTTACTGTTTTCTTGTTACGAAGGTGAGTGATGATATTTACAGCAGCTTTGGGGCCATCTGCTGTATTCTATATTGTGTGTCGATTTTATGAAAACTGTTGCTGTTTCCTTTCACCCTTCAGCTCATTAGAGAAATATTTATCGTCTAATCTCCAGTTATCTCACAGTTATACAGCTGAAAGGGCCACACACAAGCAACCATCCCTCCTATTATAATTGGTTATAATCAAAAGAATATGAGCACATTCCAAAAATTTACTAGAGATAAGAAAAGCAGCACTATTGGAAGAGAAAAAACTTGATATAAAATCCTTTGATGTGTTATGAAGGGAAAACAAATGGAGTCTGGCTTGTTGTTGTTTAAAGCTCCAGAGGAAGAATACATGACATAAATGAGAAATAATTGGGGGGGAAAACACAGGTAAAATGTAAGTAGCAATGAGTGAAGCAATACTGGTGGTTGAAGGTCTGGTCCTACATTTAAGCAGAGGGAGGCAGCCATCCCAGGCAGCAGATTTTTAGTGTCATGAGAGGGCTGCACATTGACAATTATTTACCTTATCATTGGTACATTTTCATTACTAGGGATGGATAGGGATTCCGGTAGCATTTTTTTGCCTCATGCAGCAAAAGAGATTGGCTGGATATAGGTATTTTGCTCCTAGATTTTGATGAGAATGTCTCACCATTTTACTTGAGCAGCACAGTGCTTTCGGATAACCCCGAGTTGTTGCAGTTTCCTCAAATTCATTTTAGTGTGTGTAAATTCAGATCTGCTTTTGAAAAAGAAACATTAGCTATCTTAGTCTTTGACACGTGCCATCTTGCTGGCTGGAAATGAAGGCTGGCAGCTTGGTGTCTATTGTACCAGTCCTTTTTTCACTTTCTTCTGTCACTATTTATAGGGTATGGACTTTTAATGGTGTCCCTCTACTAAGTCCCATTTACACTATGATAATAGATGGTATTCATCATACATTTTAGGGCATAGATAATATGTTGTTCCCATTATTGTTATAAAGCAGATTTTTCATGCTTTAAAATGATATTCAGGAATTTAATATGATATGGATATCTACAGGGTCTTTCCAGCACAACTGTGCTAGATACACCTTAGACTCTTTACATGCATGTGAGATATAGCTTGGTTGACTTTCATTCAGTATCATCCTGAGAGGATACCCTATGTGCTTGTGAATCCACATGTGTAGTGCTGCTTCTGTAGGACTGTGAAACCTGTTTAATTTTGGTTGGTACTCCCACTGAAGGAAACTCTACCCTTACAAGCTCATGTACAATTAAGTAGGATGGCCATTTCTGAAGGTGTCCCATTCTGATTTAATGATAAAGAACTAATTTAACAACAAAGAAAAGAGAATAAGGAGTCTCACCAGATGGTCTATCTCACTTGGCTGAGGTGTACTGAATGTCTTTTTCAATTATAAATCTTATTTTTGCATTGACATACACAATTTTGACCCCTTGATATCTCTTTACTTCTTGTTTTAGTGATATATATCTTATTTCTCCCATGAAATATAACTTAATGCTCCTATACTTAATTCCACTTTTAGAATGATCGATGTGGGTCTGTTGGTGAATATAGTGTGTAGGTCTGTTGGCGAATTGCACTCCTTTTTTACTCAGTTTTTCAGTAGGGCTGATATTCCAGAGCTCTCCGAATGATCTGAAGTCTACCTAGTAGGTAAAGGTAGAGGTTGCCCTTGCTTGAAAGCCAGTTGTATCTGACTCTAGTGTTCAGTGCTAATCTCTGTTTATAGCCAAAGAAGCAGCACTACCCTGTACCATTAGCTAATTTCAGTTTGTCAGATTGAAGTGGGCAGCATAGAAATCTAAGAATTAAATTAGATTAAATTAAATTGAAGTCTTCTGAATCTTCTCTACACTTTGGGAGGAGGCCATGAATCAATTATGGAGTATACAACTGACTATATGTACTTTTCAGGCAAGCTTTTAATGGCTAATTGTATAGTGATGAGTTTGGGGACTGCATATTATTTTACATTTATATTAATTTACTTTTCAGGCATTTTAAGAGTTTAACTGATTATTTCAATACTTGTATGTATTTAATCATCAAGAAATTGCATGTAGATAAATAGGGACCACTTCAGTGGGAAGGTAAACAGGGTTCCGTGCACTCCAGTTTTGAGGCATGCCTGCCATATGTCCATGGAAATATCTGCAGACGCAGACAGCACTGGCTGTTTGGCTATAAACAGAGATGAACACTGAACCCTAGAGACAGATATGACTGACTTTCGAGCAAGGGTGACCTTTACCTTTACCTAACATGAAAATTTAGTGTGTATTTAACTGATTTATCCTTTAATAATTTGTGAGCCACTTTGGGTCTCATAATTGGGGAAAAGGTTGCATAAAAACAAAACAAAATGTGCTTTGCATGCAACATATTTAAATTATTGTCATCTTCAGATCAATGGATTTTAGGTAGCATTTCTGAAAAAAGAACTGTACTTCCAACTCTCAAAGGCTGCAGCCAGTTAGAGAAGACAAAGCTAGCCTAGATAGGTCAATTGTCAGACTCTGTAGAGCATGTTAACAACTGTTCTATCCATTTTCTTTTGGCTATCAAGCATTCTTTTCTCTTTTGTTCAGTGTATTAAGGAGCAGATGAGTTAACCAGAAATACTAAAGTGTACAAGAACAGTAACTGTGGAACTAGCTTCAATCAGCTTAAAAGAAGTATAGAGGGAATAGAATAACTTCTTTTCATGACCCCTAGGTTATGAGTCAATGCAGTTTCTAGTCATCCTCCTAACAGATGGCATGAGCTATTTTATCTCGCTTAATTCAAAGCTTGCAATCAGCATGCCTGACGTACGTTTTGATTTTTATCAATAATATAAGTGCTATTGAAGATATAAGTGACTTAAACTTTAAGATGATTAGAAAAGGCACAGCAAACACAATTATTAATTTTTATTGGTGTTGTTAGCAAAATGCCTTCTAAAACACACAAAAAAGGTACAATAACAGCCAATCAGTACACTCACTCAAGACAGTTTGATGCTGATAAATGGGGCTCTCTCTCTCAGTGTGTGTGTGTGTGCATGCATGTGCATGCATGTTTAAAGCTTGTGGTCATATTTTAGTAAAATTTAGAAAAACAAGTGTATTTATTTTAGGCTTATCTCTGACCACATGTTCATAATACCAACATAGGTTATCACAACGCATATCTTAAAACAACAAAATGTTAACCATTGTACATTTGAGTACAATCTGTTGTGAAAAATCACCTGTGCAGGTGCATTAATTACATAGGGTTTTCCTTCTTCTGCATGAGATGAGTAATGCAACTGGAAACAAATCCAGTTTTGCAACCTGTTTGTGTTACCAGCTGAGTAAAAGACACCACCAGGGAAAGGAAACCACTTGTATAATTGCCTGCATGCTCTGCATTTTCCTAACAGGATTCTGGCCTCTGGAACCTACTGAATTCAAATGCCATATAAAGGTTGGTAACTTATAGTTTTAGTAACCAGTTTTATATAATCTCCTGGAAGAAATGTTGAGACAGGCCTGAAGCATGAGAGGAGAATATGGGGCATCTGCAGAAGCATTCAATAGGACTGGAGATTTAGTCTCCTTGCATTATTTTGCTTACTCTTAAAATTATGTACTGTGGTGGCTTAGTGGTTAAGAATCTGAATGATGACTGGAAGGTTGGCAGGTCAGCAGTTCAAGACCTTAGTGTTGCATGACAGAGTGAGCTACTGTCTCTGCCCAGCTCCTGCCAACCTAGCAGTTCGAAAGCAAGAAATGTTTATGTTTATGTTTATTTGATTTGTATGCCACCCTACTCAGCACACGCCGACTCAGGGCGGCTCACAACACATCAAACAAAATACAATATAGCAAAAACAAAATGCAAGATGCAATAGCAAATACAATGTAGCAAAAACAAAATACACAATATGGCAAAGACAAAATACAATATAGCAAAGGACAGGTCAAAATTACAAATAACATATCATATACCATACACATAATATCAGATACACAGTATCAATCAAACAATGTGCCAGGAAAAAAGCAATAGACACCACAAGAAAAACAATGACCCAGCCACCTCCTTCCAAGCCAATGGCTGAGGGAAAGTCCGGCAGAGTCCTCATCTCCCTCAAGGCCGGAGAGAGACCGAAAGAGGAAAGTCTGGTGGTGATGCTAGTGATACTCCTATGACCATCCATCCGTGCCACACAACTGTCTCTCATATCCCTCAAGATTGGGAGCTGGTCGAGGGAGAAAGTCCAATACAGCTAAACCTCCTCCACAGCCGATGGCATGGGCTGCGGAACAAGGTGGTGAAGCAAGGTCCTTCTTATGGCTGCAGCACCATGGGTCCCAGGTGCTCCCACTTCCCTGCAGTCGGGTCCCAGGTGCTCCCACTTCCCTGCAGTTAGGCCGGACCGGGGGAGAAGCTCAGAACAACTGCGCGGCAGCAGCAGTTCTCATGGCTGCGGCGCCACAGGTCTTCCATCCCTGTGGTGGGGAGAGGTGGAAGGGGTCCTCTGGGGTCCTCCAGCTATGGGTGTCTTTATCTCCCTCCTGCCGGGCGGGGCCACGAGGAAGGCAATGGCATCCCAGCTGTATAGATAAATAGGGACCACTACGGTAGGAAGATAAACAGCATTCCGTGCACTCAGGTGTCTAGTCATGCCTGCCACATGTCCACGGAAACATCTGCAGACACAGACAATGCTGGTTCTTTGGCTATAAACCAAGATGATCACTGAATCCTAGAGTTGGATACAACTGGCTTTCGAACAAGGGTGACTTAAAATGATAGAAGAATATACCCAAAGCAAACGAATTCCTGCTGGATTTATGCCAGTGTCCCATAAGTTCCCCAAGTAATAGAATTATTTCTCGCACAGCCTGCTTCTAACTCATACGTTTGCCCTGGTTACCATCCAACTTAGTTTTTAATGTCATAAACATTGGTGCTATTGATAATAGCACTATTTCACATAATTTGTCTTTACATTACCTCAAGCTTATCTTTGTATGGTGGATGCAGTCTGTTGTGAAGTTCTTTACATAACATTATGTGATCCCTGCAAATTCTAGCCCTGCCTTTCAAGTTCTGGTGAAGGATAGACTAGTTTGCTGCTCTGCTTTCTTTCCAGTTTATGAAGAGACATAATTTTATTTTAGTAAAGATATTATGAAAAATAAATCAAATGAAACATTCAACCAGTTGCATCAATAGATATGGTTAATCCCAATGTCCTTCCATGAATGGATAAAATATCAATGAATCACTTTTGGCAGATGATCAGGCATTGAAAGCAAGTTCAACTAAGGAATTACAGCAACACCTTATATCCATGAATTGGGAATGCAAAATAAATAGTATGAGAGTCAATTCTTCTTCTTCTATGCCTAGGCCAGATGTGAAACTGCCAAAATGAAGGCACCGGGGAAGAGAAGACTAAGGCAATGGCAATTGGAAGGAAACAACATACGGTCTACCCTCACATAACAACGCGTTCGGATAGCATCATTTTTGCTTAACAACGAGTCATTATGCACCATGTGTTTCCCCACATAACAAAATTTTTAGTGTCATTGTCCAGACAACAATGCTAAAATAACCATCATTATCCAGACAATGACACTAAAAACATTGTTATGCAGGAAACTCCATAGAAACCCACATAACAACAAAAAACGCTTAGCAGCGCTACTTGATAAATCAAGTAACATCGTTATGCGAGGGTCTACTGTACTTTAAATATCATAATAGAGGGAACAAGTATAAAACAAGTGGCAGAGTTCAAATACCTAGGAACAACATTTACTGAAGATGGCAAAATGTTACCATATGTTACAATATGGCAAACCAAATATTGGGACAGTTATCTCCACTCTTTCAACATAAGGAAATAACAACCAGAACAAAGAAACACATCATCCAAAGCATATTCATTCGCACCTTTTTTTACCAGTTCCAACCATGGACACTTATAACAAAACATAAAAGAAAGTTGGTCACTGTGGAAATGTGATGTCTGAAGAAGGTTGCTGGAGTGACTAGAAGAGATAAAATCAGGAATGAGATCATAAGGGGAAGAATTGGAACAGAACCGATCTACATACAGAGACAACAAATAATGTTCCAAAAGATCCAGTGGAAGGTGGAGAGATTACATCAAAGAAATATTACAAGAACACCAAATAATGCAAGTGGAGGCTGCAAGAAGTGCCAGAACAAGAATTTGTATCTCCCTCGACATCCAAAAAGGTAAAAGAGGAAGCAAAGTAGAAGAATACTAATGTGGAGAGGATTGTGTTGGATCTACCTAACAGAGATGAAAAGTGTGCTACCATGAATTATAGAATTTGGAAAAGCCTGTGGAGCAAAACCCAGTTATAATCAATGTCTGCAGTTGTCTGAAAGCATTGCTATAAGATCTTATAATAATGATACCACTACAATCCAATTATATCAACAGAGACCTGGCTGGACCCTAAATGCTGGAGGGGTTTTAATGAAATTGACCACCTACTTACACATATGGTGCCCTTATCTTAGAATTGTAAAAGTTTTGTTAAGCATAATCAGTAGAAGGGGGAAAGTAATAAATCTGAACATTTGATTCAGTCTGTCACCCAAACTACACAAAGATTTAACCTGCTGTTTGGTCCGCTGCAGGCTGGTTCACTCTTAAAGATGATGATGAATGATGTGTCTGCTTGAGCGAACCAGCCTGCCCCTAGAATGGTCTTATTTCCAACTTCCTGAGCCCTTGACAGAGGCTGCTACTTTTTGTGTGTGCGTGGTTTGGATTTCTCTGTTCTGGTCTGTTTCCAGTGCATATGATTGCCTTCCTCTCATTGCCACTATTGTGAAGCAGCTTAATAAATCAGCTACTTAAGTTATTGGCAAATCAATCACATCCTCAGCTCTGTAAAGGGACTGAGGAAGTAAACAATTTTTTTAAAAAATGTGTGTCCTAGAGCAGCAAGTATTTGATGCATCACTTTTTAAAAATGAAACTCAAATAGAAAGCTTCCTTGTTTGCTTTTCTTTTAAAGGTCTGGTTGGGAGCCTGCCCAATTCAATTCAAGAGGTTATTTTGTTATTATAACTAGGCATGCATCTGTAAAATAGGCTACTTCTGATTTGTAAATTATGTTTTCAAATCTAACTGGTTAGCAAACACCTTGACACTGTAGTATTTTATGGGAAATGAAGAATTCAAAATATAAATTAACATCCCCTTTCAGAAAATTTTCATTACTAAAGTACTGTACAGACAGTTCTATTTATTGCATTGAAAAATATATTTCTAGAAAAAGAAATCTATATCTCAAATCTTGAGCTAACCTAAAAGGTAATGATTTCATAATCTCTCTAATACACATTTATCAGCACTGCTCTGTTTATTTTATTTTATTTTTATTTATTTTATTTTATTATTTTGGGATGTATTTAGTTGATCTGTTTTTGATTTGTTGCGTGTTTTGTTGTATTATTTGATATTTGTATCTGCACGTTCCAGAGTGGGAAATTTCTGAAATGGGTGGTATAAAAATGTAATAAATAATAATAATGTGTCTCACACATATTTACACACAATTCACAAATGTTATGCAAAAAAGTGATCATACCAGATGCAATATGCAGATTAGATATGATTTTTTAAAGATGTCTCTGAAGTCTGTGTCTCATATTAACACAATGGATTGTCAGATTTTTCCATTGTTCCACTTCAAAGCATGCAATTATATTGCCTTAATTGGAAGCAGTGATGTGATTTCTCCAAGGATGTTTACTTGTATTCTGACTACTGAAATATAAATATGGAACTATTTGCTAGTTTTGCTTTTTCTCTTACATGGATTGGGTTCTCTGCATTTATGTCCACGGGGAGAGCATTAAAAACTACAGAAGGTATATTTTATTGCATAGTCCAACAAATTAAACGTACTTTATCTGCTGATCCTCACATCAATCAAATATTTCTGCTGTAGCAATTAATTCTGCAGCATCAAGACAGCAGATTAATCCAACAGTTTATTGCCCTAATGGAGCATCATGGTTCTCAGTTTTGTGTGTTTCCCTGGAACACAACAGATTATGTTGTACACAATATAAAATGCCTCTAGTTTTCTTTCTCTTATAGACACTGGTGAAGTTTGTGTCAATAGTCATCACATAGTTAGAACAAATTTAGAGAACCTTCCTGTAGCATTACTGGAAATGCAGTTTTTATCTAAAATATCCTGACCTTTTAGAATGAAAATCTAAACCTTCTGTGAATTGGTTTATATGAATGTTTTTTTTTAAAAACCTAGCTTTCTTACCTCCTTTTGAAGCTATTGCTATTAATATACACTAATCCTTTGCTGAGTCTGCAGCAGCACAACTAACAAAATAGTACTTTTGTCCTGATTCCATTTAGCACTATTTATTTCTTAGTCTGCTCACAGCTTAATAGCACTTATTTGTAATTGGACTTAATGTCTATTTCAGTAATAATATAAGCTGTGAAAGGAAGAATTCTCAAGTGTTATCTCATTGTTGCTAAAGTAATTGTCTTGCAGCTAGGTATAGTTTGTCAATTTAGTCGCATGGCTGATTGTGTGTTGGACAAGTACTTAAATATTGCTGTGTCTGTAAGGCTGAATGAGTGTATCCAGCTAGTGATCAGTTACTACATTTTGGAACAAAAAAGATTTCCCATTTTTGAGTCTGAGGAATAACAACTGAAGAACACCAAGGACAACAAAAATATGTTTCATTAAAATGCCTGTAGTTGCTGAACCCATTTAATTGATTATTTTCTTGTTTTATTTTCTGCATTGGTTTGTTTGTTTAGATTTATATCACCATCCACTCACCGTGCTGACTAAGGGCAGCTTACAATCAGCAAAACAACACAGCACAAAATCAAAAAAATAATACATTTTTCTAAATAAATAATAGATTTCTCTCTCCCCTCTTGCCATTGGTGGGGGCCCGGAGGTCGGTGGTGAAGACCTCAGATGGCTGTGGTGGCTCCTTCTCCCCTACGGCCATTGGTGAGGGCCCCGAGGTCGGGGCAGGTGGAAGACTTCAAGTACCTTGGTGCGGTAGTTAACAAAAGGGGACAAATGAGTCCCAAGATCAATCAGAGGGTGGCAGCTGCTGGCAGGCTCTTCTACACAATTAATCAGGGGTTCCTCAGCAAGGAAGAAGACGACAAGGCCACTAAGATGGCAGTCTACAAATCAAGTCATGGTAGCTCACCTCCAGGCATTACAGTCAACTGCAAACAATGGAGATGAGATATCTGCAGAAGGTCGAGAAGAAGACCAGGTACAACCAAGTGTGAAACATGACCATCAGACAGAACCTGAATATTCAACCAGTAAGGAGCATGATTGAGAAGGGTCAGCTACTCTGGTTTGACCACATCAACAGAATGGCTGATACCAGGATACCAAGTCAGGCATGGGAGGCCCGAGTGCAGAGTGTAAGATCCTGAGCAGTGGTGGGCTCCAAATTTATTTTTTATTACCACACTGTGGGCATGGTATGGTGGGCATGGCCAGGGGGGAAGCCCTGCGTTGCACCCGAATTAGGACTACTTTATTTCAAAACTTGGATGGGAGGGGCCAGCCAGAATTTCTGCTACCAGTTCTGGTGAAGTGGTGCAAGCCTGCTGATACCCACCACTGATCCTAAGGTAGGTCCAGTGTGGACTGACATGAGGCAAGCCATGGAGCTGTCTAAGGAGAGATCCCAATAGAGATCCTTTGTGGAATCCTCTACACTGTAAGGTAGAAGAGGAGGTGATTAAGAAAGTAATTAGGTAAGTATTATCTAGGCAATTTACTAGATCTTCTTTTATACACATGGTAAGGCATACATTTCATGCACATAGGCAGGAACTGTGGTGGCTCAATTGTTTAAGACACAATACTTGCTGACTGGAAGGTCAGAGTTCAATTCCCAGGTACTGAATGACGGAGTGCACTCCCATCTCTGTCCCAACTCCTGCCAACCTATCAGTTCAAAAGCAAGAAATTCCAAGTAGATAAATAGGGACCACTTTGGTGGGAAGGTAAACAGTGTTCCGTGCACTCTGGTGTTTAGACATGCCTGCCACATGTCCAGGGAAACATCTGTAGATGCAGACAGCACTAGATTTTTGGCTGTAAACAGAGATGAGCATTGAACCCTGACTCAGATACGACTGGCTTTTAAGCAAGTGCAAACTTTACTCATACCTATCAACCATCCCGTTTTATATGGGAAAACCCCTTATTTTTACCCCTCTTCCCGCCCCTGCTGTTTTATTAATTTCCCCGTATTTTACCTTATTTTCCCTCCATCTGGAGCCAGGCGGGGGCCGCCTGGACCGGAGACCACCACACCCAGCCGGGGGTGAGGAGGAGGAGGAGCAGCAGCTGAGCAGCAGTCAGGCCAGCTACTGCCGCTGCTGCAGGGCCTCCGGAGCCGGGGCCGCTCAGCTGGTCCTCCTCCTCCTCCTAACCCCCGGCTGGGGGTGGTGGTTTCCGGTCCAGGTGGCCCCTGCCCAGCTCCAGAGTTGTCCCCCCAATCCTCCCGGATCCACGGGACCCAGGAGAGGGGATCGAATCCACCCCATCCCCTGATATTAAAATGGAAAACCCGATCGGGGTTTCCCCTTTAATATCAGTGTGGGGGGTGCGATCCCCCTCTCCACTGGCTCCCCTGGGGCCAGAGGGGTTGGGGGGACAGACCCCTTTGTCCCCCCAACCCTCATGGACCCACGGGACCCAGGAAAGGGGGTCGAATCCATCCCACCCCATGATATTAAAAGGGAGAACCTTTTAATATCAGTGGGTGGGCAGTTGCGATCCCCCTCTCTGCTTGCTCCCCTGGGGTCGGTAGGTTTGGGGGGACAAAAGGGGTCTGTCTCCCCAACCCTCCTGAACCCAGGGGACCCAGCGGAGAGGGTGGTAGGTTCAGGAGGGTTGGGGAGACAGACCCCCTTTGTCCCCCAACTCTCCCAGACACAGGAGACCTGGGAGAAGGGAGCGAATCCACCCCCCCAACCTCCATTGTTAAAGAGAAGAAAATGCTTGGTTTTTTCTGTTTAAAAACAGGGTGTCCTGTGGGGGGATCCCCTCTTTGCCGGGTCCCCTAGCTCTGGAAGGGTTTGGGGGACAGACCAATTTTGTCCCCATAACCCCCTGAACCCAGGGGACCCAGGAAAGGGGATCAATTCCATCCCCCCCACACACACACTCCGTTTTTAAAGAGAAGAAACCATTTGGTTTCTTCTCTTTAATAACGGGGTGTTTTGTGGGGGGATCCCCTCTCTGCCGGTTCCCCTAGCTCTGGAAGGGTTGGGGGGATTTGGCCATGCCCACCGATTTGACCATGCCCACTGATTTGGCCACACCCACTGATTTGGCCACACCCACCTATTTGGCCACACCCACCTATTTGGCCATGTCCACAAAATTTCCCTTATTTTCAAATCCAAAAGTTGACAGGTATGCCTTTACTAGATGCTAGGCTGAATAAATTTCTCCACATTCACAGATTTTTTTCATATATTCAAATAGCCCCACTGCATTTGATTATTCTTTGATCTTCCTACTTCACTTCTGTGACTTCCAGATGGTCCAGTCAGAATCTTGTTCTGGTAGGAGACACTCTTTGGAATTCATCCATTGAGCAAGATGTCTTGTTTTTGCTCTCCATAGATTTAGCCTGGCATTTTCTGGTTTAATATTTAAAGCTTGAGAAATGTGCAGAAAATGTTTTCTCATTTTTAGCCATCATCTACAGCAGGGGTTCCCAACCTTTTCAAGCCGGGGGCCAGGTCACACTCTCTCAGTCAGGTTTGAGGGCCTTCTGGCCATTCTGCCCTGCCTGCATGATGGGGGGTGGCCATTTCGTCCCAGCAACTTCAAAGGTTTAATGTATGAGAGCCAAGACAAAGGAACAGCCGTTGAAACACAACAAAAGGGGTGGCCATTTTGTTTCTCAAATGCCCTTGGAGGGCCCCATTAAATGGTGCTGTGGGTTGGATATGGCCAGAGGTCCTTAGCTTGGGAACCCCTGAGCTACATGGTTGGTGTGCATGAAATGGTGTTTTTGGTGTTGTACTGACATCAGAAATTTCTGGGCACGGTACATGGCCTCCCTTTTGGCCACACCCCCATGGTTTCTGTGCATGTGTGGTCTGTTTGCACATGCATACATCGGTGGTTTCCCAGCAGCGCCATGCCCCCATGGTTTTCTGTGATGCGTGGTCTATTTGTGCATGTGCACATCATTTGTTTCTGGGCGCCAACAGGCACCCATCATCTCTGGGCCCGGGACGGGAGTTCTACTGTCCCCCCCCCCAATTGCGGCACTGGTTGTACCTTATTTCATTCATTATTTGTTAGTACTTCTTGACATACTTCTGAAGAGGCAGTGCCAGCAAAAGTGACTTTTTCAGTGGGGGTAGGTTTCAGGCAACCAGAAGAATCCTGCATGATTCCCCTAGAGCAGTTGTTCCCAATGTGGGGCCCAGTCCCCACTGATGGACTTCAATTCCCAGAAGCCTACGTCAATACATTGGCTGAATATTCAGAAATATGATTAGATCGTTGCTGTAGTCCCTTTCAACGCAACAACTCTAGAGACTGGGGAATGTGAATCATAGAATCATAGAATAACTGAGTTGGAAGGGGCCTGTTAGACCATGAGGTATACCCCCTGCTCAATGCAGGCATCCAAATCAAAGCAGGTCTGATAGATAGTTGTTGTTTCTCTTGAATTCCTCCAGTGTTAGGGTGCCCACAACCTCCTGAGGTAATTGATTTCTTTGTTTAACTCTGTGGTTCCCACCGTGGGGCACATGCCCCACAGGGGGATTTCAATTCCCAGAAGCCTAAGTCAGTACATTGGCTGATCAGTGCTTTGGGAAATTGTCTTAGGTTTCTGGGAATTGAAGTCCAAAAACCAAAGGTTGGGAAACTCTGCTCTACAGCTATAGCCACTTGTTTGGCATATGCTGATTTATAACATACAGCACTAGCATATTGTACTGTAGATTAGCACAGCTTTTGTTCTTTTTGGTTATGGGGACCCCAGTCTGACCCAGACAGTTTCCTAAGCATGTTATTTCTGGCAACAACATCCTGTTTGGTGTTTAGACAGTTTTTTGTAAGTCCAGTGTGATGTCCAAATACTTTGGGGCAGAGCCATATTCCTAAATCTTGCTGCCCTAGCTGACATGGAGTGTCCTTTCTTAGTCTCTGTTCTTTAAATAGAAAGCACAGACCTGTATTTTTAAAGGGGTTGGTTTCAGCTGGTTGTTTTTAAAATAGAAAGATCTTTTAATGAATATGTTAGTTGGTGCTCAAAGGTTTCCCTTTGGATTTATAAGGTAAGAACATAAAATAGATGAAACTTCTGGAGTATGACAATGCCAAGTGATCATTTGTGTAAATGTTAAAAAGTAATGGTAACAGGAATGGTACCCTGTTGGAGACCATCCCTATGATTCTTCCAGCAAGCTGTGTGGCTCCATTGAAATTTAACAAAGTATTTTCTATTTTGAAGTAGAACATCAGTGATTTGTGCTAATCCATGATCTTTAGTAAGGAGTAGAGCTATTTGAGGAGCAATTGACAGTGGACTGTGTCATTGGCTACTGTAAGGTCAACAAATGCTGCTCCAGTTATTCTATATCATAACTGTCAAGTTTTAGACGTGAAAATAAGGGAAATTTTGGGCCACACCCCTCTCTCCCAGGCTACACCCCCTCCTCCCAAAATCCAGACACACCCAAGAGCCACCAGAGCCAGGGAGGAGTGTTGGGCTCCTCCTGGTGGAGGAAGAGCCACCCCCTAGGGACTCCCCTTAGCATGACTGCTTCTTCCCTTCACAGGGAAGAAGGCAGCCAGTAAGCCAGGTTTATTGCAATAATTCTATTTTAAATTTCCCCCTATTCTCTGCTGACTGCATTTCATATTATGGTGATCTTTCATGGAATTTTTTTTTACACTTTAATCACTTATTTGTCTACTGTCTTAGCCTTTTGTGCCTCAATTTCATTTTTTAAAACTCTGTGTTTAAGAGAAAAACACGGAAGTATCCTGTTTATGTTGTATGCAAATATGCTTGAAGCCCTCCCTCTCTCCTGGGAAAAAGGGTGTTAAAGAGAAGATAATGAGCCAATTGGCTTCAAGTATATTTGTATACAACATAAACAGGATACTTCCATGATTTTCTCTTAAACACAGAGTCTAAGACAGTAGACAATTAAGTGACTAAATTGTAAAAAACAGTTCCACGAAAGATCACCATAATATGAAATGCAGTCAGCAGAGAATAGGGGGAAATTTAAAATAGAATTATTACAGTAAGCCTGGCTTGCTGGCTGCCTTCTTCCCCGGGAGGGGAAGCAGTCATGTCGTGCAAAGGGGAGTGTCTAGGGGGTGGTTCTTCATCCACCAGGGGGAGCCCAACTCTTCTCTGGCTCTGGTATGAGACACACTCCTCATGAATAAAGATATAATACAATAATATATGGGAGATTTACATGCCCCTTGTTTTTTTAAAATAATATGAGAATTATAAAAAAAATGTGATGGCAGGAAGAGGGACTAAATTACGGGGTTTTCCCAGGCAATACAGGATACTTGACACCTATGTTCTATATATTTCAAAACCACCTTCTATGTGCTGGGTTAGATTTAGAATTTGAGCCATACAGCTCTTGCCAGACCTAAAGCTTGCCTCTTCTGGAATTAGAAGAGGTTCAATTTTAGTGACTATATGATTTAATATCATTTATTCAAACAGTAGGGAGATTTGGAACCTGATGGTTGTTTGTCTGGTTTCAGTATTGAGATTACATAATATTTTTTGAATTTGTTTGCTCATATAGCAGTTTTTAGGGAGTTGAAGGATCCAGTTTTTGTGCATTTTGTCCAAAATGTTTAATTTGCTCGACACAGAAATCATGGAGTCCCACCACTTTGGCAATCTGATATTTTCTTATGGCTTTCTCTAGTTCCACCAGCATGAAGGCAGCAGAAAGTTCATTGTATGCATTCTGAATATCCCTTTGATATTTTTTTTTATTATGTGTTGATTAGTCTTACTTGCCAAGGAGCAGATGGTGTGCTATTTGGTTTGGGGTTATATTTGGATATAGTGTTCTTTTGTTTGGTTGTTCAGTCTTTTCAGTAGTCTCTAAATTTTCTGGCTGCTGCTTGCAGTGTAATAATGTCTCTAATGAATTCATTTTCTTTCTTTAAGGGTTGAGATCAAATTTCTCCCAGCTTTTATTGTATCTTCCCTAAAAGGGTTTTCTTCAAAGTGTGAAATATAATATTATTTGCTGTATTTTTCTGGAGTGAGTCCTGGGTTGTACTTAGTCCAGCACCCTTTTTTAGTTGAGAACATTCCAAAATGGAAATTAAAAAAAATTTGATCATAGTTCTCTGATTGAGAGGCAATCTGAAGCACAGCTGCATCTAGCATTTTTGTAAAACTTTCCCAGTTGATTTTTTTGAAATGATGCCTCCTACAGAATGGTATAGATTAGGGTGGACAGCTTTGTAGATCTGGCATAAGAAAGGTTTGTGCTGAGTGTTTGGGATTGGGTCATCTATGCTCTTAACTAACTATTGAACCATAGGTCTATTAACAAAAAAATTATCTGGAATGTTGGATCTCTACCGCCAGCCATTGTTAAATGAGCTGGTTAGTTTAGGCCCATATATAAGGCACATAAAATGGAAATGCATGGAATCCCTGCTGCCCTTTCCAAAGAGTCCCTTTGGAAAGGGAACTGGTTTTTTTTAACATTGTGCAATCAATGCATCACACAACATTAAAAACCGGATAACGTTAAGACTTGTGGAACCAAGTTTTAGCATTATCCGAGGTATTACTGTATTAGGTGGTTTATAAATCAATGTTACTTATACATACAGACATCATTGAGAGGAGCATAATATCTGGACTTACAAAAATGCCAGTTTGTGTTGTTTGTGGGACCTTCTAGCAACTTGATACATCCCAGGAACTTTTAGCAAAGCTAAGAGTTCCTCTTTAGATGAACAGATGTTCTCTATATTAATTGGGGAAAAATGTCATTTATGGTCCTAAAGAGGACCATTGGTTATTTTGCTTGTCAGCAAGTTTATAGTACAAAGCTTATGCTGTGAAGGGAGAAATAACTGACTGCTCATTGTTGCCCGGAGGACACCTGAGTATACGGACAATGCTTCCATTCTGTGGGGAGGTTCCTTCTATGTCTCACATATTCATTCTTTATGGTTTTAGATTCACATTTAACATATCCTAGATATGCAGGCAGAAAATTTAATGAGGTTTCAGTTCTTAAGGAATATTTACTGGAGGTGAAACTGCTATATCTGAACATTCAGATTTCATACAGTTAATTCCTGTATTAATGTCATTTAATGACAGTGAGTAACAGGGAGCTCATGATGCTATATTAATCTTCTGTCCTTCTTTTGCTTATGGAACAAATATTTACATCACAACACATAAAGTTTATAAATTGTATTTGAAAACTCACAAGAAGATACAATTGGACTTTTTTCAATAGAGAAAAAGGGAATGAAAATTACTTTCCAAATAAAGCCATGTAAGTTAGTCTCTGCACGCTTGTTAACTTTTAAATAAATAAAAAAGGGGGGGAGGGATAAAGAAAAAGAAAGAGAAACAAAGAAAAAAATATTGTGAGACTGTAAGACCAACAAATCTTTTTCAGTATGATATTTGTGGGCCAGAATCCAGTTCTTTCGATACATGAAGAGTGAAGAGGAATCTTTTTGTATGTGACTCAAAATATGGAGCTGTAAAAATAAACAGATTAAAATATCATCCTTTTCCTCTGCCCCCACCTTAAATTAGAAAGATGTTTGAATTATATAATCATAATTCTTTTTAGTGCCCAGTGACCAAAATGGTTTAAGTTTATATTTTAAAAATCATAACCACAAAAAAAAGCTTCAGAAATACTGGGTGAGATCATGTGTTAAGGCAAATGTACATTTCTTCCTCTTAAAACATTGTCTCTCCAGGCCTATAGATCTTTCACAGCTATTTACCTAAGACATTTGACATGCAAACAAAGCTATGCTACTTCCCAACTTGTATCCAAGAATGGTTTTTTCCCCTTAAGAAGGAAAAATGCCATTGGCATGAATTTGTTTAAGGTGGATCCCAGCTTGCCATGAAGTGACCCACACACTTTGATCATGGAGGCATCTCCCACGGCACATATGCATTAACCTCTATATAGGGAATTAATGTCTTATGCCCCTGAAACACAAGTCTCTTGTCATTTCTTTGCACATTTATGGCTACATATTTCACCAAATAGCTGATTAAAAAATAAAATTTAAAAGCATCTTCCGTTGCTTGTGAAGCTAGTTAAAACAGTAATACTATACTATGCTTGGCTTAGAAGTAAGCCATTCTGACATGAGGGTTAAAAAAAAGGATTGGATATGACAGTCTAGACCAGTCTTTCCCAACCTTTGGTTTTTGGACTTCGATTCCCAGAAGCCTATGTCAGTACATTGGCTGATCAATTCTTTGGGGAATTGACGTAGGCTTCTGGGAGTTGAAGTCCAAAAACCAAAGGTTTGGAAAGACTGGTCCATTTTTGTTTACACAGTAACTTTCAAATAGCATGTGTTTTGATCTACCCTTTGAAGTAAATAAACACGTCTTATTTAATTAAGATTATTATATCTTATTAGGACAAATTCATTATAGATTACTTCTCACAGTTAATTTACACAATATATTTTCTTTGTAAAAATTAAGATAACACTAACATAAGTTTCAAAAATGTCCTAGAAAAATAGACTACGACCTTCCCTATCTTTCCCCAAATGTACTATTTACTCTTTGCACATTTGTAGTTAAATACAAGATTAGTCTACATCTATTAAGACAAGTGCTCTACATTTTTTTTGTGAATTATGTTAATTTACATTACAAGAATAATTTAAAATAGATGGATTGCTGTTCACACACTCCTGTATTAAGTACTATTAATTATGCTGAAAGGTACATGAATTCTTAATAATTATCTAATTATAAGTCACCGTAATGCTTTTTATATGACAGGATTTCCCCCTAAAATGTGATATATATTTTTTGCTAATGCACATCTTGAACCCTGTGTTATTGATACAACTTCAGTGACTGCTACAAACAAATTTGTAGTACAGTTGATGTATTTCTTGTGTTAAGAAGATTTTCTAACATGAAATAATAATATTAGGTTGAGAATCCCTACAGAGTAAGACAGTTGTTCATATTTTCGTGCTTCAGGTTTTCTTGGACTACATCCCCCAAAATTCTTCACCATTGTCTGTGCTAGCCAAGACTTCTGGGAACAGTAGTCCATGAACATCAGATGACCCAAGAATGGAACCACATGAGTGGTTTGAAAGCCTAGTAATATTTCAAAACATCTCATGCCTGTATCAATCACCAATTTTGGTGATTTTCTCACATGTTCTCAATGAGAACATGAAGTTGCTAAGTAACGTTCTCACAAATCCTACCCTTTGCTGATGTTCTACCCTGAACATTTCCCCAAATTCTTATAAGATATTTTACTGGGGTGGTTTGCATGTCACAGGTTTTAAAAAATAATTAATTTTGAAGTTTGTAAATTGAGATGTCAATGTGAGTTTTTTTAAAAAAAAAAGCTTTAGGGCAACTGATTTGTAGGTCCAAAATTGCTGCAATAGAGTCCTCACACAGAAAGGAGTTTCAGAAGGGCAGCCAGAGTCCCCTAATACTAAAAATGCACTTTTCCTAAGAAAAGTAGTCATCAGAAGTGACCTATTACTTTTTAATGCCTGAGGCAAAAGTACAAGCAATGCTTCACCATTTCAAGTGAACATACACAAATTAACTAAATGAATGACAATTCACTTTGCTCTAAGGGTACCCTAGGCTATGTCACATGAGGTTGGTGCCTGCTTAATATTTGGATTCTGACAGATATGGGATATTTCTAAATTTGTTTGTGATTTTAAAGTGGGAGTGTTTGCAAGCAATTAGTTTTTAAATCTGAGGCAATTCATTGTGATTGAAGTTTACACAATGAAGTGGTTTGAAGCCATTTTATGTCACTACTTGGAACTTGATGAGCCATAAAGCCCATGAATGAGGAAGTCCCTTCTGATACTGGTTGCTGAAGAGCGTATCCTCTTTGTGGACATCTCTGGCAGTTAATACGGGAATTTTTATTTATTTATCGTATGATGAACTTCAGTTTTCTACATAAATGTTGATATTTTTTATGTCCAAGATCTGACTCAGGTACACTTGAATGAAGAAAGTAAATTACAGAACTCACTACACAGACTTCCTGTCAAGAATATTGCATCTATGTGTGCTGCCTGTGTGTATAGTAATGCCAGAGATGAATAATATAAATGAAGCCTGAACAGCAGCAGTGTAGCCAGCGTAGTCATGCACAGTGTAACTCTTTCAAATGAATAAAATAATTTGCTGACAAACCCAATGAGGGAGAGAATTTATTTTGTTCCCAAAGGATACAAATTACTAATGTAAAACATGCTCCGTATTATACCCCAATGTACTATCAGCTTGTTTTGTTGCTTTAAATTCAGATATTATTTTTTTTAAAAAACTTACAGCATCAAAAGCATACTATTTCAATCCCTCCTCTTGCCAACTTGTGTTGTAATAGGAAATGGAAGATGTGAAGACATTAAAAGACTTAGCTAAGAGCCACCATATTTCTCAGAACTTGCATTCAGAATTCTCTCTGCAACCACAAAGAGAAAATCCAGTTGGAACAAGAAGTGCTTTAAATGCTGCCTAAAACAAAACAAAATCTTCACAGAGATAGACCCCAGAATCGGACCAAAATGTTATAGAGTCCAGCATTCTGTTCTTACAGTGGCAAAACAGATGTCAGTATGAACCTCACAATTGCAAACATGCTCTTCCATTTTATGTTCATAATGCCTTTGACACTGGAGGCAGCATTCTGTCATCCAAACTAATTGCTATGGATAGCTTATTTTCTATGAATTTATCAAACCCCCCTTTAAAGCTATTCAGTCTAACGGCTTTCCCACATCCCACAGCAGTAAACTCAACAACTAATGTTTTCCAGAGCTTGCAGAAGTTACTGTTGGGGATCATGTCTGAATGTCATAATTTATACTTCCCAGAATTTGGAAACTTTGCTTTCATGGCCTTGCTGTCTGGTATATTCTGAGTGCTGTAACTTGGAAAGGTGTCTCCCCCACTCCCCTGCCACAAATTCTCATGCACTCATATTTATGTAAATAAATTGTAGACATATGTAAGATCAGACACCATTAAAGCAGGACCCTGTTAAATAATGGAGAAATAGAACAGCTAAAATGTAAACATTTGCAAAGATGTACTACCAGGTCTGTTAGTCTAAAGGTTGAGACCTGCCTAAATAAAGCTAGTTTTAGACCGGAAGAACATAAAGGTTGAGATGTTTTGATATCTGGGAGTTGTCTGGATGAGTAGAGCCTTAGGCTAAAACAGTGATGGGGAACCTTTTTAGATACTGAGTGCCCAAACTTGACATGCTGCTGTCTGTGCCGCAGAAAGGCAGGCTGAACTCTGTGCTGTGAGGAGGGAGGAAGCACTCCAATTGCGCTGCTGCACAGAGGGGTTGGGCAAACTCTATGTTGGGGTGGCAGCGCACGTGCCCTCAGAGAGGGCTCTGAGTGTCTCCTCTGGCATGAATGCCATAGGTTTGCCACCATTGGGCTAAAACATTTGCCATTATAGATCTAAAGGTTATTTCATTGGTATCTTGTTAACACAGATGGGAAAAATATAACCAATTAATCACCTGACACTGACAATTTATCATCCTGGCAAACATTTTCTTGACAGAAATAGAATTTTAACTTTATTAAAGCTGGCAACAGGGTCACTGGAACAGGCAATACCCAAGTTGACAATTATCATTTATGTTACCTATATACCTCCATGCAGTAAAAGTTGTCTTTGCACAAATATTTAGGTTGCTTGCTACAGCTGTAAAAAAAAAAAAGAATGAGGCATCAAATTTGATAATGGAACAGATTTCAGAAAAATAGTAGTCTTGCCAATTTAGCAGCAAAGTAAAAAAATCATGACTATTAAAATAAACTATAACCAGAGCAGTCTTCAGTCTTTAAAATTCCTCCAGCTTTTATATGGGAGAGACCAGGTATTCTTAACAGTTGCTGTGGTATTGTGGTATGTTTGTTAGCATGGCAGCTGGTCATGATTTTAAAAGCATTTTCAGCCTGAATGTTCTAAGGACAGATGGAGAAAGACTTTACTGCAAATGGAGGCAGGTAACATTGCAGAAGTGTTAGTGAAGTGACAGATTGTGCCTGTGTCTACTTACCAAAGTGATATTTAAATACAATATGCCTGTAAATATTATGTGTGAGTTATACACATGAAAAGTGCCAGTTAACGTGAAGGGACAGTGTATGAATGAGTGACAGAGCAAGATTTACATAAAAATTCCTGTTTCCAAATTTACACAGATATCCAAGTGTAATTTTACATATTACCCAATGAAAACACATGGTTAAATCTTACAGTCCTAAACATCAGGAGTGCATAAATGTTTTGGCCCCAAAATCCGCTTTTCATCTGGAGGCTGCGTAGATGGATGTATAGTAAGTGTTCAATCTTAGGATATAGATATAATAAAGAACTTATACTAGGACCAAACAGCTGAGATAAAAATAGGTGGAGAATTAACTAAGTTAAGTGGCAAAGAGAAGAGAAATCCATCAAGGATGCATCTTGTCACCACTTTTGTTTAATATATATGCAGGAAAGGTCCTGTAAAATGCTCTTCCAGGTAGACATGAAAGCATCAAAATAAATGTTGTACTCTTAAATAATCTATAACTATAAAATGGTGCGTTAACTGTTGGAATGTGACAAAGGATGTTTAGCCAGGCCCCACTAGCCCTGTCCGAGAATCCGTGCACCCGCCCGACCGGGGTTCGCAGGTAACTGTCGGGTTGAATTTTGTGCCAGGAGGCAGGAGCCCCCCCGGATGCAAACAAAAAAAGGGAACTTCAATTCCCAAAGTTCCTTGCACCGCGCCGCACCAGAGCCAATCAGGCTAAGTGGCGCGAGCAAAAGGAACGTTCAGAAACGCGCCACGGCCAATCAAAAGGAAGCTGCAGGAAACAAACTGCTACACAAAAAGAAATCACACACGCCAAACTACAAGCCCCAGCGTCCTGCACGCCATGAGGGCGCAGAACACTGAGGCAGCTGGCGTGGGAAAAATAAAAATAAAAAAGGCAGGCCACGAAACCCCCACCCCCCACCCCCGCATACAGCGACGATGGGATTCCCATGGGCCGGCCACCCAGGCCGGCCCATGGAAATACCCCCACCGCAATGCCACATCAAGCGGCGATGGTATTTCCATGGTCCAGCCCCCGAGACAGGCCCACAGAAATACCCCCACCCCCAACACAAAACAACACTATCCAAAAACAGTCAAAAATAATCAAACCCCAAAAAAACACAGAAAAAGTAAACACAAAAACATCAAAAAACACAATCCAAAAACAGTCAAAAATAATCAAAACCAAAATAAAAACAGAAAAAGGAAACACAAAAACATCCAAAAACATCCAAGAAAAAACACACAGACCCCCCAAAACCCAAAACAACCCCCCCAAATAAAACCAGAGACCTTAGCAGGAGATGTCCTCACTCCATGATGACCGGAACTAAACTGAGGAAAGAAAGAGACTACTTACTGGAAGAAGAAGCGACACCCGGAGAACAGTAGAGAAAAATAGTAAAATACAAGAAAAGCTCACCAGCCCCACCCAGAGGCCACAAGAGAAAAAACATTCAAAAACATTCAAAATAATTACAAATAATTCCCAAATTACTGAAATGAGTTATCAAAACATTCAAAAATATTCACACTAACCACAAATAATTCAAAACAAAACAAAACATCTAAACACAGTATAGAAACATTGATTTTTAAAAAAATATCATATTCTTACACATTTTAAAAATTATTATCCAAGATACAACTATTTTAAAAAATTCACATAGTAACACATTATTTGGTTAAATACAATAATTATAAAAAAATTATACCATCCTTTCCTCTTTTTAAAAACCAAAAACAAAAAAACAAAAATAAAATAAAAAATCACAGTTTATAACAGCCCATGCGTAAAAATAAAAATTTAAACAACCACAATTAAAAACTAACCTCATTTGCATAAACATAAAACAAAAACCTTCCAAAACCATTTTAAAGAGCCCAGCACCGCCGGGCAAAATATGCTAGTATCCAATAAAATAATGTCACAGTCTTAACAGCTGTGTGCTCCGATGACCTTAAAATAATGTAAAATCAGGTCACAGAAGAAAGTAACAACATGAGGCTTTCAATCAATCAAAAAGAAAAACAATAACCCCCAAACAAAATCCAACGGTAACAAGTGGGGATAATATCAATATATGAATATATGAAGTGTAACAACTCACACATAGAGACATATATAGATAAAGCCCTAAAAGAAGATGCAATTAAAGTGTTCCACTCAATATGCCAGCAGATTTGGAAAATGCAGCAGTGTCCATAGGATTGGAAAAGGTCAGTCTATGTTCCAATTTCAAAGAAGGGCAATGCCAAACAATGTTCAAATTATCGAACAATTGCACTCATCTCACATGCTAACAAGGTCATGCTCAAGATCTTACAAGCTAGGCTTCAGCAGTATGTGGATCAAGAACTTCCAGAAGTACAGGTTGGTTTCCGAAATGGCAGGGGAACTAGAGACCAAATTGCCAACATTCGCCGGATCATGGAGAAAGCAAGGCAGTACCAGAAAATTGTCTACTTCTGTTTCATTGACTACATCAAAGCATCTGATTGTGTGGATCACAATAAACTGTGGCAAGTCCTTAAATAGATGGGAGTACTAGACCACCTCATCTGTCTTCTGAGATATGTGTATGTAAGTCAAGAAGCAATAGTTAAGACAGAATATGGAACTATTGATTGGTTGAGAATAGGAAAAGGGTTACGACAAGGCTGCATATTGTCACCCTGCTTATTTAACTTCATTGCAGAGTACATCATTGGTTGGATGAAGCACAAGCTGGAATTAAGATTGCTGGGAGAAACATCAACAACCGGATATACACAGATGATACTACCCTAATGGCAGAAAATGAGGAAGATCTAAAGAGCCTCTTGATGAGGGTGAAAGGAGGAGAGTGAAAAAGCTGGCCTTAAACTCAACATAAAAAACCCGCCAAGATCATAGCATTTGGCCCTATCATAGCATTTGGCAAATAGAAGGGGAAGAAATGGAAGCAGTGAGAGACTTTATCTCCTTGGGATCTAAGATCACTGCAGATGGTGACTGCAGCCATGAAATAAAGACGCTTACTTCTTGGGAAGCAAGCTATGAGAAACCTAGACAGCATAATAAAAAGTAGAGACATCACTCTGCCAACAAAAGTCCACATAGTTAAAGCAATGGTCTTCCCAGTAGTAATGTAGTAATGTATGGCTGTGAGAGCTGGACCATAAAGAAGGCTGAGCACAGAAGAATAGACACCTTTGAACTGTGGTGCTGGAGGACACTCTTGAGAGTCCCCTGGACTGCAAGGAGATCAAATCAGTCATTCCTGCAGGAAATCAACCCTGACCTCGTTGGAAGGGCAAATACTGAAGCTGAAGCTCAAGTACTTTGGCCACCAAATGAGAAGAGAGGACTCACTTGAGAAGGCCTTGATGCTGTGAAAGATTGAAGGAAAAGGAGAAGGGGGTGGCAGAGAATGAGGTGGGTAGATGGCATTGTTGACGCAGTTGGCATAGATCTGGATATGGAATGCTAAATTAACAGGCACATAGAAATCAAGTAACAAATTGAGATAGCTAGAGCAACTTTCATGAAGTTGAAAATATATCTTTGATACTGAAAATGTTAAAGTGTTACATATGATCAGCCCTTCATCAGATAGGAAAACAAAAAGAAATAGAGTTGATTATTAAGAGACAGCAAGTTCTCATATCTTGGACATATAATTCATCATGACAAATATATATACTGCTATACATCATTTAGGGACTGTGGTGGCTCAAGTGGATCAGACGCTGAACTCTCTTACTAGAAGGTCAGAGTTCAATTGCCGGGTACTGCATGATGGAGTGAGTTCCTGTCTCTGTCCCAGTTCCTGCCAACCTAGCAATTCAAAAGCAAGAAAATGCAAGTAAATAAATAGGGACCACTTCGGTGGGAAGGTAAACAGTGTTCTGTGCACTCTGACATTGAGGCATGCCTGCCACATGTCCATGGAAACATCTGCAGATACAGATAGCTCTGGCTCTTTGGCTATAAACAGAGCACTGAACCCTAGAGTCAGATATAACTGGCTTTCGAGCAAGGGCGACCTTTACCTATACATTGTTTAAAGGAAAATTGAGGACAGATGTGGAAGAGGGTTTCTTGGATGAATAACATTACAGAGACTGGCTGGTCTTAACAGATAAGTAATCCACTACTGTGAGAGATGAGTAGATCAATTTTACAATCTTTAAATATTTTCATTTCATTTCATGGCTTTCCTGCAAGGAACAGTGTGTGTGTGTGTGTGTGTGTGTGTGTGTGTGTGTGTGTGTGTGTGTGTGTGTGTGTGTGTGTGTGTGTGTGTGTGTGTGTGTGTGAGAGAGAGAGAGAGAGAGAGAGAGAGAGAGAGAGAGAGAGAGAGAGAAGTTGAGGTCAGAGGCTGCGCCCGGATGAGTACCTCTGGGAGGCGAAGGCAGCGACCGGGGCCCCGTTCGCTGCTTTTGCTTCCTGGGGAATTGGTTCGCTTTCAATGGGGGGGGCAATGCACTATCTATGTATGCATTTATATACTGTATATGTCTCCATATGTAAAGAAATCCTTGAAGAAGAAGTCATAGTTTATAAAAGTAATAATAATACATATATTATATGCATTAAAATAGATACCTCATCAGAGGAGAAAAGGGCTGGTGGAGACCATCTAGGTAGCCCTGCCAAGAACCGGATTCATAGACGGTCTCCACCAGCCCTTTCCTCCTCTGATGAGGATGAGGCATCTATTTTAATGCATTCAAGCCCTAGAGAGGAATAGAGAGGGGTAGCCTTGCCCACCTCCTTAGATGACTCAGGCCGAAACTATTATGAAATATCAAGATAAAATAGCTTATTGGACATCTCACCCTGACTTACTTCATTAAAACTGAAGTCTAGGTCCCATCCGATGGCCTCAGATTTTGATCTCAAATGTTTGGCAAAATCCTCACAACATTGAAGAAAATGGTGTGGCCCACTTCGGTGACCTCCTGTGGTGAGTCTGTGGGCTAACATATTTTAGTGTTCAAGGAATGAAGAAGCAGACGAATGAAGTAGTGAAATTCAGCTCTTTATTCGTGGGGTTGGAACATAGTTTGGATGGGGCAAAACTCGGACTTATATACACTATAAACAGTAACAGTAACAACAATACAGCAAGCCCATTGGCTAACAGAATGTGCACATCTTTTGATCCACTTATTTGCATAAGAATAGATACATGAGAAAAGATACATTCCGCTCCTGTCAGAAAACACAGTTAACACACATAACACATATACAGTTCTGTGTGTTGATTCGAGGCCTCCTGGGTTTGTATTATAGATCTTCCTTCTTTACACAGCACAGATATATCGAGGTTGCTTGTTTCACTAGGTTCAAGTTCTCATCTGAGGAAACATGTCTCCACCTGCTCTCTCCTTTGGTGCTTCATCATTTGTAGTTCCTATATAAACCATGGGGACAGCCAAGCTCTGCAGGGGAGAGGACGCTTGGTAGCAATTGTGTGAGCCGCCTGGGTTGCCTCCACATATCATCTGGCAAATGAGAGGAGTGCTGGCCAAGTCAGCTGAAAACCCAGCCAAGGCTGCTTGGAAACTAATCGGATCCAACAGCCTTTGTGGGAAGACCATTTTAATTGGTCCTAGCTCCCCATGGGGGAGGGCTGATGTCATAATTTTAAACTTTTTGGAGGACATGATCTGACCTTGACCGCACTATGTATGTTGTACCATTTTTTATTGATTTTGTAGTGAGGTATGACTATGTAACTTTGTAATCTGTGATTAGATCCTTTATTGTATTTTGTACTAGCAGAGGACCCAGCATTGCCCAGGGGTACCATACCAAGGAGAGACCCGGGCTCACCCCACCCCCAGCTACCTTACCTTTTTGTCTGCTGTTTTCGCAGACATTCTCTCAACCTCGCCACGAGGTGCCATATCAGCCTGACTCTGGCCACCACTGCTGGCCTCTCCAGCAACTACAGTCAGTGGGTAGCCATCACAGCCCGACCCCTCCATCCTCCTGTGGGTTGTGTCAGGCGGAAGGGAGGCTCCAATTGGGCAGGTGGGCAGAGGACCCATTGATGGGAATGGAGGTATGCGGAAGGCAGCAGCCTGGTCCTGTCCTCCACCCACCCCCTGGCTGTGGGTTCTCCCTTCTCCCCGAGGCATGCCTCAGGAGTGCAGAGGAGCCATACCGTGGTGACCACCCACTGACAGTAGTCACTGGGGCAGGGGTGGCCATAACAGCCATAATTGTCACAGTCCGTACTGGTGGCTAAGCTGTGTACCACCAGGAATGCCAGGCAGACTTTGGCGCATGTGTGGAATTTCACACATGTGCCACAGCCTGGAACGCCAGGCAGGGTTAGGCATATAAGTGGATTCTCGTGCATGTGCAGCACCTCCCCTGGTCATTTCTGCTGACTGGGGGTGGGGGATGTTGCAGCCCCTTTTCAGGGGCAAGGACCCCAAGGCAGGCTGCCGGTTACCCACCCGGCCACCCCAGACATTGAAGGTAGGTATGCATGCAGTTTCCAGTGCAATTGGTGCAGGGGTGTTGCTTTGTATGAGTGAGCCCTGTGATGTCACGGAGCCCCAGATCTGGTCAGCTTGGAATTGGTTGAGCTGTGGTGATGACATCACAATTCCCCCTGGTTGGCTTTTTCCTTTGCTTTTTCTCCTGTTGCTGGGGGCATCCCCTTTGCAGCTTGATTTAGGGGGAGTACCCCTCCCCATGGGGCTTGACACCCCTGCAGTGACTGTCTTTTCAGCCCAAGGTACATATGTGCCAAGTTTCAGCGCAATCGGTGCAGGGGTGTGGATTTGTATAAGGAACATACAGCACTGGACCTTGATTTTAGTTAAACAGATTTTGCCTTGTTATATTGTATTTTGGTTTTGCTACATTGTATTCTTATTTAAATATGTTGTAATCCTGCCCTGAGTCAGCCCTGTGCTGAGTAGGGTGGGGTATAAATTAAAATCGAAAATCGAAATCAGGTGATAGGTAAAAGATCGGTCACTTTCAGATCATCATCTTCACAGCCTCTAGAAAATATCAGGTCAAGTCTGTGGCCCAACATGTGCATGGGTCCAATGACATGCTGAGAAAGGCCAATGGATATCATGGTATCCATGAATTCTGAGGCCACCTTGATAAAACTCCCCTCTGGGTGGATGTTGCACTCCCCCAACACTGCCAGTTTGGGAAACATCAACACCATCACGTAGATGAAGTCGGTCAGCCCTGCCAGGGATCAGACCAGTTCATGGGAAGCTCAGTAAACTAGCCCAATCCCCAATCCCTGTCTTTAGACTCTACACACATGTGGATGGCCTCCCAGCCTGAATTTTAGGTCTTAGAGACCCTGCTGACCATGATAGAAACTTTATAAATGACAGTAATCCCACCCGACTCCTTCACTCAGTTCTGCATTGATGCTGAACAGAATACCCATGAGAGCACATCAAGGACACTGAAACACCATCCCCATTGCCCACCCAGGATCCCATTATACATGCCGGGCCAGGGTGTTCCTCTAGCAACATTGCAAATCAGTTCAGACTTATTCTTAGTAGACCCGACATTAATCAGCACACATGACAGCTCTGCACCCAGCAAAAGGAACATTATAAGCAAGATGGTGTTCATCTTTCTGATCTAGGCTAAAATATTTTCCTTCAGGACTGGCATTGGGGCCTTAATACCAAATTGGGTGGCATGGTGGGACACATGGACTCAAAGTAGTTTAATCCGTTGTTGCGGCAGGTAGTGTGAAGGGAATAATTATTTTGGGGCATTCTCAATAAAATTGGCTGGGTTACAGGTGAATGGTGACTGCAAGAGGCGTAGGCTTTGAAGATCACAGGATATTGGTGGCTACAGGCCACACTGTGTCACCTTGATTTGCCAGTCAGAGTGAGCTGCACATCAGATAGCTTGGCAAAGGGGCTTTGAGACTTACCTGTGAAGAAATGGGGCAAGGTGAGTGTTATGTATGTTAACTGTGTTTTCTGACAGGAGCAGAATGTATCTTTTCACATGTATCTATTCTTATGCAAATAAGTGGATCGAAAATGTGCACACTGTTAGCCAATGGGCTTGTTCTATTATTGTTACTGTTACTGTTTATAGTGTATATAAGTCCGAGTTTTGCCCCATCCAAACTGTGTTCAAACCCCACTAATAAAGAGCTGAATTTCACTACTTCACTCGTCTGCTTCTTCATTCCCTGAACACAAAACTGGCGACAAAGGTGGGATGGCATCCCCACATGGCAGCAACATCGGCCCATTTGACCCAGCGTGTCCAGGGAAATGGCAACATATGAACACCAATTCTGCCACACAATGGCCTCGCAGAAGATCACCAATGAAGACCAGAAGCGCTCCTGTTTCCTCACTCAGTGCGGTTCTGAGATGCTTGAACTGGCAACCCACCTTGTTCTCCCAAGGGACGTGGAGGTGGTGCCATTTGCAGAAATCATATCCGCACTGAAGAAACACCTGCAGCCAGAGGTCTCGATCTTCCCAGCCAGGGTGGCCTTCCACAGAAGGTAGCAGCGACCTGGGGAGTCTATTGCAGACTACGCCGCCGCTCTGCGCATTGCTGCCGCCCCGTGCAAGTGGGATGACATTGAAGAAGCACTCCAGGACCATCTGCTGGCTGGCATGAGGGACGAAGATGCTCAATGTCACCTCATGATCAGGAAGACGCTAACTTTCAAGTCTGTCCTAGAAGAGGTGGTAGCATCTGAGGCCGCACAGTCCGGCATCAAGCTTTTCCGGCATTGCCACTCCACCATCAGTGCCACCGACTCAGCTGTGCAAGCTCAGCAAAATTCATCTTCATCCTCTTCACATCACCTGGTTCCACCTCTTCATCGGAGTCCAGCGACACAGAGGGAGAAGTCTGAGCAGTCCAACGAAAGCACCGAGAGCACCGTGATGATCGGGAGAAGAAATTCCTTTGCAAGTGTGATGGCTGTGGAGCCCGGTACAACTGCAGGAAGTGCCCCTTCCGCACCACAGAATGCCACAACTGTGAGAGACGAGGGCACAATGCTAAAGAATGCCAACAGCGAAAGCAAAGAACTCTAGTACCTGAGTTCAAGAAGAGTCATCATCACAAAACGTCCATCGCCAAAGTGTCACCAGAGCCTGAGCCGTGCCAAGTGGGCATCGTCAGCGAGCATTTCTTCGCAGACCCGAGCCTGCAGGACGTCCCCTTCAAGATGGAGGTGGATTCAGGTACTACCTTTTCCATAATCTCACAGCAGGACTTTTTGAGAATTTCCCCTGCCTCTCGGCCCAAGCTCAAATCTTTTAAAACTTCCCTCCGGGATGTGCAAGATTGCCAGATTCCGGACCTGGGGTGGGAAATTTCTTGGTCAAATTCAAAAACATTCACACCTCCTTGCCATTGGTTGTAATTAAGCAGGGCACTAACTGTCTTATTGGGACCCAATGGTTTAGGCCCCTGGGAATCCAGCTTTCTGGCATTCACGCAATAGACACTGACACTGACATTTGTGCTGCACATCTTGAGGTGTTCAAAAAGGGTTTAGGGTTATACAAAGGACCCCCTGTGGACTTTGAGCTTGACCCAACCATCTGGCCAATCCAGATGAAGCCACGCCAGGTACCCTTTGCTTTAAAGGGGAAGATAGAAGCCGAGCTGGACAAACTGGTGGGGCAGGGCATCCTAGAGCCAGTGGACTCTGCAGAGTAGGAGACACCAATAGTGACTGCTTTGAAAAGTAACGGGGAGGTTAGGATATGTGCTGACTACAAGTGTACCATCAATAAAGCTATTCGCCTGAACGCATATCCTGTGCCCGTGGTAAGCCACCTTCTTGCCTCCTTGCATGGAGGAAATTGCTTCGCAAAACTTGACCTTGCCCAGGCTTACCAACAATTGACTGTGTCTCCTGCTGCTGCCATAGCCCAGGCCATAGTAACGCATAGGGGGGCATTTAAGGTAACTAGATTACAATTCGGGGTGAATGCGGCCCCCGGAATATTTCAATCTCTTGTAGAATGTATTTTAAAAGGTTTGCCCATTGTCCTGCAATATTTTGATAATGTCTTGATCACCGCTAAGGACACCGTCAAACTAGCGGCCAGGCTCGATCAAGTTCTCTCATGTTTTGAGAGGGCCGGCCTACAACTCAGAAGAGACAAATGTGTGTTTTTGGCACAGGAAGTGGAGTTCCTGGGGTACCACATTACACCCCAAGGTATCATGCCCTCTGACTCCAAGGTGGCGACCATGCGAAATGCACCCAGGCCAAAATGTAAAGCTGAATTGCAATCATTTCTAGGATTGTTAAACTTCTATCATGCTTTTCTCCATCGCAAAGCCTCAGTTGCCGAACCATTACATCGGCTTCTTAAGAAAGATACTGTTTGGCACTGGGGCCATTGCCAGGAGAAAGCGTTCCTAGAACTTAAAAGGCTGCTATCTTCAGATGCTGTATTAACTCATTTTGATCCTAACAATGAAGTTGTACTTGTGTGTGATGCATCCCCTGTGGGGGTGGGAGCTGTGTTATGCCATGTACTAAATGATGGCAGGGAAGCCCCCTTAGCATTGTATTCCTGTTCACTCTGAAGGCCTGAGAAAAATTACACTCAGACAGACAGGGAGGTGTTGGCAATCATGGCAGGCACTAAGAAATTCCACAATTACCTTTACGGATGACCTTTTACCATCGTAACTGACCACAAGCCCCTCCTTGGAATCTTTGTGAATGGGATGCCCAAGCCTCAAATACTGTCCCCAAGGATGTTGCGTTGGGCAATTTTCCTAAATGCATATGATTTTACTTTGGTGCACAGGCCCGGCAAGAACATCAGCCATGCTGATGCCCTGTCACGTTCTCCACTGCCAGGTGTCAGGGAAGCTGATTGCAAGATCAAAAGCGACCACCAGGTCCTTATGATTGAGGCTTTTGACTCACCCCCAGTCATCCCCTCAGATATAGTCAAGGCTACGGCCAAGGATGTAAAATGTTACATCGCAGTGGAGAACGTGACAGGGCATCAGCATGGCTGATGTTCTTGCCGGGCCTGTGCACCAAAGTAAAATGGACTAAAGTAATGTCTTGGGTACAAAAATGCTGGCCTGTCTCTCCTCTAGCCGAGGAATTCAGAACATTCCACCGCAAGCATTTGGAACTTCTATGGGGCCAGTAGGTGGTCATTCCTGTCACTCTCAGGAAAAAGGTTTTACATCTACTTCACACAAATCACCCGGGAATTGTCCGTTCCAAAGCCCTTGCACGTAGCTACTTTTGGTGGCCTCAACTGGACCAAGACATAGAGCAAATGGTCGGCACTTGTGCCAGCTGTCAATCCACTCACCCATAGCAGTCACACCTTCCCTCTTGAGAATGGGATTCTGCTCGGGGCCTGTGGTCCAGGTTGTACATAGATTTTGCAGGTCCATTTAGGGGTGCCCTATTTTTGTTGGTTGTCGATTCATTCTCTAAGTGGCTGGAAGTGATTAGGGTCCCTAATACCACTTCAGCCACCACAATAATGCACCTAAGAAGGCTGTTTGCAGCATTTGGACTTCCAGATGTGCTGGTGTCCGACAATGCGTCCACTTTCACATCTGCAGAATTCCAATCCTTCATGGAAAGGAATGCAATTAGGCACATCACTGCCACCCCATTCCACCCAGCCACCAATGGCCAGGTAGAGCGGCAGGTGTGCACAACTAAAGACGTGCTTTGGCGTATGGGTGAAGGGGATTTGGAGCTCCAGTTATGCCAGTTACGTTTCACATATAGGCTCACCCCCCTTGCCTCAGGGCTGTCCCCTGCTGAATTGCTCCAGCAAAGGAAACTGTCATCCTTGCTGGACAGATTGGATCCCTCTAGGCTAGAGGACAAAGGCACAAATATAGCAATCCAACACCAGAAGTGTTTCTCATCCGGAGACCCTGTACATTGCCACAATTATGCAGCTGATGGCCCTACGTGGGTGCCTGGGTTTGTGATCGATCAAACTGGGCCTGTTTCTTACAGAATTGAAACAGCCACTGGTCTGATCTGGAGGAGGCACGCGGATCAATTGAGACCCAGAGTACTGGTGCCACAAGACGAATATAGACACTCAATGCTGGGGTTGGCTCCTACCTGTTTAAACCAAGGGGGCAGAGTTCATAGTCAGCAGCCAGCCAACATTGACCCAGAAGTGTCTTCTAGGAACCAATTTCAAGGGGAATTTGTGGAATGCTCCACTATTCCGGCCAGGTGTACCCCTACACTGTTCCAGCCTAGCACTCTGGATTCCTTTATTGATGATGACCAATTTTGCTTGGAGTCACCCTCCACTCTTAGTACACACAGGAGGGACCCTGAATTGTCTTATTCATCCACAGAATTAGATTTTGGTTTTGAGCGATCCCCTGCTCCTCAATCTGACAAACGGGGCTTTAATTTGGGTTTACAATCCTCCCCCTCTAGTCAATCCCTCACCTCCAGTCGGGTTGCCCATCCTACGAGCCCCTGAGCCGGCTCAGCCAAGTGTCCGACCCAGAAGGGTAACTAGACCGCCATCCTGGTTAAAGGATTTTGTTTTTACCTAGGGGGGAAGAATGTTATGTATGTTAACTGTGTTTTCTGACAGGAGCAGAATGTATCTTTTCTCATGTATCTATTCTTATGCAAATAAGTGGATTGAAAATGTGCACACTCTGTTAGCCAATGGGCTTGTTGTATTATTGTTACTGTTACTGTTTATAGTGTATATAAGTCCGAGTTTTGCCCCATCCAAACTGTGTTCAAACCCCACTAATAAAGAGCTGAATTTCACTACAGTACTTCACTCTTCTGCTTCTTCATTCCCTGAACATGAAAGTGAGCATGCTCCTCACCTAAATGGGCAATAATACAGACTGGGTTTTTTTTGCACGTGGCTGGAGTATGAGGGCTGAGCTGCATTGATTTCTCCTCATTTTCTTCCATCTGCCAAAGCTGATGAACGCAAGTAGAAGAGAATAAATGCATGCAGTTTTGTTGACAATGTGTCCCTACCAGGTTCTGCCTGGGATCTATGGAGTAGATAGTGGAGTTTTAGTTTTCTGTTCTCATGCAGGGAGAGTTGGTAGAATGGGAATTATGTCACATGCTATCATTTATTATTCAATACATTTGTTTTATACATACTGTTGTTGTTTTTACAGACAGTGTGCAATCTAGATGGAGTATATATTACAGTGTTTTCTAACTTACTCTTATCACCAGGGCATAGATGTCCCACACAAGGAAATAAAGTGATATTACAGAGCAGCTTCCTTCCCTCTCTTCCTTGCCACACTGCAGTCTAGAGTAATGAATCTATTGGAAAAATCTCAGTGCATGCACATATGCCTAAAGAAATAAATTGTGATCAGAGTGAGAGGCATGCACAGTAGAGGAGATATAAAACCTGACAAAATGGAGAATATAAAAGCAGTTCAAGAATAAGGAAGGATCCATACTGCAGCATTCCCCAGAAAGATAATTCTGCTTATGAAATAAGTATGCGTATGTATGTGTGTTTTAAAAATACATTACAGGTAGATTTAAATACAGTGATACCTCATACAATGTCCAAACTTGGTTCCACAAGTTTGGACTTTATACGGATTTGGACTTTTTATGAGGCATGCAAAATCCTAGCCGCGATGCCTCGTACAACGTCGTTTAACAGCACAGATTTCACGGCAAAGTCAAGGAAACAGATAGGGAACTAACAGAACTTTAAGAAATCATTGTTTAAAGGCTAAATACATTACAAAAACTTGTCAAACAACCCTGATTTTAGGGGACAAACCATACAACAAGTTTTTAACTTTTGAAAACTTTATGAAGTGCAGGTTTAAAAGTTAACATGCAGCACAGTATTAATCTGCAGCCATGCGGCCGATCATCCATTTTGTACAAGCTACTGTAAATAATTACTGGATGGAAACAAGGACAAAATGGATGCCAACATGTCCCATCATGCTGCACAGTGTTAATAATCCAAACAGCAGCAAAACCAAACAATTGCCCTCCCCACCAAACAGTGTCCCCCTCAAAAAGACCAACATAAGAAAAATTATGGAGCATGCAATCTGTTTTTAAAAATCACAGCAGCAAACACCAAACAATTGGCCACTCCACCAAAAAATTGCCCTCCCCCATCCACCTCCCCACTCTTCCTCAAGAGTAATGCATGCATGCGTCCTGCCTTTTATACTGCCCAGGCACAATGCAACCTGGGAAAAACCCCAATGCCTCATACAAAGTTGCAGAGACTTTGTATGAGGCAACCTTTTTCAAGGAATTAGGCAATGTTGTACAAAGCGGACTTTGTATGAGGTATTACTGTATGCATTAGATTTATACAAGGTATTTTGACTTTTGTTATCTTCCTAATTATAGTTCTTTATCCTAGACTGGAAATTTCCCTTAAAGTCTCTTGAATTGGAAAGTCATTATATTGAACACTATAATGTGAAGGAGGACCTTGTGATCAGAAGCAATGGGGTTTTAGAATCCCTCTTCTGTATGATGAAACTTCACATGATTTTTTTCAAATCAGCATTAGGAAATTGTTGTTTCACAATGGTTTACCAGAAAAATAGAGTTTTTACAGATTAAAAAAAATGCTATTTTATGACCAAATGTTAAGAACTACTAAATACATTTTGGCTTGCTGACTAGCAGGCAGTACAGTCACATCTTATGATGGTAGATCTTAGTCATCATCCTTCGAATTGCCAAAGGAAACAATGTACAAAACCCTCAAAACAAAATATATCCAGTGCTGGTTGATATTAAAATCTAATTTCACAGATCTCTTATGAGTTACCATATATTGTGCAAAGTTACAGTATATGTTTTTTAAGGAAATATTATCTTGACCAGAGAATATAGCTTCCCACTTAAAGTCATTATTTAGAAGTGAATTACACTAGTCTTTGTGTTTCAGCTAATGTTGGTATAACAGCATAACTCAACTTTTCACAAGAATGGTACACTCTTTCAGAGAAACACCAAATTTATAATAATTATGGGCAAATGCACAATGATCTTTTCCAGACATTCTGTGTCACTGCATGTGTGCCACTGACTGAATTTTGGAAATGGTGAAGGGAAAGTGGCCTTACAACAGGTTCTGCCTGGCAGGCCTTTGTTCTTCTGGCTCAGTGGTGGAAACTTAGTTCTGCATGCAGAAGGTTCTTAGTTCAGGCTCTGGTGTCTCCAAGTATAGATAGGAATGTTTACTCCGTCACACTCTTGAAAGGCATTGCTAGTCAATATCAATATTACTGGGCTAGATGGATTGATATAAGATAAGCTTCCTCCTCTCCATGCCTTGGCCAAGGAACCAGTGAAGTAGGAATGTGGACACACCTGAACATTTTTTAAAGTTAAGAGGTCTATGAGAAGGAACGCGCGGCAGCAAGAATACGCTGCCACGCTCTTTGCCGGCCCCGCCCCATGGGAGACGGCATGGGGCCAGCAAATTCTATTGCCATGAAAAAAACTATTCAACAGGAGAATGTTTCTACGATGCAAGGCCGAATGGTCGAAAGGTGCAACTGATTGTTATGCAGAGAATAAAGAAAAATTGGATGAAGTCAAAAATCTATATTCAGAATGAACATGGAATTGGCAAAGCAACAGAAGTAGTAAACAGACTAGTCTGGGCTGTCATATGCAATCCTACATGGTATGAGACTTATAAAAGCATTTTTCCTGATAATAACGATGATTTATGACAATTCAGGGGTAATAAAAGAAGGCACGAGAAGCATCTAGTCTGCTTCTGAATTATATAAGATAAAGTAGAACAAGTAGAGATGTGAAAAGTTATTTTTTAAAAAAAAAACCACTTATAACTGCCAGAATACCCCAGATGTTTCCCAAAATTAACTTTTCTCCTCTCTGCTTGAGACTGAGATGTGAAAATATTTAGTAGCCTTTGTGGAATGGATTTAAGTAGATTATGATGACAATAACCTAGATTTGATTTCTCATTTTGCATAAAAACCAACCAACAACATTGCCTTAACCTGTAGAATGGAGTGACCATCAGGCTGCAATGTAGGCCTTTTGATAAACCAAAGCCAATTTTTCTTTTCTCTCTTTAAGCAAATCCCATAAAGGCACACTTTCAAGCTCCAATTCAGCCATTCAGTATGGTTTATCTACTTTAAAAATAGTCTTGATTCTGCATTGCACTGAGAGCCGAATAATTCCTGTCAAGTTTAGCTCCTTTCCTGGGTTCATAATAACAGTTAATTTAGTGCAAAGTAAAATGGTAATTGAAATCAGTTTAAATAATTGTTGCAGTGCATTTAAGTAAGAGGAAAATATGTTCCACTACGACGTGGGGAAAAAGGCAATTTTATTCAGAGAATATATAACAATTAACCATAATAGTCCCTCATTTTATTAAATGGATTTCCCTTGAGATGACACATTAGGCTCTGACAGTGTGTCAGAATAATCAGGAATGTGGGAAAATGTGATTTCAGCCTTGATCCTCTTCAATGAGTCCTTTATGGACTACATCACAGTTGATACTCAATTCTAAGACAAAGCCAAGGGCCAAGGCCAGGCAGAGATTATTGCTTGGGAGGTATGGGAAAGGAAAAATTCATATTTGGGTGGATGATGGAATCCTTCTTTTCCTGCTCAATATGTATTAGAACCCCACTCCTTTTAAACTGTCGCTGCAGCATGTCTGAGTTTTACCTGTATGCTGGTTTTAATTGCAAGGTACTTCCATGAGCACCACCTCTCAAAGGCTCTTTCTTCTAAGAGAGAGAAAGTGGAGTTAGAAGATGGAGAAGTCAAGCTTGGATTCTTAACATTTCTGGCTTACTTTCTTCCTCTATGCATCTTAAATTAAAGCAGAGATCAATTGACACTTTTATCTATTATTAAGAACTTAATGGATCATCTCTTCTCTGTTGATTATACGTGAAGTGAGATGGAGGGATTCTCAGCAGAAGGTATGTTACTTAACAACTGTCATTTATTGAAGATTTAGGGATGAAAGGTACCTGAAGAGTGATAGCTGATACAGATTTCAAGCAGCTTCTCCCCAGATCTCTAACCTGTTTGATCACATTTTAGAAAAAGAAAAGACTGTTTTACATTAGTCTTGCACAAAGGATCACCGAAGAATAATTCATCATACAGCCAAAGTGGGCAGAATGTGGCCTAGATGCCATATGCATCTCCAAGGATGTTCAGCGTTCTCTATATTTCTTGCTCTTTTTCACCTTTGTTGCCCTCACAGTCATAATGGGCCCACAGGCAGGGCCGCCATCAGGGCAGTACTAACAGTACTGCCGTATAGGGCCCAGAGCTGACAGGGGCCCTGCCGCCGCTGGCCATAACTATGACATTATTGTGAGACATTACTGTGTGTGTGTGGGCCCTCCCAATAGGATTGCTCAGTATGTGGCCCAGAAATTTCTGATGGCAGCCCTGCCCTCAGGACAAGGGACTAAAGACTCAACTGCTTTTTTTAACATGACAGCAACACACAAGTTACTAGTTACAACAGACTGAGAGACGGGCATTCAGTGTGAGTGCAAGACAGGAGCTAGCTCTGTTGTGAAGTAAGTAAAGGTAAAAGTCACCCTTGCTCAAAAGCCAGTCTTGTCCGACTCTAGGGGGCAGTGCTTATCTCCATTTTCAACCAAAGAGCTAGTGCTGTCGGCATCTGTAGACATTTCTGTAGTTATGTGGCTGGCATGACTAAATGCCAGAGCGCTCAGAATTCTGTTACCTTTCCTGCCGAGGTGGTACCTATTCATCTACTTGCATTTTCTTGTTTTTGAACAGCTAGGTTGGCAGGAGCTGGGATAGATGACATGCAGCACTTGAGTCTCAGACTGCTGACCTGACAACATTCTGGACATCAAGCTCAACACCTTAACCACTAAGCCACTGCAGCCCTGTTGTGAAGTAAGCAGGTAGCCAAATGACACAAGAAGTATACTACCTGCTTTGATTATTTTCAAAAAGGACTAGAGAGCATCATTGAGGTAAGTCATGATGGCTCTGAGGCTTGCTAGTGGTGTATTATCCCCAGTGTATCTCTGAATTCCATAAAAAACATGAATGGAAGGATGCTGTGATCCCAGTACACCCTCTTTGTGGGCTTCCCAGATGCAATGCTAGAATATGCTGTACTGGACCAGAATAGTCTTTGAATAGTCTTGATCACATAGGAGACTGCTACTGAACACCATTATTTGCCAAATAAATCTACCCCTCTCCTTTCACTTAGGTTGTTTTCCCCATGCTGAATTTTAGATTGTAAGCTCCTTATGGTGAGGATTGCTTCCCTATACTCTTTATAGCTCCATGCACTCTTTTTCTCTCTTTGACACACATACACAAAATATAACATGGGCTGCAGTCTTATACACACATATTTACTTCTGTGCAGTTATTGTAGTCTTTTTCTGATATCGTAAGTGGGGTAAAAGGTAAAGGTTATACTTGCTCGAAAGCCAATTGTATCCAACACTAGGGTTCAGTGCTCATCTCTGTTTCATAGCCAATTAGCCAGCGCTGTCTGCATTTGCAGACGTTCCTGTGGTCATGTGACAGGCATGATTAGACACTAGAGTGCACAGTGCTGTTTACCTTCCCACTGAAGTGGTCCCTATTTATCTACTTGCAATTTCTTGTTTTGAACTGCTAGGCTGGCAGGAGCTGGGGCAAAGATGGGAGCTCACTCCATCCTGCAGTATTCAGGTATTGAACTGCTGACCTGCCACCTTCTAGTCAGTGTCTTAGACACGAGCCATGTTCAAAATATCCAAGAGAACTAAGCAAGAGAATGACTCTCAACATTTTTTCAATGGATATGTGCCTCAAGGCCACTGACTCACATCCAGGAGGAGCTTTATCAGAAGAATAAACATTTTTGAAAACACAAGAGCAAAATCAAATTAGAAAATGCTGCTCACTGAACAAAGAAATAACATTAAAGGAAGATATGACTGAGGAGTTCGACTTCCACTGTGTCACTTGGAGGACCCTGAATAGGCTGAAGATAGGAGGCCAATGACAAAGCCAAGAAAGTGACTTCATTTTGGCAATTTGAAGTTTTACCTGGACACAGAAGAAGAAGCAGCAGAAGAGGAGGAGGAGGAGGAAGAGGAGGTGGTGGTGGTGATGGTGGTGGTGGTGGTAGTAGTAGTAGTAGTGTGGGTACTACTAAATAACAGAAGAAGAAGGTTTATATATGCATTTGATTTTTTTTGTCAGCCTCAGTCTCAGCAAAAGCAGAGGTGGATGGTGTTATGTACGTTAACTGTGTTTCTGACAGGAGCAGAATGTATCTTTTCTCATGTATCTATTCTTATGCAAATAAGTGGATCAAAAAATGTGCACACTCTGTTAGCCAATGGGCTTGTTGTATTATTGTTACTTTTACTGTTTATAGTGTATATAAGTCCGAGTTTTGCCCCATCCAAACAGTGTTCAAACTCCACTAATAAAGAGCTGAATTTCACTACTTCATTCGTCTGTTTCTTCATTCCTAGAACACTAAAGATGGTCTCTTGAAATGAACACTGCCTTCTTTAACCTCACTTGTTAATTATCATTGCCATGTCTGCAAATGGTCTGTATTCAGATCACCAGGTCCAAAAGAGCTTTGAATAAATGTGCACATTCTAAGCAGGCTCCATTGAATTTCCTAGAAAAGAGGCTTTGATGGCAAAACTCTGAACATTTTTCATATTTTCTCAGAAGTGGATGTATGTCAACCTTCCCACATCACATTGTCAAATTATTGTTCACAGCTATGTGCACATATCTTTTAAAGGGCCTGCAGAAAGCAAGCTCACTAGCTCTCTTGCGAAGGGAAAGATCAATGCGTGCTTTCATTGAAGTCTCATTGGCACTACTTCCCATGTGATTTTTATCTACAATAGGCTAAGATGCAAGTGTGAAAATTTTGAAATATATAAGAAAAGTAAATTAGCAACTAGTGATGCATGAGCATTAAATGTCCCAGCCACTTATTCTGCTGATTATGGTTTTGTGTGTCTAGGGAAGCTGTGCTGATGTGTATCAACTAACTGATTGGATATTAATAAGCTTGCATGCACTAACACTTGATATTAGTGAGAGGGGCTTTTACAGCTTAATGTGATTGTCATTTGCTGCCAATATGGTTGGTAAATTTCATTCCTCATCTCTGACATTTGAAGCAAACCCCCCACCTCCTCTTCATGTTAATTTTTGCTTCCATTGTTTTGTTGATAGCCTCTTTCTTCTTTGTCTGATTTCTGTCTAAGCAAACAGCATGGAAGTTCTTTCAATGTGCTAGATACACAAGTTTTCCTCTTTCTTCTTCTGACTGTAACTATAAGTGGTAACTGTAAGTAAATATACATTTTTCTACTTAAAATGCTTCTAGAGTGCTTTTATCATTCAAAATTCTAGTTTGTGTGGAAAAAGGAAACCAAAGGCACAAGCAGGGGTTGAAGCTAAACTGACCTCTCCACATTTCTGAGTTGTTGCTGAGTTGTTGCAGCATCTTAATCTGTGGGCTTGGGGAAAATGATACAAAATTTGTGGTGAAGTTTCTTTGCAAACTTTAATTACAGACATTCCTTGTAATGACTCAGAGTTAGAGAGCTTATCTAGTTGTTCACATCTTTAAAGTTTAGAACAAGGTAAATTGAGTTTCCTACGTAACTGTGAAAACCCTGCACTTGAGAAAACATTCATTTCTCTAGTTATGTTTGCCAGAGTTATTAATCAGAAAGTTTTACACCCAATATTTTTTTGGGGAAATTAAGTTTACAGAGACTAGTTCTGAACCAATTAGATAGTGTTGTACAAGATGTAAAAAGAAAAGAAGAAAAAAGCCCTTTGATGTGGAACCAACCCCCTAGCTTACATCCTTTTCAATGTGCACCACTGTATCTTTTGTATTTTCTATTCATATCTCCTTTATTTTCCCTCATTACATATCTTTTGGCACTGCTAGTTGGAGGTGGTCTGTGAAATGAAATTTCTCTTATTCTGATATAATCTTTTGTGTCTCCACTCATTTGCTGTAAATATATTTTTCCCCTCATTTATTTTCACTTTGGTCTTCAGCCAGCCCATTAAGCACTTCACTAAAAGAAAAGATAGGAACCTGTACACAGATTTCAAAAGCTGTTTCATGCCAGGCGAATCCATATTTATCTTTTCTGTTCATCGTATGCATTGTTCCCCTCTTCAGGCTCATTGTAACCTTCATCATTACAGCACAATGTTTTGAATGAACCCGGAAATTAAATTAATTTATAAATTCTCACAAACCAATGACTTAAGAAGAAGAACAAGAAGAATTTGAAAAGGCAGTTTAAAAGCATCAAGAGATCCTGGAAAAATACAGCCAGTTTTGAATTTGGACACAAACTTTTCTATTCTCATTCTCTTTCTGAATATTTGGTAACATTTTACCTGCAACAATTAAACATTCCAGTTCTTAAGTCTGCAATTTCAGGATTTAAGATACAGATTACTAGACTATTCTTCTGTGCATCATAGAAACATAGCAAGTTATTTCATAACAAGACAGGCTATTGGTCTATCTGTTCTACTGTTTACAATGACTAGGTGTGGCTCTCAGGCTTCCAGACAAGAGTATTTACTAGTCCCACCTGGAGAATGTTGTGTTTGAAAAGGTGCAAAAGGAAATTGGGGCAGAGACTTGGATTTTAGAATTGAAGCCAGTTTCTCAAAAGTTCCTCCCAGCCCAACAGCCAAGCTAATAACCACTAAAACAAAGGCTTAAGGGGAAAAAAGGTTTACTTCAAATAGGTGCTCCAAAGTCTCGACAAGGTGCCATTAGGTTGTTGGTACCAAAAAAGAAATTTAGGTAAGTTAATAAAAAGATAAAAAGGATGCAGATGTCCATGCAAAATATCTGTTCTTGTAAAAGGCAAAGGAAACAACTAAGCAGAACAATGGAAGATCATGAGGCTTCTCAAGTAGCTAAGATGCTGACTGGAAGGCGAGAGGTCAGCAGTTCGATTCCCGAGTACTGCAGGATGGAATGTCCCAGCTCCTGCCAACCTAGCAGTTCGAAAGCAAGAAATTGCCAATAGATAAATAGGGACCACTTCGGTGGGAAGGTAAACAGTGCTCCGTGCACTCCAGTGTCTAGTCATGCCTGCCACATGACCACGGGAACGTCTGCATAAGCAGACAGTGCTGGCTCTTAGGCTTTGAAACAGAGATGAGTACCGAACCTTAGAGTCGGATATGACGGCTTTCAAGCAAGGGAATCCTTTACCTTTACCTTTTTATCCCAGCAGTGGGTAAGGCAAAAAGCCTGTTGGTTTGTTAACTACATACAAACAAACATACATTTCCCTGATCATCACACACAACTGAAAGTGGTGAAATCACAAAGTAACTGATCTTATATTAAGAAATAAATGCTGTATTTATTTGAAGTGAATGATGCTTTATTTGCAGCACCTAAAGCTTATTTTCACATATGCCTCTATTTCAAAATAATCAGTGCATGTATAAATAAACCTTCTTTAATCTAAGAAAGGATTTTAAATTGCTGGCATAGAGAACACATAGCCCTGTCCTGAGGTCATCCCAAAAGCAAAACTGATTTCCCATGGGATGAAAATTACAGATCATTATTCCCCAGAAATGAGCATAATTACATTGTCTTAAAAGTTTATTTCACACTTTTACTGATATATATGAACTATATATATCTATATCCAGTCTGCATTTTGGGAATTTAAAAAAATACATTAGTGGGAATATGTTTTTTTCTGCCACTACATCTAGAGCATGAAGAAATCTGATATCACATTATTGACAAAGGATATAACTGATTCATATCTTCCATAACACTATGATAATCGTCAGAGGATCTTCTTCAAGTGCCCTTGTCAAACTAGCTGTGTGTGCACCCAGAGGTACGGTGGGAACCATGAGTAGGAATAAGCTGAACCTTCATAATTAGACATGAATCTCCCTTAGGAAGTAAAAAAAAAGTATAATTACTTTCAATATTCCATTGCAGCTTTGCAAGTTGCAGATTAGTTTTCTATGTCTGGCGGTTAGTCATCAAGAGGTAAATATTTAAAGGCTATCCTTGCTCGAAAACCAGTCATGTCCAACTCTAGATGCCAAAGTGCATGGATTGTTGTTACCTTTCCTGCCAAAGCAGTATCTATTTATCTACTTGCCATTTCTTTTATTTTATTTATTTATTTTATATTCATATTTATATAGCCACCCAGCTCACAAAGACTCTGGGCGGCATACAATCTTAAAACCCTTAAAACAAGAACAACCCCATTAAAACAAATTACCCCGCTAAAACCCCCACACATTAAAAAGTGGAAGATTACTTTGATATTAAACCAACCAGCAGGTGGGGGTCACGACATCTTCAGGACTTGCTTATGAACGACTAGGTTGGCAAGAGCTGGGACAGATGACAGACACTCACTCTGAGGTGTAGCATTCAGGTCTTGAACTTCTGACCTGCTGACCTTCCGGACATCAAGTTCAACGTCTCGACCACTAAGGCACCATGGCCCTCAAGAGGTAAATACCAAGCTACAATTCATTTCTACTTCGAATGTGCAGAAGCAACAACTTTAAAGAAACCATTTCTAGCTAATGCTTTATCACCTTGTAATTGTCTTCTCTGTTCCTCTCCTAAGTGGAGGGCCTTTTCAGTATTTGCATGTCAATCATGGAATGGCCATGCATTTTTTGTCATGAGGTTCTAATAAATCCAGTCCCTTTTACAGATTAAATAGTCCTGTTTGCTCCAAATATCTGATTGGCCAGTGACAGCAGCCATAACAATGCTGTTGGATGAAAAATTCCCTAATGATTTGACAGACAAAGGGTGAAAGAAAGATTAAGCGAAAGAGAGAAGCATGGAAAAACAAGATATCTTCATGAATACAAATAATTTATGAATACAAATAATTCATTTTTAAGAAGCATATTTTTCAAAAAATAACTTCTTTCATGTTTTCCCTTTTGTGCAAACATGAAAGCCTATGTTTGCTTTTTAAGAGTTTGGATCTTTCCAACATTGCACAAATTCTATCCCAACACTTTGACTACATCTAAGGATTACAGATGAAATCAACAAAGGAAAGCATAAAGAACAAAACCAGATCACCATTTATTTTAAGTCAAAAAAAGAAACAATAAAAAAAAATCAATTGTGACAGCACTCTTTGTAAAATCATTTTTGTTTACACTGTCATAACACATAGATATTAACCACTATTATGTTTTAAAGAAAATAGCTAGAAAAGGTTTGGGATATCAGTTAAAATATGACTCTGCATGTGCTCTTAAGCAGAGCTGCTGCTGAGGAGAGCAAAACAAAGGAAGTGAGCGCTGGTAAGTTTTGCAGTTGGAGTAGAGCTGCTTTAGAGGCTTCCACTAATTTAAATTGATAATTTCAACTGCTGAGAGCCACCTCTGTTCAAACAGAGGAAGCAGTTTGAAGCTTCCAGAAGCAGGGGGCAGAGCCACACCAGGCCCTTCCCTGAACTGTGACTCATGGGGGCGGAGCCACACTAGCCTTTAAAAGCTCTGAGCTCTTTCAGGGTCAGCCCTTTTGACTCTGCATGTGCTCTTAAGCAGAGCTGCTGCTGAGGAGAGCAAAACAAAGGAAGTGAGCGCTGGTAAGTTTTGCAGTTGGAGTAGAGCACACTAGTAACAAAGGAAGAATATAGTCTTACTAGGTAGAAAGGTAGTAAACGTGTACATTTTTGAGGCCCAGAATACTGCACTTGTTAAAATGGATTCTGAGGGAACAGTTGTAGTTACCTGCAATACTTGTGCCATGTTTGTGTTCTTGCCAAAGCATATGGAGAACTACACTTGCAGCAAGTGCAAGCTGGTTGCACTACTAGAAGAGAAGGTCCAGCAGCTAGAGGCCCGCATATCTAACCATCAACAAATTAAGGAGCTTGAGCTGTTCTTGGACAGAGCGGAACAGACTATGCTGGACAAAGAAGAGACAGGGCACAGTTCTGAGGAAGAAGGCCCTTCACTAACTCAGGAGGGAGATGTTTGGAGGAATGTGACTCAAAGGAGGAGAAGAGTAGGGGATCACTCTGAGAGTCTGAAATTACAGAATAAATTTGAGGCTCTTTCCCTCATCACACCTGATGAGGAACACACAGAGGAACAACTGGTTCCACCTGATGATCTCTCTTTCATCACACTTGATGAGGTCCAGGAAGATAAACAACAGGAACAAACTGAGGTTCTCTCCCTTAATATGGTTGATGAGGTGCATGTAGATGAACAGATTGCAGGAGAGAGGCTCCTTGTACTAGGCGATTCAATAATTAGAAATACAGAGAAATGGATTTGTGATGCACATGATAACCGTATGGTGACTTGCCTGCCAGGTGCAAAAGTTGCAGACATCACAAGAAATCTAGATAGATTGTTAGAGAGAACTGGGAACGAGCCAGTTGTCATGGTACATGTTGGTACCAATGATGTTGGGAAGGCCAAGCGGTCTGTCCTGGAAGCCAAATTCAGGTTGTTAGGAAGAAGATTGAAGTCCCGGACTTCCAAGGTAGCATTTTCAGAAGTGCTGCCTGTCCCTCGCGCAGGACCTACCAGGCAGGCAGAGCTCAGAAGCCTCAATGCGTGGATAAGGCGGTGGTGTCGAGAGAAGGGTTTCAGATTTGTCAGGAACTGGAGAACATTTTGGGACAAGCCAAATCTGTTCAGGAGGGATGGGTTGCATTTGAACCATGATGGGACCAGATTGCTGGCACTCAACATCAAAAAGGCTGCAGAGCAGCTTTTAAACTGATAACTGGGGGAAAGCCGACAGGAGCTGGGCAGCATCCGGTTCGGGAAAGTGTGTACTTGAGTAGTGAGGAGGATGCAAAAATTACTGAGCAGAGCGAGGAGCTAGTCACTAGCATTCTAGCAGAAGGATGCAAGAGGCAGTCTAACAATGCAACTGGACACAAAAGACTGTGTCAGAAAAGCATATATAAATGCTTGTATACAAATGCTAGAAGCCTCCGGAACAAAATAGGGGAGCTGGAATACTTAGCAATAAATAAGAATATTGATATTATTGGTATCACTGAAACCTGGTGGACGGATGATAACCAATGGGATACAGTTATCCCAGGCTACAAACTGTACAGGAAGGATAGGAAGGGGCAAGTGGGAGATGGTGTGGCCTTGTATGTCAAAGAAGTGATAAAATCGTATGAATTGGAATATCTAGGTGATTTGGAGTCACCATTAGAAGCTCTGTGGGTAAGAGTACCAGGCCACAAGGATGGTCTAACAGTAGGCATATACTATCGGCCTCCGACCCAAACTCTTGAGGGAGACTGGCAGTTGGAGAATGTTGTAAAGGAGGCATCCAAGAAGGGAAGCCTGGTTATAATGGGGGACTTCAATTACCCTCACATAGACTGGGTGAACTGTTGTTCAGCACATGATAAAGAGATAAAGTTCCTAGATATGCTAAATGATTGTTCCCTGGGACAGATGGTTGAAGACCCAACTAGAGGTACAAGAATCCTTGACTTGATCCTGAGTAATACTCAGGATCTGGTGCAAGATGTTAATGTGACTGATCCAATAGGGAACAGTGACCACAACTCAATTATGTTTAACTTGAACATAGACCGCAAGTCACTGATAAAATCTAACACAGAGACCTTAAATTTTCAAAAAGGAAATTTCCCAAAGTTGAGGAAACTAGTAAAAAAGAAGCTGAAAGGGAAAATTGAGAGAGTCCAAACACTCCAAGAGGCATGGAGGCTGTTTACAAAAACAATAACAGAGGCTCAATTGGAATGCATACCCAAAAGGAAAAAGGCCACTGCCAGGTCCAAGAGGACTCCAATGTGGCTTACAGGAGCTGTTCGGGAAGTGATCAAGAGCAAGTAAAGCTCATTTAGAAGATGGAAGGCTTGTCCGAATGAGGACAGCAGGCAGAAACATAAATTCTGGCAGAACAAATGCAAGGCAACAATCAGGAAAGCAAAGCAAGACTTTGAGGAGCGTATAGCTAAAAATACTCAGAGAAATAACAAAGACTTCTTTAAGTACATTGGAAGTAAGAACCCAACTAGGAAGGCCATTGGACCATTAGATGACAATGGAAGGCAAGGGGTTATTAAAGAGGAAACAGAGATTGCAGAGAGACTCAATGAATTCTTTGCTTCAGTATTCACTGAAGAAGACAGAGGCCACATGCCCAAAACAGAGCCTATCTTCGTAGGGAGGGAAACCGAAGAATTAAGCCAGATAGAAATAACCAGGGAGGAGGTCCTTGCATGTCTTGTTAAGCTAAACACTAACAAATCACCAGGACCAGATGGAATCCATCCACGAGTTCTCAGGGAACTTAAAGATGAAATTGCTGATCTCCTAGCCAAAATATATAATCTTTCCCTCAAATCAGGCTTTGTGCCTGATGACTGGAAGGTAGCGAATGTAACACCAATTTTCAAAAAAGGATCCAGGGGTGATCCAGGAAATTACCGACCTGTCAGTTTGACATGTGTCCCAGGTAAAGTGATGGAAACCATCCTAAAAGATAGAATTAATAGGCACATAGAAGAGAAGGCGCTGCTAAAGGAGAGCCAACATGGTTTTTGCAAGGGCAAATCATGCCTCACTAATCTGTTGGAATTTTTTGAGAGTGTCAACAAGCATGTGGATAAGGGGGATCCAGTTGACATTGTTTATCTGGACTTTCAGAAGGCTTTTGACAAGGTCCCACACCAAAGGCTCTTGAATAAACTTACCAGTCATGGAATAAAGGGACAGGTCTTGTCCTGGATCAGCAACTGGCTAAGGGACAGGAAACAGAGGGTAGCACTAAATGGACACTTCTCCAAGTGGAGGGAAGTAAAGAGTGGGGTCCCCCAAGGTTCAGTACTGGGACCCCTGCTTTTCAACCTCTTCATAAATGATCTAGAGGTAGGAGTAAAAAGCAAGGTAGCCAAATTTGCTGACGACACTAAATTATACAGGGTAGTGAAAACTGTGAGAGATTGTGAGGAGCTTCAGAGGGATCTCTCGACACTGGGGGAGTGGGCAAAACAGTGGCAAATGAGTTTCAACATTAGTAAGTGCAGAGTGATGCATGTTGGGGCAAAGAACCCCAATTACATTTATAAACTGATGGGGTCTGAACTCTCTGCGACAAACCAGGAAAGGGACCTTGGTGTCCTGGTGGACAACTCAATGAAGGTGTCAACCCAGTGTGCCTCAGCAGTGAAAAAAGCAAACTCAATGCTAGGGATCATTAGGAAGGGTATAGAAAATAAGTCAGCAAGTGTCATTTTGCCTCTTTATAAATCTATGGTGAGGCCCCATCTGGAATACTGTGTACAGTTCTGGTCGCCATACCTCCAGAAGGATATTATGGAGCTGGAAAAAGTGCAGAGGAGGGCAACCAGAATGATTAGGGGACTGGAACACCTTCCTTACCATCTGAGGCTGCAACGGTTGGGCCTCTTCACTCTTGAACGACGACGTCTAAGAGGTGACCTGATTGAAGTTTATAAAATCATGCACGGTGTGGACAAAGTAGATAAGGAAAAACTGTTTTCCCTATCGCATAACACTAGAACTAGGGGACACTCGATGAAACTTTTGAGTACTAGTTCTCAAACAAATAAGAGAAAGTATTTTTTCACCCAGAGGATTACTGGTCTATGGAACTCCCTGCCAGAAGAAGTGGTGACAGCTGTCAGTCTTGACAGCTTTAAGAAAGGATTAGACAAGTTCATGGAGGACAAGAGTATCAATGGCTATAATTATGGATACTTAAGGACAACCTCCGGGTTGGAGAGATAGGCAGGATATCTCTCAATATCATTTCCAGGGAATCCTAAGCAGGTGAAGGCATCTGCTTGGGAATACCCTGAAGGAAATGGTGAGCCACTGTGTGAGACAGAATGCTGGACTGGATGGGCTGTGGCCTGTTCCAGCAAGGCTGTTCTTATGTTCTTATGTTCTTATGTAAAATATTGATATAAAACACAGGTCTATGCCTTACACGTAAAGAACAGAAAAACTGGGAAGACAAGATTTTGGAACACTGCTCTTCCTCTAAGTATTGGGCATTATTCTGGATCAAATCCTGTCCTACAAAAATCATTGTCTAAACACCAAACAGAAAGTTGCCACCAGAAATAATAATGGATCATTGGGTTTGCTTGGATGGTCTCATCAAAGATTTGTACAAATAACAGTATTTGCTTGACTAAGAATGAAAATAAAGGTTGCCAAATAAGCTGCTCTGGAAAGGATAAAGAGTAGGATGATACAGTAACCATCTGCCTAACATCTTCTTAAGCAGAGCTTTGGATGAGAAGTTAAAGATTTTGAGCTGCATCTACCATTGCAGGCGCACCCCCCAAATAAAGACTCAGACACCGGTATTGGATTAAAGGCATCGGGCCACTTTTATTGAATAATGCCCTAGTCCGAATTATCACTTTCAATTGGTGTATCATCCAATTGTAATTCTTTAAGGCAAGCAGGCCGCAGTAACACTGGTAAGGTTCCTCCCAAAATGCCAATGGAAATTGGCTACATGTATCTATTTGTATCAATTTGTTTGTTGACACAAACAAATTGTTGACCGGAGTCAATATACTATCTACTGACCCCACCCTATGACGTGTATCTGTTCAATATCAGGGTGATGCAGGTTCGCCCTTGACCGGCCAATCTTATTCCCCTGTACCTATCTACGTGTTGGCCAGTCAATTGTGAACCTGCCGGATACCTATGGGTCATAAATCTGTTACCTTACCAGTGCTACCCACTACAGCTCGGTTGCCAGGCCTGCTTGCACATCCTCCAGAAAGAAGTCCAAACCTCTGGCCGACAGATGGACCCCATCTCTTGCATATAGACCATAATCCTGCAAGCCTATCCTAGGATGTTGAATGGCTGTTCCAAAGCCATTGTCAAAAAGGAACAGGGCGACAGCCCTGTTCAGTGACCGTCGAGCACGGTCCAAGCCATGGAGGTCAATGCCTCCCCTGTAATGGTGTCTCAGCACAATGTCAGACCATAGAAGCTGTGTGTACGGCCATAAGTGATGTAAAAAGGCCAGGTCACTGCATACCGACATTTTTAAAGAGAGGCCAGTGATCTGTCCAAGATCATTGCCGCCGAGGTGCAGAATCAAGACATCAGGCGGTCCAGCATCCCTGATGGACATCAGGAATGGCAACAGTTCCCGCCATCTCATGCCGCGCTTACTGTACCAACGCATACGTGCGGCTGCACGTAGCCCGCGATGGGGTCCCCAGTCTGTCGCCGCAGCATACTGCCCTGCCCAGTGCACAAAACTGTGGCCCACCAGCCATACTGCCACCGGTGTGCGTAAACACACAGGGTCTGTAAAAGAAGGAAAAAGGGGAATTAATGACATAACTGGCACTCATGCAGTAAGGGGGCGTACATATAAAGAAAAACACGTGGACCCCCATCTGCCCATGCAACGTATATCAGCATCAGAGTACCCAAACGCAGCCGCAGTTGAAGAGGCGCCTATCCTAAATGAATGGGTGCCGTAACGAGCCCCAGGGAGGCCGACACTGTGAAGTGCAATACTGGTCACCTTCCAAAACTGGAATTTGGTAAGGGGAGACCCATCCTGGTGGCAGAAAAATGGGGCAGGGTGCGTGCCATGCACTGCCAAAAACTCATGTAGGGCACCAACCGGGCAGATGTCAGCAATCGTACACCGTAGCAGTCTGACACCACTGCCTACTCCGTGCTGATCGGCTTTTGAGGAACGAATCCTCAACTGGGCCCACTCCTGGGTAAGAAAGACATTGTTGAGTTCCAGTGCCCTACGAGACATGTCCCCCTTTGAAAATGGGACCAGCTCACTGATACGGAGCGCTCCAAAAAAGGCCATGGTGGTAGCCGCATGAAAGAGAGCCTCCTCATACCTATCGTAACACAAGCTATGCCAACCTTGTGCAAGGTGCGTCAGAACATCTGGTGAAACAGGGTGACGTGTGTCCAGGCGGCGGCCACGTTCATGTGTCCACCCTTCTAATACATGACGTATGTGGAAGTCATTCACGCAGTCAACGAAACCCCTTGCCTTAGCCATAAATGCCAAAGCTGAAAGCCTAGTGGCAATGGTGCGAGGGGCTAACCCTAGATCATGGAGGTAAACCATGAACTGCAGAATCTGGTCGACCGGGATCGGCCACACTTCGGGCAACTGCCTTTGCCCGCAAAAATTCCTAAACTGTAGGAGTGCATGGAGATACGCCTTACGCGTGCGAGGTGCCAAAGACATGCCGATCACCCGGTTCACCTCTCCTCGCCAAATGTCCAGATCTTGGCTGGGAGTGGAGAGGGCAGTTCCTCTGCTTCTGGTGCCAAGGCACGGAACCGGGAGATCTGCAGGTGGGATAAAGCGTCAGCAATATCATTATCAATGCCTGGTACATGTCTGGCCCTGAAAAGCACATTAAGGCATAAAGACCTCAAAACAAATTGGCGAACTAATGCCATGACTCTAGGGGATTTAGATGTCTGGGAGTTGACAATGTGCACCACTGCAAGCATTGTCACACCAAAAGTGAACTACTGAATTAGCCCACCTATCCCCCCAGAGCATCAGGGCACCCAAAATGGGAAAAAAACTCCAGAAAAGTAAGATCGCGTAAACGATCTGTGCCTTGCCATGTCTGAGGCCATCAGACATAGGACCACCTCCCCTCAAAGTAAATCCCATAACCCAGGGAGCCGGAGGCATCCGACTGTACTTGGAAATGCGGGCTGAGCATAAGCTCCGATCTCCAGAAGGAGATGCCATTAAAATCCTGAAGGAATGTGAGCCAGACCATAAGATCCGCCCATAAACCTCTGGTCAGCCGAACCCTGTGGTGGCGTTTTAAAAGGCCTGCCATGGCGTCACACAGATGCCTGGCAAAGGCCCTGCCAGGTGTTACTACCCTACAGGCAAAATTGAGGTGGCCGTGAAGCACCTGTAACCCTCGGAGAGACACCTTACGCCTGGCAAGCATTGCCAGAATGGCATCAGAGATCCGCGTCACCTTTTACATGGGCAACCGGGATGTCTGGGCAACAGTGTCAATCTCGATACCTAAAAAGGTGAGAGTGGTGGCCAGTCCCTCAGTCTTTTCAGGCGCCAGGGGCACACCCAGTTCCCGCATAAGCACCTGAAAAGTGGCGAGTAGCCGAGCGTACATGTCCGTGCCTTGTTCCCCTCCAAACAAAAACTCATCGAGGTAGTGGGCTACAGACCGGGACCCTGATCTACGAGCAAAAGCCCAGTGAAGGAAGGTGCTAAAACGTTCGAAAGCAGAACATGAGATAGAACAGCCAAAAGGCATGGCCTTATCTACATAAAAACTGCCCCGAAAACGGAAACCTAACAGCTCAAAGTCATCCAGGTGCACTGGCAACAATCAGAATGCCGATTTGATATCACACTTTGCCAGTAGCACCCCTGTGCCACATGAGCGTACCATCTGCAAGGCCTGGTCAAAGGAAGTATACCTGACCGAGCAAAGGTAATCAGGTATTGCGTCATTGACTGAAGAACCCGCAGGGTAAGAAAGGTGGTGAATTAACCGAAATTCTCCCGGTGACTTCTTAGGGACTAAACCCAAAGGTGACACCTTCAGGTTCGGGAATGGTGGGTCAACAAATGGCCCAGCAACCATCAGTGCGGTGACCTCCTTAGCTATAGATTGGGCGGCGATATCCTCATTACCCCTGAGGGAAATTAAGTTCGGGGTGTCTTGAGGCCCGCGTACCCCCTAAAATGGTATGCGGAAGCCGAATTGAAAACCCTCAAGTAGGTACTTCGCATCATCCCGTCTAGGATAAGCGGTAAGCCAATGTTCCAACACCTGGACATCAATTGGGGAGGGGGCCTTTCTGATTGGTCGCACTGTCAGAGGGAGCTCTGACCACCCCCTGACCACCCCTACCTCTGCCTCGTGATCCACCAGCCCGCGGGCATGCGGAGGCAGCATGAGGGCCAGAGCAAGAGGGGCACTCATGCCGGAATCGACACTGACGCTTGTTGCACACTCCGTTGGCGGAGAGGCTCCAACACAGCAGGCGGGCTGGAATCCCCTGCCCCGCCGTCTGGTGGGGGACCTGTGTAGCAGCCGCCCGCTGCACGGCATGGCCACAATGGTACCGATCACCAGGTGCTGGCCACGTGGGGGTCATGTATAAGAGCCACAATTGCTGGCAGGGCTCATCCGACCTCCTCTCAGGATGGAGGGCCACTCTCATCCTAAAATCCTCATCATAGGCCAACCATGACGGTCCAGGAAAATCGACCACCACCCGATAAATATTATCCAGGTATTGCACCATCGGAATGGCCAAGTCAGGATGAGCCCTCAGGTATACCGCCATATAAATGAGGTAGGCCGGTAACCAATTGGCCCAGGTGCGCGGCGGCTTACGACGACAGGACAACTCCTTGTCCCTATCATCCTGCCCTTCCCTCTCTTCCTTGGTGGGCTCACGGTTTAGGAGGGAGAAAATGTCCACATATTCCCCCCTCCAAATCTTCTCCCTCGTGGCCTGGGAAAGATGGCCCACGGCTGGCGTCGGAGCTCGCGATGGGAATCAAGCTCTGCGTGCCGCTACACCCTTGCCACGCAGGACCTGGCCCCTGTGGTAAGCCCCGCTGTGATGAACTTTCAGGGAGCTGCGAGGTGCCAGCTTGGGCTGGCCTGATGGCCTCAAGCAGCTCCACCCTGGCAGCCGCCCGCTGGACAGCGGTGGTCGACGCGTGGGCCGGAAATGCAGGAGGTGCAAACCCACCTTCAGCAGGTGGCAGGGCAATGCCCATTGATGCCTCCAGCACTGAAATGCGTGCTAGGAGGGCATCAACAGCCTCAGACCCACCGGTATAAGGTGGGCCAGGCGGGCCGGATGGCCCACCAGGCAATTGCGGAGGTACAAACCCAAGTGCGGATCCTGGGCCTGAATAGGGCCATGACCAATAATCCGGCCCATGTGGGGCCGGGGGAATGGTGGGGCGGAAACCCGCACCAGGCCCAAGTGGGCCGCCCAGCCCAGAGTCGGGCAAAGACCCATAGGGGTAGTGATCCCCGAGGGGCCAGCCTGTGCCGCCCCTGCTTGGACTCCAGCATCAGGCGGGTAGGCAGCAGCCTGTCCGTCCACATTGGTGGTAGTGGCTAAACCGGTCCTACCACCCAGTTGCAGGGGCACCGCCTGAGCCCTCCGGCCTAGGGGCGGCCCCCTGGATGTGGTGTGGTGGTGGTGGGCAGAGCCCTCCCCCTCATCCGCAGCTTCGTAGATGTTGCCTTTCGCTTGGGAGCCATGTCTCCCAAGCCGAAGAGTGAATGAGCAAGGGGAATTTCCTTTTAAAAAAGAGCAGGCGAAAGCCGGGGAGAAAAGCGACGGAGAAAACTTCTCCTCTCCGTCACTTCCACAAAATGGCTGCCTCATGGCCACCCCTTTTAAAGAGGGTGGCCACGCCCCCTAACTCACCCAGATGTTTGAGTCTGGGTGGGTGGGGGCCCGCAAAGTGCGTGGCGGCCATTTTGGCGCCGTGCTTGCATTGCACAAGTAGACATCCTCTGTCACTCCTCTTGTGTCCACTTTCCCTACAATCTCACTCTCCAAATCTTTTCTGGGGGTCCTCCAAGCCTTCAGAGCAGATCTTGAAGGCATGCAAAGGATACAAGTCAAAGGAAAACACGTCCTCCCTATTCTGCAGGCAGAAAAAGCCTCTAATCAACACACAGACACTTCATTGAATTCCATCAAATGATGTAAGCAATGACTATCCTCCAGATTTCCTAGTTCCAGATCTAAACCAAAGTTTAGAATCTTCTTACCCCACCTGTTTCCTACAAAAGACCCAAAGTGGCTTCATCATTTGAAAAGACAATATAAAAGCTAAAAACTATTATTACAATATTAAAAGGGAATTAAATAAATATCACATTAAATACAGTGCACAAATACAATACTAAAACACTTAAAAGCAATAAGGCACAATCATTCCTATTTTACCAAATCCACCTCCCCCTTAGATAGTCAGTTGCTGAAGGAAAACCTTCCTGAAATCTTTACCTGCTTGCAGAAGAACAACAAAATGTTGCCAGCATGGCCTCCCATGACAGAAAATCAAGGGGAATGGGAACAGCAACAGAGAAGGCATTGCACCCAGAAACAAACAGAAGGACAGTGAAATTTAAACAATTGTAATTTCAGTGGACAGGATGCAGCTTGTTCCTTGTCTGCCCTTCACATTGTTGAGTATTTTACTGCAATCCCAGCATGTAATGGGTTGTTAATGCTAATTCTTCCTGATTAACCAACAGAAAAGTCTTCTATCTCCCTGCCTCTAGGTTCACCTGACATGGTTTTTATGTATTAAGCCATACCAGGATAACCTGGCCAGACTGTTACCTTAACCTTTCCTTATAAAAGGGTAGTGTGCAGTGATGAACTGCATTTTTTTACTACCTACTCTGTGGGCTGGCCAAATCTGTGGGTGGGGCCAAATCTGTGGGTGGGGCCAAACATCCTGCATTATGGGCTATGGAGGTGGGTGTGGCCAACCAAGTGGGCATGGCCTGGGGAAATTTCCACTACCGGTTCTGCAGAACCTGACAGAACCTGCTGCAGTGCATCCCTGGTAGTGTGTGACCAGGTAGTCTATACCTCATCATTGAGGTGCCTCCCTGTCCTCATCCATTAACCACCATGACACATATCTGTACTTTGATGTATTTACCATAAGCAAGAAAGCATAAGGTTTAATCATACTCATAATGGCAAACCTGATGTACAGCACAACACATATAAATACAGTGTTCCGTGTCTAGGCATGGCTGCCACATGTACATGGAGACGTCTGCAGACAGCATTGGCTCTTTGGCTAGAAACGGAGATGAGCACTGAACCCTAGAGACAGATATGACTGGCTTTTGAGCAAAAGTGACCTTTACCTCTGTATAGAAGCAATACTCACTTTGTATAAAGAAAACCTCTGTCAAGCCTTTATGCTATAATGTTTTATTACCCAGATGATTTACAGGCTTAAGTCCTACATACACCAAAGACATGTGTGTTAAATGCAGTTAGACTTCCTTCTCAGGGCTTTGCTGCCTGTTACTTTAAGGAAGTATATATGTCTCTCTGTGGTTTTTTTAAAACCCTAAAATAGTTGCTGAAGATGAAATTCAGCTCAGGACCTTAGTGTGCAAGATGACAGGAAAAATGCTGAATGATATCATCTGTTCTTAGGACTTTTTAAACTGACAAGTTCCTACAAACTGCCCATCAGGTGAACGCTTGCCACTACAGGCTACAAAAATAATATGATACAATATTTTTGTGTACTAAAGATATTTTCCAGTTTATCTATCAGATCTCACCTCTTAAAGCAATCGTGCCCATTCCATTTCATTCCTGTATCTTCCGAACTCTGCTTTGGGTCTCCTTTTGTCTGTCTGGTGCAGACCACTGTCTTACTCTCTGTGGTTCTTCCATGTGTCTGCTTCTTGCTCCATGTATCTTCAATCTTCCATTCTCATGGTCATACTTCTCTACCACCCCACCACCCAGCACCTTCTGCCCTCCACTGTTATGTATTCCTTTCTGGACAAAACTCTCCTGCCTTCTGAATATATTGTGTTTCTTCCCTACATCAATCACTTTATGACTTACCGTGCTTTCACTTTTAATGGCTGCCTTTTTGTACTCTGGCTCTTTGTCTCTTCCACTTGAGGAGCGGGGAAAAAACTATGTATTAATTATAAATATGCCCCCCCCCCCAGATGTTGGCATGGTCTTCAAAGTTTCTCTTCATTCTGTAGCAGGAAATGTACTCCCAGATCAGATGCTATCAGCAAAATAACTCATCCTGTTGAAGGATGCATAGGTTTAAGGTAAAGGTAAAAGTTGTCCATGCTCAAAAGCCAGGTGTATCTGACTCTATGGTTCAGTGCTTATCTCTGTTTACAGCCAAAGAGCCAGCACTATGTGCATCTGCAGATGTTTCCGTGGACATGTGGCAGGCATGCCTTGACAGCAGAGTGCACGGAACGCTGTTTATCTTCCCACCAAAGTGGTGCCTATTTATCAACTTGCAATTTCTTGCTTTTGAACTGCTAGGTTGGCAGGAGCTGGGACAGAGATGGGAGCTCATTCCATCCTGTAGTACTCGGGTCTTGAACTGCTGACCTGCCAACCTTCCAGTCATCAAGTTCAGCATCTTAACCACTTGGGCCTCCACAGTCACTTTGCATAAGTTTACAAACCCACAATTTTCACCTCTTAATCACACCTCATCATTGTTCTCTTGGTAACAGATGCAAACCAAGGCTTCGAACATTCAGAAGGTAGCATGAGTGAGAGGTAATATTATAGCACCAGCAAATAATAGCTTTGTTTTCCAACAGATTAATTTCCCCATTAGTCTCTTGCAGCAAAAAGCATAATGTGACAATGTGTAATTATGTAAAATCCCAATTTCAATTAGTTACACAGGAAACCTAAACAAAAATTTACAACCTATTTTATTTATTTTACAGTGACCATTAACTAAGCTGTCTTGACAATGACACAAACGTCCTTCTGGGACAGTGGCAAAACTGCTGACATTGTGAGTTCAGTCCTGACAGGGATCAAGGCTGACTCAGCCTTCCATCATTCTCAGGTTGATAAAATGAATACCCAGCATGTCGGGGGCAAAATACCAATGAACCTGTGAACTGCTAAGTGCTATGGGGTAACATAAAAGTGCAATTGCTATTGCTATCCTGGCATGGCAGTGGCCCTGGTAAAAGGACAGAAGGGGAAATAGAAGAGTGAAATGTGTAGGTTAAAGTTCCTGGAGGGAGAAACACCTTAACATTTCTGATAAGTTCCATCTCTGAACTTAAACAATGTAGCACAAAATCCAAACTGAAACCATCAATTCCTGACCATAATTCAGCTATAGCTATTTGGTGACATTCATTAATGCTTCCTTCAGTGCAACTCTCCCAGTAAGTGTGGAGGTTTCTGCTTTGTGTCAAAGTATACAATCATGAAGCTTCATGGTTCCTTGTAGGGTCAGTAATAGTATTTTTGAAGTCAACAAGCATGGATGTGACTATGCATTGCATTCTTCTTCTAGAGCAGTGCCTGTATGACTAGGTCACCCATCACAGTAACCAGGGCAAGATAAATAATGTCTGGAATCATTCTAATTCCTGGAAATTCAGTTCCTTTTCCCCAACAAAAGGAGCCTAGTAATTGAAAATAAAATTGAATTACTGCACATTGCCAGGTTTATCTGACAAAGACGTTTTAAAAGGAAATTTAATAGTACTGACATGGGGAATGGAATTTTCGATATATTTTCCTGTTGCTTTTGTGCTGTTAAAAGAAATTTATGAGGCCTTCCCCCCTCCAGTGTGTATTTATTAAGGAAGTAACTTTATCAAAAATTTAAAATCAGTGTTATTTTTTAAAATGCTAAAAGAAAGCAGCATTACATAAACATGAACTTTGGCTATCAAAAATATTTCAGACTTATAACAGGCCAGGTTCTTTTTCTGTCTATTATTTCTAGAATTCACAATGGAATCTGTTTGAAAAGCAATTAGTGGGCAAAGTTTGAAAGGAAAGGCTGACAATTCTGCTCAATGGAAATATATATTGCTATTATAGTGGTCTGAGAATGTCATGATTTTTCCTCTGGGGCTCAGAATTACACTTTAGTATCCTGATAGATCATAGATGTTAGGTTATTATAAAATGCTGACAGATAAGGCTGTGATTTGTGAAGGCTCTGTATGAATTTTGCCTTTAATTTCTGTTAACATTTGACAGAGCATCATGACGTTGAAACCCAAAAAGTTCATTGAAATTCAGCATGAGGCTGACTGCCTTGCATACATTTCACATTTACAGATAACATTTGTACATCTCCTGACACTGGGTTTCAAAATGAATATCTCATCAAAAGCTATGGGGAAAGTATAGCCTTTCATTTCACAATAAACCTCAAGGCATCAAGAAAAAGGCTTTATGCTGTGAGATAATTTAAACTGGGCAAAAGGGAAACTTTTTTCAAATTGAGAGTGTAAAGGAAACGATCATTTATTCTGTTTTGGCAATATTTTAAAGTACATCTGAGGGTAAATCATTATGATGGAAAATGTCTCAAAGTACTCGATAGCAGAGACATTCCTGACAATGAGCCTGTTATTAAAATTATCAATGAATCATTAAAATAGATCCATAAGCAAATAAAATAGATGTTACAGAGGCCCTTCTGACCATTTCCTTCTGAGACAGCTGCATATGGAATGTAGCTAAGATCTAAGAGACCAACACTTCTGCTTCTTCCGTGTCTCGGACAGATGTGAAACTGCCAAGATGAAGGCACCTTACTTTAACAGGAACTTATGAGGTCATGTTAGATGAGTTTTTGTGCTTTTTACCTGTGGTGAGCAAGGATCCAGGTGTACCAGAGCAGATGAGGAGAGAAAGAAGATGACAGGGCAGGACAGGAGGGTGAATGGGGTGGATTATAAATAGAGGACAATAAGGGTAATCTCTTCTGTTCCACTAAGGTACTTCAATGGATGTAGCACTTTGACATATCGACTCTCCATCTTAATGATTCATATTTGGGTTAATGGGTAAAAAAACAAGTCAGATTATAGGTTTTTCATTTTCTTGGTGTCTTGTTGTGAATGGTAATGAGGACAGGAGGGGGACTTATACATCACCTTGATTGCTGATATTGGTGTTATCAAAATTGAGGTTGCTTTCGGTATGTGAAGCTGGCAACATGAGAGGATACTGCAACGCAATGTCAGATCTTTCCCTTACATTTTGAATCATGAATACAGAAGCAATATCTGTGATTTATAAACCAGAAGGTTTGTTTTTGAAAGTTTGAATATTTTTCTTTACTTGTTTATAAAGAAAGAGATCAAGCTAGCCCTTCCTCCTCCAGCACTGCATCATTCACACAGAGTGACCATTCTCAGGAGAAAAGAACTATCAATTCTTAAAGATTCTCTATATAAGCTGGGACCTTGATTTCTTTCTCTCTCTCAGTGTGTGTGTGCAGGTGTGTGCATGTGTTCAGGCTTTGCCACAGAACTTTTATAGATTGATGAGTTTCCCTTCTCGAGACCAATAGCTTCACATGATTGTAGTAATGTGGGGAAGCAGTTACCTCACTGTCTGTCTTCGTGCATTTAGCCCACACAGACCAAATAGTGAACAACTAGATAGGATGATTGTGTTGCCAGTATGCTATATATCTGGAAACATAATTATCTTGGCTGATTGTGGTTCTCTAAATATTGGGCTGCAACACCTCCAGTTACTATATTTCCTTCTCTAGCTCTGATTTCTTCCCTCTTTTCTTTATATTGTTACTTTCTTTCTCCACTCCTTTGTTTCGACATCCTTATTCTTTGCTCATACCCCCTCCCTCAATAGCATGATGCTCTTTTCCTCTGCTTCAACATTTTTTCCATCTCCTTCTGCCACCTGTTTACTCCTTGCAAACACAATCAAGAGTAGCGATGGCAAATCTGTCAAAGCTGATGCCATTCAGCTTCTCTCTAATGCACTGTGAAATTCCTTCTATTCCACAGAGTTGAAATTATTGGGGATGAAGATGAAAATTAGGTACATAAAAATAGTGCACATTTGCACCATTTTGTATGCTTTAGATGTGCAGTATTTAACATGTGGAATTTTGAGTGCATTTTTTTAAAAAAGTATATATTCTTATCAGCACTTTTTAAAAGGTGCACATTTTCCAAGCAGGTTTACTACCAAATCAAGATATTTGTGTACACATTTTTCAGGCTATGCAAATTTTTGCTGACTGTTTCAAATGTGTGCATTTCTTCTCACTTTTCAAGTGTACATAGTTATTTAATGCACTTCTTTTAAAAATGTGTACTAGGCATTGCTAACTTTGAGAAAGTATGGATTTGAAGATCTAAAAGTTTTCCTCTCTCTGCCTAGTTTCAGGAGTGTGAATTTAATTTTTTCAAGTCAAAATGAAAACTAAGTTTTTTCTTCCATCCCTAGCATGAGTCATTTGGCCTGTTCCTATGATTTCCCCAGTCACATAAATTCTCCAGCAAGCAACTATTCATGTGTAATCAACCAGCCAGAGCAATGGTTTAGAGTTTCTCATTTGCAATATGTGCAGTATGTGCATAAGTTCCCCCTATCATTAATTAATGACTGCTAATATATTTGGTGGCTTAGTGGCTAAGATGCTGAACTTGACAACTGGAAGGTCACCAGGTCAGCAGTTCAAGATCTGAGCACTGCATGACAGAGTAAGCTTTCATCTCTGTCCCATCTCCTGCCAATCTAGTGGTTCAATAGCCAGAAATTGCAAGTAGATAAATAGCTACCACTTTGGTGGGAAGGTAAACAGTGTTCTGTGCACTCTGGTGTCTAGTCATGCCTGCAACATGTCCACAGAAATGTCTGCAAACACAAACAGTGATGGCTCTTTGGCTATAAACAGAGATGAGCACTGAATCCTAGAATTGGATATGACTGGCTTTCAAGCAAGGGTGACCTTTATCTAATATGTTTGATGGTGTGTCTCTTGGCCCCAGTGGGGGTGAACAGGCCCTCCCAGCCACTCCACCCGCCAGCATTCCTGGGCCCCGCCCTTCCCCTCGCTCTCGGACTCAAAAGGAGAGGGGGCGCCGGGCGAGCTACCGCCACTGCCACATCTCCTGGCCCTGGTGGGGGAAAGAGGCCCTCATGGACCCGGCCACTCCACTGGCCAGCGTTCCTGGGCCCCGCCCTCCCTCTCGCCCTCGGACTCAAAATACTCTAAAGGCGGGGGATTTCGTGGGTGGTCCTGGCTAATTTTTGTTACTTATTATTATTAATGGGTTTATTTTATATACTGTATTAAATAATCTATGTTTATTACTGACTATTGATTATTGTATCAAATTTATTTTTCACGTTTTATTATTGTATTATTGTATTGTATGGTATATACATGTTGTAATGGCCACCTTGAGTTGGCTTCGGCTGAGAAAGTGCAGGATATAAACTAAAATTTTTCATCATCATCATCATCATCATCATCATCATCATCAATGGGGTTTTTTTTACTTCCAGGGCTCTCAGTTGGCCAGTTCGCAGGGTAACTGTTTCAATAAACAGAGGAAGATGTTATCAGAGAGTCAAGTTCTGTAGGTTCCTGAGTTCTTAATTCATGGTGTACCGAGGTATACAAATGATGATTTAATTAATCTAGAGGCCAACAAGTGTAAAGTTTCTGTCTGTTGTCCTGGTAAGCAAGCAGATGGGGACCAAACGTAGAATCAACAACAAAGAAGGGAAACCGTTTGCTTTGGCTGATGAATAATAAGTGTTTAATCCAATAATTCAACTAAAGGTAACAGATCCTAATTCCTTCCGATATAGGAATTTTCAGTCCTTCTTCAGGGATCTAAATCAAAACAAATTGATAATGTCTCTGTCAAAAACTTATATACATAATATACAAAATGTGCAATATGTACATTATTTACATAGTCTTGGATGCATCTCATGCTGTGACATAAAATAAGTTGCTTAAACAATAGTTAATACATCAGTTACCTGTGTTTCCCAGTAAATAGTAAAATTTTGAAGCATTAATGTATTGTAGCGAGTCGCCGGACCTCTATCATGAGTTTATTCAGTGTCGATGGACGTTAAGCTAATGGTGAGCTATGCTTGTATTTAAAGGAATACTGAACCACACAGCTGAGCTCCTAACAGAGATTATAAGAAACATGTGTAATCAATTTCCATGTTGAGGCCCGAGGGGTATAGGGTATTAAAGCGATGTATGAAAAAACACTCCCTTTGTCTTAAAATGATGTCAATATCTTTGCGGGAAAATGAATCTTGTTTATGGCTTTCCAACACCACAAACTTAAAATCATAATCTTTATGATTTTTCTCCAAAAAATGGCTAACGAGAGGGGCAGAAATGCTTCCAGTGCGGATCTTCGATCTATGTTCCCCCACCCTAGTTTTCATTTGGCGGGAAGTGACCCCCACATATCCTAAGCCGCATGCACATACGAGAAGGTAGGTGCACCCAGAACTTTTACAATTAAAAAATTGTTTTAAAGTCAAAGTGAACTCGCTACTAGAGATGGTGACTATTTTAGTTTGCCACGCCAAAGAGCAATGGGTGCAGTTACCACACCTGAAATGCCCTGTAATGGTCGGGCGTCTTAATTGAATGCGAGATTCATGATCCGATCTACTCACAATCTGTTTGATGGATCTGGATTTCCTAAGCCCTATCAAAGGGTAAGCAGCGCAACCAGGTAAGTGGCTCACGATGTGCCAGTGCTTCTTAATAATGGATTGTACTTTACTCACCAAGGGTGAGTACTGAAAAGAGCAAAAGATTTTCTCAATCGATTTAGGCACATTTTGCTGAAATAACTGCTCCCTGGGAACTAATCTCGCCTTATTCAAATTATGATTAATTACTTGGTCAGGATACCCTTTATCCCGTAAAAAAGAGCAGATGGTAGAGGCGGCTGAGACAAAATCACTTTCAATAGAGGAATTACGTTTAGCTCTGAGGAAAAGTCCATATGGGAGGTTATGTTTTAAATGATGTGGATGGAAAGATTCGAAGTTTAAGTATGCGTTCCTATCTGTTGTTTTCCTGTAGAGTCTGACTAGGACTTTACGCTGAGTAGAAACGTAAGTTTCTACATCCAAGAATGGAATGGAGGTTTTTGAGATGTTGTGAGTGAATTTTAAATTGTCATTAAGCCCGTTAACCCAGGACACAAACAAAGGTGCTACTGATAAATCATCAACAATAAAATAAAGGTCATCAATATACCGTCTATAAAAAATAATGTGGAGAAAAAAAGGATTAATATCGGAATTAAAAATGAAATCTTCTTCAAAAGAAATAATATATAAATTTGCCAAACTTGGTGCTATTGAGCTACCCATGGCCACGCCTTTTATTTGTAAATAGAAGGTTTTACCAAACCTAAAAAAATTGTGATCCAAAACTAAATCTAATAATTCCATCAAAAAGTGCGTGGGTGGGTGAAGCTCTGTGCGTGTGTCTAAGTGTTTGTGTACAAGGGCTTTAATCTCCTCCAAGGGCACGTTCGTGTACAAAGCCTGGACATCCATGGTAATGAAGCCACCCTCCAAGGGGACCTGAACCCCTTCTACTTGAGATATAAATTCAGTAGTGTTTTTAATATAAGAGGGGGTGGCAAGAACAAACGGGCTGATATGGTGATTCAAAAATTGTGATGCGGGTTCGAGGGCAGAACCTACAGAAGCCATAAGAACATAAGAACATAAGAACAGCCTTGCTGGAACAGGCCACAGCCCATCCAGTCCAGCATTCTGTCTCACACAGTGGCTCACCATTTCCTTCAGGGTATTCCCAAGCAGATGCCTTCACCTGCTTAGGATTCCCTGGAAATGATATTGAGAGATATCCTGCCTATCTCTCCAACCCTGAGGTTGTCCTTAAGTATCCATAATTATAGCCATTGATACTCTTGTCCTCCATGAACTTGTCTAATCCTTTCTTAAAGCTGTCAAGACTGACAGCTGTCACCACTTCTTCTGGCAGGGAGTTCCATAGACCAGTAATCCTCTGGGTGAAAAAGTACTTTCTCTTATTTGTTTGAGAACTAGTACCCAAAGGTTTCATGGAGTGTCCCCTAGTTCTAGTGTTATGCGATAGGGAAAACAGTTTTTCCTTATCTACTTTGTCCACACCGTGCATGATTTTATAAACTTCAATCAGGTCACCTCTTAGACGTCGTCGTTCAAGAGTGAAGAGGCCCAACCGTTGCAGCCTCAGATGGTAAGGAAGGTGTTCCAGTCCCCTAATCATTCTGGTTGCCCTCCTCTGCACTTTTTCCAGCTCCATAATATCCTTCTGGAGGTATGGCGACCAGAACTGTACACAGTATTCCAGATGGGGCCTCACCATAGATTTATAAAGAGGCAAAATGACACTTGCTGACTTATTTTCTATACCCTTCCTAATGATCCCTAGCATTGAGTTTGCTTTTTTCACTGCTGAGGCACACTGGGTTGACACCTTCATTGAGTTGTCCACCAGGACACCAAGGTCCCTTTCCTGGTTTGTCGCAGAGAGTTCAGACCCCATCAGTTTATAAGTGTAATTGGGGTTCTTTGCCCCAACATGCATCACTCTGCACTTACTAATGTTGAAACTCATTTGCCACTGTTTTGCCCACTCCCCCAGTGTCGAGAGATCCCTCTGGAGCTCCTCACAATCTCTCACAGTTTTCACTACCCTGTATAATTTAGTGTCGTCAGCAAATTTGGCTACCTTGCTTTTTACTCCTACTTCTAGATCATTTATGAAGAGGTTGAAAAGCAGGGGTCCCAATACTGAACCTTGGGGGACCCCACTCTTGACTTCCCTCCACTTGGAGAAGTGTCCATTTAGTGCTACCCTCTGTTTCCTGTCCCTTAGCCAGTTGCTGATCCAGGACAAGACCTGTCCCTTTATTCCATGACTGGTAAGTTTATTCAAGAGCCTTTGGTGTGGGACCTTGTCAAAAGCCTTCTGAAAGTCCAGATAAACAATGTCAACTGGATCCCCCTTATCCACATGCTTGTTGACACTCTCAAAAAATTCCAACAGATTAGTGAGGCATGATTTGCCCTTGCAAAAGCCATGTTGGCTCTCCTTTAGCAGCGCCTTCTCTTCTATGTGCCTATTAATTCTATCTTTTAGGATGGTTTCCATCACTTTACCTGGGACACATGTCAAACTGACAGGTCGGTAATTTCCTGGATCACCCCTGGATCCTTTTTTGAAAATTGGTGTTACATTCGCTACCTTCCAGTCATCAGGCACAAAGCCTGATTTGAGGGAAATATTATATATTTTGGCTAGGAGATCAGCAATTTCATCTTTAAGTTCCCTGAGAACTCGTGGATGGATGCCATCTGGTCCTGGTGATTTGCTAGTGTTTAGCTTAACAAGACATGCAAGGACCTCCTCCATGGTTATTTCTATCTGGCTTAATTCTTCGGTTTCCCTCCCTACGAAGATAGGCTCTGTTTTGGGCATGTGGCCTCTGTCTTCTTCAGTGAATACTGAAGCAAAGAATTCATTGAGTCTCTCTGCAATCTCTGTTTCCTCTTTAATAACCCCTTGCCTTCCATTGTCATCTAATGGTCCAATGGCCTTCCTAGTTGGGTTCTTACTTCTAATGTACTTAAAGAAGTCTTTGTTATTTCTCTGAGTATTTTTAGCTATACGCTCCTCAAAGTCTTGCTTTGCTTTCCTGATTGTTGCCTTGCATTTGTTCTGCCAGAATTTATGTTGCTGCCTGCTGTCCTCATTTGGACAAGCCTTCCATCTTCTAAATGAGCTTTTCTTGCTCTTGATCACTTCCCAAACAGCTCCTGTAAGCCACATTGGAGTCCTCTTGGACCTGGCAGTGCCCTTTTTCCTTTTGGGTATGCATTCCAATTGAGCCTCTTGGAGTGTTTGGACTCTCTCAATTTTCCCTTTCAGCTTCTTTTTTACTAGTTTCCTCAACTTTGGGAAATTTCCTTTTTGAAAATTTAAGGTCTCTGTGTTAGATTTTATCAGTGACTTGCGGTCTATGATCAAGTTAAACATAATTGAGTTGTGGTCACTGTTCCCTATTGGATCAGTCACATTAACATCTTGCACCAGATCCTGAGTATTACTCAGGATCAAGTCAAGGATTCTTGTACTTCTAGTTGGGTCTTCAACCATCTGTCCTAGGGAACAATCATTTAGCATATCTAGGAACTTTATCTCTTTATCATGTGCTGAACAACAGTTCACCCAGTCTATGTGAGGGTAATTGAAGTCCCCCATTATAACCAGGCTTCCCTTCTTGGATGCCTCCTTTACAACATTCTCCAACTGCCAGTCTCCCTCAAGAGTTTGGGTCGGAGGCCGATAGTATATGCCTACTGTTAGACCATCCTTGTGGCCTGGTACTCTTACCCACAGAGCTTCCAATGGTGACTCCAAATCACCTAGATATTCCAATTCATACGATTTTATCACTTCTTTGACATACAAGGCTACACCACCTCCTGTTTGCCCCTTCCTATCCTTCCTGTATAGTTTGTAGCCTGGGATAACTGTATCCCATTGGTTATCATCCGTCCACCAGGTTTCAGTGATACCAATAATATCAATATTCTTATCTATTGCTAAGTATTCCAGCTCCCCTATTTTGTTCCGGAGGCTTCTGGCATTTGTATACAAGCATTTATATATGCTTTTCTGACACAGTCTTTTGTGTCCAGTTGCATTGTTTGACTGCCTCTTGCATCCTTCTGCTAGAATGCTAGTGACTAGCTCCTTGCTCTGCTCCGTAATTTTTGCATTCTCCTCACTACCCAAGTACACACTTTCCCGAACCGGATGCTGCCCAGCTCCTGTCGGCTTTCCCCCAGTTATCAGTTTAAAAGCTGCTCTGCAGCCTTTTTGAGGTTGAGTGCCAGCAATCTGGTCCCATCATGGTTCAAATGCAACGCATCCCTCCTGAACAGATTTGGCTTGTCCCAAAATGTTCTCCAGTTCCTGACAAATCTGAAACCCTCCTCTCGACACCACCGCCTCATCCACGCATTGAGGCTTCTGAGCTCTGCCTGCCTGGTAGGTCCTGCGCGAGGGACAGGCAGCACTTCTGAAAATGCTACCTTGGAAGTCCGGGACTTCAATCTTCTTCCTAACAACCTGAATTATAGGTCACTATAGGTCTCCCTTGCGTAAGGCCATCAGGGGATCGAACCTTGTGTATTTTAGGGAGCAAGTGGAAAAGGGGCACTTTAGGGCTATTGTTTAACAAAAAGTCATGAGTTTTTTCAGAAATGTAGCCCATGGCAACTCCTTCATACAATAGGTTTCTAATGGTATTCAAGATGTTATCAGTCGGATCTTTATCTAACACCTTGTGAAAGGAGTTGTTAGATAACTGCCTGAATGCCTCGCCCTCATACTCAGACATATCCAGAATGACAATCCCCCCCACCCTTGTCAGCTTGTTTAATGATAATCTCCTGGTCAGACGAGATCTCTTCAAGTAACCGAATATCCTTCAAACTTAGATTATGCCCCCACCTCGGCTTTGGAGATTGTAAAATCAAGGGGATGAAATGTGTTATTGGTCCTTACTGAATGAATGGGATTTTAAAGTCAACCCTTATGTAAGTTCCGCTGATTGAAAATAGGAACTAGATTTATCCCGTGTTGTGTGAGAAACATTTCAAGAATCTGCCAATCACTCAGTGAATCAATAAACAAGACCTAAAAGCTTTTAATTCATTCCCCTATCTGGGGTCCGAACTTCAATTAGACGTTGCCCACTTGGCATTCATATTGTCCATGGCTTGTCCCACCGGTAGGCAAAGTAAAACAAGAATTTCAGATAGCTGATTTGTGCTGTCCCAAAAAGTACACCCATATTTTAGTTGTTCAAAAGGGGAGAGGCTTTGATGGGGAGAAGATTTTAAAAGATCATCTGCTGACGCATTTTGGCTGGTCTTGCGTATTATGCATCTGGATGTGATTGAGTGAGTGGGAGCCACTATTTGTTGTTCATTCTGAGACTGCAAACTGTCAGGCCAGCTTGGATATTATCCAAAGCACTCTATTAAAAACAGTAGATTTCAATCAAAGAAACTGAAAAACTGCTTCCAATTTGAGAGTAGAAGTGGTGCCAAGTTTTATAGTGGGAGTTTTCAGCATGAAAATAAAGGTTTCCCACATTCAACCAGCAATGAATTCAATCCAAACAATATGGAATTCTTGCTCAATTCATAAAATGATGATGATTCTAATGCTAGGTCTCCAAAGGATTATTGCCACTCCTTCCACCTTCCTACTCTGTTAGCAGCTTTAGTGATGGCAACGAGACCTCTTCTCCCTCAATTTCCCACCATAATTCTTCTTAGGTAAAGGTAAAGGTTTCCCTTGCTTGAAAGCCAGTTGTATTCGACTCTAGGGTTCAGTGCTCATCTCTGTTTCAAAGCCGAAGAGCCAACACTGTCTGCTTCTACAGACGTTTCCATGGTTATGTGGCAGGCATGACTAGACACCGGAGTGCATGGAACACTGTTACCTTCTCACCAAAGTGGTCCCTATTGATCTACTTGCAATTTCTTGCTTTCGAACTGCTAGTTTGGCAGGAGTAGGCCAAAGGCAGGAGCTCATTCCATCCTGCAGTACTCGGAAATCAAACTGCTGACCTTCCGCCTCCCAGTCAGAGTCTTAGCCATTTGAGCCACTGCAGTAAAGTATATAATTCTGCTTATAATCTATATAATTCTACCTGCCAGATAGATTAATAGGAGAGAGAAAAGAAAAAAGAAAGAAAGAAGAATTCTGCTTACTATTCCCTTATTTTTCCCATTAATCTATCTGGCAGGTAGACCTTGCTGCAGCTATAAAAAAGACTTCTGATTATGACATGTTGTGAGAACACAACAGGGTTTGAAATTTTTTTATTTTAAAAGATCCCATTTGGAGTCACAAGTGGACAGTTTGCTGACCTATATTCAGCACCCATTCCGATAACAGAAATTCCAATTAATTATGGTCATGCCTTGTTTTGAAAGTGATCGTATTTTGTATATTAAATTCTGTGTAAAAAAGAATTTTTAAAACTATGAAAGTATTAGAAAAATGACATTTCTTGTTGTTCCTCTTTGTCTGACTCCCAGTGGGTGTGACGAGGCTTCCACTGACATCCCAGTATCATCATTGTAAATTTATATCCCAGTTGCATCATGTTTACAACTTCTTCTCTGGTTAATTATCACCTCAATACAGCCTAAAGGAAGAACATCATTTTCACCTGCTTGGGTGGGATGAAGTTAAATTACCTTCCCCCTCTTTTTTTAAAAGTATCTTAAAGACATTACACAGCTGGTACTCAGATCACAGCACAAGGCATTTAGCAGAAATGTTTGTCAAATTTGATTTATTTGGTATTATTCAGATTTACAATGTGAAGGCTTTTAAACTGACATGAGAATCTTAGACGTTTAAATATATATCTTTCTGTTTGGACTGCATGTTCATATATTCAGTTCTACTTTTGAGAGATTTAGTCTAGAACGTTTTCTCATTTATATTGTTGACAGATTTTTAGGGGGGGAAATAAGCCATACAGTGATAGAAAGCAAATGATTTTGTACGATGCATTATATTTTTCCCCTCATAGTGCCATACATATAGTCATTATGTATACAGTATAACTGAAAAGTTATGGCACTTCAGGTAAAGAGCATGAAGTAAAGTTTCATGTAATAGGAACAAAAAGGACTGTGTATTTCATAGGAGGTAGTAATGATCATGTTTTCCGACTCATTTATTTATTTAATACATACACTACCTTTGAGTGGCACAAAAGAGTGATCAAAATGAACAACATTTATAACAAAAACAAAAGGCAAGTACAAAATAGAAACATTATGTCAGCTTAAAAATGTAAATTTTCATTTAAATTACTCTCTCAGAAGTCATTATCTGTGTTATTATTGCTGTTACCACTTGGAAATTCACCACCACAATGCATGGCTGTTCCCCATCATGATCAAGAGATGGGAGCTGTCGTGAAAATCCGTGTAGAGAAGTTACTTTGCCTTTAAGTTACCTTGTATTCAGTTAGGGAACACTGAAGTTCACCTTTAATCACTTAAATCTCAGTAGTCTTAGAAAGTTAGCTGCTGCGAAGCCATTTTGCATTGGCATGACAATGATTCAGCACACTCCATGTTAGTACGTCTATAAGATAACCGGATGCCAATTAACAAGGCCATTCTTAGAGGCCAATTAGACAAAGAGAGTCATCTCTTAAAATGAGAACATCAAGATAAGGACACCTGCAAGATTTTAACAAGCAGAGTGGTCGTCATAACAAACACCTATCAAAAGCATCTTGGATACCTTTCAAAGGAAAGGGATATCTCAGAGAGACATCTTAGAGATGGACATTGAGGTAAGAAAGATAAGAAGATACCTGCTCATCTCTAATGAGCAAAATTAGTCACAGCAATTGTCCTTTTTGGCACATTTCCCCAATTCCTAAGGGAGGGGTGTTGTGTATAAGGATTTATTGCGTTTAAATGTAAAACCACTCCAAAACCAGGAACCCAGAAGCGCCATTTCTAAAGGCGCCAATTTCAAAGATGTGTCAAAGCGGGAAAAGACTGAACTCTGTTTGTCCTCCAGAAGCCTGCCAAAATGTAACTTGTTTGTAATGGCCCGAACACTGTATATATATTGGCACCCCTTGTATGTACTCCCCAGTCCGGAACCTGAGCTGAATAAAGATCACTGAGTTTAACCCAATCCTGCTGGTTAGAATTTTATTTATTTATTTATTTATTTATAGTCATATTTGTATATGCCGCCCACTCAGGCAGAACCCGACTCAGGGCGGCATTACAACAATTCTAAAAATACATAAAAACATTATAAAACATTATAAAACCCACATCCCACCCCATTTAAAAACCCATATCCCACCCAACCCCATCCATCTGCTATACAAAAGGAAAGAAGAGAGAGTTCTTATAAAAGCCAGCAGGCGGGCACCATAGTCCCATTCGGGCCCCACACCTGCCCTGCCAGCCAGGTCTTCACTCCTTTCCTGAAGGGCAGCAGTTCACTTTGGAGTCTTAGGTCTATTGGCAGGAGGTTCCAGAGAGTTGGTGCGGACACGGAGAAGGCCCTCCTTCGGGTGCTTCTTTGCCTGGACTCAACAAGGGGTGAGTGATCAAAAAGATATAAAAGATGCGACATTTTGTCAATCGAAACTGGTCTCTCCTGGGAGAGCAGGTGCCCATGTCCTAGTGAACCAAAAATACCTTGAATGCGATGACCGGCCGTATTGCATTCATGAGGGCTTGAAACCCGCTTTTTAGCAATGCTTTTAATTTAGTTAGCTATTCTTTTATTTTTCTTTATTCAGTATTGTTTAGATGAGATGTTACAGTATTTACTCTGTACTTTTTGGATAATTAGCCATGCCACAATAAATGCTGCTATATTGAGATTTTGAGTGGTGTATTTTTAACTCCATGAAGAAAAGGGAGTGAAGAGGAGGAGAGATAAGCCCAACAGAAGGACAATCAACAAAAGACTTCTTCTTTCAAGCTGCCATCCAGATGGGATGCGACCAAGGGACTCTGGGTAAATTGTCTAATGCTGGCCAGGGTCCTTATCGGCCCGACACGCTTCTCTTTGAAGCTAAAAACTTTCTCATGGCCAAGCTTTCTCTCCAAAATAGTGAGGTTGCTGAGGGAGTGGCAAATGGGACTTATTTCCCACTTTGCCCTTACAGACTGCTACCAAATACCTGCGCCTTCACAGATAGCCACTTCCCCACTCATGAGCCAGTTAAAACCTGGACGAGAGGTGCATGCCACATGCAAGCTGCCTCGCTGCTGAAAAACCTCTAAGCGCAATTGCACGTAAAGAAAACAGGGACGCCGCAACCTGATGGGCATAAGGGTTGAGGGCGGAACCCCCCTGACAGGAGCAACTTCCTTGTGAGGGGAAAAATACAGAGTTTAGAACTATAAAACTTTGTTTAAAATGGTATACAAAGAGCTATACAATAGAGGTGTAAAAACTGATATTCAGAGAAAGTGGGAGACATATTATACGTTATGGTATACAAAACAATGAAAGCGCGGTGCCAAAATGGCCGCCACGCTCTTTGTGCCCCCCCGGACTCAGACATCTGGGTGAGTTAGAGGGCGTGGCCACCCCTCTATAAAAGGGGTGGCCACGAGGCAGCCGAGCTGCCATTTTGGAAAAGCGACGGAGAGGAGAAGTTTTCTCCGTCGCTCTTCGTTTCTCCGAGAGCCGCAGTTGGCTATAGAGCCTTAGCGGGTCTTTTGCTTCTCAATCTTCGGCTTTTCAGCCATCTGGTGCTGATCCCTGGAAAGGGATCGTGCTTTCATTATGCCTCCCAAGAAGAAGGCTATGGCGACTCAGGCTCGCCCGAAAGGGAGACAGCAGTCGGGTCGGAGGACCGCGACTGCGCCCCCGCAACAGGACCCCTTATTGGATGCACCCACCGGGACCGGTGGGATGGGGCAGCTTAGGCCATGGCCTGCGGCTCTCCAGCCTCAGACTGGCCCTACAGGGGCTTCGGCCCCTGGCCCACAATTGCCGGCCATGGGCCTTGATCACGGGGGGGGGGCTGGTGCGGTTGCACAGCAGGGCTTACCCCCAGCCCCTCATGGGCTGGAGTTTTGGGCATGGCCTTAATCGGGACCTGGCTCTCAAGTCGGGGGCCCTGGACCATTGCCCAGTGGGCCGTCCGGCCCGCCTGACCCCCTTTATGCAGGGGGATCTGCGACAGTGGATGCATTACTGGCACGCGTAGCTGCGCTGGAGGCATCCCTAGGGATCACCAATAACCCCATTGGGGGGGGCTTCACTGCCATCTGGGCCCCCTTTTGTCTGCCTGCTACCACGGCAGCCGCCACTTTGCAGCAGGCGGCCAGTCGGGTTGAGTTGCTCGAGACGCACAGGCCCGTGCCCGCCGTGGTCTCGCAGCTCCCCGTACATCATGAACTGCAGACAGGTAGTGGTTGGATGTGTCCTCAGAGCTCGATTGCGGTCGCGAGCTCCGACGCCCGCCGTGGGCCGGAACCCCCAGTGGGGGCGGCTCACGGGGGTGCACCCAGTGAGTATCAGGTTCAAGCTAATGTCCCCACATCACACTCCGCTTCCGGGGATGGGTTTCAGTGGCCATGGCCTAGTAATGTCGGGGCGGGTGGGCATCAGTTCCCAGCTTACACGGATGCAGCTTGGTCCCATACTGGCATAACATTGGGCGGGGGGGGGGTGTCCGCCCCCGGGGCTACACCAGGTGTCGCAGGGATGGTCCAGGCTCCTCTCCTGATACCCCGTGTTAATACTGTGCCGGTGTCGGCATTGCCGACGGCCGGGTATTCCTTGCCCCTCGGGGATCATTTGGCCCAGGCCACAAGGGAAAAGATTTGGCGGGGGGAGTATGTCGATATTTTCTCCCTGTTGAACCGGGAACCCACCAAGGAGGAAAAAGAGGGGCAGGATGAGAAGGACAAAGAGCTGTCTTGCTGTCGCAAGCCACCACGCACCTGGGCCAACTGGTTACCCGCATATCTCATTTATATGGCGGTGTACCTTAGGGCTCGGCCTGACCTGGCCATTCCTATGGTCCAATATTTGGACAATATTTACAGGGCAATGGTGGATTTTCCTGGCCCATCGTGGTTGGCTTACGATGAGGAATTTAGAATGAGAGTGCCCTTACACCCGGAGATGAGGTGGGATGAGCCCTGTCAGAAATTGTGGCTTTTATACATGACCCCCACGCGTCCGGTGCCTGGGGAGAGGTACCATTGTGGCCATGCGGTCCAGTGAGCTACTCCAACACAGGCTCCCCGCCAGCTGGCGGGGCAGGGGGTTCCAGCCCGCTTGCTGTGTTGGAGTTTCTCGGCCAATGGTGCATGCAATAGAAAACAGTGCCGATACAAACATGAGTGTCCCTCTTGCGCTGGCCCCCACGCTGCCGCTGCGTGTCCGCGAGCCGGTGGGTCACGGGGCAGAGGTAGAGGTGGACAAGGAGCGGGCAGACCTGCCGCTGATGGAGCTGGTCACTCAAAAGGCCCCCTCCCCGGTTAACGTAGCTATGTTGGAGCGGTGGCTCTCAACTTACCCGAGGAGGGAGGATGCTAGGTATCTCCTCGAGGGTTTCCAGTGGGGCTTTCGCATCCCATTCAAAGGGGAGCGGTGCCCCCAAGATGCTCCTAATTTACTTTCCCTGAAGGGTAGGGAGGAGGTGGCTGCCCTAAGTATCGCCAAGGAGGTTAATGCAGGTAGGGTTGCTGGCCCCTTTCCTATGCCCCCCTTTCCCAATCTGAAGGTTTCCCCTTTAGGGTTGGTTCCCAAAAAGACCCTTGGGGAGTTTCGTTTAATTCACCATCTGTCATACCCGGTGGGCCATTCGGTCAATGATGCCATTCCTGATGACCTTTGTTCTGTCAGGTATACGTCATTTGACCAGGCCCTGCGTATGGTGCGCTCTTGTGGCCCGGGGGCACTCCTGGCCAAATGTGACATTAAGTCGGCATTCCGTTTGTTGCCAGTGCACCCGGGTGACTTTGAGTTATTGGGTTTTAAATTCCAAGGGAAATTTTATGTTGATAAAGCCATGCCTTTTGGCTGCTCTATTTCGTGTTCAGCATTTGAACGTTTTAGCACTTTCCTTCAGTGGGCCTTTGTTCGCAGGTCTGGGTCCCGGTCTGTAGCCCATTACCTCGATGATTTTTTTGTTTGGGGGTGAACGGGGCTGGGACACGTGCACGCGTCTCCTCAATACATTTCAGACGCTAATGCAGGAACTCGGTGTCCCTTTAGCGCCCGAAAAGACAGAGGGCCCATGAACTAAACTCACATTTTTGGGTATTGAAATTGACACTGTCTCGCAGGCATCCAGGTTACCCATGGATAAAGTTACCCGGATCACTGCGTTGATTTTGGCCTTACTGGCCAAGCGCAAGGTGTCACTTCGTGAGCTCCAGGTTCTCCATGGTCACCTTAACTTCGCCTGCAGGGTGGTCATGCCTGGCAGAGCTTTTGCTCGACGCTTATGCGACGCCATGACTGGCCTATCCAGGCGCTATCACAGGGTCCGACTGAACAGGGGCACGAGGGCTGACATGCTGGTTTGGCTTAAGTTCCTGAGGGACTTCAACGGAGTGTCATTTTGGAGGTCTGACCTTTTGGTTTCCCCTAGGTTCCAGGTTCAGTCGAATGCCTCGGGGTCCCTGGGATATGGGATTTACTTTGAGGGGAGGTGGGCCTACAGCCGATGGCCTACAGCATGGCGGGGCACGGATCGTCTACGCGATCTTACATTCCTTGAGTTCTTCCCGATACTGGGAGCTTTGATGCTATGGGGTGAGGAGTGGGCCAAGTCAGTGGTTCATTTCTGGTGTGACAATGCTGCGGTAGTGCACATCGTCAATTCCCAGACATCTAAATCACCAAAGGTCATGGAGTTAGTTCGCCAGTTTGTGTTGCGCAGCCTACGCCTCAATGTGCTCTTCAGGGCCAGACATGTACCAGGTATTAATAACGATATTGCTGATGCTTTATCCCGGCTGCAGATCCCCCGGTTCCGTGCCTTGGCTCCGGATGCAGAGGAATTCCCCTCGCCACTCCCGGACGAGATTTGGATGTTTGGCAAGGTAAGGTGAACCGGGCGATCGGCATGTCGCTGGCGCCCCGCACGCGTAAGGCGTATCACCATGCATTCAGTCAATTTAAAAGTTTTTGTGCGCAACTCCGGTTGCCCGAGGTGTGGCCCATTCCAGTTGCACACGTTCTACAATTTATGGTCTACCTACACGGTCAGGGCCTAGCTCCCCGCACCATAGCATCCAGGCTGTCAGCACTGGCATTCATGGCCAAAGTGAGGGGTTCTGCTGACAACACGAATGATTTCCGTATACGACATGTTTTGGAGGGGTGGACGCGGGAACGTGGACGCCGCCCGGACAATCGTCACCCTATTTCTCCAGGGGTTCTTACCCACCTTGCACGAGGCTGGCATGACCTGTGTTTCGACAGGTATGAGGCAGCTCTGTTTCATGCGGCTACCACGGTGGCCTTTTTTGGAGCGCTCCGCATCAGTGAGTTGGTGCTACTGTCTAAGGTGGATGCGGCTCGTAGGGCACTGGAACTCGAAGATGTCTATGTTTCCAATGAGTGGGCTCAGTTGAGGATACGGTCCTCAAAAGTTGATCAGCACGGTGTAGGCAGTGGTGTTAGACTGCTACGATGTTCCATTGCAGACATCTGTCCGGTTGGTGCCCTACAAGAGTTCCTTGCAGTGCGTGGCACGCACCCTGGCCCATTTTTCTGCCACCAAGATGGGTCTCCCCTTACTAAATTTCAATTTTGGAAGGTGACCGGTAAGGCACTGTCCAGTGTTGGCCTCCCCGGGGCTCGTTACGGCACCCATTCTTTCAGAATAGGAGCTGCTTCTACTGCGGCTGCTTTTGGGTACTCTGAGGCTGATATACGCCATATGGGGAGGTGGGGATCGAAGTGTTTTGAATTATATGTTCGCCCTCTTCCAGTATGAGTACCTGATAAGTCACTGTCCTATCTTTTTTATCTTACAGACCCTGTGTGTCCCCACACACCAGTGGCAGTATGGCTGGTGGGCCATAGCTATGTGCACTGGGCAGCGCAGTACGCTGCGGAGACAGAGTGGGGACCCCAGCTTGGACTACGTGCCTCTGCATGTATCAGGTGGTATGGTAAGCGCGGAATGTTATGGCGGGAACTGTTGCCATTCCTTTTCTCCATCAGGGATGCTGAACCGCCTGATGTTTTGGTGCTGCACCTCGGGGGCAATGACCTGGGCCAGGTCACTGGCCTTTCCTTAAAACATACGACCTAGCTTATTTGCATTATGTGTGGCCTGCCACAACTCTGCTATGGTCAGACATCATACCGCGTCACGCTTACAGGGGGGGTATCAACCTCCAGGCCCTTGACCGCGCTCATCGCTCGGTGAACAGGGCAGTGGCCCGGTTCTTTGCTGACAAGGGTTTGGGGCGGGTCATCCGACACCCCAACATTAGTCTCCAAAATTACGATCTTTACACAGGGGATGGGGTCCATCTGTCGCCCAGAGGTATGGACCTCTTTTTGGAAGATTTGCAAGCAGGCCTGTTGACCGAGCTGACGGTCTGGGGGGGGGGGCGGTGAGTCTTTATTAAGCCTCCCCGTGTGGCGGGTAGCACTGGTAAGGTAAATATTTATGACCCACAGGTATCCGGCAGGTTCGCAATTGACTGGCCAACACTAGATAGCTACAAGTTTATTAACGTTGACCGGTCAACGATGAACCAGGCAATGGGGTGATGGCAGGAGCTCTTCAGCATGCATCACCCCGTGATTTGACGGATACACGTCAGAGGGTGGGGTCAGTAGATAGTTTATTGACTACGGTCAACAATTTGTTTGTTGTAAACAAACAAATTGATACAAATGGATACATTGTAGCCAATTGCCGTTGGCAATTTTGGGAGGAACCTTACCAGTGTTACTGCGGCCTGCTTGCCTTAAGAATTATAATTGGCTGAGTATCAATTGAAATTTATAATTCGGACTAGGGCATGAATCAATAAATGTGGCCCAATGCCGTTATCCATATACCGGTGTCTGAGTCTTTTTTTGGGGGTGCGCCTGCAATAAGTTATCCAGCAAATCTGAATAATAGAAGATTCAGGACAGATAAAAAGCAATTGTTCTTTGCACAGCACATAGCTAAACTACTGAATCCCCTACCACATGATGGTTGCCCTCTGTGGTGGCTTTAAAGGGGGATTATGCCAATTCATTGTGGCTATTGGTTTGGATGAACATGTATCAGCCCCAGTATTAGAGACAATGTGCTCCAGTATACCATTTGCTTTGGAGGATGAGATGCAGTATGCTATTGCACTCATACCCTGATTGTGGGATTCCCATAGACAATTAATTGGGCACTTTTGTTGTTGTTGTTGTTGTTGTTGTTGTTGTTGTTGTTGTTGTTGTTGTTGTTGTTGTTGTTGTTGTTGTTGTTGTTGTTGTTGTTGTTGTTGTTGTTGTTGTTGTTGTTGTTGTTGTTGTTCAGTCACACAGTCGATTCTGACCCTTTGCGACCCCATGGACCACCGCCCTCCAGGCACCTCTATCCTCCACCATCCTCCTCAACCCACCCAGCTCTGTGGCCATTGTGTCTACAATACCATCTAGCCATCTCATCTTTGGATGCCCTCCTCTTCTTTTGCCCTCCACCTTTCCCAGCTTCAAGGCTTTCTCAAGTGAATTCTCTCTTCTCATTTTATGTCATCTTCATCTTTACCATTTGACCTCTAAGGAGCAGTCAGGGTTGATTTCTTCTAAGATTGACCTATTTGTTCTCCTCGCTGTCCAGGGGACTCTCAAAACTCTCCTCCAACACCACATCTCAAAGACACCTATTCTTCTGCGCCCAGCTTTCCTAGTGGTCCAGCTCTCACAACCATACATTATCACTGGGAATACCATTGCCTTGACTATGTGAATTTTTGTTTTCAAGATGATGTCTCTACTTTTAACTATGTTCCCCAGGTTTCTCATAGCTTGCCTCCCAAGAATCAGTCGCCTTTTTTTTTCATGGCTGCAACACCATCTGCAGTGATCTTTGATCCTAAGAAAATAAAATCTGTCACTGCTTCTACTTCTTCCCCATCTATTTTCCAGGGACTGATAGGGCCTGTGGCCATTAACTTGGTTTTCTTAATGTTGAGTCTCAAGCCAGCTTTTGAATTCTCTTCTTTCAACCAAATTAGAAGCTTCTTTAGGTCTTCCTCAATTTCTGCCATTAGGGTGGTATCACCTGTGTATTTCAAATTGTTAATGTTTCTCCAGCAATTTTAATCCCAAATTGTGATTCCTCCATCCCTGCATTGCACATTATGTGCTCTGTGTATAAGTTGAATAAGCAGGGTGATAAAATGCAGCCTTGTCTTATTCCTTTTCCTATTCCAAACCACTCCGTCATTCCATATTCTGTCCTAACTGTTGCTTCTTGACACATGTACAGATTTCTCATGAGGCATATAAGGTGTTCTAGTATTTCCATCTCTTTAATTACTTGCCACATTTTGTTGTGGTCCACACAGTTAAAGGCCTTGGTGTAGTCAATGAAACAGAAGTAGTCTTGTTTCTGATATTCCTTTGTTTTCTCCATGATCCAACGCATGTTGGCAATGTGGTCTCTAGTCTCCCTGCCTGTTCTGAACTGAGCCTGCACCTCTGGTTATTCTCTCTCTACATGCTGCTGGAGTCTATTCTGTATTATCTTGAGCATCACCTTGCTAGTGTGTGGGATGAGTGCAATTGTTCGATAATTTGAACATTCTTTGGCATTACCCTTTTTTGGGATTGGAATGTATACTGATCTTTTCCAATCCTGTGGCCATTGTTTTTCCCCCAAATCTGCTGGCATATAGAATGCAACAATTTGATTTCATCATCTTTTGGGGCTTTAAAAAATTCAACTGGGATATCATCATCTCCACTAGCATTGTTGTTTGCAGTGCATTTTAGGGCCTTTCTGACTTCACTCTCTAGGATGTCTGGTTCAAATTCAATGTTCTCATCATTGTGATTATCCAGGGTGTTGAGGTCGTTTTTGTATAGTTCCTCTGTGTATTCTTTCCATCTTTTCTTTATCTCTTCTGCATCAGCTAACTCCTTGCCATTTTTGTCCCTTATCATGATCATTTTTGCTTTTAACGTTCCCTTGATTTCCTCAATTTTTTTGAAAAGCTCTCTAGTCCTACCCCTTATGTTGTTTTCCTCTATTTCTTTGCACTGTTCATTTAGGTAGGTTTCCTTATCTCTCCTTGCTTTTCTTTGAAATTCTCTATTCAATTGATTGAATTTTTTCTTTTCTCCTTTGCCTTTTGTGTTCCTTCTTTCCTCTGCTATTTTAAGAGCCTCATCAGACAACCACTTTGCTTTCTTCTGCTTCTTTTCTTTTGGTATGGTTTCCTTGCTGCCTCCTGTATGATGTCCTGCACCTCTGTCCATAATTCTTCTGGCACTCTATCGAGTCTAAGCCATGAAATTTGTTCCACACCTCCACCGTGTATTCCTTAGGGATGTTATCTATGTCATACCTGTCTGGCCTAATTGTTTTCCCTATTTTTTTATTCTAAGCCTGAATTTTGCAATCAGTAGATTTTGATGTGAACCACAGTGTGCTCCAGGTCTTGTTTTTGCTGACTGTATGGAGGTTCTCCATCTTTGGCTGCAGAATATGTAATCAATCTGGTTTCGATGTTGGCCATCTGGTGATGTCCATGTGTAAAGTCGCCTCTTGTGTTGCTGGAAGAGGGTGTTTGCTATGACCAGTGTGTTATCTTGGCAGAACTCTATCAATCTCTGCCCTGCTTCATTCTGTGTTCCAAGACCAAATTTGCTTGTTATTCCATTTACTTTTTGATTTCCTACTTTGGCATTATCCTATGATAATGCGGACATCATTTCTTGGTGTCTTTACTACAAGGTGTTGTAGATCCTTATAGAACTGGTCAATTGTGGCTTCATCTACACCAGTGATTGGTGCATAGACTTGAATTACTGTGATATTGAATGGTTTTCCTTGGAGTCGGACTGAGATCATTCTGTCATTTGGTCACTGCGTGAACAAAATGCTGGGCTAGATAAGTTATCCATCTCAGAGCTCTTCTTATGTTCTTACGAATGTAGTATTGACCAGTGATGCAGTTTTTAAGAAACTGGATTCCATTTTTGGATTCAAAGTTTGAGTAGCCTGTAGTAGTTCTCAGGGAAAAGATAATAGGTCTCCAAATGCATGATAATATGTTGTTTAAACTGTTTTAAATTTTTTAAACTGTGATATGATGTATGATGCGAGAAAAAACATGGCGTAGAAACCGGCAAACCACGCCACAAAGCTTGCCAAGAGAACCCTATTGACCAAAACAAAAGGCAAAACAAAGGGGCAAACAAAGGGGCAGGCTAGGTGATACAGGATGCTTAACACCACAGAGTGGAGGAAGGGGAGGGACAGGAAGGAGGGAGGAGGAATGCAATGTTGTAAGGAGCAATACTGCATAGGGACATGGAATGTGAGATCAATGAACCAAGGTAAACTAGAAGTGGTAAAAAATGAGATGGAAAGAATAAGCATTGACATCTTGGGCATCAGTGAGCTAAAATGGACAGGGATGGGTGAATTCAGCTCTGGAAACCATCACATCTACTACTGTGGACAAGAAAACCTTAGAAGACATGGAGTAGCCATAATTGTCAATAAAAGAGTGAGAAGAGCAGTAATGGGATACAACCTCAAAAATGACAGAATGATGTCAGTAAGAATTCAGGGCAAACCCTTCAATGTTACTGTGATCCAAATATACGCACCAACCACGGGTGCAGATGAAGCCACAGTGGACCAGTTCTATGAGGACTTACAACACCTCATAGAACAAACACCAAGAAACGATGTCCAAATTATTTTAGGAGACTGGAATGCCAAAGTAGGCAATCAAAAAGTGGAGGGAATAACAGGCAAGTTCGGTCTTGGAACACAGAATGAAGCAGGGCAAAGACTGATAGAGTTCTGCCAAGAGAACGCACTGGTCATAGCAAACACCCTCTTCCAGCAACACAAGAGGCGACTTTACACATGGACATCACCAGATGGCCAACACCGAAACCAGATTGATTACATACTCTGCAGCCAAAGATGGAGAACCTCCATACAGTCAGCAAAAACAAGACCTGGAGCAGACTGTGGCTCAGATCACAACCTACTGATTGCAAAATTCAGGCTTAGACTAAAGAAAATAAGGAAAACAAAGAGACCAGACAGATATCACCTAGATAGCATCCCTAAAGAATACACTGTGGAGGTGATGAACAGATTCAATGGCTTAGACTCAATAGACAGAGTGCCAGAAGAATTATGGACAGAGATGAGGGACATCATGCAGGAAGCAGCAAAGAAAACCATACCAAAAGAAAAGAAGAGTAAGAAAGCAAAGTGGTTGTCTGATGAGGCTCTTAAAATAGCAGAGGAAAGAAGGAATGCAAAAGTCAAAGGAGAAAGGAAAAAATACAATCTTTTGAACACAGAATTTCAAAGAAAAGCAAGGAGAGATAAGGAAAACTACCTAAAAGAACAGTGCAAAGAAATGGAGGAAAACAACAAAAGAGGCAGAACCAGAGACCTTTTCAAAAAAATCCAGGAAATCAAGGGAACATTTAAAGCAAAAATGAACATGATAAGGGACAAAGACGGAAAGGAGCTAGCTGATGCAGAAGAAATTAAGAAAAGATGGAAAGAGTACACAGAGGAACTCTACAAAAAGGAACTCAACACTCCTGATAGTCACAATGATGAAGATTTTGAACCTGAGCCAGATATCCTGGAGAGTGAAGTCAGAAAGGCCCTAAAGAGCACTGCAAACAACAAAGCTAGTGGAAATGATGGTATCCCAGTTGAATTTTTCAAAGCTTTAAAAGATGATGGCATCAAATTACTGCATTCAATATGCCAGCAGATTTGGAAAACAAAACAGTGGCCACAGGACTGGAAAAGATCAGTATATGTTCCAATCCCAAAAAAGGGCAATGCCAAAGAATGCTCAAATTATCGAACAATTGCGCTCATCCCACACGCCAGCAAGGTGATGCTCAAGATAATACAGGATAGACTTCAGCAGCATGTGGAAAGAGAACTACCAGAGGTGCAGGCTGGTTTCAGAAGAGGCAGGGGGACTAGAGACCACATTGCCAACATACGCTGGATCATGGAGAAAACAAAGGAATACCAGAAACAAGCTTACTTTTGCTTTATTGATTACACTAAGGCCTTTGATTGTGTGGACCACAACAAGATGTGGCAAGTGATTAAAGAGATGGGAATACCAGAGCACCTCATATGCCTCCTGAGAAATCTGTACAGGAACCAAGAAGCAACAGTTAGGACAGAACACGGAATGACAGAGTGGTTTGGAATAGGAAAAGGAGTAAGACAAGGCTGCATTTTGTCACCCTGCTTATTCAACTTATACACAGAGCACATAATGCGCAACGCAGGGATGGAGGAATCACAATATGGGATTAAAATTGCTGGGAGAAACATCAACAATCTGAGATATGCAGACGACACCACCTTAATGGCAGAAAGTGAGGAAGACCTAAAGAATCTCTTGATCGGATTGAAGGAGGAGAGTGCAAAAGCTGGCTTGAGACTCAATATCAAGAAAACCAAGATAATGGCAACAGGCCCGATCAGTTCCTGGAGAATAGATGGGGAAGAAGTAGAAGCAGTGACAGATTTTACATTCTTAGGATCTAAGATCACTGCAGATGGAGATTGCAGCCATGAAATAAAAAGGCGACTGATTCTTGGGAGACAAGCCATGAAAAACCTGGGGAACATGGTGAAAAGCAGAGACATCACCTTGAAAACAAAAATTAGAATAGTCAAAGCAATGGTATTCCCAGTGGTAATGTACGGATGTGAGAGCTGGACAATTAGGAAAGCTGAACGCAGAAGAATAGATGCCTTTGAAATGTGGTGCTGGAGGAGAGTTTTGAGGGTACCCTGGACAGCGAGGAGAACAAATAGGTCAATCTTAGAAGAAATCAACACTGACTGCTCATTGGAAGGTCAAATAGTAAAGATGAGGCTAAAGTACTTTGGGCATCAAATGAGAAGGGAGGATTCACTTGAGAAGGCCGTGATGTTGGGAAAGGTGGAGGGCAAAAGAAGAAGGGGGAGGCCAAGGATGAGATGGATAGATGGTATTGTAGACACAATGGGCACAGAACTGGGAGGACTGAGGGGGATGGTGGAGGACAGAGGTGCCTGGAGAACGATGGTCCATAGGGTCGCAAAGGGTCGGAATCGACTGTGCGACTGAACAACAACAACAAATCTTCAGGGGGAGGGCCTTATATGTATGGTTAAATGTGTCATCATTTCCATGTGACCCAAAAATCCAATCACAAAGAATTCTAAGTCTCAGGAAAGCTCTTATGCATATATAAAGATATGCATTTGAAGATCTGTTACTGCAGGTATATTAATTTATGCAGACTTTGTTACTTTGCAGATTGCACTAAGGTCCATTGGGAAAAAACACAAGCATGGATGTTCCCCAATTTTGTACAGATAGATAGTGCAGAGACTCTTATAGAATATTTGTGTATGTATTAAAGAAATCACATAATTTGCTGTAGTAATTTCCCATCAGTTAATGAGATGCCAGTCATTTTTCTGGCAATGTGTCATTTTCTGTGGCCAGCTATGTGACCTGGTATGCACCGAATGTATGAAACAGTTATTTGCTACCACAATGTATGAAATTTAAGCCGCACATGTAAAAATTGACAATAGAATGTTGTCCATAAAAATAGATACTGCTAAGGCTACAGAGACATTTTAGATATATATCATTTAATAGCAATAATTGTGGGGTGTCAAGTCAATTTTGACTTATGGTGATGCTATTCAGTGTTATTTAGATACAGAATACTCAGAAGGGGTTGGCAATCCCTATCTTCTGAAGACATCTGAGGACTATGCACTTTGTCCAAGACACTTAAGCTGCAACCGGATAATTAATTCACTAACTATCCAGCCAATATATATCATGTAGCAGCTTCATTACATCAGAGAAACACTACTCTGCAATTGTTTTCAAAATGAAAAAGAACAGGAAGAGGAAAATGTGTTTCTTCACTCTCGTATAAATGTAATATTATTTTTATTTAATAGGCTGTCATGAATATATATTTGCCAAAATGGATCTGTTTCCTAGGAGCAAAGCTATCAGTTCAATAATGGCCTTTGGCATAATAAATCGGAAACACTTTGAATAATTATGCAAATGGGACAGTGCTGTATTGTTAAGTAGTGTGCTTTAAAAATGGAATATCTGTGATTTTTTGTGTATGGGGACCTTTTGTTCTCTGGATACTAATATGTTCAAATCCATTGTGGGCTAGTAGTAGATCAAGGGATAATTCACTGCAGGATACTAAATGGTACAAAATTGCCAGTGCTCCTAAAGAAAACCAACACTGCATAAATCTCTGTGGACTGGAAAATAAACCACAGGCTAAGTATCAGTAGGGGTTCCATTCAAAGTATTAGTAAACTAGTTTGCAGTTAAAGAGGAAAAAAAGATATTATGCATATAGCTTGTATGCTTCTTAATTCATTTCATCTATAATATATTTATGTTAGCTCTGCTAAAAAGTTAGTTCCCTCTAGGCACATGCACTGGAAAAGTCAAAGTGGGTGAAGCATGGAAATTTGTACATTGCAGTACTGGAAAATCTAACAGGGCATTTTAAGAAGTTGTGCCATTGTCATTTAGGGCATCTTTAAAACTGCTGGACTTGCTTTGGTGTTTTGGGGATTGACAATTCTGAGATTTGAGCAACTAGACTTGGGCCTGTTGCTGTAACCAAACAAGGAAGCTCCAACACAGATTGGTTTGACAAGATCTCTCCTGGAAACTCCATCTGCCAAACTCTGGGTAAGCCTGGTCTCAAATTGACCTAACTATTTATTCCCTAGCAATTGTTATGCATCCAGGCAGCATAAAGAGAGGCAGGGACATTGTTTTGTAGATTGGCAGCATTCTAGAATTTTATTTTAGGCTATTTTAGGTAACTGCACTGAGTCTTTATTACATTTGGGATGGAGTGTGTGCATTTCAATGTGAGATGGATAACTGACTCTCTTGGATTGGTCAAGCAGAACTAGAGGTTACTTTTCTTCTACCTCCTTTGTTTGTTTGTTTGTTTGTTTCCTTCCTCTTGCTGGACTTGATTAGCAGGATCTTGTTTTTCCTTGTTGAAATGGGTTAGTAGAAAGCACATAAGCCCCATGGCACAGTAGTTAAGTTGCAGTATTGCAGTCACAGTTTCACTCACAAAAACAATTGGTGTTTGTGTGTGGAGGAGGTGGAGCAGCTACAGCAACAGGAGAGTCAAGATGTTGCGGGGAACGGTGACAGAGCCATTACTGGAGAAGGAACCTTAAAAGATTCCCTGTGATCAGAAATTGATCCTGCTTGGCTTGGCATGTCCCTAATGCCGCTCCATAGCAGGGTGGATGTTGTAAGAAGGCTTATAACATCCGCCCTGCTATGGAGTGGCATTAGGGACATGCCAAGCTGAGGAGACAAGGATTGAGGTGGCGGCAGCAGAAGCGGCAAATGTATGCGGCCACCCACATCTTTCCCAGGGGCTTTTCTGGCTGAACACAGGAAAAGGCAGTCAGGACCCCTCCTTCACCCATGGCAGTCCAGTAAACAAGGAAGCATAGGTGTCGGGGCAGAATGTTGGTGGGCCAGACTGGTGGCATGTGGGGTTATGTGGGGGTGAGTGTTGGTGGGCTGGACTGGTGGCATTGGGGGGAATGTTGGTGATGGCGGTGGCAGGGGAGAGTATTGGTGGTGGCAGCAGCATGGGGAGGAGCATTGGTGGGCCAGACCAGTGGTCCCTCCTCTGCTACTGCCAAAGAGGGGGGGGGGACATCAGTCTGGCCCACCAACAGTCTGAAGGGGCATGATCCAGCCCCCAGCTAAAAGAGGTTGAGAACCCCGCTGTAGACCTTGAAATCCCTTCAACACAAGGCCTCCAAATAGAGAAAATATATTTTCCACTAGACACTTTCCTTGTGTATATTTTGGATTGGTTCTAGCATGACCTTGAGTAAATATTTAAACACAGAAGTGAATAAGCAAGCTAATTGAAGTGGGGGGGGGAGAGAATCACTGCTAATTACCCATTCTTGAAAGCCTGCATTGTATTACACATCCTTATTCTTAGAAAATGGCAGTTTTGGAAAAGACTTAAGGAATAGGCATCTAGAGATCATTTGAACTTCTCAGGGTTTAATGGGAAAGGACTCCAAATTAACAAGCAGATAGAAGATGAAAAAGAGACAAGCTGTACAGGCTGCATACAACATGATGAAATAGAAATGGAAGCAATTTACAAGGGACCAAACTGATAGAGCAGTGTTGATCAAGCTCTGCAGAATGAGACAAAGAAGACAGAAGTGTTGGGTGGTCTATGTTTCCAGTAGTGTTTCTGAGAAGATGGCAGATGTCCAATCCTCTGCGTAAAGGAAAAACTTGATTCTGTCATGTGGATACTTCTCCAGCAGAGACTTACTCCTTGAAACACCAAATGAGAAGATGTAAGACTTGCCTGCGGACAAAGACAGCTATTGATGAATCACAACATCGAAATTACAATTCCATTTCTCAGAGCTAGGCTTCCCTTTTGCCAAATGCAAATACAAGACGGCCTATGAGACAGTTTTTTGAAAGGATAAAGACCCAGCTTCCAAGGAGAAATGGCGATTAAATAAAGTCCAACAAACAGTGCCAATGAATAAGTTTTCAATTATCGGTAGCCTTTTGACACAGCCAAAAAGGAGCTGCTGAAAGCTATAATCAGAAACAACTCAGCACTGCCCACTTCGAGCTGTACAACAACATGTAATATATTGAGGCTAGGAAAAGATCACACAGTACAGACTATTTAAGAAAATTGCAAGCTGTTATGGAAAACAAAAACAACAAGTTGAAGTGTCATTTAGTTTCAAGTCTATGTCTACATTTAGCTGCACTCTCTTCAGGTGAATTATATTTCTGAATCACATTTGAGCTATCTATTTATATCCATGATTTGATACCATTATGGTTTCCTGTCCTTGACCTTTTCTGGGATCACATGACTGAAGAGTGGCAATACATTTTTCATGAAAAGATTTGTAAAAAAATTCATCTCAAGCACCATAAAATCTTTCAGCATTGTGGTGCTTTTGTGACCTTTGGTTTAGCTGGTACAAAACCACAAAAGAAAACCCATCAGTAAGATTTGGGTATTCTGATATATAAATTTGATCAGCCTTAAATGGAAGAGTGATTAGTACAGGCTATCACGCTTGTGCTAGGCTAGGACATGGGAAAGGGAGGCATGTAGTGAGCAGTAGACTGCTCCGGTGTTCCCTTTAAGCATGCACACTCCCAATGCAGCCTTTCCTGTCACCTCCTCTAGCCGGTACCATAACCGGCATGGCAGATCACTTTCCCCAGGACATCAGGGAGCATGCTATTATTGATATGGTAACGTGTACAGCAGAGAGTTTATAGAAACACCTGGGTTAGCCTGATTGATTAAGTTCCACTTTCGCAATCCTTTAGCAGCAATTTTATTAAGTAAGCATGTGTAACAAAGAACAAAGACAGGATACAGAAAGAAAAACAGTTAGTTAGATTCTCCCTTTGGCATAGCCACTGGAAGGGCTAGCTCCTTTAGATATTTAGTCTCCTCTCAGAGATTGGGGCATCATATCAGCGAAACCAGGTAGTCTTGAGCTGAGGACCCCAATTTGGGAGCTCAAGGGAGCCCCTTAAATAGGAGAAATGCCACACCTGAGAGTTTTTTGTCTAGATAGGGTTTCCATATGTCCCGGTTTTCCAGGATTTTCCTGGGTTCAAGCTGTCCCGGCCGGTTCAAGAAAAAACATGTAAAAATCACAGATTTTTAAATTTGAGCAAAGGAAGCCAGATCACCCCTCACCAAGGGATTTTTGCAAAGAGTTAATTCATTGCCTCCCTGCCTTTCTTTCAATTATCCTGCTTGGAAGCAGCAAAGGCAAAACAGCACCCTGAGAAGCCCGCCAGGTAGAGGAGACACTTGCAAGCAAGATAATTGAAAGAAAGGCACAGAGACAGTGAAATAACTCTTTGCAAAAAAAAAAAAACCTTGGCTCACCTTGAAATTTGGGGGACAAGGAGTTGTATTTAGCCTTTTTCCTCAAAAGCCAGGAGGGAGCAAGAAATACCCATATCTAAGAAGCTAAACTTCCACCATACACTGGGACGGAGGATTCCTTCTTCACGTGACTGCAAATGGTTAATTGAATAGGGTCGGTATTACTAGAGAGGAAGGGAACAGGGTGGATAGAAAGTGAAGAGTCCTCCATTGCAAAGGTCCTCCTCCAAAATAAGTCCCTTCCTGTCTCCTCCCTTTCTCCTTCCAGAGGGAAACAAAGGCGCCATGGACTGCATTGCCATTCTGAGCCCCTCTTTAGAACTTTCCTCCAAGGGATCCTTATGTGGGGTTTGAGGGTGAGTCTACTTCAGTGGTGTGTGTGTGTGTGTGTGTGTGTGTGTGTGTGTGTGTGTGTGTGTGTGTGTGTGTGTGTGTGTGTGTGTGTGTGTGTGTGTGTGTGAATGGGAGGGTGGGATGACCTCAGGGGGAGGAAGGGTAGTTTCAAGAGCGGCCCAATAAATTTTATTTAAAAAATAAAAATAATAATAGAACCATCAAGAATAGTCTTTTGCAAGATGAGTCTCATGGGAAAAACCTCTTGACTACAGTTTATTTTAAACTGATGAAGGCTGTCAGCCCTGGATGGGGATTCATGTGGTCTTATAGCCGTGATCATCCTGACAGCCCCATCCGACGCATGCACAATTTGAAGAATGCAATGTCATGTGGCTGTCCCTGTTTGGTGGGAGAGAATTATGGCAACTCCAGGTCTAGATAAGAGGAACCAATGAAAAAGGGTGTCACTCCTACCTTAGATAAGTGAGTCCAATCAAAATTATTGTCCCCTTAGATAAGAGAGTCCAATTAGGGTTTTCCAATTAGAGTGTCTGACTCTTACCCATCCCTTCAGGTATAGGTGGAGCTCTACTCTATTGGTTATAGACCAAGATAAGGATTAGGGACTTTCCCAAGTGCTCCTGGCCCCCTCCTTTGCCCTGGCCTTGACTCAAGGACAGAGGGTGTGCTCTCTGGCTAGGTGGTTTAAAATGGAGACAGAGACAAAATGGAAGAAGTCTGGTTCATCAAAATCATGACACCGGCCACATTCTGTTTGTTGAGGACTGCATGTGGTTCAGTGAACAAAATTTTGCAAGTAAAAAAACCTCCTCAGAAATATTGCACAGTAAAATATCAAGTAATAGGAAGTACAGTAGTATAGTACTGTCCCACATCCAAACTAAACTCAGAGAGTTATTTTAAAATAAAGAAAGAAATCAAGAAGGCAGAAATACAGGAACATCATTATAACAATAGATGACTTCACAATCCCTGGGTGAGCAGAAAATAGCAGTTCAAAGCACAGAGACTAGTAATGATGCAGATGCATTTAAAGAGTAAGCAGCATATACAAAGGTCTCGGAATGGGTTGAGCAACTGATGAAGGAACAGATGACATGGACTCACTGTGCTATGCTGAGTTAAGGCTACCCCAACCTTCACCCGGTACAGATCATGCACATATTCATAAAAGTATCTGATATACTTACATTTAAGAAACCATTTGTGTCATGACTAATTGTGTGAACATCTTATTTTGATCTGAGGTGCCAGTGTCAAACTACTTGAGAGTAGTACTGATGACAACATTCATGTAACATTCAACATTTAAATAAAGAAGGTGTTCAGAAGAGTCCCACAGAGGCAAATCTAATTTCAAAATTGAATGTTTCTAAACACAACAGCAGCAGCAGAATTTGTTAAAAGGAATTTGGACTCTTCTGCTTTCCTGGAGGATATTTTATAGTCCCCAAGAGAGAATGATGGGATTCAAGTGATAACACTCAAGAAGTCTTCCTCTTGAATGCCCAAATAAGAATATTTCTTAAATAGAAGCATTTAACCAAGAGATTTGCATAATCTCTGAAAAAAGGCAGCCTCCAAAATTAACCAATCTGCAAAGTTCTTCTTCCTCTGAATCTCTCTCTCTCTCCCCCCCCCAAATACTCAAATGGTGCAGAAACTCAGAAACTCAGGCAAAATAAACATACTCTTCCAACTCTAGATCAAATCCATGCCACCAGGTGTTAGAAGAAAGCTGTAGAGATTGTGTAAGATAGTACGCACTCTGGAAATGATCTCTTTCAGCTTCTGCCTTCTAGAAGAAGGTATAGGGTCATAAAGACCAGGACCAGCCACTTGAGAAATAGTTTCTACCCAAAAGCGGTTCTGGCTTTGAATGCAGTGCAATGCAGTCTATGAGGGAGCTTCTGTATATAGTTTTTAGAGTTTTAGAGTTTTAGAGTTTTTAGAGTTTTAGAGCTTTTTAGGTGTATATGTAGCTTTTTATGTGTATATGTGGGGTGGGAGTATGTTGCTAATTTTGTATAGTTGTATTTTGTTTAGGTTTTGTTGGGTTGTTAAGTGTTTTTTTCTCCCAGTCTCATTGTTCTGTGCAAGACAATGACAATAAAGATTTATCTATCTATCTATCATATATTGACAAATGATGTAAGGGGGGAAAGCATCACAACAAGCAGTATTCAACATCAGAATCAGAAAAACACCATGAGATAATGTTTATCTTAAAAATCAAATTGCCCCCATGTGGGACGTGTGCTTCACATTGGGAACCACAGCATTAGAGCCTTAGGTTTTTGACAAAAATTACTGTGATGTGTCCCTAAAATTGGTCTCCGTCCTAGGGTATTGGAGCATAGCCAATACTGCACCATTTGAGGGTAGGGGGAGATTCAGAGGAAGAAGAATTTTGCAGATTGGTTAATTTTGGAGGCTGCCTTTTTCAGAGATTATGCAAATCTCTTGGTTAAATGCTTCTCTGTGTTCCTTGGAGGGAGTATAAGACTACTTATCAAGTTGCTTTTAATGAGAGAGTTCTTGTTACAGTATATAGGTATCTAGCACTTCACATCAGAATTAAAGATATGACAGTTGAGTAAACATTTACCCCCAAAACATTTTCTCCCGAAGGCCCTCAGATGTTCTGGACAAAGTGAAATAACCGAGGTCAGTGCATAGCTTTGTTAGTAAACATACCTTTTTTTCTAGAGGCAGTCAGTAATCACAGTAGATGACTGAAGGTCTGAACATGCTCAATCTTTTGTCTCTGAGAGGCAGTCTCTGCCTGTTATGAGTTCAGAAGGGGTTAGAATCAAAGATTGAAAAGCTGCCCAGAGTTTTTATGGTGAGTGGATGAACAGAGAAAATGAGTCTCCAACAATATTGATCTGGCACTAAATTAATGGGAAAGCCTTTTGCATTTCATCACTCCTACTCCTCTCAAATATCCATCATTTTACTCCTGCTTCTACCTCTGCGCCTGCCTCTGCCTCAAGTGCAACAGCTTTCCTATGTCTATGTATGTGTTCATCTCCTTCCTGCTAAATGAGTCTTCTTTTGCTATGCTACTTCTGTTCTTCTAGATCTAAGAGTTACATCAAAACACTAAAATCCTCCCTATTTTGTTAATTTTCATTTATTCATTTTGCCATTACTGTCCATTAGGAGAATGGGGAAGTTCCATCGACTTCTAGTAACAAAAATGACAAATACTTTATGTCACTGCATTTATTTATTTATTTATTTATTTATTTATTTATTTATAATTCAAATTTCTATTTCTTTGAAATAGATTGGTTTAAGGCTAGGATCTTGTTTGGATGAAACTGCTTGTGCAATGGGTGCTGTTTGGGTAGATTTCATTTTAAGGGGCTTGTGCAAAGAGATTTTCAGGGTCCACTTCTGTAAATATAATTCAGTCAATAAGGACCACAATTGAGCAAGCATACAGTCCTGTGTTTTATTTGATACAAGCTTTCCCAGGCTGTAGCCTGGGGAAGCTTGTATCTTCTAAGCAGCCCTAAATATCCATAAGGAAATGCAGGTATTAAATGCCATGCTTCTTCTTCAGTGTCTAGGTCAGATGTCAAACTGCCAAAATGAAACAAATGTAGAAGAAGAAGGCGATACCATTTTGGATCACTAAATTAAAAAATAATCGCAAGCTTTCGTGATTCAAGATAACTTTCTCTGGCATGCAAAGGTAGGGAAATCATCAAAGAAAGTTCAAATATGCTTCTTCACATTTATTTTTAAGAACAGAGCCTGGCAAACACCAACATGCCATGAAAATTTGGACTTTCTTGGACAACAGCTCAAAAAATTATCCCACAGAACATGGCTGTTTGCCATCTGGAGCCCTTTAGCTGAAGAGTGTGAGATATTTAAAAAGGAACTGTCAGGCTCTGAAGAAAGTGGAGAGTTTCAGCCACCTTTCATAAACAATAGATGTGAGATAAAACTCAGCATAGGATAAAAACAGGGAAGTTCTGAAATAAGAAATTGGTAGTGCAAGCAATTCTTCCCCATGTTACCCATTAGACAGTCTGCTGAGTCTTCTGTTATGACAGTACAGCTGTCATCTTGAGTTTCCAGTGGTCACCAGACAACCTTCTTCCACAGTAATGTCAGATACTAGCATTAAGCAGAGACATGAACAGAGATTGGTTATGGCAACAATACAAAATCAGTACTGCAATTATTCAGCATTAATGCTATATCTGGTTAAGTCTGCAGGTTAGGAATGGATCATTACTATTATTTTTAAAAGACACCTAAGCATCATGATGTTGTAATGAGTCACTTATGAATGAAGTTAGTTGGTGGGAATAAGAAGGAAAGGAAGCTGACTGGAGGTAGGTGGGCAGGTAGCACATAGAGTAGAGTCATATGTGGAGACCAATAACATAATGACAGCTTGAAGAGTGGTGAGACATCATTTTGGAACTGTGCAGAACAGCCATGCATCCCTTGTCAGTAACCATGGGGACTTGTTTTGAACAGGAACTTTGGCTCGAGTTGAGAATGGAAGGATGGATGAGGTTGGGGTGTGGAGAAAAAAAATATTTAATGTTGGGCAGGGACCAAAATCATTTCTTGGTGTCTGTTCTATGAGGTGTTGTAGGTCCTCATAGAACTGGTCAAGATTGATAGAGTTCTGCCAAGAGAATGCACTAGTCATAGCAAACACCCTCTTCCAGCAACACGAGGCGACTTTACACATGGACATCACCAGATGGCCAGCATCTAAATCAGATTGATTACATACTGTGCAGTCAAAGATGGAGAACCTCCATTCAGTCAGTGAAAACAAGACCTGGAGCAGATTGTGGCTCAGATCACAACCTACTGATCGCAAAATTCAGGCTTAGACTAAAGAAAATGGGGAAAATAATTAGACCAGACAGATATGACCTACACAACATCCCTAAAGAATACACGGTGGAGGTCATGAACAGATTTAATGTCCTGTACCTGATAGACAGAGTACCAGAAGAATTATGGACAGAGACGCGGGACATCATGCAGGAGGCAGCAAGAGAAACCATACCAAAAGAAAAGAAGTGTAAGAAAGCAAAGTGGTTGTCTGATGAGGCTATTAAAATAGCAGAGGAAAGAAAGAATGCAAAAGTCCAAGGAAAAAGGAAAAAATACAACCACCTGAATACAGAATTTCAAAGAAAAGCAAGGAGAGATAAGGAAAAATACCTGAATGAACAGTGCAAAGAAATGGAGGAAAACAACAAAAGAGGCAGGACTAGAGCTCCTTTCAAAAAAATTGGGGAAATCAAGGGAACATTTAAAGCAAAAATGAACATGATAAGGGACAAAGATGGGAAAGAGTTAGCTGAAGCAGAAGAGATCAAAAAAAGATGGCAAGAGTACACAGAGGAACTCTACAAAAAGGACCACAACACTCCTGATAATAACAATAATGAGAAATTTGAACTTGAACCAGACATTCTGGAGAGTGAAGTCAGAAAGGCCCTAAAAAGCACTGCAAACAATAAAGCTAGTGGAAATGATGGCATCCCAGTTGAATTTTTCAAAGCCCTAAAAGATGATGGAATCAAACTACTGCATTCAATATGCCAGCAAATTTGGAAAACAAAACAGTGGCCACAGGAGTGGAAAAGATCAGTGTACGTTCCAATCCCCAAAAAAGGGAATGCCAAAGAATGCTCAAATTACCGAACAATTACGCTCATCCCACATGCCAGCAAGGTGATGCTCAAGATAATACAGGATAGACTTCAACAACATGTGGAGAGAGAACTACCAGAGGTGCAGGCCGGTTTCAGAAGAGGCAGGGGGACTAGAGACCACATTGCCAACATACGTTGGATCATGGAGAAAACAAAAGAATACCAGAAACAAGTCTACTTTTGTTTTATTGACTACACCAAGGCTTTTGACTGTGTGGACCACAACAAAATGTGGCAAGTAATTAAAGAGATGGGAATACCAGAACACCTCATATGCCTCATGAGAAATCTGTACACAAACCAAGAAGCAACAGTTATGACAGAACACGGAATGACAAAGTGGTTTAGAATAGGAAAAGGAGTAAGACAAGGCTGCATTTTATCACCCTGCCTATTCAATCTATACACAGAGCACATAATGCGCAATGCAGGGATGGAGGAATCACAACATGGGATCAAAATTGCTGGGAGAAACATCAACAATTTGAGATATGCAGACGATACCACCCTAATGGCAGAAAGTGAGGAAGACCTAAAGAACCTCTTGATTGGATTGAAGGAGGAGAGTGCAAAAGCTGGCTTGAGACTCAATATCAAGAAAACCAAGATAATGGCAACAGGTCCGATCAGTCCCTGGAAAATAGATGGGGAAGAAGTAGAAGCAGTGACAGATTTTACTTTCCTGGGATCTAAGATCACTGCAGATGGCGACTGTAGCCATGAAATAAAAAGACGACTGATTATGGCGGGACAAGCAATGAGAAACCTGGGGAATATAGTGAAAAGCAGAGACATCACCTTGAAAACAAAAATTCGCATAGTCAAAGCAATGGTATTCCCAGTGGTAATGTATGGGTGTGAGAGCTGGACCATTAGGAAGGCTGAGCACAGAAGAATAGATGCCTTTGAGATGTGGTGTTGGAGGAGAGTCCTGAGAGTCCCTTGGACAGCAAAGAGAACAAATAGGTCAATATTGGAAGAAATCAATCCTGACTGTTCATTGGAGGGACAAATAGTGAAGATGAAGCTAAAGTACTTTGGACATCAAATGAGAAGGGAGGACTCACTTGAGAAGGGCTTGATGCTGGGAAAGGTGGAGGGAAAGAGAAGAAGGGGGCGTCCAAGGATGAGATGGATAGATGGTATTGTGGACACAATGGGCGCAGAGCTTAGTGGGCTGAGGAGAATGGTGGAGGATAGAGGTGCCTGGAGCAAAATGGTCCATGGGGTCGCAAAGGGTTGGAATTGACTGTGCGACTGAACAACAACAACAACAACAAAGGGACCAAAAGTTGAGGTGGCACAATAGTAGGCAGGATGGTAAAAGATAGGAAGTCAGACAGGGATGAAAAATTAAAAGCAGTAAGGAAATCACATTTGCACATGGAACCTGAACAATCAGTTAGTGACTACCATCTACTGTCATCTAGCAGAAATGAGGAAGGGTAGTAACTAAACATTTCACTATAGCAAGTCCATTCTGGAAGAGCCCAGGAGAAAATAAACATTTGATATGTATTGCCAAAAACACAGAAAGAGTGTTGTTCTACAAAGCTACCCAAACAAATGTTTTTAAAACACACTGGTTTTCTGGAAATTTGACTTTGAATGAATCCAAAGTGGATTTTTGACCTTTGCTTCCAAATGTTGCCACATGTAATCTATCTTGCTTCTGTGTAATGTTACTTCCAGTCGTGATGCTGGCTGGCAGACAGTGGGAATTGGAAAAAACCCAAAAGTAACTTTGGGTTTCACTGCTGCAACAACAGCAAGGCAAGAAGATACACCTAGCAAGATGTACAGTATGATGTGCTGAGCTGAGTTTCAGCATTGACTATCTTCTTCATCACTTAATGACATGAATTTTGCAACTGGCATGGCATGAAAGAAAATTTAGCAGCAAAATATCCCTCATCATACAAATTAGATTCCCAATCACCTCTTGTCTCATCTTGTTTTTCTAGGTCAATCTTGCTTTCATCTGCCACTCTTTACAGACCAAGTAAAGTCAGGGAACTGACATGCTATATGACATGAGAAAAAGATGGGTATGCTGTAAGAGACAACTGCACATAGAGTAAGAAAAATGACCTTGTGTGATTGACACAAGACAAGAGATGCCTACTTTGAATTAGAGATCAATATTTGGAAGTCAGTTAAATACCTAGTCCTGCTAGCAGCTAATGAAAGCAAATAAGGATCTCTTCCTGTTCTCAGATGTGTGCTAGCTCAGAGCTGAATTACCCACAATGCTTAAAGCAAGGTGAAGTCCCCCCCCCCAAGATGGTGAGGTGGAATGTAATTCTTCCTACTCCACTTGATGGAGTGGAGCCACCCTGAGTCGGGTTCACCTGAGTGGGCAGCATAGAAATTTAAAAATTAAGTTAAAGTAATGACCCAAATATGACATCCCCTTACTGTAATTAGCTTTTTTTTTGGGGGGGGGGATTTCTTTGGAGCCAATGAGCATGCTTTTTCCTGAATATTAATCACAGTGCATAGAAGATTCTCATCAAGATTAAATCATTCCTTCCTTGCCACCTTTAAATTAAATGCTGATTTCAATATGTTAGCCTGTAAATGGTATGGGACCTGGAGTATCTCTTCTCATATTTATCTACACAAAACCTAACATATTTATGGGAGGGCCTATTTCAATTTCCCTTCATCTCACCCAACCCAATGACAGAATTTTGCCTGTATACATCACTGGCCTTGCCAGTGCCAGGTGAATTTTTTTAAAGAAATGTTTAGTGCTTCTAGATTATAGCACTCTTTTTTTAAACTTTTGTGGTTCATTTTACTCAGGTTTTATAAACTATACTGTTTTTATTTCCTGTTAGTTTTTGTAGTACCACAATAGTTTGCCTTTCCCCCCTCCTTTCTTTTCTTTCTCCCTTTTAATTATATCAGTGTTATTTTTTTACAGTTGCTGGTCCTTTTACCTTCCTTTTCTTGAAACAAGTGCTGCCTCTCGTTATTATTTACTGTTTGTATCTTAAGTCTTGCATATTTTAAATAATTGTATACCATTTAGAATTTGTTGTTTGTTATCAGGCAGTTTAAAAGTGTAATCAACCAATGAAATCATACTAGATTTTGAAAAATGTGATGTACTTACAAATGGAGCATTTAGTGCCCTAAGACATTGTGAAAGGATTTTGACAGTATCCTATGAATGTTTTAGAATGTTTTGCATCATCTAAGTCTTAGATTCTAAGGGAATGATATGAGTTGGTTAACATATGATCTACCACCACCACCACCAACAACTACTGCATGCTGTCAAGTCAATTCTGACTTATGGTGATCCTTTCCAGGGTTTTCTAAACCATTGAGCTATCCAGTCAGCTACCAACATGAAAGGAATCCAAAATCAGATAGATAGATAGATAGATAGATAGATAGATAGATAGATAGATAGATAGATAGATAGATAGATAGATAGATAGATAGATAGATAGATAGATAGATAGATAGATAGATAGATAGATAGATAGATCTTTATTGTCATTGTCCCCTTGCGGGAACAACGAAATTTCTCAGTTGCTATATATCAACTCAAAAAAAGACATGCCCCATGATTTAAAACAATTGCAGAAACATTAATTAAAACAGTACAATACAGTACAATATAAAAATTTAAAATAAGATAAGATGACTTCAGAGTCCAGAGTTTCCATTTAAGGCCAAAATTGCGCTAGAGAAGAAACTGTTCTTGAGACGGCTCGTTTTTACCTTCATTGGTTTTTAACCTTCATTTTTACCTTCATACACATTGGATAATGAGAGTTTTTTGAATGAAAAAGATCAGACCTGTCAAGATATGGTAGTCTATGGAAGATGATTCATGACCTTTGCTTAGCACATTAAGTCACATGTTGTGAAGTCTTATAAGTGGGGGAGCATGTCTAAATAGTGCCAAGAATGCAATCGGATGGACCTATACCTCACATTTCTGACCACCTGTAACACAATCCAATGCAAGCTATTTTCTGGCAATCAAACAACATACAGGAAGTCACGAACCAGCCTCCATGCTCAGATTGGTCCAGATTAGTCCAGCAATGGGGATCAGAACTGTTTGTGGAATGGTCACACCCAGAAATCACACCAAGCAATGTGACCCTTTCCAGTACCAAACAAGCAATACAGTTTTCTTGTCTGATTGTACCCTAAATTGCTAAACAACAAAACCTCTTATATCACTTTATGTAGGTTTTGGATTAGTTAAAACCAGTAAAAACCTTTCTGTGAAGTAAATAATATTCTTTCAATAAAACTCTTGGAAGACAGAAAGGCTGTACAGCTGGTTAGACAACTTTGATTGTGATTCTAGTTAGAAGTGTGATACAAGGAATTATACATCTCAAAGGAGAGGGTTTATTTTTATTATGTCCCCTCATAATTCCACCAACCCCAGAATATGTCATGACAATTTGTAAATGTCTCTCTTCACAATGTCAATAGCAATTCCAGTCATTATATCTTTCTATTGCTATTAAGTTCTTGAAGTTGCAATGTCCATTAAGAGAAATGTGTTCAGATCTAGCTGTGGGGATGAACTGGAGGTGATAAAAGTCAGGGTCATATCCGGAGACAGAGTCATGCTTCAACATTTTTAAGATTGCATTACCTCCTCTAATTTGTCAGACAATGAAGCTTCAGAGCATTTAGAGGCCAACCCCTGCAGCAATAGATAGCGCAGCAAGCACATTAATGTTGACATTCAAATGATAAGTTAACAGTGCAAATGGCTCTCCAAAGACTAGCCTAAGCATAGCCAGACAGTCAAATCCTCATAATCTGTAAATGATCTAGTCATCTTCTATTTTCTTACTCCTGGACAGCAAGGAAGCAAAGTCACAATCAGTTCATTGTTAGGCTTGATCATCTCTTGTTTTTGTTGTGATCAACCAGAAAGACATAAAGAGGTTGAAAACATTCTGATTACCTATTCAGCTGCATAGAAATCAGGGTAAATAGGTTCTAAATCTTGCAAAAGGAACTGTAAAAAACTTGAATGATGCAGACTTGCACTTTAGAGGAGCTTCTTGGAATACCATGTGTCTCAGTTTTAACTGAACTGACAAAGGTCCTGGATGGAGTCCCTCAGAGTGAATGGTAGTTTGGACATAGATGGACAAAGTTGAAGCTCATTTGGTTGCTGAGCAGGATCTATTTAACCTGATTTAAAGGAGGAGCCTATTTTATGAAAAAGCTTGGGGTGCTCATGGGCACACCACTGTTCTGTATTAGCTGCAATGGCTGCTCATTATAAGTGAAGGTGCTCATAATTACTGTCCAATCCTTAAGACTTAGGAATGACAGAGGTTTTTTCTATGTGTACTGACTATTCTGTAAAACAAACTGACGTGACCACCCCACCCCACCCCTTGAGCATGTCAGGAATATCTGGTGGCAAGAGGTCTTTCTGTGTAGTAAAATTTCCCCTATATAATTCTTGTTCAGTCGCACAGTCGATTCTGACCCTTTGCGACCCTATGGACCATTGCCCTTCAGGCACCTCTGTCCTCCACCATCCTCCTCAACCCACCCAGCTCTGTGCCCACTGTGTCTACCACACCATCCATCCATCTCATCTTTGGCTGCCCCCTTCATCTTTTGCCTTCCACCTTTCCCAGCACCAAGGCCTTCTCAAATCCTCCCTTCTCATTTGATGTCCAAAGTACTTAAGCTTCATCTTCACTATTTGACCTTCCAATGAGCAGTCAGGGTTGATTTCTTCTAAGATTGACCTGTTTGTTCTCTTTGCTGTCCAGGGGACTCTCAACTCTCCTCCAACAACACATCTCAAAGGAATCTATTCTTCTATCCTCAGCCTTCCTAATGGTCCAGCTCTCACACCCATACATTACCACCGGGAATACCATTTCTGTGACTATGCGAAATTTTGTTTTTAAGATGATGTCTCTACTTTTCACTATGTTCCCCAGGTTTCTCATAGCTTGCCTCCCCAGAGTTAATCGTCCTTTTATTTCATGGCTGCAGTCACCATCTGCAGTGATCTTAGCTCCAAAGAAGGTAAAATCTGTCACTGCTTCTACTTCTTCCCCATCTATTTTCCAGGTACTGATAGGGCCTGTTGCCATAATCTTTGTTATTTATGTCTTCCAAACACTCAAAGACTTATGTATCTGAAGAAACCTTTAATGGGGTTCATAGTGACATGTGGAAGTTCTGTCTCTTTTGACAAATTTCAGAGCAGTTTCTCCTCATATGTTTTGTTGCTGTGTCTAATCAGAAGTTGAAAAAGTTACTTTTTTATTTAAAAAAATCCCTAGAATCCTCTTGCTAGGATGACTAGAAGCCAAGCTGTTTGGTGGATTCATGGACTTGTAATCCAAAAAATGAAACTTTTCCAAGTTTCCTCCTCCACTTATTTGGTTTTCAATGCTTTAATTGCCACTATTAGCAACTGAACTGGGGAGAAAAATCAGTATGTATATAAGGTATGTATATAAAAATATAAGGTATTTTTGATCTGATAGGACATCTGATGTGTTTTATTACAGCTCACAAGCTCATGTGCACCTCTGTAAAACACAATAGAAGAACTTTGATGCAATCAGTGATATAGTCATGTCAAGACTACACATCCTATATAGGAAGGGGGAAATGTAGATGATGCCAGCTATCTGTTATGTACTTGCGTTGCCTCTTCATGGAGATCACACTTTCTGTTACTTCTAGTAATGGGAAAACAGAACTTTTGCATGCCAGGGTCAGTGGTTTTTCACCTTCTGCAGATAAACAGTTACCCAATAGAAAAACGGAAATGGTTCTGATGGTGTAGGAAGGTTAGGATCACACTAGGACCTTGGGTTGTTCATTCTTAGCTAAATCCATTTCCTCTCTGGACAGTGAGGAAGACTAGATCTAAAAATATGGGCCAGTGTCTTGCAACATTGCAGTGTTCATACAGATCATATTGCACTAATGAATGTTCAATATCAATGTTATGGCACACGTTAGTGCATCTTTGTGGCACAGCCACTAGTAAAATCTCTAGCACAGCCACTTGTACAATCTTTACCTATAAAATCAAGCGTTAACCATTGGAATTTCACATAGGATCCTAAGCCAGGCCCTACTAGCCCACACCGACCATTCGTGCACACGCCCAAACTGGGTCCACAGGTCAACAAAGGTTTGAGAAATGTGCCAGTGGGGCAAGAGCCCCACAAATGCAAAAAAGGGAAACAACTTCATTTCCCAACGTTCTTTGCGCTATGCCAAGCCAATCAGGCTGAGAGCCGCGAGCACAAAAAAGGTTGAGAAATGCGCCGCAACCAATCAAAATCGAGCTGCAGAAAAAAAGCCAAAGCACAAACACAAACCACAATCCCATAACTACAAGCCCCAGAGTCCTGCATGCCACGAGCATGCAGAACACTGAAAAGCCCGCCGCACGAAAAATTAAAATTAAAAACCCAGTGCTTCACAGCCACACAAAACAAACAAGCAGCCTCAAGTGCCACAGGGGTTCCCGTGGTCTGCCCAGCGAGGCCAGGCCATGGGAAGGAAAGCCCACCCACCCCAATGCCACCTGAAGCAGTGCTGGGATTCCCGCGGTCCAGCCAGTGAGGCTGGCCCATGGGAAGGAAACCCCCCCAAATGCCACCTGAAGCAGCGCTGGGATTCCTGTGGTCTGGCCTGCGAGGCCAGGCCGGGGGAATAAAAGCCCATCCCACACACACACACACTGCCTGAAGCGGCGCTGGGACTTCCGCGGTCCAGCCAGCGAGGCCGGGATGCAGGAATGAAAGCCCACCCCCACACACTGCCTGAAGTGGCGCTGGGATTCCTGCGGTCCGGCCAGCGAGGCCACGCTGCAGGAAGGAAAGTGTTTCACTTTCAAGCAGGGGCCAAGGCAATGGTGCCTTGGCTACCCCTTGAAAGTGAACCCATTTCCAGGGAAATAAAGCCAGTGGACAGCGCTCCGCCCGTTGACTTTACTTACCGAAAAAGTGTTTTGCTTTCAATCGGGGGCCAAGGCACCCGTGCCTCCCCCCCTTGAAAGAGAAACAAAAGTAAAAAACAAACACCAAAATAATTAAAATAAACAAACAATTAATTTAAAAAAACACAAACAAAAAACATCCAAAATTAACCAAAACCAAAAATAACAAACAGAAAACACACACATAAAAACACCAAAAAAGAAAAACAAAACAAACCCACAAAAGAAATTAAACCAGACAACTTACCAGCACACGTCCTCACTCCACGATGGCCGGAAATGAAATGAGGAAAGAAAGAGACTACTTACCGGAAGAAGCACCACCCAGAGGCCAGTAGAGAAAAAACAGTCAAAGTAAAAGAAACAATCAACAGCCCCACCCAGAGGCCACAAGAGAAAAAACAGTGAAAAACATCACATTACATCACACATTCACACAAATCACAAACAAATCACAAAATAATAAAATAAAAACATTTCTAAAATCCTGTGTAGTTTCACGCAAAAAACAACAACAACCAAAACATCTAAACACAGTTTAAAAACATTGAATGTAAAAAAACATGTACTTTCACATTTTAAAAAATTATTATCCAAGGTACAACTATTTTAAAAAATTGACATACTAAAACATTATTTGGTAAAATAATATAATTGTACAAAATTATATCATCCTTTCCTCTTTTTTTAATCCACAAAAACAAACCCAAAAAAACTGATCACAGTTTATAACAGCCCGTGTGTATAAATAAACATTTTAAAAATGACAATTACAGACTAACCTCATTTGTACAAACATTAACAAAACAAAAACCTTTGAACATAATTTAAAACAGCCCGGCAACGCCGGGCAAAATCTGCTTGTGATGATATAAAGAACAACAATGAAGTAGGAGTAAATAGCAAGGTAGCCAAATTTGCTGACGACACTAAATTATACAGGGTAGTGAAAACTGTGAGAGATTGTGAGGAGCTCCAGAGGGATCTCTTGACACTGGGGGAGTGGGCAAAACAGTGGCAAAGGAGCTTCAACACTAGTAAGTGCCGAGTGATGCACGTTGGGGCAAAAAAAACAAAAAAACCAATTACATTTATAAACTGATGGGGTCTGAACTCTCTGCGACAAACCAGGAAAAGGACCTTGGTGTCCTGGTGGACAGCTGAATGAAGGTGTCAACCCAGTGTGCCTCAGCAGTGAAAAAAGCAAACTCAATGCCAGGGATCATTAGGAAGGGTACAGAAAATAAGTCAGTAAGTGTAATTTTGCCTATTTATAAATCTATGGTGAGGCCCCATCTGGAATACTGTGTACAGTTCTGGTCACAATAACTCCAGAAGGAAATTATAGAACTGGGAAAAGTGCAGAGGAGGGCAACCAGAATGATTAGGGGACTGGAACACCTTCCTTACCATCAGAGGCTGCAACGGTTGGGCCTCTTCACTCTTGAACGACGGTGTCTAAGAGGTGACCTGATTGAAGTTTATAAAATCATGCACGGTGTGGACAAAGTAGATGAGGAAAAACTGTTTCCCCTATCGCACAAAACTAGAACTAGGGGGCACTCCATGAAACTTTTGGGTACTAGTTCTCAAGCAAATAAGAGAAAGTACTTTTTCACCCAGAGGATCACTGGTCTATGGAACTCCCTGCAAGAAGAAGTGGTGACAGCTGTCGGTCTTGACAGCTTTAAGAAAGGATTAGACAAGTTCATGGAGGACAAGGGTATCAATGGCTATAATTATGGATACTTAAGGACAACCTCCGGGTTGGAGAGATAGGTAGGATATCTCTCAATGCCATTTCCAGGGAATCCTAAGCAGGTGAAGACATCTGCTTGGGAATACCCTGAAGCAAATGGTGAGCCGCTGTGTGAGACAGAATGCTGGACTGGATGAGCTGTGGCTTGTTCCAGGAAGGCTGTTCTTATGTTCTAACGATGGCAGAGATATATCAGTCCACTAATGTTATGTCTACATCAAGCTACTGCCATGTAAAAAGACTTGGTTAAATTGAAAATTATTTTTGAACTGTATTTCACTCCAGCTTTCATGCAGCAACAGACTGGTTTAAATTTCACATTGTTTGATTAGGTTCTTCAGAGGTTGGTTATGTAAATGGGGAGCTGTGTCAACTCAAAAAAGCAAAGCCAAATTTGGGTTTCTTCAAGTTCATTTGTGCAGAGGCCAACTACATGGGTATAGTGAAATAAATCATTTCAGTACCTGCTATGGATTGAAGTAAAAAACTGACTGCAAGTATGGAATTTTTGTACCCGGACTGCTATTCATGATGAAAATATAGGAAACAATCCTATTTGCAGGCGCACCCCCCAATAAAGGACTCAGACACCAATGAAAGTGGATAACGGCATTGGGCCACATTTATTGATTCATGCCCTAGTCCGAATTATAAATTTCTATTGGTAATAACCAATCATAATTCCTAAGGCAAGCAGGCCGAAGTAACACTGGTAAGGTACCACCCAAAATTGCCAACGGCAATTGCTACAATGTATCCATTTGTATCAATTTGTTTGTTGACAAATGACCCCACCCTCTGATGTGTATCCGTAAAATCACGGGGTGATGCATGCTGTCTAGCTATAGCCATCACCCCGTCGCCTAGTTCGTCGTTGACCGGACAACGTTTAACCAACTTATGCCTGTCTAGTGTTGTCCAGTCAATTGCGAACTTGCCGGATACCTGTGGGTCATAATGTTTACCTTACCAGTGCTACCCGCCCATGTGACCAAAGTCAACAGCAGCAACAGAAAAACCCCTATGTCAAACCATAGCAACAGTGTGGGATGGGCAAAAAAACCAGGACCCGAAGCCAATATGGGTCCCAGCCAAAAATTCCCACCCGGCCCCGAAGCGACCAAAATATCACACTGTTAACTAGGGAGGGGGTGGAGGGAAAAACTTCTCCGCTCCGTCGCTTCGCAAAATGGCAGCTCGGCTGCCTCATGGCCACCCCTTTTATAAGGGAGCTGGCCACGCCCCTAACTACCCGGATGCCTTCGTCCTGTGGGGGGGGGCTCCCGCAAAGAGCGCGGCGGCCATTTTGGCACCGCGCTTGCATTGCAGGCGCACCCCCCAATAAAGGACTCAGACACCAATGAAAGTGGATAACGGCATTGGCCCACATTTATTGATTCATGCCCTAGTCCGAATTATAAATTTCTATTGGTAATAACCAATCATAATTCCTAAGGCAAGCAGGCCGAAGTAACACTGGTAAGGTACCACCCAAAATTGCCAACGGCAATTGCTACAATGTATCCATTTGTATCAATTTGTTTGTTGACAACAAACAAATTGTTGACCAAAGTCAATATCTAACTAATGACCCCACCCTCTGACGCGTATCCGTAAAATCACGGGGTGATGCATGCTGTCTAGCTATAGCCATCACCCCGTCGCCTAGTTCGTCGTTGACCGGACAACGTTTAACCAACTTATGCCTGTCTAGTGTTGTCCAGTCAATTGCGAACTTGCCGGATACCTGTGGGTCATAATGTTTACCTTACCAGTGCTACCCGCCACACGGAGGGGCTTCAAAGAAGGCTTGACGCCCCCCCAGACCGTCAGCTCGGTCGACAGGCCTGCTCGCCAATCACCCAACAGGAGGTCCATACCTCCTCGCGACAGATGGACCCCATCCCCTGCATACAAGTCATAACTTTGGAGGCTAATAGCGGGGTGACGACTGACCCTCCCCCAAGCCCTGTCGACAAGGAAACGCACCACTGCCCTATTCACCATGCCTCTAGCGCGGTCAAGGGCCAGGAGGTCAACGCCCCCTCTGTAGGAATGGCGCGGGACCATGTCCGACCAAACAAGGGTTGTGGCGGGCCAGACGTAATGCAGGTAGGCGAGGTCCTCGCAAATCGCATGCTTCAGCGACAAGCCAGTGACCTGGCCCAAATCATTGCCCCCCAGGTGTATGATCAGAATGTCAGGCGGGTCAGCATTCAGGCCTGAAAAAAGGAAAGGCAGCAGCTCCCGCCATAACATCCCAGGCTTACCATGCCATGTGAGACTTGCGTATGCAACCAGTCCCAGTTGGGGTCCCCACTCTGTCGCCGCAGCATAACGCGCTGCCCTGTGCACGTAGCTATGGCCCACCAGCCATACTGTCACCGGTGTAATACGACACCCCGGGTCTGTAAAGGAAAAAATGAGGGAAAATAGGTAAGGTGACCGGGTCAGTACTCACGGGGGGAGTGGGCGCACATAAAATTGAAAACATTGCGATCCCCACCGTCCCATGCTACGTATGTCAGCCCCTGAGTACCCAAAAGCCGCAGCGGTCGAGGCTGCCCCTATACGGAATGAATGAGTGCCATAGCGGGCGCCTGGGAGGCCCACACTGGCCAGTGCTTTGCCCGTCACCCCCCAAAATTGAAATTTAGTAAGGGGAGACCCATCTTGGTGACAGAAAAACGGGCCATGGTGCGTGCCACGCAGTGCCAGGAATTCCTGTAGGACACCAACCGGACAGATGTCTGCCAAAGAACACCGTAGCAGTCGCACACCACTGCTGACGCCATGCTGATCGGTCTTAGAGGAACGTATCCTCAACTGAGCCCAGTCTTTGGCTACACAGACATCCTCGAGTTCCAGTGCCCTACGACTTGCATCCGCCTTAGACAGATCACAAGCTCGCTGATGCGGAGCGCTCCAAAAAATGCCACCGTTGTGGCTGCATGGAACAGGGCTGCCTCATATGCATCAAAACAGAGGCAAGGCCAGCCCCGAGCCAACTGGGTAAGGACCCCTGGGGAAATTGGGTGGCGGTCGTCCGGGCAACGCCCGCGCTCGCGCACCCACCCCTCCAAAACATGTCTCACACGGAAGTCAGAGGTGCTGTCCACATGACCCCCCACCTTGGCCATAAAAGCCAACGCTGAAAGCTCGGATGCTATGGTGCGAGGTGCAAGGCCCTGAGAATGCAGGTAAACCATGAACCGCAGAACATGGGATACCGGGATTGGCCAGGTTACTGGCAATTGAAATTGAGTACAAAATGCCCTGAAAGAATTAATTGCGTGGTGATACGCCTTACGGGTGCGTGGGGCTAGTGACAGGCCAATCGCCCGGTTCACCTCTCCTTGCCAATGGTCCATATCTCCTCCGGGAGTGGCGAGGGAAATTCCTCCGCATCCGGGGCCAAGGCACGGAACCGGGAGATCTGTAGGCGGGACAAAGCGTCAGCAATATCATTATTAACCCCTGGGATGTGCCTGGCCCTGAACAGTACATTGAGGCGCAGGCTGCGCAACACAAATTGGCACACTAGATCCATAACCCTGGGCGATTTAGAAGTCTGTGCATTTACAATGTGGACCACGGCCGCATTGTCACACCAGAAATGCACGACCGAGTTGGACCACTCCTGGCCCCATAGCATCAAAGCACCCAGGATAGGGAAAAATTCCAGATACGTGAGATCACGCAGGCGGCCCGTGCCTGCCCAGGCCGGTGGCCACCCACCATAGGCCCACTTCCCATTGAAGTACATCCCATAACCCAGGGATCCCGAGGCATCAGACTGAATCTGAAACTGAGGGGAAGCCAGGAGGTCATGCCTCCAAAATGAGACCCCATTGAAGTCACTCAGGAACTGTAACCAGACAAGCATGTCTGCCCTGATACCCCGGGTAAGCCTAACCCTATGGTGAGGCCTGGATAATCCTGCCATAGCGTCGCACAAGCGCCGGGCAAAAGCCCTGCCCGGTGCCACCACTCTGCAGGCAAAATTAAGGTGACCATGCAGCACCTGCAGTTCCCTCAGTGATGCCTTGCGCTTGGCCAACAAGTCCGAGATAAGGGCCACTATCCTCAACACCTTATCCCGCGGTAACCTAGATGCCTGCGCTATCGTGTCAATCTCCACCCCCAGGAAGACTAGCTGTGTAGATGGGCCCTCGGTCTTTTCGGGTGCTAAAGGGACACCGAGTTCCTCCATTAGCGTCTGAAATGTGTTGAGGAGACGTGTACACGTGTCCCAGCCCCGTTCACCCCTGAATAAAAAGTCATCCAGGTAATGGGCTACAGACCGGGACCCTGACCTGCGGACGAAAGCCCACTAGGAAGGTACTGAAATGCTCGAAAGCCGAGCATGATATGGAACAGCCAAAAGGCATGGCCTTATCAAAATAATATTCGCCCCGAAATTTGAAACCCAGCAATTCAAAGTCGCCCGGGTGCACTGGCAAAAGGCGAAAAGCCGACTTAATGTCGCACTTAGCCAGCAGCGCACCCGGGCCACATGAGCGCACCATGCGCAGCGCGTGGTCAAAAGATGTATACCTGACTGAGCAAAGGTCAGCAGGGATAGCATCATTGACCGATCTGCCGGCTGGGTAGGACAAGTGATGGATTAGGCGAAACTCGCCTGGTGACTTCTTGGGAACCAAGCCCAGGGGCGATACCTTGAGGTTAGTGAACGGGGGTGCAGGGAAAGGGCCAGCGACCCTGCCCGCATTGACCTCCTTATTAATGCTGGCGGCAGCCACTTCCTCCCTCCCCCTAAGGGACAAAAGGTTGGGGGCATCCTGAGGGGACCTATCACCCATGAAAGGAATACGGAACCCCTGTCTAAAGCCCTGAAGTAGATAATCTGCACCCCCCCCCCCTTCGGGTACAATGCGAGCCAATGCTCCAGCATGTCCACATTAATTGGGGAGGGAGCCTTTCGGTGAACCCGCTCCATCAGCGGCAGTCTTGCCAGCCCACTGTCCGCCCCTCCCTCTGCCCCGCGTCCCTCCAGGCCTGGGACAGGCAGAGGCTGCATGGGGGCCCGCACAGGTGGGACACTCATGTCTGTACTTGCAATTCTTCTTACTGCATGAACCATTAGATGAGAAAGCCCAGCACAGCAGTCGGGCTGGAACCCCCTGCCTCGCCACTTGGCGGGGAACCTGTGCTGGAGCCACTCGCTGGACCGCATGTCCACAATGGTATCTTTCCCCTGGTGCGGGGCACGTGGGCGTCATGTACAGCAGCCAAAGTCTCTGACATGGCTCATCCCACCTCATCTCAGGGTGCAGGGGAATTCTCATACGGAATTCCTCATCATAAGCCAACCATGACGGGCCCGGAAAATCAACCATCGCCCGATAGATATTGTCCAAATACTGGACCATCGGAATTGCCAGATCCGGCCGGGCTCTCAGGTACACCGCCATGTAGATGAGGTAAGCCGGCAGCCAGTTGGCCCACGTCCGTGGCGGCTTGCGACGACGTGCCTGTTCCTTATCCTTCTCATCCTGCCCCTCCCTCTCTTCCTTGGTGGTCTCCCTGTTTAGGAGTGAGAAGATATCTACATACTCCCCTCGCCATATTTTCTCTCTGGTGGCCTGTGCCAAATGGTCACCCAGTGGCAAGGAATAGCCCGCTGTTGGCAAGGCCGAGACAGGCACAGCCGAAACTGCTGGCATCTGGAAAGGGGCTTGAACTAACCCAGCCACCCCCAAAACATTCCCCACAGGGTAGGAAATGCTACCCACCCCGGGGCCCTGGGTGGTGGTTGACGTCGCCTGTTGGTGCGTCGGCGGCTGTACCGCCGGACCACCCATGCGAGGCCAAGGCCATTGGAAAGCCCCCCCCAACGTAGCCACATGTGTAGGTGCACTAGGTTGTACCGCATACTCACATGCTGCACCCCCGCGGGCCGCCCCCACCGGGGGTTCCGGCCCACTGGGGGTGTCGGAGCTCACGACCGCCGTAGAGCTCGCCGCCGGAGCTTGACCCGTGCCGGCCTGTTGGTCGGGGAGCTGTGAGGCAGTGGCCGAAGTCGCGCCACGCGCCTCAAGCTGCTCGACCCTTCCCGTCGCCTGCCGCTGCCCAGCAGACGACGCGTCCCAGCGCACCCCAAAAGGGGCGCCAGCGTGGCCGGCCCGAGCAAGGGAAGCCTCAAGTGCCGCCACGCGGGCCAGCAAGGCGTCGACACTGGCCTGGGGGCACGGGCCAGCCGGCCCGCCTGTTACGGGCGTGGGTACAGGCCCTTGCACCCCGGGGCCCGAATAAGGCCATGACCCCACACCCAGGCCCGGCAGGGCCGGCGTGGGCATCTGCCAAGGGAGGGGACCGCACCACCCCCCAAGGCTGGAAGGCCCCGGAGTGAGCTGGGCCCCGATGGAGGAAGGCCCAGAATGAGCACCAGGAGCGGCGTCCGCCGCTTGCGGGCCGCGGGCCGCAGCCCATACTGGACCCCTGCTCGGGTCCCCGGCCTCCGGCCAGGGGGTAATAGACCCCATCCCACCGGTCCCAGTGGGAGCCGGCAAAGGCGGCTGGTGGGAAGGCGCAGCCGCGGTCCTCCGACCCGGATTGCACCTCCGCACCGCCCGAGCCGCGCTCGCGGCCGCCTTCTTCTTCGAAGGCATCTCAGTCCAACCTATGGGAAGCCGAAGGAAGAAAATCAGCAGTCAAAAGGCTTCCCAGTCAAGGCAAAAGCGACGGAGGTAAGAGGGAAAAACTTCTCCGCTCCGTCGCTTCGCAAAATGGCAGCTCAGCTGCCTCGTGGCCACCCCTTTTATAAGGGAGCTGGCCACGCCCCTAACTACCCGGATGCCTTCGTCCTGTGGGAGGGCTTCCGCAAAGAGCGCGGCGGCCATTTTGGCGCCGCGCTTGCATTTTTTTAGTACAATCAGCATTAAAAACTTCACAAAGACATATAGGACAGACTGATATTTTTCATCTTGTTTTTAAACTCATTTTTATACACTCTGACTATAGTGGGGAAGACAAATATATGAACCCAACCTCCTAATAACTCTGATAAAAGTCAGCAATGGAAGAATTAATGATGCAGTTCTGTACTAAATAGTTTTTAAAAGCCAGCCATAAAAAGGCATAGTATATGTGAAGTGACAATTTCAGCAGTTGCGCTTCTTAATTTTATTTCGCATAGTTTGATCTGAAAGTACATCATGGGCTTCAGAGTCCTGGCCACAGAGGTATGGCTATTTTGGAACAATCCTGGATTTAAAAAAAAATCAAGAAAAAAATGGACAACCCTCTGTCATACCTCCTTTACCCTATTTGCTGGTGTATAACACCCATTCACCCCCCCCCCAATACACTGAAAAAATGGAGTGTGTCTTGTACTATATATAGTGGCTTATGGTGAGCTATTTTGGTAATAACGGGGTGTGTCTTATACTCTGATACAGTAATTTGTTTTCCAGCATTGAGGTGGGGTTGGAATCAATGGCCTCATTGGCCCCTTCAGACTCAATTATTATATTCTATGATCATGGTTTTCAGAGGCTGAGGAGACTTAAAGGCTATGTTTCATTTTCAGGGACTTCTCTTTCTTCCTTTGCTCTGCTTACATACATCTCTCTCCCCCCCCCCCCACAGAATATACTTTACCACTGCAGCAACAATTCTCCCCTCCAATGCTTTTAAAGAAGGAAGTTGCAGTAGGGTCAATGGAGCATAAAATCTTGTATGTGTCTTCTCTTAAAAGTAGAGCTAATGATGAGTTTAGTGGATATATGTAAAGGAGTATGTGTGCATCCTACAATAACTAATGCTCTGTCTAACTAAACTCTTCCAGTTCATTATTTTAAGCATTGGCTTGGTTTAGTTCTTATGTTGTTAAAATTGATTTGCACATTCCTACTGTTCCAAGCCCTTGTGGACATTAGAACAGGGTTTTTTTATTATCCTTGCAGATGTATTGCTATGTTGAAGTAATAGGTCATAACTCAGGTAGTCTGCAAATTATGTTACAAAGGCTACAACATATTAAGTAACAGGTTAATGCAAATAGCTGTTGCTGTCTTTTAAAACATTTCAATGAAAAGCCAAGTATTTAGCCATAGTTGAGCTCAAAACACATGTCAGATATGCTACAACTCTTAACAGAAAAGCTGATATTTTCCTTAAAATTAATTTGAGCAGCTCTTGAATCCTTGGTAGTGAAGAAAATGATAGTGAATAGTTCTTTTTATGCAATAAAGGGATAATGTTTTTCCTAAAGTACCTTTCATGGCAAAAGCTGTGTTGGAAAGATAAACACCTGAAGTCATGAATATTAATGCCTTAATAATATTAGATAAATGCATAGAGACCAATTCACTTTTGTGACCTGTTGCCTCAAAATAGTTCTGATGTTCCCTTTAGTGAAATTTGTTTAGAGTCCCCCAGTTCTTAGTGACAAAGAACTACTGTAACGTAGCATGTGTTCCAAATTTACTTTCACTCTCTACTACCAACAATTTAAGAAGAATGGCTACTCTGACCTTGCACTGCAGAGGATAGGAGCCTTTAGAATGAAAGATTTCTGAATCAGTATGGTCTCCAGGGCACCATTTTAAGATAGAAACATTTTTAAAAATTGACAGCAAGTGATTGCATTCTCTTACACCTGCCTCTGCACTGATGTTACTAGACTCAGCAGCAATGAGTTTTAATGGCTCACTTACAGCTTCTGATAGGATGCTGTGACCAGGATCTGAGGGATCAGCAGAAATGGGCAAGTTTACTTTTTCCAACAACAACTCCTCAAATCTCACAGCTCATGCAGCCTATGGGCCTCTGCAGTTGAAACCCCTCCCATGCAGCTCTGGGAATCATCTGTCTTGTTACTAGTTGTAAGCAATACAAACACTTCAGCAAAATTTATTTTCCAAATCAGTAAGTAGATGGCTACTTAAACTTTGTTGTTGTAGTTACCTGCAACACATCTAACTTATGGTGACCCTACAAATGAGAGATCTCAATATGTCCAGTCTCCAGCAGTCCCACTTAACTCCTGTAAATACAAGCTTGTGGTTTCCTTTAGGGAATCAATCCATCTCATATTTAGTCTTATTCTTTTCTTGCTTCCTTAAACCTTTCATGACATTATTATATTTTCCGGATAATCTTGCTTTCTCATTATGTACATAAAGTGGGACAGCCTCTGTTTCATCATTATTAATTTTTGCTCCAGAGATAGTTCAGTTTGATTTACTCTAGGAATCACTTTTTTGTCTTTCTGGTGGTCTAGGATACCTGCAAAGCACTCGTCCAGCACCATATTTCAAATCCAAAAGATTGTAGATGAACCTGGTGTTGCTCTACAGTGACGGATTTGATAATCTCTTCTAATACTTCATTACTGCCCTTATAATTCATCTTCTTATTTGTTCACTGCAATCTCCATTTGGACTGATGACTGAGCAATAATATACAAAATCTTTAACTGTTTCAATTGCTTTATTTTCACCTGTCCTTTATAATTACAAATGTATCTTCTTTCTTCCATCTAGATTATTCTCTTGTTTTTATTACAGGAATAGTAATTTTCCATTCTTCCCTTACAACACCTCTGGTTTCAATCCACTGTTCCTCTGGTTCACAGTCAATAGAATTTAGTAATTCAGATGTATTTCCTATGTAGACTTTAATTCATTAGGAATGTTGTTTAAATTATATTTTGCCACTGCAATTATTTTAGTGTTCTTTTTCAGATTTACTCTAATATTGGATATTAACTGTGTGTGATCAGTACCACATCCACTCCTGGTTTCACTTTGGCAGAGAGAATACAGTTTCTCCATCGCCTGCTTCCATATATGTAGTCTATTTTATTACTCTATTAACCATCTGGTATTGTCCACGTGTACGACCATCTGTTCAGTTGTTTGGAGCATGTATTATCAATAAACAGATTGTTGACTTTGCAGAACTCTAAGAGTTGTTCTCCTGCTTCATTTCTCTCCCCTAGGCCAATTCTTCCAACAACATTTGGTTCTGCTTTGTTTTTTTACTTTTGTACTACAGTTGTCTATGATCATAAGCATATCCTATTTTAGTTTGTGATTTGTTTCCCCTTGGATGTTTGCATAAATGCTTTTAATTTCTTTTTCTTCAGAGACTGGAATGATGATTATATTGATAGGTTTTCTATGGAGTCTGATTGATTTTATTCAGTCAGAATATACATTATAGTTCCAACTGTCTGTGCTACATCTTGCCTCAATATTAGAGCCACTCCATTTATCCTGATTTGGCCATTTTTAGAGTAGAATACTTTGTAGTTGCCTGACTAAAAATATCCATTCCAACCCACTGGCACAAGCACTGCAATACTTATAATTTTTATTTCTTGCTTTCCAGTTTACCTTGATTCATACTTCTTAATTTCTTCTTCCACATGTTTGTGTTGCGTAGCATTGGAGTATCCTTTCACTTCTGGGCACATCAGCCACTAGACATCCTTTTGGCTTTATTCTAGTACCACCATATTCATATATTTCAAAATAGCATCATATTATATGAAACATGCAGACATAGTAGTACATCAGAACTAATTTGATGACATGTAATTCTTAGCAGTAGGGAACACACCGGTAGAATGGAATTTAGAAAACAATTATTCACTTGACAGATTTAAGATAAATGAGCCATTCTTTCAATTACTGGTAACTTGTTATGACTCTCTCTCAACTCCAGGTCATCACAAGTCACCACATAACATTTTTATTTTTTTCCTACAACTGGTCAGCAAAAAATCTGGACCCACTGCAGAAGCTTCTTTTATATGACATTTTTGTCTTCTACATTACTAGAGTATTTCCAGAATGAAGCAACAATAAAGTAGCAGCAGTGCTATTTAGGTAAAATGTGAATTATGCCATCAGGTCATATTTTGAGTGGTCACCAATTATTCTACATCATCCTGGAAAGAAATGGAAAGTGGAGTCCTGGGCCTTGATGTGTTCATCATTGTCTTTATAAATGACTTGGATGAGGGTATGGATTAGCTAATAGAACAGAAGACAGAAATAGTATTAAATATGACCATAGCAAACTGGAGAGCTGAAACAAAACAAACAAAATGAATTTCAACAAGGAAAAGTGTAAACTTCTAGTTTTATCCAGGAAAAATCAGATGCACAAATATTGGATAGTTAACAGCTGGTCTGGCCATACTAGATGTGAAAAGGATTTTAGAGTCCCAGTAGACCACAAGTCAAACATGAGTCAACAGTCTGATGCAGCAGAAAAACCATCTGAATGCGATACAAGGCCTCATCAACAGGAGTACTAGCTGAAATCTTGTTGTGCAGTTCTACTTGTGAAAAGGAAAGGACACTGTCAGTAGCAGCAAATTTCTATTCACAAAAGGTGACTTTGGGGTGCTCACAACTTGTACACAATGCAGCAATATCACATACATCCTGAAATCCCCAAAGGAAGCCTTTAGTCAGATTAAAATGTTGCTGCGGTGGCAGCTGCTCTTATCACTGTGCAACAGGATTTCAGCCATCACTGTGCAGAGCTGTGCAACAGGATTTCAGCCATTGCATTTAGTTACCATACTTGATGAACAGCTGTGAACACTGCGTGGGTAGAACTAAAAGAATGATACAATAGAATAGGCTGATTGATAAGTGAGAGTTGTACATCCCTCCACACAAGAAAGAAAAACATTCTGGCACAAAAGTGGTGAAGAAGTTCTGTCTGAAAAATAAGAGGCCCTAAATGCTGCAGGACAGATGCTGATCATGTCATCATCTTCTCTTTCATAAGCAACTTTGAATGTATAAAATCCCTAAGCGGGTCAGCTCCACGTTCAGTTAATGACTAGAAGTGACTGTCATCAGCATAAAAAATGAATGCTGCACTCAGTCAGTATGCCGACTTGGCAGTCCATTTATAAAGATTGTAAATAACAATGGTCCAAGAATAGATCCCTCAGGTATTCCTATAATGACATCCATTAAATCTGACATGACACCATTTAATAACACAAGTTGCATGTGCCCTCTTAAGTAGCAAGCATACCAATTAATTACAAATGATGCTATATCTAAGCTGTTCAATTTATCCAATAAAGGAACATGATTTAACAAATAGAAAATAAATGCATACTTAAATGCATGCTGTACACTCAAGTCCTCCAGAAGGCACTGATCACTTAATCTACTAGGTTTCAGACTATCTTGCTGGTTGGAAATATTTTTCCACAGTGAGGTTAGCTCAGATTTATTTCATTGCACTTACGCCTGTCTCATTAACCTCATTTAGGTATCTAATTGGGTATTAATTAGTGTGTGTGTGCTAGCTCTGTCCCCCTAACCCCATTTACATTGCCCTTCCAACGTGGAGGACAAGTTTCTGAAGGGGAAAAAACCCTCCTGTGAGTATAGAAAATCCAGTAGCTTAGCACTCTATTTCAGCTGTACAATCACTAGACGCTAGAATGTTTTGCCACATCGACAGCTACAGAGTATAAGTAAAGTGAAAAATGAGAATGAACTTTCCAGAGTGGGTCATTTGTTAGCTGAAAAGATAAGATAAAAAAGAGAAAAGATGAGGAATAAGCCATCTATTCTTCTGAGCAGTCAACATTGCTTTATATAAATGGGTTTCAGAAAGACCATGCCCATGGAGTAATTTCATTCCATTAGCTAGGGAGGCTGGAGACTGCATAACCAGTGAATATGTCATTGGTGAAAATATGACCACAAGGTTTAATCTTACCTTCCCTCTACCTAGGACTGGTGTTCAAGCCCTGCATATCTCTAGTAAGTAGGAAAAAATGCCCTAGAACAGAGGTACCCAAACCTTTTGGGCCGTGGGCTGATCACATGGTTCCTCCCACCACAAGCGGAAGTCAAATGTGCTTTGCAATCTGTTTTGCAACAGGATGATATAGATTTTTCTCTGCTTGAACCAGGGGTGTCCAAACTATGGTCCGGGGGCCAGATCAAGCCCCCAGGCCATAGTTTGGGCACCCCTGCCCTAGAACAGTGAAGGCCAACCTAGGCACCCCAGGTGTTCTTGAACTTTAATTCCCAGAAGTCCTGATCAGCAGGAGTGCTGACTTGGGCTTCTGGTAATTGAAGTCCAAGAACACCTGGAGTGCCAAAGTTGGCAATCACTGCCCTAGAACCCTCTTCTGAAAGAGATATGACTAGAAACATGCCAAAGCACTATTCTTTTCAACATCACATTCTTTTTGATGCTAGAACTATGAACTTTGTATGTTGTTTTAAAATTGTAGTGAGGATTTAAATGTATTTGCATATGTATATGAATGAACTTGTGATATGAAGTTGGTGGTAGGATTGAAAATAAGCTTGAGCATCTGATCTGGTTACTGATATAATCTCCCATGATGCCTGAGTGTCCAGAGTAGTATGGGAAATTAAAGTGACACCCAGCCAACCTGGTGCTAAGTCAGTAATAAAACCAAGCTAGGGACAAAAAGCTGCAATTAGCTGTGGTCCCTGAAAGACTGCTCTGATCTTGACATCCACCCAGTCATGAGTCCCTTGGAGATGATTATATAAAGCAGGGGTTCCCAACCTTTTTAAGCCGAGAGCCGGGTCATGCTCTCTCAGTCAGCTTCAATGGCTGGATGGCCATTTTGCCCTACCTGCAAGATGAGGGTGGCCATTTTGTCCCAACAGCTTCAAAGGGATAGTCATTTTGTTTCTCAAATACCCTTGGAGGGGTGGAGTGGGGACATGAAATGGTGCTGTGGGCCAGATCCAGCCCACAGGCCTTAGGTTGGGAATGGGAACCCTTGATATAAAATATTTAATGTTGCCATGCAGGGTGAAAAGGAAAAATAAAATAGGAATGAGAAGAAAAGACTTTCTACTTTGGCAGTTGATAGAATGAGATGTGAGCTTTTAAATCCCAGTGGCATCCTCCCATAATCAACATAAATTCAGTGTGCTCAGCATGCCCTAGAAGGCACTTGGCTCCTTTAAAGTTCAGAGCCTGGAGGTTTAACATAGGATACTGCCTTCTGCCTTAGGTATATGGAAGCCTTGACCTTTCATGTGTGAATGCAGCCAAAGGGAAGCATTTGTTCTCTCCCCGAACTCCTGCATGTCACACCCTTATTATTATGTATACAGAGTACCTGACATTTTTAGAACTGCATATTTCATGGGAACCTGATAATTCTCAGCATACAAACTAACAAAAAGGTCTTCTATATTTATAATCTAGGACAGAATTTAAATTGCTATTGTGAGGTAACAGAATATGTAGGGTTTTCCCCTCACCTGTATTTTGTTGCCTTTTTAAATGTTTCATCAATAGCAGGTTACACCTAATTGGGCAATTTGCATACACATCTGTCTGCTGCCCTGTTGCCTCGAACATTTCTGCTGGAGCTGCATGGAAAAAGAAAGTGCCGTCGACGTGGTGGCTGTCATTTTCAGCTTTGCCACACGCTTGTTCTGACGAAGAGGCCTGTTCATTTCCCCTATCTGTTCTTCTCAACGATGCAGCCCTGTCTGTACTAATCTCTCTGTGGATCCCTCTTGGCATCAAAACAAATTTGTCACTGGAAAAGTATCTCTGTGACTGGTTGCATATTCTGAGGCCAGACCCTTGACACAGGATCTTTTAAATGGGATTTACCGTTTGAATAAGAAAAAAAAGGAAATGACACTCCACCCTGAAGGATGGTAATATTATTTGAGTATGATAATTGTGTGTGTGTGTGTGTGTGTGTGTGTGTGAGAGAGAGAGAGAGAGAGAGAGAGAGAGAGAGAGAGAGGTGGGGGGGGGGAGAGAATGAACAATAGCTTCATAGAATCCTGACATATATTCTACTGGTATACATAGAGTTGCCATAGTTCTTTCCTCCAAAACCAGGACAGAAGTACACTTGACAAAAAATGGGCGAGTTATCTACAAAATAGCCTTTTTAAAAACAAACATAATATAATAACAGCTATAAAACACTTTCACATTAAATATATCAATACATAAATGAATTTATTTACAACAGTTAATCCTTACTGTAAGATGATCTGTTGTGCTGGAAATACACTGGTCACACTTATCAGGCGGTGATGTGAGGCGAGGATGTTAAGATTTTTCTCCAGGTATACTCCAATTCCAATGTGGCAGGAAATCGCTCATTTGATGCCAAGAGTTTGAATTTATTTTAATACACAATCAGTTTTAAAAAAAAATCCGGGACTTTAACATGCTTTTTATTGAACTGGCTGGGACTCTTTTTCTGACCTTGAATCTGGAACAATCCCGGTTTTCCAGGACGTATGGCAACTCTAAGTATACAGTTATTATATCAGTTCCATTTCAGAATTCAGGAAAATATATTGATTACAAAATCTGACTTCAGAATTCCAAACAAGATTTTTGAAAGGTTGTCACATTTCACCCTAAATCTCCTCATAGCACCTTATCCAGAATAAGGTGATTTAAAAAAGCACAACACTGTTATTTAGTAGTATCCACATCACCACCACCATTACCTCCTCCTCCTCATCTTCATCATCATCTTCCCCTTCCTCTTCTCCTTCCCCTTCTTCCCCTTCTTCTTCTTCTTCCTCTTCTTATTCTTCTTATTCCTCTTCTTCTTCTTCTACAGCCAAGAATACATTTTCCATTTAAGAGTTTTAGTTTAAATCTTAACCTATAAATCCAAGGGTTCACCGTTGGAACTGGCTATAGGTTGCTATGCCTCGCCCTACTTGCCTGCACTCACCCTTCGTGCACACGGCCGATCTGGGTACGCAGGTCAACGAAGGATTGAAAAAACTGGCAGTGGGGCAACAGCCCCACAAACGCGAAGAAAGGGAAAAAACTTTACACTAAAACATATGTCAATAAAATACAATAGAAACTTTTAAAACTCCTGTGCTGAGTTATAACTCAAATTTAAACTCCAAAAATCTAAACACATTTTAAAACCAAGGAATGTAAAAAACATTTACTATTACATTATGAAAATTATGACCTACGGTACAACTAATTTAAAAAATTCAAAAAACTAAAACATTATTCACTTACATAAAACAATTTTAAAAAATTATATCATACTTTCTTCTTTTATTAATCCTAAAAAAAACCAAAAAATCAGATCCCAGTTAATAACAGCCAAGCCAAAAAAATTTACATAAATAAACATTTAAAAATTTAAAATTACAGACTAAGCAATTTTTAAAAAGCATTAACACAATTTAACCTTCCAACACAATTTAAAACTATTGCAAAAATAAAATTGGTTCATTTTTTATTAAAACACATGGGGGAAAAAGCCCGGCAACGCCGGGCAACCCTTGCTAGTATGGAAATAAAAATGTTAAATTGATTCTCATGTCTTGGCATTATGCCCCCTCCCACATACACAATAAGGTATAGGATTTTTAATTTTGCTGTTGCTGCTCCTGTTTTCTAACAACAGTATTAAGTAAAGCTGCAAGATTTTTTTAAAAAATTAAAAAACATAACTATCGTAATAAACTGAAAACCTTATAATGTGAAATATAACACATGAAACATTAAAAAGATATTTTCTTTACTGAAATGCAATACGAACAACCATTAATAAAGCATAACAATGGAATGTAACATATCAGTAATGACTCTCAGATCCAAATGGCAGAAAAACAATTAAGACAGACATTTAATAATTTTTTAAAAATGATCTCACTCTTTTGTCCATAATATTATGGGGGAGAAAAAACCACTCTGCACAGCTGTATATTTTCTTATAGCTGTCAATCAGATTTTATTTGCATTTTTGCCCAACATAAAATTTTGTCATGCATTCATTTAATATGCCCTTTCCCTTTTGACTACTATATTTGCAAAGTGTTTTTCTGGACATAATCGTTTGGTTTTCTTCTACAGCAATATTTACATTTTCCTGTGTATATCACCCCATATATTCCATCCCCTGCTCTTCATGCATTTTTTGATGCAAAGAATTGCATTGCAAAATCCAGAAAAGGAAGAATGCCATAAGATAATTTAAGTCACAGTTCACATATTGATTCTAGAAAGGCTAGATTGGTCAGTTTGTAACAATATACAAACTGACTTAATTTCTCCCCAACTCTGCGTATGATCAGATAGATATGTGCCATTATCTTTCTGCCTAGTTTTTTCTCTTTTGGAATCCCACATATCTCCTTGTAGGAGAGCATACAAACATAAAAGTCTCTCAGAACTACTTTCATCTCTTGTAAACATTTTGAGTGTTACTTGGACCAGTTCTACAGTATATCTTTGAAACCCACTGTGAAAGAAAGTTGCCTTTTTTGGGACTCTAATTCCCAGAATCCAGCAAGTAGAGGGATTCTGAGAGTCATTCATTCAAAAAGTAACTTTTCCCATTGCGGCCCACAGTAGAAATACTGGTTTCTTTAATGATGCTGAATTTCACAGCAGAATGTTCTTATTAAACAACACAATGCATGAAGGCTTACATTTCTTGCAGACTAAGAGAGAAAGGAGAAATGTTTTATTTAATCTCTGAGGTTGTAAGACATTTTTATTATCATGTTAAATCATCACCATCTTTCTGAACTATAGTAGTCAGTTTTAAGTGTACAGAACTCCTGGGCCCACTTCAAGGCTAGACAAAAAAGTTCAAAATTATTCTTGAAGTTTAGCCCTTTCTGAAGGCTTAGAAAGATGTCTTTGATATTCTCCCTTTGAACAAATGTCACTTGTGAATTTTGAAAACCTGACAGAAGAACCCGTCTGATGGTCTTTCATAAGAAGTGGGAGAAATAAATTGTTTGCAGCCTATGATATTGATCTAGGAAGAAAAGACACAGTAATACTTCTATAAAGTACATGATTACTTCTCTCTGACTTCACCCTATCCAGATGTTTAGAAATGTGTAAGAACAGTAAGATTTATATTTGCATGATCTCTTATTAAACTTCTCATTAAACCTCAGTCCTTGACATCTTCTTATAGAAAAGAATTTTCTTTGAAGCCCTGTAGAGCCACTATTAGTCAGTGCCAGTAAAACTGGGCTAGATGGAAGAATTCCTTTGTTCTTTATGTATTTGGGAACTTACTTCTGAATAGACATGAACCCTGTTCATTTTTACTGTGCACAAAACAGAAATCATCATGGCTAATTGCAACTAAATGAATGAATGTTGACCACATGCTAGCTGCACAACCAGGCATATGATCAGCAAAGTGGTCAATGTGCAGCTGGCACTTCATGAATTAGTTGTGGTAGCCTTCATGATTTCTGTCCCATGTGGGATAAAAACACAATGGGATTCTGACTGTAGAAGACTGCCCATCTCTTAAGTATTCATGCACATACACTGCACTATGAAATCTAAAAACACAAGATAATAAGAAGAACTTACTGTAAAACATATGGGTGAAGAGGATTTTCAATTTCTCAAACTGAAACTTACCAAGTAATTTCCAGAGACATATTAAATGACTGATATTCCATAAATCCTGTAATAAGACACAGTTGGAAGACTCAAGTGGGAGATAGAGAGTTTCAAAATGTACTAAGAATTCATGGTTCTTCACTATTCACAGTCTACAAGGATCTTCCATTTGGATGGTGTGTGTGCACACGTGCATGTGCGTGTGCACACGTGTGTGTGTGTGTGCATGCGTGCACGCACACGCATGCACGCATGCACACACACACACACACACACACACACACACACACACACACACACACACACACACACACACACACCATGAACAAGTCAAAAGGAACACTTCTCAAATCCAAATAAAATTACTCTCCCATTAGTCTTCTGATTTCTAAAAGATGCTTGGCCTTTTCTGTTACATTTTGCTAAACAAGTCATATAGCATGATGCAAAAATGAATAATCAAATGGCTCTTTTCCTAAGCAATTCTAAATGCATGCTGTAAAATTGCAAAGCTTAAGCTTCCTGCATTCCTTAGATACCAGCCAAGGAAAGGAAGACGGGGTAAAAGGGATTGCAGCTTTCTCACACTGGTAACAATGAACTGCAACTGGCAACAGCCACAGAGGGTGGCATTCTGGGAAGCTGAGCAGTGTTAACTTACAAGTAAGACCAGGTTCACCAAATGTATGCAAACTGTAACACCCTCTGATTCGGTGGCGGCAGCAGCAGCAGCGGCTGCTACTCGTATTTGAGTATACATCCCCCCCCTGGAAATCATTTTCACAGTTGATGGATGCATACAGGAAAAATGTCATTGATGTGAATTTGTTTAAGGTAGATCCCAGCTTGCCATGAAGTAACCCACACACTGCGATCACTGAGCCATCTCCTGCAGCACATGTGAAATGAGACATGCAGGATTTAACAGTAGGACTGCAATGGACTGCTGCAGCCTTGAGGATATTAACAAATTGATTAAATACAAATTGAATAAATAAATAAATAAATAAAATAACAAGGTATGCCTTCATAGCCAGTCCATCTGACATGGCGTGTTCCACCTCCATTACTGTTGGGAATTAGAATAGTGACATGGTTCGTACTCTGCTCATTTTTGCCATTAGGTCCAAATGATGGTTTCCAGTGGCATTTCCTCCACTGAGGGGACCATCACCCCACCTAAAGGTAGGTGCTCATCTGCCCATAGCTGTTGGCCCCCTTTAAGGAGTCAGATTACTTACTGCCGCCCAACACTCAGTGTTGAGTTGCCGGCTGTACGGTCTACTCCATTACCATAAAGGGATGTCTGGTCAGACACCACTTGAGTATCACTGAAGAAAAGTCCAGGGAGTAATGCAAGCACGGCGCCAAAATGGCCGCCGTTCTCTTTGCGCCCCCCCCACCGGACTTGGGCATCCGGGTAGTTAGGGGGCATGGCCAGCACCCTTTAAAAGGGGTGGCCACGAGGCAGCCGAGCTGCCATTTTGCGAAAGCGACGGAGAGGAGAAGTTTTTAGCTCCGTCGCTCTTCGTGTTCCAGGGAAGCCTCCTTTCGGGCAGCAGTCAGCTTTTCTTCGCCTGCTTATTAGGCTTCCCACCCAGGATCAGCAATGCCTTACAGAAAGAAGGCGATGGCGAATTCGGTTCGCCCAACAAGGAGGCGGCAGCTGGGTCGGAGGACCACGACTGCGCCCTCTCAACTGGCTCCCGTCGCGGGGGCACCCACCGGGACCGGTGGAATGGGGCAGATTAATCCGTGGCCTGAGGCTGCACTGCCCCAGGCCGGCCCAGCGGGGGCCGCGGCCCCCGGCCCGCAATCCTCGGCCATGGGCCCGGGACAGGTGGGTGGGCATAGCGCCGCTGGGCCTCCGGCCCCTGGCCTGCATCACCCGGCCATTGTTTTTACCCAGGAGGGTGGGCTGGGGTCACTTCCTTGGCAGGGTATGCCCCTGGCACCTCAAGGGCCAGAGCTTCGGGCAGGGCCATACCCGGGCCCAAGTGCCACTGCACTGGCCCCAGGCCTAGCGACCAGTGGGTCGCACGCCCCCTTTGGCCCCCTTTGTGTCGGGGGCTCTGTGAACGTGAAAGCCCTTCTGGCCCGCGTGGCGGCCTTGGATATCCACCCCATCGGGGGCACCTTTTGGCCTATAGTTCACTGCGGTGCCGGCCAATCTTCAGCAGGCGGCCGGCCGGGTTGAGCTGCTTGAGGCCCACAGGCCGGCGCCTGCCGCGGCCTCGCAGCTCCCCATGCAGCTCCCCACGCAGCAGATACCAACAGCAGGTAGTGGTCTGGTGTGTCCGCCGAGCTTGATTCCGGTCCCGAGCTCCGACGCCTGCCGTGGGCCGGAACCCCCAGTGGGGGCGGCCCACGGGGGTGCAACTTGTGAGTATCCGGTTCAAACTAATGCACGCACACCACCATCCACTACGGGGGGGTCTACAGTGGCCGTGGCCACATCAGGTTGGGACTGGGGGACAGCAACCCCCGGCGTACCCAGGTGCGGCTTTGCCGATGGCAGGCCCCATATGGGGTGAGGGGCCTCATGTTACAGGGAATGCAGCGGGGGTTTCAGGGCAGGTTGCGGCCCCTTTTTTGATGCCCCGTACTGTTAACGTGCCGGTGTCGGCACTCCCGACGGCTGGGTACTCTTTGCCCCTCGGGGATCATTTGGCACAAGCCACAAAAGAAAAAATTTGGCGGGGAGAGTACGTGGACATTTTCTCCCTATTGAACAGGGAACCCACCAAGGAAGAGAGGGAGGGGCAGGACGAAAAGGACAAGGAGCAGTCCCGCCGTCGTAAGCCACCACGCACGTGGGCCAACTGGTTACCCGCATATCTCATGTACATGGCGGTGTACCTTAGGGCCCGGCCTGATCTGGCCATTCCGATGGTCCAGTATTTGGACAACATTTACAGGGCAATGGTTGATTTCCCTGGCCCGTCGTGGTTGGCTTACGACGAGGAATTTCGAATGAGAGTGCCCCTACACCCGGAGATGAGGTGGGATGAGCCCTGTCAGAAGCTGTGGCTTCTGTATATGACCCCCACGCGCCCCACGCCTGGGGAGAGGTATCATTGTGGACATGCGGTCCAGCGAGCCGCTCTAGCGCAGGCACTCCGCCAAGTGGCGGGGCAGGGGGTTCCAGCCCGCCTGCTGTGCTGGAGCTTCTCGGCCAATAGTGCGTGCAATAGAAAACAGTGCCGTTACAAGCATGAGTGTCCCTCTTGCGCTGGCCCCCACGCCGCTGCTGCGTGCCCGCGAGTGGGCGGATTTCGGGGTAGGGGTAGAGGTGGACAGGGAGCAGGCAGACCTGCCGCTGAGGGTGCTGGTCAATCAAAAGGCCCCCTCACCAGTTAATGTGGTCATGTTGGAGCGTTGGCTCGCAACATACCCAAGGAGGGGAGACGCAGCTTACCTACTGGAAGGTTTCCAGCGGGGGTTTCGCATTCCGTTTACAGGGGATAGGTCCCCCCAAGATGCGCCCAACTTATTTTCCCTTAAGGGCAGGGAGGAGGTGGCCGCCCTCAGTATTGCTAAGGAGATTAATGCAGGTAGGGTTGCTGGCCCCTTTCACGCCCCGCCCTTTCCCAATCTGAAGGTTTCCCCTTTGGGGTTGGTCCCCAAAAAGACACCGGGGGAGTTTCATCTGATTCACCACCTGTCGTACCCGGCTGGCCATTCGGTCAATGATGCCATCCCTGATGACCTTTGTTTGGTCAGGTATACATCATTTGACCAGGCCCTGCGCATGGTGCGCCTTTGTGGCCCGGGTGCACTATTAGCGAAGAGTGACATTAAGTCTGCGTTCCGTTTGCTGCCTGTGCACCCGGGCGACTTTGAGTTGTTAGGTTTCAAATTCCAGGGCAAATTTTATTTTGATAAAGCCATGCCTTTTGGCAGCTCCATTTCATGCTCGGCATTTGAACGCTTTAGCACTTTTCTCCAGTGGGCCTTTGTTCGCAGGTCGGGATCTCGGTCTGTAGCCCATTACCTCGATGATTTTTTGTTCGGGGGTGAACGGGGCTGGGACACGTGTAGGTGTCTCCTCAACACATTTCAGACGCTAATGCAGGAACTCAGTGTCCCTTTAGCGCCCGAAAAGACCGAGGGCCCATCCACCAAGCTCACGTTCCTGGGTGTCGAAATTGACACGGTTGCACAGGCATCCAGGTTACCCATCGACAAGGTTTCCCGGATCACTGTATTGATCTCGGCCCTGCTGGCCAAACGCAAAGTGTCACTCCGTGAGCTCCAGGTACTGCATGGTCACCTGAACTTCGCTTGCAGGGTGGTTGCACCTGGCAGAGCTTTTGCTCGACGCTTGTGTGACGCCATGGCTGGCTTGTCGAGGCCCTACCATAGGGTCCGACTGAACAGGGGCATGAGGGCTGATCTGCTGATATGGCTTCAATTCCTTAAAGTGTTCAATGGGGTCTCATTTTGGAGATCTGACCTTCTGGTGTCCCCTCGCTTCCAGGTTCAGTCGGATGCATCAGGGTCTCTGGGTTATGGGATTTACTTCGAGGGGAAGTGGGCATATGGTCAATGGCCACCAGCTTGGAAGGGCACGGATCGTTTACGCGATCTCACGTTCCTTGAGTTCTTTCCCATTCTGGGAGCTTTGATACTATGGGGTGCGGAGTGGGCCAATTCGGTCGTCCATTTCTGGTGTGACAATGCTGCGGTTGTGCACATTGTTAACTCTCAGACGTCTAAATCACCCAGAGTTATGGAATTGGTGCGCCAGTTTGTTTTGCGCAGCCTACGCCTCAATGTGCTATTTCGGGCTAGGCACATACCAGGTATTAATAACGATGTCGCTGATGCTTTGTCCCGCTTGCAGATCTCCCGGTTCCGTGCCTTGGCCCCGGATGCAGAGGAATTTCCCTCGCCCCTCCTGGACAACATATGGACGTTTGGCAAGGAGAGGTGAACCGGGCAATCGGCATGTCGCTGGCGCCCCGCACGCGTAAGGCGTATCTCCACACATTCAGTACATTCCAGGCCTTTTGTGCCCAATTTCGATTGCCCGGGATCTGGCCTATCCCAGTGGCACAGATTCTTCAATTCATGGTTTACCTATACAACCAGGGCCTAGCTCCCCGCACCATAGCATCCAGGCTGTCAGCACTGGCATTCATGGCCAAGGTGGGGGGTTATGCTGACAGCACAGCTGACTTCCGTATAAGACATGTTTTGGAAGGGTGGGCACGGGAGCGTGGACGCTGCCCAGACAACCGCCACCCAATCTCTCCAGGGGTACTTACCCACCTTGCATGGGGCTGGCATGACCTGTGTTTTGACAGGTATGAGGCAGCCCTGTTTCATGCGGCTACCACGGTGGCCTTTTTCGGAGCGCACCGCATCAGTGAGCTTGTGCTACTGTCTAAGGCGGATGCGACGCGTAGGGCACTGGAACTCGAAGATGTCTATGTTTCTGATGAGTGGGCTCAGTTGAGGATACGGTCCTCAAAAGTTGATCAGCACGGTGTAGGCAGTGGTGTAAGACTGCTACGATGTTCAATGGCAGACATCTGTCCGGTTGGTGCCCTACAAGAGTTCCTTGCACTGCGTGGTACGCATCCTGGCCCGTTTTTCTGCCACCAAGATGGGTCTCCCCTTACTAAATTTCAATTTTGGAAGGTGGCCGGTAAGGCACTATCCAGTGTTGGCATCCCCGGGGCTCGTTACGGCACCCATTCTTTTAGAATAGGAGCTGCCTCTACTGCAGCTGCATTTGGGTACTCTGGGGCTGAGATACGCCAGATGGGAAGGTGGGGATCACAGTGTTTTCAGTTATATGTTCGCCCGCTTCAATTGTGAGTACCAGTTAAGTCACTGTCCTGTTTCCTTTTTTCTTTGACAGACCCTGGGTGTCGAATTGCACCGGTGGCAGTATGGCTGGTGGGCCATAGCTACGTGCACAGGGCAGCGCAGTATGCTGCGGCAACAGAGTGGGGACCCCAGCTGGGACTACGTGCGTCCGCATGTCTAAGGTGGTACGGTAAGCGCGGGATGTTATGGCGGGAACTGTTGCCATTCCTTTTTTCCATTAGGGATGCTGACCCGCCTGATGTCCTGGTTATACACCTCGGGGGCAATGTTTTTGGCCAGGTCACCGGTCTGTCGTTGAAACATGCGATATGCGGTGACCTGGCTTACTTGCATTATGTGTGGCCTGCCACAACCCTGATTTAGTCGGACATCATACCGCGTCACGCTTACAGGGGGGCATTAACCTCCAGGCCCTTGACCGTGCTCGCCGCTCGGTGAACAGGGCAGTAGCCTGGTTCGTGGTAGACAAGGGTTGGGGGCGCGTCGTCCGACACCCCGATATTAGTCTTCAAAATTGTGAACTTTATGCAGGGGATGGGGTCCATCTGTCGCCAGGAGGTATGAACCTCTTTTTAGAAGATCTGCAAGCAGGCCTGTTGACCGAGCTGACGGTCTGGGGGGGGGTGGTGAGCCTTTATTGAAGCCTCCCCATGTGGCGGGTAGCACTGGTAAGGTAAATATTTATGACCCACAGGTATCCGGCAGGTTCGCAATTGACTGGACAACACTAGATAGGCACAAGTTGGTTAACGTTGTCTGGTCAACGACGAACCAGGCAATGGGGTGATGGCACGAGCTAGGCAGCATGCATCACCCCGTTATTTTACGGATACGCGTCAGAGGGTGGGGTCAGTAGTTAGTTTATTGACTACGGTCAACAATTTGTTTGTTGCCAACAAACAAATTGATACAAATGGATACATTGTAGCCAATTGCCATGGGCAATTTTGGGAGGTACCTTACCAGTGTTACTGCAGCCTGCTTGGCTTAAGAATTATAATTGGTTGAGTACCAATCGAAATTTATAATTCGGACTAGGGCATGAATCAATAAATGTGGCCCAATGCCGTTATCCACTTTCACCAGTGTCTGAGTCCTTTTTTGGGGGGTGCACCTGCAATGCAAGCGGGGCGCCAAAATGGCCGCCGCGCTCTTTGCGGGGCCCCCACCCACCGGACTTGGGCATCCGGGTAGTTAGGGGGCGTGGCCAGCACCCTTTAAAAGGGGTGGCCACGAGGCAGCCGAGCTGCCATTTTGCGAAAGCGACGGAGAGGAGAAGTTTTTCCCTCCACCCCCTCCCTAGTTAACAGTGTGATATTTTGGTCGCTTCGGGGCCGGGTGGGAATTTTTGGCTGGAACCTACAATTGGCTCTTGGGTTCTGGCTTTTTTGCCCATCCCACACTGTTGCTATGGTTTGATACCGGGGTTTATTGCTGTTGACTTTGGTCACATGGGCGGGTAGCACTGGTAAGGTAAATATTTATGACCCACAGGTATCCGGCAGGTTCGCAATTGACTGGACAACACTAGATAGGCACAAGTTGGTTAACGTTGTCCGGTCAACGACGAACCAGGCAATGGGGTGATGGCACGAGCTAGGCAGCATGCATCACCCCGTTATTTTATGGATACGCTTCAGAGGGTGGGGTCAGTAGTTAGTTTATTGACTATGGTCAACAATTTGTTTGTTGCCAACAAACAAATTGATACAAATGGATACATTGTAGCCAATTGCCGTGGGCAATTTTGGGAGGTACCTTACCAGTGTTACTGCGGCCTGCTTGCCTTAAGAATTATAATTGGTTGAGTACCAATCGAAATTTATAATTCGGACTAGGGCATGAATCAATAAATGTGGCCCAATGCCGTTATCCACTTTCACCAGTGTCTGAGTCCTTTTTTGGGGTGTGCGCCTGCAAAGGATGTTTTTGACAACATAGACAATTCTACCAATTGCAATCTGTAATGAAATTCTTTCAATTTCATTTTTTCTGGGCAAGTTACTGAGCCAAATTGAAACAGAAGGGAAGTAATCAGAGGATACTGACTCCTTCAGTATGAAGTATGCTATTCTGAAGTCTTACTTTCAGTTCAGTTGGAGTTAATGAACCTACAACAAAATGATAATAAAAAAACAAAGCAATAACAGTAAAAGAGATTCAGGGTTCTGGATGAGACTGTGGGGGCTGGTAAATAACTCTTGTGTCAAGAGTACTGAGAATCTACGCTGGGTTTTAAAACTCATACTTTATAGGAATTATTATCCAAGGTACAGAACTGTTTTAAGGATGAAGTTCAGCACCTTGGATAGCTGCTAAATATAGTGCAGACTAAAATCTGGAGTGTATTCACAACACTCCAGAAACTGGAATCATCATCAGCCACTAGCCTGGGAGAATTCTGTACAATTTTGGTGTAGGTGTTTTGCTAGAAGAGACTAATCTGGAAAATATAATTACAACCACATTTCAGACTATTTGTCTGCCGCAAAGCATTATTAATTGCATGAAATCCAGTAGTAAGACACAATTAGAGTAGGCTCATTGAACCAGTAGACCTTATGGAGGAGCTAACACACCACATACCCCCTAATTCAATGGGCCTACTGTAGTTATGTCTTACTACTGGATTTCAGCCATCGCTGTCTTAGAATCAAAATGGCAATGAATGGGCAGCACATGACATCTTAAAACACACTCCAATTTCAACAATCTCTGAATATATGACTAGATCAGGGATTCCCAACTGGCGGCCCATGGGCTGAATGTGGCCCCCATCACCATTTAATGTAGCCCCCCACTGCCTCCACCACACCAGGAAGTGTCATGTGGTGGAGGAAGGGCAAAATGGCCATCCAGCCCCCAAAGCTATCTGAGGAAGTGTGACCCAGCCCCCAGCTTAAAATGGTTGAGAACTCCTGGCCTAGATTGTCCTAAAATAGAATCAAGTAAAAACAAGGCATGTTGATTGCTGTCTTGCATACCAAGTCAGATAATCACAAGAAAAGTTTATCTGGGGACCACGTCCTGGGAGTTCAGCAAAAGCGCAAACAAGAGTAGCAGCAACAAGAATAACATTTACATTAGTCATTTGAAATGGCTTTTATAAATTCTCTGTTGGAGAATGGGAGTATTTTTCAAAGACAGATTAATACTAGCTAGATAGCATTTGTTACTAAACCAAGTGTGGTGGCTACAGTAATCATCAGACTGGAAAGCATCAAAGGATCTATAGGGGCCTGCCTTGGCAGATGGTCTCAAGACTGCATTTAAAGTATATCTGATAATGTCTAGGAATAGAGATATATTGTGAATATACTGTACTTGTCTTTTTCCAGCCACAATGTTTTCTAGTCTACTCTCTCTAGGGTAGCCACTTATGTACACTCAGAATAGCAATGGATTTGGAATAAATAAAAAATAAGGAAGAAAATAAAGATAGACAGACATGAGACATCACACATTGGCATAAAGTATGCATACTTTTAAGGAATATGTTCAGATGCAAAATTGGAACTCATCTGAGTGCTCAATTCCTACTTCAGTTCTGTCTTTTTCCAAAAATTAGTACAGGTGAAACTCAGAAAATTAGAATATCGTGCAAATGTTCATTTATTTCACTTAAAAGGTGAAGCAAATATATGAGATAGACTCACTACATGCAAAGCGAGATATGTCATGCCTTAATTCGTTATAATTGTGATGAGATTATGTGATGATTATGGGGTTCATGAGATGGGGGGGGGGGTTGGGGTTTTCATAAGATGTAAGCCATAAGCAACAATATTATAAAAAAGTAAGGCTTGAACTATCTCGCTTTGCATGTATTGAGTCTATCTCATATATTTATTTCACCTTTTAAGTTGCATTACTGGACTGAATGAACATTTGCACAATATTCTAATTTTCCAAGTTTCTCCTGTATATGACCTTCCAGGCAAATATGAAGTAAAAACAGAGGATTGCAGCTTGAGATTAATAAACAAATAGTTAAAGAATATATATTTATTTTGAAAGAGTTCAGATCCCCAGGACTAGAAGAATTGCATGCAAGGATATTTAAGGAAATAGCTGAATAGATCCCCATAATTACTGTCTACCACATATTTTTTAAATAATGGAGAAAGGGTGAAGTGCCAAGACTGCAGGATTATCTCCAATTACTTTTGCTGAAAACAACAGAATTAAATTTAACAGGGATAAATGCAAAGTGCTACACCTTGGAGAAATAAGCCAAATACACAGTTACAAGATGGGGGATCTTTGTCTCAATAATACTACAAGTGAACAGGATCTTGGAATTCTTGTAGATCACAAGCTGAATATGAGTCAACAGTGCAATATGGCTGCAAAAAAGGTTTGATGCTATTTTGGGATGCATTAACAGAAGTATAGTCTCCAAAACCCATGAAACACTAGTCCCCATCTACTCAGCAGTAGTCAGATCACATCTAGTGTGTCCAGTTCTGGACACTGCACTGTGAGAAAGATGCCAACAAACTGGAAAAAGTTCAGAGGAGGGCAACAAAGATGATCAGGGAACTGAAAAACAAAGCCTATGAAGAAAGACAGAAAGAATTGCTTTTGTTTGGCCTTGAGAAAAGGAGACTGTGGGGAGAAAATTATAGTACTTTTCAAATACTGTACTATCAAGAGAAGGGGCAGGATCTGTTCTTGATCATCCCAGAGTTCAAGCCATGGTAATAATGGGCTGAAACTCAGCTAGATATAGGCTGAATATCAGGAAAAATGTCTTCAGTTAGAGCAGTTAAACCAGTGTTTTCCAACTTTTGGTTTTTGGACTTCAATTCCCAGAAGCCTGAGTCAATTCCCCAAAGCACTGATCAGCCATTGTACTGACTTCGGCTTCTGGGGATTGAGGTCTCCTTGTGGTGTGTGTGCCCCATGTTGCCAACCACTGAGTTAAGCAAAGAACCAATTACCTCAGGAGGTTGTGAGCACTCCAACACTGGAGGCATTGAAGAGAAGCAAAGACTATATATCAGACCTGCTTTGATTTGGATGCCTGCATTGAGCAGGGGATGGACCTGATGGTATAATAGGCCCTTTTCAACTCAGTTATTCTATGATTCGATGATTCACGTTTCCCAATCTTTAGAGTTGTTGAGTTGAAAGGGACTGCAACGATGATATAACCAGATTCCTGAATATTCTTTCTAAAATGGCTAATCTGAACCCATTCTGACATTATTCTTGCAACAGGCAAATACCATTATTGAACTCCCCAAGTCATTCTTTTGGCCTTCTGCTTTAGTTAGAGTAGGAGTTCTCAACCTTTTAAAGCCGGGGGATGGGTCATGCTCCATCAGATAGCTTTGGGGGCTGGATGGCCATTTTGCCCTTCCTACACCACATGGAGCTTCCTGGTGTGGTGGAGGTGGTGGTGGGCCACATGAGTCCTGGTAGCTATAAGAACTGCTGTTTTAACTTATGCTGTATATATTATGCTGTTCTAAATATTTTATTTGCAAATTGCAAGATAATGTGGTTTTTTAAAGGTAACAAAATATTCTGATTTTAAATCATCATTTTTTTCTTATTCACAATCATGATTATCATCATTGCCATCGTTATCTCAATTACCACAACAGCATACAGAGTTATTTAGTTTTTACATGACTGTTATCACAATCCCTTCTTTTTTCATTGTCTTGCTGTTTGTCTCCTGTCAGATTGTTTATAAGGGTGGGAGTGAAAGTTGTGTTCTGTTAGAAGCAGATCTGCTTGATCCACAACACTTCATCTGCAATTGTGATTGAACCTTCAGGGACCTCTTGGAATGTCAGAAGAGGCACTCTACATCTCTGCTGTGGCACCGGTAAATCTATCCACACAGGAGCGTCATCATGGTTAGGAATTGAAAAGCAATTTGTTGGGTTTGCACCTCTGCATGAAAATACCTGTTTGGCAGTTTGTGAGACAATCTCTGTATCTAAAGGTGTGGATACACTGGGAAGCTGAATCTGAATGGTTCAGCTTTGTGTAATTTGATTCATGACCTTTATTATGTTTGAAATAGCTTGCATTGTCTCATGGATTGAATCAGGAGTTCATCATCGACATCAGGAATTCAGTCCAAATAACAACCAGAGATCATCTGCCATTACCAGTTGTATAAAGCCATGTTGATTTGTATACTTATTTGTTATGCTAACCAATCACTCTGTACTCATTGTGTATAAATTGATGCAATGAAGTCTCTCTCCCATGTCTGATGAAGTGGACTTGATCCATGAAAACTAACATTAAAATATAACAGTTAGTCTTCAAAGTGCTACAAAGATTTTGTTTTTGCTTTGATTTGTTTATTCTCTGATATACCAGAAATTCAAAGTCAGTCATTCTGTGCTAGGGATGGCTGTCATTTCTCCATACCTGGCTTCCATACCCGGTCCTCCCTGCCATTTTATTTCAATGTTTCTTTCCCCCTTCAATCCATTCCTGAGCTTTATGAACCCTAGTTTGCTTCCTTTTATGTGCATTCGCTCAGAGAGAAACACACATGTGCATGCTATTTGCATACACACACATGTATCTGCAGGCAAGTCAGACATCAGTCAGGCGCTTCTCTCACACAGATATACCACACTCCCTGCTCTAATTGTCTCTTCTCTCTAAAACTCCCTCTCTTTCTTCATGTCTTGCAATTCTCCTTCTGCTTTTTTACCCCCTCCTTTTCTATGGACAACCCCCCACCACCACCACCACCACATGGGGAAAAGCTGTTTTGAATCTTTCTGGCAGGAAAATAGTAAAAGCCTCCAAAAAGCAGGAAATAAAGAAGCCACATTGCAAGCAAAAAGCACCAGACGGATGGGTTTGATTCAGCATTTATGCCATGTGAGTAGACCCCCCCCCAAAAAAAACAAAAAAAAACCCCACCCTTCAAAATCACTGATTTTTTAAAGTTGAGCAAATCTTGGGATATTTGATCCTGTGGTTGGACACTAAGTGACTATAATAAGTAATTGGAAAATTACATATATTACATGGCGGGTGGTGGTGGTGGTAATCAAAGCTCCCACTTGTAATTTCAGCCAATAAAGGTTTAATTTTAATTTAATTTAATTTTTGCACTTTTATGCCACCCACACAGGGAAACCCGACTCAGGGCGGCTCACATAGCACATGAACAATATATACAGTACACAATAACATGTTGAATACAAAATAGCACAATATACAATCTATCAAGAACATGTATAACAAAAGGTTCCTGACACTTGACTCTGCAATGGAGCCCAGGGCTCAACGTCCACGACAGAGCCTGGGCTCAATGTCCACAATGTCTGGCATTCGGCATCTTCAGCCACTCAAAGGGAGGAGACATGGCATTCGGTGTCTCCAGCCACCCTGGCCCCTCCCGGCAGTTTTTCAACCCCCTCTGGCAGTAAAATCCAGCATGGCAGCAGTGGTGGCCCCATGGCCATGGGGCCATGGTACAGCCACTCCCATTCCCCCTGGCTGGCCGAGCTGAGGGAAGGAGCCATGGCCTTTTCTTCTCCCCATGCCTGGGAGGGAGAGACCCAAGGTCAGCTAGCACAGGACTCTGTCTGGGCATGGCTGGCATCCAGTGGTCCCAGGGTGAAGTTCTTATACCTACTGGGACTCAGCAGTTGCGGCCACTCCTCCCTCTGTCTGGGCGGGCCTGGGGGCTGTCATCCAGTGGTCCCGGGGTGAAGTTCTTATAGCTACCAGGACTCAGCAGCTGCAGCTACTCCTCCCTCTGGCCGGGTGGGGCTGGGGGCTGGTGTGCATTGGTCCCATGGTGAATTTCTTATAGCTACTGGGACTCAGCAGCTGTGGCCACTCCACCCTCTGTCCAGGCAGTTGTCCCAAATGTGTGATAAATGCAATTTTCAGAATAGTTATATGTGCTGCATGTGAGCATAGGAAGAAAGCAAAGCACCTAAAGTGGTCCTAACTTTATTTTTGCTTGATATTTACATTTCTTGCATAACAAAAGTCCTATATTCCGAACCATGGTACAAACGAGAGAAAGAATGAAGTTCAGAAGAAGGAGACACCAGATGAGGTAGAAGATTAAGCTAATCTTGTAATCAAGTCAATAACATTTGTGGAGGGGCTGGGCAGCATCAAGGCAGTTGGTATAAATTTAAATCTTTGCTCCTCATGGAGCTGCTTTTTGCACCAGAAGAAAGGCTCCCACTGATGTTAATTGTTTGTTGGCAGTACTAGCAAGGATTGAAAGAGTTTACACTCCCTTCATTTTGGTTCCACTTAATCCCTTATTAGCTGCTACTGACATTTTATGAAGGACATACCAGTTATACTAACACAGTTATGGACATTCATAGCAACAGTAATATCAATTACATGTATATTGCCCCATTTTGCTTAAAGCATGCGCTAACTAATTTAATTTGTATATTACAGTATTGAAATAATTGTGAAGCTTCTGTAAAGAGATATAACTGAGGGGATCTCAATATCATCATTATTAGGATGTTCCTTTTTGTTTCGTTATAATGATTGGTACTAAATTCTTTTCTGGCCGGACATCCTGCTACAGTAATGTAGTAGACCGTACAGCCAGTAAGTCAACGCTGAGTGCCAGGTGGTGGTTAACTAACCTGACTCCCTAAAGAGGCCAATGGCTACAGGAAGATGAGCCCCTTTAGGTGGAGGAAATGCCACTGGAAACCATCATACTGGGCCCAACAGCAAAATGAATGGAGGAGGAACTTTGATTCCCAACGGTCATGGAGGCAGAAGAGGCCATGGCAGATGGACTGGCTGTGAAGGTGCACCTTGTCCATATCTCAAGGCTGTGGCAGTCCATTGCAGTCCCAGTGTTAAATCCTGCATGTCTCATTTCATGTGTGCCACAGGAGATGGCTCCGTGATCATAGTGTGTGGGTCACTACATGGCAAGCTGGGATCCATCTTAAACAAATTCACACCAGTGACATTTTTCCTGCTTCAGGAAAAAAATGCATTCTCAGATACGAGTTGCAGTCATTGATGACTGCATTGTATTGCCACCTATGATCTCCCTAAAGATATGTTTGAGAGCAATTCCAATTGAGAAAGAGCCAGCAGAGGCCAGGTTGAATTCAAATTCTTTCAGCCTGGGCCTACTAGAAATTACTCAGGACTACCTTCATCATGGCCTAACTTTTGTACTAACTTTGTGGCTATGTTCCTGGGCTGAAGGTCTGGATATGGCATAACTCAGCTTCTTCCTCACTCTGCCCATTCTCTGCAATCCTTCTAGCTCCTCACCTAGAAGTAGGTAGCCAACAGAACAGTTGTGCTGGCAGATTGCTTGCTGGCAGATCTTTACAAACTGAACTAGAAGCTTCAGACACTTTCTTGCAGAGATGGCAAATGCTGACATGTTAAAAAGTTCTTTGATTCCCATTGAGCAATCTGTTCTGATCTCCTGTAAATTGCAATTTAGTTTGTATTCTTGAGAGAGTCATCAAGAGTTTGACAAAGACTTTGCATTCTGTTTCCTCAAACTCAAAACACAGAGGCGAATGTGTTGATGAAATACCATTTTCTTCTTCTAATGACACTAACAACATCATCTCTTTTGACCTTGTGTCAAAAAGGGCTCTGTGCCCACCCTGACTTTGATGGCCCACTCATCTTTGAGTAAAGATTGCATTTTAAATACTGTATGTTTACTAGCTTGGCTTATTCTATTTATTTTCTTGCATTCTCTCCTTTTTGGTGGCTGCAGGAACACTTTCCTTATGAAATTATCCTTTCCTGTCCATCCACACTAGGTTTTAGTGTTTCCTACTCATTTCCCTCTCTTCCCACCCCACCTCCGCACACATTTTTCAGACTATTATTTCTAATATATTGTTAAAAAAAAGAAATAACAAAATACAGCCGTCAAATGACGTGTTTCTTTTTTTGGGGGGAGGGGGAGATGATTAATGAGTTTGATACCCAGGAATTAGAGAGGGATGGGAATAGATTTAAATCCTGCACCTGGTGCCCCTCCCCCTTGACCCATCTGGGTGGGGGATTTATAAGAACATTGGAGCTGGAGCTGCCGCCGCCGCCGCCGCCGCCGCCGCCGCCGCCGCCGCCGCCGCCGCCGCCGCCGCCGCCGCCGCCGCCGCCGCCGCCGCCGCCGCCGCCGCCGCCGCCGCCGCCGCCGCCGCCGCCGCCGCCGCCGCCGCCGCCGCCGCCGCCGCCGCCGCCGCCGCCGCCGCCGCCGCCGCCGCCGCCGCCGCCGCCGCCGCCGCCGCCGCCGCCGCCGCCGCCGCCGCCGCCGCCGCCGCCGCCGCCGCCGCCGCCGCCGCCGCCGCCGCCGCCGCCGCCGCCGCCGCCGCCGCCGCCGCCGCCGCCGCCGCCGCCGCCGCCGCCGCCGCCGCCGCCGCCGCCGCCGCCGCCGCCGCCGCCGCCGCCGCCGCCGCCGCCGCCGCCGCCGCCGCCGCCGCCGCCGCCGCCGCCGCCGCCGCCGCCGCCGCCGCCGCCGCCGCCGCCGCCGCCAGACTTTGTGAGCCTCTCCCAGGCCCTGGGATGGGAGGCAGCTGCACCCAGTGCCCCTCCCCCTTGACCCAATTGGGTGGGGGATTTAAAAGGATGCCAGAGCTGGAGCCTGTGCCGCTGCCGGTGGACTTTATGAGCCTCTCCTGGGGCCCAGGGATGGGAGGAAGCTGCACCAGGTGCCCCTCCTCCTTAGCCTGTCTGGGCAGGGGATTTAAAAGGACACAGGAGCTGGAGGAGCCATCGCCGCCACCGCCGCCGCCGCCACCGCCGCCACCACCACCACCGCCGCCACCGCCGCCACCGCCGCCACCGCCACCACCGCCGCCACCGCCGCCACCGCCGCCACCGCCGCCACCGCCGCCACCGCCGCCACCGCCGCCGCCGCCGCCGCCGCCGCCGCCGCCGCCGCCGCCGCCGCCGCCGCCACCGCCGCCGCCGCCGCCGCCGCCGCCGCCGCCGCCGCCGCCGCCGCCGCCGCCGCCGCCGCCGCCGCCGCCACTGCCGCCACCGCCACCGCCACCACCGCCGCCACCATTTGCTGGAGGACTTTGCAAGCCCCATTTGGACAAGCTTTAGCTTGTATATATTGATAATGATTGTATATTTTGGACAAGCTTTAGCTTGTATATATTGATAATGACTGTATATTTTGTATTACTGTGTTGTTTGATATTAGGGAATTGTAACTAGTGCTTATTATTTTGTGACTGTATTCTAGTATTTCTTGTATTTTTTAGTATTTTGTATCTTATTATGTATCTGATATGTTGTGAACTGCTTTGAGTCACATGCAGGGTTGAGAAAAGTGGTATACAAATAATAATGATAATGATAATGACGACAACAACGACAACAACTTGTTGGTGTCTTTTGAATAGCATATATTACAACATGCATACATCTGCATCAACCTAAACATTCTGATGGAGAAGTAATACAACAATAATAGATGGGAACTTGCTTCCCCTGCCCTCTGATTTATATTTTCTTGGGCAGGTACTGAATTATTTGGGACAAACATTATTTTATCCCTGATGCTGCAAAGACAACTAATGGGGGTGGTAGATGTAATCTACTGAAGTCTTCTACATCACATATTTCAACCAACAACTGATAATGGGTTTTAGGCTAGGATTTTTCAATAGGGAAAGCAGTGGGGGAGGGGGAGACTAGCCATCATTTTTCACCTATTCCCTTGGGAATCTAAGTTTACCAACAGCACTGCATACATTCATGCTTGCACAAGTAGTAGTATCAGATAGACAAGGAAGAACAACCAATGACAACACCTAGGATATTATAATTAGTTTTGATAATAGATTAAAACTGCCCTGTAAGACATGCCCATTTGCCTTTGGTTTGCATCTAATTGACATGCTCACATTTTGGGATTTTTAAAATTTATTTTCTTAAGGCAAAGTCAATACTTCTCTGAAAGTATTTCCCCAAAGTAAGGTAGTGTTGTGAAAACTAATAAGATGACAACACAGCCCATGGACAGAGACAATTAAATTGAGATACTGCAGGTATTTGAGTTGGATGAAAAATGCTTGCGACTATGAAAGAGAATGAGAGAGAGAGAGAAGAGTAATGCACCAAAGTTGTTATAAAAATTTGCCTGGCCACAAATTCACTTCAGCAAGATGATGGATGAGTGTGAAAAATATAATAATTTCTTCTTCTTCTGTCATACAGAAATTATTTCTACTGAACAAACAGGTTAATAGAATTTAGCAAGCCTGTCAAATATGTTGTTTCTAAGCTGACAGTGTTTTGTTGTCAGAGTTCTCTTTTCTCATCTTCCTCTTCTCTCCCCATGTGCTTCAATTCTGTCCCTTCATTCTTCTCATTGGCACTTATTTTAGTCTTATGTATCAATTGGGAAGACAATAAGAAACTCTTTTTCTTCTTCTTTTTTAAAAAGCTATTTATTTACTATTATGAACACTTGTACTTTTGTCAATCCAGTTTTCAGAGACAACCACTTGTATCCCCATCCCATACATTCAGAGCTTCATATTCCACAGCAAGTGCAAGATACAATACTGCATCAATTCGATCATTTCACTAGCTGCTTAAAAACCTGTGATTTAAGGTATGTGAGATTTTCGAGAAGGGATTTACCACTCCCACTCCTCCTCCTGAATTTCTACGATGAAGCCAGAGTATGAATTCAAGTCTCCTGAGTCCTAATCAGACACTCTATCCACTACACCATCATGACTTTCTGGAGACAAGGCTAAGTCATGTCTAGACTTCCTACGTAAATAATCTAAGTGAAAATTTAGCCCTATTCACATGACACTCTTAGGTGGAACAATCATGTCTTTAAAATGGAATTTAAGTTCCAGTAAATGTGGAGCACCTACCCAGGTATAGTAGACTCTGTTTCTCCAGACTGTTTGATTCCCATGCCTTAAGTAATGATAGAGAGAGACTAGTGTACTCCCTCCACTATCTGAGGGCCCCAGGAACAAGCTGGAAGATGGTGTTCAACATCTCCATTTTCAGAAACACATGTTCAGCATGCTGATCTCAGGGTTTGGCATGTGCAAGGTGAATAACAAGGATACCAACAAAGCTACTACTCTCCTTCCACATAGGACTGCCCTCCATGGCTTGTGTTTTATTAAGATTATTCACAGAAATATCCTGTACATGTCTGTTGAGAAGTCTCATTTACCAGAGAACAACACTACAGCTGGTGGTAGGGAAGTGTGTAATGAAGCCACCATCAATTTCATGATGTTATAATCTATCTCCTCCTAAATTCGTACTGCCTTCTAATGGGTATAACTCCTGGGCTAGTATGGTTTTTGGTTCTAATGAATGTCCTGAGGACCCACACCACCACACATACACACATATGGACAGACTACCCCTCTTTGGCCTCATTACCAATGTAAGTCTGCCAGTGAGAGAACAATGAGAGAGAATATGATACCACTTCCAGAGAAGATCGTGCATAGGAGACCTGTCCACTTCCCACAGGCAGTTAATATTCTCTGCTAGGAAAGGGACCATGAAGAGCCTCAAGTGGTCCTGAAATTGGCCTTTCAATGAAAACTAGATTGCCTCAAGAGAGTAAAGGTAGGGCTGGACTGAATTATTTTAAATCCCTTTGCTATGCCAATTTAAAGATACCCCTCACTATTAGTAAAAAATATGGGAGTGGACACCACTAAAGGTCATATTTTGCTACCTAAGATAGAAACCTAGAGGGAGATAAATCACTGAACACTGTCAATAATGCAAGCAGGTGAAAGGTGAAAAATGGTAGAAAATTTGTATCTACTGCTGGTGGCAAGGGCAAGGGCAAAAAGGAGATGACTCCTATCTGGCCAAGTGGAAGCTTCCCAGAGTCCCAGGAAATCGGAAAAGTAGGACCTTCTGGTAAGTAAAATAGAGTTTAAACAGGAATAACTCATTGACAGTGTGAATTAATTTGTATCATCATCACCAACTTACACTCACCACTATGGTGATACATTCATTTTGAATTTTTTCTACTTTAATCACAAAATGAACAGGGTAGAAATTTAATGAATGCTATGTTTAAGGGTTGATAGTCCATGCCATTATGAACAACAACAACAACAAAAACAGAAAACTCCCAGGCCCTGCTTGTGATTCAAAACCAGAGGAGTTGGTCTATCACTAGTTTGGAGTGTAAGGGAGGTTCACTCTCAGTAAATGCTCAGCATCATGATTCACAATGTATGACCAAAAAGATCACACCTGGGATTGCATATCTCCTCCTTATCTCACAAGGGATTGTTTGCAATTGGAACGACAAAAACAGATATCCTTGTGATGCTGTTACACATGCAAATATGCAGACAAACATTTGTTTCAGCTACTAAATCTATATCTCTGTTTTTAGCCATCTCAGATATCAGGAAAGAACTATTTTCCTGATATTTTTTTTATTCTGCTTATTAAGTTATTACCTTTACATTCCACCTATTCCACAAAGAACTCAAAGCAGATACAGTGATACCTCATACAACATCCAAACTTGGTTCCACAAGTTTGGACTTTATACGGATTTGGACTTTGTATGAGGCATGCAAAATCCTAGCCGCGATGCCTCATACAACGTCCAAATCCTTGCTGCAATGCCTCGTACAATGTCATTTCCATAGAGATACATTGTACTGTAACAGCACAGACTTCAGGGCAAAGTCAAGGAAATAGACAGGACACTGACAGAACTTTAAGAAATCATTGTCTAAAGGCTAAAAACATTACAAAAACATGTCAAACAACCCTGATTGTCCAAGAACCTGAAGAATGCTGCAAAAATCCCAGGAATGCTTCTAAAAATTCTGACGAAAAAAATAAAAAAAATCCACAATCGCACTCAAAATCACTCCTAAACACTCTTCGCCTCATGCAAAACCCACAAGAGCAATGCATGCATGTGTCCTGCCTTTTATACTGCCCAGGCACAATGCAACCTGGGGAAAACCCCAATGCCTCATACAAAGGCGCACGACTTTGTACGAGGCAACTTTTTTCAAGGAATTAGGTGATGTTATATGAATCCGATGTTGTATGAAGTGGACTTTCTATGAGGTATTACTGTACAGGATTCTCCCCCCCCCCCAGCTTCAGTCTCAAACCAACCGGCAGGCTGACACTGTAACTGGCCAAAAGTCACCTGCTTAGTTTTCTGACTTGAGTGGGGTTGGAACACAAGTTTTTAAATCCTCATTTAACACTCTACTACAGGGGTAGGCAATCTACAGCCCATGGGCCAGATCCAGCCTGCGGCACCAAATAATTCTGACCCTGCCCTCTCTCCAGTTGCTGCAGACTCATTACGGCTGCCGCAAATGGTGAAGGGACCATCAGTCCGGCCACCCAAACTGTCCAAGGGAGTGTGACCCAGCCACCGACTTAAAAGGGTTGGCGACCCCTGCTCTACTATATAAAATTGAAATAAAATTGAAATAAAATTGAAATAAAATTGAAATAAAAACCAAAATTAAAAAGACAGCATTTTGCCCTATCTCATAAATTAGTAATTCTATGAGTTTATTATTAAGAAATGTTTTTAAGAGTGTGCATTCTCAATTGAGTTCCAGGGAACAAGAAAGACATATAAAGCTGTAGTGCCATTAAATGAAATGATAAAACTGAAATAGAAAATTAGGTGACAAGGAGCAACAAGCTTATTCATTAAGATTTGCAGCTTTTGTAGGATAACTATCCACACTTTTGCAATAATATGGTGGTTCTTAATTGCAAAGGTGAAATGGAACATAGTAAATAAAACATCCTTCTTCATGAGGGATGAAGGGAGGGAGGGAGGTGCATGCTGAGCAAGAATGTGGTACCTTATTAGCAGAGTTTTGGGGAGAGAGATTACAGTTGAGTCAAAATTGTTGTTGTAGTATATTACTCACTCAAAGTGGGAAATTCAGACACTTTTGAAGTACAGTAAAACCTCAGTTTATGAACGACTTTATTAAAATAATTTCTGGTTTATGAAAGGAAATCCGGAGAAAATAATGCCTCTGTCAACAAATTTCGTTTGTTTAAAAAAAATGGGGGGGGGGGGTTCTGATGCTTGCCAAGACAGTGGGAGGGTGTTTAGAGCATTTCCTCTCCATTTTTGGAATGTTCCATTGTGTTTTGGCACCAGCAGAAGCTTCCAATGCAACCAGGAAGTGCTGGAAATTCCTCCTTCCCCTCAACAGCTGATCGGTGGGCACTTTTCCTGGAATTACCAGCAGTGGCTACTAGGTGCTGTCAGAAATGTGCCAAATATGCATTGAAAATCAAAACAATCAGCTCTGGAGCTCAGAAAAAAGCAAAAAGTCCCTTGTCTGCTCAAAACTCTTTCCAAAGTGGACTTGGGAATTTTTTGCCATGTTTTCATCTCTTTAGAAAGAGTTCTGAACAGCTAAAAGATGCTGTCCTGGCTCTTGGAACTGATTAATTCAGGTTCAATGCATTCCTATGGGAAACTACATTTCGGATAAAGTAATTTTCGCTTTAAGAAGCATCCTGAAAAACACATTAATTATGTTATCCAAAGTACCACTGTACTTTGTTTGAATACTCTGATTTAGAAGAAAACAAGCAATTTCATGAGGATATGTTAATCCAAAGATTCATAGATATTTTTCCTTTCTTCAGTTTCATCATTCAGGCAAGAATGCCTATTACTCATAGCTTCCTTTCATTTGTTGGTTTCAAAATATTTTCCAAAAGAATGTAGAAAACAGAATACAAGATTTTGATCTACCCAAAGTTACACAAGTCAGATGTAGCATCCAAGCAAAACTGCAAATGCTTGTGGCATGATCTTTTGCATAACAATGCTGACTAAAAGATTTTGTTTAATGGGACTTTCCAAGCTATGGCCTTTTCAGTTCTGTCAGCATTGTTTTTAGTGGGAAGACAAAGAGAATAGTCTCAGAGACCATTACCAGATGGAGGAATTCCTTGATGTCCTTTTGCTGGCAGGCAAAGATCTCTCTCCTAAACTACATCAGCTAAGGCATATTCTGCTAAGGACTGCATTAAAAGGAGCTTCTAATCCATACCTGCGCTTCCTTGAGAAATAAATGGAGATATTACTTTTAAAGGCAGGAGTTTGGTAATTATCCAGCTTGGACTGTATTTTAGAGAGAAAAATGGGATGGGAATATGATGGGAATAAAGGAAGAAAAATAATGTTGATTTCTTTATCACCGGAGATATGCTTGTTGTGGTGGTGGTGGTAGTGGTTACATGCTGCCAAGGTGCCTCTGACCTATGGTGAAAGCATTACTTCCAAAATGTCCTGTCCTCAGCACTCCTGCTTAAGAAGGAGCTCACTGGACAAGGAACAGCATTAAAGGAGGATATAGCTGAGGAACTCAACCTCCCCTATGTCACTTGGAGGGCTGTGAATAGGCTGAGGATTAGAATGCCTAAATGTAAGACCAACATGCTCAAGTGGGGCCTGCTGGCAGGTAACAACACACTGTGTGAATATGGAGAGATACAGAATCTGTCTCATTTATTGGTCTGCTTCATACTCACAGAAACATGCACCAATGAGGACTTAGGTTTGGCCAATGACAAAGCCAAGAAAGTGGCTTCATTTTGCCAGTCCAGGGTTTGATCAGGACACAAGAGAAGAAGAAGCACTCTTGCAGTCTAAAAACCCTAGCTTCCTTTATGGAGTAAATGTCACAATTAGTCTCTCTTTTTCCCCGTTGCCTTCAACGTTCCCAAGTATTATTATTTTCTGGCTAGTCTAGCTCTCTCATTATATGTCAGAAGAATGACAGCCTCCATTTTGCTATCAGAAAAAGTTCAGGTTTTTTTTTTTAAAGAACCACTTGTTTGCCTTTCTGGCAGTCCGGGGTATCTGTAAAACTCTCCTCTAGCATCATACTTCAAGTGAATTGATTTTTTTTTCTTGTCAGCTTTTATCACATTACAGCTTTCATTACATGTGCAAAGCAAATGGAAATACACTTGTGTTGATCATCTTAGCCTTGGTTTCATGTACCATGTATTGTATTTGGTTATCTTCTCTAGTTCCTTCATAGTCATCCTTCCAAGTCTCAATCTTCTTCTGATTTTTTGACTGCAGTCTTCAGTTGGATTGTTGGTTGAACAGAAACATATAAATGTTCAACCATTATAATTTAGTTAAAAGATTTTGAGGGAGAATATGACAGCACTTAAATATAGTCACAAAGAGGAGGAGCAGAATCTTTTCTCAATTATCATCATCATGGGTTCAAGTTATAAGCAGCTAAATATAAGCTGAATATATGGAAAAACTTTTTTAAAGTTGATAGTATTACAATCGAACCAATTACCTGTGGAGATGGTGAGTGCTCCAATGCTGGATGCATTCACAAGAAAATTGGACAACTGTCTATCAGATCTACTTTGATTTGGATTCTTGCATTGGACTTGATGGTCTCATTGGTCCTCCCCAACTCAGTTATTCTATGATTCTAATTTTTTTCACTGTCAAATAAAATTTATGTTTTCTTCTAGAGTGATTATCTTTGTCTTCGTATATAGGCATTGAGACTATGGGTGAGGGCTACCTCAGTAAAGGGAAGGCTACAAAAACTAGGATTTCAGGAGTAAAGATTTAATGTCTGATTTGATTTTGATTTGAATTTATTTTTATATACTGCTTTCCTCATCTAGCAGACAACCCAAAGCAGTTCACAATATATAGAAACATATAGAAACACAATATTACAATAGTACAAGGCAAAATTACAGTTTTACAAGTAAAAATAATAATGCAAAATTACATAACAATGCCTAGTATTACAACAATAATAATGCAAAAATGCAATAGATACAAATCAGCCAAGACCGCACACGAAATCCCCTGCCTTTAGAGTCTTTTGAGTCCGAGGGTGACGGGGGAGTGCAGGGCCCATGAACGCTGGCCGGTGGTGTGACCGGGAGGGCCTTTTCACCCCCACTGGGCCAGGAGTGTGGTGGCGGCAGCTCGCCCGGCACCCCCTCGCCTTTTGAGTTTGAGGGCAAGGGGGGAGGGCGGGGCCTAGGAACACCAGCTGGTGGTGTGGCCTGGAGGGCCTCTTCACCCCCACTGGGGCCAGGAGTGCGGTGGTGGCAGGTTGCCCGGCACCTCCTCGCCTTTAGAAGAAAATCAGTAGCCCGTGGCCATGTTTTCTATGATCCTGAAAGGATTGCTTTAGGGGGAGCAATATCACTAAAATCAAACTTCCCATCTTCCTGATCAGCTTGGGCACAGACTGGGGTCAAGCTTGAACACATTTCTCCATATGTTGTAGAATGGGTAGGAAACAGATTGCATCATGCCACTTCATAAACTGTCCAAATTACAATCCATTTCTCCAAGTGATCCCACCCTCAGTCCTGCTTAGCTTCCAAAACCAGACAAAATTGACACATTAGGGTTATATGGTGGTGTGGCAGGGACGAAATGCAGGACTGTTGCTTGTTCACTGCCACTAGACTGCCATTGCAATCTAAAGTGGAGTGGTAGAGAGTGTAGGAGAATTAACTCAGACAGATGCTGGGGAAAAAGATCTTATCTTGTTTCATGAGATATTTGTATACATTTGTTCTGAAGGCTGACCTTGAGGCTTGAGGCTTTAATGGATGCTTCTGCATTGTACAACTGTTTTCCCATTTACCGGTAAATACATTTAAAAGGAGAAGACCTGCCCCTGCCCTCTGCTTTTGTGGACCAGGCAGGGCAGATTCCTGGCACACTCAATTATGACAATTAAAAGACAGCAAGCTGCTTCCTCAAGGACAGGCTATGTATCATCTGCTTACAGTCTAGGTACTCTACTGGAAGTCCTTTCCTTGAACTGCTCACAGTGAGAACATTGCTCTCAATACCAGATTTTGCAAATGCTGAAGAAGAGAGATCTTTTGCCTTCCTCTCTGAACTGTAGGCTTCCTGGAAACATCTGGCTAGAGGTGAAAATCTGGCAGCTTCATTTTTGTGATATTTCTCAGGATCCTACAGGTGTTTTTATCCTGTCCCAGTTCTGTAATGGAATGCATTTTTTTGCCCCCTCTCCCCACAAACATTTGCAGGCGCACCCCCCCAATAACGGACACAGACAACATTGAAAGTGGATAACAGCAAAGGGCCACATTTATTGATTCAATGCCCTAGTCCGAATTATAAATTTGTATTGGTAAAACGACCAATCATAATTCCTAAGGCAAGCAGGCCGAAGTAACACTGGTAAGGTACCACCCCAAAATTGCCCACGGCAATTGGTTACAATGTATCAAATTGTATCAATTTGTTTGTTAACAACAAACAAATTGTTGACCGTAGTCAATAACTAACTCATGACCCCACCCTCTGACGCGTATCCGAGAAATCACAGGGGTGATGCATGCTGGTTAGCAATCATCATCACCCCATCGCCTGATTCGTCGTTGACCGGACAACGTTTAACTACTTTATTCCTGTCTAGTGTTGTCCAGTCAATTGCGAACCTGCCGGATACTTGTGGGTCATACTGTTTACCTTACCAGTGCTACCCGCCCATGTGACCAAAGTCAACAGTAGGAACGAAGAAAGACCCCTATATCAAACCATAGCAACAGTGTGGGATGGGCAAAAAAGCCAGGACCCGAAGCCAATGTGGGTCCCAACCAAAAATTCCCACCCGGCCCCGAAGCGACCATGATCACACTGTTAACTAGGGAGGGGGTGGAGGGAAAAACTTCTCCGCTCCGTCGCTGAGGCAAAATGGCAGCGCGGCTGCCTCGTGGCCACCCCTTTTATAAGGGAGCTGGCCACGCCCCTAACTACCCGGATTCTCTGTCCTGTGGGGGGGGGCCCGCAAAGTGCGCGGTGGCCATTTTGGCGCCGCGCTTGCATTGCAGGCGCACCCCCCCAATAACGGACACAGACAACATTGAAAGTGGATAACAGCAAAGGGCCACATTTATTGATTCAATGCCCTAGTCCGAATTATAAATTTGTATTGGTAAAACGACCAATCATAATTCCTAAGGCAAGCAGGCCGAAGTAACACTGGTAAGGTACCACCCCAAAATTGCCCACGGCAATTGGTTACAATGTATCAAATTGTATCAATTTGTTTGTTAACAACAAACAAATTGTTGACCGTAGTCAATAACTAACTCATGACCCCACCCTCTGACGCGTATCCGAGAAATCACAGGGGTGATGCATGCTGGTTAGCAATCATCATCACCCCATCGCCTGATTCGTCGTTGACCGGACAACGTTTAACTACTTTATTCCTGTCTAGTGTTGTCCAGTCAATTGCGAACCTGCCGGATACTTGTGGGTCATACTGTTTACCTTACCAGTGCTACCCGCCACACGGAGGGGCTTCACAGAAGACCTGACGCCCCCCCCCCAGACCGTCAGCTCGGTCAACAGGCCTGCTCGCCAGTCACCCAACAGGAGGTCCATACCTCCTCGCGACAGATGGACCCCATCCCCTGCATACAAGTCACAATTTTGTAGACTAATATCGGGGTGATGACTAACCCGTCCCCAAGCCCTGGTGGTGAGAAATCGCGCCACTGCCTTATTGACCGCGCGCCTAGCTCGGTCAAGGGCCAGGAGGTTAACGCCCCCTCTGTAAGAGTGGTGCGGAACAATGTCCGACCAAACCAGGGCTGTGGCAGGCCAGACATAATGCAAGTAGGCGAGGTCCTCGCAAATCGCATGCTTGAGCGATAAGCCGGTGACCTGGCCCAAATCATTGCCCCCCAAGTGGATGATTAGAATGTCAGGCGGGTCAGCCCCCAGGCCAGAAAAAAGGAAAGGCCGCAGCTCCCGCCATAACATCCCAGGCTTACCGTGCCATGAGAGACTGGCGTGGTCACCCAGTCCCAGTCGGGGTCCCCACTCTGTCGCCGCAGCGTAACGCGCTGCCCTGAGCACATAGCTGTGGCCCACCAGCCATACTGTCACCGGTGTAATACGACACCCAGGGTCTGTAAGAAAATTGAGAAAAAGGAAGGTAAGGTGACTGGATTGGTACTCATGGCGGGAGTGGGCGCACATAAAACTGAAAACATTGTGAGCCCCACCTCCCCATGCTGCGTATGTCAGCCCCAGAGTACCCAAAAGCAGCTGCAGTAGAGGCTGCGCCAATACGGAACGAATGTGTGCCATAACGGGCACCTGGAAGTCCCACCCTGGTGAGGGCTCTAGCTGTCACCTTCCAAAACTGGAATTTAGTAAGGGGAGACCCATCTTGGTGACAGAAAAAACGGGCCATGGTGCCAGCCACGCAGTGCCAGGTATTCCTGTAGGGCACCAACCGGACAGATGTCTGCCAAAGAACACCGTAGCAGTCTTACTCCACTGCCTACGCCATGCTGATCTGTTTTGGAGGAGCGAATCCTCAACTGGGCCCAGTCTTTGGCAACATATACATCTCCGAGTTCCAGTGCCCTACCACTTGCATCCGCCTTAGACAGCATCACGAGTTCGCTGATGCGGAGCGCTCCAAAAAATGCCACCGTCGTGGCTGCATGAAAAAGGGCTGCCTCATAATGATCAAAACAGAGGCCTGGCCAGCCCCGGGCCAACTGGGTAAGAACCCCTGGGGAAATAGGGTGCCGGTCATCCGGGCAACGCCCGCGCTCGCGCACCCACCCCTCCAAAACGTGTCTCACACGGAAGTCAGAGGTGGTATCCACATGACCCCCTACTTTGGCCATAAAAGCCAACGCCGAGAGCTTGGATGCTATGGTGCGAGGTGCAAGGCCCTGTGCATGCAGGTGAACCATGAACCGCAGAACATGGTCCACCGGGATGGGCCAGGTCTCTGGCCATTGAAATCGAGTAGCAAAAGCCTTATACAAATTGAAAGCTTGTTGATACGCCTTACGCGTGCGTGGCGCTAGTGACAGGCCAATCGCCCGGTTCACCTCTCCTTGCCAATAGTCCACATCTCGTCCGGGAGTGGTGAGGGAAATTCCTCCGCATCCGGGGCCAAGGCGCGGAACCGGGAGATCTGCAGGCGGGACAAAGCGTCAGCAATATCGTTATTAACCCCTGGGACATGCCTGGCCCTGAACAAGACGTTGAGGCGCAGGCAGCGCAGCACAAAATGGCGCACTAGGTCCATGACCCTGGGCGATTTAGAAGTCTGTGCATTGACAATGTGCACCACGGCAGCATTGTCGCACCAGAAATGCACCACCGAATTAGCCCACTGTTCGCCCCATAGCATCAAAGCCCCCAGAATGGGAAAAAATTCCAGGTATGTGAGATCCCGCAGGCGACCTGTGCCTGCCCATGCCGGTGGCCACCCACCATAGGCCCACTTCCCATTGAAGTACATCCCATAACCCAGGGATCCTGAGGCATCAGACTGGATCTGGAAATTGGGGGATGCCAGGAGGTCAGACCTCCAAAATGAGACCCCATTAAACTCCCTCAGGAATTGCAACCAGACAAACATGTCTGCCCTGATACCCCGGGTAAGCCTGACTCTGTGGTGGGGCCTGGATAACCCTGCCATGGCGTCACATAAGCGCCGGGCAAAAGCCCTGCCCGGTGCGACCACCCTGCAGGCAAAATTGAGGTGCCCGTGTAGCACCTGCAGCTCCCTCAGGGATGCCTTACGCTTGGCCAGCAATTCCGAGATAAGGGTCACTATCCTATACACCTTATCACCCGGTAACCTAGAAGCCTGTACTACGGTATCAATCTCAACCCCCAGGAATACTAGTTTGGTCGACGGGCCCTCGGTCTTTTCGGGCGCTAAAGGGACACCCAGTTCCTGCATTAGCGTCTGAAATGTATTGAGGAGACGTGCACACGTGTCCCAGCCCCGTTCACCCCCGAATAAAAAGTCATCCAGGTAATGGGCTACAGACCGGGACCCTGACCTGCGGACGAAAGCCCACTCTAGGAAGGTACTAAAACGCTCGAAAGCCGAGCATGATATAGAGCAGCCAAAAGGCATGGCCTTATCAAAATAATACTCCCCTTTAAATTTAAAACCCAGCAATTCAAAGTCGCCCGGGTGCACCGGCAAGAGGCGAAAAGCTGACTTAATGTCGCACTTGGCCAGCAAGGCACCCGGGCCACACGAGCGCACCATGCGCAGCGCATGGTCGAACGATGTGTACCTGACCGAACAAAGGTCATCAGGTATCGCATCGTTGACCGATCGGCCGGCTGGGTAGGACAAATGATGAATAAGGCGAAACTCACCTAGGGACTTTTTAGGAACCAAACCCAATGGTGAAACCTTTAGGTTGGGAAAAGGGGGTACGGGAAAAGGTCCGGCGACCCTGCCCGCGTCTAACTCCTTTTTAATGCTGGCCTCGGCTACCTCCTCCCTTCCTCTGAGGGATAAAAGGTTGGGAGCATCCTGAGGAGATCTAACACCCATAAAAGGGATACGAAATCCCTGCCGAAAACCTTGGATAAGGTACTCCCTGTCCTCCCCCCTTGGGTACGATGCGAGCCAGCGCTCCAGCATGTCCACCTTAATTGGGGAGGGGGCCTTTCGGAGAACTAGTTCCATCCGTGGCAGGCTTGCCAGCCCACTGTCCACCCCTCCCTCTGCCTCGCACCCCCCCAGGCTTGGGACAAGCAGAGGCTGCATGGGGACCAGAACATGTGGGACACTCGTGCTTATACCTGCAGTTCTTCCGACTGCAGGAACCATTGGACGAGAAAGTCCAGCACAGCAGGCGGGCTGGAACCTCCTGCCCCGCCATTTGGCGGGTAACCTGCGCTGGAGCTGCTCGCTGGACCGCATGTCCACAATGGTATCTATCCCCCGGGGCAGGACGTGTGGGTGTCATGTACAAGAGCCACAGTCTCTGGCACGGCTCATCCCATCTCATCTCGGGGTGCAGGGGAATCCTCATACGGAATTCCTCATCATATGCTAGCCATGAGGGGCCCGGGAAATCTACCATCGCCCTGTATATGTTGTCCAAATATTGGACCATGGGAATAGCTAGATCCGGCCGCGCCCTCAAATACACCGCCATGTATATCAAATAAGCGGGGAGCCAGTTAGCCCAGGTACGCGGCGGCTTACGGCGGCGTGCCTGCTCCTTGTCCTTCTCATCCTGACCCTCCCTTTCTTCCTTAGTGGGCTCTCTGTTCAGGAGTGAGAAGATATCCACGTACTCCCCTCGCCATATCTTTTCTCTGGTAGCCTGCGCCAAGTGATCACCCAATGGCAGGGAATACCCCGCCGTCGGCAAAGCCGAAAAGGGGATAGCTGGCCTACCCAAAGGGGCATGAGTTAACCCTGCCACCCCAAGGACATTCCCAGCAGTGTAAGAACCAATGCCCACCCCAGCGGGCATGGTGGCAGTAGTTGTCACCGGGTGGGTCGCCAGCGGCGTAGCCCCTGCACCACCCGCGCGAGGCCAAGGCCACTGAAAGGTCCCCCCCATATTGGGAATGTGTGTGGATGTACTCGTTTGCACCATATACTCACACGCTGCACCCCCGCGGGCCGCCCCCAACGGGGGTTCCGGCCCACTGGGGGCGTCGGAGCTCACGACCGATGTAGAGCTCATCGCCGGGGCTTGACCCGCGCCAGGTTGCTGGCTGGGGAGCTGCGAGGCAGTGGCCGGAGGCGCGCCACCCGCCTGCAGCAGCTCGACCCTCCCTGCCGGCCGTGGTCCTGCTGCCGATAGCGCCTCCAAAGGTACCCCAAAAGGGGCACCTGCCTGACTGGCACGAGCCAAAGACTCCTCCAAGGCCGCAATACGGGCCAGCAAGGTGTCTACAGTAACCATGGGCAAAGAGCCGGCCGGCCCACTTGACCCTTGCATGGGTACAGGTCCCTGCACCCCATGGCCCAGATATGGCCATTGGCCAGGGCCGAAGCCCGGTAGGGCTGGTGAGGAGACCTGCCAAGGCGGGACACCAGGCCACCCCCCGAGGCTAGAGGGCCCCGGGAGCGGCTGGGGTCCAGAAGTAGTCGGCCCAACAGGTTGGGCGGAAAGAGGAGCGGTGTCCACCGCTCGCGGGCCGCGGGCCGGAGCGCCCTCCGTGCCCGCACTCTGAACGGGCCACGGAGCAATAGACCCCAAGCCACTAGCCCCGGCCGGGGATGGCAAAGGTGGCTGCTGAGGAGGCGGCACCACGGTCCTCCGACCTGGGTTGCGCCTCCTAACAGCCCGAGCTGAATTCGCAGCAGCCTTCTTTTTGGAAGGCATCTCGAGCAAAAAAGGGAAGCTAGCTAGGCAAAATCGACCCAAAAGGCTTCCCGGCAATACCAACGAGCGACGGAGGCGCAGGGAAAAACTTCTCCGCTCCGTCGCTGAGGCAAAATGGCAGCGCGGCTGCCTCGTGGCCACCCCTTTTATAAGGGAGCTGGCCACGCCCCTAACTACCCGGATTCTCTGTCCTGTGGGGGGGGGCCCGCAAAGTGCGCGGCGGCCATTTTGGCGCCGCGCTTGCATTATGCATCTTTTGATCTGGACTTTCCCAAGGTATACATTTTTTGTACACATTTTGTACATTTTTCCTCTCCTTGTCTATAAAATATGTTTTTATTTTTAAGCTATGTCTATTTTAACTGTTCATATTTCACATTTTGCAAAAAGTTTATGCATGGTTTTATACACATTTTCCAACCCATTATTTGTTACCAGCCTTATAAATATGTAGGTTTCTGAGCTAAGGTCTCAAACTCATAACAATTTTCAGGATATACAAAAGGGGTATTTTTCGTTGAGAGAGAAAATTAATTTTTCCTCCAATTGTTCACTTAATAGATGGCAACTGTTAAAAGCAGTATACTTCAGCAGATATATCTTTCTCCTCATTCAACAAGATTCTTCTCAAAATCATACCCAAATGTCTGGCACAAGACCCATTGTTGAGAAAGATGGGAATTGATTATCCTATTGCAGAGTGATGTAATTAAAGAAAGGGGGGGTATACAAATGTTGTTATCATACAAAGGGATATTACTTTTTGGTGAGTGAAATGACACACTTGTTTACCAGACAGTTAGCATGGACCTCTGTATTTAATGGTGGTAAACATAACTCTTACAGACTAGGGGGTCAAGGATGAAAATTTCTAATAAGTTTATACCATAATTAATGAATTTACTATTTCATTCTTGCTTAATTTATGCAGCTAGAGTTCCAATAATTTCATATGGAGGTTCTTATCTTGTGAAGCTCATTTGACAAATGAATAAATTTTTATTATTAATATATTATATTATTATTTTCTGGAGGTCATTTTCTCAGCTGGTGGATGTGTTTCTGGTGACTCCACAAACCGATCCTGGCATGGAACATGTGACCACTAGTGTGCTCGGATATGAGTAGCAGCCGACAACAATGACAATATTATATTTTTACTAGCATATTTTGCCCGGCAGTGCCAGACTCTTTAAAATGGTTTTGGAAGGTTTTTGTTTTATGTTTATGCAAATGAGGTTAGTTTTTAATTGTGTTTTTTTAAATTTTTATTTTTACGCATGGGCTGTTATAAACTGTGTTTATTTTTGGTTTTTGGTTTTTAAAAAGAGGAAAGGATGATATAATTTTTTATAATTATTGTATTTAACAAAATAATGTGTTACTATGTGAATTTTTTAAAATAGTTGTACCTTGGATAATAATTTTTAAAATGTGTAAGAATATGTTTTTTAAATCAATGTTTCTCTACTGTGTTTAGATGTTTTTTGAGTAAAAACCTATTTTTTAAAATTATTTGTGATTAGTGTGAATATTTTTGAATGTTTTGATAACTTATTTCAATAATTTGGGAATTATTTGTAATTATTTTGAATATTTTTGAATGTTTTTTCTCTTGTGGCATCTGGGTGGGGCTGGTGAGCTTTTCTTGTATTTTACTATTTTTCTCTACTGTCTCTGGGTGTCGCTTCTTCTTCCTCAGTTTAGTTCTGGTTGTCATGGAGTGAGGACGTCTCCTGGTAAGGTCTCTGGTTTTATTTTTTTTTATTTTTTTTTGGGGGGTTGGGTTTTTTTTGGGGGGTCTGTGTGTTTTTTCTTGTTTGTTTTTGGATGTTTTTGTGTTTCCTTTTTGTGTTTTTTATTTTTGGTTTTGATTATTTTTGACTTGTGTTTTTGGATGTTTTTGTGTTTACTTTTTCTGTTTTTATTTTGGTTTTGATTGTCATGATTCTTGAGTAACCATGGCAACCTTATCACTAAAGCTACTAGAGCTTTTTCACACACATTCCTTTCTGGTGAAGTATGCACAGCTGCGATCCCACACTGGAGTGATTGATAGCTACTGCAGGTGCAGTCCCCACGAGGGTACAGGGTGATGACAGGGTCAGCTGACTATACCACGAGGTAGAGGACACCTCCCCTCCTGTCAATCAAAACCCTGTGGCTCTGAACACCTGCAAATTAAGTCATCCCAAGAATGCAAAGGTGGAAGGGAAATCTGCTCCTTTTTGTGTATAAAAGCAGAGCCCTTTCCCTCAGTTATTTAGTTCTCTTGGGTAGAAGGCAGGGCTCTGTCTCCCCAAACTGGACTGAGAAATATCCCTTCGGGGCTTCCCCGATCAAAGGGAACCTTACTAACTCTGTATTACTATGTACTTTGTCTTTGTCTGACTCTGTTCTTTTTCAGATGCTAATGGAAAATAAAACTCTTTGTGAGTAACATCAATGGAGTGGATGTCAGTTTATCAGGCTATATCCAAGTGCTTTGCTCTATGCCCCCATATGCTACCAATATATTAAACCACCGCATACTCCCTGTAAGCAACAGGTGGAGTTCTTTGAAGCCGATTGGGAAGCGGTACAGTGAGGCAACCTTAGGCTGCACTGGGAGTGTGCAGATAAAGGAAATTATCACAGCCTAAAGGATCGGTACATGCCTCCTGTAAGCCAGGACCTAGTCGAGCATTCAAGACATTGATTATTTTTGACTGTTTTTGGATAGTGTTGTTTTGTGTTGGGGTGGGGGTATTTCCGTGGGCCGGTCTTGGGGGCTGGACTGCAGAAATACCATCGCCGCTTGATGTGGTGTTGGGGTGGTGGTATTTCCGTGGTCTGGCCTGGGTGGCCCAACCACGGAAATTGCCTCGCTGCTTCATGCGGTGTTGGGGTGGGGTTTTTCCATGGGCCGGCCTTGGTGGCCGGACCATGGGAATCCCATCACCGCTTGATGCGGTGTGGGGGGGGAGGTATTTCCATGGGCCAGCCTGGGTGGCCAGACCATGGAAATTGTATCGCCGCTTTCATGCAGCGTTGGGGTGGGGGTATTTCCATGGGCCGGCCTGAGTGGCCAGACCACAGGAATTCCCATCACCGCTTGATGCGGCATTGGGGTGGGCGTATTTCCATGGGCCGGCCTGGGTGGCCATACCACAGGAATCCCATCGCCGCTGTATGAGGTGGTGGGGGGTGTGGTTTTTGCGGCCTGCCATTTTTATTTTTTGTGCGCCGGCTGCCTCAGCATTCTGCACACTCATGGCGCACAGTACGCTGGGGCTTGTAGTATGGAGTGTGCGTTTTTGGCTTGTGTGTCTTTTTTTTCTGCGGGTTTGATTTTGATTGTCTGCGGCGCATTTCCGAACGTTCCTTTTGCTCGCGCCGCTCAGCCTGATTGGCTCTGGTGCGGCGCAGTGCAAGGAACGTTGGGAATTGAAGTTCCCTTTTTTTGTTTGCATCCGGGGGGCTCCTGCCCCACTGGTGCAAAATTCAACCCAACATTTACCTGTGAACCCTGGTTGGGTGAGCCCACGAAGGCTCGGACGGGGCTAGTGGGGCCTGGCTAAACATCCTTTGTCACATTCCAATGGTTAACACACCATTTTATAGGTATAGATATATGCATTATAAAAAGCACAACTAGGGGAAATTGTTCTGTTCTCATCTTCTCTATATATTGTAGGAAATAAAGCTGTATACACATTCAGATGTTACTTAAATGAACTTGGGTGTGACAGTAATTATGTGTGTGTGTGTGTGAGAGAGAGAGAGAGGGGGGGGAATTCTTTCCCTCCTTATTTTAATGCAATTTTTTCCCCAAACATCTGTGCACTTCAGATGTGGCTGGTTGTAAAATTGCTGGCTGTTGTATGAGTTGCATACAGCTGTCCAAAAATTGATTTTCACCTTACAAATATTTCCATGCAAATATAATTCTCTTCCAACTGTGAAAACTGAACCCTTTTTCATTTCCTCAGGAAAACTCTAGGTGAAAAAAAAATGATTGGCTTTTTCAGAAACTTGTAAAAACGTGTTTTCTTCACCTTGGAATGAAAATGTATTCATATACCTCACTGCTCAGTCAACATTGCAGGCGCACCCCCCAATAAAGGACTCAGACACTGGTAAAAGTGGATAACGGCATTGGGCCACATTTATTGATTCATGCCCTAGTCCGAATTATAAATTTCTATTGGTAATTGACCAATCATAATTCTTTAAGGCAAGCAGGCCGAAGTAACACTGGTAAGGTACCACCCAAAATTGCCAACGGCAATTGTTACAATGTATCTATTTGTATCAATTTGTTTGTTGACAACAAACAAATTGTTGACCGTAGTCAATATCTAACTAATGACCCCACCCTCTGACGCGTATCCGTGAAATCACGGGGTGATGCATGCTGTCTAGCTGTAGCCATCACCCCGTCGCCTGGTTCGTCGTTGACCGGACAACGTTTAACCAACTTATGCCTGTCTAGTGTTGTCCAGTCAATTGCGAACCTGCCGGATACCTGTGGGTCATAAATGTTTACCTTACCAGTGATACCCGCCACACGGGGAGGCTTCCCAAAAGGCTCACCGCCCCCCCCCAAGACCGTCAGCTCGGTCGACAGGCCTGCTCGCCATTCCACTAACCAGAGGTCCATACTCCCTGTGACAGATGGGCCCCATCCCCTGAGTAAAGCTCATAATTTTGTAGACTGACGCCGGGGAGGCTAATGACGCGTCCCCCACCCTTGTCGAAAAGGAACCGGGCAATAGCCCCGTCCACGGAGCGCCGGCTCAGTCAAGAGCCTCGAGGCCGAACGCCCCCCTGTAAGCGTACCGCGGTATCGTGTCCGACCAATTGAGGGATGTGGCAGGCCACACATGATGTGAGTAGGGCAGGTCACTGCAAACCGCAAGCTTCTGCGATAGGCCAGTGACCTGCCCCAAGCCATCGCCCCCAAGGTACATAACCAGGACATCGGGCGAGTCAGCATCCCTGATGTAGAAAAGGAATGGCAACAGTTCCCGCCATAACATGCCGCGCTTACCATACTACCTGAGACGTGCGGCTGCACCCAGTCCCAGTCGGGGTCCCCACTCTGTCGCCGCAGCGTAACGCGCTGCCCTGTACACGTGGCTACGGCCCACCAGCCATACTGTCACCGGTGTAAAACAACACCCAGGGTCTGTCAAGGAAAAAAGGGGGGTGAGAAACAGTGCAGTGACTAAACTGGTACTCACGGTTGAAGAGGGCGAACACAAAACTGAAAACATTGTGATCCCCACCCTCCCGTGCGGCGTATTTCAGCCCCGGAGTACCCAAAAATAACTGCAGTAGAAGCCGCCCCTATCCTGAACGAATGGGTGCCGCAACGAGCCCCAGAGGGGCCAACACTGTCTAGTGCCTTCCCGGCACCCTCCAAATTGAAATTTAGTAAGAGAAGACCCACCTTGGTGACAGAAAAACGGGCCATGGTGCGTGCCACACAGTGCAAGGAAATCCTGTAGGGCACCAACCGGACAGATGTCTGCCGAGGAACATCGTAGCAGTCTACTCCACTGCCTACGCCATGCTGATACGTTTTAGAGGAGCGTATCCCCCAACTGAGCCCAATATTGTTCACACAGACATCTTCGAGTTCCAGTGCCCTACGACTTGCATCCACCTTATACAGCATCTCAAGCTCGCCGATGCGGAGCACTCCAAAAAAGGCCACCGTTGTAGCCGCTTGAAATGGGCTGCCTCATCTTATCAAAACAGAGGCCAGGCCAGCCCCGTGCCAATTGGGTAAAAACCCCTGGGGAAATCGGGTGGCGGTCGTCCGGGCAACGCCCACGCGCGCGCACCCACCCCTCCAAAACATGTCTCACACGGAAGTGAGTGGTGCTGTCCACGACTTGCATCCGCCTTATACAGCATCTCAAGCTCGCCAATGCGGAGCACTCCAAAAAAGGCCACCGTTGTAGCCGCATGAAATGGGCTGCCTCATCTTATCAAAACAGAGGCCAGGCCAGCCCCGGGCCAATTGGGTAAAAAACCCCTGGGGAAATCGGGTGGCGGTCGTCCGGGCAACGCCCACGCGCGCGCACCCACCCCTCCAAAACATGTCTCACACGGAAGTCAGCGGTGCTGTCCACGTGACCTCCCACTTTGGCCATAAAAACCAAAGCTGACAGCTTAGATGCTATGGTGCGAGGTGCAAGGCCCTGGGCATGCAGGTAAACCATGAACTGCAGAACATGGGTTACCGGGATCGGCCAGGTTCCTGGCATTTGAAATTGGGTACAGAATGCTCTGAAAGAATTAAAAGCGTGGTGATACGCCTTACGCGTGCGTGGCGCTAGTGACAGGCCAATCGCCCGGTTCACCTCTCCTTGCCAATGTCCCATATCTCGTCCTGGAGTGGCGAGGGAAATTCCTCCGCATCCGGGGCCAAGGCACGGAACCGGGAGATCTGCAGGCGGGACAAAGCGTCAGCAATATCATTAGTAACCCCTGGGACATGCCTGGCCCTGAAAAGAACGTTGAGGCGCAGGCTGCGCAACGCAAACTGGCACACTAGGTCCATAACCCTGGGCGATTTAGAGGTCTGTGCATTGACAATGTGGACAACAGCCGCATTGTAACACCAAAATGGACAACCGAGTTGGCCCACTACTCGCCCCATAGCATCAAAGCACCCAGGATAGGGAAAATTCCAGATACGGACCAGCACGTCTGTCCTGATACCCCGGGTAAGTCTGACCCTATGGTGGGGCCTGGATAATCCTGCCATGGTGTCGCGCAAGTGCCGAGCAAATGCCCTCCCCGGTGTGACGACCCTGCCAGCGAAATTGAGGTGACCATGTAGCACCAGCAGTTCCGTCAGTGATGCCATGCGCTTGGCCAGCAAGTCCGAGATAAGGGCCACTAGCTTTGACACCTCATCGCGCTGCAACCTAGAAGCCTGCGCTACCGTGTCAATCTCCACCCCCAGGAATACTAGCTGTGTAGGAGGGCCCTCGGTCTTTTCGGGCGCTAAAGGGACACCAAGTTCCTCCATTAGCGTCTGAAATGTGTTGAGGAGACGTGTGGACGTGTCCCAGCCCCGTTCAGCCCCGAATAAAATCATCCAGGGAATGGGCTACAGACCGGCACCCTGATCTGCGAACAAAAGCCCACTCTAGGAAGGTGGAGAAACGCTCGAATGCCGAGCCCGAAATGGAAGAGCCAAAAGGCATGGCATCATTGAAATAATATGCTCCCCGGAATGGGGGCGCAGGGACAGGGCCAACGACCCTGCCCGCATAGACCTCCTTATCATTGCTGGCAGCAGCCACCTCCTCCCTCCCCCTGAGGGATAAAGATTGGGGGCATCCTGAGGGGACCTATCACCCATGCAAGGGATACGTAACCCCTGCCTAAAACCCTGAAGGAGATATCCGCATCCTCTCCCTTCGGGTACAATGTGAGCCAGCGCTCCAACATGTCCACATTAATTGGGGAGGGAGCCCTTCGGTGAACTAGATCCATCTGCGGCAGTCTTGCCCGCCCCCTGTCCACCCCTCCCTCTACCCCACATCCCTCCAGGCCTGGGACAGGCAGAGGCCGCATGGGGGCCAGCACAGGGGGGACACTAATGTCTGTATTTGCCATTCTTCCTATTGCAGGAACCATTGGACGAGAAAGTCCAGCGCAGCAGGCGGGCTGGAACCCCCTGCCCCGCCCCCTGGCAGTGGACCTGTGCTGGGGCCGCCCGCTGGACTGCATGTCCACCATGGTATCTCTCCCCAGGCGCGGGGCGCGTGGGTGTCATGTACAAAAGCCACAGCCTCTGGCATGGCTCATCCCACCTAATCTCGGGGTGCCGGGGAATCCGCATATGGAATTACACGTCATAAGCCAACCACGATGGGCCTGGAAAGTCAACCATCGCCCGGTAGATGTTGTCCAAATACTGGACCATCGGAAATGCCAAAACCGGCCGGGCCCTAAGGTACACCGCCATGTATATGAGGTAGGCCGGCAACCAGTCGGCCCACGTACGTGGTGGCTCGCGACGACGTGCCTGCTCCTTATCCTTCTCATCCTGCCCCCCCTACTCCTTGGTGGGCCCTCTGTTGAGGAGTGAGAAGATATCCACGTACTCCCCCCGCCAGATCTTCTCTTTGGTGGTCTGTGCCAAATGGTCACCCAGCGGTAAGGAATACCCCGCCGTCAGCAAGGCCGACACAGGCACAGCAGGAACTGCTGTCATCTGAAAGGGGGCCTGTACTAACCCAGCCACCCCCAAGACATTCCCCACAGGGTAGAAAACACCCCCCCACCACGGGGCCCTGGGTGGTAGTTGTCGTCACCAGGTGGGGCGCCAGCGGCTGGACCGCCCCCACCCGCGCGAGGCCAAGGCCATTGGAAACCCCCCCAAAGTGGCCACGTGTGTAGGTGCACTAGCTTGGACCGCATACTCACATGCTGCACCCCCGTAGGCCGCCCCCACTGGGGGTTCCGGCCCACTGGGGGCATCGGAGCTCACAACCGCCGTCGAGCTCGTCGATGGGGCCTGACCCGCACCGGTCTGTTGAATGGGGAGCTGCGAGGCAGTGGCCTAGGTCGTGCCACGCGCCTCAAGCAGCTCGACCCGTCCCGTCGCCTGCCGCTGCCCAGCAGACGACGTGTCGAAACGAACCCCAAAGGGAGCCCAAGAGTGGCTAGCCCGGGCCAGGGATGCCTCGAGGGCCGCAACGCGGGCCAATAAGGTTTCCCCGCTGACATGGGGCAAAGGGCCAGCCGGCCCGCCTACTACAGGCATGGGTACAGGTCCCTGCACCCCGGGGCCCGAATAGGGCCACAACCCCACACCCGGGCCCGTTAGGGCCGATGTAGCAACCTGCCAGGGAAGGGGACCGGACCACCCCCCAAGGCTGGAAGGCCTCGGAGCGAGCTGCGCTCCTATAAAGGAAGGCCCAGCAGAATGGGCAACACCAGGAGAGGTGTCCACCGCTTGCGGGCCGAGGGCCGCAGCCCCTACTGGCCCTGTGTGTGGGCCCCCATTCTCTGGCCAGGGAATAAACCCCATTCCACCAGTCCCGGTGAGTGCAGGCAAAGGCGGCTGCTGGGGAGGCGCAGCCGCGGTCCTCCAACCCTGATTGCGCCTCCGAACCGCACGAGCCGCACTCACAGCCGCCTTCTTCTTCGCGGGCCTCTCAGCCAATCGATGGGAAGCCGAGAACGAGAGAATTCAGCGGCCAAAAGGCTTCCCGGTAAAAGTAAAAGCGACGGAGGTAAGAGGGAAAAACTTCTCCGCTCCGTCGCTTCGCAAAATGGCAGCTCGGCTGCCTCATGGTCACCCCTTTTATAAGGGAGCTGGCCACGCCCCCTAACTACCCAGATGCCTTCGTCCGATGGGGAGGCCCGCAAAGAGCGCGGCTGCCATTTTGGCTCCGCGCTTGCATTCTTCTAATTTAAATAACCTCATAACATAACTCCTACATTCCAAATTTAGGATTTAGCTTCACTGTCAATAGTGATTGTGTATGTTTAAACCAGAGGTATGGTCTCCTGCATTTCTTTAAGTGCTATCAAGCCTGAAGAAAAGGGAGGAATGTTGTTGGTGGTTACCAACTTGAAACCATAACATCTGTAATATAAATAAAAATACAATGTATAAAATATGCTACATATATACAGTAATTATTATGGATAGTTTATTTGTCTCTGGCTAGGCAATGTCTGCAGAAGCAGATAGTGCTGGCTCTTCAGCTTTGAAACAGAGATGAGCACTGAACCCTAGAGTTGAATATGACTGGCTTTTGAGCAAGGGAATCCTTTACCTGTACATTTAGCCCAGAATAATTGCAGCTAGATTAGTGATAGAACTGACACTGATATATGAAATATAGTGCCGGGATACTAAATATGTCCGCCCTTGCCCTATGGAACCTCCTGCCAGTGGAACTAAGGCTGCAGACGGAATTGCTGCCCTTCAGGAAAGATCTAAAAACATGGCTGGCGGGGCAGGTCTGGGGTCATGAAGATGTCATGACCCCCACCTGCTGGTTGGTCTAATATCAAAGTAATCTTCCACTTTTTAATGTGTGGGTGTTTTAGCGGAGTAATTTATTTTAATGGGGTTGTTTTTGTTTTAAGGGTTTTAAGATTGTATGCCACCCAGAGTCTTTGTGAGTTGGGCGGCTATATAAACATGAATATAAATATAAATAAATAAATTTATACAGAAGACATTCCCTACAACTTAGTCTTAGCAATTGGTTACACTTACATCATTGAGAGTTTGCTCCATACATATAGTCCTAAAATCCAACACAGTGTTGGCAAATTAAATCCACATGTTTGTAGTGTTTTGGCAAGTTTACATATTTTATGAACAGTAGTACAATTTTTCTTATAGCCCTTGGAGTGGTATGCCACTATTTGTGCAATTTGTAGTGTGACTGGAAATTGCCAATAGTACACTGACTTCTTTTGCACACTCCAGAGCTAGTGGTCTGCATGAACAAGAGAAGACACCTTGCATTCAGACTGGACAGCTGGATTTTTGTGGACTGAATTTTGTGTTTTTTCTTGTGGATTGAATATCATGAGAGAGTAGAAACGGGAGTGTGTGCAATTGAAAAGAATGGATCTCTCCATGGTAGAAAAGAAAGCAAAGAAGAAGAGGTGAAACAGTTAGGGCTAGGAGAATGACCATGGAGGATAGAAAAAAGAGAGTGAAAAACAGGGACATTGGTGGAGAAGCTGGTTGCCATGACAGATTTGGGCATATACTTTTGTGCCTTTCTCCCAAACATAACTCAAGACAGCTCACAATTTTAAAGCAGATTATCAAAAAGAAGCCAGTCTGGCCCCCAGTGAGAGGGAGTTCCACAGCTTGTTAGCAACAACAGAGAAAGACATAATCTTGTCTCCTCTGAAATTTACCTATGAAGGTGGTGGGGCCATGAGAGAGGCCTCCCAGAATATCACAAAACCCAGTCAGACTAATACATGGAGATGCAGTCTTCTAGATAACATGGAAGTCATATAGGGCTTTACAGGTCAAAAACAGGACTTTGAGTTACACCCAGAAACTAATTGGCAGCCAGTAGAGCTGTTGAAAGAGCTGTTGAGCTAGGAGTTCCCTTCTCCAGATAACAATCTCTTATGGTGTTTTGGACCTGATGGAATTTCTGAACACTTTCCAAAGGCAGTCCCATGTAGAGTACATTGCAGTAATCCAAACATGATACTACCTAAAGCATGTGTTACTATGACTATGGAAATTCTCATGATGGCTACCTAAGTATTTATGGAGTCACAGTCCATGAGTACACTTCTACAGTATGGGAGCTGCTCTGAAAATAATTAATACCTGCCCTGCATTATTTCTCTATGTTGGTGTATTTCTTACCTATTTCTGTGATTAATGTCCAATCTTCCACCCATGAACAACACTCAAATTAAGGCTGAGGCACTAATGTTGCCTAATCTTTGACTTTCTTTTGCTAGATTTCATACTGTTAATTGTTTTCTGCCATGTTTCTAATGTTTGGAATATTTGATGCCAAACTCATGATTTCTAGCCTATGGTTTCAAGGATAATTCTTGGCTCCTTTCCAAAATGTGAGTATTATTTTCATACTGTTGAGACCTATGGTGCTAACGTGTCATGAAGGAGCTCACAGAATTATTCACCCAAGATTTTACTTTTTCCCTTGGTATTTCCTTCAGAATGCTGGCATGTACTGCATTTAAGCCTGGTGCTCTGTCAAAGTTAATAGTCATAATTGCCTAATTATCTGCTCTTGTATGATGGTAAAACCTTTTAACATTTCATATTTCCCTAAGGAGAATGTATTGCAGTCTCTGGAATGTTGTCTTCCCCTTCTTTGGGGAACACTTAGGCAGAGAATTCATTTTGCTTTCAGCTAAAATGAACCACCCACTGTCCCTCAATGGCTGTGCTGTCTCACTACCTGTCTGTTTGTGTCGTGTATACGTGCATTTATATGTCGGCGCGTATGGCAAATTCATTCAACTCACCTCATGAGGCAGCGACTTATCAAGTCTTATAGAAATGATCTTCCATTTGAGAGCTGCATGAAAAATAATTCTTTTTCTCATAGGAAAAGTCATAGATGGAATGGCAATGTAGCCCTCTATAAAATCCTGAACATGTCTTATAAACATAAAATGGGTCAAAAAATGTAGGTTGTTAGTTTGTCTAATCAATTATTGCCTACTCTGGCCAGCAGTAGCAGTTCAAAATCTCCAGCAAAAGTCCTTCACAGCTAGAGTGTGTCCAGATAGGTATCCAATCTTAGTGTGGGAAGAGGAAGTCATTTTATTTTTGTTTGTGAGAAGGCTTTAAGGGGTACACAGAAAGAACCTCCTGAAAGATTTTGGTATTATTGGACCACGATCGGGCACACCCCGGGCAATGGCAACCTTGTTTTGCCAGCTAACCTTTCTCACACTAAATCAAGTGAAAGGAATGGCATAATGAATTCACCAAATGGTGGCTTCACTTTGGCAGTTTGAAGTTTGACCTAGACACGAAAGAAGGAGGAGGCTTAAAAGCCTAGTTATTGGTCTCCATTCAAAGATGGGTGTCTGGGAGGTGGCTGAGCTTGAAGGGCTCAATATGTACTTTTCCAAATATCACAAGAGCTTCAAGTATAGGCATCCATTTGCTCACTCATTCCCCCTTTAGGAAGGTGAATCATCTTCACTGCAACTCATAAACCTCCTTGTTGCAGAAGCCGCCAAGGCAGCAGCAGCAGCAGCAGCAGCAGCACTAAAAAACCCTAGGAAAAGAAAAACCCTGCCCTTTTCCAACATCTCTATGATATCTCAAACACTTGTTCCCTAGCCTCATTTTTTTGGCCCTAAAATCTAAAAGAAATGAATGCTGTTGACCTAGTGATTCTATTTATTTCACTAGATACTTAATATTCTTTCACTGGTGATTTCTAAAGATTGGTCCCTGGAACCAGAGATAGTAAACATGTTAACTGTTTAATGAGTGAGCTCAATATCTATTTCAGTGAGAACTCAATAACAGTTAATTAACTGTTAACATTTTCTGTCAATTTCCCCATCTCTGGCTGAAACAATACATATGTAAAGCTAATGATGTGAGCATGAGTGGATATGAAAGAATCTGACTGTTCCGGTTTTCCCTTTTTTCTCATTTTTTTTGCCATATTTAAATCTTTCCCTCCCATCTCTGTATTATGTTGGTGACCTTTTTAAAAAATCTTGGGGGAAATGCATTTTGTGTGTAATATAGTTTGTATGTGCAAATTTATGTGATATATGAAACTTTTGTACATCCCCTCACCACTATGGTACACATTTTTCATGTGCTTTCTCCCAACATACACATTTTTGTATGCATACTTTTGTACACATTTTTAATATATTTTGTTTTGATAATTTAATTTTTGTGTATTTATTGATTGAGGGACAGAAAACTTCTGCAAATTCTTACTGAAAGGCAGACTGCATGAAGCACACCTATATCTTATCTGTGGGCTTCTTTGGCTTGTTTCCTTCTTCTGTACAAATACATCACGATGATGTTGATGTACTTTGGTATCATCAATTACATCTGAAAATTCGTCATAGAACACATAAAGCACACATCAGTCCTCAGTGATGCTGCTTCTAGTTTGTGGAAACCTATTTTGCTTCTGAAGTTCACCCTAAAATGATAATTTGAAGTCTGTACCCATCTGGGTGACTTTACACATGCTCATTTGCCAATGATCAATGTCTTTTTTTTCTTTCTTGGCCTATGGGAGAGACAGAGCCCTTAGGTACGTTTCTTTCCTCTTGTAAACAAATTCTCGTATGATTTCAGCCATATGGCCTAGCCTTCTGCTCTCTTTTGCAAGCATCCATCAACTGTGAATATGAACATCTATCCTGGAAAATAATACCTATGTTATCTTTCATATAGTCATCCTCTTATCTGCAGCAGTCCCAGAGGTGGAGCCTCTGAAGGTGGTTAAATGTGGCCTACCCAGAAATGATGATTAAGTGCATTTATTCCATGGGGTGCTGACTGGGATGCAGAAGGTCAGCAGTTTGAGTCCTGTGTACTGCAGGACGGAATGAGCTCCCGTCTTTGTCCCAGCTCCTGCCAACCTAGCAGTTCAAAAGCAAGAAATTGCAAGTAGAAAAATAGGGACCACTTCAGTGGGAGGGTAATAGCATTCCGTGTGCTCCAGTGTCTAGTCATGCCTGCCACATGACCATGGAAATGTCTGCAAAAGCAGACACCGCTGGCTTTTCGATTTTGAAACAGAGATGAGCACTGAACCCTAGTGTCAGATACGACTGGCTTTCGAGCAAAGGGAACCTTTACCTTTACTATCATTATATAACTATGAGACCTCAAAGTGAACTGTGGAATCCATAACAACCCATTGCAACCTCAATACTTTGGCAGGAGTTATTCTAGCATTAGTTCCTCTCTTTTTTAGAGGGAGAATATGTTCTTATTGGGCTCCTTGTCCATTTACTACCTTCTTCCTAATTCCAGTCCTGTTGTTGCTGCCCTTGCTTGCCTTTCCATTTGGCTACTATTTAGATGACTTCCCAGAGAGATTGTAGGGTGGGGGAAGAGAGAAAGGGAGTAGAGCACTGCCATTGAGGGATTCAGATTTCTCTCATTGCCTGCTTGCTTCTTGCTGAGGTGAGTTGAACTAGTAGCAACACCAAAGGAAGATCTAGATACCATGCTATGGGTATGGGCCTCATCAAATGCCCTATAATGTCCCAATGTTGAGGTGTTCCAGAAGAAGACAAATCTTTCATATTTTAGCCATGCTTCCTGTATTCCTGGATCAGCAACAAGGTGCTTGTAGAAGCATATAAGAAGCTTAGATGTAGTCCTATCTGAGACTACACAGCGAGGTATTACAAATTTTCTTACAATGATTCCTCTTATTTGGCCAGCGCAGCATGACCTTGCAAAGGACACCTTTCTCAGTAAGACTAAATCTGCTGATGACACAGAACTGAGAGGTAGTAAATACAGAGGAACAGAGCAAACAAAGCCGTAATGATTTGGATAGAATTAAGCTTAGGGGATGCTAAGTAGTTTATGCATTTCCATGCAAAGAAATAAAAGGTAATGAGATGAGGGACCAAAAATAATCCTACAGCCTGTCTAAATTAAAGCACAATAATGAACAGGGATATGGTAAAAGAAGGAGAGATTTGGTGCATTAAAAGTATTTAACGTATGATCTGCTGTTTTTGGAAGAAAAGATAAGTGGAGCTTTGAAGTGCGGAAAGCAAAATGTGAGAGGGCCATAATTTTATAGGGCCGCACCAGTGTTTGCAAATTTTATTATTGGAAGTGCATTTTCTTTTAGGTGCAAAAGGATTGATAGACACAATTTCCCATCCCCTTAGTGGCTTTTTGTAGCCAATACCCACTCCTGCTGCATAATATTGCAGGCGCACCCCCCCAATAACGGACACAGACAACATTGAAAGTGGATAACAGCAAAGGGCCACATTTATTGATTCAATGCCCTAGTCCGAATTATAAATTTGTATTGGTAAAACGACCAATCATAATTCCTAAGGCAAGCAGGCCGAAGTAACACTGGTAAGGTACCACCCCAAAATTGCCAACGGCAATTGGTTACAATGTATCAATTTGTATCAATTTGTTTGTCAACAACAAACAAATTGTTGACCGTAGTCAATAACTAACTCATGACCCCACCCTCTGACGCGTATCCGTGAAATCACAGGGGTGATGCATGCTGGTTAGCAATCATCATCACCCCATCGCCTGGTTCGTCGTTGACCGGACAACGTTTAACTACTTTATTCCTGTCTAGTGTTGTCCAGTCAATTGCGAACCTGCCGGATACTTGTGGGTCATACTGTTTACCTTACCAGTGCTACCCGCCCATGTGACCAAAGTCAACAGTAGGAACGAAGAAAGACCCCTATATCAAACCATAGCAACAGTGTGGGTTGGGCAAAAAAGCCAGGACCCGAAGCCAATATGGGTCCCAACCAAAAATTCCCACCCGGCCCCGAAGCGACCATGATCACACTGTTAACTAGGGAGGGGGTGGAGGGGAAAAAACTTCTCCGCTCCGTCGCTGAGGCAAAATGGCAGCTCGGCTGCCTCGTGGCCACCCCTTTTATAAGGGAGCTGGCCACGCCCCTAACTACCCGGATCCTCTGTCCTGTGGGGGGGGGCCCGCAAAGTGCGCGGCGGCCATTTTGGCGCCGCGCTTGCATTGCAGGCGCACCCCCCCAATAACGGACACAGACAACATTGAAAGTGGATAACAGCAAAGGGCCACATTTATTGATTCAATGCCCTAGTCCGAATTATAAATTTGTATTGGTAAAACGACCAATCATAATTCCTAAGGCAAGCAGGCCGAAGTAACACTGGTAAGGTACCACCCCAAAATTGCCAACGGCAATTGGTTACAATGTATCAATTTGTTTGTCAACAACAAACAAATTGTTGACCGTAGTCAATAACTAACTCATGACCCCACCCTCTGACGCGTATCCGTGAAATCACAGGGGTGATGCATGCTGGTTAGCAATCATCATCACCCCATCGCCTGGTTCGTCATTGACCGGACAACGTTTAACTACTTTATTCCTGTCTAGTGTTGTCCAGTCAATTGCGAACCTGCCGGATACTTGTGGGTCATACTGTTTACCTTACCAGTGCTACCCGCCACACGGAGGGGCTTCACAGAAGACCTGACGCCCCCCCCAGACCGTCAGCTCGGTCAACAGGCCTGCTCGCCAGTCACCCAACAGGAGGTCCATACCTCCACGCGACAGATGGACCCCATCCCCTGCATACAAGTCACAATTTTGCAGACTAATATCGGGGTGATGACTAACCCGTCCCCAAGCCCTGGTGGTGAGAAACCGCGCCACTGCCTTATTGACCGCGCGCCTAGCTCGGTCAAGGGCCAGGAGGTTAACGCCCCCTCTGTAAGAGTGGCGCGGAACAATGTCCGACCAAACCAGGGCCGTGGCAGGCCAGACATAATGCAAGTAGGCGAGGTCCTCGCAAATCGCATGCTTGAGCGATAAGCCGGTGACCTGGCCCAAATCATTGCCCCCCAGGTGGATGATTAGAATGTCAGGCGGGTCAGCCCACAGGCCAGAAAAAAGGAAAGGCCGCAGCTCCCGCCATAACATCCCAGGCTTACCGTGCCATGCGAGACTGGCGTGGTCACCCAGTCCCAGTCGGGGTCCCCACTCTGTCGCCGCAGCGTAACGCGCTGCCCTGAGCACATAGCTGTGGCCCGCCAGCCATACTGTCACCGGTGTAAAACGACACCCAGGGTCTGTAAGAAATTGAGAAAAAGGAAGGTAAGGTGACTGGATTGGTACTCATGGCGGGAGTGGGCGCACATAAAACTGAAAACATTGTGAGCCCCACCTCCCCATGCTACGTATGTCAGCCCCAGAGTACCCAAAAGCAGCCGCTGTAGAGGCTGCGCCAATACGGAACGAATGTGTGCCAGAACGGGCACCCGGTAGTCCCACCCTGGTGAGGGCTCTGGCAGTCACCTTCCAAAACTGAAATTTAGTAAGGGGAGACCCATCTTGGTGACAGAAAAACGGGCCGTGGTGCATGCCACGCAGTGCCAGGAATTCCTGTAGGGCACCAACCGGACAGATGTCTGCCAAAGAACACCGTAGCAGTCTTACTCCACTGCCTACGCCATGCTGATCTGTTTTAGAGGAGCGAATCCTCAACTGGGCCCAGTCTTTGGCAACATATACATCTCCGCGTTCCAGTGCCCTACCACTTGCATCCGCCTTAGACAGCATCACGAGTTCGCTGATGCGGAGCGCTCCAAAAAATGCCACCGTTGTGGCTGCATGCAATTGGGCTGCCTCATAATGATCAAAACAGAGGCCTGGCCAGCCCCGGGCCAACTGGGTAAGAACCCCTGGGGAAATAGGGTGCCGGTCGTCCGGGCAACGCCCGCGCTCGCGCACCCACCCCTCCAAAACGTGTCGCGTGGCCACCCACCATAGGCCCACTTCCATTGAAGTACATCCCATAACCCAGGGATCCTGAGGCATCAGACTGTATCTGGCAATTGGGGGATGCCAGGAGGTCAGACCTCCAAAATGAGACCCCGTTGAACTCCCTCAGGAATTGCAACCAGACTAACATGTCTGCCCTGATACCCCGGGTAAGCCTGACTCTGTGGTGGGGCCTGGATAACCCTGCCATGGCGTCGCATAAGCGCCGGGCGAAAGCCCTGCCCGGTGCGACCACCCTGCAGGCAAAATTGAGGTGCCCATGTAGCACCTGCAGTTCCCTCAGGGATGCCTTACGCTTGGCCAGCAATTCCGAGATAAGGGTCACTATCCTGGACACCTTATCACCCGGTAACCTAGAAGCCTGTACTACTGTATCAATCTCAACCCCCAGGAATACTAGTTCGGTCGACGGGCCCTCGGTCTTTTCGGGCGCTAAAGGGACACCAAGTTCCTGCATTAGCGTCTGAAATGTATTGAGGAGACGTGCACACGTGTCCCAGCCCCGTTCACCCCCGAATAAAAAGTCATCCAGGTAATGGGCTACAGACCGGGACCCTGACCTGCGGACGAAAGCCCATTCTAGGAAGGTACTAAAACGCTCGAAAGCCGAGCATGATATAGAGCAGCCAAAAGGCATGGCCTTATCAAAATAATACTCCCCTCTAAACTTAAAACCCAGCAATTCAAAGTCGCCCGGGTGCACCGGCAAGAGGCGAAAAGCTGACTTAATGTCGCACTTGGCCAGCAAGGCACCCGGGCCACACGAGCGCACCATGCGCAGCGCATGGTCGAACGATGTATACCTGACCGAACAAAGGTCATCAGGTATCGCATCGCTGACCGATCGGCCGGCTGGGTAGGACAAATGATGAATAAGGCGAAACTCACCTAGGGACTTTTTGGGAACCAAACCCAATGGCGAAACCTTAAGGTTGGTAAAAGGGGGTGCGGGAAAAGGTCCGGCGACCCTGCCCGCATCTAATTCCTTTTTAATGCTGGCCTCGGCTACCTCCTCCCTTCCTCTGAGGGATAAAAGGTTGGGAGCATCCTGAGGGGATCTATCACCCATAAAAGGGATACGAAATCCTTGCTTAAAACCTTGGATGAGATACTCTCTGTCCTCTCCCCTTGGGTACGATGCGAGCCAGCGCTCCAGCATGTCCACCTTAATTGGGGAGGGGGCCTTTCGGAGAACTAGTTCCATCCGTGGCAGGCTTGCCAGCCCACTGTCCACCCCTCCCTCTGCCTCGCGCCCCCCCAGGCTTGGGACAAGCAGAGGCTGCATGGGGACCAGAACATGTGGGACACTCATGCTTATACCTGCAGTTCTTCCGACTGCAGGAACCATTGGACGAGAAAGTCCAACACAGCAGGCGGGCTGGAACCCCCTGCCCCGCCAGTTGGCGGGTACCCTGCGCTGGAGCTGCTCGCTGGACCGCATGTCCACAATGGTATCTATCCCCCGGGGCAGGACGTGTGGGTGTCATATACAAGAGCCACAGTCTCTGGCACGGCTCATCCCATCTCATCTCGGGGTGTAGGGGAATCCTCATACGGAATTCCTCATCATATGCTAGCCATGAGGGGCCCGGGAAATCTACCATCGCCCTATATATGTTGTCCAAATATTGGACCATGGGAATAGCTAGATCCGGCCGCGCCCTCAAATATACCACCATGTATATCAAATAAGCGGGGAGCCAGTTAGCCCAGGTACGCGGCGGCTTACGGCGGCGTGCCTGCTCCTTGTCCTTCTCATCCTGACCCTCCCTTTCTTCCTTGGTGGGCTCTCTGTTCAGGAGTGAGAAGATATCTACATACTCCCCTCGCCATATCTTTTCTCTGGTAGCCTGTGCCAAGTGATCACCCAGTGGCAAGGAATACCCTGCCGTCGGCAAAGCCGAAAAGGGGATAGCTGGCCTACCCAAAGGGACCTGAGTTAACCCTGCCACCCCAAGTACGTTCCCAGCAGTGTAAGAACCGAGGCCCACCCCAGCGGGCATGGTGGCAGTAGTTGTCGCCGGGTGGGTCGCCAGCGGCGTAGCCCCTGCGCCACCCGCGCGAGGCCAAGGCCACTGAAAGGTCCCCCCTATATCGGGAATGTGTGTGGATGTACTCGTTTGCACCATATACTCACATGCTGCACCCCCGCGGGCTGCCCCCACTGGGGGTTCTGGCCCACTGGGGGCGTCGGAGCTCACGACCGATGTAGAGCTCATCACCGGGGCTTGACCCGCACCAGGTTGCTGGCTGGGGAGCTGCGAGGCAGTGGCCGAAGCCGCGCCACCCGCCTGCAGCAGCTCAACCCTCCCCGCCGGCCGTTGTCCTGCTGCCGATAGCGCCTCAAACGGTACCCCGAAAGGGGCACCCGCCTGACTGGCCCGGGCCAAAGACTCCTCCAAGGCCGCAATATGGGCCAGTAAGGTGTCTACATTAACCATGGGTAAAGAGCCGGCCGGCCCACCTGACCCTTGCATGGGGACAGTTCCCTGCACCCCATGGCCCATATATGGCCATTGGCCAGGGCCGAAGCCCGGTAGGGCTGGTGAGGAAACCTGCCAAGGCAGGGCACCGGGCCACCCCCCAAGGCTAGAGGGCCCCGGGAGAGGCTGCGGCCCAAAAGTAATCGGCCCAACAGATTGGGCAGGAGGAGGAGCGGTGTCCACCGCTCGCGGGCCGCGGGCCGGAGCGCCCTCCGCGCCCGCACTCTGATCGGGCCAAGGAGCGATAGACCCCAAGCCACCAGCCCCGGCCGGGGATGGCAAAGGTGGCTGTTGAGGAGGCGGCACCACGGTCCTCCGACCTGGGTTGCGCCTCCTAACGGCCCGGGCTGAATTCGCAGCAGCCTTCTTTTTGGAAGGCATCTCGAGCAAAAAAGGGAAGCTAGCTAGGCAAAATCGACCCAAAAGGCTTCCCGGTGATACCAACGAGCGACGGAGGTACAGGGAAAAAACTTCTCCGCTCCGTCGCTGAGGCAAAATGGCAGCTCGGCTGCCTCGTGGCCACCCCTTTTATAAGGGAGCTGGCCACGCCCCTAACTACCCGGATCCTCTGTCCTGTGGGGGGGGGGGCCCGCAAAGTGCGCGGCGGCCATTTTGGCGCCGCGCTTGCATTATCTTGGCACAATTAAAAAGGGTTGTGTCTTGTTCCAGTAACAATTCCAGCATATCAAGGGAAACCATTTTTGAAAACAAACATTGATCTCACACTCTGTCAATCCAAAGACTTTCGGATCATTTACAACAGAGTGTTCTACAATATAAAGATACAAAATTTGGAGCATTAAAAATACTAATGCTCTGGAAAGATAAAAGCCATCTTCCAGTATACAATGGACTGTGGATATTAAGGGGGAAATCCTGTTGCCTAAAACTAACACCATAACTTTACAAAAACTAAATATTTCTGACTTTTCTCTTGAAGCGCTCAAGGCTCCTGTGTAATACCTTTCATCTTTGATGATGAAATGTAGAAAGCGAGGTGAAAGTCTTTAATTTCAGGGGATTGACAGTGGTGCCCTACATGGGGAGGTGACTAGGACGTGTCTAAGTAAGAGAAATAATGGAATCCTAGCAAGAGAGCATGTTGACACATTGGTCTCTCCCCCCTCCCTCCCTCCCTCCCTCACACACACACACACACACACACATACACACACACCTACAGGCTAGGTCCAATAAAATGGACCCTCCACTAAAGAGAATATTCCTTCCCTAATTAACTCAGAAAATACCATCAAACTATGATAAAATTACAAGTATCTCCACAGACTGAAGTGGAAATGTCATAGACTTAGTGATTGCCAAGACTAATGGTGAAAAACCAAACTTGTTTCTAGGGATCCTTTTGGGGAGTTCAAGAGTCCTCATCTTCTAAATCACCTTCAAATGTTAATAAACTATCAAAAGCATAGAAAGTCTCCATAATTTCAGGCCGCCCCTCACTTGTCTTTTAACTGTGCCTTCATGATGATTTTGGGTGGTCCTCAAGTACAAATAAGGCAATTTTAAGAGGATTTGTATCTAACTTGAACCAGAGATACAGTATATGCTTTTGGAACCATAACTTGCAGAAGATTCCAGCCACATGGCTGCTATTTATCAATTGTATTAAAAGACTGGAAATCTTCTTCAGAATTGACCTGAGCTTTTTTGCTATTTTTTTCTTGCTCCTTGCCTGAGAAGATTTTGCCTTAGATGTTCCAGACCTTTAGTCTGGTTTTGCCACCAAGCACTTTGGGATCTTGTTTCTGCTTCCTGAAAATTATTCAACAACTTAGAACTGCCTTTGGGGGGATTTCAAGAGACCTCATCTTCTAAATTACTGACTTCTGACAGAATGCTCTTGAAGAGCTGTCTCTGAAGTATGAGCCGAGTAACTCAGAAATAAATTTCAATAAAATCATTCATAACTTTATAAGTTGGATACTGAAGCATGTATAAAGAGGAAAATAAACAGTATGTGAATGTGTACCTAGGGGTGTGGTAGATTATCAGACATATGAAAAAGTTAGCTCATGTAGATCAGTGGTGGCGAACCTATGGCATGTGTGCAAGAGGGGGCACTCAGAGCCCTCTCCGTGGGCATGCGCACCATCACCTCAGCACAGATTTCACCCCGCCCCTATGCCCAGCAGCCCAATGGGAGTGCTTCCTCCCTCCCCCAGCACAGAGTTTGTCCCACCCCTCTGCCCAGCAGCCCAATGGGAGTGCTCCCTCCCTCTCCCAACACAGAGTTTGCCCCACCCCTCTGTCCAGCAGCCCAATGGGAGCGCTTCCTCCCCAGCACAGATTTCACCCTGCCCCTCTGCCCAGCAGCCCAATGGGAGTGCTTCCTCCCTCCCCCAGCACAACGTTTGCCCCACCCCTCTGCCCAGCAACCCAATGGGAGCACTTCCTCCCTCCCCAAGCACAGAGTTCGCCCCACACCACTGCAGCATGGACGCCAGCCTGGTGAGTTGGGGCAGTCAGTCTCTAAAAGGTTTACAATCACTGATGTAGATCATATAATGGCTTATCTACTTCCAGGAAGTTTCCCTATGCCTAATGACTATTGTCCTTCTAGTAATCATCTACACCATTCAACTGTATGAGCAAATATTCATGTGTTTCAATTAATATACATCTTTGCTTGACAGTTTCTGCTTCCATCACTCTATCGGGATCTAGAATGATTTGAGCTAGCTAATCAACAAAGCTAAGATCCTGTTTACACTGGCCCTCCAAGGCTAGTGTAGCAGACTACTGGCAGTTCTCAAGCTGACCAGCAGTCAACTGATTGGCAGATAAGGTATTTTCTCTGATTGCTGGCAGTTAAAGCACACAGAGGAAGGATTTTTTAAAAAAACTTGGCTGCTACTGTAGATAATTCCCAACTGCATCCTTCTCTTTTATCTTATTCCTGGTGTCTGGGAATGAGATAAAAGAAGGTGCAGTGGGATAGCACAATGCAGGGGCTCAAAAGGCAATGCTTTGGAGTGAGTTATTGCATCCAACAGATATAGACACCAGGGGGAAAAAAACACAAATAGCCAACCCACAGCAAAAATGGCCCAAAGAATGGGCTTAAGGTCGGTATGGGCAAGCCATGGAATTAAAAGCGCAAATCCAAAGTATAGTGGCTCCTTTAAGACTAAAAAGGTAGTTACAGTAGAAGCTTTCATTAGTTTCAATCAATATCTTCAACATATAGAGGACAGTATCTGGGCCATAAATTCATATGCAGAGTACATGGCACGGAGCTGGCTGGATAGCTCTGGGTGTTTGGGTGTTTGATTTCCCCACTGTGTGTCCCAGGAGAACAACAGGCTTGTAAAGTCTTAGGGAAGCTGCACAGATCCAGAGGACCACCAGAAGAAGAGAGAATGGCAAACCATTTCTGAGTATACAGAAGAAAACCTGAACAGGATTGCCAAATGTCAGGATTGACTTGACAGCATGCAATTATGATTGTATGGTGTGGGAGTGAAATTGGAACCAAATGAAATGATGATGGGGAGGGGACCAGGTGAAATTATAGTTGCATATTAAATCTGGTAATGATACTCAAATGTGGCACCTTATTAACACTGTAGGGAACATTTAAGATGTTGACAGCATCAACTCCTTGACAATCTTGCCAATAAGTAGCTACAAAATACACAAGCAAAAGGTGAGGACTGAGTTTTCAGGAGCTGACCATATTGAGGTCAGAGTTTTGGTATAGGAATGGGAGTGTAATCAAGGAGAGGTTAATAGTTATTTCCTGATTCCCTGTTAAAACTTGGAACTAGCAAATCAAACAATCAAATGAACACAAATCCTTACTGAACATCTCTCCTGTTGCATTAAACAAGCTTTATCTCACTCAATGTGCATTTCTCTCTCTCATGAAATGAAGAACATGTAGTCAGGTGACATGATGCTGAACTCCTCTCTGGCAACGTGTACACTATATCAAGCCTTGCTTGGGGACCTTATCCTAAGACTAGACTAGAAGTAATGATAGCTGTTCATCCAACATTTGTGTTATTGCATTTTGTTCAACAAACAGCAGCTATGGAGGCAACAGTCCAGGCTAGGACATTAGAAGTAGGTTTTCATGCCTTTGATTTTATTGAGTTCCTGAACCAAACAAAACAGCAAATTGTTCCTGTGATCCAGGTCTGGTCCTTGTGATGTCAGAGAGGGAAGGAATCAAAGGCTGAAAAGAAAGCAGACAAAGTGCATGGTCTAATGTGTTTGCAGTGAGATAGCCAGCCCCGGACCCGGCTGGGAATAGATAGAGATGGGTGCCCAGGCTGTATACAAAAATCCATCTTTCTGCTCCTCTAGTGGCACTCACCTTGAGATTCGTCTATCTGATTGGAAAATAGGGAAAACATAGCAATCTGCTGAGACTTTATATGGCAGCCTGAAAGATGACAATCCTACTAGACAATAATCCGTTTTGAATACTGTAGGTTTGGATTGTTTGCATCAAGCAGAGGTTTCAACAAAATGATTTGCTCAGCCCCTCCAACTGAATGAATCTTTTATTCAATTGGGCAGCCGCATAATGTGATTATCTTTATGTCTAATTTGACCCCTGAATTTCAAACATAACACAATAAGATTGTGATTCTTTAACTCTAGTCCTACTTGATCACTTCCTGACATCACTCCCTTTTCAGGCAACAACTTCTTAACATGACGTCTTGAGGTATTCTTAAAATCAACAATTTATTTCTTCAATTTACTGTATATTCCATTTACAATAAAACCCTGAAATACAAATGCCACGAGTTACATAAAATTCAACTTACATAATGATTTTGTGCTAAAACCATGTCCCGATTTACACAATTTCCTATGGGTTTGCTTCGAGTTACATAAATATTCTTTTTCCTATGGGTTGCTTCGAGTTACGTAAATAATCATTTCCCTATGGGTTTGCTTCAATTTACATAAAAATTTCATTTTTCCTATAGGTTTGCTTTGAGTTACATAAAAATAATTTTTCCTATGAGTTTGTTTCAAGTTACAAAAAAATCGATTTAAGCAAAAGCCTATGGAATGGATTTTTTTCTCGTAAGTAGTTTTTTTTACTGTATATGCTTGTAGGAGAATTACAACATAAGTTTAAAATATATATGTAGCCAAAAAAAGCACAAATTACAATGTTATAACAATATCAGATAGATTGTCACTTTAAAAGAAAACCTAAATTAATACACCTTAAAAATCATTTTCAAACAGCACCAGTAATAGCACCCACTATTTAATGGCCCTGATCAGAATCAAAAGATTAGTTTGGAAAAAAATGCTTTTGTTTGTCAGTGGAAGTACAGCAGAGAAGGGAATGGTTTAACCACCTTCATGAGGGAGTTCCATAGCCTGAGAGAAGTCACTGAGAAGGCTCTGTCATTAGAGTTGTCATAATTCTCTCCCACAAAACCGGGACAGAAGTATACTTGAGAAACATGGGCGGGTTATCTACAAAATAGCCTTTTTACAAACAAACATAATATAATGACAGCTATTAAACACTTTCACATTAAATATATCAATACATAAATTAATTAATTTATTTACAACAGTTAATTCTTACTGTAAGATGATCTGTTGTACTTCTGAGAAGTCATGTTGTGGTCAACTCTTAACGTCCTCAGTTTCAGGAAATGCATTGGTCACACTTATTGGGGGGGGGGGGGTGTGAGGTGAGGATGTTAAGATTTGTGTCCAGATATACTCCAACTCCAATGTGGCAGGAAATCACATGTTTGATGGCGAGAATTTGAATTTATTTTAATGGTGTGTTATAATACACAATCAGTAAGTTTTAAAAATCCGGGACTGTAAGATGATTTTTATTGAACTGGCCTGGACAATTTATCTGACCTTGAATCCGGGACAATCCTGGTTTTCTGGGACATATGGAAACCCTATCTGTCATTGTCTTCTCATTAATGGTGCCCGATAGAGTGATGGAACAGAAAGATAGTTGTTTGCTGAAGATCTTAAGACTAAGAGTATAAAATGGCTGAAATCCAGTTGCTTAGTTCAGTAATATCAGAAAACAAAAATACAAAAACACTGCAGCACTTTTATTTGTTTTTGGGTTTATGTTTGTTTTTTTATTTTCTGATATGCCTGAACCACAGACTAATACAGCTACTATTTCGAAAAATTAGCTCAGTAAGTTACCCTGTAGGAGTCCACTGACTCAATAGAGAGTAAATGAGTCAACTTCTCCAGAAGATCAATTGTTTCAAATAGCCTATTCTTGTTGTGACTTTCTATAGTGTAGTAAAGGGGTTCTTAACCATTTTGCACCATGGGCCAAACAATTCACCCTCAGACAGCTGAGTGGGCTGGACACGTGGATTCTCCCTGCCATAAACACTGCCATAAACTGTGGCAAGTGTGGTTGTGCATGAGCGGGCACATTTATGGCTGTCATAACTGCATCCTTTCTGCTTCCAGGGTCATCGTTGTGAGCTGGATTATTTGTCTTTGGGGGCCAGGGCCGGCCCATGGGCCATAGGTTGCGAACCCCTAGTGTGGTTCATCACAACTAGAATAGGCCCATTTGGATCAGTGTGACTTAGGGAGGAGTTGTCTCACTATTGTAGTGTGACTTACTATACTAATCAATAAGATTTAAGACATTTTCCAGCCAAAATATAGGAACAAGTACAAACTATAATAATAAAGTATATAATCCTACTCATTTAGAAAAAAAATATTTCTGGCTTTCTAAACTATCATCTGTATGATAGTTAAAGGTAATGTTATTATACATATTTTGAGAAATGCAACACAAATATTGGCATGTTGACTTTTTAGTTGCTTGGATGGGACATGTTGGGCTATTTCAATTTTAAAAACAAACTGTCTTGTATTTCTATTTTTAACCTTTTTTTTGCAAACAAAGGATAACACATTCAAAAGAAATGGGGGAAAGGACTATTAATTCAGAAAAAGGTGTTTTATAATTTCTTATTTGTTGAAGAAAACTCACAAAGGTTAACAAAATCTCTCTCTCTCTCAAGAACATAAGCATCCAATAATGTGTGGGTGTTTCATGCTATTCAGATAATTTAACAACATGGAATAACAGCCAGGACTGTGCATAAGGTTCTAGATATCAAAGTTAGTTTTAGTTTGACACTGTGAGATTTTAAAAGCAGCTGTGCTTAGTTGCAGTTGCTTAGATTGTAACAGTGATTTAGTTCAGATATATTTGTCTCTTGCATGTCAAAAGTCTTATCCCTACTGACTTCACAACTCTGTTTTTGTATTTAATGTAAAAGCATGATAGTTTCACATTCATGATTGTCAGCAGTTGCTATTTATCATCTGTCAAAAGTATCCCCCCTTGTGGAAAAAAGAAAAATCAAATCATCTGTGGCCATATTTTTTTGGGGTGGTGGAGGGAGGGTATTGCTTAAAGGTTCCTTAAATGGATCTTATATGACACAAGGCTAAAAAGAATGGTTAAACCACTATAGGCAACAAAGTCAGCATTTATACACAAATTAGTGATTTTATGCATATAGCTGAGAAACTGTCAGACATCTTGGCAAAGAACTATTCCAAAATCCCATGTCAGCTTTACATCTGAACTTAAGACCTGCTGATTTGTTAGTTCTCTTTTCTCCAGAATTACCTGCTATACCAAATAGAGCATTCCCCCTCCTTTTAAAAGAAATTATTATTTTGTTATGTCCTGAAATAATCAGATGCAGTGTTTCAGGCCATTTGAGTTTCCACTGCAAATAAGGTGCTCACAATTTATCTTGTATATTTTGTCAAAATTCCTTGAAGAAATTTTCTAAGTGCTAGAAGAATTTAACTGGCTTCTTATATAACTCCTTAGGATTATCTCAGAAAGGGTGACACCCAATTTATTTCAAACTTCTTTGTAGATGAAAATGACAATTTAAACCAGGATTGAACTATTGCAAAAAGGTCACCAGTTTTACTTAATTTCTTCATTTGTTTTTCCCCAAAGGAGGCCTCAATATTTCCTTCATGTTCCCCTTAAGAACTAAGACCAAAGTTGTATTGCATTGATATACCTGACTGCCTTCTCAGGTTATTGCTTCAGAAAGAAGAATAGGAACAGATTCATATCCATTTTAACATTCTATATTCTCAAAGCTATCTATGTACTAAACAGGGGAGGGATAAAGAAACAACTCTACCTAATACCTATTGTTTCATGACTTTCATATAGAACAAGAAGCACTCTGGATCCTATTGAACAACCACCAAATGTAGAGCAGGCTTTCTGTTTCAGAAATTCACCATCAGATGTGTGGAAGGGTATGGGGCAGGAAACTTCAAAGGAGTATGGCTGGTGAGAATGGTCACTCTGTTAAACCATTACATGAGGTACAGAACTGAAGGGTTTGTGCAGTCCTTCAAACCAAGTGGACAAATTACTAGGAGCTTAAAAAGTATCTTAAAGTATAGTCTGAAACTTTGACTTTGATTTAATTTAATTTAATTTTCACATTTGTATGCCGCCCAGTCAGGAAGCCCGACTCATGGCGGCTCACACAATAATCATACAATATATATATAACAATACAAATATACAATATACACAATAATTATTGCACAATTATACAATACTGCAGCGGTCTCTCTACCCCAGCCGCAAGTAAGTCCGGGGCGGCGGCGGCGGTGAAGTCCTACTGCCCACTGCAGCCTTTTGAGCCCTGGCCAGGGCCCAGGGCGCTGGTGGTGGGGTGGTCCTGGTGCCTGTTGCTATGGCGGCCTCTCCACCCCGGCCACAGGAGTCCAAGGGTGGCAGTGAACTCTCTGGAAAGCCAAATTGCCTAATATGTTTCATATCAGCTCCCATCAGTTCCTATTTAACCGCAAGGTGTTTGCTTAAATATATTTACACATTGTTGTGTATGAAAGTATATGCCTTTAAGAGAAATTGTAACAGGAAGAATGAAAGAATGTAACCTCTAATGAATACAATGTAACTCAATGTAAGTCAGCTGGATGGAACGCAATTCACCTGCCACTAGATGGCAGTGACTCGTGACCACATGGTATTAATCAACCAATCACAGTCTACTGAGGGAAACATTCCCTCCACAGGTAAACCAGGTAAAGAATGAGGGGCGTCACCATGACGTCATGAATACAGGAACCAATGGGGAACTGTGTGGCTAGGTTCAAATGTACCACTCTGTATAAAAGGAGCTGCGCCTCCGCCATTACCTCATGTTCAGATTGCATACCTTGCAATAAAGATGTGTTTGGCCCCATAACTGCTGCCTACTGCGTATCAATCTACAAACATCAAACACATACAGTTAGAGTTCTCATGAACCTATCAGCAAAAATCTTATTATTCAATTATACCTGCAGAAGGAAAATGGTGTGACTCCTGCTAGCAAATAAGGAGTCTCTGTTTGAATTTTAGAGCTTTCGCCAACCCATCAGACTTGAACATTCAGTGCTGGAAAATCCAAACAGGAACTCTCTAATTCACAGTGATAAATTTACTGTGAATTACTGTGGACCTCTGAACAGGCTTTGTCAGAACTATCACTACTCACGTTTGAGGCAGGCAGGTTGCTTCAGCTAATAGCAAAACACCTAGTTTGTTAGCATGGCTAATAGCAGCAAGCAGAACTTAACACTGCTTTGGTTTATATATGATAGTACCCAAGAAGGCTTTCTGAGTTTCTTCCTTGGCCCTAGAATGGCTAATGTTGCACACTTGCTGTATTTAATGCTTTCTTCTCAGGTACCAGTTTATGCTTTGTGGAACAGATGAGTATGACTATCTGTACAACTTGATCACGTTCTTCTTCCCACAGAACTGCTTCAAGTCACTGCTGCCAGGATCCTACAGTGCACCCCTGCTAGTACCACTAGTAAAACTTGATTTCACCATCTGAATTTAAAACTCAAAGTTTAACCCCCAGATAGTATCATCTGCTTCCTAACATGCTTTGAAGAAATTCAGTGGAGGGTAAACATCTGATAATAGGGAAAGAAAAACTGGGAAGGTGGGACTAGAATACTCCCATGGTGAATGACACCAATGAAATCTGTGTCATGAAAAACTGGAGAATGTGGCTTTGAATTCACTTGAAGGTAGTATCTCACACTTCTGCAACTAATACATACCAGTGTGTGTGTGTGTGTGTGTATGTGTGTAAGAGAAGAAAGCACAGGTAAAGGTAAAGGTCACCCTTGCTTGAAAGCCAGTCGTTTCTGACTCTAGTGTTCAGTGCTCATCTGTTTATAGCCAAAGAGAAAGCACTGTCTGCATCTGCAGACATTTCCATGGACATGTGGCAGGCATGACTAAGCACCGGAGTATACGGAATGCTGTTTACCTTCCCACTAAAGAGGTAGCTATTTATTTGCTTGCAGTGTCTTGCTTTGGAACTGCTAGGTTGGCAGGAGCTGGGACAGAGATGGAAATTCAATCCATCATGAAGCACTCAGGTCTCAAACTGCTGACCTGCTGACCTTTCAGTCATCAAGTTCAGGGTCTTACCCACTAAGCCACCGCAGTCCCTTGAGGAAAACATAAACCTATTTAAATAGGGTTCTTTAACAGAAGGGATTAGTTAACAGTGACAAAAATTTTCCGCTGATGCCTTTGAAGCTGCTGCCAAATGTTGTGTTCATTATATTTGTTTTCTATTTGTTATTTGCCTTTCTCAAGTTGTTTGTTTTGTTCTATACAAATGCTTTTTTTTACCGGAATACTCTTTTAAAAAATGAAAAGATGAACAGATCTGAATAATTCCATTGTACTTAGAACATAACATTATTAAGAAAACAAGTGCCTTTGTGTTACCAGGCACTTATTTTCTTTATGTATTATGCCTTGTTGGGAAAATAATCTGTTTCCTGTATTGTGAAGAATTACATATACACTCAATTGTGTTTCATTTTTTTTATCCATCAGGAGGTGGGAAAGAGATAATGGGAATGGAGTTTTGTCTGAAAAGATTTACCCTGTATGCTCACATTTTTTGGGAGTTTGCCTGTTAAATAACAGAACAGACTTTGTGGCAGAAGGCAAATGCATCAATCCAGCATTACTGTTAGCCTATCAGCTTGTTTTCAAATATGATATAATAGACAAAGGAAAATAGCAATACAGTATCTTTCTACACATTTCCTCCCTTTTTCTTTTAAAAAGCTCCTATGCTAAAATCTAAACTAAATATTGGGAAAAGTGTAGATTTTGAAATCATAATTTCATATGAGTTTTCTGCTCCTAATGCAAATTGTAAGTGTGAGTTCCTGATTCTGGACTGAGGTCATAATGGGAAGCAAAGGGGTACAGTCCCTTAGTATTTTCCCCTCCAGCAAGTCTCTCAGTCTGGTTTGAGTCCTACATGCCTACCTTTTTTTTGGGGGGAGGGGGGGTATAAATTGATGTAACTGTTTGGTACCTATTAAATTACCAAACATTTTGTTCCATTAAAGGGTTTCCCAACCTAAGGTCCGCAGCACCATTTCATGTGGCCCCCACCCCTCCAAAGGCATTTGAGAAACAAGATGGCTGTCCCTTTGAAGCTGTTGGGACAAAATGTCCCCCCCCCCATTGTGTAGGCAGGGCAAAATGGCCATCCGGCCCTTGAAGCTGACTGAGTGAGCATGACTTGGCCCCTGGATTGAAAAGGTTGGGAACCCCTGGCTTAGACAACCTGCAAGGCTCTTTACAGTTCGGCATTTGTGCAGCTCTTGAGAGCTGGACTGATGGATGGAAGAGCACAGCGTTTGCTACTGAGAATAAGTCAGGTACTGTACCTGCCTTATAAACAAGTTGCCTTTTCTTTCAGGCTGTTATCTGGAAGTGATCGAAGATATGCTTTGTGCTTAGATGTTGTTTGAAAGCTTACTCTGATGAAGATACTTTTGAAATGCAAATGGCAAGTAAACATTTCAACCCCAATGCCTCCTCTTTGGCCTGCTGTCTGGGGTGAGGTTAGGGACCCATCATAGTTATATCAGAAGAGATTCAGAATTTAGGATGTGACATTCTTCCATTGCCAGTTCCACAATATATTGCCGCAGAAGTCCCTGAAGTGTCCTGGATATAAATGGTATAAAACAGAATACAATATAATAAAATGTAGTGTGTTTCGCTATTATAGTGTGAGCCAGAGAATCTCGCTTTCTTCTTCCTGAAACAGTCATGGTCATGCAGTGATTACCAGTCAAAGCACACAGGAGATAAGGTTTGTGATAGAGAGCTTCCAAAGAAATCCAAAGCTTAGATGTGTATATCCCTTGACTCTTTGAAGCTTATTATAAAAACGCAGTGTATGACAATTGTCTAGATAATGAGTTATTGTAATAACGTCTTGCTTTTGGAAAGACAGCCCTGCCATCTTCTCTGCAGGAATTATGCTACGTGTATATTATGCATCCTTCCAAAGGACAGGTAAATCAGTTCAAAGTTTTTTCCATTTTGCCATACTAAATTTACCAAAGTCTGAATAGATAAACAAATATTTAGGGAAACACTAATAACTGTTAGACCTCAAAAGAAATAGGTGATTAGATATTCTGGATATGGTAAGCAAAAATTGTGCTGACATATGTTGCCATATTTACAAAGCAATAGTGATGAAATTGGGTCTTACTGTGTATCTATGAATACAACACCATAGCACCCATGTCAAATAATGCCATTTTAAAAACAAACTTTCATCTGGTCTGAATGACTGTTACACCTCTCTCTCTTCTCATACATTGATGCCAAATTCCTTTTGTCTTGATACTTGACTATTTATGTAATTGTTACTTTGAATAATCACAGGAATAAATATGTTTTCCTTAATAATCTTCACTTATTTCCTCTCTTCTGCTTTTGCTGCCACCAGCCTTTAGCTGCTCCTGCATGTGTATATTTGCTCCTTTATTGAATAGTACTAATAAGGTTTTATTAAAATAAAATTGCCAAAAGATCATTGTTTTCCCCCTAGGGTTTAATTTTTCTCAGTACAATTCTTCAATATCTATCACCTCTCCACCTCAACTTTCTCTCTGATTGCTCTCCCAGAGGCCAGACTCCAAAGCCATTCTCTCTACACTTGACTGCTCCCAAAAAGCTTCACCGAAACTCCACTTCCTTAGTTTCTCCCAGCCAAACAAAACTTTTTAAACCAACCTTCTATGCTCCTCATTCAAGCCTCCTGTCACTTACTTACCAAAACAATACATTTCAAACAATACATTTGCCATCACAATTAATCAAACATAACAAGGAATCACAATGACAGCTTGGTGTTTATTGACATTCTCAGATACGAGTTGCAACCGCTGCTGCCACTGCTGAAACTAAGGAAATAAAATTCTCTCTGTTTTTCAACACTTAATGGAATATAATATATACTTCAGAAGACTCACATCTGGAGAGTTTCCATTTCGTTGTCACTCCCTATTACATAGACTTAGGCAAAAATCATACCTATTTGTGGCCTCTTTAAACTTTGGAGGCTCTGGCAAGCTATTTATGCAAAGTAACTTAGCAACACTGTAACTGAAGAGTTGAAAGGTATCTTATGGTTTCTCTAGTCCACTGTCTGTGAAATCAGGAAACCTACAGTTTAATTATCTCTGACAGGTTCTGTCCAACTTATGTTTAAAACCTTAAACTGTTAGAATTTTATTTACAACCTTGCATGCTGCATGTAGTGGGAGTAACTAGGAGGGACTTTTCTGGGACTGATGTGACTGTTTATCTATCCAGCACAACCAATAGTTCCTTCTTGCCTCTTAATTCAAAGAGAGCTCCATCTCTCTCGAATGTGTGCTTTCCCCTTTCTTTTGTCAGTTGGCTTCAGTTGTTTTGTTGCTTTTAATCTGTTTGGTTAGTTGCTAGAATACATGCAGTAAAGAAAGGAGCATGCATACACCTGTATTTTCAGGTAACTACAAGTAAGTAAATGTTTTTTATTCTTTGCTTTACAAATATCAGTTATTGATACTGTGAGTGCCAGTTAATGAGAAAGAGGTAGACTCTGGGAATTTTTTTTGCTATTCTCCTCTAGGAGTCTTCTACTGTGTAGCTAAAAGAAATTTTAGAAGAAATTCAAAATTCTGCAATATAAAGAAGGGAAGTGCGGCGGCAAGACTATGGCCGCCGCGCTCTTTGCTGGCCCCGCCCCATAGAGACAGGCACTTGAGCTGGGTGAGGGGCAGAGCCGAGCTCCCTTTAAAAGGGGGGCTGGCTCTGCACAGCCTTGCCTGCAGTTTACAGAACGGCCAGGCGAAGCGCGCGTTTAGCTTTGCCACCCAGCTGATCCAAGCTTCCCCGAGCGGCTGGGCCGTGTGCTACAGCACCGCTCAGGAGGACGGTCATGGCAATCGGCCGCGGTTCTGCGGCGGGCTTGCCCCAGCCTTCGCCAGTGCGGCCTCGCCTTTTTTCCAGGCGTTGGGCTCGGCCCTCTTTTTGAGCCACACTTTTGCTGCGGCACTCGGCCGCGGCGCCTGCGGCCTTCCAGGGGCCTGGTTCTTGGCCATGCCTGCCCCTGCGGCTTTTGCTTAGTTTTGAGTGGTGGCCGCCGGCCCCATGGCTGCCCTGTTCCTTTTGGGGCTGGACTTCACGCCATGGTGGGGCTGGGGGGGGCGGGCCTGTGGAGTCCCATGTGGGCCCCTCGCGTGTGTTGGGCATCAGCCTCTCCGAGCCTCCATGGCTTGGCGGCAGGGTCTGCTACAAGCCCATGCCCGCACCCAGTCTGGCTCGCCCACTTCTGGGCCTGGAACTCCCCTAACACCTTGGGCCTTGCTGGCCTGCACTGCCACCCTTGAGAGAGCTGCGGGCCTGGACGCCATGCTGGCTGCCCTCCAGCAGGCGAGCCACTCGGCGCACTGAGCTGTTGGGAACACGGCTCCCCGACGCTGTGAGTGCATCTGGTGAGTATGTTTGTCAAATAAGTTCACATCATGCCTTGCCCGGCACCGCACCTGCATGGCCCAAATTTTTGTACCATTTTTGGCCACATGGCCCCTCGTTTACTTTGACCACCACTCCATTAGCTTCGTCATATTCAATTACACCATAGTATCTGCCAAGCTTCTCGTATCTTGCTAGCCCTTGGGACGAGTCCGGCCAGTTACTTGGGTAATCTACATTACACTGCACTGTCCTGCCTCTGGTGGCTGTTACCATTGTGGTCTTGCTGGGCAGTGGCCTGGCCCACCGCAGTCCCCCCCATTAAAAAAACGCATTTCAGCTTTACTCCGGGTTGGATGGGAGGTGTCCGCTCATTTCCAGGATTACCGAGTGGCCAATAAACTGTGGCTAACTCTGTAGGTATACATCCTATATACATGCATAGGCGGGGGGAGTCTGGGAGTGAGTGTAATTTGTCATTGACGACGGGGTTTCCGAGCTCAACTGGCGCTTTGCTTTTGGGCACCGTGGAATATTTATATGGGGCTTCCAATATCTGCATTATAGTTCAACTGGGTTATCTCGCCACGGGCTGGGCTGGTCAATGATGTCTGCCCCTGTACCCTTCTGCATTTTTTAAAAAAAGTAAAGAAGAAAAAAGGGCACCAAATGGCCCTTTCCTCATTGGCATATGCTCATAGTAAACTTAATTGACCACTTCCCCATTATCCGCGTAATTGTTTCCAGGAAGGGAATGGCCACGATACACATTCACAACCCCTGGTCACTCTTTAGAACTCATGCTGAACTGGGCATACCAGTCGCTTTCGAAAGACTGGGGCCCCGGCCATGACGCTAATAATTTCTGGATGGCATTTGACATCATGGCTCAGTCACCCTGGTTCACCTGGGGATACGTGGTCCGAACCCGGACATGAACTTGTTCATTTTGGTGGAGCGTTGGGTTTAACCCCGTTACCTCACGGTGCTTTGTTGATATTTCAATCTTCTAGCAGGGCAATTATGCCTGGACAGGCTTTCGCTGGGTTCCTGTGCGATGCTTTGGCGGGTTTATATGGATGTACTATAGAGTCTGCTCACGTACTACCCTAGGGCTGATATGCGGGTATGGACAGCATTTCTGGCCTACTTCAGGTGGGTTGCCGTTTGGTGCCCCAGACTGTACATCGCACCTATATGCCAGGTTCACCACGTGCCAGTACCATCGGGGTATGGCGATTATTTCAATGGCCAATGGTGCTTTGGCAGTGGCCTGATATATTGCAGGGCACCGAATTTTTCAGGGGCTTTACCTTTATTTAAAAAAATTTCCTTGGGCACTGCAGTCAGGGATATGCATCGGTCCTGTGGTTCACCCCTTGGGGGATACTGCTATTGTCCTACACATTGCCAATGCCCAAATGTCTCTCCCCCCAGGGTCACGGTACTGGTATATCAGTCTGGGATCGCGCTCCCTGCTACTCAACGTTACTTCCTTAAGACTGGGGACTTTCTGGCCATTGTCAACTATACTACTGCTGATTTGTCCTGCCTGCGGACTGCCCAGTTTCGGGCTTTCTGTCATAATGCGCCCCTGCCTAACTTATGGCCTGCCCCAGTTGACCATGTACTCTGTAGGGTTGAGAGGGTTGGGCTCATAATAGCCCCTCCCCCGCCCTGCAGCGATTGGTATCCGCCATGCTCTTTCGAGCCTGTCAGGGGCTTGGCCAGCTTTTACTATGACCGGTTCGTGGCAGCCCCCCCTTTTTTTCAGAGTGAGTGATCTGGTTGCCCTTTCATGGACTGACAGATCATGTAGGCCCTTGGAGCCAATTGATGCCCTCATGAACCATCCAATTGAACATCTGTTGTCCTAGGGTCACCGGTAGGACAGGGGCAGTATTGCCACTCTGCTTGTGGCACAGGGTCAATTCACCTAGTCATTAACTCAAATCAGTGCTGCACTGCCGGCTGCATCTTCTGGATACGTGGCCGATGACGTCAGTAGTACGAACCGGTGGGGATCTGCTGATTGCATTCATATGTTTTCCCTGTGTTACATTGAACACTTTGCTGGCACTCATTTTTCTGTTCTTTTTCAGCTCCTGAGCCACAGGGCTCACTGTACGAGGGTGGCTCGTTGGCCACAATTCCAGTTTCAGGCCGCCCATAGGTTTCTTCGGCTACCTGACCTGTGCATTTGGGGCTGCGTGCTGTAGCGCACCAGAGGTGGTATGGATTTCACAGAATGGCAGCACTAGGCATGGTCCTCTTCTTTTTGCCATGAGGCATTGGCCCTCTTCATTTCCCCGAGGCATGGTCACCTTCCTTTTAGCGCGAGGCATTGGTCCTCTTCCTTTTTGACACGGGGCATTCCCCCTTTTCCTTTTGCCTGAGGCATGGTCCTCTCCCTTTGGCATGAGGCATGGCACCTCTTCCTTTTACCTGTGGCATGGCCCTCTTCCTTTTGGCATGAGGCATGGCGTCTCTGCCTTTTGCTCAAGGCATGGTCCTCTTCCTTTTGGCATGAGGCATGGTGCCTCTTTCTTTTGCCTGAGGTATGGTCTTCTTCCTTTTGGCATGAGGCATGGTGCCTCTTCATTCTGCCCGAGGCATGGTCCTCCCTGTTTTGGCATGAGGCATTGGTCCTCTCCCTTTTGCCCGAGGCATGGTCCTCTTCCTTTGGCGTGAGGCATTGGTCTTCTTCCCTTGACAAGAGGCATTGGTCCTCTTCATCTGGCCCGTGGCATAGTCCTCTTCCTTTTCCCTGAGGCATGGTCCTCTTCCTTTTGGCATGAGGTATGGTGCCTCTACTTTTGCCCGAGGCATGGTCCTCTTCCTTTTGGCATGAAGCATGGCGCCTCTTCCTCTTGCCCGAGGCATGGTCCCCCTTCCTTGTGGCATGAGGCATGACGCCTCTTCATTCTGCCCGAGGCATGGTCCTCCCCCTTTCGACATGAGGCATCGGTCCTCTTCCTTTTAGCATGAGGCATGGCGCCTCTTCAATTTACCCGAGGCATGGCCCTCTTCCTTTTGGCATGAGGAATGGCACCTCTTCACTCTGCCCGAGGCATGGTCCTCCCCCTTTGGCATGAGGCATTGGCCCACTATCTTTTTACCGAGGCATGGTCCTGTTCCTTTGGCACGAGGCATCGGTCCTCTTCTCTTGGCATGAGGCATTGGTCCTCTTCATCTGGCCTGAGGCATGGTCCTCTTCCTTTTGCCCAAGGCATGGCCCTCTTCCCTTTAGCATGAGGCATGGTGTCTCTTCCTTCCGTCCGAAGCATGGTCCTCTCCTTTGGCATGGGGCATGGTGCCTCTTCCTTTTGGCCGAGGCATGGTCCTCTTCATTTCAGTATGAGGCATTGGTCCTCTTCATCTTGCCCGAGGCATGGTCCTCTTCCTTTTGGCATGAGGCATTTGGCCCTCTTCCTTTATGTTGCCATGGCAAGCTAGCCTGCTAACCATGCTGGCAGTCAAGAGGGGGGGCGGTGGTGAGTCACGTAGACTCCTCCCTGTGTGGCGGGTGTCACTCACTGGTAAGGAGAAAGTGGATGACCCCTAGGAATCCAGCAGGGACGCAGTTGATTGCCCACCGGAAGGACAAGGTAAAGTGAAATTTGGGTTGGCCAATCAATGGTGGACCATGAACAAGGTGATGCTATGATCTATGCAGCCTGCAACACCTTCAAATTTACCGGATATACGTCAGATGCTGGAGTCAACAAGTAGCATCTGATCGGGGTAAACAATTTGTTTCAATGGTTAACCAATGGATACAATGTTGCCAAATATGATCGGCAAAACAAATGGATACAATGTTGCCAAATAGGATTGGCAAACAAATGGATACAATGTTGCCAAATATGATTGGCAAAACAAATGGATACAATGTTGCCAAATAGGATTGGCAATTAAGGTTTACTTACCAGTGCCATTGCGGCCCGTTTGCCTCAACATAGTTATGAGTTAATAAAGTGGTCCAATTTAAATCCATCACAAGTGTCCGTCTCGTTATTGGGGAGTGGGTCCAGCAAAGTAAAGTGTCCCACTTGCTGAGGTAGCCCATTCCACCATCAATATTATCAGGAAGCTCTCATTCGTCATACCCTCTGGAGCAGCACAAAACAATCTCGCTCAGTCTTCCACATGACAGCCCTTCAAATATCTGAATATGATTCTTTTATAGTTACAGCTACTTTGGGTGATATCCATCATCTGGATGTCCAAACAAAATATTTGATGTTATGACAACAAATATATAGATTTGTTTGTCCCCATGCCTTTCTTATGTTTTTACAAACATTCCTTCAAGGTCTCGCAGGGCAAGTGACATCAGATGCCAGGAATGATGGAAGTATAATCAACAACTTCTGGATTGGAGAAGGTTTGTGTACAAAAAGACCAGAGGTTGGAAGAATAACAGATTGGACTACAAACCTCAGAAAGTTATACCAGGAATCATGAAGAATACTGTGAGTTGTTATCCATTTAGTTTCCCAGCTCTGGGAGAAGCACTCCCTTTTAAAAATTCTCAGTTCAATGTTCTACCAAGGAGACACATTATGGACACCAGCGAATTTTGTAACCAAAGGTTCTTTAGACACAAGCTTCAGAAATGAAGACCGTACCAACACTAGACTTTTAAGAGGCAATCTATCATGGTGAAAAGAAGAAGGGCAGAGTGAACAATAATAACCATAGATCTTTCATTCCTAAAGATGGCTCTTCCTAATTTGATGACAGTTCTGTAATGGATACTGTCAATATCAATGACATAACTCCTTTCTCCTCATTTTTCAATGTAATAGCAGTGAATGACTAAGAACACAGAAATTGAGATTGATAAGTACAGTGGAACCTCATACAACAATCGTCCCGTATAACAATGAAATTGCACAACAATTAGGTTTTGAGGGGAAATGGCATCCCACATAACAATTTTCCCTATGGAAAAATCATACAACAATTTTTCAATGGAAAAAACCACTTAGCAAAAAATATATATCATAGTATGATAGGGAAAATTGCTATACAATGCATGCAACATATAGCAATTGTTTCGTACAACAATGAGCCCCGTGGAATGGATTAAAATCATTGTATGAGGTACCACTGTATGTTGCTCTAAAGACACTCAGAGAAACAAAATGTAACAAGCTCCAAAAGGTCTGTGTAATTTTCTCAAATTTAGTATTTTTCTGGTAGCATATAAAAATAGAAAATCTGATCTATAACAGTAGACCCCAAATAAATAATCTTAACAAATTGGTGGTCATGCTCAACAAAGCTATTACAGGTCTTGGAATGTAGATTGTTATGTGGAGGGTTTGAATCCAGCAATTCAAGTAAAACAACACAACCAAATACCTGTAAATAGTAGGCTGGAGCAAGTCTGGAGGTGGGAAACTGGACTTGTGGCTGTGAAGAAATTTGTTAATATGGAGTCTGTCTTGTCTTCTTATAATCTTTGAAACTTTTCCTCTGCATGGCCTAGAGGAAGGAGGGATTGTGAGAAGTGGAAAAAGTATGAGATCCCACAGCTAAAGTGTTATCTCAAGGACACTTGGGATAATGTTTATGGTTTGCTAACAGATACCTGATTGGATGGAGATTGAGAAAAAAATATTCTTTCCAGAGGTTCCCGGGATCTAGAAGGTTGTGGTAGCTCAGAGATCTAATAGGTGGAAACTCCTAGAACAGTGTTTCCCAACCTTCGGTTCTTAGACTTCAATTCCCAGAAGTCTAAGTCAATTCCCCAAAGCACTGATCAATCAATGTACTGACTTAGGTTTCTGGGAATTGAAGTCCTCTTGTGGGAAGTGTGCCCCATATTGGGAACCACTGCTCTAGAACATATGTGGGGTATGAAATTAGAAAAGAAAGGAGTCATGATATTACTGATTCATGACCTGATAGATTAGTTGCTGTACTTTACTGCTTCTAGAACCTTGTTTATGCTCTGGGACTATGATAATAAGTAGGATAGATTAGATAGCTTTCTTATTGTATGGAAAACTGTTAGACATGTGCTTACTTTATTTTTTTCCAGACAAAATGCAGTAGCTTCATCATCTAACTACACTTTTAGAAACTGTGAACCTGCTTTTACAACTTTACATTATGAAATTTTGTTTGTCTTGATAACCTTTTTTTCTTAAATAAAATGGTCTTAACTAAAAATACATACAATTTTAAAACCTGCTTTGTTCATTATGGAATTGAGAGTTCATCTCTGATACTAATTCCAGGCCTTACTTTGTCCAGCTACCCAACTGGTATTTTGAGGGTACTTAAGGAAGTGTTACATTGCAGAGCTGGTGTGTAAGCTTAAAGCACACGTTCCTGGTGATTGTTGGTATTGTCTCCCTGGAACACTGATTGTTTTTTGACACAGAGTGTGGGAGTAAAGATGGATAAGAAGATTTCTCTGAAGCCCTAACATGGCTGGCCTGGTAGTCACAAAAGACAGTGCGGCTTAGTGGTGGGTGTGGTCCTTTCTAGTCTCCTTAGTTTCTTCAGAGTGGCCAAAGACAGGATAAAATGGCACATCAGATGGTGAGACAGAAGAAGGAACTGGAGTCAGACTTAAAAATAAGTTGCTCAAGGAAATGTCAGATGATAGACTTTCAAATGTGGTTCTAAAAAGTACTCAATTCCAAAAGCAAATGATTCAGCCCAAAATAAGGGTCCTCTGCCTCTAAACTGCCTCTTTTTCATGGCCCCCGATGCCTCAACTAAAGCAAAGCCTCTCATGTGGGTTTTCTCTCTCTCCTCCTTTGTGCTTTTTAAAAAAAAACCAAGAGGAGTGCAGTTTGTATTGAAGTGCACTACAAATCATATAAGACTGTAGTACAAAATGCACAGCACTTTGTTTATCATAACACAGGTGTAATGGCGTAATTGTTTTAGAAACTATTTAAACCAGGCCTTTAGATCAAAATCTTTGGGCTCTCTTCCCAGACTTTGTGGATGGGGAAAGTTGCCCCACACCACTAAAACTACAAACTAAAACTGCTTTATGCCACTTGGGTAAACATACCATAGCTTTGATAAGGTGTAATGGTTTTTTTTAAAAAAAATTAATCGCCTGTAGCTGTTGGCCCCTTTAGGGAGTCAGGTTATTTACTACCGCCCAACACTCAGCATTGAGTCGCTGGCTGTACGGTCTACTCCATTACCATAGCAGGAAGTCCAGCCAGAAAGGACTATATTCATTCTATTCCACATAGAACAAGCTAGAAATGCTTGTTTTCAGCTAAGATATTTAGCTCATGTCTAGATACTTTTAAAGTACAGTGTTGATTTGTTGCAACTTGGAGATTGCTATATGAAATTGATGTGTGTTTTTCTCTTTGAGCCAACTGGCAAATAAATTTTGTTGCTAAGTCATTATGTAGCCAAGCAGTTAAGCTTCCATAGAAGTTTTAACTTACTTTGTAAGATGGCATTTTCTGATTGGGATGAACAACAGTCAGACAGCAGAACTAGCCAGAAAAAGTGAGATTGGCGGCATTTATCTCCATCAAAGAAATCTTGCTAAATGAGAAAATCAACAAGAAACAATGTGCCAAACATTTAATTTGGCAAAACTACCTGCAGGCCTCTATAGGAGTGAAACATGGTCATTAACAAAGGCCAAGGAAGAAAAACTATCAAGAGCTATAAGAGTTATGAAAGTATCAATGTTAAAGATATCCCTTCATGACCACATCTCCAACACCCTGCTAAGAGAACAAACCAATGAAGTTGTTGCTGAATATCACACACAGAAATTGCGCTGGGTTGGACACATCTCTCAAATGACAGAGGGGCATTGGACAACAGCAGACACCGAGTGATATCCCAGAGGAGTAAAAAGGCCCCTTTTGCAGGTCCCCAAAAGATGGGGAAAGTTTTGGTTGAACCTGGCAAAGAAGAGCACAACAGTGAAACGAATGGAAAATGAGTTGCGACTAGGAATCAGCAAGTACTTATTACTCGATAGTCTGGTCAATCAAGGAATCAAGAATTGTCTTTCTAAAGCATATGTCTAAAAAGTATTGCTCAATCATTTCTTTTGAAATACACCTGCTTGTTATAACTTACCTGTAAAGTCATTCATTGTTCATAACTACATTTAGTTACATCTAATTGTTCAGTTAACTATTAATTTAAGCTATAGATGCTTTCTGTTGTATATGTAATGTTGTGTTAATGTATTTAAAGTAAAGTGATATTCCATTTTGAGTTCTTCTCAGAAATGAACTATCATGAGACTTGGGTTCGTGCCATTTTCCACAAGACGTGCGAATGGTCTCCAGCCAAGGATCACCCCACTATCTCCCCAGTTTCAGCAACCAATCCGATTGTTTCCTGCCTAAATGTTTTACTGCCAAGCTATATATAAGGTGCTGCTACGCCGTTGTAAAGTGTGTTCAGTACCCAAATAAAGTTGAGTTTGGCCCCATTATGCTGGCTGCTGCTTCTTGATTACTGTACACCAAACTTTCATAAAATTGATTTATTAACCTTTTATGATCTGCGTTCCAATACACCATATATATAGGAACTCCTAAGATCATCATTGCCTCCTCTAACAAACGTACAGGTGTAAACTTATAAGATAAGGAAGAGCATGATGTTGGGACATAAATTTAATTGAGGGTTTGTTATTTTTGGTAAGAATCTAGAATTGGAGATTCCTTAAGATACTGATTAAGCAGTTGCTGTGTCTAAAATACTTGGACACAGAGAATGCTTATCATATCAGAGTGACAGGAATCATTAAATTGATCGTGACAGGAATAATTAAAACCTGACAAAAGTCTCAGCTTCACAGCAGTGTGTGGCAATTCCTTATGGACTAGAAAGAAAGACAAGCCATAGTTAGAGAAACAAGGCCAAATCTAGAAGGTGCTTTGCTGAGACACAGCTAATGAAAGCGCGGTGCCAAAATGGCCACCGCGCTCTTTGCGGCCCCCACCCCCACCCGGACTCAGACATCCGGGTAGCTAGGGGGCGTGGCCACCCCTCTATAAAAGGGGTGGCCACGAGGCAGCCGAGCTGCCATTTTGTGAAAGCGACGGAGAGGAGAAGTTTTCTCCGTCGCTCTTCGTCACCTTTAAAGGGCCGTTTTTGGCTGCAGAGCCTTAGCGGGATCTTTGCTTCTGAATCTTCGGCTTCCCAGCCATCGGTTTCTGATCCCTGGAAAGGGATCGTGCTTTCATTATGCCTCCTATGAAGAAGGCTATGGCGACTCAGGCTCGCCCAAACAGGGGGCAGCAGTCGGGTTGGAGGACCGCGACTGCGCCCCCCCGACAGGACTCCTTACCGGAGGCACCCACCGGGACCGGTGGGATGGGGTAGCTTAAGCCATGGCCCGTGGCCCTCCGGCCTCAGACTGGCCCTACAGGGGCTTCGGCCCCCGGCCCGCAATTGACGGCCATGGGGCTTTGAGCATGGGGGAGGGCCTGGTGCGGTTGGGGCTGCGGCCCCCGTCCCGCACTTACCGGCAATGGGCTTTGAGCATGGGGGAGGGCCTGGTGCGGTTGCACAGCAGGGCTGACCCCCGGCCCCTCATGGGCCGGATCTTTGGGCATGGCCCTATTTGGGGCCTGGCTCTCAAGTTGGGGGCCCTGGACCATTGCCCAGTGGGCCGTCCGGCCCACCTGGCCCCCTTTTATGCAGTGGGATCTGCAACGGTGGATGCATAGCTGGCCCGCGTAGCGGCGCTAGAGGCATCCCTAGGGATCCTCTCAGCCTCAGGCCGGCCCTTCAGGGGATTTGGCCCTCGGCCCACAGTTGCCGGCCATGGGCCGGAACGATTGGGGGGAGGGCCTGGTGCTGGCACACAGCACGTTTTTACCCCCTCAGGGGCCGGGGTCTTGGGCATGGCCCTATTATGGCCCAGGATCTCAAATTGGGGCCTCTGGCCCATTCCCTAGCCGGCCGCCCGGCCCACCTGGCCCACCTTATACTAGGGGTTTCCGTGGCAGGGGATGCCTGGTTAGCATGTTTGGGCTGTGCTGGAGGCATCCTGGGCAATCCGGGGGGAGGGGGCCCTTCCCTATCTACCGGGGCCCTTCGTGTCTGCCGGCTACTTCGACTGCTGCCACTCTGCAACAGGCGGCCAGCCGGGTTGAGCGGCTTGAGACACTCCGGCCTGTGCCTGCCGCTGTCTCGCCGCTCCCTGTTTGTCCAGAACTGCAACCGGAATGTGTTTGGATGTGGCCCCAGAGCTCGATTTCGGTCGCAAGCTCTGACACCCACCGTGGGCCGGAACCCCCAGTGGGGGCGGCTCATTGGGGTGCAACTTGTGAGTATTAGGTTCAAGTTGAATGCACCCACATCACAGTACACTTCCAGCGGTGGGGTTCAGTGGTCATGGCTTCGCCAATTTGGGGCTAGTGGGCATCACTTGCCAGCCTATCCCAGTGCCCCTTGGTGCATTCTGGCACGACGTTGGGGGCGGGGGTTTACGTGATGCCTGGTTATTTATTGCACCCTGGTCATCATTTCTTTCAGGTTACGAGGGACAAGATTTGGTGGGGGGAGTACGTGGATATATTCTCCCTATGAACCGAGATCCCAATAAGGATAGGCGGTGCGGACAGTAAGACAGAGACATGTGCGGTCCCGCCGTAGTAAGCCACCACGCACTGGGGTGTCTGCCCCCGGGACAGTGCTGAGCATCACAGGGGATGTCCGGGTCCTGCTGCGCAGGCCCTTTCTGCAGACTGTCCTGTCGAGAGCTTTGCTGATGGCCGGCTATTACTTGCCTCTGGGTGTTATTGGCCGCAGGCCATGAGGGGTAAGGGCTGGAGGGGGACATGTGGGTATTCTCCCTATTGAACTGCGAGCCCACTAGGAGGAGAGAAAGGGACAGGGCGACTGAGACGATGAGATGTCCCATCGTAGTGAGCCACCGCGCACCTTGGGCCAACTGGTTGGCGGCATACCTTGTACGTATGGTGGTATGCCGCAGGGCTTGACCTTCTTGGGCCATCCGGGTGCTTCCATCCATCGCTAATATTTGCAGGGCGATGGTTGATTAGATGGGCCCATGGCAGTTGGCTTACGGTGAGGCATGTGGATGAGGGTAGCTCTATACCCTGAGGGGAGGTGGGATTGGCCCTGTCAGCAAGTGTGCTCGTGTACATCACTCCCACGTGGTTGGTGCCTGGTGATAGGTACCAGGGTGGTCATGCTGAGCAGCGGGCTGCTCAAACGCAGGCTCCACGCTAACTGGTCGGGCGGGGGGGTTCCAGCCCGCCTACTGTGTTCGGCCTGCTCAGCTGATGATGCGTGTACTAAGCAACACGGTCGTTACCGACTTCGTGTCCCCCTTTTGCGCTGGCCCTCACGCCGCCTCCGCGTGCCCGCGGGTTGGTGGGTTACGGGGCAGAGGTAGGGGTGCACAGGGGCGATCAGAGCTCCGTCTGAAGCAACTAATCTTGTCGTAAGCCCCCCCCCGCCCCAATTAGTGTATTCAACCTGGAGAGATGGCACTCAGTTCATCCTAGAAGGGATTGGGCGGGATACCTGCCGGTGGGTTTTATATGGGGGCTTTTGTATCCATTCGGGGGTGTTGGGGGTCCCAGTATGCTCCTACTCTGGTTCCCCTGCAGGGTTACGAAGAGGGGGCTCCACTGTCCACAGCTAAGGGAGTTGGGGCTATGAGAGTAGCGGGGGCCCTTCTTGGAACCACCTTTCCCAAGTCGAATGTCTCCCCCATGAAGCTCATACTGAGCTAGAACTGGGGAATGTCATTTAATTCCCCATTCAGCTTACCCTGTGGGTTCTCCATTCAGGGATGCCATTCCTGATGACCTAGTTCAGTCAGGTGCTCGTTGGTTCGGCTACTATGGGTGGCACGCTCACACAATTCTGGCGCTGTTTTGGCACAGTCTGATATGCACTCGGCTTTCAGGTTATTGCCAGTGCACCCAATGATTTAGACCTATTGGGTTTTAGGTTTCGAGGGGAATTTTACTTAGATAAGGCCAACCCCCTTCTGACTGGGTTAAGTCATGTGCAGCACTCGACCGATTGGTGACTTCACTCAGTGGCCATTTGTTCACAGGTTGGGGTCTCGGTCTCTAGCCCATTAACTCGACGACTTTTGGTTCGAGGGTGAACGGGGCTTGGACACGTGCACGCGTCTCCTCATTACCATTCAGACACTCAGGTGGGAACTGGGTGTCCCCTTGGTGCCTGAATAGACCAAGGTCCCATTTACTAAGCTCACATTTCTGAAATGACTCTGTCATGCGGACATCTGGGTTAACCATGCATACGGTGGCTTGGATCTCTGCGGCGAGTTTGGCATTGATTGCCAAACATAAAGTGCTGCCCTCGTGAGCTGCAGTTAATTCATGGCCACCTTAATTTGTACGATCTGGCTCAAATTACTCCTGGGTTTGGCGGGGTCTCTTCCTGGATATCAGACCTGATGGTCTGCCCTACATTTCAAGTACGGTCGGATACCTCCGGCTCCCGGACTTATGGGGTTTACTACGAGGGTGGGTGCACGGATCGCCCAGCGATCTGACCTTCCTTGCGTTTTTCCCATTTTGGAGGGCACTGATGCTATGGTGCAAGGAGGGGGCCTACTCAGTGGTCCAATTTCGGTGTGACAATGAGGCAGTGGTGCACATTGTCAACACCCAGACATGCAAATCCCTTAGGGTCATGTCATTAGTTCGTCTATTCTTTGAGAAGCCTACGCCTAAATGTGCCATTATAGGCCAGACATGTTCTAGGTATTTATAATGACATTACTGTTGCTTTCCATCACCTGCAGATCACCCGGTTCCATGCCATACTCTGGAAGCAGAGGGTTTCCACTCGCCACTTTTGGCCGATGGCGGGACGTTTGGCGAGGAGAAGGGAACCGGACATGTCATTGGCACCTCGCACGCGTAAGGCGTATCAGTCTGCATTCATGCGTCGTGTTTGGGAGGGGTGGACATGGGAACGTGTCCGCCGCCCTTACACACGTCACCCCTGTTCCCAGAGTTTCTGACCCACCTTGCACGAGGCTGGCATTAATTAGGTACAGATAGGTGTGAGGTGGCTCTTGACCATGCAGCTACCAAGGTAGCCTTTTTGGAGCACTCCGCATCAGTGAGAGGGTGCCAGAGTTGGTACCATCTGTGTAAGGCGGATGTGTCTCGTAGGGCACTGGAACTCGAAGATGTCTCTGTCACACATGAGTGGGCTCGAGTGGGGATGCGGTCCTCATGGGTTATTCAGCACGGTGCAGGCAGTGGTGTATACTGCTACGAAGTTTTTGAGACATCTGTCTGGTTGGTGCCCTACATGTATTTTCGACAGTGCCTGCTGCGCGCCCCAGCCTGTTTTCTGCCATCGGGATGGGTCTACCCTTACCTTAGTACAGTCCCTGAGGGTGACCGATGCCGCGTTTTGCGGTGTGGGGCCCGTTTTGGCACCAGTTACTTAAGATAGGCGTCGCGTTGATCGCGGCTACATTTGGGGTACTCGGAGGTGGATATGCGTTTACGCGCAATTTCAGATATGTTGGTCCCCTCACTGTACGAGTACCTAGTTATGTCCTTCACCTTTTTTCTCCTCTTTTACACATCCTAGGGGTCTCAACACACCGGTGGCAGGGGGCTGGTGGGCCGCAGCTATGTACACTGGGCAGCAGTATATGCTGCAGCGACAGAGAGTGGACCCCGGCTGGGCTGTGTGCATCCACACGTATGCTATGGTATCGTATGCGTGGCACATGGGGGCGGGAACTGTGGCCATTCGTGCTGTCTGACAGGGATGCTGGACCGCCCAATGTTTTACAGGCACCTCGGCGGCAGCGATCTTATACGGCTCACTGCTGTTATTAAACCGTCGAGGGGCTGTGACCTGGCATTTTTGTATCACGTATGGCTTACATACGGTCGCTATGGTCTAACATCGTGCCAAGACACCAATTTAGGGGAGATGCGGATCTCCCTAGTTCGGACTGTTCCGGCAGTCAGTGGACGGGGCTCTGGCTCCGTCCCGTGCTGAGCATGGCTGTGAGACGGCCATTGCAGGCCGGATGATAGGCTTACACAAAATTTTTGCTGGTAGGCAGGAGAAGGGGTCCACCTGTCGGCTAGAGGTATGTTCCTCGTTCTGGGTGTGATGCAAGCAGGCCTGGCGACCGAGCTGACGGTCTTGGGGGGCGGGGCGGTGAGTCATCATGGATGCCTCCCCGTGTGGCGGGTAGCACTGGTAAGGTAAATATTTATGACCCACAGGTATCCGGCAGGTTCGCAATTGACTGGCCAACACTAGATAGGTACAAGTTGGTTAACGTTGTCCGGTCAACGACGAACCAGGCAATGGGGTGATGGCAGGAGCTCTTCAGCATGCATCACCCCATGATTTGACGGATACACGTCAGAGGGTGGGGTCAGTAGATAGTTTATTGACTATGGTCAACAATTTGTTTGTTGTAAACAAACAAATTGATACAAATGGATACATTGTAGCCAATTGCCATTAGCAATTTTGGGAGGAACCTTACCAGTGTTACTGCGGCCTGCTTGCCTTAAGAATTATAATTGGCTGAGTACCAATTGAAATTTATAATTCGGACTAGGGCATGAATCAATAAATGTGGCCCAATGCTGTTATCCACTTATACCGGTGTCTGAGTCCCTTTTTGGGGGGTGCGCCTGCAATAGCATTTCATTGATTCCCACCATAGAGCAATGAAATGCATTTACTAATATTTCATTCCTTTATTTTTTCCCTTTTAACTGGAGGTCATGCATCCTCAAGGCTGTTCTGGCTATTCACTGCAGCAGCTTGAAATATCAGTGCTGTGCTGTATCCACACCAGTTCTCAAGGTTCTTCAACCAAAATGTTTCAGTTCAGGAGGTCACAAAATATTTCCTGCTTTTCTTGCCTCAGTAAAAAGGATGTTTTGTTACATCAAGACAAGTTGTTGTATCATTTTTTTTAAAAAAAGCAAACAGACATGAGATTTTTCACTCCAGAACAACAGCAAAAAGTCCAGTGTTGCCTTTTATCATCAGAATTTGCAAAAAAATGTTTTGTACGAAATACTTCCCCTCCCCCCATGAAACACTTTTTGGCAGAAAGTATAAAGTGTACAAAATGCACAAAATATTGAGCAATCTAACCCAATGGAAACAAAGCCTTTCACATTTTCTTTCTCATATGCAAGAATAAAGTATGCAAAAATTTGCATTCCTATTTTTATCATCATCATCACTTTTATTTGTATACCACACTTTCTCAGCCCGAAGATGACTCAAAGCGGTTCACAACAGAGCAAAAAGTGATACAATGAATGTCAGCACAGAAAATAAATAAATACATATCAATACAGAATTCAATAAACAGCATGATCCATACACTATCAAAAATACAAACAATAAATGCCATAAATATCAATACAATTCAGGAAACAAATACAAAGCCCAGGTTTACATCACAACGGAGTCCAGACAGAGCACAAAGTACACTTCCCCATGAGCACAAAGTACACTTCCCCATGAGTCCTCGGGTCTGATGGCGGCAACGGCCCCATCTGGCTCCCATCCCTTGAGTGTTGGCATGGCTCCAGGGAGAGCCTGAGGGTCCTCTGGCAGCAGCGGTTTTTATCCCCTCTGGGCAGGCATGGCTCAGATGGGGCGGTGGACGCACCTGGCTCCCATCCCCAGAGCATTGGCATGGCTCCGGGAAGAACCCAGGGTCCTCTGGCACAGCGGTGGTGGCAGCTTTTCTCTCCTCCAGACAGGCGTAGCTCAGAGGGGCAGGGGTGGGGCACGTATACCCGGCTCCCATCCCCGGAGCGTTGGAGTGGCTCTGGGGAGAGCCCGAGCATCTTTATCCACCCTGCACCTCTTTTCTCATTTACCTTCACTGTTCAGCTATAAGAAACCACACTTTTCATTTCTTACTACATGAACAAAGTTTTCTCACTTTCTGATTTAATGTACTTTCTGATTTCTTTCTCATTATTCATTTACTTTAGTACTTTTCCAATGGACACCTTCTCAATCCACAAAACTCTCAGTATCCTGAGATGGACAATTCACCACCAGGCTACATTTGTGGTTTGGCAGTTTCTGCCAGAAAGTCAGGAATCTTTTTGAACTAATAAGAATCATTGCTATTTGGGGAGCAGGATGAATCTTTTTTGTATATTTTAATGTTTATAATTTTAGTGATTCAACTGTTTTTTAATGGCATTGTCATCTGTAAACCTCATTGCACCACAAAGTGATACAGAAGACTTCCATACTGAGAAACTATGCCTGATGGTTGACTCAGCTTTTCATCCTTCTGAGGCCTGTAAAATGATTACAGTGATACCTCATACAACGTCCAAACTTGTTTCCACATGTTTGGACTTTATACGGATTTGGACTTTGTATGAGGCATGCAAAATCCTAGCCGCAATGCCTCATACAATGTCCAAATCCTTGCCGCGATGGCTTGAACAATGTCGTTTCCATAGAGATACATTGTACTGTAACAGCACAGACTTCAAGGAAGTAGACAGGAAACTGACAGAACTTTAAGAAATCATTGTCTAAAGGCTAAATACATTATAAAAACATGTCAAACAACCCTGATTGTCAAAGAACCTGAAGAATGCTGCAAAAATCCCAGGAATGCTTCTAAAAATTCTGTCGAAAAAATTCAAAAAAATCCAAAACCATGCTCAAAACTACTCCTAAACACTCTTTGCCTCATGCAAAATCCACAAGAGCAATGCACAGCGACTTTGTATGAGGCAACTTTTTTCAAGGAATTAAGCAATGTTGTATGAATTCAATGTTGTACGAAGCAGACTTTGTATGAGGTATTACCGTACTTAGCATGTTAGGGGCAAAATGCTAATTAACCTATGAACTGCCCAGAGAGTGCACTAAGTGTTATGGGGCAGTATATAAGTGTAGTTGTGTAGTTTGCTATTGCTATAGCTGTCTCATTTCCATGGTGATCTTTTGTTTATGTTTTGTTGTCATTGCCCATGCTTGACCTCTCAAGGTTCAACCTCACATCCACATCATGAGAGGTAGTAACAGGCCAAAGTAAGGATTGCTAGGATTGGATAACGTATGGTATTGTCTTGTGCCACAGGACTACTACGACAGACTGAAGCCCATTCTTGGTCACTATAAAATGATCTGGCCAAAGGGACTCTGGTGAAGTTGTCACAGGCACAGCAAGCTGGCACTGGATAATCTATTGCTACAGAAATCCAAAGGCATTACAAATGGACTGATCAAATGGGAGAACTGGCATTACTCAACTGTCGTAAATCTCAGTGGACAATTGCCCCAAGTTTAGTAGTTAGTATAGGCCAGTGATGGCACTCCAGGTGTTCTTGGACTAAAATGACTAGAAGCTCAAGTCAAGGATTGCCATCACTGGCATAGGCATTTGTGCTTGTGTCTCATCTCCCCTAGAGTGCAAAAAAGGAACCAGAGAGGGATACTAAAGTTCAGAAAGCTGATGCTATCATTATCAAACTGAAAGCCACAGTTTCCTGTTACATATATGCCAAGCAGGTGTGTTCTGCTGATTGGCCTATAGATCAGCATGAAAGATACAGCAGCATCTTAAATACTGCAATGGTATCAAACAACCAGCAGTGGTCTTTGCAGAGTGGAGGATAAGTTTAGAAGCACTCTTTTTTCATAATTCAGGAGGCTGCAGAAATTTATCATACCGGCTCTCTGCCATTATCATTTAAGCTACGAAATTCGTCACCAAACTACTGCCAAGGATAAATTAAAATTCCAGCTGCAAAATTTAATAGGATCCATACCATGTAACTCCACTCCACTTCTATTCGTTTGCATTCTTTGAACAGAGCTCATTACAGAAACATATCCAGTTTTCCTCATTATCTGCAGAAGAATAGAGAAATAAAATGGAAGAGATGGCACAAGTGGCAGGAGGCAGAGTTGCACCTTTCAGAAACTAGCATGTCACTGTTGCAATTACATGTGCAAAGACTCCTGTACAACACCTCCCTCCAAACACATAGCCATTCTCTGTGTTTCAGAGGATCGTGGTAACATTAACAGTGTGGTTGTAATGGTCCATGGGAGTCGAGGTGCTGAACTCAAAGAAGGCATGCGAGACTGATGTATGATGGTAAAAGCCAGCCCCGAGTCCTCGGGTGGTCTATATTTATTAGCTTGCATTCTGGATTACTTGCACACAGGCTGCACATGACCCCTATTACAGAAGGATTTGCTTACGTGGCATGTTGCTGGCTAAGGCACATTTGCCAGCCTAGGAAAGTTCTGCGTGCCTAGGTTCGACATAGGCAGAATAATCAGCAGATGTAGCAAGACTTACTGTTCCTGCCTTATCTTGGTCCTAGAAGACTGGGTACCTATGCATAGCTATTTTGTCTAGCTGTTGTTTGCTTTTGCTTTTGCTCAGCTCAGTTCGTGGACATGAGCCAGATACTGTTATGCTGTTTATGAGGCATTGTGACATTTGGCTGACTTCTGTCCTATTACTTTCAGTGCCCTCAGCCAAGAAAACATGGAGTCACAATTGCTCCCTATTACTAATTTGCCCATACCCAATCATAAGAACATAAGAACAGCCTTGCTGGAACAGGCCACAGCCCATCCAGTCCAGCATTCTGTCTCACACAGTGGCTCACCATTTCCTTCAGGGTATTCCCAAGGAGATGCCTTCACCTGCTTAGGATTCCCTGGAAATGGCATTGAGAGATATCCTGCCTATCTCTCCAACCCTGAGGTTGTCCTTAAGTATCCATAATTATAGCCATTGATACCCTTGTCCTCCATGAACTTGTCTAATCCTTTCTTAAAGCTGTCAAGCCTGATAGCAGTCACCACTTCTTCTGGCAGGGAGTTCCATAGACCAGTGATCCTCTGGGTGAAAAAGTACTTTCTCTTATTTGTTTGAGAACTAGTACCCAAAAGTTTCATGGAGCGTCCCCTAGTTCTAGTGTTATGCGATAGGGAAAACAGTTTTTCCTTATCTACTTTGTCCACACCGTGCATGATTTTATAAACTTCAATCAGGTCACCTCTTAGACGCCGTCGTTCAAGAGTGAAAAGGCCCAACCGTTGCAGCCTCAGATGGTAAGGAAGATGTTCCAGTCCCCTAATCATTCTGGTTGCCCTCCTCTGCACTTTTTCCAACTCCATAATATCCTTCTGAAGGTATGGCAACCAGAACTGTACACAGTATTCCAGATGGGGCCTCACCATAGATTTATAAAGAGGCAGAATGACACTTGCTGACTTATTTTCTATACCCTTCCTAATGATCCCTAGCATTGAGTTTGCTTTTTCACTGCTGAGGCACACTGGGTTGACACCTTCATTGAGCTGTCCACCAGGACACCAAGGTCCCTTTCCTGGTTTGTCACAGAGAGTTCAGAACCCATCAGTTTATAAATGTAATTGGGGTTTTTTGCCCCAACATGCATCACTCTGCACTTACTAATGTTGAAGCTCATTTGCCACTGTTTTGCCCATTCCCCCAGTGTCAAGAGATCCCTCTGGAGCTCCTCACAATCTCTCACAGTTTTCACTACCCTGTATAATTTAGTGTCGTCAGCAAATTTGGCTACCTTGCTTTTTACTCCTACCTCTAGATCATTTATGAAGAGGTTGAAAAGCAGGGGTCCTAGTACTGAACCTTGGGGGACCCCACTCTTTACTTCCCTCCACTTGGAAAAGTGTCCAATTAGTGTTCCCTTCTGTTTCCTGTCCCTTAGCCAGTTGCTGATCCAGGACAAGACCTGTCCCTTTATTCCATGACTGGTAAGTTTATTCAAGAGCCTTTGGCACCTTTCCAGTCGAGCCAGGATGATCTCAGTATTGTTTGCAAAGCCAGACAAACCCATTGGGAAAGGTAGCTGTCCAATTAATGCCTGTGTGATTAGTGACACTGTAATGTCACTGCTGACAAATTTATGTTAATTCATATACCCAGCAACAAGAAAATTAAGATTACGTTAAGGAACCTTTGTAGACAATCTGTTAAAATAATTTTAAAAGGCATAGTTGGAATAAATATAATAATAATGTTGATTATTATACTCAAGTTGATTTTGACTTACAGCAACCTTTTCCAAAGTATTCCAGGTAGACAATAAACAGAAGTGGTTTACCACCCCCTTCTTCTGAGGGTGCTCTGGGAATCTGTAGCTTGCTCAAGGCTAAACAACCTGGCTCTTCACCCAGGAGGCTAGATGGGTAATTGACTGCAAATTCTAAAGACTGATCTTTTCAACTGCTAATCTAAACAGTACTGAGCTAGGTAGATCCATGTGGCAGTTATCAGGAAATATCAGTATCCAATGAACCTATGCCAACTTCTTTGAAATTGGGAAGATGCCCGTTTTGCTCCTTCTGGAAGGACACTAGGAACCATTTATTTATTACATATGTTACATTTTGTTGCAGTTTGTATTTAACTTATTTTCCTAGTGAAAATTGTTCTTCACTCTAAATTGCTTTCTAATCTCCACAGGGAAAGTTCTACTTGTATTAGTATCAATTAGTATCAATTTTTGACTGTATCATTTTGATAGACAGAATGGACAGAAAACCACCCAAATAATAAAAAAATCTCAGATGCTGGCGATCATTTTCCCCTTTCCATAAATTCAGTATCTGTTCCTGTAGTTCTCAACATTCTGGCCCATTATGAATTCCTCTCAGAGGCTTTCAAAAATGATTTAAATCATGGTAAGGAGTGCAAATTGTCTTTAGTATTGATTTACATTATATTGCAATCTTTGTGTACTTTTGGTATCCTAGCCTTCATTACTTTATCTTTTTATATATTTTGTCATGTTATACCATACTGACAACCAGGGATTATGCATCTTGTAATTCAGATTTTCTGTTATTTCTTATTTTGTTCTATTAGATGATATGCCTTCCCGATGTATATTTTTACACATTAATTTAACAACTAGAACAACTTAGTGAACTTACCTTTTTGAGCTCATATCTTTTCTTACTCTTTTCTACCTTGCAGGTTGCCCTTTGATATACTACAGGTGCTTCCAATTTGTCCAGTACATTATTTGAACCTGTTCTTCGTTCTGGCTTATTATGAATTCTCCCCCCCCCTTTTTTTTTTTGAGGCTGTTGAATGAGTTTTTCAGATAATTGTGTCAGAATTGTTATTTTTAAAAATATTGTTGTTATAATTACTGGGCTATTACCATATTTGTATTTGTAAATTCCAGATATCACACATGACGCTGTGTACTGAATATACCATTGGAATTTATAGTTTACTTACATTTTTGATATCTACTTGAAAATTGCACTTTATCACCTGAGAATATTGATTATATGAACTACTGTATTTTCTGGCGTATAAGACTACTTTTTAACCCTGAAAAATCTGTGCCAAATTCGGGGGTCGTCTTATAGGACAGGTACTTAACTGCAGCTTGTTTCCCCTTGCTTCATATGTCCGGCGCATATGGTGGGGGGTGCCGCGGCCGAGTCCCTGCTCTGTGCGGGGAGTATGAAGCAAGGGGAAGCAAGCTGCACACATCTTTCTGTACCTCGAGGAGGAGAACGTGAGCATGGATTGGCTCTCCACCAGAACCTGCCCATTTGACTCGGAGGGCTGCGCGTCTTCGGGTTGAGTGTGGGTTAATTTTTATTTGGTGTGCATTGGAAGAGAGGTAGTCTTATACGGCAAGTATATTCCAAACTCTATATTTTAACTGGAAAAGTTGGGGGTCGTCATATACGCCCAGTCGTCTTATACGCCGGAAAATACAGTAGTACTTTGTATTTCTACTCAGACTTCTGTCCTGCATTTTGAATTCTCTCCTTAAAGTTTACACCAGTGTTTTTACAAGTGGTTATTTTTAAGGATCACTTAGCCTTGCTATTGTTGATGATTCTTCAGGACACTCCATTTGTTTGCTATTAAAAACATTGTTCATGTATGCCCAGTCTTTTTTCTGAGATTTTTTGATTATTTGGGTGGTTTTCTGTCCATTCTAGTTACCCCACCCTGCCATCTTTCTGTGTGTCATTTTGATAGACAGCAGAGAACTGTGTTTCATGGCTGCATCATTTTAGGCAACACTGCGGGGAGAGTGAGTGACAGAATTCACCTATTTGTTAAAAAAAGGATCAAACTTTGATTTCTGTTCAGACTGTATAAATATTTCACCTTTAAATAAAATGGCAACCATACTTTGAAATCTGCCTTGTCAGGCAAGAGGACAGCTTTCAACTCTTATCCTCAATATTTTTTCCCCTATTTCTGTGATTTAATCTGCCACACAGAAAAGCATTCACTCACGTGAGCTGGCATCCAAAGTTGTACAACTGGACCGTAATGAGATTCCGATACATTTCCCATTTTTCAGCATTTTTTTGCTTCCCCCAAAATGCCAAAGAGGTTTTGTGCAAAAACAAAACAAAACCCAAATCGAAATTTTTTTTGGTCTAGGGAACCTTCTTTTTTGTGCAAAATACAAGGAGGAAACTAATCTTTCTTTGTAAGAGTATTATGTCTGTATGGATTATATCTGAAAATTTACACAGAACACAGGCATTTTACTCCTTGTGGCCGGTATAACACAGATATTTTCATTCATATATATATATTTGAAAATATATCACCTTTCTGCTACATAGCAAAGAAAGAGACATGCTATTTTGGTAAGGCGTTCAATTTGGGTACAAACACCATCGACCCTCAGCTATTGTTTCTAATTCAAGTGCTACACCACAATACAACAATTAGGGTAAAATGTAGCATGCAGGGACAATTGTCCAGATCTATTAAAATGGATAGGGGTGTTAGGCAGGGTTGTGTTTTAGCTCCTGTATTATTTGATATATATATATAAATGACATCATAGAGTGTCTTAACTGCAGGGACTTCCACGCTCCAAAGCTGGGTATGAAGCATATCCCAATACTTCTTTACGCTGACGATGCGGTTGTACTTTCCAGGTCACAAATTGGGATACGTAGGGCTCTTCACACCTTTGCCAATTACTGTCACAAAAACCAACTGGAGATTAATTACTCCAAAACTAAGGTGTTTGCCACAAAACCTAAAATACACCAGTGGTATCTAAACCAACAAGTAATTGAATAGACCCACTATTATAATTACCTGGGTGTAATCTTTCAATCTAACAGTAGCAAAAATTCACACATAATGAACCTAGCCTCTAAGGCAAGGAATAGTGCCAGCGCCATCCAAAACTTTTTCTGGAAGAAAGGCGGTTATAATGTTGTAGCCACTCTAAGGCTGTATTCAGCCAAACCCCTTGCTCAAATGTCTTATGGGGCCCCATTTAGTGCCGCATTGAGTGTCCATCCCTTAGAAATTGTCCAATCTAAGTTTCTGAGGTCCATTATGCAGACTCCATCTTGCATTTCTAATGCTGCCCTAAGGTGGGGATGCTAACCGTGAAATGCTAACCATGAAGGCCAGATTATTAACATGCGCTGCTATGTATTGGGTGAAACTTCTGTTTCCTCCAGTGGGTCTACTTCCTTTATTCCAACTTCCCCTTGGATTTCTCATATAGAAGCAGTTTTGACATCATACGGACTTTCTAAAACTCACCTTGTTTCCCTGGGACCAAATCGAGCCAGGGAGGAAATTAGAAAAAGGGTAACTGATATATACCGCCAAACAGATCTAACCAAAGTTGCCTCTTCTTTGTTTGAGTGGCCGCATTTTAATGTGCTTAAACCATTGTTCTATCTTTCCTCTTTAAATAACCAAGACCACAGACACTGTTTTAGTCTCATTCGACACAATATGCTTCCCTCGGCATTTAGGGAGGGGCTTTTAAAGAAAATCCCAGTTTGTGAACGTATATGTGCTTGTCACACCAACAAAATAGAAAATTCCAAACACATTCTTTTGGAGTGTACCTTTTATGAAGATCTCAGAAAAGAGCTCTTTTTAGCAGTTCCGTACTTGGCCTCCAGTGATAATAGAAACTTGAACGTATTACTATCTGACAGTTCCAAGGCAACGACGGCTGCTGTCACCAGGTTTGCATGGAAATCATCCTGCATTTGCAAAAGTATGGCGATTCATGTCTTTTGACCCCAATGGTGCTCAGTAAATAGTGAGCCTCTAGTGTTAAAATTCGCGAACGTGAACTTGGGACAGTCAGACTAAAGTAAAATACTATGGTGTGTATTATAGGATTCTCAAACAAATTTTTATTTTGTAATATTTTACTGTATATACTCGGTGTGTCAGAAATCCTTTTATTCTATATGTGATGCCAAAATGGTTGTGTTATCTGGTGCACCCTGTCTGGCCTTTGGCTGTAATAATAAAGATTTGAGATTAGTGAGTACAAACACCAGATGAGGACACTAGTTGCCAAACTTGTCAGCCAACATTCAAAGGGCCAGGTAATTTGTTAGAACTGCCACCATGGCGTAGTATAAACTGATACTGAAACTGAGGGGGCTTCTATGTCTTTCAATATGGAAAAAGAGGCATACTACAGCTGCTCAAAGATATAGCATCAAATATTCCACTGCACTTACTCAAACCCTTGGCTAAACTGAAAATAGCTATTGAATCCAAGCAAGGTCACTAAAATACACACTTGCAAGAAACTGATCAATAAGTCCTAAAATAAACCAAGTTTATTTTTTTAAGGTAGAATGTAGAAATGAAACTGCCATGTTTTCTAGGCATTCAATATTTTCACAACTGTAAAAAGAATAGATGGTTCCATCTCATAACACAGCAAGATGCCTAAAGTAATAGGGTGTTTGGTTACTCTAAAAATTAGTTTTTATTATTGTCATGGAAGACTAGGGAAGTAAAACATGACAGCTTCCTGTAGGTGTTGCAACTGTAAAAACACTACAGGTGGTTCTTATTCTTCCTCTGAAAAAAAATTACTGATGTGCTCTTAACTACCATGGCCTGGTCTGTGGAGAATTTTACAGGTAGTAAGACAAGTACACACTTCACACCAGAATGCTCACAGATAATGTCCTCACAGCAGTTGTATCAACACTATCCCGCCCATAGTATAATGATTAATCCAGCCTTATTGTCACAAGAAGTCTGTAAGAAAAGAAAGGAAAGGAGAGCAGAAGACCAAATAATTGTATATTCAGTACACAGGCAGTGATTTACTGCTACCTTAGAGATCAGTTGGTCCACTTACTGCATGAATTGATGATGGCCATTTATCTAATCACAGTATCCTCAAAGGTCTTTTTAGAGGAAGGTGGATCATATTAAACCAGCATTTGAAGTAAAAAGAGACACAAAGTGGAGGAGAGTGTTTTGCTTTCAATTGCCTTTTTAGTACTTATGACAAAGGTACATAAGCCTGATAAATGGTAGGCTATAACCATGAATTAAATGCCAGCTTCAGGCCACTGTCCCCCAAATGGCTTCTTCTGATGCTTCCGAGCAGTCTAGAAATGTTATGCGAACTTGTTCACACACATTCACGCATGCAGGATCCATAATTTTCAGAAATACACTGCATGTCAACCCATGTTCAGTGAAAATAAGGATGCACTAATATTGTCCAGTCCGATCAGTATCCCAGTGTTCCATGACAATTATAATGGGGGACTTCAATTACCCTCACATAGACTGGGTGAACTGTTGTTCAGCACATGATAAAGAGATAAAGTTCCTAGATATGCTAAATGATTGTTCCCTGGGACAGATGGTTGAAGACCCAACTAGAGGTACAAGAATCCTTGACTTGATCCTGAGTAATACTCAGGATCTGGTGCAAGATGTTAATGTGACTGATCCAATAGGGAACAGTGACCACAACTCAATTATGTTTAACTTGATCATAGATCGCAAGTCACTGATAAAATCAAACACAGAGACCTTAAATTTTCAAAAAGGAAATTTCCCAAAGATGAGGAAACTAGTAAAAAAGAAACTGAAAGGGAAAATTGAGAGAGTCCAAACACTCCAAGAGGCATGGAGGTTGTTTACAAAAACAATAACAGAGGCCCAATTGGAATGCATACCCAAAAGGAAAAAGGGCACTGCCAGGTCCAAGAGGACTCCGATGTGGCTTACAGGAGCTGTTCGGGAAGTGATCAAGAGCAAGAAAAGCTCATTTAGAAGATGGAAGGCTTGTCCAAATGAGGACAGCAGGCAGAAACATAAATTCTGGCAGAACAAATGCAAGGCAACAATCAGGAAAGCAAAGCAAGACTTTGAGGAGTGTATAGTTAAAAATACTCAGAGAAATAACAAAGACTTCTTTAAGTACATTAGAAGTAAGAACCCAACTAGGAAGGCCATTGGACCATTAGATGACAATGGAAGGCAAGTGGTTATTAAAGAGGAAACAGAGATTGCAGAGAGACTCAATGAATTCTTTGCTTCAGTATTCACTGAAGAAGACAGAGACCACATGCCCAAAACAGAGCCTATCTTCGTAGGGAGGGAAACCGAAGAATTAAGCAAGATAGAAATAACCAGGGAGGAGGTCCTTGCATGTCTTGTTAAGCTAAACACTAACAAATCACCAGGATCAGATGGCATCCATCCACGAGTTCTCAGGGAACTTAAAGATGAAATTGCTGATCTCCTAGCCAAAATAGGCACATAGAAGAGAAGGCGCTGCTAAAGGAGAGCCAACATGGCTTTTACAAGGGCAAATCATGCCTCACTAATCTGTTGGAATTTTTTGAGAGTGTCAACAAGCATGTGGATAAGGGGGATCCAGTTGACATTGTTTATCTGGACTTTCAGAAGGCTTTTGACAAGGTCCCACACCAAAGGCTCTTGAATAAACTTACCAGTCATGGAATAAAGGGACAGGTCTTGTCCTGGATCAGCAACTGGCTAAGGGACAGGAAACAGAGGGGAGCACTAAATGGACACTTCTCCAAGTGGAGGGAAGTAAAGAGTGGGGTCCCCCAAGGTTCAGTACTGGGACCCCTGCTTTTCAACCTCTTCATAAATGATCTAGAGGTAGGAGTAAAAAGCAAGGTAGCCAAATTTGCTGACGACACTAAATTATACAGGGTAGTGAAAACTGTGAGAGATTGTGAGGAGCTCCAGAGGGATCTCTTGACACTGGGGGAGTGGGCAAAACAGTGGCAAATGAGCTTCAACATTAGTAAGTGCAGAGTGATGCATGTTGGGGCAAAAAAACCCCAATTACATTTATAAACTGATGGGTTCTGAACTCTCTGTGACAAACCAGGAAAGGGACCTTGGTGTCCTGGTGGACAGCTCAATGAAGGTGTCAACCCAGTGTGCCTCAGCAGTGAAAAAGCAAACTCAATGCTAGGGATCATTAGGAAGGGTATAGAAAATAAGTCAGCAAGTGTCATTCTGCCTCTTTATAAATCTATGGTGAGGCCCCATCTGGAATACTGTGTACAGTTCTGGTTGCCATACCTTCAGAAGGATATTATGGAGTTGGAAAAAGTGCAGAGGAGGGCAACCAGAATGATTAGGGGACTGGAACATCTTCCTTACCATCTGAGGCTGCAACGGTTGGGCCTTTTCACTCTTGAACGACGGCGTCTAAGAGGTGACCTGATTGAAGTTTATAAAATCATGCACGGTGTGGAAAAAGTAGATAAGGAAAAACTGTTTTCCCTATCGCATAACACTAGAACTAGGGGACGCTCCATGAAACTTTTGGGTACTAGTTCTCAAACAAATAAGAGAAAGTACTTTTTCACCCAGAGGATCACTGGTCTATGGAACTCCCTGCCAGAAGAAGTGGTGACTGCTGTCAGGCTTGACAGCTTTAAGAAAGGATTAGACAAGTTCATGGAGGACAAGGGTATCAATGGCTATAATTATGGATACTTAAGGACAACCTCAGGGTTGGAGAGATAGGCAGGATATCTCTCAATGCCATTTCCAGGGAATCCTAAGCAGGTGAAGGCATCTCCTTGGGAATACCCTGAAGGAAATGGTGAGCCACTGTGTGAGACAGAATGCTGGACTGGATGGGCTATGGCCTGTTCCAGCAAGGCTGTTCTTATGTTCTTATATGTTCTTATGACAATTGGAAGCTGACCCCTATAAGCTGGTTTGGAGCAAGCCTGAATCAGTTTATTCTCTGGTTTGTAAGGGTATTTTTATGTTTCTAGATCTGGGGGTGAGGGTAGAGGTATGTTGAACTGGGAAAGCCGAAATCCATGATTTTAGAGTGGTGTGCAACATAGCAGTTCTGGGAAAGTAATAGACCTTCAGTGTGTAACCAAAGCTCCTACCAGCTCCTTTCCTATCCATCTTTCCTCACCCGAGCATCAGGGAACTATGTCCTATACTACTTGCCCAGCTCCTACAACAAGCATTGTAAAAACACATTTAAGAACATAGGGAGTGAGGGGAAAAGATAGCTACTTAGAGTTTCTACTTAAAGCCAGCACAAGAGGGTTTCTCACTCTTTTCTTCTTCCTTCTTTTAACACATATCTCTATGCCAGGAGTGCCCAAACTATGGTCCATGGGCCATATCCAGCCCCCGATGCCAATTCATCCAGCCTGTACCGCCCTTGTTGCTCCTTGAAGTGGAAGTAAAATGCCCCTGTATGGGCACATTTCACTTCCACTTCCAGGAGTGAAAAAGGCAGTACAGACTGGATGAATTGGCATCAGGGGCTGGATCTGGCCCATGGGCCATAGTTTGGACACCCCTGGTATAAGCAGAGAAAATGGCAGCCTAAAATCTAACTCATCCTGCTGCAAAACAGATTGCATGGCACGTTTTATTTCCACTTCCGGTGGGAGGAACCACATGACCAGCCCACTGAACTACATGACTGGCCCATGGCCCAATAGGTTTGGGCACCCCTGCTCTACACTTTCCATCTTTTCTCCTCACTGCCACCTCACTGGACTTTCTTGTATATTATTTCCCTCCTGCTGCAACTCTTTATTTGTCAGGGCAGAGGAAGCTGGATAATCATAGAAGCCCGTTTCTAAACAATAAGGACTTCATTTATTTTATCAAGGAACTAGCATAGTTTGTCTGGCGATGCCGGGCTGTTATAAACTGTGATCAGCTGTTTGGTTTTTTTTGTGGATTAAAAAAAGAACAAAGGATGATATATTGTTTTATTGTTTTATTTAACCAAATAATGTTTTAGTTTGTGTTTTTTTATAGTTGTATCGTAGGTAATGTTTTTTAAAATGTGAAAGTACATGTTTTTTGCACTCAATGTTTTTAAACTATGTTTAGATGTTTTGGGTTTTTATTTGAGTTAAAACTCAACACAGGATGTTATAAATCTTTTTGTTTTATTTTTTTGACATATGTTTGTGATTTGTGTAAAATTGTGATTTATTGTTATGTTTTTGACTTGTTTTTACTCTTGTGGCCTCTAGGTGGAGCTGTTGTGTCTTTTTGAGTTGTTTTTACCATTCTGCCCTGCAGGTGGGGCTGCTAGTGGTTCTGTTTTAGTTTCACTGTTTTTTCTCTCCTGGCCTCTGGGTGGGACTTCTTCCAGTAAGTAGTCTCTTTGTTTCTTCATTTCTGTTCTGGTCGTCGTGGAGGGAGGACGTGCTGGTGAGTTCTCTTTTTTTCTTTCTTCTGGGGTTTTTCTTTGTTTTGCTTTTGTGGTGGTGGGCTGGGAGGTATTTCTGTTTGTTCTTTTTTGTTTTGGTTGAGTTTTAGGTTTGTTTTATTGGTTTGGTTATTTCTGATTTTGTTTAATTTTTCTTATTTCGTTGTTGTTTATTTGTGTAATTAGTTGTTGTTTGTTTGTGTGATTTGTGGTTTTTTGTGTTGTAGTTAGGTGTTTTGTATGTGGTTTTGTGTCTTTGTGGATGTTTTTGTTTGTGTATTTTGTGTTTTTTATTATTATTTTTAATTATTGATTTATTTTTGTTTTATTATTTTTTTAAATAATTTTGGTGTTTGTTTTTGGTGGTTACTTTAGCTTGAAGAATGGGCTGCCTGTGGGTTTCTCTTTTCCCCATTGCTGCTTTGAATTTTGGTTTAGATGCAGCAATAGGGGAAAGAAGGAGGAGGCAGTCAGCTCGTTCTTCTCCCAGGAAGGTTTGTTAGGTTGGTCGGGGGAGGAGAAGGCAGAGAAGAGTTTTCTCTGCTTAATGATGGTTCTCTCCTCTGTCTCCTTTTTCTCCCGGCGTACCTAACCGGAGATCGGCAGGCAGCGATCCGTAAGGGGTGGTGCTCTTTCTTCTGGATTGCTGGCTGCTGCTTTTGTATTCAGAAGTACAAAGGCATCAGCCAGTCATCTGCCATGGAGAGTGCATCCCCTGACGAACTGCTGCCTGTTTTAGGGTTTTTTCCCACCCTGGCTCAACTTTACTTGAGGCTGGTGATGGTCTCGCCGTGTCTTTGGCGGGGTAGCGTGGAGGAGAGGGAGTCCCTCTTCTCCCCATTGCTCCAGGAAAGAAGGACGGCGGGTGTTTCGTGGTGGCATTTTGTGGCTTTTTGTTTTGCGTGGCTGTAAGGCGCTGAGTCTGCCTACTGGGGGACGTGCGGTCCCGTTGATTTTTGTAAGTTTATTTTTTGCGCGCCAGCTTTCTCAGCATTTTGCATGCTCATGGTGTGCAGGATGCTGGGACTTGTAGTTTTGCGTTTGTGGTTTGCTTTCATGCGGCATTTTTTTGCAGGCGCACCCCCCAATAAAGGACTCAGACACTGATAAAAGTGGATAACGGCATTGGGCCACATTTATTGATTCATGCCCTAGTCCGAATTATAAATTTCTATTGGTAATTGACCAATCATAATTCTTAAGGCAAGCAGGCCGAAGTAACACTGGTAAGGTACCACCCAAAATTGCCAATGGCAATTGCTACAATGTATCCATTTGTATCAATTTGTTTGTTGACAACAAACAAATTGTTGACCGTAGTCAATATCTAACTAATGACCCCACCCTCTGACGCGTATCCGTAAAATCACGGGGTGATGCATGCTGTCTAGCTATAGCCATCACCCCGTCGCCTAGTTCGTCATTGACCGGACAACGTTTAACCAACCTATGCCTGTCTAGTGTTGTCCAGTCAATTGCGAACTTGCCGGATACCTGTGGGTCATAATGTTTACCTTACCAGTGATACCCGCCCATGTGACCAAAGTCAACAGCAGCAACAGATTAAACCCCTATGTCAAACCATAGCAACAGTGTGGGATGGGCGAAAAAACCAGGACCCGGAAGCCAATATGGGTCCCAGCCAAAAATTCCCACCCGGCCCCGAAGCGACCAAAACATCACACTGTTAACTAGGGAGGGGGTGGAGGGGAAAAACTTCTCCACTCCGTCGCTTCGCAAAATGGCAGCTCGGCTGCCTCGTGGCCACCCCTTTTATAAGGGAGCTGGCCACGCCCCTAACTACCCGGATGCCTTCGTCCGGTGGGGGGGCCCCCGCAAAGAGCGCGGCGGCCATTTTGGCGCCGTGCTTGCATTGCAGGCGCACCCCCCAATAAAGGACTCAGACACTGATAAAAGTGGATAACGGCATTGGGCCACATTTATTGATTCATGCCCTAGTCCGAATTATAAATTTCTATTGGTAATTGACCAATCATAATTCTTAAGGCAAGCAGGCTGAAGTAACACTGGTAAGGTACCACCCAAAATTGCCAACGGCAATTGCTACAATGTATCCATTTGTATCAATTTGTTTGTTGACAACAAACAAATTGTTGACCATAGTCAATATCTAACTAATGACCCCACCCTCTGACGCGTATCCGTAAAATCCTGGGGTGATGCATGCTGTCTAGCTATAGCCATCACCCCGTCGCCTAGTTCGTCGTTGACCGGACAACGTTTAACCAACTTATGCCTGTCTAGTGTTGTCCAGTCAATTGCGAACTTGCCGGATACCTGTGGGTCATAATGTTTACCTTACCAGTGCTACCCGCCACACGGAGGGGCTTCAAAGAAGGCTCGACGCCCCCCCCAGACCGTCAGCTCGGTCAACAGGCCTGCTCGCCAATCACCCAACAGGAGGTCCATACCTCCTCGTGACAGATGGGCCCTATCCCCTGCATACAAGTCATAATTTTGTAGGCTAATAGCGGGGTGACGACTGACCCTCCCCCAAGCCCTGTCGACAAGGAACCACGCCACTGCCCTATTCACCATGCGTCTAGCGCAGTCAAGGGCCAGGAGGTCAACACCCCCTCTGTAGGAATGGCGCAGGACCATGTCCGACCAAACAAGGGTTGTGGCGGGCCAGACGTAATGTAGGTAGGCGAGGTCCTCGCAAATCGCATGCTTCAGCGATAAGCCGGTGACCTGGCCCAAATCCTTGCCCCCCAGGTGTATGATCAGAATGTCAGGCGGGTCAGCATTCTGGCTAAAAAAAGGAAAGGCAGCAGCTCCCGCCATAACATCCTGGGCTTACCATGCCATGTGAGACTTGCGTATGCACCCAGTCCCAGTCGGGGTCCCCACTCTGTCGCCGCAGCGTAACGCGCTGCCCTGTGCACGTAGCTATGGCCCACCAGCCATACTGTCACCGGTGTAATACGACACCCAGGGTCTATAAAGAAAAATGAGGAAAAGAAGGTAAGGTGACTGAATTGGTACTCACGGCGGAAGTGGGCGCACATAAAACTGAAAACATTGCGAACCCCACCTTCCTATGCTGCGTATGTCAGCCTCGGAGTACCCAAAAGCAGCTGCAGTTGAGGCCGTCCCTATACGGAATGAATGGGTGCCATAGCGAGCACCTGGGAGGCCCACACTGGCCAGCGCTTTGCCAGTCACCTTCCAAAATTGAAATTTAGTAAGGGGAGACCCATCTTGGTGACAGAAAAATGGGCCATGGTGCGTGCCACGCAGTGCAAGGAACTCCTGTAGGGCACCAACCGGACAGATGTCTGCCAAAGAACACCGTAGCAGTCGCACACCACTGCCTACACCATGCTGATCCGTCTTAGAGGAGTGTATCCTCAACTGAGCCCAGTCTTTGGCAACACAGACATCCTCGAGTTCCAGTGCCCTACGACTTGCATCCGCCTTAGACAGCATCACAAGCTCGCTGATGCGGAGCGCTCCAAAAAATGCCACCGTTGTGGCTGCATGAAATAGGGCTGCCTCATATGTATCAAAACAGAGGCAAGGCCAGCCCCGGGCCAACTGGGTAAGGACCCCTGGGGAAATCGGGTGGCGGTTGTCCGGGCAATGCCCGCGCTCGCGCACCCACCCCTCCAAAACATGTCTCACACGGAAGTCAGAGGTGCTGTCCACATGACCTCCCACTTTGGCCATAAAAGCCAATGCTGAAAGCTTAGATGCCATGGTGCGAGGTGCAAGGCCCTGAGCATGCTGGTAAACCATGAACCGCAGAACATGTGTTACCGGGATCAGCCAGGTCCCTGGCAGTTGAAATTGGGTACAGAATGCCCTGAAAGAATTAATTGCGTGGTGATACGCCTTACGCGTGCGTGGCGCTAGCGACAGGCCAATCACCCGGTTCACCTCTCCTTGCCAATGGTCCATATCTCCTCCGGGAGTGGCGAGGGAAATTCCTCCGCATCCGGGGCCAAGGCACGGAACCGGGAGATCTGTAGGCGGGACAAAGCGTCAGCAATATCATTATTAACCCCTGGGACATGCCTGGCCCTGAACAGTACGTTGAGGCGCAGGCTGCGCAACACAAATTGGCACACTAGGTCCATAACCCTGGGCAATTTAGAAGTCTGTGCATTGACAATGTGGACCACAGCCGCGTTGTCACACCAGAAATGCACGACCGAGTTGGCCCACTCCTCGCCCCATAGCATCAAAGCACCCAGGATAGGGAAAAACTCCAGATATGTGAGATCACGCAGGCGACCCGTGCCTGCCCAGGCCGGTGGCCACCCACCATAGGCCCACTTCCCATTGAAGTACATCCCATAACCCAGGGATCCCGAGGCATCAGACTGAATCTGAAAATGAGGGGAAGCCAGGAGGTCAGACCTCCAAAATGAGACCCCATTGAACTCCCTCAGGAACTGTAACCAGACAAGCATGTCTGCCCTGATACCCCGGGTAAGCCGAACTCTATGGTGAGGCCTGGATAATCCTGCCATGGCGTCGCACAAGCGCCGGGCAAAAAGCCCTGCCCAGTGCGACCACCCTGCAAGCGAAATTAAGGTGACCATGTAGCACCTCCAGTTCTCTCAGTGATGCCTTGCGCTTGGCCAGCAAGTCCGAGATAAGGGCCACTATCCTTGACACCTTATCCCGCGGTAACCTAGACGCCTGCGCTATCGTGTCAATCTCCACCCCCAGGAAGACTAGCTGGGTAGATGGGCCCTCGGTCTTTTTGGGCGCTAAAGGGACACCGAGTTCCTCCATTAGCGTCTGAAATGTGTTGAGGAGACGTGTACACGTGTCCCAGCCCCGTTCACCCCCGAATAAAAAGTCATCCAGGTAATGGGCTACAGACCGGGACCCTGACCTGCGGACGAAAGCCCACTCTAGGAAGGTACTGAAACGCTTGAAAGCCGAGCATGATATGGAACAGCCAAAAGGCATGGCCTTATCAAAGTAATATTCGCCCCTAAATTTGAAACCCAGCAATTCAAAGTCGCCCGGGTGCAAGAGGCAAAAAGCCGACTTAATGTCGCACTTAGCCAGCAGCGCACCCGGGCCACATGAGCGCACCATGCGCAGCCCGTGGTCAAAAGATGTATACCTGACTGAGCAAAGGTCATCAGGGATAGCATCATTGACCGATCGGCCGGCTGGGTAGGACAAGTGATGGATAAGGCGAAACTCGCCTGGAGACTTTTTGGGAACCAAGCCCAGGGGCGATACCTTAATGTTGGGGAACGGGGGTGCTGGGAAAGGGCCAGCGACCCTGCCCGCATCGACCTCCTTATTAATGCTGGCAGCAGCCACCTCCTCCCTCCCCCTAAGGGACAAAAGGTTGGGGGCATCCTGAGGGGACCTATCACCCATGAAAGGGATACGGAACCCCTGCCTAAAGCCCCGAAGGAGATAATCCGCATCCTCCCCTTTCGGGTACAATGTTAGCCAACGCTCCAACATGTCCACATTAATTGGGGAGGGAGCCTTTTCGTGAACCAGCTCCATCTGCGGCAGTCTTGCCAGCCCACTGTCCGCCCCTCCCTCTGCCACGCGTCCCTCCAGGCCTGGGACAGGCAGAGGCTGTGTGGGGGCCCGCACAGGTGGGACACTCATGTCTGTACTTGCAATTCTTCCTATTGCAGGAACCATAGGACGAGAAAGTCCAGCACAGCAGGCGGGCTGGAACCCCCTGCCCCGCCACCTGGCGGGGAACCTGTGCTGGAGCCGCTCGCTGGACCGCATGTCCACAATGGTACCTTTCCCCTGGCACGGGGCGCGTGGGCGTCATGTACAGAAGCCAAAGCCTCTGGCATGGCTCATCCTACCTCATCTCAGGGTGCAGGGGAATCCGCATACGGAATTCCTCGTCATAAGCCAACCACGACGGGCCCGGAAAGTCAACCATCGCCCGATAGATGTTGTCCAAATACTGGACCATCGGAATTGCCAAATCCGGCCGGGCCCTCAGGTACACCGCCATGTAGATGAGGTAAGCCGGCAGCCAGTTGGCCCACGTATGTGGTGGCTTGCGACGACGTGCCTGCTCCTTATCCTTCTCATCCTGCCCCTCCCTCTCTTCCTTGGTGGGCTCCCTGTTTAGGAGTGAGAAGATATCTACATACTCCCCCCACCATATTTTCTCTTTGGTGGTCTGTGCCAAGTGGTCACCCAATGGTAAGGAATACCCCGCTGTCGGCAAGGCCGAGACAGGCACCGCAGAAACTGCGGGCATCTGGAAAGGGGCTTGGACTAGCCCAGCCACCCCCAAAACATTCCCCACAGGGTAGGAAACACCCCCCACCCCGGGGCCCTGGGTGGTAGTTGTCGTCGCCGGGTGGGGCGTCAGCGGCTGTACCGCCGCACCACCCACGCGAGGCCAAGGCCATTGGAAAGCCCCCCCAACGTGGCCACGTGTGTAGGTGCACTAGTTTGGACCGCATACTCACATGCTGCACCCCCGCGGGCCGCCCCCACCGGGGGTTCCGGCCCACTGTGGGCGTCGGAGCTCATGACCGCCGTAGAGCTCATCGCTGGGGCCTGACCCGCACTGGCCTGTTGGTTGGGGAGCTGCGAGGCAGTGGCCGAAGTCGCGCCACGCGCCTCAAGCAGCTCGACCCGTCCCGTCGCCTGCCGCTGCCCAGCAGACGACGCGTCAAAATGAACCCCAAAGGGAGCCCCAGCGTGGCTGGCCCGAGCCAGGGATGCCTCAAGGGCCGCAACGCGGGCCAGTAAGGCCTCCACACTGACGTGGGGCCAAGGGCCAGCCGGCCCGCCTGCTACAGGCGTGGGTACAGGTCCTTGTACCCCGGGGCCCGAATAGGGCCATGACCCCACACCCAGGCGCGGTAGGGCCGATGTAGGCACCTGCCAGGGAAGGGGACCACACCACCCCCCAAGGCTGGAAGGCCCCGGAGTGAGCTGCGCCCCTATAGAGGAAGGCCCAGTAGAATGGGAAGCACCAGGAGCGGTGTCCACCGCTTGCGGGCCGCGGGCCGCAGCCCTTGCTGGACCCATGCTTGGGTCCCCAGCCTCCAGCCAAGGAGGAATAGACCCCATCCCACCGGTCCCAGTGGGTGCAGGCAAAGGCGGCTGCTGGGGAGGCGCAGCCGCGGTCCTCCGACCCGGATTGCACCTCCGAACCGCACGAGCCGCGCTCACGGCCGCCTTCTTCTTCGAAGGCATCTCAGTCCAACCTATGGGAAGCCGAAAGAAGAAAATCAGCAGCCAAAAGGCTTCCCAGTCAAGGCAAAAGCGACGGAGGTAAGAGGGAAAAACTTCTCCGCTCCATCGCTTCGCAAAATGGCAGCTCGGCTGCCTCGTGGCCACCCCTTTTATAAGGGAGCTGGCCACGCCCCTAACTACCCGGATGCCTTCGTCCGGTGGGGGGGCCCCCGCAAATAGCGCGGCGGCCATTTTGGCGCCGCGCTTGCATTCTGCAGCTCAATTTCAATTGGCCCTGCTGCGTTTCCCAACATTCTTTTTGCTCGCGCCTCTGAACCTGTTTGGCTGTGGTGCAGCGCGGTGCAAAGAACATTGGGAATTGAAGTTGTTCCCCTTTGTTTGTGTTCATGAGGCTCTTGCCCCACTGCCGCATTTCTCAACCCTACAGTTACCTTTGTACCGGGTTCGGGCGAGTGCAGGAGGCTCGGTACGGGATAATGTGGATGGGTGTGGGAGGCTTTGTCAAATTCCAACAGTTAATGCTTGGATTTATAGGTATAGATTGGTAACAGGAAATGCCAGGAGGGTTAATTTCTGTGGTAACGAGTATATATGCCTTCTCCATTGGTGACAACTCTGTATTTTTCCTTTCTTTTACTTACTTGTAATTGCATCACATCTTTAAAAACATTTTAAATCAAAGAATGCAGGTTTTAACAAGCAAGGTTGCTGCTCCACCCAGTGAATACCTGCTTGTCCAAAGATGCTGTGCATTTTGTTACTTTGATAAATTTTAGCAAGAGAAGTATTAAAGTAAATGGGAGGGCTTATATGTCAGAAATAAAAGGTAAAGGTCGCCCTTGCTCAAAAGCCAGTTATATCCAACTCTATTCATCTCTGTTTATAGCCAAAGAGCCAGCACTGTCTGTGTCTGTAGATGTTTCTGTGGACATGTGGCAGGTATGACTAGACACTGGAGTGCATGGAATGCTGTTTACCTTCCCATCAAAGTGGTACCTATTTATCTACTTGCAATTTCTTGCTTTTGAACTGCTAGTTTGGCAGGAGCTGGGACCTGCCGACCTTTCAGTCATCAAGTTCAGCATTTTAATCAGTAAGCAACAGGAGTCCCTGTCAGAAATAAAACACATTTCCAATTAGAAGGGTCTAAAGGAGCATGTTTTTGTGACCCTGGACAGCTGCTGTCAGTTAACAGAAGCATGCCAGGCTCGAGAAGGGCAATGTTCTGATACACTATAAGAAACACATTTAAAAACCTTTGGAGTTACTTCTGAGTTTCTAAAAGAAGAACACCAGGCGATGTGGAATAAATTTTGTGTGTGTGTGTGTGTGTGTGTGTGTGTGTGTGTGTGTGTGTGTGTGAATCAGCAGAGCAATTAGGACTATTGAACTTGGCTAGCAGTAACTGCTGTTTCACTGATTGGCAGTGATTATAGCTACATTGAGGAATCACAGACATTTGTCCCAGTTTTATCTGAAAGCTGTTTAAAATTTTATACACAAATAGTTCATTTCAAATGGTATTTGCAAGTAGTCCTCCACTGAAGATTTTCATTGGCAAAATTCAACATTGTGTGGGTAAACTTCAGCTCATGCTGTGGTACAGCTGTTGTCATTTTGCTTTCTCCTCTTCCCAAATGACCCAGAATGTTAGCAAGACTTCTGAGGTAGTCCATCATCCTTTTTTCAAAAATACTGAGAATGGCATGGAGGAAGGGAAAATTTTCATCCCATCCTATTGGCATAAAGGATTAATTGCACACAATGCATCATTAGGATAGTACATAGTCATATCTATAACTATAAGAAGGTGGTTGAGTCATGCGTGTCCAGCATACACGGCCACACCCAGCCCAACCATCCTGTACTGAGCCACCCTTACTTACCTTAACACCCTGTGATCATCACTGCAAGGGTCTGCCTGCCGCAAGCCGGGCAACCGCCCCATGAACGTGAACGTAAAAAAACAACTACAAGTCCCGCGTCCTCCACACCGTGACCCCTCAGCCAATCAGGGTGAGGGACACGAGTGCAGAGGAGGCCAGGAAAGCCAGCGCGCACACTCTAAAAAACCCCCAACCAATGTGCCGAAAACTTTCCTCCGTCCGGGAGACACTTCGTCTCCCAGAGGGAAGCCATCCCCAGCTCACCATGGCGGGTGGGTGGCCACATCAGTTGTCAGCTGGGCTGCCTGCTTTTGGTGGCCCCTGCCGACTGGCGAAGACCTCGGTGCCGGCGGTGAGGGAGGAAAGGCTGTGCCACGGAGGCACAGAAAGTGAGTGGCCAAGTGCAGAAGGCTGCGCCAGGGAGGTGCAGAGTACAAAAGGCCCAACCGACAACAGGTAAGTGGGGTGGGGGAGAGGAATTGAGGGGGGGGATGAGCCCAGGGAACATGCCGCCCACCCAGGTCTTGGAGAAGAAAGGGGAGAACAAACCTGCCCCCCTGCCCCCAGTCCTTGTCCCCCGCCCCACTTACCTTTTGGTGGCTGTGCATTTTGTACTCTGCGCTTCCCCAGTGTGGCCTTCTGTGCTGGGCCACTCGCCTTCCATGCCTCCATGGCACAGCCTTTCCTCTCTCACTGCTGGCACCGAGGCCTTCGTCGTTGGGGTCAGGTGGCCCAGCCGGCAACCGACGTGCCTGCTGCCCGGCAAAGGCCTCCTGGGTTTACACATTGTAAATCTTTGGCATGTGTGTGTGTGTGTGTGTGTGTGTGTGTGTGTGTGTGTGTGTGTGTGTGTCCTCACCGAGGCTTTGGGGGAGGAGGAGGAAGAGCCCCTCCTCTCCCCATGGAGCTATGGCGTGTGTGTATTTTGTGTGTGTGTGGTTGTGTTGTATGTGTGTGTGTGTGGTTGTGTTGTGTGTGTGTGTGTGGTTGTGTTGTGTGTGTATTGAGTGTGGGTGTGGGTGTGGGTGTGTTGTGGGTGTGGGTGTTTTGTGTGTGTATTGAGTGTGGGTGTGGTTATGTTGTGTTTGCTGAGTGTGTATTGTGTGTGTGTGTATTGTGTGTGTGTTGTTGTTGTTGTTGTTGTGTGTATTGAGTGAGTGTGTGGTTGTGTTGTGTGTGCTGTATGAGTGTATTGTGTGTGTGTGGTTGTGTGTATGGTGGTGTTGTATGTGTGTATTGAATGAGTTTGTGGTTGTGTTGTGTGTGCTGTGTGTGTGTGGTTGTGTGTGGATGTGTTGTATGTGTGTGTGTATTGTGTGTGTGCATGTGGTTGTGTTTCATGTATGGTTATGTTGTGTATGTGTGTGTACCCCCCAAAACCACCCAAACCACCAGCACACATATTATACCTGCCCGGCAGGGCCGGGCTATAGATGCTAGTCTACTATACAGTGAAGGCATGATGCATGTATATAAATAGTGAATTCAGGAATTCTATTGAGGCACTGGAGTCCATGAGCCAAGCAGAGAAGAGAACTTACCCTTGTAGTGGTAAAGTAAGGTGTCACTCCTACTTAACCGATGCGCTACTGGTTTATTGAAATAAGTGGAGCAATGCACCTAATTTTCAGCTGAAGACTCTGCAAACTTCCAGGTGGTTTTTAAAAATTGCAAATCCCATTAAATCTAGACAGCATAGCCATTGACTATGTAATGGGAATTGTAGTCCAACAACATTTGGAGGGGGCAAAACCTTTCTCATCTCTCCTCCATGCTATAAAATAATTTTGCAGATCTTACCTTTTACAAAATTTTGATACTTCTAGAGTGATGACTATGAATTTGTTGAGCTTCAGATGCCATTCTGGCTGTTACTGTATTTTCCCTACCTTGCTAAGGATGGTTGCCCTTAATGATTTACAAAATAAAAATATCTAGCCTCATTCACTTTAAGACTTAATATAAAATAAAACTTTGCCACAAAGGATATTTTGATGGCCATTTCCAGCCTTTGAACATGTGATGTAACACTCTGTGGAATTTTCCTTCACATTTGTTCACTCCAAGTGAGTTTATATACATTTTAATTATGTCAGTCTTTCTGTAAAGCACCCTGGGAACACAATTGAAGTGCGGTATAGAAATACTTCCACTAAGTATACAATAAATAATGCATTATTTAGCTAGTTGCCTGCATTGATATTCAACTAAAATCCTCAACATGGCTCACAGTATTCATAAAAACACAGTGAATACGTTAAAAGCCATAATCCTGGAAGACTAAAAGGAAACTCAAAACCTCCCAGCAGGAGAGCTTGCTTGACTGTGATGCATCCATCTCCTTCTTCTTACTGAATTGCTTCTTACAGGCCAGAAAGTGGTAAATAGCCCTGCAGGGCAAAGGTGGAAGGCTAACCTCACAGCAAGGCAAAATGAGGCATCTGTCTCAGGCAGTGGCTGCTCTTAGCTCTAGTGGCACAGTGATTAAACTGCTGTATGGGCAGCCAAAACATTGTGAGTTCAATCTTGATGAGGTCTCAAGGTTGACTCAGCCTTCTATGCTTCCAAGATTGGTAAGATGAGTACCCAGCATGTTGGGGGCAAAATGCTAATTAACTTGTGAACCACTGAAAGAGTGCACGAAACACTAGGCGGCAGCATATAAGTGTACACATAATTTCTATTGCTATGTTTCTCAAGTTTTTACAGCTTAATATGTTTTATGATTTTCCCATTGCTTTACTTTCATTTAAAACTAAACTCTGATGTTTTTGCCATGGTATCTAAAATAAGCTTTCAGTTAAACTTACTTTTGTGTGTATTTTAAAAGTCCTATGGCTTTGCCTGTCCACTGGAGATCTCAACATAGAGAGAGGTCAGTAAAATGAGTACCCAGCATGTTGTTGGCAAAATGCTATTTACCTGTAAACCATCCAGAGAGTGCTTTGGGGTAGTATATAAGTGTAATTGCTATTGCTTTTAGGTCTTTGTGACCCTGAAAATAAGAGATATTATCTGAAGTTTTAAACATTTACCAAGGGGTGTGTAAATACTGTCTGATTCCACTTATATACAAATATTTGTTGAAGAAATTGGGATCAACTGACCAAAGTTGATCTTGGAGGTAGACTGAATTCATTTGCTCTTGGGTTTCTGCAAATAGCTGTATACAGTAGAACCCCGCATAATGAAATACTCCATTCCACAGAGCTCTTCGCTATGCGAATTTTTTCGTTATGCAAAGCAAATGGGAGATGCCCTGGATAATGAACAATTTTTTTTCATTATCCAGGGTTCCCATTGGGTATACCCCGGTTACCAAAACCCCTGCATAATGAACATTTTTCTCGTTATGCAGGGTATCGCAATTGCCTAACAAATGCTTCATTATGCGGTTTTTCATTATGCGAAGCATTCGTTATGCAAGGTATTACTGTATTTCATTTGTTTCCTGCTTAAGACTAAAAGAGAGGAAAAAAATAGTGGGATCTTATTGGCATCAATCGCCCTAGACATGCTGCCCCATATAAGATTGAAAACTGGCAGACAGGTTAAGGGCCAGGAAAAGGTTCTTCTGTCGACCACTTGTACCTAAAGGAAGAAAAAGCAAGAAAATTCTAGAACACAGCCAGCTTATTAAACACGGTAGTATTCTCACTATGGTGGGGAATACGATATGGTTGATTTGAACCCCCCACCGAAGGACTCAATATTTAATCTCCAGGCAAGGTTTTAGCTTTCTTTCAAGTGTCAGCTGTCAATCTCTTTCTGCTTTGTTGCTTCTTTCTTTTGCTGCAATAAGTGGCACCAAGTATTTTTATCATAATTTGAACAAAAATACAGAGGACCTGTCAGTGATTAGTAGGGTTGTGCAATTTGACCCAAGTGCATTTGGGTGCTTCTTGAACTTCCTTGTAGTAGATCCAAAAATGTATATATATCTTTGTTCTGCCACATTTGAAGGGGGGCATGGAAGGTGTCTTCCCATAAAAAAGAATCTTGGAATTGCATGAAAATTATTCATCACTATCTGTACAAAAGAAGATCTAGTAAATGGCCAAGATAATGTTATTGAAGTAGCCCAATTCTGGTCAAATATAGTCTAATCATTTTAATATGTTAATTTGTCTGAATTTTATCAATATTTCATATGTGTCCCTAATTTTAATTTGTGCAATTCTGTGATATGAAGAAAGAAAGAAGCAAACCTTGTTTGGACACTTTTCACAAGCCAGAGCACATTTCTAATTGTAACATACCGTACTTTTAGTCTTTATTAAAAACTATCCTTTGGTATCAACGTGGGTAGTGATAAGGTGGGCACATAGGTCTTTTCCTCCTTCAGTTTATCTTCTCTTTTATCTTTTGTTATGAATTGTTAACTGTTTTCACTTTTACTTTTAAAAGTATTGTCTGTAACATGATTAACACAGTGAGTTATGCTGAAGTAAAACAAGAATGAGGAAAGGGCCGCTGGTTTGTATACCAGCTTGTAGAAGGAGGAAAAGCTTACCTTCTTTGCTTCTTTTAAAAGAAAATTGCCTTAGATTTGATAAAAAGTTCCAAAAGGTGGTATGTATGTGTGTGAGAGAGAGGAAGACAGGAATCTCAAGGCCTGCAAATGTGAGCATTCATGAACAGAAATAAACTGGCAGGTCAGTTTGATTTGTGTGCTTGAAATCTGTTTTGTGTTTCATCCCTTTTCATGAAAACATGTCTAAATGAGTCTCACTGAAGTTAAAAGCAAGGGGCATGGATTAAGTTTAAGACAACCACTTTAACATATAGACACCTCTATGAATGAAGCTTAACCTCCCCCTCCCCAAATAATGTTTCCAAATTGGCTTCCATTTCATTAAAATAGATCAATAATCATCCTTCAGAGAGATCTAGAATTCTGGATAAAGTAGACCTTGTGGTCTTAATCTGCTTCTGACAAGAGTTATGTCCTATTTTATGGTGGACTGTAGATAACTTTCCACCTGCAAGTGCCTGTCATTTACTCCATATTGCATTACTATCCGGGTAGTGATGAAATGGTTTCCTAATGGGATGAAACACAGGACTCTATTGTATGCAGCCAGTTGCTTTTAATAGTGAATTACTATAGTAAGCTGGAAAGTTTTCAAATGCTGTATGAGTTCATTAAAGCAATTATACGGAGAATATTGGAAAGACAAGGCTGTTTTGGTCATGGTATAGTGTTAGTGGTTTCCTATGGTGTAGTGTTTATGATAGTAGAAGTGGCTCAGCATGCATGGTAGACCAGCCTCGGGCAAGTTTGCAATTTACATGCTTTCTTTTTTGATATTTGTCAATTCTTCCCCACCTCCAGCCAAACATTTATTGTAAGCTGATCTATTTGGCCATTTCGCCACCATCTTTGTTTATGCTCCAGCCCTGATCAAGAAATGCAAAAGAAGTGAAGTGTCTGGAAAGAACAGCTATTGTTTGATAAACAAAAAGTGTTTTTTGTTAAACTGATTATAAGAGTTTATCAGCTAGGAGACGTATGCACCATAAACACCTTTATAAAAGAGTTTTAAAAGGAACAGGAAGTTCAATACTTGTTTCAACAATTGATTATCAAAATTTGCATCAGCCAGCCTTCTATTCAAATAGAGTAAGGATAACTGGATAGTTTCAGCGGTCAAAGAGGGTTAATCCTGCAAATTATTAAATCAATATTCCAGTTTGCATAGTGAAGGGACAAGGGTTCCCTTATCCCATTCACCATGCAAATAACATAATGTATTTATACAGCAGAGCACATGTTTTATGTGAAATTCTACATCTTCAGAATACTAGCTCAAAGGTAATGATGGCTCTGGAACTGACCATTAGGTTATGAATGTCTTACCCATACTGCTTAAATAGAGGATCATTTATTGGTTCTCCACTTTAAATGGCACTTGTCTGACATTTTTGAGGAGGAGGAAAATCCTCTAACTCAACATGCTATATGGAAAGGAAATTTGTGGTTGCTGCTTTTGCTAACTGATTGTGGTACTTTTCACATTTGTGTTTATACTTAACAAGTATCCAACTTGTAAAGTTATGTAAAAATATAATGGGCTGATCCAAGATTTAGGAGCATGTAACTGCAGTCATGGAACTTATCTTTGTCGCCTCCTCCTCACAGTAACTCCTCCAGATGCTTGAACATGCTATACTAGAAGAACAGTCCTGAATGGGGTGCGCTATGGGGTGACAAAGAAAAGGAAGTCCTTCTAAACTGGAGGAGGGCATTTCAACTTCCACAGAAGGCAGATTCCTGGAACAAACTCATTGCATCCCATCATAGTTGGGAAGAGTGCAGATCTTTATTGGCTGTTGAGGGACAACTTAAAGCTGCCTGTTCTGCATTCTAATGGGTTTTTATTCTCATAAAAGTTTTAGACCAGCAGTCATTCAAGCAGGTGATAATTTCAAAAGAACTATTACTTCTCTAAAGCAGGTGATGTGGAGCCCCTATTTATACATTGGTTTTGCTTATCAAGCAAAAAATAAAGCCAAGGAGGAGGAGGATCATCATAGATACGTACCTGATTTGGATCCTATATAAAAAAGAAAATAATAAAGAAGTGATTACTATATTAATAGTAAGTAATGGCAGGAATGTTGTCAGCTGTCTATGGCATTGTGTAAGATGCACTACACACAATCATACGGAATCCATATTTTGTTACTATGTTAAATGCTCAATGTAAAATCAAGGGCTACCCTTTATGAAATTGTGAGTTATATTAGAGCACCAGTGATGCAAGTCTCCATATACAAACTACATTTTAAGTCATTGCAAGCGCGGTGCCAAAATGGCTGCCGCGCTCTTTGCGCCCCCCCCACCGGACTTGGGCATCCGGGTAGTTAGGGGGGCATGGCCAGCACCCTTTAAAAGGGGTGGCCACGAGGCAGCCGAGCTGCCATTTTGCGAAAGCGACGGAGAGGAGAAGTTTTCTCCGTCACTCCCTCCCCCCTTTTTGCTAGCCTCTGCTCGAGGCTTCGTTTTCTCTCGCCTCTGTGCTAGAGGCTTGATTCTTTTAGAAGCGACGGGGCGGAGGAATCTGCTCCGTCGCTTCCCCCTCTGTCAGCCTCTGTGCGAGGCTTCCTTTTACCTTGCTGCCTCTTTGTAAGAGCCTTGATTTCACTCCTATTGGTTTCCTTTTTGCCTGTAACCAAGCAGAACTGCTGGATAGCTCAGTGGTTTAGGAATCTGGCTGCAAAGTCAGAGGCTGGGAGTTCGATTCCCCATGGTGTTTTCTTGCTCGTAGAGGGATCGCGGTGGCTCAAGTGGCTAAGACACGGAGTGTTAAGTGCCTGAGACGCTGACTGGGAAGTGGAAGGTCAGTGGTTTCACTTCCTGTGTACTGCAGGACAGAATGAGCTCCCGTTTTCAGTCCCAGGCCGGCCCTTCAGAGGATCCGTCCCTCGGCCCACGGCTGCAGGCCATGGGCCGGAACGATTGGGGGGAGGGCTTTGTGCTGGCTCACAGCACGTTTTTACCCATTGGGGGCCAGAGTTTTGGGCATGGCCCTATTCTGGCCCGGGCTCTCAAATTAGGGCCTCTGGCCCAATACCTAGCGGGCCGTCCGGCCCACCTATTTACTGTGTCTATCAGATAATGTTTCCTGGTTGCTCTAAGGATTCTCAACCTGTGGCTCGTGGGCCAGATGTGGCCCACATGCCATTTTATGTGGTCTCCCACTGCCTCCACCCCACTAGGAAGTGCCATGTGGTGAAGGAAGGGCAAAATTGCCATGCAACCCCCAAAGCTGTCTGAGGGTACACGACAGCTAGGTCGAGCTTCTCGTGACACATCGGCCTGTGCCCGCCGCTGTCTCGCAGCTCCCCGTTTGTCTGGAACTGCGGCTGGAGTGCGTTGGAGGTCGCCCCAGAGCTCGATTTTGGTCGCGAGCTCCGACGCCCACCGTGGGCCGGAACCCCCAGTGGGGGCGGCTCACGGGGGTGCAACTTGTGAGTATTCTGTTCAAGTTGAATGCACACACATCACAGTCCATTTCCAGCAGTGGGGGCTCAGTGCTCTTTGCCTCGCTGATTTGAGGCTGGGGGGGCATTACTCGCCATCCTATCCCAGTGCCCCTTGGTTGCATTCTGGCACGATGTTGGGGGTGGGGGTTTACGCTCCCGGGGCGGTACGTGGCGTCACAGGGGCTGTCCAGGTCCTGCTGTGTGTGTCCGGCGTACATCAGGTACCGGCAATGGCATTGCCGACGACTGGTTATTCATGGCCCCCCAGTGATCATCTGCCCCAGATCATGAGGGAAAAGATTTGGTGGGGGGGGAGTACCTCCCTATGAACTGAGATCCCAATAAGGATAGGAAGTACGGACAGGAGGATAGAGACATTGTGTGGTCCCGCCGTAGTAAGCCACCCCGCACTGGGGTGTCCACCCTCGGGACAGTGCTGAGCATCACAGGGGCTGTCTGGATCCTGCTGCATAGGCCCTTTATACAGAATGTGCAGTCCATGGCTTTGCCGATGTCTGGCTATTACTTGCCCCTGTTGATTATTGGCCACCGGCCATGAGGGGTAAGGGCTGGAGGGGGACATGTGGATATTCTCCCTATTGAACTGCGAGCCCACTGGGGGGAGAGAGAAGGACAGGACGGCTGAGACAAAGAGATGTCCCATCATCGTTAGCCACCGCGCACCTTGGGGCCAACTGGTTGTCGGCATACCTTGTACGTATTGTGGTATGCCGCAGGGCTTGAACTGTTCGGGCCATCCTGATGTCGATTGGATGGGCCCATGACGGTTGGCTCATGGTGAGGAAGGTGGATGAGGGTGGCTCTATATCCCGAGGGGAGGTGGGATGAGTCCTGTCAGCAAGGGTGCTCGTGTACATCATTCCCACGGGACTGGTGCCTGGTGATTGGCACCATGGTGGTCATGCTGAGCAGCGGGCTGTTCAGACATTGGCTCCACGCAAACTGGTCGAGCGGGGGGTTCCGGCCCGCCTACTGTGTCCGGCCTGTTCAGCTGACGATGGGTGTACTAAGCACCACGGTCGTTACCGACTTAGTGCTCCCCTTTTTTGTGCTGGCCCTCACGCCGCCTCCGCGTGCCCGCGGGTTGGTGGGTTGCGGGGCAAAGGTGGGGGTGCACAGGGGCGATCAGAGCTCCGTCTGAAGTAACTAACTTTGTCATAAGCCCCCCCCGCCCCAATTATAGTCAGCCTGGAGGGATGTCACTCAGTTCATCCAAGACGGGATGGGGCGGGAGACCTGCTGGAAGGTTTTCAATGGGGCTTTTGTATCCATTCGGGGTGCTACTAATCTGGTTCCCTTCCAGGGTAACGGGGAGGGGGCTCCACGGTCCACAGTTACGGAAGTTGGGGGCCATGAGAGTAGCGGGGGCCCTTCTTGGAACCACCTTTCCTTAGTCGAAGGTATCCCCCCATGAAGCTCATACTGAGCTAGAAAAAGGGTGAATGTAATATAATCCTTCATTCAGCTCACCCTGTGGGTGTTCCGTTCAGGGACGACCTTCCTGATGACCTTGTTCGGTCAGGTACTCGTAGTTGCCTCGGCTACTATGGGTGGCGTGCTCACGCAATTCTGGTGCTGTTTTGGCACAGTGTGATATGCACTCGGCTTCCAGCTTTTTGCCAGTACACCCCATGATTTAGACCTATCGGGTTTTTAGGTTTTGGGGGAATTTTAATTAGTTAACGCCGATCCCTTTCTGAATGCGTTAATTCAGGTTCAGCACCCAACCGATGTGGGACTTTCACTCAGTGGGCATTGGCTCACAGGTTGGGGTCTCGATCTCCAGCCCATTACCTCGACGATTTTTGGGTCCGGGGTTAAACGGGGCTTGGACACGTGTACGCGTCTCCTCATCACAATTCAGACACTCAGGTGGGACCTGGGTGTCCCCTTGGCGCCTGAATAGACCGAGGTCCCATGTTCTAGCATCACAATTTTTGCCTCGATGCTGTCACGCGGGCATCCAGGTTAACCGGTGATACGGTGGCTTGGATGTCCATGGCGATTTTGGCATTGATTGCCAAACATCGAGTGTGCCCTTGGGAATTGTAGTTAATTCACTGCCCCCCCTCAATGGGTTTGCTCTGGCTCAAATTACTCCGGGGTTTAGATGGGTATCTTATGGGAGGTCAGACCTAGTGGTCTTCCCTAGATATCTAGTACGGTCAGATACCTCCGGCTCCCGGACTGATTGCCCTGCGATCTTACCTGCCTTGCGTTTTTTCCCATTTGGAGAGCACTGATGCTATGGTGCAAGGGGTGGGCCTACTCAGTGGTCCAATTTCGGTGTGACAATGCAGTAGTGGTGAACATTGTCGACACCCAGACATGCAAATCCCCCAAGGTCATGACATTAGTCCGTCTACTCTCTTGAGAAGCCTACGCCTAATGTGCTGTTCTTGGCCAGACATGTTATGGGTATTTATAATGACATTCTGCTGCTCTCCATCACCGCAGATCACCTGGTTCTGTGCCGTACTCTGGAAGCAGAGGGATTCCACTCGCCACTTTTGGCTGAGGGTTGGATGTTTGGCTAGGAGAGGGGAACCGGACATGTCGTTGGCACCTCGCACGCGTAAGGCGTATCACTCTGCATTCAGGCGTCGTGTTTGGGAGGGGTGGACACGGGAACGTGTCCGGCGCCCTTACGCGCGTCACCCCTGTTCCCAGAGTTTCTACCCACCTTGCATGAGGCTGGCATTGCTTATGTACAGATAGGTGTGAGGTCGCTCTTGGCCACGCAGCTACCATGGTAGCCTTTTTTGGAGCGCTCCGCATCAGTGAGTGGGTGCCAAAGTTGGTGCCAACGGTGTAAGGCGGATGTGTCTCGTAGGGCACTGGAACTCGAAGATGTCTCTGTCACACATGAGTGGGCTCGAGTGGGGATGCGGTCCTCACGGGTTATTCAGCACGGTGCAGGCAGTGGTGTATACTGCTACTAAGTTTTTGAGACATCTGTCCAGTTGGTGCCCTACCTGAATTTTCGACAGTGCCTGCTGTGCGCCCCAGCCTGTTTTCTGCCACCGGGTTGGGTCTACCCTTACCTTAGTACAGTCCCTGAGGGTGACCGGTGCCGCGTTTTGCAGTGTGGTGCCCGTTTTGGCACCATTTACTTAAAATAGGTGTCGCGTTGATCGTGGCTACGTTTGGGGTACTCGGAGGTGGATAGGCGTCTACGCGCAATTTCAAATATGTACGTCCCCTCACTGTTTGAGTACCTAGTTATGTCCTTCACCTTTTTCTCCTCTTTTACAGATCCTAGGGGTCTCAGCACTCCGGTGACAGGGGGCTGGTGGGCCGCAGCTATGTACACTGGGCGGCAGTATATGCTGCAGCGACAGAGAGTGGACCCTGGCTGGGCTGTGTGCATCCACACGTCTGCTATGGTATGGTATGTACGGCACATGGGGGTGGGAACTGTGGCCATTCCTGCTGTCTGACAGGGATGCTGGACCGCCCGATGTTTTACAGGTGGCAGCGGTCTTATACGGATCACTGCTGTTATTAAATAGTCGAGGGGCTGTGACCTGGCATTTTGTATCATGTATGGCTTATATATGGTCACTATGGTGTAACATCGTGCCGAGACACCAATTTAGGGGAGACGGGATCTCCCTAGTTCGGACTGTTCCGGCAGTCAGTGGACGGGGCTGTGGCTCTGGCCCGTTCTGAGCATGGCTGTGAGACGGCCATTGGAGTCCGGATGATCAGCTTACAAACAAATTTTGCTGGTAGGCAGGAGAAGGGGTCCACCTGTCGGTCAGAGGTATGTACCTCGTTCTGGGTGTGATGCAAGCAGGCCTGACGACCGAGCTGACGGTCTTGTGGGGGGGCGGTGAGTCATCATGGATGCCTCCCTGTGTGGCGGTAGCACTGGAAAGGTAAATATTTATGACCCACAGGTATCTGGCAGGTTCGCAATTGACTGGACAACACTAGATAGGCACAAGTTGGTTAACGTTGTCCAGTCAACGACGAACCAGGCAATGGGGTGATGGTACGAGCTAGGCAGCATGCATCACCCCGTTATTTTATGGATATGCGTCATAGGGTGGGGTCAGTAGTTAGTTTATTGACTACGGTCAACAATTTGTTTGTTGCCAACAAACAAATTGATACAAATGGATACATTGCCTTAAGAATTATAATTGGTTGAGTACCAATCAAAATTTATAATTCGGACTAGGGCATGAATCAATAAATGTAGCCCAATGCCGTTATCCACTTTCACCAGTGTCTGAGTCCTTTTTTGGGGGGTGCGCCTGCAATGAGTACCATATGTTTAACAAATAAATTAAATACACCAAAATGGCCGCCGTGCTCTTTGCGCCCCCCCCCACCGGACTTGGGCATCCGGGTAGTTAGGGGGGCATGGCCAGCACCCTTTAAAAAGGGTGGCCACGAGGCAGCCGAGCTGCCATTTTGTGAAAGCGACGGAGAGGAGAAGTTTTTCCCTCCACCCCCTCCCTAGTTAACAGTGTGATATTTTGGTCGCTTCGGGGCCGGGTGGGAATTTTTGGCTGGAACCTACAATCGGCTATTGGGTTCTGGCTTTTTTGCCCATCCCACACTGTTGCTATGGTTTGATATAGGGGTTTATTGCTGTTGACTTTGGTCACATGGGCGGGTAGCACTGGTAAGGTAAATATTTATGACCCACAGGTATCCGGCAGGTTCGTAATTGACTGGACAACACTAGATAGGCACAAGTTGGTTAACGTTGTCCGGTCAACGACGAACCAGGCAATGGGGTGATGGCACGAGCTAGGCAGCATGCATCACCCCGTTATTTTATGGATACACGTCAGAGGGTGGGGTCAGTAGTTAGTTTATTGACTACGGTCAACAATTTGTTTGTTGCCAACAAACAAATTGATACAAATGGATTCATTGTAGCCAATTGCCGTGGGCAATTTTGGGAGGTACCTTACCAGTGTTACTGCGGCCTGCTTGCCTTAAGAATTATAGCGGGAACCGTGGGGCGGGCCGCACTCGGGGAAGGCGGGACCGATGCTTAGTATCTGTCCCACGTTCTGGCCCCCCGGTTTCACCTCTAGGTCCTGAGCAGCTGATCCAGGGTGACCCCACCCTTAGGCTGCTGCTGATGAATGCCAGGTCGGTCTGTAGTAAGGCGCCCCTAATACAAGATTCTATTCTGGGAGAGAGGGCCGACCTGGCATGCATCACTGAGACCTGGCTGAGACCAGAGGATGGGGTGCCTCTATCAGAGATGTGTCCAGCCGGGTTCGGTGTTTGGCACCAGCCTAGGGATGAGGGCAAGGGCGGTGGTGTTGCCATTATAGCCAGGGAGTCACTAGGAGTTACCAGGGCCACTGCTCCACAATTCCTGGGTTGTGAGTCCCTGCTCCTGCGGCTGGGCCCAAAGGGTCAGTTGGGGGTCCTACTCCTGTACCTGCCCCCTTGCAGGGTAAGGGACTCCCTGCCTGGGCTCCTCGAGGCTGTCTCAGCGTTGGCGTTGGAGTTCCCTAGGCTGATGGTTCTGGGGGACTTCAATTTGCCTTCGCTGGGGTCCGGTTCCGAGGTGGCTCAGGAGTTCATGGCTTCCATGGCAACTATGGACCTGGCTCAGGTAATTCGGGGTCCTACCAGGGGCAGTGGCCACACACCAGATTTAGTCTTTTTGTCGGGGCGGTGGCAGAGTGATCTGAATTTACAGAAGCTAGACATAACACCTGTGCCATGGTCAGATCACTATCTGGTGGCTCTAGACTTCCTGGGGGCAACACATCATCGTAGGGAGGCAGGGTCTATTAAAGTGGCCCGCCCCCGGCAACTGATGGATCCGGATGGATTCCAGAGGGAACTGGGGGCTTTTCCCCTGGATCGGCAACACGATTCGCCCGAGGCACTTGTTGACCTATGGTGTGGGTCAACGATAGCTGCCTTGGATGTAATCGCTCCACTACGGCCTCTCAGAGCCCGTGGAGCTAGGTCATCCCCGTGGTTCACAGAAGAACTACGGGAGCTCAAACGGGCAAAGAGACGCCTTGAGCGCCGCTGGGTGTAGACCAGGAATGATTCCGATTGGACGCTAGCTAGAGCCGCTATTAGGGCCTACCTAGTGGCGATGGGGGTGGTGAGGAGGCAATACTTCACCTCCCTTATTGCCTCCGCTGATAATCGCCCAGCCACCCTGTTTCGGGTGACCAGGTCTCTCCTTGGTAGGGGGGGGGGCTGTGCCTGGTTGGCAGGGATCGGCTGAGGACTTTGCTGACCATCTGGTGGAGAAAATCGATCGGATTCGCTCAGGGTTTAATCTTGGCGTGGATGGGGAGGGTCAGGGGGGAGCCAGTGCACAGTCGTGCTGTGTTATCTGGGATCAGTTTGATCCTGTTGCCCCAGATGAAGTGGACAGGCTCCTTGCGGCGGTCCGCGCCACTAATTGTCCATTGGATCCCTGTCCCGCCTGGCTGGTAAAAGCCTCAAAGATGGTGACAGGTGGCTGGGTCGGGGCTATAATTAATGCGTCTTTTCGGGAAGGGATATTTCCTGCACCATTGAAACATGCTTTGGTGCTCCCCCTCCTGAAGAAGCCATCCCTCGATCCAGCAGTCATAACCAACTACAGACCTGTTTCCAACCTCCCCTTTTTGGGGAAAGTATTGGAAAAGGCAGTGGCGCGTCAGTTGCAGGGGGTACTGGATGAAGCGGAATATCTGGACCCCTTCCAGTCAGGATTCAGACCTGGATATGGTACTGAGACTGCATTGGTCGCGCTGATGGATGATCTCTGGCGAGAGCGGGATGGCGGTCATCCGTCCGTCCTTGCTCTTCTTGACCTCTCAGCGGCCTTCGATACCGTCGACCACGGTATCCTTCTGGAACGGCTCCGAGGATTGGGAATCCAGGGCACTGTGTGGTCCTGGTTTTCCTCATTTCTGAGGGGCCGGACCCAGTCGGTGTGGTTGGAGAGCGAGAAGTCCAGTCCTAGGTCCCTAAAATATGGGGTGCCTCAGGGCTCGGTACTCTCTCCTCTCCTTTTTAACATCTACATGAAGCCGCTGGGTGAGATCATCCGTTCCCACGGGGTGCGGTACCATCAGTACGCGGATGATACACAGTTGTACATCTCGGCCCGTGGGGACCCCAGTGATGCAGTCAAAGTCCTTTCCAGCTGTCTGGAGGCTGTTGGGGTCTGTATGGGGGCAAATGGGCTACAGCTGAATCCTAGCAAGACTGAGTGGCTATGGATAGGGGGTCCCGCCTTATCCCGGGAGCTACCATCTTTGGTTTTGGATGGGGCTATTCTGCCCCAGATCGACCCGGTGCGCAACTTGGGGGTCCTCCTGGATTCGCGGCTGCTGCTAGAAGAACAGGTGACGGCTGTGGCCAGGAGGGCCTTTGCCCAACTTCGGGTGATTCGCCAGTTGCGCCCGCTCCTGGACCGGGACTCTTTGCTCATGGTCACTCATGCTCTGGTTACCTCCAGACTAGACTACTGTAATGCGCTCTACATGGGGCTGCCCTTGATGACCATTCGGAGGCTGCAGCTGGTCCAGAATGCGGCGGCCCGGGTGGTGATGGGGTGTGGACGTTATGCCCATGCCTCACCACTGCTGTGGGAGCTGCACTGGTTACCAGTTTGTCTCCGGGTGCAATTCAAGGTGCTGGTTTTGACCTTTAAAGCCCTATATGGTAGTGGGCCAGGTTACCTTAGAGACCGCATCGCCCTAAGGACGTCTGTCCGTCCAACCAGAGCGGACCGGAGGGGCTCTCTAATTGTGCCATCGGCCAGGGGGGCTCGCCTCTCTGGCACAAGGAGGAGAGCCTTCTCTGTGTCCGCACCGGCCCTTTGGAACCTCCTGCCTGTGGAACTGCGTCTCCAGACGGAGTTGTTGCCCTTTAGAAAAGAACTAAAAACCTGGCTGGCGGGCCAAGTTTGGGGTGCAGGTGGAGGGGTGGCTTCCGTTGGGTGGTTAATATAGGGGAGGATGCCTGCCCCACGGTTTCTTCAGTTCCTGCACCCCTCTCTTTTTAGGGGTGGGTTCTTATTGCTGGTTTTATCTGTTTTATTTGTTTTTATATGTTTTTACCCATTGTTGTGAACCGCCCGGAGTCGGCTTTGGCTGAGTGGGCGGTATAGAAATTTGACAATAAAATAAAAATAAATAAAAAATTATAATTGGTTGAGTACCAATCGAAATTTATAATTCGGACTAGGGCATGAATCAATAAATGTGGCCCAATGCCGTTATCCACTTTCACCAGTGTCTGAGTCCTTTTTTGGGGGGTGCGCCTACAATGAGTACCATATGTTTAACAAATAAATTAAATACACTGCCATTATCATCAAGTGAAATCCTATATTAGAAAAAAAATCGCAGTGTGGTATTTTGTTTCAGGTTAAACCATGGTACAACACACTGCCTCCTCATTAAGCTCCTGCTTTGAACTTGGCAGCATTTATGAGTACTATACTGCCATTTGTCTTATTGCAGGGAAGGAATATTCACTCATATTTATCATATTCCACTTAGTTCAGTAGTTAACCAGCAAAATAGTTAACCAGTGGCAGCGAAAAAAACAAAACAAAACCAACTACCATAATATTAACAATTCAAATACAAGCAAGTCCTCATCTTCATATTTAACTTGAAATACTGTATTTGCCAGCATATAAGACCCATTCCCCCCTTAAAATACACTGGGAAATGGAGTGTGTCTTGTACTGTATATAGTAGCCTATAGTGGACTATTTTGATAATAACGGGGTGAGTCTTAAACTCCAATTCATCTTATATGCCAGCAAATATGGTAACTCCCAAATCCCAGAGGAAAAAACACAACATCCTTGCATAATATGAACACAGCTAGAACTGTGTTTTCATTTTATTGTCAAACGGTATGGTGACAGCATTGGGCAAATGTTTACCAAATTCCCTCGGTCTGAAAATTGCGAACCCCCTTCTTGAAAATATACTGAGCATTATGAAGCAGTCACTGAGTGACTGTAATCTGAGGAGATAAAGAATATGTGTGTAACACAAGAAAGAGAGACTGAAGTAGTATTAATGTATTATATTATCTTACAATATCATGTTATATATTCTAATTATATCCCTATATTATATGACATAGCCAAAGAAAGAAAGAAAGAAGAAGAGTTGCTGACTAGGAGCTCCTCAGATACAAACACTACATGACAAGTTTGCAATAATTGTTTTTATCCTGAAGGCAAAGCCATTTGCTCTTCAAATTTTATCTACAACTTTATAGCATACAAAAATAAAGATGTATAGCTGACAACAGAATTTTAACAAAGTGATTTCCTAGATGTCCCATACCACCCTGGGACATTGTTGCACAGTTACAAGCCATTTCGTGAGTGTCTAGATCTCAAGCTGGGCTTTTCTGAATTGCAAACAAGCAATCTGAGTTGCTGTGCAGAATGCATTCAACGTATTCAGCCATTCTGGATGGTAATGTTGTTATTACAGCCATGTCTGCAATAACTCAACTGTCACATTCACTCCAAGTTGAAATGTGGCCTACATAGTCTCTGATAGAAAAAACGTCATATGCCAACTTCAAAAGGATATTATGGATTGATGGGTGGGTGCGGGGAGACCATACAAATGAGAGTCTAGACATTTAGCAATTAAAAAACCTATACTCATCATTACTATCATCTTCATCATCGTCATTATCACCACTGTTATTGTAAGCATCAACATTTTACTCATCTCATAATGCTTGTGTAGAGAGGGTTTCCTAAATGATCAAAGCATTTTTTGCTGTTGAAGTAGGAAGGCTGGTAGTAATAATGCTCTCAGATTACCGTTGAGGGACTGAAGCAGAAAACTGAAACAGAAAATTGCCTAAGGCCATCCACTGAGTGCATGTCTGAGGTGAAATTTGAAATGGGAACTTCCTGGCTCCCAGTTCTCATTCCTAAACTCAAATGGCGTGTTATGTGGCATTTTCTCATTCAAAGCACTTTGTACCATATAGTTTTGTTTATTTGTTTATTTTAAAGCATTTAGTTCAGCCAGAAAGGCTTCCAGAACAGCTTACAAATCAAGGCGGACAAGGCAGTCCTTGCTGTTGGGTTTTACAAGATGTGATTCAAAAGAAGCAAAGGATTTGGAGCAAAAGATAAATCAAGCAACACTTCTCTGCTTAGCTCACTGTTTCCTGCGCTGACTGGCATCAGTTCCTGAAGGCTTCAGATAGAAAACTGACTTAGCTTTATACTTGCTACTTATTTTATCTAACTAGAAATGCGGAGGATAGAATGTCAACCCTTCCTCATGACTATAGTTTCTCATAGTTTTTATAGTCCCTTTCGTCCACATTTATGTGCATAAATAAAGCAGATTAGCTGTGTGATCAATATTCAAATTACAAAAATGCAAAAAATGCAGGAAGAAGGTGATACCTTTATTGGATCACTGAAAATTAAAACATTGCAAGCTTTTGAGATCCAAAATCTCTTCTTCAGGCATGGCATGATATCTTTACTGTTGTTCTACATGCATTTCTAAGACTTGTACCTGGCAAGAAGACATCATGACATGCCTGAAGAAGAGATTTTGGATCTCAAAATCTTTTAATTTTCAGTGACCCAATAAAGGTATCACCTTCTTTCTGCATTTTTTGCATTCATGTGGATGTGCATATTTAAACCAAAAGCCTAGGAAGGACTAACTGCATCTGAGACCATGTCTATCTTAGTTAAAATGCCTGCATTTGCATCAGATTTCCCAGTTTTGAATTCATTTTAAAGATGCTCATTTGGATTGCCAAAGTAAAGCCAATTTCTTGGCTTTGTCATTGGCTAAAATCAAATCTTCATTGCTGCATGTTTCTGGTAGTAGTCAGCAGGCTAGTAAATGAGCTGGATTCTGTACCTCTCCACATTCACAGTGAAATAGGGGTGAAAGAATTAAGATATTAAGATAATATTAATTCTGTTTTAAAAGTAAAAAATATTTTCTCAGTTCTCTGTAGAGTTGAAACAGATCAGAGTGACCTGCCACGTAGATCTGATGATGTGGCTAAGTAAATAGAAGCCTTTTTGTGTCCACAAGCTCAGCACAGTTTTTACAGCTGACAGGGAACCGTAAATAATATTTCTGTAACATGACATGATGTGACATGAGACATGTTCCTTATATGACATGTTCTAAACAACAAACACTGAATGTTCTAACCTGAACTTAATGAAATGTCAGAAGATTAATTAATAATTTTGGCTTTACGCATAGTGATGTAATGTGTAGAAATTTCCAAATTTTATGCTATAAAAGGATGGCTCTGAAAATGTATATTCATTCAGGGAATATTAGCTTGGTAAAGCTTTCCTGAATCTGTTAATATTAATATTAATAAAACTCCTAAATCTGTCTTAGCGTGTGGAATGCGATTTTGTCTAGTTCAGAATTCCATAACAACAGAGCATGTTGTTATCCACCAGCAGTCCCCACTTGAGCATGTTGGTTTTACATTCAGGCACTCTGACCCTCAGCCTGTTCATGGTCTTCCAAGTGACATATGGAAGGTTGAGCTCCTCAGTTACAGTATATCCTCCTTTAAAGTTATAATTTGTCCAGGGAGCTCCTTCCTCCATCGTCAAAAGATCAGCGACTAAATGATACACAGCTAAATGCACATTTGTTATTTGGGCTGCCAAGCAATGCATTTTAAATCACCCTTTGGGGAGTCATTTATTTTGCACTGATACATGAACTAGTGTAATTTGAATAGGTTTTGACTGTGTGAACACACGTATCGATATATGCTGTAATTCAGGAGTTACCACTATCAAAGGAAACCTCCCCTCCCCGCAAAAAAGTCCAGCTGGACCCAATCAGCTGGACCCATCTCTGCTGCCACTGCAGATCACCACCACCAATCAGTGGAGAAGGGAGTGGAAATTATTGGTGGAGATGGGAATGGTTTTGTTTTTTAATTTTAAAAAATGTTTTAATATGACAATGTTTTAATTATTTTTAGTGGGGTTTCATATTTTTTTAATGGAATGATTTTGTAAGCCGCACAGAGTCGCCTGTCAATTGGGTGGCAATATAAGTTGAAATAAATAAATAAATAATCTGGGTGATGGCATGGATGGATCCAAATAGTGGCGTCGATGTTCTGATGCTAGTGGCTGCAATGAATGTCAGCAGCACTCCAATAGTGGCAGAGGCAGTGGGTCACAGCAACAGAGAGGGGGTTGGGTGAACAAAGCAAACAAACAAAAAGTTATTACAAGAAAGAGTTCAGTAAAAAAAAACAGCAATAAAGGGGCATTTCAAAAAACCTAAAAAGGAAAAGGAAACTGCAAGAAGGATAAATGTCACAAGGGCGGGTAATAGACATTCTTCCCTCTTCCTTGGATATTATCATAGTGTGAAATATATTGAGTATAAGCCTGTGTATCAATATAACACACGGGGAAAAATGATCTGACAGATTTTACAAATGGATGTGTACACCAACTCAAATATCATGTGTTCAAAGAACCCTGACTTAAATCTTGTTTTTTTTTAAAAAAATATATTCAAGGCATACCCTGAGCATTCCAGTTTTTTTTTAAATTCCCCTCTTTTGTTTCCCATTTTCTTAGAAAAATTATGGATAAACTGTGGAAATCTGTTGGATTGGGGCCGCGAAGCGGCTGTTGGGTCCCGGAGGAGACTGGTCAGAAGAAGACGAGAGACAAGATGGAGCGAAGACCAGTGGTTTATTGAGGGAAAATCATCATCATATATAGGAATTCAAGGCAGCATGTGATAGAATCGTCATCTGACAGAAAATCACATCACATGTTTACCCGGGTTAATTGGGAACCTCTCTCGGGGAAGTTAATTAACCAAGTTAAACACTGGCAGGGGAAGTCCATTGTTCCTAGCTTACACAAGAGTAAATATGGCCACTATTGACGTTAGGGCTTGGGGTCATCCGCAGGTGCGATATTACCTATTACCTAACCGCTTAGTTAGACATTGAAAGCGTGGTGCCAAAATGGCCGCTGCGCTCTTTGCGGGCCCCCCCACCCGGACTCCGACATCCAGGTAGTTAGGGGGCATGGCCACCCCTCTATAAAAGGGGTGGCCACGAGGCAGCCGAGCTGCCATTTTGTAAAAGCGACGGAGAAAACTTCGTCTTTTGTTTCTTCGTCTTTCTAGGGAAGCCGTTTTTGGCTGCAGAACTTAGCGCGATCTTTGATTCTTATTTTCGGCTTCCCAGCCATCGGGTTTCGATCCCTGGGAAGGGATCGTGCTTGCTTGTGCCTCCTAAGAAGAAGGCTATGGCAACTACGGCTCGCCCAAATAGGAGGCTGCAGTCGGGTCGGAGGACCGCGACTGCGCCCCCCAACAGGACCCCTTAATGGAGGCACCCACCGGGACCGGTGGGATGGGGCAGCTTAGGCCATGGCCCGTGGCTCTCCAGCCTCAGACCGGCCCTACAGGGGCTCCGGCCCCCGGCCCGCAGTTGCCGGCCATGGGCTTTGAGCAGGGGGGAGGGCCAGGCGTGGTTGGGGCTTCGGCCCCTGGCCCGCAATTATCAGCCATGGGCTTTGAGCAGGGGGGAGGGCCTGGTGCGGTTGCACAGCAGGGCTTACCCCCGGCCCCTCATGGGCCGGAGTTTTGGGCATGGCCCTATTTGGGGCCGGGCTCTCAGGTCGGGGGCCCTGGACCATTGCCCAGTGGGCCGTCCGGCCCACCTGGCCCCCTTTATGCAGGGGGATCTGCGACAGTGGATGCATTACTGGCCCGCGTGGCGGCGCTAGAGGCATCCCTGGGGATCACCAATAACCCCATTGGAGGGGGGCTTCATTGCCCTCTGGGGCCCCCTTTTGCCAGCCGGCTACCGTGACAGCTGCCACCCTTCAGCAGGCGGCCAGTCGGGTTGAGTTGCTTGAGGCATGCAGGCCTGTGCCCGCCGCGGCCTCACAGCTCCCCGTACCTCAGGCACTATAGACAGGTAGTGGTCGGATGTGTCCTCAGAGCTCGATTTCGGTCGCGAGCTCCGACGCCCGCCGTGGGCCGGAACCCCCAGTGGGGGCGGCCCACGGGGGTGCACCCAGTGAGTATCAGGTTCAAGCTAATGTGCCCACACCACACTCCACTTTCGGGGATGGGTTCCAGTGGCCATGGTCTCGTAATGTCGGGGTGGGTGGGTATCAGTTCCTGGCTTACCCGGGTGCAGCTTGGCCTCATACTGGCGTAACATTGGGTGGGGGGGTGGGTTTCCGCCCCCGGGGCTGCACCGGGTGTCGCAGGGACGGTCCAGGCCCCTCTCCTGATACCCCGTGTCAAGACTGTGCCGGTGTCGGCATTGCCGACAGCCGGGTATTCCTTACCCCTCGGGGATCATTTGGCCCAGGCCATGAGGGAAAAGATTTGGCGGGGGGAGTACATCGATATTTTCTCCCTATTGAACAGGGAACCCACCAAGGAGGAGAAAGAGGGACAGGATGAGAAGGACAAAGAGCTGTCTCGCCGTCGCAAGCCACCACGCACATGGGCCAACTGGTTACCCGCATATCTCATCTATATGGCGGTGTATCTCAGGGCCAGGCCTGACCTGGCCATTCCTATGGTCCAATATTTGGACAATATTTACAGGGCAATGGTGGATTTTCCTGGCCCATCGTGGTTGGCTTACGATGAGGAATTCAGAATGAGAGTGCCCTTACACCCAGAGATGAGGTGGGATTAGCCCTGTCAGAAGCTGTGGCTTTTGTATATGACCCCCACGTGCCCGGCGCCTGGGGAGAGGTACCATTGTGGACATGCGGTCCAGCGAGCTGCTTCAACTCAGGCGGGGCAGGGGGTTCCAGCCCGCCTGCTGTGTTGGAGCTTCTCGGCCAATGGTGTATGCAATAGAAAACAGTGCCGGTACAAACATGAGTGTCCCTCTTGCGCTGGCCCCCACGCCGCCGCTGCGTGTCCACGAGCCGGTGGGTCACGGGGCAGAGGTAGAGGTGGACAAGGAGCGGGCAGACCTGCCGCTGATGGAGCTGGTCACTCAAAAGGCCCCCTCCCCAGTTAATGTAGCTATGTTGGAGCGGTGGCTTTCTACTTACCCGAGGAGGGAGGATGCTAGGTACCTCCTCGAAGGTTTCCAGCGGGGCTTCCGCATCCCATTTAGAGGGGAGCGGTGCCCCCAAGATGCCCCTAATTTACTTTCCCTGAAGGGCAGGGAGGAGGTGGCTGCCATACGTATTGCTAAGGAGGTTAATGCAGGTAGGGTTGCCGGCCCCTTCCCTGGGCCTCCCTTTCCCAATCTGAAGGTTTCCCCTTTAGGGTTGGTGCCCAAAAAGACCCCTGGGGAGTTTCGTTTAATTCACCATCTGTCATACCCGGCGGGCAATTCGGTCAATGATGCCATTCCTGATGACCTTTGTTCGGTCAGGTATACATCATTCGACCAGGCCCTGCGCATGGTGCGCTCTTGGGGCCCGGGTGCACTTCTGGCGAAATGTGATATTAAGTCGGCATTCCGTTTGTTGCCTGTGCACCCGGGTGACTTTGAGTTATTGGGTTTTAAATTCCAAGGGAAATTTTATGTTGATAAAGCCATGCCTTTTGGCTGCTCTATTTCCTGTTCAGCATTTGAACGTTTTAGCACTTTCCTTCAGTGGGCCTTTGTTCGAAGGACTGGGTCCCGGTCTGTAGCCCACTACCTCGATGATTTCTTGTTCGGGGGTGAACGGGGCCTGGACACGTGTACGCGTCTCCTCAATACATTTCAGACACTAATGCAGGAACTTGGTGTCCCTTTAGCGCCAGAAAAGACCGAGGGCCCAACAACTAAGCTCACATTTCTGGGTATTGAAATTGACACGGTCTCGCAGGCATCCAGGTTACCCATGGATAAGGTTACCCGGATCACTGCATTGATTTTGGCCTTACGGGCCAAACGCAAGGTGTCACTTCGTGAGCTCCAGGTTCTCCATGGTCACCTTAACTTCGCCTGCAGGGTGGTCGCGCCTGGCAGAGCTTTTGCTCGACGCTTGTGTGACGCCATGACTGGCCTATCCAGGCACTATCACAGGGTCCGACTGAACAAGGGCATGAGGTTGGTTTGGCTTATTTTCCTGAGGGACTTCAACAGGGTATCATTTTGGAGATCCGACCTTTTGGTTTCCCCTAGGTTCCAGGTTCAGTCGGATGCCTCGGGGTCCCTGGGCTATGGGATTTACTTTGAGGGGAGGTGGGCCTACGGCCGATGGCCTCCAGCTTGGAGGGGCACGGATCGTTTACACGATCTTACATTCCTTGAGTTCTTCCCGATACTGGGAGCTTTGATGCTATGGGGCGAGGAGTGGGCCAATTCAGTGGTTCATTTCTGGTGTGACAATGCTGCGGTAGTGCACATTGTCAATTCCCAGACATCTAAATCACACAAGGTCATGGAGTTAGTTCGCCAGTTTGTGTTGCGCAGCCTACGCCTCAATGTGCTCTTCAGGGCCAGACATGTACCAGGTATTAATAACGATATTGCTGATGCTTTATCCCGCCTTGGCTCCGGTTCCGCGCCTTGGCTCCGGACGCAGAGGAATTCCCCTCGCCGCTCCCGGACAAGATTTGGACTTTTGGCAAGGAGAGGTGAACCGGGCGATCGGCATGTCGCTGGCGCCCCGCACGCGTAAGGCGTATCACCATGCATTCAGTCAATTTCAGGATTTTCGCGCGCAACTCCGGTTGCCCGAGGTGTGGCCCATTCCAGTTACACACGTTCTCCAATTTATGGTCTACCTACACAGTCAGGGCCTAGCTCCCCGCACCATAGCATCCAGGCTGTCAGCACTGGCATTCATGGCCAAAGTGAGGGGCTCTGCTGACAGCACGAATGATTTCCGTATACGACATGTTTTGGAGGGGTGGACACGGGAACGTGGACGCCGCCCGGACAAATGCCACCCTATTTCTCCAGGGGTTCTTACCCACCTTGCACGAGGCTGGCATGACCTGTGTTTTGACAGGTATGAGGCAGCTCTGTTTCATGCGGCTACCACGGTGGCCTTTTTTTGAGCGCTCCGCATCAGTGAGCTGGTGCTACTGTCTAAGGCGGATGCGGCTCGTAGGGCACTGGAACTCGAAGATGTCTATGTTTCCAATGAGTGGGCTCAGTTGAGGATATGGTTCTCAAAGGTTGATCAGCACAGTGTAGGCAGTGGTGTTAGACTGCTAAGATGTTCCATTGCAGACATCTGTCCGGTTGGTGCCCTACAAGAGTTCCTTGCAATGCGTGGTACGCACCCTGGCCCGTTTTTCTGCCACCAGGATGGGTCTCCCCTTACCAAATTTCAATTTTGGAAGGTGACCGGTAAGGCACTGTCTAGTGTTGGCCTCCCCGGGGCTCGTTATGGCACCCATTCTTTTAGAATAGGAGCTGCTTCTACTGTGGCTGCGTTTGGGTACTCTGAGGCTGATATATGCCATATGGGGAGATGGGGATCGAAGTGTTTTGAATTATATGTTCGCCCTCTTCAAGTATGAGTACCAGTTAAGTCACTGTCCTGTCTCTTTTATTTTACAGACCCTGTGTGTCGCCGCACACCGGTGGCAGTATGGCTGGTGGGCCACAGCTATGTGCACTGGGCAGCGCAGTACGCTGCGGCGACAGAGTGGGGACCCCAGCTTGGACTACGTACATCCGCATGTATCAGGTGGTATGGTAAGCGCGGAATGTTATGGCGGGAACTGTTGCCATTCCTTTTCTCCATCAGGGATGCTGAACCGCCTGATGTCCTGGTGCTGCACCTCGGGGGCAATGACTTGGGCCGGGTCACTGGCCTTTCTTTAAAACATACGATCTGCAGTGACCTGGCTTATTTGCATTATGTGTGGCCTGCCACAACCCTGCTATGGTCGGACATCATACCGCGTCATGCTTACAGGGGGGGGGGTATCAACCTCCAGGCACTTGACCGCGCTCGTCGCTCGGTGAACAGGGCAGTGGCCCGGTTCTTTGCTGACAAGGGTTTGGGGCGGGTCATCCAACACCCCACTATTAGTCTCCAAAATTATGATCTTTACACAGGGGATGGGGTCCATCTGTCGCCCAGAGGTATGAACCTCTTTTTGGAAGATTTGCGAGCAGGCCTGTTGACCGAGCTGACGGTCTGGGGGGGCGTTGAGTCTTTATTAAGCCTCCCCGTGTGGCGGGTAGCACTGGTAAGGTAAATATTTATGACCCACAGGTATCCGGCAGGTTTGCAATTGACTGGCCAACACTAGATAGGTACAAGTTGGTTAACGTTGACCGGTCAACGACGAACCAGGCAATGGGGTGATGGCAGGAGCTCTTCAGCATGCATCACCCCGTGATTTGACGGATACACGTCAGAGGGTGGGGTCAGTAGATAGTTTATTGACTACGGTCAACAATTTGTTTGTGGTAAACAAACAAATTGATACAAATGGATACATTGTAGCCAATTGCCATTGGCAATTTTGGGAGGAACCTTACCAGTGTTACTGCGGCCTGCTTGCCTTAAGAATTATAATTGGCTGAGTACCAATTGAAATTTATAATTCGGACTAGGACATGAATCAATAAATGTGGCCCAATGCCGTTATCCACTTATACCGGTGTCTGAGTCCTTTTTTGGGGGGTGCGCCTGCAATGAAAGCGCGGCGCCAAAATGGCTGCCGCGCTCTTTGCGGGCCTCCCCCCACCCGGACTCAGACATCTGGGTAGTTAGGGGGCATGGCCACCCCTCTATAAAAGGGGTGGCCACGAGGCAGCCGAGCTGCCATTTTGTAAAAGCAACGGAGAGAAGTTTTTCCCTCCACCCCCTCCCTAGTGAACAGTGTGATATTTTGGTCGCTTCGGGGCCGGGTGGGAATTTTTGGCTGGAACCTACAATTGGCTTACTGGTTCTGGATTTTTTTGCCCATCCCACACTGTTGCTAAGGTTTGATACAGGGGCTTTGCTATTGACTTTGGTCACATGGGCGGGTAGCACTGGTAAGGTAAATATTTATGACCCACAGGTATCCAGCAGGTTCGCAATTGACTGGCCAACACTAGATAGGTACAAGTTGGTTAACGTTGACCGGTCAACGACGAACCAGGCAATGGGGTGATGGCAGGAGCTCTTCAGCATGCATCACCCCGTGATTTGACGGATACACGTCAGAGGGTGGGGTCAGTAGATAGTTTATTGACTACGGTCAACAATTTGTTTGTTGTAAACAAACAAATATATACAAATGGATACATTGTAGCCAATTGTCATTGGCAATTTTGGGAGGAACCTTACCAGTGTTACTGCGGCCTGCTTGCCTTAAGAATTATAATTGGCTGAGTACCAATTGAAATTTATAATTCGGACTAGGGCATGAATCAATAAATGTGGCCCAATGCCGTTATCCACTTATACCGGTGTCTGAGTCCTTTTTTGGAGGGTGCGCCTGCAATGAAAGCGCGGCGCCAAAATGGCTGCCGCGCTCTTTGCGGGCCTCCCCCCACCCGGACTCAGACATCTGGGTAGTTAGGGGGCGTGGCCACCCCTCTATAAAAGGGGTGGCCACGAGGCAGCTGAGCTGCCATTTTGTAAAAGCGACGGAGAGGAGAAGTTTTTCCCTCCACCCCCTCCCTAGTGAACAGTGTGATATTTTGGTCGCTTCGGGGCCGGGTGGGAATTTTTGGCTGGAACCTACAATTGGCTTACTGGTTCTGGATTTTTTGCCCATCCCACACTGTTGCTAAGGTTTGATACAGGGGCTTTGCTATTGACTTTGGTCACATGGGCGGGTAGCACTGGTAAGGTAAATATTTATGACCCACAGGTATCCAGCAGGTTCGCAATTGACTGGCCAACACTAGATAGGTACAAGTTGGTTAACGTTGACCGGTCAACGACGAACCAGGCAATGGGGTGATGGCAGGAGCTCTTCAGCATGCATCACCCCGTGATTTGACGGATACACGTCAGAGGGTGGGGTCAGTAGATAGTTTATTGACTACGGTCAACAATTTGTTTGTTGTAAACAAACAAATATATACAAATGGATACATTGTAGCCAATTGTCATTGGCAATTTTGGGAGGAACCTTACCAGTGTTACTGCGGCCTGCTTGCCTTAAGAATTATAATTGGCTGAGTACCAATTGAAATTTATAATTCGGACTAGGGCATGAATCAATAAATGTGGCCCAATGCCGTTATCCACTTATACCGGTGTCTGAGTCCTTTTTTGGGGGGTGCTCCTGCAATCAATTTCCTCCTGCTTGGACTGCCTGTCAGGTCAGATATGGGTGAAACAATCTTATGACTATTAATCCGCTCCCCAATTTATGTCCCCGCAGAGCCCAGAGGCCCGGAGTGTGCTCACATGATGTAGCCTCTGTCAGGGACGGTTATGCCATTTGTGCTCACGGATACCACACTCCCCCTTTTCTTGTTAGATTGGACCTGACAGATGGCCCTGCACAGGAGTGGCATCAGCTGGCGTGGGGGGATGACATTTCGGGGTTCCTTCCATGGGGGACATCTCGATATCAGTGAGGGAATACATTGCACGAAGCAGCACACTGTTGTGCCCACTATTACCACCCCCACAATCACCTTGTCGTCTGTAGCCAACCCCATGGGGACCACGACCACAATGAATCCCACCACCCCCACCTAGCATCCTCCTTGATGTTTTTGACCAAGGTGTGGAGGTCCATGAGCTGACTCTGTGCCTTATGCGTGTTGTCTGTAAGATTAAAGCAACACATGCTGTGGACAGACTCGCAGCCCAAATGATGTGGCAACAGGAGATAATCGATGGCTGCTCGATTATCCAGTATGGCATGGCGAAGCTCTGTCTGCTCCTGATTAAGCAGCACTATCGCAGAGGAGGTGTGGTTGATGGCTTTTGCCAAAGCGCAAGCCAATTGACCAATTCTCCGAGCGTTGCCTATGGCTAAGCCTGGCACGCTGAATATACTGACTGCTGCCTGGTTTTTCAGAACTGTGGGTCTGAATCCAGACTGCTTTCTGTAGCAAGGCAAGATAATGAGATGTGTCATTGATCTCTCACTGTGACAGAACTGGTTTTTCCTAAGGTGATTCTAAGCTATTTCTGCAACTTCTGGTGTTGTGCAAATGTCTTTCTAGCACCTATGGGGAGGTGTGAAAGTCATGGATATAACTTACAATGGCTGGAGATTACCGGCTACCAGGTGCTCAATCTTTCCAAGCAATGGGCCGGTGCAAACATGGGCCGGTCTGGCTTCCTTTGATGGAAGCTGGCTGTTATTAGCAATATGCGACCCTATGTATACAGAAATTCAAGTGTCCCTTGCAAATCCCAACTGGAGCATTGTACAAGGCATGAATGAATAAGGAGCAACTACAGATAATAATAGCAACAGAAAACATTCAGCTGCTTTTCGAAGATGAGGGTTCCCTTCTTGGTGGGGTTTCATGTGTAACTTGAGTTTGGAAAAGTCTTCTTTTGTCTTTGGAGATGTAAGTCATAAAGAAAGATGGACAGCTGATGACATCCAAGGCAGTGACTGGTGCCATCCTTTGCAATAGCTGAACTTGGCATCCGGGCCTGATTCTGGCCTCTGGGACCTGCATGGGGAAGAGACTTGTTTGGAAGATAAAAATTCTGAAAGAGTTAGTTAGTTTTTGCACTTATAGGATAGCAATTGCTGTGCAACTATGGGATGTTGTTTCCCCCTTTCTGTTTGTTTGTCAATGTAGGACTTAAGCATCCAATAGACCCGTTCCACAATCGCTTGCCCCTGCGTATTGTATGGAATGCCAAAGGTGTGCTTAATGTCCCAGGTGGCCATGAAGGTGGCCAGCTGCCTGGAGCTATAAGCTGGGGCATCATCGGACTTCATGTGTCGAGGTTCGCCCATGGCCGTGGGAAAGGAGATGCTGCTCCACATTGGAAGCCGTCTCTCCCTTCTGTGCTGTAGCCCAAACAACTGTGAAAAAGTATTAATGCAAACGTGCATGTACTGCTATTTGCCAAAATGTGGGGCATGTGTGATGTCCATCTGCCACACCTGGTTGGCCTCTGTCCCTCGTGGGTTGACCCCCCCCCCACGAGGGGCCCCTGGTGCCCCTGCACGATGCAGACAGGAACAGACTATGCCTTGGGCTTGGGAAAGTGGCAGGTTAAACTGCCTTGCAAGTGCTTTGGCATTCTGATGAAAGAATGCATGACTCTGAATTGGAGTTGTGAGGAACAAACTCAGCAAGTTTTTGTCTATCGCGGGAGTGATGTATGCTCCCGGTAGACTGTGAAGCAAATTCCTAAGATACTGGCTGTCAGTAATTATGTTGAAGCGTTATTTGGCAAAGGTGCGCAAAGCGAGGTTCACGGTTGCCAACTCTGCCCGCTTGCGGAAGAGTCAGGAGCGTGCGCCAAGCTTGGTCCTCTTTCCAAGTAAGAACCTAATATGTGCGACCCCCATAAGTGAAAACTGTCCTAGCCCCCCGAAGGGGAACCAGTGACATTAATTCACACAAGGTGACTGTCTGCATTTGAAGCGAGACGAGTCTGGGGTCTTATGGCAAACCTTGGTGCATGACATGCCAGGCTTCCCTTGGGTAAATTTCTCATGAAGGCCCCCCTGCGCACATCCGCCCATGGCATGCGTGCGCACTTTTACTGGAGCTATTCTTGTGCTCCTGTGAGAAGGGTGCCAGATGCTGGCTTAGCCTTTTGCCTGTGCTTAGACTAGCAGCAAAAAAAGGAAAAGGGTGGCCTGAAAATGCCTGTATCTGACTGAAAGTGTGACCTGACTGTATTCTTAAAACAGTCCTAGGCAGATCTGGCTAATGAGTGGCACTCTGCACATTCTCAGGAGCTCAAGGACTAATCCTCCCTTTGTGCTCTAGAGTTTGTGAAATGTGTCTGCTCAAATAGAGAGGGTGCTGTGGGCCAGGTGCCATTCTTAAAATGACCGACTAAGATTATTAAAAACAAGCCAACTATGACGTGCCAGCTGTAAGGAAACAATACACAAAAATGAAAAGACACACAAGTTAAACATATCCAGCAGGGATTTCCAATGGCGAAAGGAGGAAAGACAAGTCAGAAGTTAGCACAATGAGAATGCAACAACTCTTATCATAACGAAATCAGACTAGGTCAGATAATTAAGACAACCGGCTGGGATCCTCCTGTTAAGGAATCCCTACCAGTAATTAACTCTGGAGCCTGTGAAAGGAAGCAATTTAAGACCGTAGAAATAAATAAATTGGTTACTTTTAAGGCCTGGAAAGGAGTTTTGTTCCTGTAAAAAGGTAACAATCAAGCATTTTCTGAATATACAGAGCGCAAGAATGTTTGCGTGCTTTTTCCTGTGAAAGGGGTACAATGAGTGAGTTACTTTACACAGATTAAAGTCAAAATACCAGAACAATATCTTTCTTAAGAGCTGAAGGAGAGTTAGAACGATTCTCAACCTGCGGCCAGATGTGGGTAAGTGGACCAGATGCGGCCCACGTTGCTCTGCCACTACCTCCACCAAGACAAGGTGGAGAGAGAAAACACCCCAAAAGAACAAAAATATATAAGCAAAATGTGTGTTTAATAAGTGAAAATGCAAGTAGAAAATACTAATAAAAATGCTAGGGAACCGGACAAACAGTAGAATAACAATCTAATCTGGTAATGACCACGGGACAACACACAAGGGTGGGAGAAACCAAGTTGAAATGTCTAAAAAGGCAGGTATGTCAGTAGGTAGAAGCCTAATAATAAGGTAAAATGTCCGTGGAGCAATAACAAATATACAGGTTGGTTCAAAACATAGATCCCATGGAAGTCCGTGTATGCGAGAACAGAATGGACGGAAAGCCAAGTTCCGAAAATGCAAAAACCGCCGAAGGGCTATGTAACATCCAAGCATACAGGGAGGAACGAGGTAGCTACGAGATTGTAAAGGACGGCCAAAAGAGCTGTATCGACGTAGATGGGTAGCGTAATTGCTAAGGACGCTACTCAAAGTCCATGTCCGTAATCCATGTGAAGTCAGGTAGTCCGGTTCAAAGGGTGCAACAAGCAATAGAAATATAACAGCCAGAAGGGCTGAGCAAATGTCACCAACCAGGTACGAAGAAGAACAGTTACAGGTCAATATTCCTCCGGTAGAGAATATTTTGAAATCTTTGTCAAGATCTGTAATAAAATCGAAACCCGAAGTGACAGTAATAAGCACAATACCATAAAGCAATATAAATGTAACAATAAACAGAGAAACGCATCAAACAACATCTGATTTAAAACAGTAGCTAAATAGTCATGATTAACAAAAATATTAATAATACCTGTAACAATGCGCTAAGCAACACCTCTATGTAGTAACTGATGAAGGGCGGAAGCGTTAAGCAAACTGGAAAAAGGCGAGCTAAATATAGTTCTAAGGTGGAGACATGTGAAAAGAATACCATGGATTAGCAATTAGGTAAAAATAATGAAGGAAATTCTTAAAGATTCTATTAAAGAGGCAGTAACAGAAAAGAGGGGAGCACTAGGAAATAAATTTAAAGAGACTACTGGGAAACAAATTTAAAGAAAAGCCGAATAGTCCTGATCCGTATTCAAACCTGTGGGGTGCAAAGTAGAAAAACGGTGAATGTAAAAAGCTTCGCGTTGTAACAAAAAACGTTCCCTGTTGATAGAATGGAATTTACGCGGTAAAAATGATTCCAAGACAACAGCCTTTAAGTCTGTTGGAGCATGCATCTTATCAACATAATGGGATACAAGAGGTGCTGTAAGAACCTTGTTACGGATACGTGAAATGTGTTCTCCGAGTCTTGTTTTGAGTGGTCTGGAAGATTTTCCTACATAAGGTAGCCCACAAGGACAAATTAAAATATATACAATATCGCGCAAATTGCAATTCGAGAACCGCGAAAGCTGAAGTGTGAAAGTACAGTTAGGAATGGAAATGACATCAGTTCTCCACATATAAGAACAAAATTTACAATGGCCACAGGAAAAATGCCCAGCTGGAAGACCCGAAGGGCTGGAGGCAGGGGGAAGACAATCAGTTTTTGAAAGGATACCGGCAATGGTTTTAGTTTTCCTAAACCCTATGGTAGGTTTATCTTTACATCCTGAGATGGAATCTAAGATGTGCCAAGGGCGATGTATAGTTTTCTTTATTTGTTGTGCAAGTGGAGTAAAATCAATGGACCAAAAGATGTTATTGTTATGTATATTTTTTATTTTACGTTGAAACATGGACTGTCTAGGTCTGTTGGTTACTTTCTGGTAGGCGTGGTTAATGACATGAATGGGGTACCCTCTGATGAGTAAAGATTGACGGATGCTTATGGCAGATGATTTAAAATCAGAATCAAGTGTGGAGTTTCTTTTTGCCCGTAGGAACAAGCTATATGGAATGTTGTTTTTTAATGAAAATGGATGATAAGAATGAAATTGTAGATAGGCATGCCTATCAGTGGGTTTATTAAAAAGGCGCATATTGAGGTGATTATTGGCAATGATTCAGATTCAGACATCGCAGATTCTTCCGCAGATGAAAGGATCCGTGCTCCCTACAACACCAGGCTCCATCGGAACAAACAATCTACCACCAAACATAACCCTAGTTATGATTTTTTAGGACAGCGCAATGTCCGCAAGAACAAAAGGAAATGAAACCTTCCTTAGTTTTCAACCTATCTCGGAGAGTCCTAACGGTGAGGGAAATGGAACTTTTAGATCTTGGTTTAGGGTTCGTACCTACTCCTAAATATTCTTCTTTCAAAACGCGTATTGACATTTATAAACTTATCCGGTTACTCAAATTACGCCTTTTCTTTAAGGAGACTTCTGGCAGCTCCAATCCATTCTCTCCCCGCTCCACCTTTTCTCTAGCTGTTGATAGTCCTGCTATTGAAGTGTTTCGTAGGGTTGTTCTTCGAGACATTTCTGCACTAGAAGAATGTTACCATGTCAAGCATAATATATCTTTAGGTGACATGCATCTTCTTGAAAATTTTGGACATGATCCCGACATTATTATTAAAGCAGCTGACAAGGGGGGTGGGGTAGTCGTTATGGACAGAATCAATTATATTGAGGAAGCCCATAGACAACTTTCGAATCCTCTTTTCTACAGCAGATTACACAAGGATCCTACACCACATGTGTCCAACATTATTAAAACAGTATTACAAGAAGGACTTGCCTTGGGCTTCATTTCAGAATCCACTTTCCGCTTTCTTTACAAATCACACCCGCGAGTACCTATTTTTCATTTATTACCAAAAATCCATAAGCTTCAATCCGATTCGACCCTTGTACCATGTAGACCCATCATAGCTGCCAATGAAGGCCATTTAGAACCCATTTCTGTTTTCATTGATCATTACATATGTCCCTTTGTTACTGACACCCCTTCCTATGTGAAGGACTCTTCTCATTTCATTCAACTTTTGGAAAACATTTCTGTTCCTGATGATTGTCTGTTGGTTACCATGGATGTGGCTTCCCTGTACACTAACATTCCTCTTCAAGAGGCCAGGATTTTGGTTGAGCATCACTTAACTTTACGCACTAATCCCGACCCTCCCACACATTTTCTTTTGGATCTTTTAGATATAGCGTTCGAGCACAATTTTTTCCGATTCCTAGATAATTTTTATTTACAGACACATGGTGTGGCCATGGGTTCAATTTTTGCTCCTTCGGTTGCCAATATCTTTATGAATAATTTCGATCTTACTTTCATCCTTAATCCTGCTGCTAATCCCTTCTTCTCTGACATTCTTATTTACAAACGTTATATTGATGATTTGTTTTTCATTTTTTCCAACCCAGCTTCTCTATCCGGTTTCCTAACTTGGATCAATTCTTTACATACAAATTTATCTTTCACCTATACTTCTAGCTCTGTTTCAGTCTCATTTCTTGATTTGGAAATTTTCATTGCCAATAATCACCTCAATATGCGCCTTTTTAATAAACCCACTGATAGGCATGCCTATCTACAATTTCATTCTTATCATCCGTTTTCATTAAAAAACAACATTCCATATAGCTTGTTCCTACAGGCAAAAAGAAACTCCACACTTGATTCTGATTTTAAATCATCTGCCATAAGCATCCGTCAATCTTTACTCATCAGAGGGTACCCCATTCATGTCATTAACCACGCCTACCAGAAAGTAACCAACAGACCTAGACAGTCCATGTTTCAACGTAAAATAAAAAATATACATAACAATAACATCTTTTGGTCCATTGATTTTACTCCGCTTGCACAACAAATAAAGAAAACTATACATCGCCATTGGCACATCTTAGATTCCATCTCAGGATGTAAAGATAAACCTACCATAGGGTTTAGGAAAACTAAAACCATTGCCGGTATCCTTTCAAAAACTGATTGTCTTCCCCCTGCCTCCAGCCCTTCGGGTCTTCCAGCTGGGCATTTTTCCTGTGGCCATTGTAAATTTTGTTCTTATATGTGGAGAACTGATGTCATTTCCATTCCTAACTGTACTTTCACACTTCAGCTTTCGCGGTTCTCGAATTGCAATTTGCGCGATATTGTATACATTTTAATTTGTCCTTGTGGGCTACCTTATGTAGGAAAATCTTCCAGACCACTCAAAACAAGACTCGGAGAACACATTTCACGTATCCGTAACAAGGTTCTTACAGCACCTCTTGTATCCCATTATGTTGATAAGATGCATGCTCCAACAGACTTAAAGGCTGTTGTCTTGGAATCATTTTTACCGCGTAAATTCCATTCTATCAACAGGGAACGTTTTTTGTTACAACGCGAAGCTTTTTACATTCACCGTTTTTCTACTTTGCACCCCACAGGTTTGAATACGGATCAGGACTATTCGGCTTTTCTTTAAATTTGTTTCCCAGTAGTCTCTTTAAATTTATTTCCTAGTGCTCCCCTCTTTTCTGTTACTGCCTCTTTAATAGAATCTTTAAGAATTTCCTTCATTATTTTTACCTACCGTATTTATTCGAGTATAACGCGCACTCGTGTATAACGCGCACCCCTAATTTTCCATGAAACCTCGGTATAAAATTTTCTCGGCTAGCTGCTCGGTTTCCATGCATTTCAGCATGATCAACAACTTTGAGCTTGAACGAAGCGTCATATGCACAACGTTTACGCTTGATACCCTGAGATGCCATCTAAAGGGGAACCGGTTATATCGGTGAAAAAGAGCACGCCTTAAAATATTGAGGGAGGGGGGGATAATCAGACCCACCTGTTGCAGAAAATGCAATCCGAAACGAGCACTTCCGACCTCCAGGAGCCTCGCTCGAACTGCGAGCTACCTCCGGGCCACGCCTCGTCTCCCGCGCCACCCAATCAGATCCCGTCAATTTCTTCAAAGCCACCCCACCCCACCTCCCCTTCACCCGCCGCAGCAATAGACAGCCGACCCAATTCTAAAAAGGAAGTAAAAGAGGCTCGTTTATAACGCGCACCCAGTCCTCGTGTATAACGCGCACCCCAACTTTGATTTCTTTTTTTGGTATAAAATTTTGCGCGTTATACACGAATAAATACGGTAATTGCTAATCCATGGTATTCTTTTCACATGTCTCCACCTTAGAACTATATTTAGCTCGCCTTTTTCCAGTTTGCTTAACGCTTCCGCCCTTCATCAGTTACTACATAGAGGTGTTGCTTAGCGCTTTGTTACAGTTATTATTAATATTTTTGTTAATCATGACTATTTAGCTACTGTTTTAAATCAGATGTTGTTTGATGCGTTTCTCTGTTTATTGTTACATTTATATTGCTTTATGGTATTGTGCTTATTACTGTCACTTCGGGTTTCGATTTTATTACAGATCTTGACAAAGATTTCGAAATATTCTCTACCGGAGGAATATTGACCTGTAACTGTACTTCTTCGTACCTGGTTGGTGACATTTGCTCAGCCCTTCTGGCTGTTATATTTCTATTGCTTGTTGTACCCTTTGAACCGGACTACCTGACTTCACATGGATTACGGACATGGACTTTGAGTAGCGTCCTTAGCAATTACGCTACCCATCTACGTCGATACAGCTCTTTTGGCCGTCCTTTACAGTCTCGTAGCTACCTTGTTCCTCCCTGTATGCTTGGATGTTACATAGCCCTTCGGCGGTTTTTGCATTTTCGGAACTTGGCTTTCCGTCCATTCTGTTCTCGCATACACGGACTTCCATGGGATCTATGTTTTGAACCAACCTGTATATTTGTTATTGCTCCACGGACATTTTACCTTATTATTAGGCTTCTACCTACTGACATACCTGCCTTTTTAGACATTTCAACTTGGTTTCTCCCACCCTTGTGTGTTGTCCCGTGGTCATTACCAGATTAGATTGTTATTCTACTGTTTGTCCGGTTCCCTAGCATTTTTATTAGTATTTTCTACTTGCATTTTCACTTATTAAACACACATTTTGCTTATATATTTTTGTTCTTTTGGGGTGTTTTCTCTCTCCACCTTGTCTTCTTGACACCCCTGCCGTCCCCTTTCCACTACCTCCACCAAGCCAAGAAGGGCTGTGTGGTGAAGGAAGGGCAGGATGACTGTCCAGACCTCCAGAGCTGCCTGAGGCCCCGGAACTTGGCCCCTGACTTTAAAAGGTTGAGAACCGAGGTTACAAGATGATAACACAGTACACACATGAAGACAATGCAATTCTCTCATTCCTAGTGAGATATGTGACTTAAAGACGCTAAGGGACATTCAAACACCTTGAAACACAGAGATGGGGGTTTGAGAAACACAGACGTAGGGAGGGGCCCCATGGTTTATGATTTGGTGAGGAAAACTCATATAAGTGATTTTTGTTTTCAGATCGCGCTTCTGAAAAGAAAAATCTGTTTTCCTGAGTGGCACGGATTGCAAAACCGGTTTCCAAGAGTGGCTTAATCCTTTGACAAAGAAAAAAGTCTCAAGGGAAGAAGGGGCGTCACCCTGCCCTATTGCAGGTTAGGATTCCCCCCCTCCTGCTTTCGCTGCCTGGGTGCCTTAAGCTGCTAAGCAGGCAAGGCAAAGGGGTTTTGCTCACCATGCTTTCTCAAACCTCAAATAGTTCCTGCCCATGAACAGAGTGCAAACTGTTTAATACATACTTCACAGTGACATTACCATGCAGTTACACACAAAGAACACTTTGCAATCATACTGTGGTCATAGAGTAAAGGTTTTTGCAATCATACACAGTTCTTGCAGTCATACATTCAGTGGTGCACCACGCATACACACATTCCTCCCCTGCTCTGCAGTGTTCTATACTACACATGAGGAGATGACTTATACACAGCTGGCTATCACAACCATCTGGGTGCTTCTACTTAGGGGTGAGTTTCTCTGGGCTACTCCAAGGTGAGACAAGTAGGTTCTGCCTGTGCCTTGGGAGAGCTCGGGGTACTATTGCTGGGATGGTTCCTCTGGCATAGCCAGGGCAATGGCTGCCTCCTTTCTAGCCTGGGCCAGATGCATGCCGGAGGGCCGGATTCCCGGATCTCGGTGCTGTCTCGCCCTCCAGTGCCAGCATGGCCATTTGGTCTTAGGCTTATCCGGACAACCTTTTGAAGATCTGCCTGGTCTAGATTGGCATTCTCTTCTAAGGTGTCTCATTTTTCCACACTGGAAGCAGGCGCCTTGGGGTTTTGGCACTGCTCTGCGCCTGAGTGTGGTAATGGGTCTGCTCTGGAGCCCTGCGTGGCCAGGGGCCATGCAGATTTCCATGAACAGTGGGCGCTGAGCAGCCCTGCCTGAACGTGTGTCTGCCTTCAGATAGGCTGAACACAGCAGCTGGGTGCTAGCTAATTGTGCCACTGGCAATTTCCCCGTGAATGGATTTTCCTCACCCATGCACTGAATGGAGTTCTTAATTGGCAGGGAACTTTTAACTGTCAGAGAAGCGCCAGGGCTTCTCATGCCATGAATTCCTTCAGTGACGTCTGCAGCTGTCACTGAGGGAATGCTCCCTACACTGCCCTGCTTAAGCTGAAATGATGGATAGAGAGCCGCTGGGGCTGATGGCTCTGACTGCGCTGGGGGTTTCTGGGTCTCTATCCGGACTGGGTCTACCTCTGCTAAGAGTTTCCTACATTTGCTCCATGTGCGAATTATGCCATCTGGAGCTCTCGGGGGTTGCTGAATGCAGACTCCTATCTGATCCCAGAGCTGAAGGGTTAACGTGCCTACTTCTGGGTAAAGCAGGCAGTGTTCCCTCAAGAACACCAAAAGTCGTGCTAGTTCTCCACTGTGAATGCTTATCTGGTATACCCTGGCCAGGGCCTTGAGTTCCTCTACATGAATTCTTTGACTAGCGGGCGGACGTTGCCGCTGAGGACAAGTCCCCATATTACCTGCCGGTCCTTTGAAGTCTCCTTCTCGGGCTGAGTTGACGCATCTGAAGTTCAGGCAATAGGTTTTGCGTGACGAATCTCTGGGTAGAGCTCGGAGCGTGGGCTGCTGCCATGGGCCCTCGGTGACCTCTGCACTGTCAGGGGTTCACAGCCGACCCTGAGTGGAACGCGTTTTCCCGTGCTGCAACTGCCACGATAGCCGGAGCAAGCTGTAGGATGCCTCTCTGAGATGCCTCGCCACGTAGCTGTCTTCCCGATCGGATGGCTTTCTGACCGGGGCTGCCGCGCTGTCCTCTGGGGTGATTGGACACGGTTCTGGCGTAGATCGCTTACTCACGAGTAGGATCACGTCGGGGTCACCAGATGTTGGATTGGGGCCGCGAAGCGGCTGTTGGGTCCCGGAGGAGACTGGTCAGAAGAAGACGCAAGACAAGATGGAGTGAAGACCAGTGGTTTATTGAGGGAAAATCATCATCATATATAGGAATTCAAGGCAGCGTGTGATAGAATCGTCATCTGACAGAAAATCACATCACATGTTTACCCGGGTTAATTGGGAACCTCTCTCGGGGAAGTTAATTAACCAAGTTAAACACTGGCAGGGGAAGTCCATTGGAGTCGTCCGCAGGTGCGATATTACCTATTACCTAACCACTTAGTTAGACATTCAATTTCCTCCTGCTTGGACTGCCTGTCAGGTCAGATATGGGTGAATCAATCTTATGACTATTAATCCGCTCCCCAATTTCTGTCCCCGCAGAGCCCAGAGGCCCGGAGTGTGCTCACGTGACGTAGCCTCTGTCAGGGACGGTTATGCCAATTGTGCTCGCGGATACCACAGAAATCTTATATATTTCCTCCAGTGGATGGGAATGCATGATTGATTCTGAGCTTTTTGAGATAGCAAAACAGCCTCTCTCAATGCTGCATGCTCCGTATCAATGCATGGCCTGGTTTAGATTTTAAAACAATATGGAGAAAAGATTCATGAAATTTCGTTTTAGGAATGAGCTTCACATTTGGAAGTTATTTGAAATCTCAAATGAAGCAGGAGTATCTGTCCATTTCCAAATTTGTCCAAATCAAAGCAAGGAAGCCTGAAGCAGTATTCAAATTAACTTGGGGCTCGCCAACGCCATGAATGTTGCTTTGGCTCTTTGGGATTTAAAAAGCTGTTGTTGTTTTTTAAAGAACAATCACCAGAAAAATCAAAATACGAAAACTAAAGCAGGAGATTTACAGCTAAAGTGCCTGCAAAAGGCCCATGTGCTCCCAGAAACACTGCTCATGGGGCCCTGGGATGGGGAAGATTCCCTGTTCACATGATCAGGAGCCATTTTGCAGGAGAAATATGTTAGAGGGAGCAGGAGCTTTGCCTGCACTTTGAGGTTCAAGCAGTAGTTGATGGCACTGAGTTTCAGCTCACCCTCCCCAAGTCAGAGCTCTTTAGTTTTCCCCATTTTTGTGCTTTTTCACTATTCAGACACTTACAAATACATACAAATATTTTCAGTTAATTGGAAACAAAAATATTAGGACAGACCACTGATTGGCTCAAAGTGAATTTGTCGCTATTTATAAGATAAATAATTTGGACCAAATTGAAGCAGAGTTTATTCATACATGCCAAGTTTCTAGTTCTGTTAAAGTATTGCTTACATTTCACAAGTTATACTCACTGGCTCCAAAAGTTTTTATTTTTTAAATAATCAGCTTTTGGAGCCCCTGAAGTGCTGAATTTGAGTGCCACTTCAGGCTTCCTCACCTTTATATGTTTAAAAATGGAGAAAATGTCCCCTCTTTGCTTCAGGTTCCAAATAATATCCTAACCCAAACTTGATCTTTAGAACTTGTACACTCTAACTTAGTATCTAATGTGTTTCTGGAGTTTTATCATATAGGCCAGTGATAGCGAACCCTTTAGAGACCGAGTGCCCAAACTGCAACCCCAAACCCACTTATTTATCGCAAAGTGCCAACACACCAACAGGGGAGGAAGGAAAAACTCCCATTCAGCTGCTGGGCAGAGGGGTGGGGTGAACTCTGTGCTGGAGGAAGGGAGGAAGACTCCCATTCAGCTGCTGGGCAGAGGGGGCAGTGCAAACTCTGTACTAGGGTGACTGCATGGGTGCATACAATGAGGGCTCCGAGTGCCACCTCTGGCACATGAGCCATAGGTTTGCCATCACTGATCTAGGCTAGCCCAGCTACTTCAGAAACAGTGTGTGAAAGGAACAGCATTGGTTCATAGCAAGCAAAGCTTTGAGGTGTATTGTCTGTGGAGCAGAGATACTCTTCAAATATGGTTCATGACATTTTAATTATTTTCCTTCCTTTCTAGATGAACATAGTGCTTGGCCAACCAATTCTAGTCAAATTCAAGGGGAAAAAATTCCTTGGAGATACAGCACATTTACAAGACCTTAAGGAAAGAATCACAGTGTGAAGCATTTCCACTGATTAAACAGGACAAAGCGTTGTGTTTACTACACAGCAGAGAATGTACAGATTTGGAGCAATCACTGTGCTATTGACCCAGAGGTCTGCCAATAGACTAAAGGCTCACTGAAGTCCCTGCTTGACTAATTATATAGCAAACTATTGTTGTAATTAAGTATAGCATTGTTCAGCATAGTACAATGTTCAGGCACTGTACTTGGAGAAAAAAGAAATGGGACCATTATGTGCTGTTTGCTGAATCAAGGAGATGAATAAGCGAAAGTGTGAAGGGTGTGTGTGTGTGTGTGTGTGAAGGGAGAAAAAGTGTGAAGGAAGGAGTATTTATATAAGCCTGGCACTTCCTGAATCACAATAGGCAGAGGCCTGCTGTGTTGCAAGGCCTTGCCAGGCTCAGGTTCTTTAGGATCTGGAGACATTAAGCACTCAGTGATTGAGGAAGCAAAGCTTTTTTAAATAAATCTCAAAGCAAGGAATCAAAGCCTAGAACAAAAAACAAAGACAAGCAAATGTACACCAAGCAAGTATACTCCCCTTACTTTGTCTACTTGGAGCTGAGTGGTAGTAGGAGAAGCCCCCCTGGTTATCTGGGCATAGCACCTGGCATCTGGTCTGTGCAGAGCTCCAGTTTTGGTGGTTGAGCTTGCCTCCTTATTACCCTGTCCAAAGGTGCTACCTCAAGCCACTTGCTGCAGGTCATGCCTGGCTCAAAGCCACTCACTTAGAGGTGCAAGTCTTGCTTATCAGTCAAGGACACTAGGATGTCATCATGATTCACTTCTCCTGCTAGAGGCTCTCTCTTCTTGTTAGTGGACCTGCACCTGATCTAAACACTTCTGGCAATAAAAGTAGTGATAGATTTAATTGGGGAACATTCCTTTCCCATACAACAAGCCAACTCAACTAATTAAGCACACATATAATTTTAACAATTTCAAGAGCTTGTTGGAGGAAGTGAGAGTGCCACTGACTCCTTGAAATGCAAAGGTCTTCTGCAATTGCCATTGACCTCTTGGCACTATACATGCTATCTCTTTTCCTCCAATACATTTATCAAAATGCCAACACAATGTTTTGCAAATGTAGGGGTGGGGGCACTGACCCAAGAAGCTTAGTTCCATGTCATGAATCATGCATCATATTCCGCAGAGCTGTGATAGAACAATGAACCTGGACCCAGCATCATGCTACATAACTACAAGCAAATCACAACAAACATGATTATGGCTAACCAAAGATGAAGTGAGATCTCATGCAGCACTTGGTATATAGGTGAAGGTGGTGATACTGGGAGAAGGGGAATGCTGTGAACCATTTTGACACTGCAAAGCAAGTATTAACTAAAATCAATGTCCGTATATGTTCCGTATACAAATTCACACCCCTTTACTGATCACACTGAAACCCAGCAAATACGTACCTTGGGCCAAAGAGATGGTCACTGTGGTGGTGTCAAGCCCTATGGGGAGGGGTACACCCCCTAAATCAATCCACAAAGGGGATGCCCCCACCCACAGGAGAAAAAGCAAGGGAAAAAAGCCAACCAGGGGGGATTGTGATGTCATCGCCACAGCTCAACCAATTCTCAGCTGACCAGATCTGGGGCTCCGTGACATCACAGGGCTCCCTCATACAAAGCGACACCCCTGAACATACAGCACCAGACCTTGATTTTAGTTATATAGATTTAACACTTGACTGCTTCTGATGACACAGTAGAATCCATGAGAATTTATCAGAAGTTCCTTCTCCTTTGAAATCTTTTTTAAAACATTTTTTTAAACAAGTATAGTCAGAAGTCTTACATGAGATGTTTTCTGCAGAACACTAGTTAATATTGATGGGGAAGTAGGGAAAATTTGAACTTACCTTTGAAGTTTTCAGATGTTTAGAGGTGGTTGTGCACTTTTGTTTAGCTCTCTCTTTTTCTCTATCTATCTCCCTCCATGGTGTCCTAGCCCTACAGATACACACTCAGGGTATATCATGTTTAGTAATTTGTCTATTTTACAGTACCAGTGAAATGCAGCCTCATACTTGCTTGCTGCTTTCACAGTAGTGGAGGCACATTATTAAAAATAGATGTTGTAGCCCTTTTTTTCTTGCAAGCACGCCAGGTCTATGTGGTGGGATGTATCACACAGAGAGAAAAATAACACTAAATCCTTCAGTCTTTAGGCTAAGAAAAATAAAATAAACCTGAAGTCATTTTTCTTCCCCATTTTTTTCTCCCCTCCTCCCTTTTCATTTTCTTTTTTGCTTGCTCCTTATGTTATCTCCCTTAAGCTTATCAGGCTTTCATGTCATTTTCTAAGTTAATATCTAAATATTCACAGAAGGGGCATCACCAAGTATTACACATTGCATGACAAAAGTAATGTTGTGCAGGATTATGTGTTCCAGTAGCCGGAGGTGGCTGTAACACAGAGCAGAATCAAATCTAGTTATTTCTCTGAATCATTGTATTACTCCTGCTACTAAGGTTGAAGGACAATTTTATTCAACTCATATTTCAATAGGGACTTAGGAGATTTGCCAACCTCCAATCAATGTATGAGTCAAAATTCAGATACCTTTTGACGTTAGTACTTCTCAGAACTTTTACATGCACTTCAAAAAAGAGTTAAAATGCTTATATTGGGGGAAAAGTTAATCCCCAAATGCAAATTATATAATGGGACATCTCTTTCAAAAACTCACATATTGAATAAAAATGTGTATAATGTAGAAAAATGTATCTCTTATTAAAATGCAAGTGTTAACATCATACCTGTCAAGCGCGGCTCCGGATGATATGGGACCTGCGCAGAAGGCTTTTGCACATCCCCTTCTGTGCAGAACCCTTCTGCGCATGTGCAGAAGGGGATGTGCAGTAATTACTTTTCCCCACCGTCAAATTATGGGATGGTGGCAGGTCCAGGTGGGAAAGCAGAAGAAATGGCGCTAAATTACGGGAAATCCTGGCCAATACGGGATACTTGACAGGTATGGTTAACATATGTAAAGATACTTACATTTAGTTTCAAGAAAAATATCTGCTTCATACAGATGGGAAACTGAGAGAAACTGAAGATGATAGGGTGGCCAATCTGCCAAACACAAAATGCTGAAAATAAGATGGGCAGACCTTGCCAACTTCAGTATGGCTGAAACTGGTGTCTCTGTGATGGACAGAATGGGGTGTTCTAGACTCAGCACTGAATGGCATAAGAGACATTTATTGCAAAATAGCAAGCCAGCTCTCCAGGTATGCAATGGTTTCCCAGCCATGTTTTGCTATGTTGGAGCTACATCTCAAATTGTGTAGGTGATCACAGTGGAACTTTCTTTGTACAGTATCATCCCACAGCCCTCCATGCTGCTGTGGAACCTGGCTCAGAAGGTTCTCCAACTCTTCAAAGGCAGTTGTGGGATGGGGTGGGGGCACATGAAAGGCTGCAGTGTAGATCATGCCATTCCACCAGCAGAATTCCACCCCAGACTCTGCTTCCTATTTACCATGTGTCCTTAAATATGGAAAACCTTTTTCTAGTATGCAAGTAACTATGTTAAAAAAGCAATGGGTTTCAACACAGTTGAATTTGTATTTTGACCTTTGAAAAATGACACATCGTTAAAAGCCTTGACACAGTACAAAAAAGTCCATTATTTGTTATAGATGGCTTTTGAAGTTCACTGATTTTAAAAAGCTTTTAAATATAGCTCTCCAATCTTGTTAGTTGATACTACAAACTAGATTTATTATTTATTTTTAATGGAAACATCTGAGTTATAAATATTTAAAAATAAACTTCTCCATGCATAGCTACTCTTTCATCTACTTGGAAACGAATATGCATATTAACAGCATGAAGGCTCACTATTCATGGGGCAGATCTTGACAAATAATAATAATCACTAGTTATAATTGATAATAGCACTTATTGAAAGTGACCAAGTATGTAATAGCTTTTTTCTCTTCCTCTTGTGTTAATTCAGAGAAACATGATGATTGCAAATGCTCAGTATGATACGTTCAGGTTTGATAATTCAATTATCATTAAGAGTAGATTGAAACAACGATGTCATCATGCATAATGGTGTCAGAGATTCACTGAGTTAGTTAATAATATCACTGCACCTTTCTAATGTAGATATAGAGAAACTTTCTACCTAACCTAGCATGGTCAGTTAATACAGGTCTTTCAAAATATGGCCATAGAGAATATTTTCCAGGTTGCATTCAAGATTTAAAAAGTTCCAAAAGTAATTTATTATTATGGAGCAAACTTCTGCTGGAATAAATGTAGGCAAGCATTGTTGACCTGCAAGGGGTAATTTTCAGCTGCCAGACTAAGAGTTCTTTTAAACCTCAAAGTTAATATAAATTGGTGTTTATGCAGAATTATAGTAATAATTCCTGTTGTGGTGGTATAGATGTGTGTGAGTTCCATCTCTTTTCTTTTTTAAACTTTTGTGTCTTAGGTCTATAGATGTTTCTGTCACACAATTTAATAATAACTAAGAACTCCAACTAGAGAATGGAATGTTATCAATAAAACCTTTAAGCAAGACAATCAACCCCTCTGCACTTCATGTTTAATAAAGGACTTATTTGTGTAAGGAAAGAAAATGCCCTCTTCAAATTGTAGAATGAAATCATTTAAATCAATATAGAGCTCTAAGGTAACTGTGATTGGCTCTTGTTGCTGATATGTATGACAGTGTTCTCCTAATCTCATTAAGTTCCAATACTTACCCTTCAGATCAGGTTTTTGCACAGTGGCAATACAGTGATATCTCATACAACTTGGTTCCACATCGTTTCCATAGAGATACATTGTACTGTAACGGCACAGACTTCAGGGCAAAGTGAAGGAGACAGACAGGAAACTGACAGAACTTTAAGAAATCATTGTCTAAAGGCTAAAAACATTACAAAAACATGTCAAACAACCCTGATTGTCCAATAACCTGAAGAATGCTGCAAAAATCCCAGGAATGCTTCTAAAAATTCTGACGAAAAAATCCAAAATTGTGCTCAAAACCACTCCTAAACACTCTTCGCCTCATGCAAAACCCACAAGAGCAATGCACGCATGTGTCCTGCCTTTTATACTGCCCAGGCACAATGCAACCTGGGAAAACCCTAATGCCTCATACAAAGTTGCACGACTTTGTATGAGGCAACTTTTTTCAAGGAATTAGGCGATGTTGTATGAATCCGATGTTGTATGAAGCGGACTTTGTATGAGGTATTACTGTATAAGTAAAAGTAGTCTGAATTTTAGCTGTAAAACAGTGACATGAAACCATGTAGCTTGTTTTGTTTGGAGTTTTAGTTATAATCTCATTTGCTGCCTGCAATGGGAGTGACTGAAAGGGACTACTGTGACTACTGTGTCTATCCAGCTCTAATCAAATTATTCATTCCTGCTTCTGAATTAAAAAAGAGCTCCTCCAATCTCTGCTCCGTGTTCTTTCCTTCTCATTGTTAGTTGTTATCAGTTGTTAAATAAAGAGGCAAGACAGATTTGTGGTGAATGGCATTGGGCCACATTTATTAAATAATTTCATCTCCTGACTTGCAGAGAGGCTGATAGTGAAATCCCCAATACCGGAGCAGGAGACTCCTTGTCCCCTCTCCAGACCAGATGGGCAAATCCCTTCCCCTTGTCCAGTACAATACCTTCGACAGTTACTGCCCAGGCCAGCTAATTTGGGGAGGCAACTATGCAGGGGTTTACAACTCTATTCACATGAACGGATGTTGGATGTATCACATAGGTGGCTCATGGTGTCCCCCATGTGCTAAATCGATTTCCTTGAATCATCTAGATTTTACCTTGTGTAACAATGCCCTGTGGGATTCACAGCTACCCCCTAACCCAGCACTGCCCGCCAGTAACATTCTAAATGTGACTTATTTAAGCAACTGTGCCCCTATCTCTGCCACTTTCCATTGTGTTAGAATGGGATAAGAAAAAAACTGCCCACCTTCCAAAGTTCCAATCAAGAAGATAGGCTAAAAAATTCCTACCCAGGCCCTGAAGGCAACCAGGCACTCCAGTCACAAGGGAGGGAAGGCCACTCAGCCTTTCGACTGGCCTCTTGCCCCACCCCCCAGGCCAGCATACCTGCATACTCTGTGTGATTTGTGGCTCAAGGGGCTAAGTCACTGACTGGGAGGTGGAAGGTCAGCAGTTCGAGACCTGAGTGCTGCGCCTGTCTCTGTCCCAGCTCCTGCCAACCTAGCAGTTCAAAAGCAAGAGATTGAAAGTAGACAAATAGGTAGCACTTCAGTGGGAAGGTAAACAGCATTTCGTGAACTCCAATGTCTAGTCATGCCTGCCACATGACCATAGAGATGTCTGCAGATGTAGACACTACTGGCTCTTTGGCTATAAACAGAAATGAGCACCAGATCCTAGAGTTGGATATGACTGGCTTTCGAGCGAGGGCAACCTTTACCTTTACCTAGGCCTCTGGTACAATCCAGCTTAATTCATTTTTTGGATACAATTTTATTCTTTGCCCATACTTCCTGATCCATTTCAAAACCTTCTGTCTCCCTATTTACACAAGATGTTCTGGGCAGAAGTTCAAGGTGATGAGTACTGTCCCAAACTGGACAACTCTGGAATGCGTCTATACCTAGATATTTTGTTCCTCTACTGTTTTGCTCATTAGTAAGCTGCTTTGTTACAATGTTTCCAGTTTTTGATGTGTAAGCATAGGGAAGGTTGTCTGTACATAGGTGCTGTGGAGTTTCTGACTCCAGTGGCCACTTGCTTACTAGTCTTCTGGGATTCTTAGCAAACAGGCACAGCATAACTTAACTCTTTCTAGGTACTTGGCTGCTTTACTATTTATGCTTTCTGTTCTGCTGTCACTTTCTTAAAGTTTTTCCTTTCCCCTCATTGACAAGTTCATAGTCTTTTAATCCAAAAAGAACCTTTTGTCAGCCTTAACAGGACAGGTCACCATAAGTTGAAAGTGGGTTGATTGTGTTTAACAACCTTCACTCTCTAATATTCAATACACTGGTAGTCTCACTGGGAGTCAGAAAATACCCTGTATCTTATTTTGTGTAAAGTTTTTAAAATAAGGATTGAGAGACTGTCCTCACTCATGTATGCATAATAAATGTTTTGATTTTGAAGACAAAAATGGAGTTGTCTTCTATGGTGTTAGGAAATCCGTGCTTGGATTTAAAGCTAACTGAAGCGTTATCAATTTCTATCATTAATATGTGGCCGACAAACTAAGGGATAATCTTGGGACTATTTTCCAAAGATAGCTATTTTGTATTAAAATGAGTGAGGTTTAAAGAAGTCAGAAAAGAAACTACATAATAAGTTTATAATGTGCTTTGGATCTTACTTATCAAATAAAGTTCCTCATTCATGAAGCCTTAGGGAAAGCATGTAAGACAATAACTGCATCTTCCTTCATAAACTTGGAAAGTTATATAGAATATGGAGAATGATTGTGTTTAGATCAAAGTTGTATATACTGTACATTGGAATAAAAACACTCTAATACATTATGTTGGAGAAAAAGTAGCAATGACTATTTATCATGACAAGGTATTATCACCTCAGCATTAGAAGCAAGCAGTATGGCTCCAAATATCAGTTTCTTAGGAATACAAATGGAAAGAGGCTAGTTATGAGCTTTCTATAGACATTTGGTTGGCCAGAAAGCTGAACAGGAGGAAGTGGGGCAAATTCCTCACCACTATAATGAACATGGCTGAGGAATCCTCCAGAGAGGAGGGGCCTGAAGAGTCTGACATCAGATTCTGGGGTCTTGGAGAACCAGAAGCCTGAACCTGTGGCTGGAGATATCTCAGAGGATGACAACCTCCCAGCTCTTAAAAGCATCCTTCTTCCTCTTCTACCATATCTGAATCCAAATATTGGTGATCCTCATGGTGATCAGCCATGAAGACTGTCCTGAGAATATAATGCAGTGGCCTTTCATCTGCCTTCTGCATTGCAGCATGACACCCGTACCACTGATGCCGTTCTGCGAGTCATTTTCTGGTCCTGAGCCCTTTTGGCATGCAACAGCCCCAGGCTAGTATTGATGAAGCTGCTGCCCTTCATCAACATAGATCCAAGTGGGGTTTAATCCACTTGGGGACCATCACCCTTCCTTTTGAACTTCAGCACCCAAGTCCTCAGGGTTGTCAGGTAAGTTAATGACTGGCAGTATGGTTTGCTGTTGAGTCACTGGCAGTATGGTCTACTCTATTACCATAGGATAACCTGGCCAGACAGTGTCTCAAAAGCAAAGAAGACAAAATATGAGCCGGATGGGAAGACTTGACTATGGAGCAGTTCACCTTGTGAGCAGAGAGTCCCCTTATAAACCACTGGTTTCCTCATGAGTGAGCTGTTTCTCCTAGGGAGACTCAGGGGTCAAAATCTGCTGCTGGGTTCTTCTAATTGCTTCATGAACATTTAAAGCTGTGTGTAAGGCCATAGTGCAGTGATGATGAACCTTCGCACTCCAGGTGTTCTTGCTGATCAGGGATTCTGGGAATTGAAGTTTGAGAACATCTGGAGTACCAAGGTTCACCATCACTGCCATAGTTGGATCTGCAGGTTGCTGGAAACAACTTGTGCATAAACTTCCTGCCTTGATCCTTTGAACCTGAATTCTTTGCTTCAGAGTGCTTCAACCTTGTTTGATCATTTGGACTGGTTCTTGTGCTACAATCTTGGATTACTTTGCCTCAATTGTCTGCTGTGCTGAACTTTGCAGTACCTGCATCTCCCTTTTTTCTGGGTCTTTCCTAGCCAGGTGCCTTAATTGCCCCATTCAGGCCAGGATCAGGACAACCATAAACTATTTAGCTCTTCCATTCACACAGTTGCAAATAATTTTGTACACTCAGCCTCGGAGTCTAAAGAGAATTGTGACGTTCAAACTAATAGGTTGGTTTTATTTACAGATGAGGGATGTGCATTACCCTCTGCTCTGATCTGTGCTTAAATATGGGTGCACAGAGGGTTGCTCAACCTGACCTGGGCCAATTTGGAGATACTGTGACTTAATACCTGCCCAGCCCTGTGAAGTTATTTGTATGTTTCTGGTTCTGTGTGTGGGGAGGAGGAGGGTATTCTATTCCTGTTATTGGAAGGCCTTTTCAGAGAGTGAATGGTTTGGGGTTTCTGGCTAGGGAAGTAGCTGGGTGCTTGATTTTAGTTTTATTTTGTATTTCCCCCTCCCCTTCTTTTTCCCAGATGCAAGAGAGAGCCATAAGTAGCTTCCCAGAAGAGGAAGAGGACAGTGAGCATATACAAATTGGGGAATAGGGAGAGCTTGCTCTCCTCTACACTTTCCATCACTTGTCTTCTTTCTTATCTTCCTCCTTTCCTGGATCCTAAATCAGTGAACTGCAGTGGCTCAAGTTGCTAAGACGCTGACTGGGAGGTGGAAGGTCATCAATTCGATTCCCAAGTACTGCAGGACAGAATGAGCTCAAGTCTTTGTCCCAGCTCCTTCCAACCTAGCAGTTTGAAAGCAAGAAATTGCAAGTAGATAAATAGGAACCACTTCGGTGGGAAGGTAACAGCATTCTGTGCATTCTGGTGTCTAGTCGTGCCTGTCACATGACCATGGAAATGTCTGCAGAAGCAGACAACACTGGCTCTTTGGCTTTGAAACAGAGATTAGCACTGAACCCTAGAGTTGAATACGACTTGCTTTCGAGCAAGGGAAACTTTTACCTTTACCTTAAATCAGTGGTGCTGAACAGTGTATACTATTCTCATTTAATTAATAACTTTGTACATGACAGGCTGTGGTGGCTCAAATGGTTAAGATGCTGAGCACAACTGGAAGGTTGGAGTTCAATTACTGAGTACTGCACGACGGCATGAGCTCCCGTCTCTGTCCCAGCTCCTGCCAACCTAGCAGCTCAAAAGCAAAAAATTACAAGTAGATAAATTGGTACCACTTCAGTGGGAAGGGAAGCAGTATTGCATGTCTAGTCATGCCTGCCACATTTCCACGAAAATCTTTGCAGTCACAGATAGCACTGGCTCTTTGGCTATAAACAGAGATGAGCACTGAACCCTAGATTCAGATACGACTGGCTTTCGAGCAAGGGCGACCTTTACCTTTACCAGGAATACTCATTTCTGCTCCAGACTAAATATTTGCGAATATCTGTAGTGCCTCTAAAAGCCATGGGTTGCATCCTGGCAGACTTATAAAAATGTAAGTGAACAACCCTATGGTAACAAAGTGTTAAGAAAAGAGCATGTATATTTTTTGACCGAAAGAAAATGCTAAGCACCACACAAGCTCAATGGTTCAGGTTGCATTACATAACACTTTGGCCTTTCCTGTTGCATTATAGGCAAAGGACTCAGGAGTAAGCATTGAAAAAGAAGGTATCAATTTACAAAAATCCCATAACTACTTGGACCTTTCTGCTGGCTTTTTATAATAGGTTGGCAATAGTTGGCTTCTTCTTATCAGTTTCCAGAGTCTGGGCCAGTTTTTTACTTTCCCAGTGGTTCAATAAAAATGTTGGTTTTCTTGTTGCAATGGTGATTATTTTGTTTTCTCCAGGTTATTTTACAGTCTTGTTCATTAACAGTTCCAAAATGAAAATTGAAAAAGAAATGTAGTAGTATGGTCCATGAGGAAAATCAAAACCAGAGTTGGATAATATTCAGGGCTGGCTATACCATTAGGTTCACTGAAGTCGTTGCCGCAACTAGCAAGGCACAGTGGGCCATAAATATGCTACATTCCTCCTCAAATACCATAGCAAAAGCTCCATTCCTCTATTCCAATGGTTCCCAACCTTGGATTAAACGTAAAGGTTTCCCTTGCTCAAAAGCCAGTTGTATCCAGCTCTATGGTTCAGTGCTCATTTCTGTTTCAAAGCCGAAGAGCCAGTGCTGTCTGCTTCTGCAGACGTTTCTGTGCTCATGTGGCAGGCATGACTAGACACCAGAGTGCATGGAACACTGTTAGTTTCCCACCAAAGTGGTCCTATTTATCTACTTGCAATTTCTTGCTTTGGAATTACAGCTCCCAAAAAACTTGGCCTGCATACCCAATGGTGAAGGCTTCTGGCTGCTGAGGTCCATGAACATCCTGAATGAAAAGGCTGGGTACTACTTCTCTATATAGCTGCCATTATGCATAGCTCTGTAGAATCACCTGTTTTTAACCTGTGGATGTCGCTCCAACTTGCACATGTTGGACAGAATCCTATTGACACAGCTCTGTCCATGCAAGGCTGAGGTTGCCTTCAGCCATGGACTTTTTCTTTCAATTATACATTTCCTAATCTCCTGTTCCCCACTTTTGAGGCTCCCTGGGGATCTCTTTCAACCTAGGGAAATATTTGGGCTCTTCAGGGTTAGGAGAGAAATTGAAGCCAGATTTTTTTTCCTTGACTGCCTGGCTCCAAGGGGAAGAAAGAGCAGCAATGGGTGTGGTGATAAAAAAAAATAGAATGGGCTAAGCAGAGGAAAAGCGACCATTAAAATGGGTCTTCTAGAGAGGAAAACACATTGCCAACAATGCAAAACAAAAGATTGGGGAAATAAAGGAGACGAAATTCCTCCTGTAAGAGATTTCATAACTGGGAAGAATTTATGTTCATTTAAAGCTTAATATGCCTATTTTATTATTTCTGCTTTCATTTTGCTAGTTTGTTTAACTTTGCTTGGCATAAACGGATCCATTTTGGAAGGCTTCAGTATGCAGAAGCTGACTTCTGACCAATTAAACATGGCTGGTCAGCCTGACCACCATTCACAGACAGCAAAGATGAGAAAATGTCTGTTCTCAGGAGAAACACCTGGGAGAAGCATGATTCTCAGACAAGCCAAATGTCGCAGTGCATGAATCTCACGTCGAGAGATGAGAACTTAGATTAAATGTTCTGGTCTCAGATTGGACTTCAAAAAGAGTTTGTCTGTCACTCAAGATAACACTGCTCACTTTCTCACCGAGAAACATATAAAAACTGAGGCTTTGAGCCCTGGAAGGAGAGAATAAAACAGCTATCTATGATTTCATCTAGAGATGCTGTTCTTTTGCTTCCAGCCTGGATCCGAACTGTGAACCCAGATTGGCAGCTTTGATGCACTCTTTTAGAAATGTATTCTTTTAGAAACTTAGGTTTTCTTTCTTAGAAAAATGTATTTTACTTAGATTAGTTTAGAGAGGATTTTATTCTATATTTTGGAACTGACTTTTTACTTCATTAAATCTTTAAAATGGATTTATTTTGTCAAAAGCAGTTTTCTAACTCCTTTCAGACAGAAGGGAGCTGAAAGGGAATTTTTCAGATAAGGCCATCTTCTTCTCTGGTTTTTCCCTGCTTGGGTAAACTACATGAAGACACCCTTTTGCTACGCTACAAAAGTCCGCTTTGCGTACTCTTGCTGAGTTGGGAAAATGTCCTAGTCCGGGGACGAGGTGACCAGTTCCAGCCAATCAGTGAGGGCAAGTGAAAGGCAGCCGGTGGGGTAGTCTGGTACTGAGTTAGTGGGTGTTTGGGACAAGCAGAGGCCTAGAGCCTCACAAATACCTCCCACCTCTGCCTTCAAACCATTCAAGAGGGGATCTGGAAGCCAACCTGTGAAGCTGCTATCTCCTGTTTGCATTGCTGTCACTTCATCCTCATCTTCTCTAATGTCTTCTCCATCTCCTCACTGGCAGTATAAACAGCAGTGATAATGCTAGAAGTGTGCTGTGTGTGTGATAGTGAAGACAGAGGATAGTGAAGGAGAGAGAGGAATCTCCATGGCAGGTAAGCTTGGACCAAACTCATCTTTAACTGGGCTACCCAATGTCATTAGATAACTTACTCTTCATCAGAACTTTCAGGTCTTTCAGACTTCTTCCTCCAGCTGGGTTTTCAGAAGAAAAGTGTTGCACAGTCATTCTGCTCATATAGCATAGACAAAGATCTGTAGTTTGACTAAAGAGTCACCTAAAGTCACCTTGAAGTGTGGCTCTGTCAGGTTGTACTCTTGCAACTCTTTGTAGACAAAGGGCTAGCCATCCATTGTCCCAGGCAAAATAATTTTACCATGTTTTAAGTGCAGCTTAATACACTGAGGATTCTGAGTAAAACTCATGAAGAACCCAGTTCCCACAAATGTGAAAATGCAGACGTCAAGGCTGGGTCATAGAATGAATGGTGCAAATTTCAACTGAACATTTCGGGCTACTGCAACACCTGAATTTAACCCCTAGCTTTGTTGGTATGAGGCTTGCCATGTCATTCAATGTGTCTGCTCCAACCCAGCAAGAGACTGTGGACTTCAACTCAAAGCAGTGGATAGTTTTCCAAGTGTGTACAAGCTGTTTGTCTACACTGGCAGAGAAAGACTATGGGTGGCACCTAAATGAGACACTTTTCTTTTCTTTCATAATACCCAGCCCAAAAAAGTTCTGTACAGCTCTAAAGCTTATTTCTTCTAGATGATGGCACAATGATAAATGCACATCTTTCATGTGGATTTTATGAAGAAAAGGTCAACTGAATACTTGCAAACTACTTTTATTGCACATAGTTTTTGAGCCAAAGGCTAAGCCAGATGGATGATGCTAGTACTTAACACTATCCACTAGACCATTCCCCATCTTGCCACTGCTATCACAGATTTTTCAGATTAATCAGTTAAGGGGAAATAGCAGAATCAAAGACCAATTTCCCAAACACTTCCTCATTTGCTCAAGTTTAAAATTAATGACTCAGAAACATAACCTATCAACCCTGCCTGGTATTCACTCATAGAACCGATCTTGACAGATCATAATAATTAAGGATATAATTGATAATAACACTTATTGAAGGTGACCAAGCATTTAATAGTCTCTCATTTTAGTTCTGCAGAAACATGTGTATCATAGATCATAAATGTTCAATATGGGATGCTCAAATTTTATAATTAAATTAACATTAAGTATGATTTATGTAGAGTTGATTTCCAGGTGAAGGAGAGTACACATCCCTTTCCCCCTCCCCCAAATCCGAAGAAGAGAATGTTAAACCTGATCTGACAAAGATGGTAGAACCTGTTTTTAAAAATAAACATAAACAAAAGCAGATTTCTAGTAATTCATGGTGAAAAGCTGCCCTTTTTATTTTGTGGTTACTGACTGCTTGCTACATTATATACTTAAGAGCAGTGCAAACACAGGATAAATATGTAAATACATATCCAGGGGAAAAAAGGTGTACTTCCAATGCTTAGGTAAAGGTAAAGGTCGCCCTAGCTTAAAAGCCAGTCATATCCGATTCTAGGGTATGATGCTCATTTCCATTTACAGCCAAAGATCCAGCACTGTCTGCATCTGCAGACATTCTCATGATCATGTGGCAGGCATGACTAGACACCAGAGTACATGGAACACTGTTACCTTTCCTACTCAAGTGGTACCTGTTTATCTACTTGCAATTTCTTGCTTTCAAACTACAGTGGTACCTCAGATAAAGTCTAATTCGGATAAAGTCCAATTTGGATAAAGTCTGATTTGGATAAAGTCCGATTCAGATAAAGTCGTGGTTTCCATGCACACGTGATGCATTGCATAAAGTCCAAAACCACTAAAAATTGGGAGTTATCCGAGGTATTTGGTATAGGAACCTCAGATAAAGTCCATTTTTAGGACGTTATCCAATGCATCATCCATTTGATTTGGATAAAGTCCAAAATCGGATAAAGTCCAAACTTGTGGAATGGAGTTTGGACTTTGCAGGCGCACCCCCCAATAAAGGACTCAGACACTGGTAAAAGTGGATAACGGCATTGGGCCACATTTATTGATTCATGCCCTAGTCCGAATTATAAATTTCTATTGGTATTCAACCAATTATAATTCTTAAGGCAAGCAAGCCGAAGTAACACTGGTAAGGTCCCACCCAAAATTGCCAACGGCAATTGGTTACAATGTATCCATTTGTATCAATTTGTTTGTTGACAACAAACAAATTGTTGACTGTAGTCAATAATCTAACTACTGACCCCACCCTCTGACGCGTATCCATAAAATAACGGGGTGATGCCTGCTGCCTAGCTCGTGCCATCACCCCATTGCCTGGTTCATCGTTGACCGGACAACGTTAACCAACTTGTGCCTGTCTAGTGTTGTCCAGTCAATTGCAAACCTGCCGGATACCTGTGGGTCATAAATGTTTACCTTACCAGTGCTACCCGCCCATGTGACCAAAGTCAACAGCAGCAGCAAGAAACCCCTATGTCAAACCATAGCAACAGTGTGGGATGGGCAAAAAAGCCAGGACCCGGAAGCCAATTGTAGGTCCCAGCCAAAAATTCCCACCCGGCCCCGAAGCGACCAAAATATCACACTGTTAACTAAGGAGGGGGTGGAGGGGAAAAACTTCTCCTCTCCGTCGCTTTCGCAAAATGGCAGAGCGGCTGCCTCGTGGCCACCCCTTTTAAAGGGTGCTGGCCACGCCCCCTAACTACCCGGATGTCCAAGTCCGGTGGGGGGCCCCCGCAAAGAGCGCGGCGGCCATTTTGGTGCCGCACTTGCATTGCAGGCGCACCCCCCAATAAAGGACTCAGACACTGGTAAAAGAGGATAACGGCATTGGGCCACATTTATTGATTCATGCCCTAGTCCGAATTATAAATTTCTATTGGTATTCAACCAATTATAATTCTTAAGGCAAGCAGGCCGAAGTAACACTGGTAAGGTCCCACCCAAAATTGCCAACGGCAATTGGTTACAATGTATCCATTTGTATCAATTTGTTTGTTGACAACAAACAAATTGTTGACCGTAGTCAATAATCTAACTACTGACCCCACCCTCTGACGCGTATCCGTAAAATAACGGGGTGATGCCTGCTGCCTAGCTCGTGCCATCACCCCATTGCCTGGTTCATCGTTGACCGGACAACGTTAACCAACTTGTGCCTGTCTAGTGTTGTCCAGTCAATTGCGAACCTGCCGGATACCTGTGGGTCATAAATGTTTACCTTACCAGTGCTACCCGCCACACGGGGAGGCTTCAACAAAGGCTCACTGCCCCCCCAGACCGTCAGCTCGGTCAACAGGCCTGCTCGCCAATCTCCTAACAAGAGGTCCATACCTCCCGGCGACAGATGGACCCCATCCCCTGTGTAAAGCTCATAATTTTGGAGACTGATGCTGGGGTGTCGAATGACGCGCCCCCAACCCTTGTCCAGAAAGAACCGGGCAATAGCCCTGTTCACCAAGCGCCGAGCCCGATCAAGGGCCTGGAGGTTAAACCCTCCCCTGTAAGCGTGCCGCGGTATCATGTCCGACCAAATTAGGGTTGTGGCAGGCCACACATAATGCAAGTAGGCCAGGTCACCGCAAATCACATGCTTCAGCGATAGGCCCGTGACCTGTCCCAAATCATTACCCCGGAGGTGTATAATCAGGACATCAGGCGGGTCAGCATCCCTGATGTAGAAAAGGAATGGCAACAGTTCCCGCCATAACATTCCGCGCTTACCGTACCACCTGAGACTTGCGGATGCACCCAGTCCCAGTCTGGGTCCCCACTCTGTCGCCGCAGCAAACTGCACTGCCCTGTGCACATAGCTGTGGCCCACCAGCCATACTGTCACCGGTGTAAGACGACACCCAGGGTCTGTCAAGGAAAAAAGGAAACAGGGCAGTGACTTAACTGGTACTCACTGTTGAAGAGGGCGAACATACAACTGAAAACATCGTGATCCCCACCTTCCCATGTTGCATATTTCAGCTCCAGAGTACCCAAACGCCGCTGCAGTGGAAGCCACCCCTATCCTAAACGAATGGGTGCCGTAACGAGCCCCGGGGAGGCCAATACTGGCCAGTGCCTTACCGGTCACCTTCCAAAATTGAAATTTAGTAAGGGGAGACCCATCTTGGTGACAGAGAAACGGGCCATGGTGCGCACCACGTAGTGCAAGGAACTCCTGTAGGGCACCAACCGGACAGATGTCTGCCATGGAACATCGTAGTAGTCTTACACCACTGCCTACACCGTGCTGTTCAACCTTAGAGGAGCGTATCCTCAGCTGAGCCCAATCGTTGGAAACATAGACATCTTCGAGTTCCAGTGCCCTACGACTCGCATCCGCCTTAGACAGTAGCACCAGCTCACTGATGCGGAGCGCCCCAAAAAAGGCCACCGTAGTAGCCGCGTGAAACAGGGTTGCCTCATACCTGTCGAAACACAGGTCATGCCAACCCTGTGCAAGGTGGGTAAGTACCCCTGGAGAAATAGGGTGGCAGTCGTCCGGGCTGCGCCCACGTTCCCGCACCCACCCTTCCAACACATGTCGTATGCGAAAATCACTTGTGCTGTCAGCAAAACCACCCACGTTGGCCATGAATGCCAGCGCTGACAGCCTGGATGCTATGGTGCGGGGGGCTAAGCCCTGGGCATGTAAGTAAACCATAAACTGGAGGATGTGAGCTACTGGGATGGGCCAACTTTCAGGCAGCCGTGATTGGGCACAAAAGGCCCTGAATGAACTAAATGCATGGTTATATGCCTTACGCGTGCAGGGGGCGAGCGACATGCCGATCGCCCGGTTCACCTCTCCTTGCCAAGCGTCCATATCTCGTCCGGGAGCGGCGAGGGAAATTCCTCTGCATCCGGGGCCAAGGCACGGAACCGGGGGATCTGCAGGCGGGACAAAGCGTCAGCAATATCATTATTAATACCTGGAACATGCCTGGCCCTAAAAAGCACATTGAGGCGTAGGCTGCGCAACACAAACTGGTGAACCAGTTCCATGACCCTGGGAGATTTAGACGTCTGTGAGTTGACAATGTGGACAACTGCCGCATTGTCACACCAGAAATGGACGACCGAATTGGCCCACTCCTCGCCCCATAGCATCAAAGCTCCCAGAATGGGGAAAAATTCCAGGTACGTGAGATCGCGCAAACAATCCGAACCCCACCAGGCTGGTGGCCATCTGCCGTAGGCCCACTTCTCTTCAAAGTAAATCCTATAACCCAGGGACCCTGATGCATCCGACTGAACCTGAAAACGAGGGGAAACCAAAAGGTCGCACCTCCAAAAGGACACCCCATTGAATTCCCTCAGGAACTGAAGCCAGATGAGCATATCAGCCCTCATGCCCTTGTTCAGTCGGACCCTGTGGTGGGGCCTGGCCAAGCCAGTCATGGCGTCGCACAAGCATCGAGCAAACGCTCTGCCAGGTGCGACGACCCTGCAAGCGAAATTGAGGTGACTATGTAACACCTGGAGCTCCCGAAGGGACACCTTGCGTTTTGCCAGCAAGTCCAAAATGAGTGCAACGATCCAGGAAACCTTATCAACAGGTAACCTGGATGCCTGCACAACCGTGTCAATCTCAACCCCCAGGAATGTGAGCTTGGTTGAAGGGCCCTCGGTCTTTTCGGGCGCTAAAGGGACACCGAGTTCCTTCATTAGCGTCTGAAATGTATGTAGGAGACGCGTGCACATGTCCCAGCCCCGTTCACCCCCGAATAAGAAATCGTCAAGGTAGTGGGCTACAGACCGGGACCCTGACCTGCGAACAAAGGCCCATTGCAGGAAAGTGCTGAAGTGCTCAATTGCCGAGCATGAAATGGAGCAGCCAAAAGGCATGGCTTTGTCGAAATAAAATTCACCCCGGAACTAGAAACCCAGCAACTCAAAGTTGCCCGGGTGCACTGGAAGGAGACGGAACGCGGACTTAATGTCGCACTTAGCCAGTAGTGCACCCGGGCCACATGAGCGCACCATGCGCAGGGCCTGGTCAAAAGATGTATACGTAACCGAACAAAGGTCGTCAGGGATAGCATCGTTGACCGAACGGCCAGCCAGGTAAGACAAGTGGTGTATCAAATGGAACTCCCCCGGTGACTTCTTGGGCACTAACCCCAACGGGGAAACCTTGAGATTGGGAAATGGTGGGACAGGGAAAGGGCCAGCGACCCTGCCAGCAGCAACCTCCTTAGCAATGCTCACGGCAGCCACCTCCTCCCTTCCCCTGAGTGATAACCGGTTAGGTGCATCTTGAGGGGACCTGTCCCCTGTGAAAGGAATGTGAAACCCCTGCTGGAAACCCTCAAGCAGGTAAGCTGCGTCTGCCCTCCTCGGGTACATCGCGAGCCAACGCTCCAGCATGTCCACATTAATTGGGGAGGGGGCCTTTTGCTTGACCAGCTCCCTCCGCGGCAGTTCTGCCCGCTCCCTGTCCACCTCTACCTCTGCCCTGCAGTCCGCCTGCCCTAGGACACGCAGAGGCGGCATGGGAGCCAGCACAAGAGGGACACTCGTGCCTGTAACGGCACTGCTTCCTGTTACACGCACCATTGGCCGAGAAACTCCAACACAGCAGGCGGGCTGGAACCCCCTGCCCCGCCACCTGGCGGGGTGCCTGGGCTGGAGTAGCTTGCTGGACCGCATGTCCACAATGGTACCTCTCCCCTGGCACCGGGCGCGTGGGGGTCATATACAGAAGCCACAGTTTCTGGCAGGGCTCATCCCACCTCATCTCTGGATGTAGGGGCACTCTCATGTGGAATTCCTCGTCGTAAGCCAACCACGACGGGCCAGGGAAATCAACCATCACCCGGTATATGTTGTCCAAATACTGGACCATCGGAATCGCAAGGTCGGGCCGGGCCCTGAGGTACACCGCCATGTATATAAGGTATGCGGGCAACCAGTTGGCCCACGTACGTGGCGGCTTACGTCGACGAGACTGCTCCTTGTCCTTCTCGTCCTGCCCCTCCCTCTCCTCTTTGGTGGGTTCTCTATTCAAGAGGGAGAAAATGTCCACATACTCCCCCCGCCAGATCTTTTCCTTGGTAGCCTGGGCCAGATGATCCCCAAGGGGTAAAGAATAACCTGCTGTCAGCAAGGCCGACACCGGAACATTGACCGTGCTGGGCACCATGAAAGGAGCCTGGACCAGCCCCGCCACCCCCAATAAGTTCCCTGCAGGACAGGGTGCCCCGCCCCAAGAGGGGCCTTGGAGTGTTGGAGCCGTTCCTGGATGGGCCGGAGGCGGCTGACCCGCCGCCCCAGCCAGGCGAGGCCACGGCCACTGCAAACCTCCCCCCGCATTGGGTTGTGGTGTGGGTGCACTAGCTTGGACCGTATACTCACAAGTTGCACCCCCATGGGCCGCCCCCACCGGGGGTTCCGGCCCACTGCGGGCGTCGGAGCTCGCGACCGCAACCGAGCTCGTAGACGGGGCCTGACCACTACCTGCTGGCGGCATCTGCTGAGTGGGGAGCTGCGAGGCTGCGGCTGTCGCCGACCTACTTGCCTCAGGCAGCTCAACCCGTTCGGCCGCCTGCCGAGGACCGGCAGACGCTGAGTTGACCTGTAAACCAAAGGGTGCCCCTGATGGATTAACTATCCCCAAAGATGCCTCCAGGGCCGCTACGCGGGCCAGTAGGGCATCAACGTGTACATAGCCCCCAACGCTGATGGGGGGCAAAGGGCCAGCCGGCCCACCAGTCGCTGGCGCCGGGCCAGATCTCTGGACCCCGGGGCCCGAATACGGCCATGCCCCGACCACTGACCCCAGAGGGGCCGGGGGCATGCCCTGCCAGGGAAGGGAACCCAGCCAACCCCCTTGGTTAAAGCCCACCGCTGGAAGCTGCATGCCAAGGCCCAAAGGCCCAGCCTGGCTATGCGCCAGGCCCGGGCCGGTGGCCGCTAATTGCGGGCCGGGGGCCACAGCCCCTGCAGGGCCGGTCTGAGGCTGCCCAGCCTCGGGCCAGGCAGCAATCGACCCCATCCCGCCAGTCCCGGTGGGCACCCCCGGAAAGGGGGCCTGCTGAGGGGGCACAGTCGCGGTCCTCCGACCCGGCTGGTGCCTCCTTGAGGTGCGAACCGCGTTCGCCATCACCTTCTTTTTGGAAGGCATTGCTGCAATTCGCTGGAAGGCGAAGAAAAGAAGCGCAGAAAAAACCGCTGCTCGAAAGAGGCTTCCCGGCTAAAGGGAAGAGCGACAGAGCGATTGGGGAAAAACTTCTCCTCTCTGTCGCTTCACAAAATGGCAGCGCGGCTGCCTCGTGGCCACCCCTTTTAAAGGGTGCTGGCCACGCCCCCTAACTACCCGGATGTCCAAGTCCGGTGGGGGGGGGCCCGCAAAGAGCACGGCGGCCATTTTGGCGCCGCGCTTGCATTATCTGAGGTTCTACTGTATTAGGTTGGCAGGACCTGGGACAGATTACAGGCACTCACTCCATCATGCAACAACTCTGGTCTTGAACTGCTGACATGCTGACCTTCCACTCATCAAGTTTCACATAACATCTTAACCACTAAGCGACTGCAGTCCCTTGGCATGGAGAGAATTTTCATGATTTCTTGTTCTTTAAGGACTTATCAAAATCTCAGAAATTCTTTATAAATACAACAGAAGAAAACGTGAGCATTAGAAAAATGAATGTGGGAGAGAACAAAACGAACAGACTCAAAATGAAAGTTCTGAGTGCTTAGTTTTTTACAAATTTGGATACAAATCCCTTTATATTCAACCATGGCAGTGCTGAATTAAGGTTACTCTGCTCCTTATGCTTAATATCTCTGTGACAGGTAGGTGCCCTGTGGTCAGTTTCATGCAAGGAATTTGGTGAGGAGAATTTTGTTGTTGTTGTTTGCTTGCCTGCTTTTATTAGGGTTTGACTGAATGTGCAAATGTGATGGAAAGAAGTTGAGATATATGACTGAAAGTAAAGTTGACAGGTTTGTCTGGTTTTTTTTAACGTGATATAATGTCCCCTCCCCCCAAAACCAAAATGATGTATGTGAGTAAGGCAGTGGCATGTCGGGGAGTTCTGGGCAATGTGCAGCAATTTATGACTCCCTATAAGGCTGGTGCGAGCTGAGATTGTATATTTTTCTTTTCTGGCTGTGAGGAAAATAGGATGATAGCACTGACTAGCATCTGTTTCCGCATACACATTTGAGTAAGCTTGATACCCTCCCTGCTTTGCTTTCTTTCTCCCAAAGAATGGTCCTATCTTCAAATCAGCTTGGATAATCATTTTAAGCCAATCAATAGACTCATAATAATGCCCTCCCTTAGGACTAAACCTTCTGATCCTGGACAATAGCCCCCATCTTCCCAGTGGTGAGAGCTGATAGAATTTACTCAACACCGATCATCAGGTGGCAGTTAACTAACCTGACAACCTTGAAGAGCAAAAGTCCACAGGGAAGGGTGATGGTCCTCATGTGGATTAAATCCCACTTGAATCCATCTTGATAGAGGGAAGCAGCTTCATCAATACTGGCCTGGGGTTGAGGAGGACTTCGTGTGCCAAAAGGGCTCAGGACCAGAAAGTGACTCGCAGAACTGGATATGTCGTACAGGTGTCATGCTGCGAATGGAAGACCACTGCATCATATTATTCACAGGACAATCTTCATGGCTGATGATAGCCAATATTCGAAATTGGATATAGCACTTGAAGATAGGGTTGCCATAATTCTCTCCTACAAAACCATTTGATAAAAAAATGGGCAGGTTATCTACAAAATAGCCTTTTTAAAAACAAACTTAATATAATGACAGCTATAAAACACTTTCACATTAAATATATCTATACATAAATGAATTTATTTACAACACTTAATTCTTACTGTAAGATGATCTGTTGTACTTCTGAGAAGTCGTGTCATGGTCAACTTTTAACATCCTCAATTCCAGGAAACACACTGGTCATGCTTATCAGGCAGTGGTGTGAGGTGAGGATGTTAAGATTTATCTCCAGGTATACTCCAACCCCAAATGTGGCAGGAAATCGCTTGTTTTATAGCAAGAGTTTGAATTTATTTTAATGTGTGTTATAATACACAATCAGTAAGTTTTTAAAAATCCAGGACTTTAGCATTATTTTTATTGAACTGACCAGGACAATTTTTCTGACCTTGAATCCAGGACAATCCTGGTTTTCCGGGACATATGGCAACCCTACTTGAAGAAGATGAAATCACAAGCCTGTTGCACAATTTTGCTGTAGAAACACCATGGTATGGCTCACAGTGGCAAACTGCCACAATTAATGAGTCTCCACTTGTCTTCAAACCACAGTGACGTCTCCTAGTGGAGATTTTATTAATATGTTTTTGCCTTTCTACCAGCAAAACTGACAATAGGATTTTGGCTAATAAATTTTAATAGGCTGATTAAGATACTCCACTTCTCCTGCAGCACTTCTGTGGACCAGTATTGATGTAGGTGCATTAAAATATCTTGACATCCCACGACCAGCTCTATTCCTTCTATAAATTCTTTTTCAACTTAAAATGTTTGTCTGAAGCCTTTGCACTGACCTCAAAAAATATCTCTTCATTATTTTCATACGACTTTGTATTTTCATCATTGAAAGGGTGTGGGAAAATACTGTAACTGTTTTCAAGTACTTTTTACTGCAAGTTATTTCCTTTTATACTCTCTCTTGATTCTAACAATAGCTAACCTCTTTTTTGTACTTAAAGCACTGTAGTCACTAATGAAAACTGACTGTCTATCCTTGAAGTTCACAAATTCTCCATTTTCTATAATTTGACAGAGAGGGAGGAGCAAAACACTTTTCTATGTTATTTAGTTTCCCATCCCTATTAACAAATTCCTTGGCTTATATTTTTCATTCCTTTTCTTTGCTTCCTGTAGGTTTGTGCAGGGTATCCTTACACACACACAGTTATTATTGTGAGAGGGGAGGAATTATACTACATTCTGGTTAAACCCACTTTTCAATGTATAAAATTGGCTATATAATAATAGTTTGCATAATTACTTTGTAAACCGCCCACAGAGCGCTTTAGCACTAAAAGCGGCATATAAGCAGCTGTGTTTGCATTTTATATACCTCAAAAGACAGACTAGCTAAATTCATGTTATTATCATATCACTGAAGCCTTGAAAATATTTGTTGCAGTTAAGAAATATATTCTTCATGACTGGCCCCATGAGTATGCCCTTTCAAATAGAAGTTCAGCATGCTAGTTCAAGAAATATGCTTTGTTTGCTAATGTTCACTCCAAGGAAGAAGGAATTACAATTCAAGCTAAAAAAGACATCCTATATTGCTTAGCAGCTATGCTTAGAAAATCTATGACAGTTATTATGGTGATGGGACAAGAGGATAGGGAGCAAGAGGGATGGTTTATCCTCTATTTATTTGCATAGGATAGGGTTGCCATACATCATGGAAAACCGGGAATTTCACGGGTTGTAACTGTCCTGCCTTGTCCTGTAAAAACCATTTAAAATTCCCACTTTTCAAACCAAGAAGTGTGTTTGGTTAGAAGGTGAAAAATCACCTTTTTTGGTGCCTTAGAGTGGTGCCTCTAATGAACGACCAGCAGGTGGCGTCTGAGAAGTTTTAGGTCACCTAGCAGCCAGAGCCTGGGCCCTGGGGCTTCCACGAAGTGGAGGATGAAAGGCAGGCAGCCCAGTGGTCCAGCTCAGCTTGGCTTTCCACACCGAGCCCCCCTTTTGGTTCATAGCCCCAAGGTAGGGGGAGGGAGAGGAAAGTACCCCCGTGGTGGGCGCAGCCTGCAGCTCAGCCAGATTTGGCTGTCAAAAGGTGGTAAGTGGAAACTTTGGAGTTGCCTTGGCCCCCAGACACCCCCCATCTCTCTCTGTACACCCCTCTGGTCTCTTTTTCTTCCTGCTCTGGTGGGGAGGTGTTTATTTTTTTTAAGCAGGGCCCCCCTTCTTCTTGCAGGTCCCCCTCTCCAGTTTCTTCCTCCATTGATTTTCCCTCAGCTCTGCTGCAGCCTTTACTCTTGCCCAAAATTCCTGCTGCCTTCTTTACTTTTCGGACTCCCCTCGTCTTCCATTTTGCTTCCCTCCTCCCTTCCCTTCCCCAGAGTTGCTCTGTTTCCTCCTCCTCCTCATGCCTCTGGTAGATCAGTTTTGTCCTCCTGTGTTGCTTTTACAAAAAAATAAAAATAAAACCCCAGCCAGGCATCAGAGGTTTGATCTCGATCCGGTTTACTCAGAAGGAAACTGGCCCTGAGTTGAGTGTGACCCCCACCCCCTGGCACAAGATCACAGCCATGATTTATGGGATTGTCCAATTTTAAGCTCGGTTGAGTAAGGTCAGCAGTTCAATTCCCGAGTACTGCAGGATGGAATGAACTCCTGTCTTTGTCCCAGCTCCTGCCAACCTAGCAACTCAAAAGGAAGAAATTGCAAGTACAGTAATACCTCATATAAAGTCCGCTTCATACAACATCAGATTCATACAACATCGCCTAATTCCTTGAAAAAAGTTGCCTCATACAAAGTCGTGCGACTTTGTATGAGGCATTGGGGTTTTCCCAGGTTGCATTGTGCCTGGGCAGTATAAAAGGCAGGACACATGTGTGCATTGCTCTTGTGGGTTTTGCATGAGGCGAAGAGTGTTTAGGAGTGGTTTTGAGCACGATTTTGAATTTTTTTGGATTTTTTCGTCAGAATTTTTAGAAGCATTTCTGGGATTTTTGCAGCATTCTTCATGTTCTTGGACAATCAGGGTTGTTTGACATGTTTTTGTAATGTTTTTAGCCTTTAGACAATGATTTCTTAAAGTTCTGTCAGTTTCCTGTCTGTTTCCGTGACTTTGCCCTGACGTCTGTGCTGTTATAGTACAATGTATCTCTATGGAAATGATGTTGTATGAGGCATCGCGGCAAGGATTTGGATATTGTATGAGGTATCATGGCTGGGATTTTGCATGCCTCATACAAAGTCCAAATCCATATAAAGTCCAAACTTGTGGAACCTATTTATCACTGTAGATAAATAGGGACCAATTCGGTGGGAAGTTAACAGCGTTCCGTGCCCTCCAGTGTCTAGTCATGCCTGCCACTTGATCATGTAAATGTCTTCAGAAGCAGACAGCACTGGCTCTTCGGCTTTGAAACAGAGATGAGCACTGAACCCTAGAGTCGGATATGACTGGCTTTTTGAGCAAGGGCAACCTTTACTCGTGTCCCATTTTTGTGGGAGGGAAATATGGCATCCCTAGCATAGGAGCATTTTTCTCAGTTTGCATCTGAGAGCAAAATATTGACTTTGGATGGGCTTAGAACTGGGTTCTTGATGTAAGGGAAAGATGTCAGCTCATTTCTTAATCCACTTGAAATGAGCCAGGGACAGCTTTCACACACACCTTTTTCAGGATGACAATATCTAAGCAAAATCTAAGAAGGCAGTGTCAAAACCTTAACCATAATATTTCTATCACTGACAAAGGATTGTTAAGTGCAATTTGCTTAAACTCATTCCATCTCAATCACACCAACATGGAGTTGTTCAGCCTTCCTCCCTTTAAAGAGAAAAAAACCAAGCTTATATGCTCTTCTTGATAAATAACAGTTTTCATAATAATCTTAAACCTTTTAAAACTCCTGGAGTGTCCTGAAAGGTAAAGAACACTGAAAGATTTTTGGAGACATATCCATCTCTCTAAGTGAAAAGCATGTTATGTTTCATACTCATATACTTTCATGTCGAGCCAGGTGTCAGGACGTTGAAATAATGACAGAAATAGAAAGTTTACTTTTGAGCTTCTTTCACAAACATGCATCTAAAACATTTAATTTTTATGCAGCAGTAAAGCAGGACAGTTTTTACATTCAGCTTCAGTTTGAATTGCAAGTTCTCCAAGGCTTTTAGCTCAGCGAATTAAACACACTCTACACAATGTTTAGAATGATAACAAATAAAGTCTTTACTTACAGTTAACTCAAAGAGATAAACATGTGCTCTGCTTTTCTGAAACATTGATCTTAAACATACATGCTTCTGCTTAGAGGGGAAAAATAGCAAGGAGAAGAAAAGAGGGAAGAGACCTAAACAAGGGGTTAATACACAAAAAATGTGTCCAGTGACCCTAGAGGCAGGAAGACAGAGGACTTCCTTATTGTCTAGTCAGAGATAAATTAACATTAACAACCCATTGTGTGCTAGGGTTACTCTAAAATACTTAGAAAGAAATCATCACTCGACCCAGCAGTGCTAACTAATTATAGACCCGTATCCAACCTTCCCTTTTTATGGAAGGTATTGGAGAAGGCAGTGGCACAGCAGTTGCAGGGGGTCATGGATGAAGTGGATTATCTGGACCCCTTCCAGTCAGGATTTAGAGACGGCATTGGTCGCACTGATGGATGATCTCTGGCGGGTGCGGGACGGAGGCCATCCTTCCCTCCTTGCTCTTCTTGTCCTCTCAGTGGCCTTCAATACCGTCGACCATGGTATCCTTCTGGAATGGCTCAAACGACTGGAGATCCAGGGCACTGTGTGGTCCTGGTTCTCCTCAATCCTGAAGGGCCGGACCCAGTTGGTGTGGTTGGAGAGTGAGAGGTCCAGCCCTAGGCCTCTCCAATATGGGGTAATGGGGTGCCTCAGGGCTTGGTGTTCTCTCCTCTCCTATTCAACATCTACATGAAGCCACTGGGTGAGATCATCCATTCCCATGGGGTGAGGTACCATCAGTATGCTGACAATACTCAGTTGTTTTCATGTTCAAGGAATGAAGAAGCAGACGAATGAAGTAGTGAAATTCACCTCTTTATTAGTGGGGTTTGAACATAGTTTGGATGGGGCAAAACTTGGATTTATATACACTATAAACAGTAACAGTAACAATAATACAACAAGCCCATTGGCTAACAGAGTGTGCACATTTTTCGATCCACTTATTTGCATAAGAATAGATACATGAGAAAAGATACATTCCACTCCTGTCAGAAAACACAGTTAATATACATAACAGTTTTACATCTCGGCCCGTGGTGATCCAAGCAATATTGTCAAAGTCCTATCAAGGTGTCTGGAGGCTGTTGGGGTTTGAATGGGGGACAACGGGCTACAACTGAATCCTGGCAAGACTGAGTGACTATGGATTAGGGGCCTGGCGTTGTCCTGGGAGCTACCATCTTTGTTCCTGGATGGGGCAATTTTGCCCCAGACAGACCCAGTGCACAACCTGGGGGTCCTCCTGGACTCACAACTACTGCTTGAAGAACAGGTGGCAGTCATGGCCAGGAGGGCTTTTGCACAACTTTGGGTGATACACTCCTGGACCGGGACTCCTTGCTCATGGTTACACATGCTCTGGTCACCTCTAGAGTAGATTATTGAAATGTGCTCTATATGGGCCTGCCCTTGTTGACCAATAGGAAGCTGCAGCTGGTCCAGAACGTGACCGTGCAGGTGGTGATGGGGTGTGGGCGTTATGCCCACGCCTCGCCCCTGCTTTGGGTGCTGCATTGGTTACCAATTTGCCTTTGGGTTCAATTCAAGATGCTGGTGATGACCTTTAAATCCCTACATGGTAGTGGGCAAGTATATCTAAGAGACCCCGTCTCGCCAAGAACATCTGTCTATCCAACCAGAGTGGACCGGAGGGGCTCTCTAATCATATCATTGGCTAGAGGGGCTTTTCTCTCTAGCACAAGAAGGAGGGCCTTCTCTGTGTCCACACCAGCCCAATAGAGTTACAGCTGCAGATGGAATTGCTGCCCTTCAGGAAAGAACTTAAAACCTGGTTGGTGGGGCAGGTGAGGGGCACTGATGGAGGTGTGACCCCCACCTGCTGGCTTGTATAAAACATAAGCAATATCCTTTCTCTTTTTTTTTTTACAGATGGGGTAGGTTGGATTTTAATTGGGATGGCTTTAAATTATTCTATTGTGGTTTTTTGTATATGTTTTTTATGTTTTTATTTGTGAGCCTCCCAGAGTCGCTTCAGTGAGAGGGCGGTGATACAAGTGTGAACAACAACAACAACAACAGCAGCAGCAGCAGCAGCAGCAGCAACGGCAGCAACAGCAGCAACAACAACAGGTTTTGACCTTTAAAGCCCTATATGGCAGTGGGCCAGGATACCTGAGAGACCGCATTGTCCCCTGAGTGTCTGCCCGTCCAACTAGAGCATACCGGAGGGGCTCCCTAGTTGTGCCTTCAGCTAGAGGGGCCCGCCTTTCTGGCACAAGGAGAAGGGCCTTCTTCGTGTCTGCACCAGCCCTCTGGAACCTCCTTCCAACAGAATTGAGGCTACAGTCAGAATTGCTGCCCTTTAGGAAAAGTCTGAAAACCTGGCTGGCAGGGCAGGTGTGGGGCCTTAATGGGAATACAACTCCAGCCTGTTGGCTCATCCCCAGCTAGTGCTCAGTTAATATCCCTCCCTCTGTGTTGTATCCCCCCATTCCCTTTTTTTCCCTTTTGTTCTTTTAATTGGGGTGAAGGGTAGTAGGGTGGGTCATTTGGGATTTTAAAATCTGTTCTTATATGTTTTTAACTGTTGTACACCACCCTGAGTCGGGTTTGCCTGATTGTGCAGCATAAAAATGTAAAAATTTAATTTAATTAAATTAAACAACAACACTTAACATGAAAAGACCTGTTTCAGTTCTCAGTATAGCAGTCAGTATTATCATTTTCATTTACCTTTGTTACAATTACAGATTTGGCAAAACACACAGAAGTAGCTTGTCACTGAAGGTAGCATGTGTTCTTCTGACTCTGGGTAATACTTCCTAACAGCTAAAACCATCATGCCCCAGCAATATATCCTGAACACTGGCAAAATGGCTGAAATTTAAGTTGGGTGAAAGAAGAATGATTATAATTAACATTAGTAATTGCCTTTGTTTGAAGTGAGAGCTTTCCTGCTGATCATACTGTGCTGATGGCCATATATTTATTCATGTGTTGTAATGTGGTTTGCAAGTGTGTATTTGCACAAGGCAGATCTACATATAGCTTGTCATATTATGGAAACTCTGTTGATCAATGTCTTTTTCCAGAGGGATCAATAGCATCCACACAGGGTGATTTGCACTAGCTATGTTTCCAATTTTTATTTCTGAAATGCAAAGCTTACAGCCACATAAACATACCAGAGGGGAAGACTGCCTGCTGTACTATCTAAAGCAGTTGGGTATAGCTGATTGGCATTGATGGCTGTCCTACAACAAAGCTATCACTCTGTATGGTTCTAAAACCCAGAGAAATTCAGCTTATTATCAGGCAGGGGGAGGGAATCAGTGGGTATTTTGACTATCTAATTCTCCAGTGTGTGAGGAGACCATCTTTCTGAGAAAAATGCCACTTGAGAATGAAAGAATCTCCCACCTAGTCCTGGTTGGGAACAAATAGAAAATATACAGAAGCATATACTCATAACAAAGCACACTTATGAGCAGCATTATGGCAGTACATTGTTGGAAGAAAAGTAACAAGAATTCTAATGGACTAGAGCCATGATGGTGAACCTTGGCACTCCAGATGTTCTTGGACTTTAATTCCCAGAAGGCTGAGCACCCTGTGAACACAAATGGGTTTACTGCGATTCATCCGGTCCATGCTGCCCTTGTCGCTCCCAGAAGCGGAAGTAAAATGCACCCATATGGGCTCATTTCACTTCCACTTCCAGGAGCAATGAGGGCAGCATGGGCTGGATGAATCACAGTAAACCCATTCATGTAGATTCACAGGGTGCTCGGCCTTTTGGGAATTGAAGTCCAAGAACATCTAGAGTGCCAAGGTTCGCTATCACGGGACTAGACCATGCAGATCTGAGTTGAGTGGGTGGGACTATGACCCACATAATTGCTTAGGAAAATGAGTAGAAAAAGTAGTGGATTCAAAGAGTAGGAGTGCAGTTTCTGGGGCACTACTCTTTTTTCTTTAAAGAAAGCTCCAGATATGTTAATACTGGACTTATTGGAAAGAGGTTCTGGGCTGCAAGACATCATGGAGTCAGGGGCCTAAAAGGGCACAGAAAATGAATGGGAGCTCATGTGAGAGAAGTGTTATGGTAACCTTTGCTCTCCACTTAATTCCATGCAACTGTCAGCATCCTCTGGCCATCCAGGGGATTGTGGATCCATGGTGTATCTACAGATTGCCTCTCTGAGAATCACTTCATTTTCCATCTCTAAGCAGAAACATGACTGCTTTTTTCTCTCTGGTTCAGGGCTTTTAGGTTTGAGCAGGTAGCAAATTGCAGTCTTTGGGATGAAGTTTGCTATTGCTACATATATTCATATCAGAACATTATATCAGGGCACTGGCTGAAGCTTGGGGGGGATAGTTGTGCTTCTCTGGGTTCCCAGCTGGAGAGAGAAGCCTCAAGTTGAACAGTGTTGGAGGAGGAGAAAGTTTCACTTTTTGTATCTGAGGCAAATTTAATGTGTCACCATTCATCATTATCCAATCTCACATTGTGCCAATACCCAGTGGCTGAGACCAAAGGTGCTTATATAGGTGTTGATCTTTCTTCCCTCCTAATCTTTTCCCATCTCTTGTCTTGATATCACAAAGACCCATCCTGATCTCAAGTTTTGATCCTGAAGTGTCAACTTTACTGTTTCAGAGTATCATAATATACAATCAGTATAATGTTGTGAAGGATCTAAAATTACATGAAGCTGTGCATGTAAAGTTTTCTTCAGACTTTTATTCTCCATTCTCCTTGTGAAGTGAAGTGGAGTGATGAGGTAGGTAGGTAAGGCTCATGTTGTTTATTTATTAATTTATTAAATCTATCCTGAATACCCGAAGGGGACTCTATAAAGTTCCTCCCTTGAAATGAATTTTACTGGCTTAGGAATACTATTGACTGGCTTTAGATGTGCTAGAAACATTCTCAGATGCCATCAGATACTTATTTTGTTGTTTGTTTTTCTTTTGCTTCTGTTCTTTATTTGTCTGTACACAGCCTAGAGTGGGAAATATCTCAGATGGGCGGTATAAAATGTAATAAATAAATAATACTTTTTTAAAATTTATGATCCCTTGAAAAATAAGGGATAATATTTGGGCAGAGGTTTAAGTGCAAACGTTGTGGCATAATACTTAACACTTATTCTAGACTCATTCCTTTTGTTACAAATCAGCCACACACACCCCTTCCTAGATCTGTTCCCCTACCACCCACCTATGAATCAAAACAAAATTTTGCTTATATTGAAAAAACCAGGTGAAAATTCACAAGAGTACAATTTAGGATGGTGAAACGTAAGGTGAGAAATGGATTGAGCACCCCCACAGAAGCGTACAGTACCTCTGTTGCTTTCATTGGGTTTTTTAAACACCCAATATAGGCAAATAGATGCACCATGTGTAGCTGGCTCCCAGGATGCTAGAAAATGACAACCCAACTCGGTTTGACTTTAAGTAAGCCCTGTTACAGAATCACAAGCTGATTAACTGCTTAAAATTCTGTGTAGTCAAGCTCTTAAGCATTGTTAATTTGTATATCAGTGTGATCTCTAGGAGAGCCTTGTATTATTGATTATCTCCACAGGAAGCTTGCTGAGATTCTATCCAGCTTTGCTACAATGTGTTTTTTTTTTTTTTGGAGGATGTATCTGGTTTACTCTAAAAATACCAGCATCTTATGTGAGAGCTTATTCATGGCAGAGAGAAAAGGGCAGGATTCATTTGTTTCCCCATAGAAGTTCTGTCACAGTACTTTGAACATATTCTCTGACTTTATTTAATTCAACCCCACCACCGCCATCTGCAAAGCTGTTGGCCTGTGTGTGATGTTGCCTGCCTTGAGGTTTCCTTAATTAACCCAGTGAAGTACTTGGGTGTGAGATATATTTGTTGTTATTTGCTGCTGTTGCTATGATGTTTTAACCTAACCATGCTGGAAAGTTATTGAAAGTCAATGTTAATTTTTTAAAAATGAGAAAAAAAATCCAATATACCACTTACTCACATGAAGAAGACTAAAATCCTAGTCCCTTCAAGCAGTTCTATCTTCCTGTCTGTGAAAGTGGGAAAAGGTCCAACTTGACATTGAGATATATTTTTTAAATAATCTTTTGTTCCCTGTAGTCAAAAGGGGGTCTTTGTTCTCATCTGCTGCTGCTTTCCTAGAGAAAAATATGACTTTCCCATTTCCCACTCTCACCCTATCCATCTCTCATCCACACAATACCTATCAATCAAATACATTGGACCATCTGTCATCCTTGATAAATCTGTCAAAAGCTATTACAGATCTGACTGTGTGTGGTGGATTTGTTTTTGGTTGTCTCATGTTATTGTATGCTATCCTTTTGGACAAAGAACTTGTTAAAATGCTTATCAGCTATAACAACTGGGGGGAGGGGGGAGAGAATCTATATTCAGAAATAATGGCTAGGATTCAATGAGATATTTTAGCCAAATGGAAAGCTATTTTAATGCAGAGAGAGAAGGAGTTTTTTCTGCTTTCCGTCCCACCTGTCACCTCTTTACCATACTGGAAATTTCCTAGAATCACAAGGTGTTGTGTCCAAATGTTTATTGCTTTGCAATCATCATTAAGTCTTTGCTGTAAAAGCATGCCCTTTCTGTAAGGCACCACACTCATATGTTTTCAATGTAATCTGATTGGTTCAACACAGTTTTCCCGCATTAACAAAAGCCTGGGCAAATGTATCACTGTAGCTGCCATTCTGTCTGTATATAAGTTGCTTCCTCACCCCTGTTTCCCCAGTCTGAACAGAGCTGTAATAAATGACTTGTTGGTTAACCCCTGAACTGCTGTCATGTTGAAATTAATACTTGGACTCAACAATGGCAATGAGGATGGGATCTCCTGCTGCAGCAGGTTCAGAAGGTTCGCCGTGTCCAAGGTGGACACCCAGCAAAGGTGGAGGAGAGCAGCTTCAGGCAAGATCCTCTGCGCCAAACCAGAGGGGGTTGACGAGCTATCGCCATGGTCCAGTCGGTGTGCCAGCATGGTTAAGCGGCACCACGGAGGGGAGTGACATTGGCTACGTACAAGGTGGGCAAACCATCTCGTCCCGGGACACCATCGCGTCATGCCCAGGCTGAGGGAGAAGACATCTTCACACTCAGCGCTGCTCTGAAGTTCCAGAAACAGGGTGACCATCATCATGCAGAGAGGCTCTCCCAAGACAGGGGTCATCAAGGACAGGTGCACCCGAAGGTCCAGGAAGCTCCAGATCTCCAAAATCTACACAGGTCAAGGTAAAGGCTCCAGTTCCAGTGTCCATGCAGTCACGGGTCAGTTCTTCATCAACGTCAGTTTCCAGGGTCATCACTGCTGCATAGAGGTTGCCTCGGGATCATCACACTCGATCCTCGCTCAGCGTGAGTTTTTCCGGATTCCGCTAGCGGACCAGCCCATGTTGCGGGCTCTGCAGGTCCAGTTGAGAGATGTGCAGGGATGCCACATCCCTGTGCTTGGCATGGGCTCTTTTGATGTGTGGTTCAAAGGCATCACTGCATAACTCCCACTTGTTGTGGTCAAGGTGGGTAAGAACAACCTGTTGGGTTCTCAGTGGTTTGGGCCCCTAGGCATTACTCTTTCAGGAGTTGGAAGGGTTCAGGCAGACCCCCGTCTGGTTGGTTTGGGGAATTTGGGGGGTGAGGCTGTGAATGAGGGTTCTGTAACCCTTTCTGTTCATATGTTTTCAATGTAATCTGATTGGTTTAACACAGGCTTCCCGCATTAACAAAAGCCCGGGCAAATGTATCACTGTAACTGCTGTTCTGTCTGTATATAAGTTGCTTCTTCGCCCCTGTTTCCCCAGTCCAAACTGAGCTGTAATAAATGACTTGTTGGTTAACCCCCGAACTGCTGTCACATTGCAATTAATACTCGGACTCAACACCAGGACTATGTTGTTGCACTACTCACAAGTTTTCCATAGATAAATTGTTACCTATTGTGTGAACAGAATGATGGACAAGATGGAATTTTGCTCTGATCCAGCATGGCTCTTTTTATCATGTCAAGAAGCATCAAAGCATTTAGTCTGGAATCAGAGACAACACCCAGAAATACAGAGAAGAGAGGAGAGACAAGGAGGTGTGTCTGAAGGGAAGAAAAGGTTCATTCCTATGAACCAAGAAGAAAAGGTAGGCCATTTCTCCCCCTGATCAGCAGGGCCACATGTAATGATAAGAATTGGCAAAGACCATAACAATGCTTTTGAATATATTTTATCATTGTCTGCTATACCAGTGCAGACAAAAGACATGTGCCTGGTACTGCTTACTGCATTATTTGAGGAATGGCAACAATAAGCATTTCTGTGGGCAGGAGTATGTTGAGAGTTTTTCATTTTGGGTTGGTTGAGCCAAACTACATGTTAGACTTAGTATAGAATTATCAGATGGAAAAGAGGACTCACTCAGGAGAGGAAATTGTCTGCAGGTACAGCTTCTCATGCAAACTATGCTTGTAGAAGTTTCCTCTCCCATGCAATTTCTTCTTTTTTTTATGTTGTCACTCTAGTAATATATGTGGGATAGCCTAGTGGTTTTTTTTCCAAACGAAATTATGGGGAAGTCTGTAATAGGATTAGGAAAAGGGGAAGGTTATCCTTCATTTGTTGATGCTTTATTCTCTATAAGTTTGACTTCTGAAAATGGTTCTTTCTTCAGGGATAAAGAAGAACTCTTGAAGCCGATAGAATGTGAAAAGATACTTTCTTGGCCGCTAACATCCAGACTGGTAACTGCAGGCCAAACAAGTGACTTTCCTAAGGTCTTAGTTACTTTTTTAGTTTGGTCCTCATCACATTTGCCTGTTCAGCTGTTTCTGAGCAGAATTTTGGGGAAAGAAAACTTTTCTTCTGATCTAGGAAGGCATTTCTTCATTTAAAAAAAAGTAAAACCACTCGATTGATAAGTCTGCTATCTTATTGTCAGTTTTCTGGGTCTCTGCATATGGCAAGTCCACTTTGAGGTAAAGCAACAGCTTCTTTCACATGACTTTTCATTCATTCCCCTCCAGGGCCATAGCCAGGATTCTAGATTTTGGGGGATAGGGGCGAAAAAATGTTCAGGAGGGGCAAAAAAAATTCAGGAAGGGCAACAATGTCATACTCACATATATAACATTGGTATCCCAGGGTGGGTTGGGGGTGTGTGGGGTATTAGTTCAGGAGGGTTTTTGCCCCCTGGCTGCAGCCCTGTTCCCCTCTGATTTGAAGGCCATTATTTGATGCTTGAGCATGTTTGTGATGTCTCATCTGTTTTGGTGGCAGCCACAGTCACACTCACTGCCACTACTATAGAGCATCTTTTCAAAACACCATGGAAGTCATGTGCCTGTTCAGAGAACTTGTAAATTCTTCCTTATTTTCCTAACCTGATGGATGTGAGTCCTACCCCACCCCCCGCAACCTACAGCACCAGAGAAGGATGTGCTCCTGATGGCATCTCTTCTTTGAAGTGAAATTTAAACTTAAATCTTTCATTTAGCTGATGAAAACCTCTGTTAAGAAGGTTCCCTATGGCTTACTCATCCCATATGGAGTGTCATAATCCAGGCTTGGTTCTGGGACAACAGATGCTGGCTCGGCATGAAAGTACTCATCCAAATTTGGATCCATTGCTAATTATAGGGAAGTAAAATAGCTGTACTTAGTCCAAAAGGCATTTCTCTCATCTCATTAGATAGCATCAAGGTAGATAGTGTTTCTGTATCATGCTGGTACAGTAAGAGTTCTCTATTGCAATCACAGCTCCTGCTTTATAACAATGAACCTATTGTGTTTCTCCTAATTGTCAAGAAAAGAGATTCCTTTTTTTCTTTCAAATTTTAGTATATTTTGGCACCCAACTAAAGCTGCCCCCTTCTTTTCAGATTCCTAAGACAGCTACCAACTGAAACAAGGGGGAAAAGCAGTAGAGGCGGATGACTCAATTTTTGAAGAAGAGGGGGAAAACCCATTCTGGGTTTTGGTCCAAACTAGGCACAGTCTTTTCTGAAATGTGCACAACCAGAATGAATCATGGATATTTATAATAATCCAGAATGATTACACGGTGGAGTAAAGAGCCATTGTTGGTCCCTTGGATGGAGTAAAATTACAATGGATTCTTTAGAGCCTATTCTGAATTTGTATGGTTAAAAAGATGAAGAGATGTTTGAACTGAGGAAAGAGGAAATAAGAAACAATCCAATAGAATGAAGAGGACAAATGACAGCTGATTCCTACAGTAAATCCTAAGATTTCCCCTGTACACTCCAACCACTAATGCATGAGATCTCAGACATAGTATATCACTATGTGGTGTACCTCTCCTTGGAGCCATTCCACCAGCTGTTTTTCATTCCACCATTCCACTAGCTGTTTTTCAGACCTTTGAAGCAAAAAGGGAAATCTGTGATACTATTTAAACAGCATATTGGAGAGTAAACAAAACAGAACAGCAAAAAAGACATAAAATGTTGTGGCACCTTAAAGACTAACTCCTGTATTTAAATGTGTGCTTTCATGGATCAAGTCTACTTTATCAGACATGAGAGTGAGGCCTCATGGCATCAATTTATACACATATCAAGTACACAGGCACACAATAATTAGCCAGCCTAACAGAATAGTAATATTGTAGCATTTTACAACTGACAAAACCCCGTTATTATTCAAATCTGCTGCAAAGCCTGGCCCTCTTCAGTATTAGTCTGTGCAAGCACTCTCAGATATGCTTGCACAGACTAACACAGCTACCAATTCAAATATTTAAATAGCCCTTTCATATTCTGGAAAATTCTTCTTCTTTGCTTTCTTGCTCAGCTAACTTTACTAAGCTTTACACTAATAGCATTGTGTGTGTGATTGTTGTATTGGCATTGAATGGACAGATTACACAATCGGGGTACTGCACAGCTCTCCAAATTGCAAACATTCGCTGGATCATGGGAAAAACAGGGGAGTACCAGAAAAAAATCTACTTTGTCTGACCATAATTAATTGTGGCAAATACTTAAGGAGATGGGAATACCAGACCACGTCATCTGTTTTATGAGAAATTTGTATGTGAGCCAAGAAACAACAGTTAGGACAGGAGACAAAAATACTGATTGGTTCAGAATAGGAAAAGGAGTACGACAAGGCTGCATATTGCCACCCTCCTTAGTTAACTTATACGCAGAGTACATCATGCATAATTCAGGGCTGGATGAAGCACAAGATGGAATTAAGATTGTTGGGAGAAACATCAACAACCTGAGATATGCAGATGATACTACCCTAATGGCAGAAAGTGAAGAAAACCTAGAGTCTCTTGATGAGGGTGAAAGAGGAGAGTGCAAAAGTTGGCCTGAAACTCAACATTAAAAGAAAAGATCATGACAACCAGCCCCATCACTCCCTGGCAAATAGAAGGGGAAGAAATGGAAGTAGTAACAGACTTTACTTTCCTCAGATCCAAGACCGCTGCAGATTGGGATTGCAGCCATGAAATAAAAAGATACTTACTCCTTGGGAGGCAAACAAGGAACCTAAATAGCATAATAAAGAGTAGAAACATCACCCTGCCTACAAAAATCCACATAGTCAAAGCAGTGGTCTTCCCAGTAGTAATGTATGGCTGTGAAAGCTGGACCATAAGGAAGACTGAGTGCAGAAGAATAGACGCCTTTGAACTGTGGTGTTAGAGGAGACTCTTGAGAGTCCCCTGGACTGCAAAGAGAACAAATCAGTCAATCCTGAAGGAAATCAACCCAGACTGGAGGGACAAATACTGAAGATGAAGCTCAAGTATTTTGGCCACCAAATGAGAATAGAGGATTCATTAGAATAGGCCTTGATGCTGGGAAAGATTGAATGTAAAATAAGAAGGGGACGACAGAGGATGAGGTGACTGGATGGAATCATTATCGTGATGGCGTAGATCTATGTGGGCTGCAGAGAATGACTGAGGACAGGGGTGCCTGGAGAACGGTGGTCCATGGGGTCGCAAGGAGTCAGACTCAATTGTGTGACTGAACAACAACAACAACAACAACAACAACAACAACAACAACAACAACAACAACAACAACAACAACAACAACAACAACAGCAGCAGCAGCAGCAGCAGCAGCAACAACAACAACAACAACAACAACAACAACAACAACAGCAGCAGCAGCAGCAACAACAACAACAACAACAACAACAACAACAACAACAACAACAACAACAACAACAACAACAACAACAACAACAACAACAACAACAACAACAACAACAACAACAACAACAACAACAACAACAACAACATAGCCCTCCATAGCCTTAGTCATTTTCGTTACCCACCCCAATATTTTTTTAAAATTGAGAATTGGAAATACAGAGATAATCCCACAAAGTCAGTGATAGAGTGGATTAGAATGTCTCTTAAAGAGTACAGAACTGTTACATCCTTTACTTGGTAACTAAAGAAAGAAAGTCCTTCCACACATTCCTAATCTGAACATTTTCGTTCCCTGCTCTGATGGAGGTTGAAAGTCTTCCAGAGTTAGGATTCAGCACTTTGGATAGTTCTTTTAACATACAGATTAAACCTCAGAGTGGTTGTACTGCTCCTGTGAAATTAGAGGCACAACCTTACACAGGCAAGAAAGGAGACAACTTGGAAAAAATAAAGATGACTTAAAACAGCACTTCCCACTTTGTTTAAAAACATGATAAGAAACCAAATGACCACTTTCCCCAAGAAGATACAGAACTTTCTGTTTACAGGCATTCTGCTTTTGTGTTTATAATTGATGGCACTTTTTTTAAAAGTAACTGTTAGTGAGGGTCTGTACCATTTACAGAGCTTTGAAAAGTTGTGGGTATTTTCTCTTAAGTATAGCTCCTACAACCTTAAAGCCAACTTGGTGATTCGCTACAGGATTTTGAGTGCAGAATGCAATAGCCTTCGTTAGCAGCTTTTCCAATCTTTGCTGAAACACATTAGTGAAGGAAACTCACTACCCTCTGTGACCCTCTGTTCCTCTGTTGAACATTTCTTGCCATCAGTCAGGCAGGCAGACAGTGTTCTTCAGGCAATATAAAACATTTGAGGAGGCCATTTTTTCCTCACAAACATACCCTTTGTCTTATGTATCTAACGGTAGCAATCAAGGGCAGAAGGTAAAAGAGGAAGTTCTTGAAATGCCACCATGAAACAATGATCTCTAAGGAACCACAGAGCCAGCAGGGTCACAGAATAATGAAGAAATCATGCCACTCAGGTGAGGAGTTAAATAAAAGCAAACTTGGCATGGCATAAGGGACTGTAGAAGGAAATGGAAATTAAAGCAAAAGAGGAAACATCTGTGTACTGTCCAAGTTGTGATGAAAGAAGAAAAATGCCTGGTTTTTTTAAAAAATGGTCTCTGCATATACTGGTTTTGATTCTTGACGGGTAACCTCTTTGCATTGCAAAATTCATTTCCAGGGGGATGGATGTGCAAAACACTGAATGACGTGGGTCGACAGATGTGGCTATTCAGATTACTACAATTTTTTATGGCAAGCTTGACAGAAACTGCATCATTATACGAAATAATGAAGCTCTTCTTATAAATTATTACTCCTGATAAACCAAGGAAGCCAGAATCACCAAAGGCAATAAGGCTGTATTCAAATCACAACAGTTTAGGAGCTGCACTACTCAACCCACTGATTCTCTTGGATGCCGTTAATTTTAATGTTGATTTTAAAATTTCCTTCTTTTTTTGTATGAATTTAAATCTATTCTATTAGATCACCATATAGTTGAATGTAATTTGTTATGTGGAGATTTGTGGAGTTTAACTTTTAACCTGCAAACCTCCCAAGTAGTGCTTGAGTAATGGAGTGGGAATGCGTGCACACATGCGCGCGCACACACACACACACACACACACACACACACACACACACACACACACACACACACACACACACACACACACACACACACACACACACTTGAAATAATGAATAGTGAAATCTACACTTTGCCAGCTGTGATATATTTGGTTTCCTATTAGATTCACATCTGATTCAGAGTGGGGCAGAAGAAGTGGGTTGAGAATGCCACTCCTGCTCAACACCAATTCTTGGTAAAATTCCCAGAGCCCTTTGGTCAAAATAAGTTTCTATGGCCTGTTGCAGATTTTGAGAAACTTACAGCAGTCTACAGCAATAATATAAGGTATATTTGTTTTCTGACAATTGTGGGTGCTTTGTGCAATAAAGACACTTCAATAAGATATTTTGAAGCCCAGTCAGCACAAGAGTGCTATTTGTTTGTTTGCTCTTTTTAAAATGAGGTTTGCTGTGATTTACACAAACTGTTTCTTTACAAAACCAACACCCTCTCCCACTGAGAGATAAGACAGATGTACACAGTAAGCACAGAGCTTGTTGGTTGCCTAAAATCATTCAAATATCTTCTCCATGCATTAGAACAGAAGCCATCATAATTTTGCTCAGTTTGCAATAACAGACATAGTTTGCTCAAAAAAAAAAACACTTTATTGCTTTCCTATCTTTTCAAATGTGCCACATAATATCACATCTTCTGATAGAGAAAGGAGAAGAACTTTACTGTCCCTCAGTTTTGCATAAGAGACAAAGACAAGCAATAACTAACCTCTCTGGTCTGAAAGCAATCCCCTTATTTTAGTGATGCCTTCTGACCTCTTGTTAATCGCTGTATTGATGAACTCTTTCCATCCTCTGGCTTTCAGGAAGAAAGGTGAGCATGAACTGTCTGTTTGGCTGACGGAAGGCTAGATCCCTGAGCTTTTGCTTATGAGGGTAGTGTTGGTCAAGAGAGCTGGCTGAATAACTCAGTGCTTTAGGTATCTGGTTTCCATAGTTTGGGAGTTCGATTCCCCACTGTGTTGCCTAGGAGAAGAACCAGCATGTGTAGCCATTGGTAAGCTTCACCATCTCAGGGTGTCCCAGAAAAAGGGTGGGGGTAAACCACTTCTATGTATTTTCCAGCTGAAAAACCCTGGAAAAGACGAACATAAATCAGAATTGACTTGGTGGCACACAACTATTGCTAGTAAAGAGCAGGGAAGAGTGCCAACTATAAGTAGTGACCCAGGAAAATATCAGGGATTAAAGGGATTGGCAGTAAATATACAGTAAAACCACTGAAAGTTGACCATTCAAGGGACTGAAAGAAAGTGGTCAACATATGGAGGTGGTCAACTTATGGAACAATTGTACTGATATGTACAGATCACTCTCAATGCTGGCTACACCACTCAGCATACCTGGGCATGTTTTCATGGCAAATGACTTTAACTGCATTTTGAAATTACTGACATCCTCCTCTTCTTTTGGAATATCTGCAATTTCTGTGTTCTCACTTCATTCTTCTGCTTCATCAGTTGCTTCCAGCACTTTTCTGCCGGGTTGAACCTTGTTCAATACTAATTGCAAAATTGTTACTGGCTCAGGTTTATTGCAGATAGCCACATTATCATCCATTGTAACAAAATCTTCAAAATCTACTGCCTCAAATTCCACCATGGGAAGTGGGCTGTCTAGCTGCAACATCTTGTAATAATCATTGTAATAAATCCTTCTTTCTTGAAACACTTCTATATTGTTTCAGGCTGAACTTTATTCTAAGCAGAACTAATTCAGAGGACAGCATCGAGAGCAGTAATTCATGCAGTGGATGATCTTGCTTCTGCAAACAGATCACAGGTTTGCATTTTAGCAATAACCCACTGCAAAAGCTGACTTGGTAGTGCATTTTGAATGTTTTCATTATGCTTCGGTCGAGAGGTTAAAGTTTTGACATAGAGTTTGAAGGTAAAAAATCCAGTTTCATTTGTATTTTTTGTTCTTCTTGAAAGAAATTCATTGCTACCAATTCTGCATTTCACTTTTCTTGCCCTTGGTGCAATCTGGACTCAACAGATCAAGTTGTAAAGAGTGAATTAATACTGTGTGTCAAGGTCTAGGTCAGTGGTGATGAACCTTGGTACTCCAGGTGTTCTTGGGCTTAAATTACAAGAAGCCTAAGTCAGCACTCCTGCTGATCAGGGCTTCTGGGAATTGAAGTTCAAGAACAGCTAGAGTGCCAAGATTTGCCACCATTAGTCTAGGTGGTCAAGATACAACTTACAGAAGTAGTCAAAATAGAGAGGCAGGCCTTCTATTGCGTACATAAGAACATAAGAACATAAGAACAGCCTTGCTGGAACAGGCCACAGCCCATCCAGTCCAGCATTCTGTCTCACACAGTGGCTCACCATTTCCTTCAGGGTATTCCCAAGGAGATGCCTTCACCTGCTTAGGATTCCCTGGAAATGGCATTGAGAGATATCCTGCCTATCTCTCCAACCCGGAGGTTGTCCTTAGGTAGCCATAATTATAGCCATTGATAGCCTTGTCCTCCATGAACTTGTCTAATCCTTTCTTAAAGCTGTCAAGACTGACAGCTGTCACCACTTCTTCTGGCAGGGAGTTCCATAGACCAGTAATCCTCTGGGTGAAAAAGTACTTTCTCTTATTTGTTTGAGAACTAGTACCCAAAAGTTTCATGGAGTGTCCCCTAGTTCTAGTGTTGTGCGATAGGGAAAACAGTTTTTCCTTATCCACTTTGTCCACACCGTACATGATTTTATAAACTTCAATCAGGTCACCTCTTAGACGCCGTCGTTCAAGAGTGAAAAGGCCCAACCGTTGCAGCCTCAGATGGTAAGGAAGGTGTTCCAGTCCCCTAATCATTCTGGTTGCCCTCCTCTGTACTTTCTCCAACTCCATAATATCCTTCTGGAGGTATGGCGACCAGAACTGTACACAGTATTCCAGTTGGGGCCTCACCATAGATTTATAAAGAGGCAAAATGACACTTGCTGACTTATTTTCTATACCCTTCCTAATGATCCCTAACATTGAGTTTGCTTTTTTCACTGCTGAGGCACACTGGGTTGACACCTTCATTGAGCTGTCCACCAGGACACCAAGGTCCCTTTCCTGGTTTGTCGCAGAGAGTTCAGACCCCATCAGTTTATAAATGTAATTGGGGTTTTTTGCCCCAACATGCATCACTTTGCACTTACTGATGTTGAAGCTCATTTGCCACTGTTTTGCCCACTCCCCCAGTGTCAAGAGATCCCTCTGGAGCTCTTCACAATCTCTCACAGTTTTCACTACCCTGTATAATTTAGTGTCGTCAGCAAATTTGGCTACCTTGCTTTTTACTCCTACCTCTAGATCATTTATGAAGAGGTTGAAAAGCAGGGGTCCCAGTACTGAACCTTGGGGGACCCCACTCTTTACTTCCCTCCACTTGGAGAAGTGTCCATTTAGTGCTACCCTCTGTTTCCTGTCCCTTAGCCAGTTGCTGATCCAGGACAAGACCTGTCCCTTTATTCCATGACTGGTAAGTTTATTCAAGAGCCTTTGGTGTGGGACCTTGTCAAAAGCCTTCTGAAAGTCCAGATAAACAATGTCAACTGGATCCCCCTTATCCACATGCTTGTTGACACTCTCAAAAAATTCCAACAGATTAGTGAGGCATGATTTGCCCTTGCAAAAGCCATGTTGGCTCTCCTTTAGCAGCGCCTCCTCTTCTATGTACCTATTAATTCTATCTTTTAGGATGGTTTCCATCACTTTACCTGGGACACATGTCAAACTGACAGGCCGGTAATTTCCTGGATCACCCCTGGATCCTTTTTTGAAAATTGGTGTTACATTCGCTACCTTCCAGTCATCAGGCACAAACCCTGATTTGAGGGAAATATTATATATTTTGGCTAGGAGATCAGCAATTTCATCTTTAAGTTCCCTGAGAACTCGTGAATGGATGCCATCTGGTCCTGGTGATTTGTTAGTGTTTAGTTTAACAAGACATGCAAGGACCTCCTCCCTGGTTATTTCTATCTGGCTTAATTCTTCGGTTTCCCTCCCTACGAAGATAGGTTCTGTTTTGGGCATGTGGTCTCTATCTTCTTCAGTGAATACTGAAGCAAAGAATTCATTGAGTCTCTCTGCAATCTCTGTTTCCTCTTTAATAACCCCTTGCCTTCCATTGTCATCTAATGGTCCAATGGCCTTCCTAGTTGGGTTCTTACTTCTAATGTACTTAAATAAGTCTTTGTTATTCCTCTGAGTATTTTTAGCTATACGCTCCTCAAAGTCTTGCTTTGCTTTCCTGATTGTTGCCTTGCATTTGTTCTGCCAGAATTTATGTTTCTGCCTGCTGTCCTCATTTGGACAAGCCTTCCATCTTCTAAATGAGCTTTTCTTGCTCTTGATCACTTCCCGAACAGCTCCTGTAAGCCACATCGGAGTCCTCTTGGACCTGGCAGTGCCCTTTTTCCTTTTGGGTATGCATTCCAATTGGGCCTCTGTTATTGTTTTTGTAAACAGCCTCCATGCCACTTGGAGTGTTTGGACTCTCTCAATTTTCCCTTTCAGTTTCTTTTTTACTAGTTTCCTCATCTTTGGGAAATTTCCTTTTTGAAAATTTAAGGTCTCTGTGTTAGATTTTATCAGTGACTTGCGGTCTATGATCAAGTTAAACATAATTGAGTTGTGGTCACTGTTCCCTATTGGATCAGTCACATTAACATCTTGCACCAGATCCTGAGTATTACTCAGGATCAAGTCAAGGATTCTTGTACCTCTAGTTGGGTCTTCAACCATCTGTCCCAGGGAACAATCATTGAGCATATCTAGGAACTTTATCTCTTTATCATGTGCTGAACAACAGTTCACCCAGTCTATGTGAGGGTAATTGAAGTCCCCCATTATAACCAGGCTTCCCTTCCTGGATGCCTCCTTTACAACATTCTCCAACTGCCAGTCTCCCTCAAGAGTTTGGGTCGGAGGCCGATAGTATATGCCTACTGTTAGACCATCCTTGTGGCCTGGTACTCTTACCCACAGAGCTTCTAATGGTGACTCCAAATCACCTAGATATTCCAATTCATAAGATTTTATCACTTCTTTGACATACAAGGCTACACCACCTCCTGTTTGCCCCTTCCTATCCTTCCTGTACAGTTTGTAGCCTGGGATAACTGTATCCCATTGGTTATCATCCGTCCACCAGGTTTCAGTGATACCAATAATATCAATATTCTTATCTATTGCTAAGTATTCCAGCTCCCCTATTTTGTTCCGGAGGCTTCTGGCATTTGTATACAAGCATTTATATATGCATTTCTGACACAGTCTTTTGTGTCCAGTTGCATTGTTAGACTGCCTCTTGCATCCTTCTGCTAGAATGCTAGTGACTAGCTCCTTGCTCTGCTCAGTAATTTTTGCATCCTCCTCACTACTCAAGTACACACTTTCCCGAACCGGATGCTGCCCAGCTCCTGTCGGCTTTCCCCCAGTTATCAGTTTAAAAGCTGCTCTGCAGCCTTTTTGATGTTGAGTGCCAGCAATCTGGTCCCATCATGGTTTAAAACATATGGTACATATGGTGTGTGACCAGTCTATGAAAATTAAGCCAATTTAGGGAGGTGGTCAATGTATGGAGATGGTCAACTATGGATGTTTTACTGTGTGTGTGTGTGTGTGTGTGTGTGTGTGTGTGTGTGTGTGTGTGTGTGTGTGTGTGTGTGTATGTATACACACACACACACACACACACACACACACACACACACACACACACACACACACACACACACACACACACACACACACACACAGTAAAACATCCATAGTTGACCATCTCCATACATTGACCACCTCCCTAAATTGGCTTAATTTTATATATATATAATGAGCTGCCTTATCTCCAATTCCCATGAGTGCTCCACTGTTGTTTTGTTATCTTTTGGGAATATCAAGCTGCATCTATTGCTTCCTGTTTAACATTCTTCATGGGATGTTGTGCTTAATGTGTTTATAGCTGTACAGTATTCAAACATCATGATGAGCAATAGGTTATTTTCATTTCAGTTGAGCATAGGTGAGCCTTGGGTTTGAATTGTCCCTCTTCTGATACGGCCCTAAAGAGGACACTGGAAGCTTCCCTTTCATCAGTAACCATAGTTTACTGTGTCCTTCAATTTTGCAATAAAAAGGTCACCTACAAGCCACTCCTTAAATACCTAACAAGCCTTAAAAGCTCCATTATGGGTTAAATTGGTTTGACAGCACAAAACAACAACATGAAAGCTAGGAGATTTTTGTTGTTGTAGCCTCTAAAAGTAACTTTCTTAGGTTCTAAGAATAACACACACATGGACATACATACATCTATCCCTGTGAAGGGTGTGCATAACATTCAGCGGATATCTCTTTTTAAAACCCTGCACTGCATGTGAAAGAAATTTCCTTTCATGGTTTCCACTTCAAAGTGTTTTGAAGAGACAAGTGCCACATTTTACATATGTAGCCCTTCAGACTTGCCCCTAGGTGCATATATTTAGTACTGAGGTGTCGGTACCAGAATACAAAATGTAAAGGTAGAGTCTTGATCCTCAGCTGGGTACTGCAAGCGACAGCCTACGTTGCTATGGTTTGAATATTTGAAAACACTGTTACTACTAAGCTGCTGATAATGTCACCATGGCAATCAACCCTGAAGGGAGGCTGAGAGCCACTCTGGAGGAAGTAGAAGAAGAAGATTCTACAACAATACTACCATGGTAGGTGGAATCTTTGAACTGGGAGAGAAAATAATAGATGCCATTCCTCTCCCAATTGTTGTTCTCAGCTCTTCACAATAATTTCATCCATTGTTATCATATACACAACATCAATTATGCATATGAAGTGGCTATAATTGTCTGCTTATAGATCTCGCCTAGGGGAAGTTTATTATCTTTAAGCTGCTGCAGAATCCAATTGATGTAGTACAAATTAATGGTCAATACTAATAATACCATGTTCATGAGATTTGGCTGCAAGACAAAGGTGTTTGCAAGCAGGATTTCAACTATTACTTCATATATTTTTTGCAAGTGCTTCTGGTGATCTTTAACAAACACAAATTGGATTATAATGAGTAATTCTACAGGCTGATGATTTCTGGCTTGAGAAACACACACATATATACACACAAGGTTTTTCTAATGAGGTTTAGCAATAACTATAAAGAATTTGTATTGCCACACACAGAGAGATTTTAATTTGATAGGCTACCCATTTCAAATTACATTAGGCAAAATAAAACCTATGAAAAAATGCAGAATGATTTGCTAAGACATTTACGCTGATGCTGTACAGAGTCTAATCAGATTGTCAGAATTAGGTACTAAATTAAGTAAGTGAAATACAATGGCTTGAAGGGTGGTGTTTTCACAATTTATAATATAATATAAAGACTGTCTCTTTTCCAGGCAGTAATGTAGAGTGATGGATGTTCAACACTTTAAAAAAGATAAACTCTTGAGCTACCACTGATGAAGATGATTTTACATACATCCTACATGTACTGTATGTAAAATCATCATGCATATGACTGCCATTTCTGGAGTCAGCCGTAAGTAGGTGAATGCCTTATGTCAAATTTCAGAGATAGATGCCAATTTCATCTAATTTGACAATATAGGGTAAGGAGCTATCAGGACACTAAGCCGCAAATCCAACTGTTGGTTGGAAGTTAAAGAAGACCTGGTGTATCAATGGGACTTGCATAAGTCTTTATTAAAATCTGACCAGGACAAGATAATTGCTGGACCATCCGCAAGTCAATTAGTAGACTTCAAAGTGAAGTTGGAATGTCAAAGTATAATCAAACACTACTTGGGGTAAAAAGGGGCTATTTTGATACAGAACAAATTTTATGTGAACGTGAAGAAATTAAATCAATGCAGTGTTTATGTGCATGGATTTTATGCACTACCAAGTCTAGAAAATAAGATTTAGTAAATGGCCAAGATAATGCTATTTAAGTAGCCTGCTTCTGGTCAAAAAGTCTAATTATTTTACATTTTGTTTTGTTTTTAATGTTACCTATATATCATATATATCCATAATTTTAAATTGATAAGAATTAATAAACAATGGGGCACTCTAACTAGGACTAACCATTGGATTTAGCTCCAAATCTACTGTCTTAAACATTTTTTTACCAGTGATAACTGTCACTGAGTTCATTGAACATTTCCCACTTCTATTCTAAGGCTCCCATAATTATCATTAGGAAGCTGTAGGAGTAATAGGATCAGAGAAGGAAGTCTTTATTTACAAAAAATCATCATCCTGTGTAAACTAATTTCCAAAAACGATAGAGAGAATGAGAGGGAGAGGAAAAAGAAGGGAAGGAGAGAAAGGGAAAGAGGATCTTTTAGGATGGCTGTCTTGAAGCACTTCTTCTTCTTTTTATTTATTTATTATTTGATTTATAGGCCACCTTTCTCGGCTCGGCGACCCAAAGTGGCTCACATCAAATAAAACATCTTGTAGGTTAAATACCCATCGCTAAAAAAATAAAATGATTAAAAATTTGTAATACCAATAACCCCTTAATAAAAAAAAACCCAACAGGCTAAACAAGCCAGCCTGGCTAAGATGTGCTGCCAGACGCACCCCATGCCTGCTGGCAGAGCCAGGTTTTTAGAGCCTTCCTGAAGGAGTACAGCTCTACCTGGAGGCGCAGTTCTGGTGGCAGGAGGTTCCAGAGGGTCGGGGCTGACACCAAGAAGGCTCTCCTCCTGGTCCTGGTAAGATGTGCATCTCTGGCTGATGGGACCACCAGAGAGCCCCTCGTAGGATGGGTCGAAAACCTTGGGACAATGCGGTCTCTTAGATATCCTGGTCCACTGCCATAGAGGGCTTTAAAGGTCAAAACCAGCACCTTGAATTGCACCCGGAAGCATACTGGCAGCTAGTGCAGCTCCCATAGCAGTGGCGAGGCATGAGCATAATGCCCGCATCCCATCACCACCTGGGATGCTGCATTCTGGACCAGCTATAGCTTCCGAATGGTCATCAAGGGCAGCCCCATGTAGAGTCCTCCATCAAGAAGGATTCAAGTGGGATTTAATCCACTTGGGAACCATCACCCTTTCCTGTGGACTTCAGTACCCAAGGCCATGAGTCCTCAGGGTTGTCAGGTTAGTTAACCACCGCCAGACACTTGGTGTTGAGATGCTGGCAGTATGGTCTACTCCAGGGGTCCTTAAACTTTTTAAACCTTTGGCAGTGGTGGCAGAGGGAGTGGTGGGGGATTGGGGTGGTTCTGCTGCCACCATCACCACTCCCCCTCCCACTACTCCCACCGCCGGCAGGACCACCCCAAGCCCACACCACTCTCCCTGACACACCACTTCCCTGCTTATTGTACCGAGGCGAGGAGAAAGGAGACAACGCAAAGGTGGCACCCGCCTTGCCTTTCCAACCCTTGCATGAGACATCCAGGGTGGCAAAAGGCTCCATTTCTGCTCGCCCTTAGGTCCCACCTAGTGGCTGAGGCTCAGGCGCTGGAGCAAGCCAGCATAGTTTGGCCCAGGGCCACCTCAGGCTAGCTGTAGAATGGACAGGCAGGTGACAGGCGGGAACTTCCTCCTGCTGGGGAATGGCTCACATGGGTGTGGAAGCTGAAGAGGAGGAGAACCAACTCACCTGGCCTGCACTTACCTTCTGATGGCTGCTTCCACTTCTGCTTCTGCCTCATCCTCAATCCTTGTCCCCTTCACTTGGTTTGGTGTGTCCCTAACTGTGATCCATAGTAGGATGGGTGTTGTAATGGAGCACTGTTAGGGACACACCAATGCAAATGGAGGATTGAGGAAGAGGCACAAGCGCCCACAAGGGCTAGATGATATGGTCAGGGCTGGCCTGTGGGTCATAGGTTGAGAACCCCAGTCTACTCTATTACCATAGCAGGATAACCTGGTCAGACTCTGGCCAGCATTTGGTAGGCACAAATTATCCCCAGGACTATATGTAGAATCCCATGAGCCAAAATATGCCTGTACCTTGCCCAATGATTGGGCCAGCTATGGTGATAACAAGCAGAAAGAGTGAGCATGAGGGACTGTCAGGGACATTTTTAAATACTTAGCTGGCAAGAAACATCAATAAACTCTGGAACCATTCTACGAATTTTATAGGGGTCTCCAAAAAGAAACAATCTAATATTTCTAGCCACTGTTACAATTTGAATATGCAGATGTCTCTTGTATGTACCCTGGTGACTAACCTATATTGCCTAGTTTTGATAAGTGCTATCATTTTTCAAGATATGTTTCCTCAAGACTTGGTTCAAAAAGGAGGAGAGCAGAATGATAGGCTGATATTAGGAGGCATTTGAAAAAAGTTGTGTCTGCTGATAATATTGCTAAATTTCTTTAGATGACACTGAGGAATGACATTTGAAACGATTAATTTTTCTTTGTAACGTGCCTGTTCTGCTTTCATCACTCTCTTTACATGTCATATTGACTTTTATATGATTGCTTATTATTCCTAACAGATACAGATATTTGCAATACCACAAGGCTGCCTGCCCACATCCGTCACGGAAATAAAGATGAAGCTTTCTAGAGATGAAGTTTCCCAACTTACCTAAACCAAATCAGGAAGAGTCAGAAGGATTTGGGTGAGATGTTACATTTTAAATAGTTTTAGGCTGCTGTAAAAGTTTACGTAGGGGTAAGTTCCTGAAGGGACTGATGTGGGTTGATGACTGGAAGGTTGCCAGGTTAGCAGTTCAAGAACTGAGTACTGCATGATGGAGTGAGCTTCTGTCTCTGTCCCAGCTGCTAGCAGTTTGAAAGCAAGAAATTGCAAGTAGATAAATAGGTACCACTTTGGTGGGAAGGTAAACAGCATACTGTGCACTCCGATGTCTAGTCATGCCTGCCACATGTCCACAGAAATGTCTGCAGACACAGAGAGCACTGGCTCTTTGGCTATAAATAGAAATGAGCACTGGACCCTAGAGTTGGATATGACTAGTTTTCGAGCAAGGGCAACTTTTACCTTTACCTAAGTTCCTGAAGGGTTGATTCTGGGGTACACAGCCATACGATGGTGCTGTTATAACTTGGGTGCTCGATATTTTTTAACCCAGCATAGAATTGTGTTTTCAATGTCAATTTGTCACAATACTGAATGCATAAGCAATAAAAAGATAAAATGCAGGGATAAGTACAGGGTCTCATGTAATAGCATTATTAACACATACTTTAAATACCAGTGTAAATATTTAGCCACTGCAAATTCCACCTCACACCTCAACATGCGTGCAGCGGTGACCCTGGCTGTCCAACATCTATGTTGGTGAAGGTGTATTCCCCTGGCACGTTCAACAATGCTACAAAGGTGTTAGCTACGGGTTTGAATGGTTCTCCATTCTGGAGCTGCAGGTCAGCTAGTTGGGTTTGGGTACTCAGGCAATGCACCTGGCCAATGCATTGCTCTAATATGGCCAACTTCGACATGAGCACAGCAAGCTGTGTCATCGTATTTAAAATGGCTAAAGGAGCATCATAATAGGCACGATTTTTTCAACGTACATAAAAAGATCAGGAAAGTTACTGGTGTAATACAACAGAAGACACATGCATTGTTAAAGGGCAAGGACTGGAATCATGCGGTGGAAATAAGGGATAAGATCAATGTATGGAAAGAATACATAGGAGAGCTGTTTAGTGATGAAAAGGTGAACAGCCTGTCATAAATGGCAATACTGGACCACCAATACTGGAGAGTAAGGTTGTAAGAGCTTTGCAAAGATTTGAAGATGGGAAAGCAAGAGGGCCAGATGACATCCCAGTAGAAATTTTGAAACTTCTGTCCGAAGTTAACATCAAAGAATTGACGGACCTTTTAAACACCATCGATGACACAGGGATCCTTCCGAGCAATTGGTTGCTATCAAACTTTGTTATAGTGCCGAAGAAACCTGTGCCATCTGATAAACTTGTGCCCCTCTGTTCTCACTCTTCTGGACCTCTCAGCGGCTTTTGATACCATTGACCACAGTATCCTTCTGGACCGGCTCTGAGAATTGGGGGCCCAGGGCACTGTGTTGTCCTGGTTCTCCTCATTTCTGACAGGCCAGACTCAGTCGGTGTCTCTAGAGAGCAGGCTGTCCAGTCCTAGGTTGCTCCCATGTGGGGTGCCTCAGGGCTCGGTACTCTCACCTCTACTGTTTAATATTTACATGAAACCGCTAGGTGAGATCATTCATTCCCATGGAGTGAGGTATCATCAGTATGCAGATGATACCCAGCTGTACATCTCAGCTCGTGGGGACCCAAGTGATGCAGTCAAAGTCCTAACCAGGTGTCTGGAGGCTGTTCAGATCTGGATGGGGGACAACGGGTTTCAGCTGAATCCTGGCAAGACTGAGTGGCTGTGGGTTCGGGGAGCTACCATCTTTGGAGCTGGCAGGGGTAAGGAGGGCATTGCTGTGGAAAAGATAGCCAAAGATTTGAGGGAGGGTAGGGTTGCTGGCCCATTTGACAGGCCCCCATACTCAAATTTAAAAGTCTCCCCTCTCGGCTTAGTGCCTAAAAAATCCTCAGGTGAATTTCGCTTGATTCACCATCTCTCCTACCCTGCGGGCTCCTCGGTCAATGACACTATACCGGATGACCTTTGCTCGGTCCAGTATACGTCCTTCGACCAAGCCTTGCAGATGGTCCGCTCATGCGGTCGTGGAGCACTACTGGTGAAATGTGATATTAAATCGGCATTCTGATTGTTGCCAGTGCACTCCGACGACTTTGAGCTTTTCGGTTTTTGTTTTCAGGGCAAGTTTTATGTGGACAAAGCTATGCCCTTCGGCTGCTCCATTTCATGCTCGGCCTTTGAATGCTTTAGCACCTTTCTTCATTGGGCTTTCGTTCAAAGGTCGGGATCTCGGGCCGTGGCACACTACCTTGATGATTTTTTGTTCACGGGTGAACACGACTCGGGCACATGTGCACAGCCGCTTGCCGCATTTCAGGGGCTTATGGCGGAACTTGGTGTTCCCCTTGCCCCTGAAAAGACTGAAGGCCCGGCCACCACCCTCATCTTTCTAGGCATAGACATTGACACCATCGCACAAACATCCAGGTTGCCAACAGAGAAGGTGATCCGGATCTCAGACGTGATTTTGGCTATGCTAGCCAAACGCAAGGTGTCTCTCCACGAGTTGCAGTTGCTCCACGGGCACCTCAACTTTGCCTGTAGGGTGGTAACCCCGGGTAGGGCTTTTGCCAGGCGTCTTTGTGATGCTATGGCGGGTTTTTCCAAAAAGCACCACAGGGTCCGACTTACGAGGGGTTTGCGGGCCGACCTATCGGTCTGGCTCACGTTCCTGCAGGGCTTCAATGGAATTTCCTTTTGGAGGGCAGAGCATATTGCCACCCCCCACTTTCAAGTCCAGTCAGACCCCTCAGGTTGCCTGGGCTATGGGATTTATTTTAATGGCAGGTGGGCCTATGGGAGGTGGCCTCAGGAATGGCAAGGTACTGAGCGCCTGCGCGATCTCACGTTCCTTGAGTTTTTCTGATTCTGGGTGCGCTTATGCTCTGGGGGGACATGTGGGCTAATTCCGTGGTTCACTTTTGGTGTGACAATGCTGCCGTGGTGCATATTGACAACGCCCAAACATCCAGGTCCCCCAGGGTCATGGCCTTGGTTAGAAGGTTTGTCCTCAGGTCCCTGCGCCTTAATGTGCTCTTCAGGGCTAGACATGTGCCAGGCATTAACAATGATATTGCTGACGCTTTATCCTGCCTGCAGATCTCCCGGTTCCGAGCCTTGGCGCCAGATGCAGAGGAACTTCCCTCTCCACTTCTGAGCGAGATCTGGACCTTTGGCGAGGAGAAGTGAACCGTGCGATCAGCATGTCTTTGGCCCTGCACACGCGTAAGGTGTATCAGCACATGTTCCTCCAATTTAGGGCTTTCTGTAGGGAGGTGCAACTACCTGATATGTGGCCGATCCAGGTTGAACATGTTTTGCAGTATATGGTGCACCTTTATGATCACGGTCTAGCCCCACGCACCATTGCTACCAGGCTTTCTGCTTTGGCATTTATGGCTAAGGCACGGGGTTATGCTGATCACATGGGTGACTTCCAAATACACCATGTCTTGGAGGGGTGGACACGTGAACGCGGCCGCTGCCCTGACACATGTCAGCCTGTTTCCCCTTCTCTGCTGGCAAGCCTTGCCAGGGGTTGGCATGGCCTTTGCTATGATTGGTATGAAGAGTCTCTTTTCTATGCAGCCACCACCATGGCTTTCTTTGGGGCTCTTAGAATCGGTGAGCTGGTCCCACTTTCAAAAAGGGACATGTCCCGTAGGGCACTGGAACTGGAGGATGTTTCTCTCAACCAGGAGTAGGCTCAGTTGAGGATTTGCTCCTCAAAGGCTGATCAGCAAGGGAAGGGTAGTAGCGTGATGCTTCTACGATGTACATTTGCTGATATCTGTCCAGTTGGTGCCCTACAAGCATTTGTTGCAGCGTGTGATTCACGCCCTGGCCTGTTATTTTGCCACCAGGATGGGTCCTCACTTACCAAATTCCAATTCTGGAGGGTTACTGGGATGGCACTTCGCAGTTTGGGGTCCCTGGGGCTTGTTATGGTACCCACTCATTTAGGATAGGCGCCGCATCAACGGTGGCTGCATTTGGGTACTCAGAGACTGACATACGTCGGATGGGCAGGTGGGGATCTGCGCGTTTCGCTCTATATGTTCGTCCTCTCACCTTATGAGTGCCTTCCCTGCCCTCACTTTCTTTTCTTTTATTGCAGACCCTGTGTGTTTACACACACCGGTGGCAGTCAGGCTGGTGGGCCACAGTTACGTGCACTGGGCGGCACAGTATGCAGCTTCGTCGGAATGGGGACCCCATCTCGGGCTACGTGCAACCGCGCGTATGCAGTGGTATGGTGTGCGCGGCATGAGGTGACGGGAACTGTTACCATTCCTGATATCCATTAGGGACGCCGGACCTCCAGATATTTTAATCATGCACCTCAGAGGCAACGATCTTGCACAGATCACCGGCCTTGCATTAAAGATATCCATGTGCAGTGACCTCGTGGTTCTTCATCACCTATGGCCACACACGCAGTTGCTATGGTCAGACATCATACCGAGACACCAGTATAGGGGAGGACTCGATCCTCGTGGTTTGGACTGTGCCCGGCAGTCAGTTGCCCGGTTCCTTATTGAGAATGGTTCGGGAACAGCCATTCATCATCCGGGGATAGGGCTACAGGACTATAGCCTGTACTCCAGAGATGGGGTTCACCTGTCAGCAAGAGGTTTGGACTTCTTTTTGGAAGACGTACAAGCGGGCCTGGTGACCGAATTGATGGTCGGGGTGGTGGTGAGGCATTATGGACGCCTCCCTGTGTGGCGGGTAGCACTGGTAAGGTAAACTTGATGACCCATAGGTATCCGGCAGGTTCGCAATTGATTGGCCAACATGAGGATAGGTACAGGGGAAACAGGCTTGGCCGGTCAAGGGCGAACCATGAACGGGGTGATGCTTGGAGCTAGACAGCATGCATCACCTTGATATTTTACCGGATACACATCAGAGGGTGGGGTCAACAGATAGCATATTGACTTCGGTCAACAATTTGTTTGTGTCAACAAACAAATTGATACAAATTGATACATGATAGCCAATTGTCATTGGCAATTCTGGGTGGGACCTTACCAGTGCTACTGCGGCCTCCTTGCCTTAAATATTTTACAATTGGATGAAAAACCAATTGAAAGTTATAATTCGGACTAGGGTATTATTCAATAAAAGTGGCCCAATGTTTTAAATCCAATACCGGTGTCTGTGTCTTTATTTGGGAGGGGGGTGTGTGTGCCTGCAATATACCTTTCTAACACAAATACTTTTGGAAAAGGGAGCTAAATAGAAACAGTCTTTATGAGAATGTACATTCTCATATGCTCAGGCTAATGCCAGACACATTAAATTTTATCCCTTTCTTGATCATAATGGCTCACTTATTAAATTCTGTATCATTGCTGTATAGCAAACTCACAGCTAAGTGCAGTACAGAACAGCTCATTGACCAAGCACAATTTATGTTTTTTTATGATGAGTGTTCATTCATTCTTTCATATAATACTTTCACATGAATGCATTGCCCATTCATTCTTTTGTATAGTATTTTGGAAAGAATGCATTGCCCAAAGGAGCAAAAGAAAAGAAAATTCCACCAATCATAACCAATACATAAATATATTGCAAAATAATCTGAGGGCTTTAATCTCCCATTAAGCCGCTTGTGAGATATTTCTTGAATGATTTATCCTGACAATGTATTAATAGGGGAATTCTACAATGACTATTATCTTGTTGACCAAAGCTAAGTGTGCCTCGTCTTTGTCTTTCTCTTCAATTTATACTGTAGCAGGCATCCCAACCATGTAAAAATTGTTAACTGGATACAGCAGGCCTCTTTCCTACTTCATAGTCTTTCAAAGGACAGTCCTCTGTTTGAAAAAGTATTTTGCATGAAAAACTGCCTAATCCAGGTACAGTTTAAAGAGCCAAAGAGAAAACAGAAGCCTTGAAGTTCTCCTCAAAAGATAAACACGGATTTCAGGTTAAGCAAGCACACAGGTCATCCGATCACTGACTTTTCTGCTCTGTTGATTGTGTTTCAGCTTAATTGCAGTATTTTTCAATATGTTTACATGCATATGTGTTAATTAGCATACATGTCTATGCAACTTAACTCTTTCTTGGTTGCCTTACAATTTCTGGTGTGTTTTGCTTTTGTTCTGAACATTTTGAAACACTGGGAATATATGTCCTTCTTTTAAGCAATTACTTTTTCTCCTATTTCTGTCTAAAAGTTCTAGTCATCCATTGTGGAGGTGGCAGATATGTTTTTCATTTAGCTGCTTGTTAATATGTCTTCTCTTTGTAGCAAGAAGGTCAAAGCGATATACATGATTCTCCTCTAGCGATGCCATAACTCCCGTTTTTCTCTGATTTTAACGGATTCAAGCTGTCCTGTCAGGTTCATGTAAAAGCATGTAAAAATCCCGGTTCAAAGCTATGGAGAATTCCTTCAGGCTGCAAAGGGTTAAATACATAGAGTCAGCATTCCTAGAGCAGAAGGGAAGTGCTTCCTATCCACAGTGTTTCCTTCCTCTCTAGCAATGCTGACTCTATGCATTTAACAAAAAACCTCTTCCAAAACAAGTCCCTTCCTTTTCTCCTTCCGCAGGGAAACAGGGACTCCAAGGGCTGCATTACCATTCCAGACTTTTCTGTTCCAGACTTTCTTCCAAGAGATCCTCGTGTGGGGTTTGAAGGTGAGTCCAACTCAGTGTGTGTGTGTGTGTGTGTGTGTGTGTGTGTGTGTGTGTGTGTGTGTGTGTGTGTGTGTGTGTGTGTGTGTGTGTGTGTGTGTGTGTGTGTGTGTGTGTGAGAGAGAGAGAGAGAGAGAGAGAAGGGTAGGGTAGGGGTGACCTCAGGGAGAGGAAGGGCAATTTCAAACCCCTGCTCGGGGATTCTGCGGTATCTAGTAATGCCTGCCACATGACCACGGAAACATCTGCAGAAGCAGACAGCGCTGGCTCTTCAGCTTTGAAACAGAGATGAGCACTGAATCCTAGAGTCGGATACAACTGGCTTTTGAGCAAGGGCAACCTTTACTCCTGTCCTGTTTTTTGAGGTGGGAAATATGGCATCCCTATTCTCCTCTCCTTTTTCTTCACATCAATCTTGTGATATATATACTTTAGTCTGAGAGTTAGTGACTGGGCAAGTCTTTCAATGACCTGCATAGCTGGATAAGGATGGAATCTCTTCCTTTCTGCCATGGCATTGAATCTCTCCCCTTCTGGCTCAGCACTACACCATACTACCTGTTCAGCTTCCCTCACATATGACTGAATTCACTTTCAGGTAAAGAAAGCTCACACAACCAACAAAACTTTCTTTTCTTGATATTGATTACTTATAGGCTGGAGCAGGGTATAAAACACACCATATTAGGAGGGGGGACTTAATGAGGAAGATTTCAAAGATATGTAGAAAACTTGTTTTACTCTAAGCACCCATTATGTGGTCAGTATCTGTGCTGGGCTATAGCTATATTTCATGCAGTTTTTGTAAAACTTTTGAAAAGATTGAAAATGTTAGTAAGTACCAGAACATATTGTGTAGGAATCGGGGCCACTGGGGTGGCCTTAAGGTCCCGGAGGAGACTGATCAAGTGACGACACGAGGCAAATGGGGCGAGATCAGATCAGTACTTTATTGGGAAAAGGCAACATCATTTATAGGGGGAAAAGCGCAACGGTGGCGAAACTGTCATCGGACAGGAAAATTACCTAACCCACGTACCCGGGTTAATGGGGAACCTCTCAAAGGGAAGTTAATTAACTTGAACAAACACGGGGCGAGGGAGACCATTGTTTAGGGCTTAGGCAGGGGTAAATATGGCCGATATTTACACCGGGGATTACCTTGGCCAGGGGATGAGTGATTACTCTAATGGGTAACTGAGGTCTGCAAGATGCTTGCTCGGCAGAATCGTCGGTCAGGCTACAAGCGGCCGAATTAATCCCTATCATTAATTCACCCCCCTTACGCCCTGACAAGGGCCAGAGGCCAGGAGTTTGCTCGCTGGTTTAACCTCTGCCAGAGGCCACTGATGCCCAACCGGGCACGGGGAATCCTCATCTCCCCTTACTTTTTTATATTAAGAGCCTGACTGGCGACTCTGCGCAGAAGCGGCATCAGCTGTTGATCGGGAATGACGTCATGGGGTTTCCCTCTGGGGCGGCACCTCGAGATCAGCGAGGGAATCCATCGAGCAAAACAGCAGACTGCAATGCCTAGTATGACTACCCCACCACCGCTTTAAGCACCATCTGAAGCCACCCCCAGGGGATCCATGACCACGTCCACTTCCACAGGGAGCTCCACCAGGCCCCCCACACGAATCCTTCCGTGATGCCCGCAACTATGGTGTGGAGATCTGTGATCTGGCTTTGGATTTTCCGGGAGTTGTCAGTAAGATTGAAGCAGCACATACCATGAAGGGATTCGCAACCCAAGTGGTGCAACAATAAGAGGTAGTCGATAGCCGCTCGATTATCGAGAATGGCATGGCGAAGTTCCGCCTGCTCCTGATTGAGGAGCGCTATCGCTGTGGAGGTATGGTTGATGGCTTTTGCCAAGCCGCAAGCCAAGCGGCCAATTCTCCGTGCGTTGCCGACGGCTAAGCCTGGCACGCCATCTATACTGACTGATAGTGAGACGTATTCGGCTGGACTTAGGACTCTAAAGCTGCTATCACATGAGCTGTCTAACTGGGTGGTGCGAGTGTGCCTGATGGGTGCAGAAACATTTGAAACGTGTGGAACATTTGAAACATTTGTGCTTGGGGTAACCATATCCCTAGTGGGGAGCAGCAGTGTCAACCGACTAAGGCAACATGTGGAATCTGATACATTTGCGGGAATATAGTTAAAAGTATACTGGTTACATGTGAAGAACCACCCTGAGGGTAGGGTGACATGGGCAGGCAACGAGCCAATTGTCTCTGGGTTTGCACAAGTCCAATTGCCGCTGCCGGTATCGAGGCAGCGGCGCTGAGTTCGGCCGACTGCAGCGCAGCCGACTATTCGAGCACAAGTAGAGTTCGGGCTGGCCACCACTTAGAGACCGCATCGTCCCAACCAGAGCGGACAGGAGGGGTTCTCTAGTGGTGCCACCGGCTAGGGATGCACATTTGTCTAGCACCCGAAGGAGGGCCTTCTCCGTGTCCGCACCAACTCTCTGGAACCTCCTGCCAATAGACCTAAGACTCCAAAGTGAACTGCTGCCCTTCAGGAAAGGAGTGAAGACCTGGCTGGCAGGGCAGGTGTGGGGCCCGAATGGGACTATGGTGCCCACCTGCTGGCTTGTATAAGAACTTTCTCCTCCTCCTTTGTATAGTGGGTGGGTGGGACATAGGGGTTTTTAAAGGGGGTGGGTTGGGGTTTTTTTTATAATTATTTTTTTATAATTGTTTTTATGTCTTTTGTGAATTGTTGTGATGCCGCCCTGAGTCGGGTTCTGCCTGAGCGGGCGGCATATACAAATTTGACTATAAATAAATAAATAAATAAGAGTGGCTGCGTCAGCCGGCAAAGTCATCGTGAGCCGCAATCCCCCCCAGCGAGCATAAGCTGCAAAACTCGCAGGGAGATGCAGTCCGAAAACCTTCTTTAACAGCCAGTCAACATCCCGGGCGCGTGCGTCTAGAGTGTGGCACACTGGGATGAGACAGGTGCTGAGGATCGAGGCAGAACCAATGTCCTGCTTCAGGCAAAAATCGGACTGGTTGACGAGACCCGCCAACCTTGCCCACAAGTTGTAGTGCATCCGTGCTGAAAGGTCTTCACCGGGCGGCAGGCCATTGGCCTGAAGCGAAGCGGCCTGAGCGCCTCCCCCCAGAAGCAGGGCGAGGGCCAGGATGATGGTGAAGATCACGGAGTTGGCATTAATCTGGGCAAAGACTGCTGCAACGAAGTTCTCCGGTGTTGGCTCCTTCTCCTCGCGCTGGAGGGCGTCCTGGGCCTCACTACAAAGGGTCTTGACCATCCCCCAGGTGATCCTCTGTGCCGGGGTCCGCAGCCGCCGTCTCTCCCGGTGGGTCTCCTCGGTCAGAGTGAGGTCCTCCATCTCCGGGATCGGACTCGGATCGGTCTGGGTCCACGCCATGAGGTTCCAAATGAGGCTTGACGCACCGAGCCGGAATCCAAACGACACCTGTAGGAGACATAATTGCAGCATACCCTCTCCCCCAGGTTATGAGCGCACCGGGCCCCTCCAAGAAGGGTCCGGTGGCACCCGGTACCGGACCATAGGTCGCGGGAGAGCTTCCGAGTGGCGGAAGTGCCTCTCCTGCGGCGTGCAGTCCGAAAAAACATTGAGGTGATTGTATGTGAACAATACCTTATTCAGACAAAACTGTGCTTGTCCCTGTGATGTGGGGAGGGCTGGTGGCTCCCCCCTTTCTGTTTGTTTGTCAATATAGGACTTTAGCGTCCGATTGACCCGTTCTACAATCGCCTGCCCTTGCGGATTGTAGGGGATGCCAAATGTATGCTTGATGTCCCAGGTGGCCATGAAGGCGGCCAACTGCCTAGAGCAGTAGGACGGGGCGTTGTCCGTTTTCACGTGTCGCGGCTTGCCCATTGCCGCAATGCAGGACAGGAGATGCTGCTCCACATGGGAGGCAGTCTCCCCCTTCTGCGCCGTCGCCCAAACGAACTGGGAAAAAGTGTCTATGCAGACGTGCATGTACTGCCATCTGCCAAACTGCGGCACATGCGTGACGTCCATTTGCCACACCTGATTGGCCTCTGTCCCCCGTGGGTTAACCCCCCACGAGGGCCCCCCCGGCGACCCTGCACAATGCTGGCAAGAGCGTACTATACCCTGGGCTTGAGAAAGTGGCAAATTGAACTGTCTGGCGAGTGCCTTGGCGTTTTGGTGAAAAAAGGCATGACTTTGAATTGGAGTAGTGAAAACTCCCAAAACTGAACGTTGCTGAATTTCCTTTGCCGCCGCATCCGCTCTGCTATTGCCCGCGGAAATCGGACCCGGTAGGTCTTGATGACTTCGGATGTGGGCAATATAGAGCGGCTCCGTGCGGTTTCGCAAATGAAATTGAGCAGTGAGAAACAGGCTAAGCAGATTCTTGTCTATCGCGGGAGTGATGTATGCTCCCGGTAGACTGTGAAGCAAATTCCTAACATACAGACTGTCGGTTATGATATTTAAACGTTCCTTGGCGAAGGTGCGCAAAGCAAGGTTCACGGCTGCCAACTCCGCCCGCTGCGCGGACTTCTGTGGGAGAGTCAACAGCATGTGCCAAGCTTCGCCCTCCTGCCAGGTCAGGACACCATAGGTGCGTCCACTATCAGAAAAGACTGTTCTGGCCCCCTGAAGTGGGACCAGCGAGAGCAATTCGAACAAGCTGACCGTTCCTGTTTGAAGCGAGACAAGTCTGGGGTCTTTAGGCAAGTGGTATGCCAAGCTTCCAGTGAACCCTTCCAAGGCTATCGGAAGCGAGTCACCTAGCTGCATCAACTGCTGAATTTGTTCCTTGGTGAACGGGACCACGATTTTGGCTAAATCGTGCCCCGAAATGTCCCTAGCTCTCAGCCTGCCGTGGTAGATCACCGCGGAGACCAGTTCTTGGGGCGGAACAATGTTCCGAGATGAGGTGTTAGGCAAGTACACCCACTCCACAATTTTTGCTCCCTTCTCTGAGTCTACTCCTAGCGCCCCAGTGAACATGGATCCCGACCGCACGATGTACAGATTCAGGATTGGGGCATATGGCCCCTGGGCGATCCTATCTACCCATCTTTGGCTGAGAGCTTGGTTAAATTTCTCGAGCGCCAAGCGCGCGTCTCGAGAAAATTTTATTCGGTCTGCCGGCTGCTTACCTAGCGTTAGCAGCGAGAAGAGCGGTTTCAGAAGATCCGTATCCAATCGAAAATACGGTCTGGCCCAATTGATGTTTCCTAAAACCTGCTGTAATTCTACCAAGGTGACTGAGTCCTGTACATTGATCTGAGGCAAAACTGGTGCTGCGAAAGAGCGGAGAAGCCGATGGCCCAAGTATGAGAAGGGCTCGGTTCTCTGCACTTTCTCTGGGGCAATGAGTAAACCTTTGTCCCCCAGGCTGGCCTGGAGGTCAGAAAACACTTCGCTGCCAAGCTTTGGCAACGCTACCAAAAGATCATCCATAAAGTGACAAACTAAGGCTTGTGGGTAGAGGTTTCGGAACTTTGCCAGTGCGTCGTGAACGTAAATTTGGCACAAGGTGGGCAAATTGAGCATGCCCTGTGGCAAAAATTTCCACGCGTAACGCTGCGTATGCTCACTGTGGTTCACGACCGGCACCGTAAAGGCAAACCTCTCCCGGTCCCTGGGGTCTAAGGGGATAGTATAAAAGCAATCCTTGAGATCTACGACGAGAGTCTCCCACCCCTCGGGAATCATGTTCGGATTCGGGATGCCGCATTGAAGCGGACCCATTGGCTGTATGCATTTATTGATCTCTCTGAGATCGTGGAGGAGTCGCCACTTCCCCGACTTCTTCTTAATAACAAAAATTGGCGAATTCCAAGGACTTGTGGACTGTTCTATATGTCCTGCGTCTAGCTGTTCCTTAACTAGCTGCTTGAGAGCAACCAATTTCTCCCCCACTACCGTCCATTGTTCTACCCAGACCGGAGTATCGGTGAGCCATTTAAGTGGCAACGCCATTACCCAAAGGTAAGGGTGGCACCGTACTGCTGCAGAATGTCTTGCCCCCAAAGGTTGATGTGCACGTCAAGAATGTGCGGTCGAATCACCGCCGTGCCCTCAGCCCTTGGGATTGTGATTTCTACCCACTCTCGGCTCCTAAACGCTTCCTGAACACCGCCTACCCCCCACACATCGGAGACTGGCTCAGTGGCCCACTCCCTTGGCCACTGGCTTCTGCTTATCACACTGACATCTGCTCCGGTATCTAACAGGCCTGAGAATGATCGATTATTCAGAAATACCTCAATAACCGGGCGCTGTTTCCACTCTATGTTGGTCTCCACTGTCGCTAAGACCTGGTATCCTTGCGCTGCCTCACTGGCGCTCGAGCGGTCCTCTGACCGGGACTCGAAGCTGTCACTGAGCCCTCCCTGGCTCTCTGCTGGCGAGCGACAAGGAACCATGATCAGTTGCGCTAAGGTGTCTCCCTTAGGGATGGTTTGGGGCAGGTGTGTCCAAAGCTGAACTTGGAGAACGCCTGAAAAATTTGAGTCAATGACTCCTGGAATTATAAAAATTCCGCGTGCACCAGCTACACTACGGGGCAAAACTAAACCTATAAAGCCTCTGGGCAGGGGTCCCATGTACTGGGAATCGACCAGATAGACTGTGCCTGGCAGGTCGCATGTAACGTCCGCCTGGCAAGTCAATTCTAGTCCCGTGCTGCCCTTGGGGCTGGCCTGCGCCCTCGCAATGTCTGGGATGGGGTTGGACTCTACTCTAGCTCTGGTGAGTTCTGGGTGAAGGACGCCTCTGTTTGGACTGGGGCCAGAGACATGCCTGTGCTCCGGTTTCCCGAATTCTGGCAATACCTGGCCCAATGATAGCCTTTCTTGCACTTCGGACAGAGGGTGTTCGGAGCCTTGGGACGGCCGGACTTTTGTCCGCCTCCCTTGGATCGGCACTCCCTAGCGAAGTGACCGATCTTGCCACAATTGTGGCATGCTCCTTTGCTCTTACCGTTAGGTCTTTTCCCTCCTTGCACCGCTGCCGCTAGCAGACCCATCTTATAGGATTCTGTGCCAACGTCGGCGCAAGCTCTAATCATGTCCGATAGGGTCAAGTCAGGACGATTGCCTAGGGACTGCAAGATTCTACAGCAGTCCAAGTTGGCATTGTCCTTGGCTAACTTAATCATGAGCTCTTCCTGGGCTTGCTCATTATCAATCTGTCTGCTAATGGCTTCTTCCAGGCGATTGATGAAGTCCATGTAGGGCTCCTGGGCTCCCTGCTTGATGGAGGTGTAATTCTTAGCCGCCTTGCCAGTGGCTGGGATCTTAAAATAGGCCCTAAAGGCCTCCTCTGCTGACATCTCGAGAGTGGCGAGAGGCAGGTTGATCTGAGCATTGATTGACTCGAAATTACCGGAGCCATACAGCTGTTCAGGAAGCACCACGCCTCCCATCCTGGCAGCCCGAGTTTGAGCCTCTAGGCGGAACTCGCTGTCCCAGATCATGTACTGGCTAGGGGTCAGCATCATCCTCATGACGGCTTTCCAATCATGAGGAATCCACATGGTGGTTTCGCACACTTGCTGAAGCGTGCCCCTAGTAAAACGACTTTGGAGCCCTGTTTCTGCAATTGCTTTCCGCATAGCCATGAGGAGCTTATACGGGACTGGGGAATGAACGATCTGCTGTGCGCCCGTGAGCGCGTCCATTTCCATGCGCATTGGACATATCTGTCTGAGCTCAGCTAGCTCTTCTACTGACAGATCCCCCTTCCTAAGCTCTTCCTCAGCTGTGCGCTGAAGGGCACTCTTGGTAACTAGGGAAGCCGAAGCCGTCAGAGGAGCGCCTGCGCTTCTCATGCCCTGCATTCCCTCGGTGACGTCTGAAGCTGTCACCGCGGGAAGGCTCCCTGCGCTACTCTGCTGGTACTTGAATGTCGGATAGAGTGCGGTGGGCGCAGTCGGCTCGACTGGCTGGACTGATGACTTATTTAACGGGGGTTCTTCCGCTTCTATCCGGACTGGTTCGATCTCAGCTAAGAGTTTCCTACACTTCCTCCATGTGCGAACTATCCCTCCTGGGGCCTTCGGGGGTTGCTGAATGCAGTCTCCTATCCGATCCCAGAGCTGTAGGGTTAACGTACCTACTTCTGGGTAAAGCAGGCAGTGTTCCCTAAGGTACGCCAAAAGTCTCGCTAGTTCCCTGCTGTGAAAGCGTAACTTAAATACCCTGGCCAGGATTTTAAACTCTTCCTCACGAGTTTTTTGGCTAGCGGACGGACTCTGTCCCTGAGAACAAGTCCCCATATTACCTGCGAGTAGTCCTCTGAAGTATCCTCCTCGGGGCGGGTTGACGCGTCTGGGGGCAAGGTAACTGGTTTTGGTGACGATCGTCTGGGTGGAGCTTGGAGCGTGGCCTCCTGCCACGGGCCCTCGGTGGCCTCTGTGCTGTCAGGGGCTCACAGCTGCCCTGAGCGGAATGCGTTTTTCCCTTTAGCGCAAGTCTCCCCGAAAGCCAGGAGCAAGGTGCAGGAATGCCTCTCTTGGAATGCCTCGCCGCAGGCCGTCCTTCTGACCGGCTGGCTGCCGGCCGGAGTGCCGCGCTGTCCTCCGGGCTGACTGGTCGCGGTTCAAGCGTAGAACCGGACCGCGTGGATCGCTACTCGCGAGTAGACCTCTCCTGGGTCGCTTACTCACGTGTAGATCACGTCGGGGTCACCAGATGTAGGAATCGGGGCCACTGGGGTGGCCTTAAGGTCCCGGAGGAGACTGATCAAGTGACGACACGAGGCAAATGGGGCGAGATCAGATCAGTACTTTATTGGGAAAAGGCAACATCATTTATAGGGGAAAAAGCGCAACGGTGGCGAAACTGTCATCGGACAGGAAAATTACCTAACCCACGTACCCTGGTTAATGGGGAACCTCTCAAAGGGAAGTTAATTAACTTGGACAAACACGGGGCGAGGGAGACCATTGTTTAGGGCTTAGGCAGGGGTAAATATGGCCGATATTTACACCGGGGATTACCTTGGCCAGGGGATGAGTGATTACTCTAATGGGTAACTGAGGTCTGCGAGATGCTTGCAGAATCGTCGGTCAGGCTACAAGCGGCCGAATTAATCCCTATCATTAATTCACCCCCCTTACACCCTGACAAGGGCGAGAGGCCAGGAGTTTGCTCGCTGGTGTAACCTCTGCCAGAGGCCACTGATGCCCAACCGGGCATGGGGAATCCTCAATATTGAATAACAACCAAATCCAGATTTTACAGATCAATATTTGAGCCAGAATGTGTTTGGCCCTTCAGTGCTCATGCTTCCTCAAGTTCTGTGTGTTGTGATTCCATGACAAGATGACATTATTTTATGTTATTAATCATAGTTTCATGCATGTTATGTAGTTAATTTCATTTAATTCTGATTATGTACACTTAGCCTAAGTGCACCCATTTTGTGAACATCTTTCCACCATTTTCTAGAAGCTTTAACTTACCTCACTTGTGGCCAGTTTTCAAGGCCATCCCTAGGGAAAGAGCCTTGAACATGTTCTCTCTCATGGACTTAGATGAAGAACACTGATAAGATTACATCTGTGTCTTTGAAGTCCAGACAGTAGCTGTCATTTTGACAAGTCAATTAGCACTGGTTATCTACCTTTTCCCATCACAAAAGGTATATAAACAGAAGCTTAATTCAATTAAGGGAGATCTCTCTCCCTAGAGAGATAAGCACACTTCCATGCATTTGATATGCTTTCCTACCATTGAGCAAGCTATCAAACCCATCTTTCATGGGGCGCCTAGAAGTGCAAAAGATTAGGGACCTTAGGTTAAGGTACTGCTATGCTATGCTACTTACTTTCTTTGATTTCTGCATTACATGCATTTATTGCATCTTTATTCTATTATTTCTGTTAGCCTAATAAACTCTTTAAATTGGCTTTCGAGTCAATCTCTGTTCTTCTTGCTCCTTAAACCAAGCCGGAGCGAGATAGAGAGGGGAGACTTTTGAATTACAAAGGGCCATTATTACAGGGAAGATAGCACCTTATCCTGTGGAGTTTGTGAGGGGGATTCTTCCAGCTGTCCGGAGGAGGACCTGCCTATATCACCTTTCCCAGCCAGAAGCGGTGAAACATCTTTGAAGAAGAAGGTAACAGGCAACTCCCACATGTACACTATACTTCCAAGTCCAGCAAGTTCTCCCCAATTTAGAGATAAGGGTGTCATTCTGGGGGAATTGGCATTTTCTGTCCCAGAGGTCTATGCAACCAAATTAGACCTGCGACATTAATTTGCTTTTTGCCATCTTCCTCAGAACCCTTGAGTCAGATTAGCTGGACCCGTCTTTTTCTGCCGAACTGAGCAGAGAAAGCACATCCTTAGGCCGTGCTGACCAAGGCAGGCTCCTGCTTGCGCTGCAGCCATCAGCCTCACCAAAGTTGAACATCCAAGGTCTACCGGCGAGTAGAGAGAAGAGTTTTCCCCCATACACTGTGTTTAACTTATCTATTTATTTTTAAAATTGTGCATAGAAAAATACAAGTATGAAGGGAAAAGAGCAAAAAACATAAATCATGTAAAGGAAAACTCTAAGCAAAAAAGTTCATATTAGATAAATTTGAGAAAAATGCACAAAAACTGTGTATTTTTTTAAAAAAACACAAACTGGGGCCTATTTAGGCATTTGAGAAAAGGACTAACCTGAACACAAAGGAGGAAGAAAGCATTGGGGCATTTTGGTTCATTAGCAGAGTAAGAAGTAGAAAAAATGATAGCAGCACAGAAATATGGAGAAATCAGCTTATTCTCATTAAAGAAAAACTTGGTTTCCTCCACACACAAAATCTCTTTGCATGATAAAAGTGCTCTAGAAGCATTTAAAATAGAAAAAGGTTACTTGTAGCTATAATCGAAAGGGAAAAAATAGGAAAGATAAAGTTGCCAGTATGCGGAGAGAACCTCCATGCTTGTTGCTTAGTGAGAGAAAGAGGAGAGAACTATCAACTATTAGTCCATGCAAGGTTGCTATTATCAACAGAGCAATATCCAAGGAAGAGTGTCATCCTCTGATTTTCTCATCCCCAATCACATAGAGAACCTCATAGCAGAGGGTTCCCTTTTCAGACAATTGTGCTCTTGTTAAACAAATGGCAGAAATGCTAATCAGGCATTCTACATTGGGCACATTCACCACACAAAGAAGGCTCTTGCCTCACTCTGCCTGCTCTCATATTTTATTTTATTTACATATTGGGGGGCAACATGTCTGATAAGAGTAAACTCTTCTATCTGCACATACTCTCCATGTGAGTTGATAACTTGATATTCTGGGTTCCCATTTGAGTAGACCAGTGTTTCCCAACCATTCGGTTTTGAACTTCAATTCCTAGAAGCCTAAGTCATTGACTGATCAGTGCTTTTAGGAATTGAAATCCAAAAACCAAAGGTAGAGAGTGTCGAGAGTGTCCACAGAATATACTGCTGTCCCTCTTTAGACTTGTTAGCCTCTGAGCACAGGAGATTAACAAACTAGAGTTGGACGCTAGAATGGTTTATATTATATTATATTATTTATTTTTCTGATTTATATTGCCACCCAACTCCGAAGACTGTGGGCGGTTCACAGAAAATAAAACCAATCACATTTTAAAAACAAATAAAAACCCCATTAAAACTGCCATCAAAAAATTACTCCGACCCCTACACATTAAAAGAGATTAAAAGAGGGAGAGAGTGTCCTTACTAAATCAGCCAGCAGGCAGGGGTCACCAAATCGCTGGTGCCCCACACCTGCTTTGCCAGCCAGGTTTTTTGCCTTTTCCTGAAGGACAACAACTCTGTCTGGAGATGCAGCTCAATTGGCAGGAGGTTCCATGGGGCCGGGGCAGACGCAGAGAAGGCCCTCCTTCTTGGTTCCTTCTTTGGTTCCTTCTTTGTCTGAATAAGAGAAGGGTTAGCACTCTCTCTCTCCCCCCCTTTTATTGCATGCATAGACCATACCTTTCTTTGACCCTTTGATGAAGAAACAGATCAGAACAAATAATGTATTAGAAAAATAAGAAATGGCAAAAAAATCAACATTTTCAGATTCATCTGTCTCTAATGTGGGCAAAGGGTAGAACTGGATCAGGTTCTGTTGAGTCTTATTAGAATATTCTGCACACCAACAATGTGTCTATAATACATTGGATCATGGCCATTGTTCCTTCCTTATGATCATTTATGGAAGAATCGGTGAGCAAGAATCAGCCAATGTGAAGCATTTTAAAGTTCTATTCATTTTAAGCTTCACTTTTAAGTGCACGCGTTAGCATTTCTCATTGTAATGGCTTGGACTGAAAAGTGCGTAACACTGGCTGCCTTGTGCTCATTATGTTTATGATATGCACTGGAGGTGATAGGAAACCTGGGCAGGCACTGCTGAGAGATTTAGCACTGAGGAGGAAAGAAAAGCTTTCTGTGCCATGCATATTGATTTCCATTTTTAAACAGAGAACCAAGATGAGGCAAGATTAGAAAAGTGCACTTTTAATAATGAGGAAGTGACTCCATCAGTACACTGGTGGTTGCACAAACTTTATAAATTTTATCAGGGGTTAAGCAGAAGGTGTTCTGTGAAGCCACTGAATTATTGAGAGTCATCATTTGAGGGACGGCAATAATTAGCTTCAACCGACCTGCCACTTTAGAAAGCTGGAAATTGAGAACCTTGGTAAACAGAATATGTCAGTAAATTTCTTGAAAGTAATTCACAAGGGATTAGCAATTCACAATTTTTCCTTTCTTTCCTAGTAGGTATAGGATTTTTGTAAAAATGTTGAGACAATTGAATTCTGGCAAATATACCCTATGGTATTCCTTTGATGTGCATACTTGGTGATCTTTTTACTTTGAATAATTACTAATTATTATAATTACAAAATTCTCCCAAAGTAAGTGGTCACTGTTATACTTACTATTTTTGAAAAATAGACATTAAACTCTTCATTTCTAGAAAGGATCTAGAAATGGTTAGGAAATAGTGGCTTTTAACCAGGTTTTCAAGAAGAACAAGGAACCTGTAGCTTCATCGTGTGGAGAAGATGGAGAAAATGTTGATAGGGAACTGGGAGAAGGAGGAAGTGTTCAACACATTCATTGTCTCTACCTTCTTTCATAAGCAAGACAGTACTCAGCTATGTGAAAATGAAGGATGCAGTGAGGCACAGAGTTGGTATAGGAACTCAAGTCTGAAGGAACAGGTGAACTGTACTCAAGGGTGCTGAGGAAACTTACAAATGAAATTGCAAATCCTCTGTGCATGTATATTTGAGAAATTTTGGAGAATATGTGAGGTCCCTGCAGACTGCCTGATCTTTAAAAGCAGGAAGATCTAGGACAGTGCTGGCTAACCTTGGCATTCCAGGTGTTCTGGAACTTCAATTGCTAGAAGCCCAGATCAGCAGGAGTGCTGACTTGGGCTTCTGGGAATTGGTCCAAGAACACTTGGAGTGCCAAGGTTCACCACCACTGATCTAGGCAACTATCAACCAATCAGTGTGGCACCAATCCCAGAGAAGGTTATTGGGTAGATAATTAAGCAGTTGGTCTGTGAATATTTAGAAAAGAACGTTTTGATTTCTAAGAGCTTGCATAACTTTCTCTAAATAAAGTCATGTCAGATTAATCTTCTCTCTTAGAAACTTGGTAGAACAGAGAAACACTAGGGATGTGCTCTATCTTGATTTCAATAAGACTTCAAGATCCTCCGTGACATTCTTGCAGACAAGCTGATAAAATGTGGTCTTGATGATGCTACTTGTTAGGCAGATCTGTGCTTGGTTGATAGACAGTGCTCATTATTGTGGAGTGACAAGTGGGGTATCACAGAATTGTGTCTTGGATTGATTGCTAATCAACATATTTATAAATAACTTGGGTGAAAGAGTGAAGGGGATGCTCATTAAATATGCTGACTGCACCAAAGTGGAATAGGTAGCTAGCTAATTGTTCAAAAAGCATAAATAAAACTCAAGATTTGAGAAATGGGCCAAAACCAACAGAACTCAAGTGAATATATGTAAAGTTTTATATTTACATAGGCAAAATTAGGTGGACAAACACAGGATAGGTGACACCTGGCTTGATATGTTTACATGTGAAAAGGATCTGGGATTTTTAATTGACCAAAAACAAAACAGTATGATTGAGTGGCAATAAAGAGGCTAGCTTAATCAGTAGAAATAAAGTATCTAGTTCAAAAGAAGCAAATCTTTTCTGCTTAAATCAGACTTTGCCTGGAATTCTGAGTCTCCACTTCTGGAAGTTGCCATTTAGGAAAAATCCTGAGCAGCTGAAATATCATATGTGCAGAAAAGTGCAGTCACTTTCCATTCCTTTCGGTGCCATGCTCTTCTTCTCCAGGTAATACAGTAGCTGCCTTCAAATATCGGAAGAGGCATCATGTAGAAAATGGAGCACACTTTTTTTTGTTTTGTTTCAGCAGGGGTGTATGTGAACGAATGGGTTTGAATTACAAGAAAGGTGCCTCAGGCCCACCCAAAATATGTATTTTGAGCTAGGCAGCTATGTAAAGAATCCTGCTTACCAAAAGGTTTATATTTAGATGGCATATTTACATTTTCTGTTTATGCTCTCCACTTCCCTCAGTCTTCTTACATCCTTCCACATCATAATGAGCCTGATAATAATTACTTTTCTCTTTTCTCTGTTTTGAATATCAGTTTTGCTAACATCAAGGACAATGGTTTGCAGAGTAATGTGTTTGTTTCATCCACAGCTTGGCTCAGCAACAAACATGAAGCACATGATCATCTCTGAGCAGAAGAGTTGTCCAGCTGATTTCACATCTGCCTCATATTTGAACCATGGAGAAGCAAGTCCTTATACCAGAAAGCAGGGTGGGTGGTGGTTTGGAAATGAAATCTTTAATGAGGGCATCTCTAAAGTCACTCTAATGTTCACTGATACAGCTGTGCCATGCTCCTATTTTCACATGTTGCCCTTTCACTTTGCATCTGTGACACTATCACAGCAATTATTATTCCCTGTCCAAGGTGATCCAAGTTTGTTTTTTTGTTTTGTTTTTAAATTTTATTTTTCAATCAAAACAAAAAAAATCACAAAACAGAAAACTTAAAACACAATGACAATACAAAATACAGAACAAAAACAATAACAAAATACAAAACACAGTACAGTAAAAAACAAAACCTACATTCACTCATCAGTTCAAATTATCCTATATAAGATAATATTGCTTATATACCGTATTTATTCGTGTATAACGCGCAAAATTTTATACCAAAAAAAGAAATCAAAGTTGGGGTGCGCGTTATAAACGAGGACTGGTGTCCCACCCCCGTCGCGAGCCTCTTTTACTTCCTTTTTAGAATTGGGTCGGCTGTCTATTGAAGGGGAGGCGGGGGTGTGGCTTTGAAGAAATTGACGGGATCTGATTGGGTGGCGCGGGAGACGAGGCGTGGCCCGGAGGTAGCTCGCAGTTCGAGCAAGGCTCCTGGGGGTCGGAAGTGCTCGTTTCGGATTGCATTTTCTTTACCCTGCAACAGGTGGGTCTGATTATCCCCCCCTCCCTCAATGTTTTAGGGCGTGCTCTTATGAACAAGCTTTTTCACCGATATAATTTTATACCGAGGTTTCATGGAAAATTAGGGGTGCGCGTTATACACGAGTGCGCGTTATACACGAATAAATACGGTACTTCCATAAATTTATATATTCTATCCCCCTTTTTCTGATGAAAAACAAAATATTACAAAATACAATACAATGCAAAACCTACGTTTGCTCATCAGTTCAAAATATCTTCACTTTAAATTCGTTTGTCCTATATTAAGAAAATACTGCTTATATTTATGTATATCTTATATAAACTTAACACTTACATCAATAAATTTATTTATTTTATCCCCAATCTTCTGAGGATGCAACATGTACAACCCACTACATTCAAACCATCTACCCCACATACAATAAAAGTGATTCTCCCTCACCCCCTTACCTCCTCTATGAAGAAGTCGCCTCCGAAATTCAAAGAAGTTCAGAGAGGGGTGCACGCGCTAGACATGCGAACTATTCTTATCTTGAACATTTCCCACCAAAATTTCCTTTTTGTTTGCCTTCCCCGGACCTCCACCTTTAGCACCTTGAGCCATATCATCAGAACAAATGCAATTTGAATGCAGTGAAATGCAGTTTATGAGGGAGCTTCTGTATATAGTTTTTAGAGGTTTTAGAGTCTTAGAGTTTTAGAGCTTTTAGGAGTTAAATGTGTATATGTGAGGTGGGAATATGTTGATAATTTTGTATAGTTGTATTTTGTTTAGGTTTTGTTGGGTCGATAAGTGGTTTTTCAATCTCTTTGTTCTGTGCAGGACAATGACAATAAAGATTTATCTATCTATCTTATCATCCATGTCTCGTGTTCCATTATTTCCTGCCAGAATCAGAGGATTTTTGAGGTCTATCCACTCCTGTGTTTTGTTTTCAATAATTTTAGCTTCAACCAAAGGGTCCAAAATATGTAAATCCTCCTTTATCAGAAAGGATCTGCCCAAATTCAAAAATCTCAATTGTTTTGAGAATCTCCAATTGTACAGAATTCCCTTCTCTCGCAATTTTTTTGTTACTGGCTTCATTTGGGCCCTCCAAATGCGCTCTTCCACTGCCAAATCATTGTATACTTTAATTTCTTTCCCCTCCATTTTTAGAGCGCTTGTACCTACCTCCACTCCTCCTCCCATCCATATCATTTAAAGGGCAACATACCCTTTAGTTTACTAACCAGGGTCAGGAGGAACTCTACTTTGGAACAGGATTTTTGTTACTCAGCCAGAGCAGTACAATGTGATCTAAGTCAAAGGGGTTATCCCGAAGAGATCCTTAGATGATCTTTTGAGAAAGCACGTGCTATTCTCAGGTCTCAACTACTAACCCAGAACAAACAGGCACTTGAGGGTTCCCCTTTTAATTGGTCAATTGAATTCTCCCCCCGGGTGCTGGACATTAAAAAGATTGTCCATAAGTATTGGGATTTGGTACAGGATATCCCTGGGTGTGAGAATAAGCCTAGGGTAGCTTACTGCAAAACTGGATCTTTGAGTAATATCCTTACCCACACTGACATTTCAGTGGGCTCAAGTCTGACTCATAAAATCATTGCAGGTCATTTTAGGTGTGGGGGCTGTTTCTTTGTGCCGGTTCTCCACTGAGACTAAAGAGGTAGCCATTCCTGGAAGAACTGTACAACATTGTTTAATTTTTTTTAGCAACTGTAATACTGTTAATACTGTCTATATGATTTCATGCCCTTGTGGCAAGAACTATATTGGCCAGTCTTCCCGATTGTTGAAAACCGGGATATGCAAGCATCGCTCTCGGATACGGTCTCAGACACACAATGCTCCTCTCGTCTTGCACTTCATGCAACAGCATCATACTGAGGATCAAATCCGGTTTGTTGTTCTGGATGTTGTTAAACCTAAACCCTTTGAGAAACTGGACATAAGGAAGAAACTGTTGCTTCAAGAAGCTTATTTTGTTTATAGGTCCACTCGATGGAACTGCACAGACTGAATTCTGAAAAAGATATGTCTTGCTTCCTGTAATGTGGTTTATGCTATTTCCTTGAAGGATTGTTCTGTGAATTTCTGTTCTATCTCTTTAAAACTTATTCTTGGACACTCTTACCTCTCTTGATTGATGTCACCTGACTCTCTTTTTCTACTAGTTAACTAATGCTCTTTGTGTAACATCCTCAACATCTCTGGCACTAAAAGATTTTAACTTTAGAGGCTATATGGACACGTACAATAAGGTATTTATATATTGTTTTTAAATGCTTATTGTTGATTATGTGAGTTTCATGCTAACTTAATGGATAATTCTTGATGATTTAAACATTTTAATTAATGTTAGATTTAGAATGGAGAACGTTTTGTGAATTTATGCTTCTAATTACTAGTCTAATTTGTTACATATTATATGCTCCTATCATCTAGATTATACACACCTTTGATGAAGTATCGAAATACCGATTTACCGGAACGGTGTCGGTGTTATTGGTTTTTTTTTTTGAAGAGAAATTTACCAGAGGTTATGAAGTTTGAATAACTACAATTTATGAACTTTGATTTCCTTACACTGAATCAAGTATTTTGAGTTTTTCCCGTATAATAAATGAAGATTAACCATTGAATTTACACTTTCATCTTTCTTCCACATTGCAGTGTGATATCCGTACCACCGATCCAGATCCACGAGTCACTTTCTGGTTCTGAGCCCTTTTGGCACACAAAGTCCTCCTCAGCCCCAGGCCAGTATTGAGGAAACGGATGCCCTCCATCAAGATGAATTCTAGTGGGATTTAATCCACTTGGGGACCATCCCTGTGGACTACACCAAGGCCACTAGTCCTCAGGTTTACACTTGGCATTGAGTCAGTGAAAGTATAGTCTACTCTATTACCATAGCAGGATAACTTGGCCAGACTGAGGTTATAGTTTAGAAAACACAACTCATATATTCATATTTTTTTCTTTAAAAAAACCCACAATAATAGAGCTTTCATACATTCAACAGATTGCCATCCATGCTGCTCCCTTATGCTACATGTGAGCTGCCCATCTTACTACGGGCATGGGAGGGAGGGAGTGTTCCCATTGGGCTGCTGGGCAGAGGGGTGGGTGATGTGAGAAATGTCCTCAGACATAAGCGGAGAGGGGGAGGGGAACAGCCTGGCCCCACATCCCTCTGGCTTTGTAGAACTCTGACAAACTCTGTTCTGGGGTGATGGCATGTGTGCCCACAGAGAGGGCTCTGAATGCCCCCTCTGGCATGCATGCCATAGGTTCACTACCACTGCAATAGATAAACAGGCATTGCAGGCGCACCCCCCAATAAAGGACTCAGACACTGATAAAAGTGGATAACGGCATTGGGCCACATTTATTGATTCATGCCATAGTCCGAATTATAAATTTCTATTGGTAATTGACCAATCATAATTCTTAAGGCAAGCAGGCCGAAGTAACACTGGTAAGGTACCACCCAAAATTGCCAACGGCAATTGCTACAATGTATCCATTTGTATCAATTTGTTTGTTGACCACAAACAAATTGTTGACCGTAGTCAATATCTAACTAATGACCCCACCCTCTGACGCGTATCCGTAAAATCACGGGGTGATGCATGCTGTCTAGCTATAGCCATCACCCCGTCGCCTAGTTCGTCGTTGACCGGACAACGTTTAACCCAACTTATGCCTGTCTAGTGTTGTCCAGTCAATTGCGAACTTGCCGGATACCTGTGGGTCATAATGTTTACCTTACCAGTGCTACCCGCCCATGTGACCAAAGTCAACAGCAGCAACAGACAAAACCCCTATGTCAAACCATAGCAACAGTGTGGGATGGGCGAAAAAACCAGGACCCGGAAGCCAATATGGGTCCCAGCCAAAAATTCCCACCCGGCCCCGAAGCGACCAAAAAATCACACTGTTAACTAGGGAGGGGGTGGAGGGGAAAAACTTCTCCGCTCCGTCGCTTCGCAAAATGGCAGCTCGGCTGCCTCGTGGCCACCCCTTTTATAAGGGAGCTGGCCACGCCCCTAACTACCCGGATGCCATCGTCCAGTGGGGGGGCCCCCGCAAAGAGTGCGGTGGCCATTTTGGCGCCGCGCTTGCATTGCAAGCGCACCCCCCAATAAAGGACTCAGACACTGATAAAAGTGGATAACGGCATTGGGCCACATTTATTGATTCATGCCCTAGTCCGAATTATAAATTTCTATTGGTAATTGACCAATCATAATTCTTAAGGCAAGCAGGCCGAAGTAACACTGGTAAGGTACCACCCAAAATTGCTAACGGCAATTGCTACAATGTATCCATTTGTATCAATTTGTTTGTTGACCACAAACAAATTGTTGACCGTAGTCAATATCTAACTAATGACCCCACCCTCTGACGCGTATCCGTAAAATCACGTGGTGATGCATGCTGTCTAGCTATAGCCATCACCCCGTCGCCTAGTTCGTCATTGACCGGACAACGTTTAACCCAACTTATGCCTGTCTAGTGTTGTCCAGTCAATTGCGAACTTGCCAGATACCTGTGGGTCATAATGTTTACCTTACCAGTGCTACCCGCCACACGGAGGGGCTTCAAAGAAGGCTCGACGCCCCCCCCCAGACCGTCAGCTCGGTCAACAGGCCTGCTCGCCAATCACACAACAGGAGGTCCATACCTCCTCGCGACAGATGGAACCCATCCCCTGCATACAAGTCATAACTTTGTAGGTTAATAGCGGGGTGACGGCTGACCCTCCCCCAAGCCCTGTCGACAAGGAAACGCGCCACTGCCCTATTCACCATGCGTCTAGCACAGTCAAGGGCCAGGAGGTCAACGCCCCCTCTGTAGGAATGGCGCGGGACCATGTCCGACCAAACAAGGGTTGTGGCGGGCCAGACGTAATGCAGGTAGGTGAGGTCCTCGCAAATCGCATGCTTCAGCGACAAGCCGGTGACCTGGCCCAAATCATTGCCCCCCAGGTGTATGATCAGAATGTCAGGCGGGTCAGCAATCTGGCCTGAAAAAAGGAAAGGCAGCAGCTCCCGCCATAACATCCCAGGCTTACCATGCCATGTGAGACTTGCGTATGCACCCAGTCCCAGTCGGGGTCCCCACTCAGTTGCTGCAGCGTAACGCGCTGCCCTGTGCACGTAGCTATGGCCCAAAAGCCATACTGTCACCGGTGTAATACGACACCCCGGGTCTGTAAAGAAAAATGAGGAAAAGTAGGTAAGGTGACTGGGTTGGTACTCACGGCGGGAGTGGGCGCACATAAAACTGAAAACATTGCGAACCCCACCGTCCCATGCTACGTATGTCAGCCCCGGCGTACCCAAAAGCAGCTGCGGTTGAGGCCGCCCCTATACGGAATGAATGGGTGCTATAGCGGGCGCCTGGGAGGCCCACACTGGCCAGCGCTTTGCCCGTCACCTTCCAAAATTGAAATTTAGTAAGGGGAGACCCATCTTGGTGACAGAAAAACGGGCCATGGTGCATGCCACGCAGTGCCAGGAATTCCTGCAGGGCACCAACCGGACAGATGTCTGCCAAAGAACACCGTAGCAGTCGCACACCACTGCCTACGCCATGCTGATCGGTCTTAGAGGAGCGTATCCTCAACTGAGCCCAGTCTTTGGCAACACAGACATCCTCGAGTTCCAGTGCCCTACGACTTGCATCCGCCTTAGACAGCATCACAAGCTCGCTGATGCGGAGCGCTCCAAAAAATGCCACCGTTGTGGCTGCATGGAACAGGGCTGCCTCATATGCATCAAAACAGAGGCAAGGCCAGCCCCGGGCCAACTGGGTAAGGACCCCTGGGGAAATCGGGTGGCGGTCGTCCGGGCAACGCCCGCGCTCGCGCACCCACCCCTCCAAAACATGTCTCACACGGAAGTCAGAGGTGCTGTCCACATGACCCCCCACCTTGGCCATAAAAGCCAACGCTGAAAGCTTAGATGCTATGGTGCGAGGTGCAAGGCCCTGAGAATGCAGGTAAACCATGAACCGCAGAACATGGGTTACCGGGATCGGCCAGGTTCCTGGCAGTTGAAATTGGGTACAGAATGCCCTGAAAGAATTAATTGCGTGGTGATACGCCTTATGGGTGCGTGGCGCTAGCGACAGGCCAATCGCCCGGTTCACCTCTCCTTGCCAATGGTCCATATCTCCTCCGGGAGTGGCGAGGGAAATTCCTCCGCATCCGGGGCCAAGGCACGGAACCGGGAGATCTGTAGGCGGGACAAAGCGTCAGCAATATCATTATTAACCCCTGGGACATGCCTGGCCCTGAACAGTACATTGAGGCGCAGGCTGCACAACACAAATTGGCGCACTAGGTCCATAACCCTGGGCGATTTAGAAGTCTGTGCATTGACAATGTGGACCACAGCCGCATTGTCACACCAGAAATGCACGACCGAGTTGGACCACTCCTGGCCCCATAGCATCAAAGCACCCAGGATAGGGAAAAACTCCAGATATGTGAGATCACGCAGGCGACCCGTGCCTGCCCAGGCCGGTGGCCACCCACCATAGGCCCACTTCCCATTGAAGTACATCCCATAACCGAGGGTTCCCGAGGCATCAGACTGAATCTGAAATTGAGGGGAAGCCAGGAGGTCATACCTCCAAAATGAGACCCCATTGAACTCCCTCAGGAACTGTAACCAGACAAGCATGTCTGCCCTGATACCCCGGGTAAGCCGAACCCTATGGTGAGGCCTGGATAATCCTGCCATAGCGTCGCACAAGCGCCGGGCAAAAGCCCTGCCCGGTGCGACCACCCTGCAGGCGAAATTAAGGTGACCATGTAGCACCTGCAGTTCTCTCAGTGATGCCTTGCGCTTGGCCAGCAAGTCCGAGATAAGGGCCACTATCCTTGACACCTTATCCCGTGGTAACCTAGACGCCTGCACTATCGTGTCAATCTCCACCCCCAGGAAGACTAGCTGGGTAGATGGGCCCTCGGTCTTTTCGGGCGCTAAAGGGACACCGAGTTCCTCCATTAGCGTCTGAAATGTGTTGAGGAGACGTGTACACGTGTCCCAGCCCCGTTCACCCCCGAATAAAAAGTCATCCAGGTAATGGGCTACAGACCGGGACCCTGACCTGTGGACGAAAGCCCACTCTAGGAAGGTACTGAAACGCTCGAAAGCCGAGCATGATATGGAACAGCCAAAAGGCATGGCCTTATCAAAGTAATATTCGCCCCGAAATTTGAAACCCAGCAATTCAAAGTCGCCCGGGTGCACCGGCAAGAGGCGAAAAGCCGACTTAATGTCGCACTTAGCCAGCAGCGCACCCGGGCCACATGAGCGCACCATGCGCAGCGCGTGGTCAAAAGATGTATACCTGACTGAGCAAAGGTCATCAGGGATAGAATCATTGACCGATCGGCCAGCTGGGTAGGACAAGTGATGGATAAGGCGAAACTCGCCTGGAGACTTCTTGGGAACCAAGCCCAGGGGCGATACCTTAAGGTTAGCGAACGGGGGTGCAGGGAAAAGGCTGGCGACCCTGCCCGCATTGACCTCCTTATTAATGCTGGCGGCAGCCACCTCCTCCCTCCCCCTAAGGGACAAAAGGGTGGGGGCATCCTGAGGGGACCTATCACCCATGAAAGGAATACGGAACCCCTGCCTAAAGCCCCGAAGGAGATAATCCGCATCCTCCCCCTTCGGGTACAATGCGAGCCAACGCTCCAATATGTCCACATTAATTGGGGAGGGAGCCTTTCGGTGAACCAGCTCCATCTGCGGCAGTCTTGCCAGCCCACTGTCCGCCCCTCCCTCTGCCCCGCGTCCCTCCAGGCCTGGGACAGGCAGAGGCTGCATGGGGGCCCGCACAGGTGGGACACTCATGTCTGTACTTGCAATTCTTCTTATTGCAGGAACCATTAGACGAGAAAGTCCAGCACAGCAGGCGGGCTGGAACCCCCTGCCCCGCCACCTGGCGGGGAACCTGTGCTGGAGCCGCTCGCTGGACCGCATGTCCACAATGGTATCTTTCCCCTGGCGCGGGGCGCGTGGGCGTCATGTACAGAAGCCAAAGCCTCTGGCATGGCTCATCCCACCTCATCTCAGGGTGCAGGGGAATTCGCATACGGAATTCCTCGTCATAAGCCAACCACGACGGGCCCGGAAAGTCAACCATCGCCCGATAGATGTTGTCCAAATACTGGACCATCGGAATTGCCAAATCCGGCCGGGCCCTCAGGTACACCACCATGTAGATGAGGTAAGCCGGCAGCCAGTTGGCCCACGTTCGTGGTGGCTTGCGACGACGTGCCTGTTCCTTATCCTTCTCATCCTGCCCCTCCCTCTCTTCCTTGGTGGGCTCCCTATTTAGGAGTGAGAAGATATCTACATACTCCCCCCGCCATATTTTCTCTTTGGTGGCCTGTGCCAAGTGGTCACCCAGTGGCAAGGAATAGCCCGCTGTCGGCAAGGCCGAGACAGGCACCGCAGAAACTGCGGGCATCTGGAAAGGGGCTTGGACTAGCCCAGCCACCCCCAAAACATTCCCCACAGGGTAGGAAACACTCCCCACCCCGGGGCCCTGGGTGGTAGTTGACGTCGCCGGGTGGGGCGTCAGCGGCTGTACCGCCGCACCACCCATGCGAGGCCAAGGCCATTGGAAAGCCCCCCCCCCAATGTGGCCACATGTGTAGGTGCATTAGTTTGGACCGCATACTCACATGCTGCACCCCCGCGGGCCGCCCCCACCGGGGGTTCCGGCCCACTGGGGGCGTCAGAGCTCATGACCGCCATAGAGCTCGTCGCTGGGGCCTGACCCGCAGTGGCCTGTTGGTTGGGGAGCTGCGAGGCAGTGGCCGAAGTCGCGCCACGCGCCTCAAGCTGCTCGACCCATCCCGTCGCCTGCCGTTGCCCAGCAGACGACGCGTCAAAATGAACCCCAAAGGGAGCCCCAGCGTGGCTGGCCCGAGCAAGGGAAGCCTCGAGGGCCGCAACGCGGGCCAGTAAGGCCTCCACACTGACGTGGGGCCAAGGGCCAGCCGGCCCGCCTGCTACGGGCGTGGGTACAGGTCCTTGTACCCCGGGGCCCGAATAGGGCCATGACCCCACACCCAGGCCCGGTAGGGCCGATGTAGGCACCTGCCAAGGAAGGGGACCACACCACCCCCCAAGGCTGGAAGGCCCCGGAGTGAGCTGCGCCCCTATAGAGGAAGGCCCAGTAGAATGGGCACCAGGAGCGGTGTCCACCGCTTGCAGGCCGCGGGCCGCAGCCCATGCTGGACCCATGCTTGGGTCCCCAGCCTCCGGCCAGGGGGGAATAGACCCCATCCCACCGGTCCCAGTGGGTGCAGGCAAAGGCGGCTGCTGGGGAGGCGCAGCCGCGGTCCTCTGACCCGGATTGCGCCTCCGAACCGCACGAGCCGCGCTCGCGGCCGCCTTCTTCTTCGAAGGCATCTCAGTCGAACCTATGGGAAGCTGAAGGAAGAAAATCAGCAGCCAAAAGGCTTCCCAGTCAAGGCAAAAGCGACGGAGGTAAGAGGAAAAACTTCTCCGCTCCGTCGCTTCGCAAAATGGCAGCTCGGCTGCCTCGTGGCCACCCCTTTTATAAGGGAGCTGGCCATGCCCCTAACTACCCGGATGCCTTCGTCCAGTGGGGGGCCCCCACAAAGAGCGCGGCGGCCATTTTGGCGCCGCGCTTGCATTTGTGTTTGTCTATGGATGATCAGGGCAAGTGTTCAATTACTCAAAGCCTTGGTTCTTGTTTATATGAGAGGAACATGCCAAATAGTACACCCCTCTGCCCTCTGAGCAGGTGCTGATGCTTTTCTGGGCATTCCAGCTGATAAATCTAGACATGCCTTACATCTGGCCATCAATGGACCAGATCAGATGATTGTAGATTGCAACATGTAGGAGGTTTGTATACAGATTGGATGAACATCTAGCAGGGAAGGTAAAGGATGGACATGATGACCTTTTGAGTTTGTTACATCTAGATAAGAAACTACTTTGGAGTCCAAACACCACTTTATAGTGGTCACACCTGTGCAGATCAAAAACTCATGTCCAAAATGGCTTTGGTACATACTATGCTGAAATGTTTTTTTCTCCTAAGGCCTAGTGCAAAATAAGCTTGAACAGATGAAATTTACCACATGCTCACTTTGCTCAAGCAAAGGATAATAATTGTGTGCCACCAAATCAGTTGTAAACCACTGAGCCATCCTGCCAAAGGATAAAGCACAACAAATCTGACAGTTTTATTTTCTTCTACCCTTGGACATATGTGATAAAATGTATTGTACTCTTTTGGAAAAGTTCCTATTAACAAAATTCTATAATATTTGCACAGGTCAGATTCAATGGGTTGCAGCTGTTCCCAGCATGGAATGGATCACGATATATTTCCTTGTCATATAGGTGTCAAAACTGGGGAAATTTTTATTCCATGGCTGAATATAGAAAGATTTAAAAACAGACATTTAAGTGCTAAGATCTTAAAGCCTATTGCCTGGATAGATGAATCTGTCAGTTTTACTTTCTCTTACATTCTTCTTTTTATATATTGAAAATTATTCCCCCCCCCCAAAAAAAATTTTTTTAAAAAAAATAATTTGTGAATAAATTTGCAAATGCTGGGAAACCTTATCAAACCAAAATTCTGTTAAAAAATCATACCTTTGGGATCTCCCCTCTCAGATGTGATTTATTTATCACAGCTACAAACAGTAGTCCGGCTTAGGTTGAGCTATTTTAACAAGCCACAGTAGCTCATTAAAACAGCTCAGCCTAAATTGACTCTGTTGTTAACAACTTTGGTAAATAAGTCACTAGGAGTTTGCATCCTTCTTAAGGTCAGAAATCCTTGCACACTTGTTTTTCTATCCCAGTGAAAGGACACTAGGTACATTTTGTACAAATTACACATGCAAGAAGAGAGCTCTTTGAATTGACCATGTATTGGTTCTATCCCTGGCCAGGATGCTACTTGACCAGGAGCTCTTTAGGAACAGGCTAAGTGATGTCAAGAATTGTCCTGGCTTCTCCACCGGTGAGGCCGGAGGCAGCATCTTTGAGCCTCTCAGGCCACGAGAGGCTTCTTTTAACACCCCCCCCCCCGCCGCCGGTGGAGGGAGCGGGGAGGTGCTGCGGCACGATGGTGGTATCTTCGAGCCTCTCAGGCTACAAGAGGCTCCTTTTAACCCCCACCCCTGCCGGTGGAGGGGGCTGGGAGGACTTGTGTTTTCCTGACTTGACAACAGAACCTGAATACTCCCACAAGTGCACATTCATAGACAGAACTTAAAAATGAGTCTCATGGACTGCTACTGACACACTGTAATGGAGGAAATGGTGATCTGTCACCTTATGGTCATTCTGCCAAGCAATAAACATTTTCAAGCTCTTTGCTCTGGTAATTGAACAGTACTGTTTTTCCATATTATAGTTAGCATTGAAAGCAAGCCAAATGTTGCATTTATATTGGAAGATCTCAATGAGGCATAGTCAACTGAACAAATTTCAAAACAATAACCTGCAACAGGAAAATGATTTTGGTCTACACTCACGAACTATTGTGCCAATGTGAATACTGTATCAGGTGGTGAAACCAGAAGAAGAGGATGAGAAAATAATTTTCTAGAAAGGATAGAGCTATCAGTCTTGACTGACGGGATCACATGAGAACCCTTTCAAATACCTATGTAAATACAGGCAATATCCCTTTTATCCTAGGTCTTTATAGGAAAGCGTAGAGCAGTGATAGCGAACCTTGGCACTCCAGGTGTTCTGGAACTTCAATTCTCAGAAGCCCTGATCTTGGGCTTTGGGCTTTCCATCACTGGCCTAGAGGTATATGTAAACAATGCTAAATGAACCAGAATCATTTGCCCAACTGCTCTATTTTCATTGTTGCTGATAAGAATAAAGGTAGGAATAATACTTTCCAAATGTATTTCATGGTTGTGTTGCTTAGCTAGTACATGCAAGCAGAATTTGCTAAAACAGAACTCACTGGCCAAAACCCAGAAAAGAATTGGGTCTAACTGTGCCTGCCAAACTGTTGGACTGCAGACAACAAACACAATGCAGAGAAAGCTGAGATTATTTGTTTTTACCTAATCACTCAGAAAGGTCAAATATGTCACAACCTGATGCATATATAATATAATCTACATTACAAACATGTCTACAGACATATGTTCCCATGGGGTGAGGTTTTATCCAGATGATGCTGTCAAAGTCCTGTCTGGAGGCTGTCGGCATCTGGATGGGGGTCAACGGGCTACAACTGAGTAGCTATGGATTAGGGGCCTGGTGTTATCCCGGGAGCTACTATCTTTGGTTCTGTCTGGGGCTGTTTTGCCTCAGATGGACCCGGTGCGCAATCTGGGGGTCCTCCTGGACTCACAACTGCTGCTTGAAGAGCAGGTGGTGGCTGTGGCCAGGAGGGCTTTCACTCAACTCTAAGTAATTCACCAGTTGCCTCCGCTCCTGGACCGAGACTCCTTATTCATGGTCACTCATGCTCTGGTCACCTTCAGACTAGATTACTGTAATGTGCTCTACATGGGGCTGCCCTTGACAACCATTTGGAGGCTACAGATGGTCCAGAATGTGGCTGCCTAGGTGGTGATGGGGTGTGGACATTATGTCCACTCCTTGCCGCTACTTCAGGAGCTGCACTGGTTGCTGCCTGAGTGGGCGGCATATATAAATATGACTATTAAATTAAATTAAATTACCAGTTTGCCTCCGGGTGCAATTCAAGGTGCTGCTTTTGACCTTTAAAGCCCTACATGGTAGTGGGCCAGGATACCTAAAAGACCGCATCACCCCAAGAGTATCTGTCTATCCAACTAGAGCGGACCGGAGGGGCTCTCTAGTTGTACCATCAACTAGAGGGGCTATCAAGAGGGGCTCACCTGTCTAGCACTCGAAGGAGGGCCTTCTCCATGTCCGCACTAGCCCTTTGGAACCTCCTGCCGACAGAGCTAAGGTTACAGACAGAATTGCTGCCCTTTAGAAAAGGTCTGAAAACCTGGCTGGCAGGGAAATATGGCCTCCACCTGCTGGCTGACACGGAATTAATAATTCCAGATTCCCTTCCACTATCGCTTTTTATGTATGGGGTGGGTGGGTTAATTGGGTGGTGCTATCTGTTTTTATTCTTTTTATGTTTATACAGTCTACCCTCACATAATAACACGTTTGGATAGCATCATTTTCGCTTAACAACACGTCATTATACACCACGTGTTCCCCCGCATAACAATGTTTTTAGTGTCATTGTCCGGACAACAATGCTAAAATAAATGTCATTATCCGGACATAATGTTGTTATGTGGGAAACTCCATAGAAACCCGCATAACAACAAAAATCACTTAGCAACACTACTTGGGGAACCAAGTAACGTCGTTATGCGAGGGTCTACTGTATGTTCATGTTAGTTTTATAGTGATTGTATATTTTATGTTTTTAAAATATGATTTAAGCCACCCTGAGTCGGATTTTGCCTGAGTGGGTGGCATAGAAGTTCAAAAATTAAATTAAATTAAAAATTAAATTAAATACTGCACACATGCTCCAGGAATGCAGATCTTTGAGAAATAAAGAAAATGTAACAAACACAGAAACCTGCACATCCTCTTATAGCTTATGTCAGGAGTTCTCAACCTTTTAAAACCGGGCCGGACAGTCATTTTGCCCTTCCTTCCTAGTGTGATGGAGACTGGAGGGCATGAAATTGTGTTGCAGGCTGCATCTGGCCCCCTGGCCGCAGGTTGAGCATCCCTGTTTTATAGCATATGTTGATGTAAAGGAGATGGTATGGATTTGCTTTTAGTTTGACTTATTTACCGATTGACTCCCTCTGGCTGCAAGCCCAGAGTCTACAAGTATCTTACTCCCTTAATGAAGGCTACCAAGCATTTTTGAATAGACTTTTGCCAATATCAAAGCACTGTACATCAAAAACAAAATTTGCTACTGTGATTGTTAATGTTATATATTTTTTTACATCACAATTGTCAATTCTGGAAAGAAATCTTTGTAAGCAGGTTAAAACAACATCTGTAGAATTTGAGCAGGAGAGGGATAAAATCAAGGCAAACCACAGTAACAAATGTGGTCCATCACTGTGGGATTCAAAACCTTTTTGCTTTGGGCCCTGTTTAGACAGCAGAGAAGGGTTTTAAATGCAAGAATGTTGCATTCATTATTTAATAACATTTACTCCGTGCTGAGAGCAGGATGTAGAAATGGCCAAGTAAAGATAAGAGGTTTAAATATATACTTGGTGAGGGAGGCTGTTATTTCACCAAATGAGTCGCATTGCAGCTGAGATCATGCTGTGCCAAAAATTTTTTTTGAAAGAGCAAGAATGAAAGAAACCAATTCTTTTTACTGGAGGAAAATGTTTCACCGTAGGCTAGACAAACTTGGAAGATTCATAGTATAAAGTATAGGCTCTTTCAGCTTCTCAAGAATGGGAGAGAAAGACATCAGTTGGTCATTTAGCTCACTTTTCAGAGTGCATGCAGTACAGTCTGGTTTGATTTACTTTCCAGGGATCAGATGGTCTACTAAAGATCAAAAGCCAGTTTGACCCAGCTCTGTGCCATATCTTGGACCTCTTTGAGCTGCTCTTTCTTTGGAGCCGGGCTGGAAGAATCAGGAGTGGATCTCTTGCAGACAGCAGTGTTGCATTAAAGCAGGGATTCTCAATCTGCAGCCCATGGGCTGGATGCCGCCCCGTGACACCATTTCATGTGGCCCACCACCACCACCACCACCACACCAGGAAGTGTCATGTCGTGGAGGGAGGGCAAAATATCCATCCGACCCCTAAAGCTGTCTGAGGGTGATCTGGTCCCTGGCTTAAAAAGGTTGAGAACTCCTGCTTTAAAGAATCACTTTGAAGTTTGCACCCAAAGAAAGCAACCCATACCAATACAATCTAACACAATCTTTATATCACCATTTGATCACACACTCTGTTTCATTTCAATGTTAATCATCCTGTTTTGCATTTATTTGATTAAAGTGAGACCAGAATTTGCTATTCTCAATTTTTTGATGCTACTTTAAAAAAAATATAGAATACCATTGTTAGATGATAGGGGGAATTATGTACAAAAATGCATATGCCTAGGAAATTGTGTAAGAAATGTCATATCCCAGAGTGCAGGATGCATAATAATGGTCTGAAACTACAAGAAGCAAGATATGGGCTGAATATTAAGGGAAACGTATTAACCATTAAAGCAGTGGAACCAACTGCCTCGAGAGGTGGTGAATGTTCTAACAGTGTTAGCATTCAAGAGAGAATTGGACAGCAATCTATCATACAGTAGAACCCCACATAACGAAATAACTCTCTTCCGCAGAGCTCTTCGTTAGGCAGTGTTTTTTCGCTATGCAAAGCAAATGGATGATACCCCGCATAACGAAAAAATGTTCATTATACAGGATATTGTCAAGTGAGGTATACCTTGCTTAACAAAACCCATGTATAATGGAAAAAAATTCATTATGTGGGGTATCGCACAGAGCGCACAATTTGTTCATTATATGAAGCATTCGTTATATGGGGTTCCTGCACTTGCCCCATAGCTGCACCATCGCCCCAGGACTGAGCACACTGCCACCCATTGCTGCCACCCCTCCAAGCCATGCCTGGTTGGAGGGGTGAAAAGAGCCACTGCTGCTGCCGCAGAGAGGCCCTGCTCTCGTCCTGTAGCTGCACCATCGCCCCAGGGACCGAGCACACCTGCCACCGCTGCCACTGCTGCCCCCTCCGAGCCACACCTGGCCAGAGGGGTGAAAAGAGCCACCACCACAGAGAGGTCCTGTCCTTGCCCCATAGCCGCACCATCATCACGGTGACCGAGCACACCTGTGCCTGCCACCGCTGCCGCCCCCTCTGAGCCACGCCTGGCTGGAAGGGGGAAAAGAGCTGCCACCACAGAGAGGTCTTGTGCTTGCCCCATAGCCGCACCATCGCCCCAGGGACCAAGCACTCCTGTGCCTTCCTCTGCTGCCACCCCCTCTGAGCCATGCCTGGCTGGAAGGATGAAAAGAGCCACCACAGAGAGGTCCTGCGCTCGCCCTGCAGCCACTCCATCGCCCCGGGGGACCGAAGCCACTTGCGTCTGCTGTCGTAGTCGCAACTGAGGGCCTTTTGTCTTTTGCCCTGTCCAGGCCTCGTCACTTGTAACTTGTTTCTTGCTTCTCTCACTGCTTACTTTTGATTGTAATTTTAATAATGTTTTTTTATTTTTCTGTATATTTTATATTGTATGTTTCTTGCTCACTTTTGCTGCTGTCTGCTGTGCAGACAGCATGCATCAATGTAAACTGCTCTGAGTCACCTTCAGGCCGAATAGAGCGGTATACAAAATAAAAGTGAGATGAGATGAGAAGTGAGATTTGACTTGGATTCCTGCATTGATCAGGGAGTTGTAGCTGGTGGCCTAAAACAGGGGTTCTCAACCTATGGTCTGTGGGCCATCTGCAGTCCACAGCAACACTTCATGTGGCCCACACCGCCACTGCCATCCCCACCACTGCAAGTGTACATGTTTATGACAGCCGTAAATGTGTCCACAGCTGTTTTAAACACATTTTGCTTGTAACTAGAAAGGAGCCCTGTTTAGAACTTTTGCTGCATAAAAACGCATCTTGTGGGAAAATGATCAAAGATGATGTTTGAAACAAAAGTCAGTTTGAAGCCACTCTTGATTGCCTGTGGCTGTTGTCCCAGAGTTCTGGTCTTTGGAGCACAAGGGGCGGAGCCAATCCACAAAGCTAGAAGAGGGAGAAAAAAGAGTGATAACCAACTCAAACATTCGGTTCAAAACAAAAGCTGCTATTGGCCTACCAACATTTTAAAAAGTGACCTTCTATTCCATTGGCAAGTCGGTGACTCTGGCACCACCCACGGTTGGCTTCCCTAGCTTGGGTGCGAATATTCCTTCTTTTCTCTCCCTTTCCACACATACACAGAGAAGGAGCATGCAGTAAAGACTTCCAGTTCTGCCCCAGATGAGCCTGAGGGAGAGACACGGAGCAACAGTCAATCCTCCCTGTGCCTTTGGCCATGAGCAATAACAACTACAACTACAACTACCCATTCTAGTCAGGATTCAGACCTGGATATGGTACTGAGACTGCATTGGTCGCGCTGATGGATGATCTCTGGCGAGAGCAGGATGGCGGTCATCCGTCCATCCTTGCTCTTCTTGACCTCTCAGTGGCCTTCGATACCGTTGACCATGGTATCCTTCTGGAACGGCTCCGAGGATTGGGGATCCAGGGCACAGTGTGGTCCTGGTTTTCCTCATTTCTGAGGGGCCGGACCCAGTCGGTGTAGTTGGAGACTGAGAGGTCGAGTCCTAGGCCCCAAAAATATGGGGTGCCTCAGGGCTTGGTACTCTCTCCTCTCCTATTTAACATCTACATGAAGCCACTGGGTGAGATCACCCGTTCCCACGGGGTGCGGTACCACCAGTACGTGGATGACACACAGTTGTACATCTCGGCCCATGGGGACCCCAGTGATGCAGTCAAAGTCCTTTCCAGCTGTCTGGAGGCTGTTGGGGTCTGGATGGGGGCAAATGGGCTACAGCTGAATCCTAGCAAGACTGAGTGGCTATGATAGGGAGTCCTGCGTTATCCCAGGAGCTACCATCTTTGGTTTTGGATGGGGCTGTTTTGCCCCAGACCAACCCGGTGCGCAACTTGCGGGTCCTCCTGGATTCGCGGCGGCTGCTAGAAGAACAGGTTGCAGCTGTGGCCAGGAGAGCCTTCGCCCAACTTCGGGTGATTCGCCAGTTGCGCCCGCTCCTGGACCGGGACTCTTTGCTCATGGTCACTCATGCTCTGGTGACCTCCAGACTAGACTACTGTAATGCGCTCTACATGGGGCTGCCCTTGATGACCATTCGGAGGCTGCAGCTGGTCCAGAATGCCGCGGCCCGGGTGGTGATGGGGTGTGGACGTTATGCCCATGCCTCACCACTGCTTCGGGGGCTGCACTGGTTACCAGTTTGTCTCCGGGTGCAATTCAAGGTGCTGGTTTTAACCTTTAAAGCCCTACATGGTAGTGGGCCAGGGTATCTTAGAGACCGCATCGCCCTAAGGATGTCTGTCCGTCCAACCAGAGTGGACCTGAGAGGCTCTCTAATTGTGCCATCAGCCAGGGGGGCTCGCCTCTCTGGCACAAGGAGGAGGTCCTTCTCCGTGTCTGCACCGGCCCTGTGGAACCTCCTGCCAGTGGAACTGCGTCTCCAGACGGAGTTGTTGCCCTTTAGGAAGGAACTAAAGACCTGGCTGGTGGGCGAAGTTTGGGGTGAGGGTGGGGATGGGGGTACCGTTGGGTGGTTGGTATAGAGAAGTGTGCCTTCCCACAAGGTCCCTTCGGTTCTTGCGCACCTTTTAGGGGTGGGTTTTTTAACTTATAACTTATAACTTTGTTTTATCATGTGTCTTTTATGTATTTACTGTCCGCTATGTAAACCGCCCTGAGTTGGGTTGTACCTGAGTGGGCGGTATATAAGCGTGAAAAATAAATAAATAAATAAATAAAATATAAACAACAACATCAACAACTTTTTATTTGTATTCCGCTTCCCTCAGCCCGAAGGCGACTCGAAGTGGCAAACAACAGTAACAAAAACAATACAATCCATACCAATATACAAAAATAAATAAATACACAATAGTATGCAAAAAGTCCAAGAAATACAGAAAATGCAATAAATACAATGGCATATCAGGGTACAACAATCAACCTGACAGTGACACTAAATAACAAAAATCCTCCATCCCTCACATCCTCACAATCCCTACAGAGCAGGGGTTTACGGAGCCCCCAAAGCTCAACATCTTTGCAGAGCCAGGGCTCTGGTGTTCCCACTTCCCTGTTATCCAGCCAAGCCAATGGGAAGGAGAGCGGGGCCTCAGGTTCACCCATAGCTATTTACCACGCAAAGCTGTTCTCCATCTCCCCTTGAGTCCCTACTGGCCGAAAGGAGAGTCTGGGGCCGGGAGAGGGCTGGTCCCGGAACACCTGCGATGATGGTGGGGTTTTTTTGAAGCCCGCTGCAATCCTCACAGCTGCAGATAGTTGGTCCAGACGGCGGGAAGTTGGTCCAGCCAGCGGGCTTCAAAACCCCACCACTGCTGCTAGAAGAAGAGCCAGCTCTTCTTCCGGCAGCGGCAGCGGGGTTTTGAAGCCCGCCTCAGTCCTCACAGCTATGGGGAGTTGGTCCGGCTAGCCAGTGAACCAGAAGAAGTGCTTGCTGTGCTACTGCAATGCCATGGCCTCAGGTGAGGCGGGCGAGAGTGGCCGGTTGTCATCATCATTCTCTCTCCCTCACATCGAGGTCAACAACGACAGAATAATCCTCCCTGGCAGGCTTCTGGCTGGTCCTGCTGGTGGCCTTGGTGGCTGCCCTCGTCACCTGGCTCTGGTAAAGGCCCTGGCAACGGCAAGAAGGAAGGCAGAAGGAAGGCCTCGGTGGCCCCTCAGCCACCCTCTGAGGAGCAGAGAGCATCTGAGGTGGGTAACGGGATGGGTTGAGGATAGAGCCCCCCTCTGCAGATGCTCCTCATTCCTTCCTACAGATGGAGCCTGAAGGAGGTCCTCCTGCAAGCTCCGCGTAGCTCCTTCACCAATGCTCTTTTCCTTAGAGAAATGGCTGCTCGGGGTGACTCTGCTGTCATCAGCCCCGTAGGCTGACTTAAAGATGTATATGCAATTTAGCAGAAGGTCCTCACGCATTTACGACATTCGTAAATGTACCTGTGACTATTATTAACACATATACGACAGCCATGCCTGCACAGGCATGCTGACTACCCTAAAATGATGCTGGACAGGGAGTGACTATGGTGTCTAACCATAAAAAATTATATATGTTCCCACTTGCCTTCTAATTTCAACTCCCCTCTGGGGAGTCAAACCAAACAACCTCCTGCTTAGAAGGCAAAGTTGCAACCCCAAGCCACAGTGGCTCCACTATCAACAGAACTGCTTTTGGTAATCTTATAACAGAGAACTCTATGTTAACCAGAAAGGATATCATTGCTTTAAAAAATCAGGTTTAAAGAAAAATCCTTAGTGGATAAGTGGTTAGTGTTTTTGACCATGTTCAAAAGGTACCAAGTTTGATTCCCACTTAGGACTTATTTTTTAAAACAAACAAACAAACAAACAAGCAAGCAAGCAAGCAAGCAAGCAAGCAAGCAAGCAAGCACGCAAGCAAGCAAACAAACAAACAAACAACAACAATAATAATAATAATAATAATAATAATAATAATAATAATAATAATAATAATAATAATAATAATAATAATAATAATAATAATAATAATAATACTGCTCCATGTTGCATCCTTTCTTCAAACAAAGGGTCTCACCTGAGGCAGAGTTTGATTCCCATTTAGGGCTTCTACAGCCCAGATTTTAAAAGCGATGATATCCTATCTGGAAGGAGAGATAAGGAAAACTACCTAAAAGAACAGTGCAGAGAAATGGAGGAAAACAACAAAAGAGGCAGAACCAGAGATCTTTTCAAAAAAATTGGGGAAATCAAGGGAACATTTAAAGCAAAAATGACCATGATAAGGGACAAAGACGGAAAGGAGCTAGCTGATGCAGAAGAAATTAAGAAAAGATGGAAAGAGTACACAGAGGAACTTTACAAAAAGGTCCTCAACACTCCTGACAATCACAATGATGAAGAAATTGAACTTGAGCCAGACATCCTGGAGAGCGAAGTCATAAAGGCCCTAAAGAGCACTGCAAACAACAAAGCTAGTGGAGATGATGGTATCCCAGTTGAATTTTTCAAAGCGCTAAAAGATGATGGCGTCAAATTACTGCATTCAATATGCCAGCAGATTTGGAAAACAAAACAGTGGCCACAGGATTGGAAAAGATCAGTATACGTCCCAATCCCAAAAAAGGGCAATGCCAAAGAATGTTCAAATTATCGAACAATCGCGCTCATCCCACATGCCAGCAAGGTGATGCTCAAGATAATACAGGACAGACTTCAGCAGCATGTGGAGAGAGAATTACCAGAGGTGCAGGCTGGTTTCAGAAGAGGCAGGGGGACTAGAGACCACATCGCCAACATACGCTGGATCATGGAGAAAACAAAGGAATACCAGAAACAAGTTTACTTTTGTTTTATTGACTACACTAAGGCATTTGACTGTGTGGACCACAACAAGATGTGGCAAGTAATTAAAGAGATGGGAATACCAGAGCACCTCATATGCCTCCTGAGAAATCTGTACATGAACCAAGAAGCAACAGTTAGGACAGAACATGGAATAACAGAGTGGTTTGGAATAGGAAAAGGAGTAAGACAAGGCTGCATTTTGTCACCATGCTTATTCAACCTATACACAGAGCACATAATGCGCAGTGCAGGGATGGAGGAATCACAATATGGGATTAAAATTGCTGGGAGAAACATCAATAATCTGAGATATGCAGACGATACCACCCTAATGGCAGAAAGTGAGGAAGACCTAAAGAATCTCTTGATTGGGCTGAAGGAGGAGAGTGCAAAAGCTGGCTTGAGACTCAATATCAAGAAAACCAAGATAATGGCAACAGGCCCCATCAGTTCCTGGAAAATAGACGGGGAAGAAGTAGAAGCAGTGACAGATTTTACTTTCTTAGGATCAAAGATCACTGCAGATGGGGATTGCAGCCATGAAATAAAAAGGCGACTGATTCTTGGGAGACAAGCGATGAGAAACATGGGGAATATAGTGAAAAGCAGAGACATTACATTGCAAACAAAAATTAGAATAGTCAAAGCAATGGTTTTCCCAGTAGTAATGTATGGATGTGAGAGCTGGACAATTAGGAAGGCTGAACGCAGAAGAATAGATGCCTTTGAAATGTGGTGTTGGAGGAGGGTTTTGAGAGTCCCCTGGACAGCGAGGAGGACAAATAGGTCAATCTTAGAAGAAATTAACCCTGACTGCTCATTGGAAGGTCAAATAGTAAAGATGAAGCTAAAATACTTTGGACATCAAATGAGAAGGGAGGATTCACTTGAGAAGGCATTGATGTTGGGAAAGGTGGAGGGCAAAAGAAGAAGGGGGAGGCCAAGGATGAGATGGCTAGATGGTATTATAGACACAATGGGCACAGAGCTGGGAGGGTTGAGGGGGATGGTAGAGGACAGAGGCGCCTGGAGAACAATGGTCCATAGGGTCGCAAAGGGTCGGAATCGACTGTGCGACTGAACAACAACAACAATCCTATCTGGTTAACATAGAGTTCTCTGTTATAAGATTACTAAAAGCAGTTCCATTGGTAGTGGAGCCACCATGGCTTAGAGGTTTGAATTTTGCCTTGTAAGCAGGAAGTTAGGGTTTGATTCCTCAGGAAAGATGGCGGGAACATGTATAATGGCCAGAGACAAGGCAGGAGGAAGGTGCCGATTCTGCTGGTGTCAGCAGCCCTGCCCCAGCATCCCCTTGAGTTAAACCCTGTGCAGTGCTGGCTTGGCTTCTCCCTTCCCGCCCTTTGGTTAAGGAAAATAAAATAAAAATAAAATTCTGTCTGCAGAGGTGGGGATTGCTGGGGTGGAGTGGGACATTGCCCGATTCCCCAGCATGTCGCTGTGTGCATGCATTTTACAGCAGCATTTACAGCAGGGGGAACCACCAGTCCGGCCTGCTTACCTGTCTAAGGGTGTGTGATCTGGCCTGTGTCTTGAAAAAGTTGAGAAACCCCTGGCCTAAAAGATCCCTTCCAACTCAGTGATTCTATGATGCTATGTTTTCATAATATCCTTATAAACGTAGGGATCACATAGTAGCAGTAGAAGAGAGTTTCTGAACCTCTGTAGAGTACACCTAAACCTGACATAAAGATGGGATAAAATAGGCACAAGACCAGCTCAAACTCCACACTTGCCTTCTTAAATACTTTCACCTTTAGCAACAAGAATGGTACTCATTAGCCAACATGAGTCTAGGTCAAATATATATATATATATATTGGGTATAGTTAGGCAGTTAGGATTTATTGAGTCAAAATGACATTTGTCAGCATAGCAGATTTTCTTGTGAGAAATAGCATCTCAGCAGTCTATGCAGTCACATTTCCACAACAGCTAGGCCCCAACCTGGGAAGGAATCAGAAAGTTTTGGAATTTCTTCACAGTGCCCCAACCTCTTCACAAGCCAATCACATCTAAATCTTGTAAAGAATAATCTTGCATATTAATGCCTGTGAAAAGATGATGTTGTTGCTGGCAGGGAGAACTTTTCAGTAATTAATGATTCCTTCTTTTTTCTTGGAGCTTTGCTGACTCACGAGGAACCTGTTTCATTATGTGGAGGCTGTGGGACAAATGAAAGCGCGGCACCAAAATGGCCGCCACACTCTTTGCAGCCCCCCCCCACCCGGACTCAGACATCTGGGTGAGTTAGGGGGCGTGGCCACCCCTCTATAAAAGGGGTGGCCACGAGGCAGCCGAGCTGCCTTTTTAAAATAGCGACGGAGAGGAGAAGTTTTATCCTTCGCTGTTCCTTCGATTCTTCGGCTCTTTAGCCCTTGGTCTTTCCCGGCTGGGAAGGAAGGAGTTGCACGGAGCCTTTGGCTTGCTGGCTGCTCTGTGCTTTTTGGCATAGGTTGATCCCTGGACAGGGATCCTGCTCTTTCTACAGATATGCCTCCCAAACGGAAGGCCCCGGCGATGAAACCGCGGCCAACGGGGAGGACTTTTGCTGGCCCCGCGGAGCGCAGGGGGCAGCCCTCAGGTTGGAGGACCAGGGCTGCACCCACGCGGCAGGGCACTACCCCAGCTTTACCCACCGATACCGGTGGGGCGACGCAGGCTGGTGCTTGGCCCTCGGCTGGCCAGCCTCCGATCGGCCCTTCAGGGGCTTCGGCCCTCGGCCTGCAGTTGCGGTCAGCGGGGGAGGGCCCAGTGCTGGTCCACAGCACGTTCCCCCTCCGGCCCCTCATGGGCCGGAGTTTTGGGCATGGCCCTATTCGGGCCCAGGCTCTCATTTTGGGGTTCCTGGTCAAATGCCTGGTGGGCCGTCCGGCCTACCCGGCCCACTTTATACTGGGGGATCTGTGGCAGTGGATGCGTTGCTAACGCGTTTAGCTGTGCTTGAGGCATCCCTGGGGATTGCACACAACCCCATGACAGGGGGCCCTTCTCTCTCTGCTGGGGGCCCTTCGTGTTCACCGGCTACCTCGACGGCCGCCACACTGCAACAAGCGGCCAGCCGGGTTGAGCTGCTTGAGACGCTCCGGCCTGCGCCTACCGGTGTCTCGCAGCTCCATGTTTGTCCAGAGCTGCAGCGGGAGAGTGGTCAGGTGTGGCCCCAGAGCTCGATTCCGGTCACGAGCTCCGATGCCCGCCGTGGACCGGAACCCCCAGTGGGGGCGGCTCACGGGGGTGCACCTAGTGAGTATCAGGTTCAAGTTAATGCACCCACATCACAGTCCACTTCCAGTGGTGGGGTTCAGTGGCCATGGCCTCGTCAAGTCGAGGAGAGTGGGCATCAGTTGCCAGCCTATCCCAGTGCCCCTTGGTTCCATACTGGCACAATGTTGGGGGTGGGGGTTTCCACCCCCGGGGCAGTGCCGGGCATCGCAGGGGCTGTCCAGGTTCGGCTGTGTACCTAATGTGCCTGTGACGGCCTTGCTGATGGCTGGTTACTCATTGCCCCTTGGTGATCATTTGTCCCAGGTCACGAGGGAAAAGATTTTGGCGGGGGGAGTACGTGGATATATTCTCCCTATTGAACCGTGAGCCCACTAAGGAGGAGAGAGAGGGACAGGACGACAGAGACAAAGAGCTGTCCCGCCGTCGTAAGCCACCACGCACCTGGGCCAACTGGTTGCCCGCATATCTTATTTATATGGCGGTGTGCCTTAGGGCCCGGCCTGACCTGGCCATTCCTATGGTCCAATATTTGGACAATATTTACAGGGCAATGGTGGATTTTCCTGGCCCATCGTGGTTGGCTTACGATGAGGAATTTAGAATGAGGGTGCCCCTACACCCGGAGATGAGATGGGATGAGCCCTGTCAAAAATTGTGGCTATTGTACATGACCCCCACGCGTCCGGCGCCTGGGGATAGGTACCATTGTGGCCATGCCGTGCAGCGAGCTGCTCCAACGCAGGCTTCCTGCCAGCCGGCGGGGCAGAGGGTTCCAGCCCGCTTGCTGTGTTGGAGCTTCTTGGCTAACGGCGTGTGCAATAAGAAGCAGTGCAGTTACAAACACGAGTGTCCCTCTTGCGCTGGCCCCCACGCCGCCGCGTGCCCGCGGGCCGGTGGGTCACGGGACAGAGGTAGAGGTGGACAGGGAGCGGGCAGAGCTTCTGCTGATGGAGCTAGCCAGACAAAAGGCCCCCTCCCCAGTTAATGTGTATATGTTGGAGCGATGGCTCTCAACTTATCCAAGGAGAGAGGACGCGAGGTACCTCCTGGAGGGTTTTCAGTGGGGCTTCCATATCCCATTCAAAGGAGTGCGGGGACCCCAAGATGCACCCAATTTACTGTCCCTGAAGGGTAGAGAAGAGGTGGCTGCCCTGAGTATTGCTAAGGAGGTTGAGGCCAAGAGGGTGGCAGGCCCCTTTTCTGTACCACCCTTTCCCAACCTGAAGGTCTCCCCTCTGGGGTTGGTACCCAAAAAGGCTCCGGGGGAATTTCGTTTAATCCACCATTTATCGTACCTGGCGGGTTATTCTGTCAATGATGCTATTCCTGATGACCTTTGTTCGGTCAGATATACGTCTTTTGACCAAGCCCTGCGAATGGTGCGCTCTTGTGGTCCTGGTGCCCTCCTGGCAAAATGCGACATTAAATCGGCATTCCGATTGTTGCCAGTGCACCCGGAGGACTTTGAGCTATTGGGTTTTAGATTCCAAGGGAAGTTTTATGTAGATAAGGCCATGCCTTTTGGCTGCTCTATATCCTATTCAGCATTTGAACGTTTTAGCACTTTCCTTCAGTGGGCCTTTGTTCGCAGGTCCGGGTCTCGGTCTGTAGCCCATTACCTCGATGACTTTTTGTTCGGGGGTGAACGGGGCTTGGACACGTGCACGCGTCTCCTCACCACATTTCAGACGCTAATGCAGGAACTGGGTGTCCCTTTAGCGCCCGAAAAGACTGAGGGCCCATCCACTACGCTCACATTTCTGGGTATTGAAATTGACACGGTCGCACAGGCATCCCGGTTACCCATCGATAAGGTCACCCGGATCTCCGCGATGGTTTTGGCCTTGCTGGCCAAACGTAAAGTGTCACTTCGTGAGCTTCAGGTTCTACATGGCCATCTTAACTTTGCCTGCAGGGTGGTTACGCCTGGCAGGGCATTTGCTCGGTGCCTATGTGACGCCATGTCTGGCCTGTCCGGGCGCCATCATAGGGTCTGACTGACCAGGGGCATGAGGGCTGACCTTTTGGTTTGGCTCACATTCCTGCGGGACTTCAATGGGGTCTCCTTTTGGAGATCCGACCTTTTAGTTTCCCCTAGGTTTCAAGTACAGTCGGATGCCTCCAGCTCCCTGGGATATGGGATTTACTTCGAGGGGAGGTGGGCTTATGGCCAATGGCCTCCAGCATGGCAGGGCATGGATCGTCTCCGCGATCTTACTTGAGTTCTTTCCTATCCTGGGAGCTTTGATGCTATGGGGCGAGGAGTGGGCCGACTCTGTGGTCCACTTTTGGTGTGACAATGCTGCGGTAGTGCACATTGTTAATGCTCAGACGTCTAAATCACCCAGGGTGATGGCTTTAGTTCGCCAGTTTGTGTTACGTAGCCTGCGCCTGAATGTGCTTTTTAGGGCCAGATATGTACCAGGCATTAATAATGATATTGCCGATGCTTTATTCCGCCTGCAGATCCCCCGGTTCCGCGCCTTGGCTCCGGACGCAGAGGAATTCCCCTCGCCACTCCCGGCAGAGATTTGGACATTTGGCAAGGAGAGGTGAACCGGGCAATCGGCATGTCTTTGGCGCCCCGCACGCGTAAGGCGTATCATCATGCTTTCGTTCAATTTATAAATTTTGCGTGCAACTTCAGTTGCCTGAAGTGTGGCCCATTCCAGTGGAACAAGTTTTACAATTTATGGTTTATCTACACAGTCAGGGCCTCGCTCCCCGCACTATAGCATCCAGCCTGTCAGCACTGGCATTTATTGCCAAGGTGAGGGGTTTTGCTGACAGCATGAATGATTTTTGCATACGACATGTTTTGGAGGGGTGGACACGGGAACGTGGCCGCCGCCCGGACACTCGCCACCCAATTTCCCCAGGGGTGCTTACCCACCTTGCACGAGGCTGGCATGACCTGTGTTTTGACAGGTCGGTGAACAGGGCAGTTGCCCGGTTCTTGGCAGACAAGGGTTTGGGGATAGTAATCCGACACCCCAACATTAGTTTACAAAATTATGATCTGTATGCAGGGGATGGGGTCCAACTGTTGGCTAGAGGTATGAACCTCTTTTTGGAAGATTTGCAAGCAGGCCTGTTGACTGAGCTGACGGTCTGGGGGAGGGGTGAGTCTTCATTGAAGCCTCCCCGTGTGGCGGGTAGCACTGGTAAGGTAAAGATTTATGACCCATAGGTATCCGTCAGGTTCGCAATTGACTGGCCAATTGGTACAGGTGTAATAACGTTGAACGGTCAACGACGAACCAGGCAAGGGGTGATGGCAGGAGCTTTTCAGCATGCATCACCCCGTGATTTGACAGATACACATCAGAGGGTGGGGTCAGTAGATAGTTTATTGACTACGGTCAACAATTTGTTTGTGTCAACAAACAAATTGATACAAATGGATACATTGTAGCCAATTGCCACTGGCAATTTTGGGAGGAACCTTACCAGTGTTACTGCGGCCTGCTTGCCTTAAGAATTATAATTGGATGAGTACCAATTGAAAGTTATAATTCGGACTAGGGCATTATTCAATAAAAGTGGCCCAATGCCTTTATCCATATACCGGTGTCTGAGTCTTTCTTTGGGGGGTGCACCTGCAATGAAAGCGCGGCGCCAAAATGGCTGCTGCGCTCTTTGCAGGCCCCCCCACCCAGACTCAGACATCCTGGTGAGTTAGGGGGCGTGGCCACCCCTCTATAAAAGGGGTGGCCACGAGGCAGCCGAGCTGCCATTTTAAAATAGCGATGGAGAGGAGAAGTTTTCCCTCCACCCCCTCCCTAGTGAACAGTGTGATATTTTGTTCGCTTCGGGGCCGGGTGGGAATTTTTGGCCAGAACCCACAATTGGCCCTTGGGTTCTGGCTTTTTTGCCCATCCCACACTGTTGCTAAGGTTTGACACAGGTTTTTTTTGCTCTTGACTTTGGTCACTTAGGCGGGTAGCACTGGTAAGGTAAATATTTATGACCCATAGGTATCCGGCAGGTTCGCAGTTGACTGGCCAACAGTTAGACAGGTACAGGTGTGATAACGTTGACCGGTCAACGACGAACCTGGCAAGGGGTGATGGCAGGAGCTTTTCAGCATGCATCACCCCGTGATTTGACGGATACACATCAGAGGGCGGGGTCAGTTGATAGTTTATTGACTACGGTCAACAATTTGTTTGTGTCAACAAACAAATTGATACAAATTGATACAATGTAGCCAATTGCCATTGGCAATTTTGGGAGGAACCTTACCAGTGTTACTGCGGCCTGCTTGCCTTAAGAATTATAATTGGATGAGTACCAATTGAAAGTTATAATTCGGACTAGGGCATTATTCAATAAAAGTGGCCCAATGCCTTTATCCATATACCGGTGTCTGAGTCTTTTTTTGGGGGGTGCGCCTACAAAGGGGAATGTCTTTAATTACTGAAAAACTGCCCCGGCTGATAATGTCATTACCCTCACCAGGCATAACTTCCACAAAAGGATTTCAGCCAATGTCTCGTAAAGAGCATTGGCATATTCACTTTGGTCTTTTGGACTGAGAGCATGAGCTTAGTTTGACAAAAGCCATTGGATTGATTCTTTCAAACTTTGAGATTGGTACATGTAAGTTGTCAGGAATTTCAAGTCTCAGTCTAATCGTCCTGCTCACGTTGCTTCTCCAGTTGAACTGGTCCAATTTTCCTGGGTTTACACTGGACTGGCCCCATTTTTTCCCTTCACACTAATTTCAGAGGCATTACTTTCTGGTATCTTGCTTTAGGTCCCACTCAAGCTGTTTTATATCCTAAAATAGCTTTCTTTCTTCAAGTTTGCAGTACTTCTGATTATTTTAATGCATGCTGAATGCTTCTTAATTTAAAGAAAGTTGCTTTGGACATGCAATTTTAAGAGCCAAAGCAACAAAGCAAACTCTTTTTTCTACAGTGTTGGGGAAGCAGTTAAATTGTCTGAGGCCCTTCACCAGGGTAAATGTAAATGTAAATCCAATGAGCAAAACTAAACAAGCATCATTCAGATGCTTATTCACTCCAGTCTTCGATATTCAGTCTGTTTGGTTTGTGCTACGAAATGGCTCCTGTGGCTTTGATGTGGAAAATGAGAATGTTCTTTAACAGCTGATGTAGGAATAAAGAAGTAAATACAACGAAACTCTTACAAGCTTTTTGTTTTAACTGCATTAAGTAAGTGTAACTAACTGCACTGTTATTGATTTCTCAGGATTTGACCAAAAATATTTTCTTTTGTCCTTCCTCCTCTATTTCAGGACAAGGACACCACACACACATACACACACACTCACAAATGAGCTAGCCACTATCTGGGCTGCTGATAAACGATGCTGATTACACTCCCAGCTGTCTCCATGAAGTATCCAAGGAGCCCTTAATAATGACCTGAAATTGACTAGGGCTCATTGACCCTAGTGATTTAATTATTAGATATGAAATAAAATATACTTTCCTGGAAAGCTCTATAATTTTACACAAGGCAGTCTACTTAAAGGATCATAAATGGGGGAAAAAGACTCTGAAAGACTGTAGGGCAAATTGCTCAAATAAGGAAAATCTATGCAATTGATTGTTAGAAAATTAGAAAATGAGGGAATTACAAATGACATAATTTTATTTCTGTATCTCTTGGCGATCAAGGAAGCCTTAGACTGGGGTGTGTGTGTCTTTTTTTCACAGGCCAGGCTCAATGGTTGGCCCGTGGAAAGGAAGGGCAGCGGCGGCGTTTTTTTTTTACTTTTATTTTTCACGCGCCGGCTGCCTCAGCATTCTGCGCACTCATGGTGCACAGGACACTGGGGCTTGTAGTTTGGCGTGCGCAACTTTAGGTAGTGCAGTGATTTTTTTCCTGCGGCTTATTTTTGATTGGCCGTGGTGCGTTTCTGAACGTTCCTTTTGCCTGCGCCGCTCAGCCTGATTGTCTCTGGTGCGGCATGGTGCAAGGAACGTTGGGAATTGAAGTTCCCTTTTTTTGTTTGCATCTGGGGGGGCTCCTGCCCCACTGGTGCAAATTTCAACTCGACTGTTACCTGCGAACCCCATTCGGGCGAGTGCACGGCGGCTCGGATGGGGCTAGTGGGGCCTGGCTAAACATCCCTTGTCACATTCCAACGGATAATGCACCATTATATATATATGAATGAAGTGGTACCTCGGATAAAGTCCCCTTTCATGCACATGTGATGCATCGCATAAAGTCCAAAACCGCTAAAAAAAATGGACGTTATCCGAGGTATTTGGTATAGGAACCTCAGGTAAAGTCCATTTTTGGACGTTATCTGATGCATCACCCATTTGATTCGGATAAAGTCCAAAACTGGATAAAGTCCAAAATTGGTCCTAGAGAGAGAAAAGAAACAAAAATAAAAAGAAGACAAAAGTGCCTTGGCACCTTAATGATTAAATGCTATATTTCACTGTGATCCTTTGTGGATCAAGTCAATTTCCTCAGACCATCTAAGAAAATGGACTTGATTCACAAAAGCTCACATTAAAATTTAGCCATTAGTGTTTAAGGTTTTGCATGGTTTTTGTCTCTTTTTGTTGCTGTTGTTTTGTTTGTTTTGTATCTTGTCTGGATTATTTGCGCTTTTGTGGTAAATTGGTCTGTGCTTGATGTGTGTAGGTGTATGTTAAGATTCACAAAGGCAAAAGGCACTAAATTTTACCCAGAAACAAGGGGACTGTGGTAGCTCAGTGGTTAAGAAGCTCGCCTTGTATTGCTGGAAGTTCAGCAAGTTGGTATTTCAGGACCTGAGTACTGCATGACAGAATGAGTGCCCATTTCTGTCCCAGCCCCTGCCAACCTAGCAGTTCAAAAGCAAGAAATTGCAAATAGATAAATAGGGACCACTTCAGTGTAGAGGTAAATAGCATTCCGTGCACTCCGGTATCTAGGTGTGTCTGCCATATGTCCATGGAAATGTCTGTAGATGCAGGCAGCGCTGGCTCCTCGGCTATGAAACAGAGATGAGCACTGGACCATAGAGTCAGATACAACTGGCTTTTGAGCAAGGGAGACCTTTACCTAAATAGGGTCCACGTCAGTGGAAAAAGATCTTGAGGACATGAGAGGAGCCGCATTAGGGCTGAGTGGAGTTCTTCCAGCAAAATTCCTTTCAACCCAGAAAGCATCTTTGTGTTCTTCTGACACAATTTTAAAAGGCCAGAAACAGAGCCTTAAACAAGCCATATTTTGCACCATAGTTTGGCACTCATGGTACCTCACTTTCATTATAGTCTTGCTCTAGAGATGGGATTTTCAAGGTGACTGATTAACGTTCAAAATGCAGTCTGTTTTTGCTGAGTCAGAAATGCATAATCTAGTTGCAGCAAGATTTCTTCACATTCTTGGTGGTCATTTCTTTTCCTAGCTTATTTTAAATTGCACTTTTAGTAAGTTATCACTTGGCTGCAGCCTTTGACAAGTAGCTCTTCCTAATAATCTTCAAATAATTCTGAGGTACAGAGATAGGTAAATCTGTCAGTTTTGCCTTTCCCTGCATTTAAATTTTGTGTTTAAATCTTTTCCTCTGTTTCCACCCCCAAAACATGGCCTGTGAATTTTGCTAGATTCTGCAAACTGAAGGAAAAAATATTCACACATATAAATTTTTAAAAGTACAGATATTCCCAGCATAAAGAGGACTGAGTTTTACCTGCAATGCTACATATATGTCCAAAACAAAGAGCCTACCAGGCAGAAATAAAAAAATAAAACCAGGTGATAACCCTAATTACATTTTAACATGGTTGAACACACAAGGGCTCAAATACTGTATGGACGTTCTCAGTCTCAATAGACAAATCTGTCAGTTACATTATCTCCCAATGAAAATTTTGACCATACATTCTGAACACAAGCAACTGTGATTTTTTTATTTATATCTATACCTATAAAATGAATTTTCGACCCGGGGGCAGGAGCCCCCAGTCGCAAACAAAAAAAGGGAACTTCAATTCCCAAAGTTCCTTTCGCCGCGCCGCACCGCACCACGCCAGAGCCAATCAGGCTGAGCGGCGTGGCAAAAGGAACGTTTGGAAACACGCTGCGGCCAATCAAAAAAAAGCTGCAAGAGAAAAACCACCACAGCAAGCAAACCCGCGCAGCCAAAACTACATTCCCCAGCGACCTGCACGCCATGGGCGTGCAGAACGCTGAAGAAGCCGGCACGCGAAAAATAAAAACAAACCCAAACCATGAGCGCAAGTTCGCCAAAGAAGCTGGCACGTGAAAAATAAACCCAAACCCAAACCGTGAGCGCAAGTCCGCCACAGGCGGACGAAGCGCCCAGAAAACACAAATAAACAAACCCCAAAATCTAAATAAAATGCAAACCCACCGGCCATCTTGCACGGAGCAATGGGGAAGAGAGGGACACCCTCTCCCCCACGCTGCCCTGCCAAAGAGACGGCGAGCCCAGCGAGACAAACTCGCTGTAAAAAAATACAAACACCCCCCACCCAACCGCTGCCAGGTGGGCTACTGTAAGTCAGGGGTTCTCAACCTTACCACACCATGGGTTGGACAACTCCCCCTTAGACAGCTGAGCGGGCTGGACACGTGGTTTCCCCCACCTCAAATGCTGCTATAAACCACAGTGGGCACATTTGCACATGTGTCGGCATGTTTGCACATGCGTGGGCATGTTTATGGCTGTTGTAAATGCATCAGCTTCCACTTCCGGGGTCGTTACCATGGGCTGGATGGAATGGCATTGGGGGTCTGGCCCGGCCCACAGGCCGTAGGTTGTGAACCCCTGTTCTAAGTGATGACTAATAAATGAAAATGTAATGATCCTGCTCCACCCAGCACTTTTGCATTGAGAGGACATTTGATAGTGGTATCTTGGTGGCAGGCTAGACCCATGTTCCTCCATGCAAATGCCTGCATCAATATGAAATTTTGAAATTGTATGTATGAAATTAGCAGTCTTTTCATGTAATGCATTCTGAATTACATAGAGACAAAGAAAAATTACATGCAGACCTGCAATGGACTTGCTTAGATCAGGAGATTAATTCATTGAAGTCCTAAAAGTGGCTAACAAGCAGTCTTTCGGGGTACAAGGACAGCTGGTAAAAGTAACCTACACCAATATAACCATAACAGAATACAGTAGTATGAAAATTTTGCATCATGAACAAATAGATACCAAAATGTGTTTTCCCGAAAAATGGACAGCTCCTAAAATGTTATAAAAAACATCAGTACAGTTCTGTCTACATTGTCCTCTCTGGTATTCTCAAATATTTAGTTTCTCCCACATTTTTGTCTGACTGCCTGTACACTTGAGAATTCAAAGATGTAGGAATAACTATATAACAGCACAAGAATTATATTGGCACCCCCATATTATATTCCCCATCCATTTATTCTTTGAATTCTGTTTCTAGTGGATTAAATATATTATTTAAATTATTTTGGTCTGCTTCTCTTCAGAAAGTAATCAAATATCAAGGGGCAATAAACCTCCAATTTATATCCCAAGCAAAAGAGTACTCCACACTAATAAGGGCACTATTGAACAGTTAAGCTATGAACCCGTGTAATAACTACAGAAAAGTTGTTATTGAGTGAAAAGGAAGAAAAAAAAAGATTTATCTCACTCAAGCAAACACACCACACCCACCCTTTTATTCAGAGAAATCAGCAGGTAAAAAATGTTCTGTGAAGTAGCCAAGTAATCATAAGGAACCTAGCTAGCATGCAGTGTGACCCCAGCATGTAGCTGGAATGAAAAACTAGAAAGAGCTGATGTGGACTTCTCTCTCTCAACTGGGACTACAGAAAGGTGTTCAGGCCATGGAAGCTAAGGCAAAAGATAAAATCTTCAGCTCACCTGACCCAACTGACCTTTTGCTACTAAAACTTAAAAGAAGCCCTTCCAACAACTGCACTAAGAGTCAGTTCCACACAGTGGGAGGTAAATTCCCTTTTCTGGTGATCTTCGATCACTCTTAGCCTTCTTGATAAACAAGGGCGGAAGATGGCCTTCCTTGTATTTGTGAATCAACATCATGTCAGAGCTTGGAAACATTTATTTATTAGATGAATGCTCCCAGAATTCCCCCCTCTGAGGGGATTCTGTGATTTATTTATTTTTTTTTTTTTTTAAGGTTTCCCTTGCTCGAAAGCCAGTCGTATCCGACTCTAGGGTGCAGTGCTCATCTCTGTTTCTAAGCCGAAGAGCCAGCGCTGTCTGCTTCTGCAGACGTTTCCGTGGTCATGTGGCAGGCATGACTAGACACCGGAGTGCACGGAACGCTGTTACCTTCCCACCCCCACAAATAAGATAAGCATTGCTTCTTGTCCTATACCGCAGGGAAGAAAACTTAACGGGCCATCCTGGCTCATACTTTCTCTCTTCCCCCCTGTACACCTGTCTAATATATATTTCAGAAATTTTATTTGTTTGACCCAGAAAATGCGAGAAAAAGTAAAATTCACATGGACAGTATTGATATCTCAGCTTGACTAAATGAGAAAATAATATCCTGAAACAGGTCTCTCCAGTGACCCAGTTGGGTCCTCAGATTAAAAAATTGTTTAGTTTTTCCTGACCATAGGCATTTAGGGCGATCGTCCCCCACTTGAAACCATCTTGATGGAGGGCAGCAGCTTCATCCATACTTGCTTGGGGCTGATGAGGACTTTGCGTGCCAAAAGGGCTCAGGATCAGAAAGTGACACCCAGAGCTGGATCAGTGGTATGGGTGTCACTCTACGATGCAGAAGGCAGATGAAAGGCCACAGCATTATATTCTCAGGACAGCCTTCATGACTGATTGTCATGATGATCGCCAATATTTGGAATTGGATGCGGCACAAAAAGAAGAAGATTAGGCATTTGCCAAGTTCTTCTGACAATTGTCAACTGAACTTCAACCACAACACTTTTTACTTCTGGCTGCAAACCTAAAAATATTTTCAAAAGGTTTGTTCTGAAAGAGTTCCCAAATTGTAAGGGGTAGAAAGGCATGCATTTACATGGGTATCACAGATGTCCCAGTTTAGATACCTGGATAATTTCAAAATCAATTTCCTCTGGGGTGTACTGTGATGACACAGGGGGAATGGCTGCTATGTCTGATCTCCTGATACTGAAAACCAAAAACCTTATAATTAAACTTATAAAGGGGAAAATTCTAACAGTAAGTAGCTTTTAAAAATATGAGTGACGAATTGACAGGACTAAAAGAAGCTTCATTTTTGGCGAGCAAACACTGCTTGCAAAAGAGATGCCAAGCGAAGCTACAGACTGTAAGGCAACTGACAGATTTTGAGGCAATGATATACAAGATAAGAAAAGGCTTAATGGGGATAAAAGGAGTAGTGAGTAAGTTGTATAAGATGATAAATTGTACTGAAGAACCCCAGTATGTCCTTAAAAAAGTGTGGGAAACAGACTTAGATATAAGTATTTCTGGAAAAAAACTAGAAGAAGAAGTGGGGGAAAAGAATTATGTGAAGCTTGTCCACGAAGGTTAAAGAACATAATTATAAAAATTTTGTGGCGATGGTATATGAGAAGGACTGCCGCCGCCCCAGGACCATTGCCGCAGCTGCGAGGGGCCCCCGCCCTCCTCTCCCGTCCCTTGTGGGGGGAGATAAAAGGCCATGGGCCACCAGACCAGGCCGAGGACTGCCGCCAACCCAGGACCATCGCCGTAGCTGTGAGGGGGCCCCGCCCTCCTCTCCCGTCCCTTGCGGGGGAGATAAAGGGCCATGGGCCACCGGGCCAGGCCGAGGACTGCTGCCACCCCAGGACCATTGCTGCAGCTGCGAGGGGCCCCCACCCTCCTCTCCCGTCCCTTGCGGGGGGAGATAAAGGGCCATGGGCCGCTGGGCCAGGCCGAGGACTGCCGCCACCCCAGGACCATCGCTGCAGCTGCGAGGGGACCCCACCCTCCTCTCCCGTCCCTTGCAGGGGGAGATAAAGGGCCATGGGCTGCCGGGCTAGGCCGAGGACTGCCACCACCCCAGGACCATTGCCACAGCTGTGAGGAGGCCCTGCCCTCCTCTCCCATCCCTTGCGGGGGGAGATAAAGGGCCGTGGGCCGCCGGGCCAGGCCGAGGACTGCCACCACCCCAGGACCATCACCGCAGCTGCGAGGGCCCCCGCCCTCCTCTCCCGTCCCTTGCAGGGGGAGATAAAGGGCCATGGGCTGCCGGGCCAGGCCGAGGACTGCCGCCACCCCAGGACCATCGCTGCAGCTGCGAGGTGGCCCCGCCCTCCTCTCCCATCCCTTGTGAGGGGAGATAAAGGGCCGTGGGCTGCCGGGCCGGGCCGAGGACTGCCGCCACCCCAGGACCATCGCTGCAGCTGCGCGGTGGCCCCGCCCTCCTCTCCCATCCCTTGTGAGGGGAGATAAAGGGCCGTGGGCTGCCGGGCTATGCCGAGGACTGCCGCCGCCCCAGGACCATCGCCGTCTTCAGCTCCTTCTTGTGGCTGCCTTGGCTCATGTTGAGACTGAGATGTGGACCTCCTTCCCCAAGTTGTCGGGGGAGTGGTAGCTCCTACGACTTTTCTCCAGTGGACATGGGGGTCTTGCTACGTTGGGTTTGCTGTAGTATAATTATATTTATTGTATTTTATTGTATTTTTATGACCTAATTATATAGTGTAGTTTTTTGTATTATGATATTATGCTTATCTGGATTGTTTTCCATTTTGAATTTATTGTATCTCTGTATTATCCTTTTATTGTTACTTTGTTGGATTATGTTGTAAGCCGCCTTAAGTTGGCCTCGGCTGAGGAAGACGGGATATAAATTAAACTGATTGATTGATTGATTGATTGATTGATTGATTGATTGATTGATTGATTGATTGATTGATTGATTGATTGATTGATTGATTGATTGATTGATTGATTGATTGATTGATATGATGTCAGTTCGACTAAACCGAATAGATAATAGTAACTCAATAGTATGTTGAAGATGTCAATGGAAAACAGGGACATATAAACATATGTGGTGGGACTGTGCAATTGTTGCTGAGTTTCGGCATACAATTGAACAAGAAATAGCTAAAATTTTGGATATTAATTTAAAATTGAATGTGAAAATTGTATTGTTGATAGATTTAGAGGATATGAATTTGGATTCAAATATACAGGATTTACTAGCTATTTTCTTAACATTAGCAAGACAACAGGTTGCCAGAAATTGGAAAGGTGGTTCGAATTTAGACTTCAGTAAATGGTATACTGATGTCTGGGACATGAAAACTAAATGAAAAACTTACATGAACTTTAAATATAAAAAAGGGGATTTTAAAACAAAATAGATTTTGGGACATTTGGAAGCCACTTCTTAAAAAACCACATTCGGGGGGAAACTAATAAATAAGACAAACCTGTACTGGAGATGAATTTTTGGCAGAATAAATAAGATAATAGAAGACAACTGGTAGATTCAAGGACATAGATTTAGTACACTAGGGTGTTTTATGTATTTGTATTATGAGAAATCAGAACACCATACGAATGAGAATAGTTTGAACGAAGTGTGTGTGTGTGTGTGTGTGTGTGTGTGTGTGTGTGTGTGTGTGTGTGTGTGTGTGTGTGTGTGTGTGTTAACTGTTGGAATGTGACAAAGGATTTGCACCAGGCCCCACTAGCCCTGACCGAGCCTCCCTGCACTCACCTGACCGGGGTTCGCAGGTAACTGTCGGGTTGAATTTTGCGCCAGTACCTTTACTTGCCGAGTAAGTGTTTCACTTTCAAGGGAGGGCGAAGGCATCATTGCCTCCTGCCCTTGAAAGCAAAACAATTCCTCCTCTGTAGCATGGGGGGGGGGAAGATGATACCCCTCTCTTCCACCCCCCACCCATGGTTTGCCGAGGCAACGGAGGCCTGCCCAAGCCATCCCGTAGCTTGGGGGAGGGGATACCACCCTCTTCCCCCCGAACCCAGGCTATGGCAAGGCACAGGCCAGCCCCCTGTAAAAAACACCGTACATATAAATAAAAGAATCCCCACCCCCACCCCAACGCAAGGATTAAACGTGGCCTGGCCAGCAAGGCAAGGTCATGTAAACCCTCCTAACCCCCCCCCCCACACACACACACATTGAACCCATTCCCTGGTAAGCAAAGCCAGTGGACGGCACTCCGCCCGCTGACTTTACTTACCCCAAAAATAAAACACAAAAATCAGAATCAAAAACATTCAAAAATAATCAAAATCAAACCCAAAAATAAGAACAAGACAGAACACACAGAACCCCGCCCCCCCCAAAAAAACCGAGAAATTAAACCAAAGAACTCATCCCCACGTCGTCATTCCATGACGTCCGGAAATGAAATGAGGAAAGAGACTACTTACCGGAATAAGCGACAATGAGAGGCCAGAAGAGAAAAACAGTCAAAGCAAAAGAAAACCTGAACAGCACCACCCAGAGGCCACAGGAGAATAAACAGTCAAAATTATTCACAAAAATGATTCACACATTTCTAAAATCCTGTGTTCAGTTTTCACTCAAAAATAAAAACACAACATTTTAAAACATTTTTAAAATATTAAATCTGAAAAAACATATACTTACACATTTTTAAAATTTTTATCCAAAGTACAACTATTTAAAAAATTCACATAGTAAAACATTATTTGGTTAAAAAAATTGTAAAAAATTATATCATCCTTTCCTCCTCCTTTTAATAAAAAAAGCCAAAAAAACCTGATCACAGTTAAAAACAGCCCATGCATATAAATAAACATTTTAAAAATCATAAAACCTTCCAAAACAATTTAAAACAGCCCAGCACCGCCGGGCAAAATCTGCTAGTGTGTGCGTGCATGCGTGCGTGTGTGTGTGCACGTGTATGTGTGTGTGTGTGTGTGTGTAGAAAAAACATTCAAAAATATTGAAACTAATAAGATTAATTCCCAAATTAATCAAATAAGTTATCAAAACATTCAAACATATTCACACTAATCTCAAAAAATACCAAAAAAACAGAAATAACTTTTCACTAAAAAAAACCAAAACAAAAAATAAAAAATGCATAGAAATAAAGATTAAAAAAATTAAATTTTAAATTAAAAAAATTAATTTACATTAAATAAATTAAATTTTTTTAAAAAATTGCATAAAGATAAAACAAAAACCTTCCAAAAACAATTTAAAGAGCTCGGCACTGAGGAAGCCAGCGCACAAAAAATAAAAATAAAACACACACTGGGAGCACACTGGGAGCAGGCGGCCGCAGCACCTCGAAGCCACAAAATCACAAAACCTTTCAATACCATTTAAAACAGCCCAGCACCATTGGTTCAAGAAAAAAAATGAAACTCTTTACTATCCAACACAATTTTAAAAAGCAAACAAAAAACATAAAACTACACTTCCCAGCCTCCTTCGTGCTGTGCCACCCCTCAGCCAATGAGGCTGAAGGGCGTGAGCATGGAGGAGGCTGGGCAGCCGGTGCGGCGGTTTAAAAAAAAATCGCGCCGGGGAAAGGCCCAACCCAACCTGCTGCCCAAAAAAAGTAAGTGGGATGGGAGAGAGGGACTGGGGAGAGGAACGGCCCCGGAAACCTCGCCACCCACCCAACCCCACCTTGCCCCCTCCCTGCCCTCTTTACATTTTGCCTGCTGTCCCGTTCCCCCCGGCATGGCCTTCTCTGCTGGAATGAGCACTAGACTGTCCTCCATCCCTGATGGCATCGAAGCCTCAATGCCCGCAGGGACAAAGGCCTGGCCGGTCCATGTACCAATGCAGAAGGCCGTGCCTGGGGGAATGGGCCAGCCACCAAAAGGAAAGGGAACTGGCCCGGGAACCATGCCACCTCCCACCTTGCCCCCCAGTCCCTGCCCACCCCTCATACCTTTTGGTGGCTGCACATTTCCCCAGTGCAGCCACCTACTTGCTTTCAATGGAGGGTAGGGGGCAAAGTCCCCCACCCCCCGCTGAAAGCAAACCAATTCCCCAGTAAGCAAAGACAGTGAACGGAGCTCTGGTCACTGTCTTTACTTCCCGAGGAAGTGTTTCACTTTCAACGGGGAGGGGGGAGGGCAGGGAGCAAAGACACTGGTGCCTTCACCACACCACCCTACACCACCACCCATTGGCCACGGGATGCCCCCACCATTGCTGCCGCCGCCGCCGGGGTTACTGCAGCCTGACCAGCAAGGCCAGGCCATGGGAAACCCTCCCCCCACACCACCTACCCACCCACCCACACACATTGCGGGAAACCCTCCCCTCACCTGACACACACACTCCCCCCACAGGAAACCATCCCCCAGCCCCACCCACCCACACACACGCACACACACACACACACACACACACACTGCGGAAAACCCTCCCCCCATCCTCCCCACACACAAATACCATGGGAAACTCTCTGCCCCCCCATGCACACACCACAGGAAACCCTCCCCCCCACACACACACAGTGCGGGACACCCTCCCCTGCCCCCCGAAATGACAAACCTTCCCTCCCGACTCACCTGCATGCAGCCTCAGCAGGTAGCCTCTGCCCTCCTCTTCTGTCTCCTCCATCTGTCTCCTGTCTCCTCCCTTGCTCTATCTAACTCACTAACCCCCTCTGGTGGTCTACTCTAACTATCTGTCTGTCTCTCTCTCTCTCAAACACACACACACATGACACTCCTACCTTGCCAGGAATTTTTAATGTGTGTGTTGTGGTTGGAGTGGTATTTTATGTGGAGGGGTGGTTGTGCACACCCAAAACCACCCCTAACCACTAACACACACATTAAAAATGTCATAATTATTCATCTTAAAGGAGGGTGCAATTCTGCTTGGGGTTTACCTTAGCATAAATTGCAAGTGCTTTGGACAATAGTACAGTAATACCTCATACAACATCCAAACTTGGTTCCACAAATTAGGATGTTGTATGAATTCTGACTTTGTATGAGGCATGCAAAATCCTAGCCTCAATGCTTCATACAACGTCCAAATTATTGCCACCGATGCTTTGTATAACGTCGTTCCCATAGAGATACATTGTAACAGCACAAACTGCAGGGCAAAGTCAAAGAAACACAGGAAACTAACAGAACTTTAAGAGGGGCCAGAGGGGTGCGTTTCTCCACCAGTGGGGGGCGCGCACAATGATGATGATGATGATGATGATGATGATGATGATGATGATGATGATGATGATGATAATGATGATGATGATGATAATAATAATAATAATAATAATAATAATAATAATAATAATAATAATAATAATAATAATAATAATAATAATAATAATAATAATAATAATAATAATAATAATAATAATAATAATTTATATACTGTACCGCAATTCTCTGCCCAAAGGGAGACTCAATGCGGTTTACATCTCCGAAGGCGGGGAGCCGCTTTTGGGGCCGTGGAGAGGTGAGCCCCAGGTGCGGTGAGTTATTTCTTCCCCACCTCCTTCGGCTGGCTGCCAGTCCCAAAAGTAGCTCCTCACCTCCAACAGACCCCACCGACGCCGGGGCTGGGAGGCCCCATGGAGCTCAACCGGTAGCCGGCTGGAGGAGGCGGGGAAAGAAAGAACTCGCCGCACTTGGGGCTCACCTCTCCATGGCCCCAAAAGCAGCTCCCCACCTCCAATGGACCCTACTGATGCCGGGGCTTGGAGGCCCCATGGTGCAGCAAGTTCTTTCTTCCCTGCCTCCTCCGGCCAGCTGCCAGTCGAGCTCCATGGGGCCTCCCAGCCCCGGCATCGGTGGGGTCCATTGGAGGCGGGGAGCCACTTTTGGGGCCGCGGAGAGGCGAGCCCCAAGTGCGGCAAGTTCTTTCTTTCCCCACCTCCTCCAGCCGGCTGCCGGTCGAGCTCCATGGGACCTCCCAGCTCCGGTATCGGTGGCGTCCGTTGGAGGCGGGGAGCCGCTTTTGGGGCTGTGGAGAGGTGAGCCCCACATGCGGCAAGTTCTTTCTTTCCCCACCTCCTCCAGGCGGCTGCCGGTCGAGCTCCGTGGGGCCTCCAAGCTGCAAGTCCAAACTCCCACAGTAAAAACCCTAATACCTCATACAACATTCATCGACGTTGTATGAGGCAACTTTTTTCAAAGAATTGGGCAACATTGTATGGATGCGACATTGTAAGAAGTGGACATTTTATGAGGTATTACTGTACTTATAATGCTCCATATCATATTTTTCTGTAACAACTCCTCTGTATATTCAATTTGGTAGATATCTGGAGAAAACTAATCTAGGGGAAAAGGAGGACATTTTCCAAATGTCATGAATTCTGATCAAGTATAGATTATATACTGGTTTCCAAATCATGGAAAGTATATCTCAGATTGACACAAATTGGGTATCTAGCAGCTTCTGGCCACAAGTCACTCCAAGGAATGTTTCATCTTTTGGTGGCAAGACATGGTTTTTGAACCCAGCTGGGTGGGCTCAATAGCTTTGCTATATAGGATAGCCTTACTGTGTAGAAACAAATCTACAGGGGGAAAAATAAAATAAAATTGTGAATTATATCAATGAAAACAATGCGCTAGAAGTGTTTTTAACTATTCTGTGGGATGTTTTGAAGGTTGTAGTATGGGGCAGATGAATTGCTGAGTTTTAGCTCTTAAAAAGAATATTTCAAGCTACTAGAAATTGTCTTCTTTTTTAGATAAAATCTCTGAAACTCTGCATAATAAGGAAGAAAAGTCTGATTAGCAAGAATTATCTCATAAAAGGTCTGAGCTTTAAACAGTAATGATGAATAGAATACAAAACAATTCCAATGAGAACCAAAACTATTATGAATTTGGAAAAAAAATCCAAATAACTTGCTAACTATATTCAGAAAAACATTAATGAACAGACTTTTTTTAGGGTGCTAAAATTAATAATTGTTTTAAATATTTTCAATTCATTGTACACATCGAAACCAAAAAAAAAATTAAAAATTAATAGTTTGATAGCCAAAGCATTTTTTTTTTAAATCAGTGATGCTCACAGACTTTTCTTATTAAACCAATTACATCTAGGTAATTACGTAAATCAATTCAAAAATTTAAACCACACAAGTTACCTAGTTAAGATAGCTTTGAATGTTAATATAAAATGTTTGAAGATCAACTGTCACTTTTCCTCCTTAACTTGTACATCTCAGTTATGAATGGTTATCTATCAAAATCAAATCAATCTTTATTACGATTATCCATCATCTCCCTCCTGGAATTTGCCCAGAATAATACTAATCAACAAATCAAATAAAAGCCTCACAGAAATTGATTCATAACAGCCAATTTGGCTTCATAAAACAGACAAATCTCTGATCCCATTGAAAGACTGTTCAACATAATATATCACTGTCAATGGGCTCAATGATTTGACACTCCTTCTTTACAGACTGCCCTCCTCATATAAACATATTCAATAAAAATATCTGAAATTCTATGGCGCATAACCAGAACTGGCCATTAGAGCCCACTATTTCCAGTGTAATATTTACAAAGAATGGATGACGGCATTTTGGTAGCTCTCATGAACATTTGAAATCCCTCCCCCATTTCTATGACTCAGGTATATGTGTTAAATATAGGGTCCATTGTTATCTGCAGTTTCAGGTTTTTTTGTATTTTTTTTATTTATATTCATATTTATATAGCCACCCAACTCGCAAAGACTATCCACAGAAGGTCAAGAAATACTGTGTATACCCACAAATACAGGGAAATACCTGTACTTCCTGTAAATTCCCCACAAGTACAAGAAATACCTGTACTTCTTGTAAAAATATTTGATTAAGACAGTTGCCTCACTTTTCCTAGGAACTGTCCTGCATACATTCTAAGTAGATCCAGAAGTTTGTTTGGGGCATAATTCAGAAGCACATCTTGTTTTAATTTTGATAGGGCAGGTCTAGCACAAACATGTTGCAGATTAGTAAAAAGATGTCAAGGGAGATCACAAACTGTTTTTAAGAACCAAGGATTTTGGGTTAATAATAAAGGTGATGGTACCGCTGTATCCATTTTTCCACCCGCATTGCCTGCCATAATAATCTCTATTTGTTTTCTAACTTTGCTGCTTCATTGTCAGTTCTATTACATTCTTCATCTTTCTCAACAGATATATATTGGGGATTCTTCTTCTCTTGTTATCATTACTATTACTACTACCGTTGTTTCAAATGAGATAGGGCACACAGGTGCAATTTCTTTGCTGCAGAAACTTTAATAATGACCAACAGTTGCTATCTTTCAACATATTTTTCAGTCTGTTCAGGGAAAAGGAAAGGAAAAGAATGGTTTTCAGCTGAGTTTCAGTAATAAAATTGTTACCTTGGACTAGTGAAAAGCACTGACACTTGGCTATTTATCTGGAGGTTGTATTTTGATAGATGACACTTCAGCTGCATTCTGGTAACAATATGACTCATTGAGCGGAGGTGTGGATGCCACACATAGACCAGTGCAGTGTATAAAACAAGGCTCCAGAGAGAAAACTGTGGTCGACTTTCCTTCTTCAGATTTTTCCCTTTTTCATTATGTTTGGCATTTCTGAGTATGAGCTTTGTTCCAGGCTATTAGCTCATGGCATGGACTGGTGAGGTGAGACTTTCAGTGACAAAACCAAGAAAAAGATGATCTTTCTTTCTTATTTCCTTGCTCTCTCCTTATTAAAAGAAATATGCTCAATTAAAAGATTGTTTCGACTACACTCCAAAGAAATGAATTCCATCTTAGGTAATGCCCTAGGCCAGTGATGGTGAACCTTGGCACTCCAGGTGTTCTTTGACTTCAATTACCAGAAGCTCAAGCAGGGCCATAGCCAGGATTGTAGATGTGGGTGGGTGAATATTGTTTTCAGGGTGGACAACAAAACCTCTTTTCAATGCATTCCTATGGGAAACCATGCCTTGCCAGGTTGGTCAAACTGCTAACTCAGGGTGGGCCAAGTCCACCCAGGGCCCCCTCTGGCTACAGCCCTGAGCCCAAGTCAGAACTTTTGCTGATCAGGGCATCTGGGAATTGAAGTTCAAGAACAGCTGGAGTGCCAAGGTTCGCCATCACTTTCCTAGGTAATAGCAAATTTTAGGAATAAGAATCTAACTGTTCTCATTTTGAACTAAGTTTAAAGAGTCTGTTCAATAGTTGTCAAGACTGCAGGAAAAAAGGAACTTAAATATAAAAGAAACAAGACATATGATGTACAGGAAGGTTGGCCTTTCCATTAGACAGTGTGATGCAATGGCCTCAGGCAGCAGATTCTGGGTGTCATACAAATATTTAGACATTTAAACTGACTTTCCCAAATATGCATTCCAGCTACAAATTGGCTAGATGAAATACTGTTGCAGTGGCTCAAGTGGCTAAGACACTGACTGGGAGGAGGAAGGTCAGCAGTTCAATTCTCAAATACTGCAGGACAGAATGAGTTCCTGTCTTTGCCTCAGCTCCGGCCAACCTAGCAGTTCAAAAGCAAGAAATTGCAAGTAGATAAATAGGGACCACTCCGGTGGGAAGGTAACACTCCGTGCACTCCGGTGTCTAGTCATGCCTGCCACATGATCACAGAAATGTCTGCAGAAGCAGACAACGCTGGCTCTTTGGCTTTGAAACAAAGATGAGCACTTTACGCTAGAGTCGGATATGACTGGCTTTTGAGCAAGGGAAACCTTTACCTTTACCTTTACTAGCATAGTAAATTGCAATTAGAGTAGGTTCATTGAAGCGTATGAGAAGTTAAGTTGACTCACCTAATCCTCATTGATTCAAGAGTACTACTCTAAATGTGACTTAATATGATTAGGAAACAGGATTTCAACTAACCAATCTGCAGCAGGACTATGTATTTTAGAAAGTCAGTTTACATGTCTATTATTATTATTTTTTGGGGGGGGGGGATGTCCTAAATTGGAAGTCTTCAGTTTCTACCCTTGTGCTAGCTAGGAATTTTCCTTTCTGAACAGAGAGCCACATGTAGCTAAGTCTCAAAGACTCTGGTTTATGCCTCTCCACCACCACCACTCAGGTAAGCCAAATATAGGTTCTGAAGGTATGTGTGAGTCAGACAGAACCCTCAGGATGGGAAATTATGAAATGTGTAGCTCAAGAAATAAAAAAACCCAGCCACAGTGACTGTTGTATTTTTACTACAAGCAATAGGCTTGGGAGACCTTTTGTCTCATGTGCCAAAATCATTTGACTGTTTTTTGATGCTATGCATCTTGACATGGGTGGTTGTGTTGTACACACTGTTGCTCAAACTCAGATAGCAAAGAGTCTTGTGTAGGCCCTTCAGCACAGAAGATGGAATCAAACATGAAGCAAAAGCAGTTATGCACAGAAGAATGTGCAAGTCACTTCTAGATCTAGAGAGCAAAACCAAGCAGTGGAAACTTTTTCTTTGCACATGCCACAATTTAAAGTGAGTATCAGTAGGGAATAGCAGTCATGCCCATTTGTCCTCACCAACCTTCACTTCTCTTGTTATGCAAACATTTTCTTTTGGATATGACTTTGCAGCGAATAATGTAAATCTATAAAGAGGCATTTAAAATACTCTTCAAGGCATAATATTTCTAAAATATGTTCAATTTTATAATAATGACCGAAAGGGAGGGAGCCTATGCTCTGCCTTTTGTCATTCAGGAGATTCAGTCAAGAAATATGCACTGAAATTCTTTAAAAATAACAACAACAACAAGGTTGAGCTGGATGAGTGGTACTTATAACAACATGATGAAACATAACAATCCTTAATGTTGCCTGATCATTTATCACCTCATGCTTGTAGCAATCCCAAAATTCAAATGGCTGGGTAGAGACAGGAAGAACAACACCCGCCCACCACCCATTAAATGATAATGTCTTGATCCAAACCATAACCCCCTATAGATATGAAATTTGTTTGGGTGAACAAAACAGAGCTTTGTTTCACCCAGGCTGTGGATCTCAGGTTCTGCAGCTTTAGCATTTATGTATTTAGCAAGACTGTCTGCTTTGAGTAACTTATTGACTGAAGGCAGAAACACATGTTCCAAGGTAATGAAAGACATGTAATTAACTCTGAAAGAAGGCAAAGATCATTTATGTGGATCAGCAATAAAAAGGGTTTCTAAAGTCAAGTTCAGTTTTCTCCTGCCTGAAACAGATTGCTAACAATCTGCAACTGGACTATGTATTTTGAAAGTTGATTTATATGTCTAAACATTTAAATTGTTCCTTTTCTTTTAAACAGAAAACACTATTACCAAAGGAGAGATTTCTAAATATATTAGAGAAATGCTTTGTGCCCATTTATTTTAACTCCATCTAAAAGTGCTGAAGACTACAACTTCAATTAAAAATTACAAAGAACTTTCAAGAAAAAGCATTAAAATATACAGTGCATATGGGGAGATGGCTTAACTTAAGCTTTGAGATGACTTTCAGGGGGAAAAGGACAAAGGATTTGGTTCTGTCAGTTAACAAATGTGTTTTAAATATATCAAAACCAGTAGACAAGTTAATGCAAAGTTTCACCTCACAGTTAAGATTGCTTTGACAGAATCTCCACTTATTTTGGCATGATACTACTGAAATGTTTTTGGAGGATGATCACAATCACACTGCCATTGCATAGGTGTGACCTGAGAAGCAATTAAGCTTAAGTGCTTAAAATTACAGACCTAAGAAGTTCTAAGGCTGGTTTACAGACCCAAGGATGTTACCTGGTAGCCTAGGTCAATTCACCACCATTGTCACACAACATAATCTGAACAAAAAGGCACTTTTAAAGGTTTGTTTTGTTTTTCTTTGCAAGAATTTCATTGTTACACTCAAGGTGAAGGAAGGATCCAGCCATATGAAAGAAATACAAGCCAGACTCAGTCCTCTGGAATTTCTGAATGCTCTTAGCAAAAGTAGACGAAACTACAAGAGTTTCTAGATCTTCTATCTGCCTCTCTTCTTCCATTGTTTGCCTCAGTTCAACTTACCTTTCATTACCATCTAATTTTCCCTGCTTCTCCTCCTTCAAAGCAATGGGAAAATTAGCTCTGGAAAAGAGATAAATACTGATAACAAACGTAAACAAAGAGAATGCAAGCGCGGCGCCAAAATGGCCGCTGCGCTCTTTGCGGGCCCCCCCCACTGGACGAAGACATCCGGGTAGTTAGGGGGCGTGGCCAGCACCCTTATATAAGGGGTGGCCACGAGGCAGCCGAGCTGCCATTTTGCGAAGCGACGGAGCGGAGAAGTTTTTCCCTCTTACCTCCGTCGCTCTTGCCTTTCTTAGGGAAGCCTCCGGCTGCTGATTTTCTTGACTTTTCCGGCTTCCCATCGTTTAGCTGCTATGCCCTCTAAGAAGAAGGCGACTGCGAATGCGGCTCGTTCGGCACGGAGGCGCCAGCCGGGTCGGAGGACCGCGGCGGCGCCTTCCCAGCAGCCTCCTTTGTCTGAGCCCACCGGGACCGGTGGGATGGGGTTAATTGCCCCTTGGCCCGAGGCGGGGTGTCCGCGTACCGGCCCAGCTGGGGCCGCGGCCCGCGGCCCGCAAGCAGCGGCCACTGCCTCTGGCATGGCCCATTCTGCGGGGCCTTCTTCCATTGGTGCGCAGCTTCCTGCGGGGGGTTTCAGCCATGGGGGGTGGCTGGGTTCCCTCCCCTGGCAGGGTACCCCCCCCGGCCCTGCAGGGGCCGGGCCTGGGGTCGTGGCCGTATATCGGCCCCGGGGTCCAGGGACCTGGACCGGCGCCTGCAGCCAGTGGGCCGGCTGGCCCTTTGCCCCCACTTGGCTTAGGGGGCTACGTTAGTGTTGAGGCCCTTCTGGCCCGCGTTGCGGCCCTCGAGGCATCCCTCGCGAGGGTTAATCACCCGGGGGTGCCTTTTGGGGTGCAGGTTGATCCATTGTCTGCCGGTCAGCGGCAGACGGCAGGACGGGTCGAGCTGCCCGAGGCGCGTGGGCCGGCTTCGGCCACTGCCTCGCAGCTCCCCACTCAATAGGCTGATGCTGGTCAGGCCCCGTCGATGAGCTCAATTGCGGTCGTGAGCTCCGACGCCCCCAGCGGGCCGGAACCCCCGGTGGGGGCGGCCCGCGGGGGTGCTGCATGTGAGTATGCGGTTCAATCTAGTGCACCCACACACCTACCCATGTTGGGGAGGGCATTCCAGTGGCCGTGGCCTCGCATGGGTGGGGCGACGGTTCAGTCGCCGACGTCCCACCTGGTGACTTCACCTCTCACCCAGGGCCCCGTTTTGGGTGGTACCTCTTATTCAGTTGGGAATGTGTTAGGGGTGGCTGGGTTGGTCCAGGCTCCTTTCCAGATCCCCGTGGTTCCCACTGTGCCGGTGTCGGCATTGCCGACAGCGGGGTATTCCTTGCCCCTGGGGGACCATTTGGCCCAGGCCACCAAGGAGAAGATCTGGCGTGGGGAGTATGTGGACATCTTCTCCCTTCTTAACAGAGAGCCCACCAAAGAGGAGAGGGAGGGGCAGGATGAGAAGGATAAGGAACAGGCACGTCGTCGTAGGCCGCCACGTACGTGGGCCAATTGGTTGCCGGCGTACCTCATATACATGGCGGTTTACCTCAGGGCCCGGCCGGATTTGGCAATTCCGATGGTCCAGTATTTGGACAACATTTACCGGGCGATGGTCGACTTCCCAGGCTCGTCGTGGTTGGCTTACGATGAGGAATTCCGTATGCGGATTCCCCTGCACCCTGAGATGAGGTGGGATGAGCCCTGCCAGAAGCTGTGGCTTCTGTACATGACTCCCACGCGCCCTGCGCCGGGGGAGAGGTACCATTGTGGACATGCGGTCCAGCGAGCGGCCCCAGCACAGACACCCTGCCAGGTGGCGGGGCAGGGGGTTCCAGCCCGCCTGCTGTGCTGGACTTTCTCGTCCCATGGTTCCTGCAGTAGGAAGAATTGCTGGTACAGGCATGAGTGTCCCTCTTGCGCTGGCCCTCATGCGGCCTCCGCCTGCCCCGGGCCTGGAGGGGTGCGGGGCGAAGGTAGGGGCGGACAAGGGGCTGGCAAGACTGACGCAGAGGGAGCTGGTCTACCAAAAGGCCCCCTCCCCCAATTAATGTGGACATGTTGGAGCGTTGGCTCGCATCGTACCCGAGGGGGGCAGATGCGGTTTACCTGCTTCAGGGTTTCCGACTGGGGTTCCGTATTCCTTTCCAGGGTGATAGGTCCCCCAAGATGCCCCCAACCTTTTGTCCCTTAAGGGGAGGGAGGAGGTGGCTGCCGCCAGCATTTCTAAGGAGGTTGATGCGGGCAGGGTCGCTGGCCCTTTCCCTGCACCCCCGTTCCCCAACCTTAAAGTGTCACCCTTGGGCTTGGTGCCCAAGAAGTCACCGGGCGAGTTCCGCCTGATCCATCACTTGTCCTACCCAGCCGGCCGATCGGTCAATGATGCTATCCCTGATGACCTTTGCTCGGTCAGGTATACATCTTTTGACCAAGCGCTGCGCATGGTGCGCTCATGTGGCCCGGGTGCGCTGTTGGCTAAGTACGACATTAAGTCTGCCTTTCGCCTCCTGCCGGTTCACCCGGGTGACTTTGAATTGCTGGGTTTTAAGTTCCGGGGTGAATATTATTTCGATAAGGCCATGCCTTTTGGCTGTTCCATATCGTGCTCGGCCTTCGAGCGTTTTAGCACCTTCCTACAGTGGGCTTTTGTCCGCAGGTATGGGTCCCGGTCTGTAGCCCATTACCTGGATGATTTTTTATTCGGGGGTGAACGGGGCTGGGACACGTGCACACGTCTCCTCAATACATTTCAGACGCTAATGGAGGAACTGGGTGTCCCTTTAGCGCCCGAAAAGACCGAGGGCCCATCTACTCAGCTAGTCTTCCTGGGGGTGGAGATTGACACAGTAGCGCAGGCTTCTAGGTTGCCAGGGGATAAGGTGTCAAGGATAGTGGCCCTTATCTCGGACTTGCTTGCTAAACGCAAGGCATCACTGCGGGAACTGCAGGTGCTGCATGGTCATCTCAATTTCGCTTGCAGGGTGGTCGCACCGGGCAGGGCATTTGTTCGGCGCTTGTGCGACGCCATGGCAGGCTTATCCAGGCCCCACCATAGGGTGAGACTAACCCAGGGCATTAAGGCAGATATGCTTATCTGGCTCCAGTTCCTGAGAGAGTTCAATGGGGTGTCATTTTGGAGGTCTGACCTTCTGGCTTCCCCTCGTTTCCAGATACAGTCCGATGCCTCGGGGTCCCTGGGTTATGGGATGTACTTCAATGGGAAGTGGGCCTATGGTGGGTGGCCACCAGCCTGGTCAGGTACGGGTCGCCTGCGTGATCTTACGTATCTGGAATTTTTCCCCATCCTGGGGGCCTTGATGCTATGGGGTGAGGAGTGGGCCAACTCGGTCGTTCATTTCTGGTGTGACAATGCGGCCGTTGTCCACATTGTCAACTCACAGACTTCCAAATCACCCAGGGTCATGGACCTGGTGCGCCAGTTTGTATTGCGCAGCCTGCGCCTTAATGTGCTGTTCCGGGCCAGGCATGTCCCGGGGGTCAATAATGATATCGCTGACGCTTTGTCCCGCCTGCAGATCTCCCGGTTCCGCGCCTTGGCCCCGGATGCAGAGGAATTTCCCTCGCCACTCCCGGACGAGATATGGACCCTTGGCAAGGAGAGGTGAACCGGGCGATCGGCATGTCGCTAGCGCCATGCACGCGTAAGGCGTAGCAACACGCATTCAATTCTTTCAGAGCATTCTGTGCCCAATTCCGGCTGCCAGATACCTGGCCAATCCCGGTGGCCCATATACTTCAATTCATGGTTTACCTGCATTCCCAGGGCCTTGCACCTCGCACCATAGCATCCAGGCTGTCAGCGCTGGCTTTTATGGCCAAAGTAGGCGGACATGCGGACAGTACCGCTGACTTCCGGGTGAGACACGTTTTGGAGGGGTGGGCGTGGGAGCGTGGGCGTAGCCCGGACGACCGCCACCCAATTTCCCCAGGGGTTCTTACCCAACTTGCACGGGGCTGGCAGGACCTATGTTTTGATAGGTATGAGGCAGCCCTGTTTCATGCGGCTACAACGGTGGCCTTTTTTGGAGCGCTCCGCATCAGCAAGCTTGTGATGCTGTCTAAGGCGGATGCAAGTCATAGGGCACTGGAACTCGAAGATGTCTATGTGGCCAAAGACTGGGCTCAGTTGAGGATACGCTCCTCTAAGACGGATCAGCATGGCGTAGGCAGTGGAGTAAGACTGCTACGGTGTTCTTTGGCAGACATCTGTCCGGTTGGTGCCCTACAGGCGTTCCTTGCACTGCGTGGCACGCACCATGGCCCGTTTTTCTGTCACCAAGATGGGTCTCCCCTTACTAAATTTCAATTTTGGAAGGTGACCGGCAAAGCGCTGGCCGGTGTTGGCCTCCCAGGGGCCCGTTACGGCACCCATTCATTCAGAATAGGGGCGGCTTCCACGGCGGCTGCTTTTGGGTACTCCGGGGCTGAGATACGCCGTATGGGGAGGTGGGGATCGCAATGTTTTCAATTTTATGGCCGCCCTCTTTTACCGTGAGTACCAGTCGAGTCACCGCACCTTTTCTCTTCCCTCGTTTTTTCCTTGACAGACCCTGGGTGTCATATTACGCCGGTGACAGTATGGCTGGTGGGCCATAGCTACGTGCACAGGGCAGCGCGTTACGCTGCGGCGACAGAGTGGGGACCCCGACTGGGACTGGGTGCATACGCAAGTCTCACTTGGTATGGTAAGCCCGGGATGTTGTGGAGGGAGCTTTTGCCATTCCTTTTCTCGGGCCGGAGTGCTGACCCGCCTGACATCCTTATCATACACCTTGGGGGCAATGATTTAGGTCAGGTCACTGGCCTATCGCTGAAGCATGCGATTTGCGGTGACCTCGCCTACCTGCATTACATGTGGCACGCCACAACCCTCGTTTGGTCAGACATGGTGCCGCGGCACGCGTATAGGGGAGGGTTCGACCTCCAGACCCTGGACCGGGCTAGACGCATGGTAAACAGGGCAGTTGCCTGGTTCATTGTCAGCAGGGGTTGGGGGCGGGTCAGTCGTCACCCCACCATTAGTCTGCAAAATTATGGTCTGTACGCAGGGGATGGGGTCCATCTGTCGCGAGGAGGTATGGACCTCCTGTTGGGTGTTTGGCGAGCAGGCCTGTTGACCGAGCTGACGGTCTGGGGGGGCGTCGAGCCTTCTTTGAAGCCCCTCCGTGTGGCGGGTAGTACTGGTAAGGTAAACATTTATGACCCACAGGTATCCGGCAGGTTCGCAATTGACTGGACAACACTAGACAGGTATAAGTTGGTTAAACGTTGTCCGGTCAACGACGAACCAGGCGACGGGGTGATGGCTACAGCTAGACAGCATGCATCACCCCGTGATTTTACGGATACGCATCAGAGGGTGGGGTCATTAGTTAGATATTGACTACGGTCAACAATTTATTTGTTGTCAACAAACAAATGGATACAAATAGATACATTGTAACAATTGCCGTTGGCAATTTTGGGTGGTACCTTACCAGTGTTACTTCGGCCTGCTTGCCTTAAGAATTATAATTGGTCAATTACCAATAGAAATTTATAATTCGGACTAGGGCATGAATCAATAAATGTGGCCCAATGCCGTTATCCACTTTCATCGGTGTCTGAGTCCTTTATTGGGGGGTGCACCTGCAATGCAAGCGCGGCGCCAAAATGGCCGCCACGCTCTTTGCAGCCCCCCCCCCACCGGACGAAGACATCCGGGTAGTTAGGGGGCATGGCCAGCACCCTGATATAAGGGGTGGCCACGAGGCAGCCGAGCTGCCATTTTGCGAAGCGACGGAGCGGAGAAGTTTTTCCCCTCCACCCCCTCCCTAGTTAACAATGTGATATTTTGGTCACTTCGGGGCCGGGTGGGAATTTTTGGCTGGGACTCACAATTGGCTCTTGGGTCCTGGTTTTTTCGCCCATCCCACACTGTTGCTATGGTTTGATATAGGGGTTTGTGCTGTTGCTGCTGTTGACTTTGGTCACATGGGCGGGTAGCACTGGTAAGGTAAACATTTATGACCCACAGGTATCCGGCAGGTTCGCAATTGACTGGACAACACTAGACAGGTATAAGTTGGTTAAACGTTGTCCGGTCAACGACGAACCAGGCGACGGGGTGATGGCTACAGCTAGACAGCATGCATTACCCCGTGATTTTACGAATACGCGTCAGAGGGTGGGGTCATTAGTTAGATATTGACTACGGTCAACAATTTGTTTGTTGTCAACAAACAAATTGATACAAATAGATACATTGTAACAATTGCCGTTGGCAATTTTGGGTGGTACCTTACCAGTGTTACTTCGGCCTGCTTGCCTTAAGAATTATAATTGGTCAATTACCAATAGAAATTTATAATTCGGACTAGGGCATGAATCAATAAATGTGGCCCAATGCCGTTATCCACTTTCATCGGTGTCTGAGTCCTTTATTGGGGGGTGCGCCTGCAATGAGATCTGGGCAGCAGATCTTCAGTTTACTCCATTCTTTCTCTCCTTTCCTCTAGGGTAGCTTCCACAGTCATCAGGAATAATGTTGTTTCATAGTCTCTTGGGCAGCTTCCACAATCATCAGGAATAATGTTTCCTAGCCAAGGCTACTTTTCACATGATGAGCATAACATATACCCCAAACCTTTGTGCTTTCTTCTTCAGCCAGCACACAGGAACTAATATTTTCATTTTAACTGCTAGTTATTTTTTTTAAAAGAAACAAAAACAAAAACCTAAGACTTGTTGCCTAGGTTACAGGCTGCTCACTACCTATTGCCACACTCTGTACATTGCATCATTACATACTAATATTTTTTTCCTGCAGCTATGAAACAAATAATACTTTTATTTGTAGTTAAGCCACCAAAAAAGCCTATTGACAAAATAACAAAAGTTGAAGTGTCATGTTCTACCCACACATGACAAACAATTCTGCACTTGGAGGCTTCTGCATTTAGATTAAGATAGGCTTCTGTTTTTTCTTTTTCTTTTAAAAAGCTATGCTGGAAGAAAAAATAAATTTTCTGTCTTGGGTTATAGGAAGCTATCTAATGCTCAAATACAAAATTGCAACAGACTTTAGTGAGATACCAATTTGTGGATTTTTTTGAAACAAATAATCAGCTAAACTAAGTTCCACAAACTCAATCTTATTATGAGACAGACAGAGAAAACATATACAATCCATTATGGATTTCTTCAGTTTAACAGCTTATCACCAGCATCTCAAGCCAAGAAAGGGCAACAGGAGAAATGACATTATATAAAAGTAGTACTCATTATCATGGAGACTTGGAGATACGTTTCATTTCAGAAAGTAAATGAGTTAGATGCCGAGCTCACCCACTGCCAATTATGTTTGGCCAACTCCATCGAGCAGCTCTTCCAAGACATCTGTGAAATGCTGAGGTGTGCTGTCATTATATTGTGTTTCCACATCCCTTGGAAGCAGTAGCAAATAAAGTGGAACGGAAATTCTGATGTGATCTGTAAAAAACCTTGTTAGGCAGATGGAAGAGAAGACCTAAGATGGTGGCAGTTGAGCTGTCAACCTAGAGAAAGACAAAATGTGTAACATATAGGAATTAGTAACATGGGTCTTTCATCTGAGTTTCCACACTATCCTTAGTAACACTGTGATAACAATCACTGTGATAATAAACCTTGGCATATGGCATCAAAAAAGCATCTTAGGTATTGGGGAAATTGTCAGCACAATTATGACATGAACATCTGTATCTGTGCAATCAGCTGTTCACATGACTATATATAGCTGCCTTGTGCATCAACAAAACAAACGTACAAAAGATAACATGGGCACCTAGGATGGCTGTTTGCACAGCTTACATCTTTGGCACACTCAGTAATTCATATCTGGAATAGCATGTCATTGGGAATAGGTTCAAACCACTCCAAAGTGCTGTAGCTGCTGTGATAAAAAAGCATCTTCAGGTCAGGTTTTATTTTATTTTATTAGCACTTCAAATGGTGTCAAGATCAGTTTGTCTTCCTGAGATTTTCAGATTCCAGAAAGCAAATAGTCTGGTTCATCTTTGCTGCATAATAACAAGTTTTGCATTGTCAAAGCAGCAGAGAGGACAAGAGTGTAGGAGAGGGAGCCAGAATCTGAGAGCAGGCCTTGGTGACTTGTGAGGTCACAGGAACAAATCCTTGGGTAATAATTGCAAAATACTGACAGGAATCCTATTGTATATTTCTGCAATCTTTAAGGCCTACAATATAATTTTCAATGTTGAATTGCCTCAAGTTTAGATGCTAGTGAATGTATTTATATGAAATAAAACAGCCGGGCTCATGGCTGTCTGAAGACCTCTGCTGCCACCGTCACAGCTGCTCCAGGGTCAGCCCTTCCCTGGTCAAGAAGAGATAAGAACGGCCAGGCTCGCGGATGGCCGAAGACCCCAGCTGCCACCGCCACAGCTGCTCCGGGGCCAGCCCTTCCCTGGCTGGGAAGGGATAAAAACGGCCGGGCTCACGGCTGGCTGAAGACCTCCACCGCCAGAGCCACAGCTGTTCTGGAGCCAGCCCTTCCAAGGCCAGGAAGGGATAAACACCCACCTGCCTGTACTGTATTGTATTTTTATTGTTATGTTAGATTTATTGACTGTATTGATTGCACTGCATTATGTTGTTATATTTATATTATGTTGTTGTATTTATATTTGATATTGTAATACTGTAATACATATTGCACCATGGTATGTTAGCTGCTCTGAGTCGCTCCAGCGAGTAGGGCAGCATACATACAAGTCTTAATAATAATAATAATAATAATAATAATAATAATAATAATAATAATAATAATAATAATAATAATAATAATAATAATAATAATAATAATAATAATAATAATAATAATAATAATAATAATAATAATAATAATAATAATAATAATAATAATAATAATAATAATAATAATAATAATAATAATAATTTCTTCTCATTTTTGTGTGAGAGGAAATGCCTACATCCACTTCTTAACTTGCAGCAGTTCAGCACTTAAAATTACTTACAGCATAATGCTGGTGTGCATAAACATAGGATTCTGATCTGTGCAAGTGCACAAGAAAGTGTGGATAATAATGAGGGCTTCTTCAGTTGCCTCCTAAAAATATTATGTGTGTATGATATGTACGAACTTTTTCATATAAAGCCCCGGGGAAAAGATTGGAACTTTGGCATTAAAACTGCAGCACACTATAAAATCTCCCTACAGCATCTTTCACTCCAAGTCTGCCTAGAAAACCAAAGTAGTACAGCAATTTCCAAAGACTTCACCTGACACCCTGAGGTTCTTCTTCTTCCGTGTCTAGGTCAGATGTGAAACTGTCAAAATGAAGGCACCTTTTGGTGAATTCATTTTGCAGTTCGTTTTGCCTAACCCAGTGTGAGAGGGATTAGCCAGTGTGAGAGGGATTAGCCAGTGTATGCCCGATTGTGGTTCAAAAATACAGTGGTACCTTGACTTACAAACTCCTCGTGTTATGCAATTTTTGCAACATGAATGAAAAACCATTGAAAATAATGCCTCAAGTTACAATTCCCCCCCTCCCCCTCCCACTGCAATATGAAGTACATATTTCCATGGTGCATTACCAGATCAGGCCACTGTCTGCAATGCAAAATACAGTATATATGAACCAGATACAGTATTATGTCTGGGGGGAGTTTGTGTTGTGGGTGTACTGTAGATACACAAAGACCTCCTGCCTAGCCTTTGTTCAGCCAGACCCTTCCTGAGGGGGGAAAAGTGGAACTAAAAAGGGGGATCTGGCTTCCCCATCTCCCTAGGCACACATGCCTCTCGCCAACACATGCACATGTGCAAACAAACATACACACGTGCACACCGGCTTCCCTAAGTCCAGGACAGTTTATTTCTGAACTGGGCTTCACTAATGGAAGGGGGTTGAAGAAAGAGCTCCCCTTCAGACTGGCTCCTTCTGGCACAGCCCCTTTCTCCATTTCCCTGCTTGTTCCCTTGCCACCTCCACCGCCCTGGCCTTCTCCCCACATCAGCCTCACTGCTCCTTCCCCAGCATCACCTCCATGTACTTCACATTAAGTGTGTGCCTCCATCTGCTTCCCAGCCATCTTTCCTGACCCCACCACTACTCCTCCTGCTGCTCGCCGGCTCTGGTCAACTTTGGACCAGCGTTTCCAAGCCAGCCTCTCCTTTCCGCCTTCACCTGCCTCTCCACTTTCACCATACCATCCCCCAGCACAAACAACACAAACAGTGCCCAGACATAATATCTGGTTCATGTATACTGTACTGGATTTTGCATTTCAGACAGTGTCCTCTAGTGTCCTGATCTGGCAATGCATCATAGAAATACAGTGGTACCTCAAGTTATGAATTTTTTGCAATACAAAACACATTAATTTTGTAACTCTAGGTACCACTGTACCTCAATCTTTGAGGGGGCTCTTTCTGTGTATCCCACCCTGAGGTAGCCATAGTGGAGGACTATGTCCATGCCATGAACGCATCTGCAACAAAAATCATGTACTTGGAGGCCTCTTCCCTTAATGCCTGACCAGTTTGGAAATAACATATTCTCCATTAATGTCAGAGGATCTGATGCCTGATCATTACACCAGAAGTTCTACAGAATTCTATCGACCACCAGGAGAAAAGTCAGAAGATTGAATTCATCACAGGTGGCAATAAAGGGTTAAATCCAGGGGGGGGGGACAGTTTGTTGAAATTATATCAAAATTTCATCTGGGCATTAAGGTAGAGGTCTTTTCATTGTTGCAATAATCGTAGACAATATAAGCTTGTCTATTCATCCAAGCTTTATTTTTCTACATTACTTCTATGACCACAGAATAGTAAACGTAAAGATCACCCTTGCTCGAAAGCCAGTCCTATCCGACTCTAGGGTTCAGTGCTCATCTCTAGTTACAGCCAAAGAGCCAGTGCTGTCTGTGTCTGTAGATATTTCTGTGGACATGTGACAGGCATGCCTAAATACCGGAGTGCAAAGAACACAGGTTACCATCCCACGGAAGTGGTCCTTATTTATCTACTTGCAATTTTCCATTCCATTCCATTTTTAATTTGTACCCCACCCCACTCAGCACACGGCCGACTCTGGGCGGCATTACAACATAATTAAAAAATACAAAATACAAAAAAATATAATAAACAATCCCTAAATCCATACAAAATAAATAGAATATAAGCACAATAAACAATATGATACAAAGGCAATAATCAATACACATTGCAGTGAAATAAACAACCCCTAAATCTATACAAAATAAATAAAATGCAATAAATAAATAATGAATAAAGCATGATTCTAAACAACTACAGCATAAGTAACACAGTCCCTATTACAAATTACAATCAAAACAATTTATAAAAAGAATTTATACAATACTAAAAAATTTATAGCAAAAAACCGCTCTCAATCCCCCACATATGGAGCAGAGTCCAGGAAACACCCATATTATCTGTTGACATAACATCGGCAATGTCTACTGAAGTCCCCCACTCCGACACTCATCCTCGCTATATCCCTGACCACCAACTGAGCCCACAACTCCCAAGGCCGGCCGGGCCAGATGAGGAGCTGAGAAGGTGACCGTTGATACAGCGTTGGTGATGGGTCTTGCCAGACCAGGTGAGAGGGTCCGACAAGAGCCGACACCAGGGCTCTCGCTTCCTGAAAACCAAACCCAGTTGCAGGTATAGCTTGTTGGTGATGGCGGCATTATGGAGGCGTTTCCTCCTTCCTGGCCAAAGCCAAGGAAGAGGGTCCCAGAGGGAAAACGGCGGGGAAAGTCCCAACAAGCTCTCTCCCACCACAGGTGTTCCAGAGGTGGCGGCGAGAGTCATCCTCAGCCACCCGCCTTTTGAGTCCTGGGAGAAGGGCGAGGGGCAGAACTGCTAGGTTGGCAGGAGCTGGGACATTCCATCCTGCAGTACTCAGGTAGCAAACTCCGACTTTCCAGTCTTCAAGTTCAGCATCGTAATCACGTGAGCCACCATAGAATACTTCACATTTAATATCCAAAAGACTTACAGCCATGAAAAGATAGGTACAGATACAGTGGTACCTCATACAGCGATTTTAATCCATTCCATGGTGCTCATTGTTGTACGAAACAATTGCTATACAATACATGCATCATATAGCGATTTTCCCTATGGGATGCATCATACAACGATTTTTCTTTCTAAGTGTTTTCCCATTGAAAAGTTGTTGTACAATTTTTTTCCATAGGGAAAATTGTTATGCAAGATGCCATTTCCCACCAAAACCTAATTGTTATATGATTCCATTGCTATATGGGGCAATTGTTGTATGAGGTTCCACTCTACTTCAAAATAGAGTAGAACTTTGGATAAAGTCCAAACTCCGTTCCACAAGTTTGGACTTTATCCGATTTTGGACTTTATCTGAATCAAATGGGCGATGCATCGGATAACGTCCAAAAATGGACTTTATCCGAGGTTCCTATACCAAATACCTCGGATAACAAAGTAAAAATATGTATACCTGTACAATGTGCACCCTCTACCCTGGGACATCCATTTTTTAGTGGTTTTGGACTTTATGCGATGCATCACGTGTGCATGAAAACTGCAACTTTATCCGAATCGTACTTTATCCGAGGTACCACTGTACATTTTTTTGTGAAAGGTTACTGGCCACCATAAAATGTCAGAACCAGAAAGTTAAGTACATAAGGAACAAATTAAAATATTAATTTGCCTACATTCAAACAATGCAAGAACATGAAGATTATATAAACTTACCAAAAAGAGTGTTCTAATTACATTCTAAAAATATAGAGGCTTTTAGTCCCAAAAGGCACAACCAAAAGCAGAGAATACAAGTCTCAAATATAGTTCTTAAAGCATTTTTCTTATATTCTTAAAAATAAAATGTATGAAAGAAAATGCTTGTCTTAGAAAGAAAAAGTCTTATAATTTAAAAACATTAAAGCTTTAATGAATCTTAAGCCTTATGCAGGTTAAAATGAACTAACACACACAGAGGGGGAAAATACATTTTTTATATGGCCACTCTGCCCAGCCAACTTGAATCTATATGGGAAACCCTGGCACTCCACGTGTTCTTGGACTTCAATTACCAGAAGCCCAGGTCAGCACTCCTGCTGATCAGGGCTTCTGGGAATTGAAGTCCAAGGACAGCTCAAGTGCCAAGGTTCACCATCACTGCTATAGGGGATATCAATAAACATTTTCTGCCTTGTTGCTATATTCATCTGATACATCCCACTTGAAGTGTAGTGTGGCATAGAAGTGTGATGTGCACTCCATTTGCTATCTTTTCCAGCCATTGTTTGTATCATTTAATTGGCTTTCTCTAAACATAAACATCTTCTTGCTAGGTTGGAGTGGCTCTACAATAGCAGAGTGCTAAAGTTCTGTTTCAATGCATTTTCTCATTGACTTTGCCAATGTTCTCACTCCTGGCTCAACAATGAGAAGAGCAGGCATACATCCATGTAAATAAGGAGATGATTTATTTATTCCAATTCCCAACATCTCAACACTGCCACCCTATGTGTCCTACCTTTGTGTAGCTGCCAGAGTAGAAGGAACAAGAAGCTTGGGAACCAAGATGCCATATAATTTGCAGATTTCTAGAGGTGATGGTATAGTGTTTTATTATTAATGTTTTTTTTCCTTCTTACACATTACATGTTTACATACCTCAAGGTACAACATATTTAGCTGCCATAAATATTTTGATTAAGTAACTTTGGTTGAAGAGTTAGATAATTGCTATAGTAAACTATAGTTTATCAAGCTGCAACTTTAAAACCAGTTTGACAGATTGTTTTTCTTCACCCCCTGAATATTTTAAGCTTCCATACATTCATGAAATACAAAGGTGACAATTTACATAAAGCAAAATAAGACACATTCAGCTGGCATGAAATATTTATAGAAATAACAATAGTAAACAATAGACAGTATTGTTAAGCTTCAATTTAAAAACCACTTTCAGAGCTACTTACTCTACCATCTGTAATTATTTTAAGACTCTGTACCTGAACCATAGCATATGTGACACACTACCATCAGAAAGCAAATTTAGATGTCATAAAAGCCCAGCAAATTTACATTTTTATTATTGTTGCTTTGTAAATTTACTTTGTTATTATTGTGAGTGCTTGCTGGATTTCCTGACTCATGTTCCAAAATAACTGTTCTGGCTTTTGGACATTATTCACCCTGACTTGGTTGGCTAAAGACCATAATTTAATATTCTAACTCAAACAGGAAAATATTTTGGGCCAGCTTTATTTTTCTGTACAGTCATGGAGATGCTTTTCTGGTGCAAATGCAAGCGCGGCGCCAAAATGGCCGCTGCGCTCTTTGCGGGAGCCCCCCCACAGGACAAAGGCATCCGGGTAGTTAGGGGAGTGGCCAGCTCCCTTATAAAAGGGGTGGCCACGAGGCAGCCGAGCTGCCATTTTGCGAAGCGACGCAGCGGAGAAGTTTTTCCTCTTACTCCGTCGCTTTTACCTTCACTGGGAAGCCTTTTGGCTGCTGATCTTCCTTTTTCGGCTTCCCTTAGGTCCACTGAGATGCCTTCGAAGAAGAAGGCGGCCGCGAGCGCGGCTCGGGCGGTGCGGCGGCGCAATCCGGGTCGGAGGACCGCGGCTGCGCCTTCCCTCCCGCCGCCTTTGCTGGCTCCCACCGGGACCGATGGGATGGGGTCTATTACCCCCTGGCCGGAGGCCGGGGACCCGAGTAGGGGTCCAGTATGGGCTGTGGCCCGCGGCCCGCAAGCGGCGGACGCCGCTCCTGGTGCTCATTCTGGGCCTTCCTCCATCGGGGCCCAGCTCAATCCGGGACCTTCTAGCCTTGGGGGGTGGTGCGGTCCCCTCCCTTGGCAGATGCCCACGCCGGACCTGCTGGGCCTGGGTGTGGGGTCATGGCCTTATTCGGGCCCCGGGGTGCAAGGGCCTGTACCCACGCCCGTAACGGGCGGGCGGGCCGGCTGGCCCATGGCCCCAGGCCAGTGTCGAGGCCTTGCTGGCCCGCATGGCGGCACTTGAGGCTTCCCTTGCTCGGGCCAGCCACGCTGGTGCTCCTTTTGGGGTGCGCTTGGACACATCGTCTGCTGGGCAGCGGCAGGCGACGGGAAGGGTCGAGCAGCTTGAGGCGCGTGGCACGACTTCGGCCACTGCCTCGCAGCTCCCCGACCAACAGGCCGGTGCGGGTCAAGCTCTGGCGGCGAGCTCTACGGCGGTCGTGAGCTCCGACGCCCCCAGTGGGCCGGAACCCCCGGTGGGGGCGGCCCGCGGGGGTGCAGCATGTGAGTATGCGGTACAAACTAGTGCACCTACACATGTGGCTACGTTGGGGGGGGCTTTCCAATGGCCTTGGCCTCGTTATGGGTGGTCCGGCGGTACAGCCGCCAACGCAACAACAGGCGACGTCAACCACCACCCAGGGCCCCGGGGCGGGTAGCATTTCCTACCCTGTGGGGAATGTTTTGGGGGTGGCTGGGTTAGTTCAAGCCCCTGACCAGGTGCCCGCAGTTTCTGCTGTGCCTGTCTCGGCCTTGCCAACAGCGGGCTATTCCTTGCCACTGGGTGACCATTTGGCACAGGCCACCAGGGAGAAAATATGGCGAGGGGAGTATGTTGATATCTTCTCACTCCTCAACAGGGAGCCCACCAAGGAAGAGAGGGAGGGGCAGGATGAGAAGGATAAGGAACAGGCAAGCCGCCACGGACGTGGGCCAACTGGCTGCCGGCTTACCTCATCTACATGGCGGTGTACCTGAGGGCCCGGCCGGATCTGGCAATTCCAATGGTCCAGTATTTGGACAATATTTACCGGGCGATGGTTGATTTTCCGGGCCCGTCGTGGTTGGCTTATGACGAGGAATTCCGTATGAGAATTCCCCTGCACCCTGAGATGAGGTGGGATGAGCCATGTCAGAGACTTTGGCTGCTGTACATGACGCCCACGCGCCCCGCACCAGGGGAAAGATACCATTGTGGACATGCGGTCCAGCGAGTGGCTCCGGCACAGGTTCCCCGCCAAGTGGCGGGGCAGGGGGTTCCAGCCCGACTGCTGTGCTGGGCTTTCTCGTCTAATGGTTCATGCAGTAAGAAGAATTGCAAGTACAGACATGAGTGTCCCACCTGTGCGGGCCCCCATGCAGCCTCTGCCTGTCCCAGGCCTGGAGGGACGCAGGGGAGAGGGAGGGGCGGACAGTGGGCTGGCAAGACTGCCGGCGATGGAGCTGGTTCACTGAAAGGCTCCCTCCCCAATTAATGTGGACATGCTGGAGCGTTGGCTCGCATTGTACCCGAAGGGGGAGGATGCAGATTATCTGCTTCAGGGCTTTAGACAGGGGTTCCGTATTTCTTTCATGGGTGATAGGTCCCCTCAGGATGCCCCCAACCTTTTGTCCCTTAGGGGGAGGGAGGAAGTGGCTGCCGCCAGCATTAATAAGGAGGTCAATGCGGGCAGGGTCGCTGGCCCTTTCCCTGCACCCCCGTTCACTAACCTCAAGGTATCGCCCCTGGGCTTGGTTTCCAAGAAGTTGCCAGGCGAGTTTCGCCTTATCCATCACTTGTCCTACCCAGCCGGCCGATCGGTCAATGATGCTATCCCTGATGACCTTTGTTCAGTCAGGTATACATCTTTTGACCACGCGATGCGCATGGTGCGCTCCTGTGGCCCGGGTGCGCTGCTGGCCAAGTGCGACATTAAGTCGGCTTTTCGACTCTTGCCAGTGCACCCGGGCGACTTTGAATTGCTGGGTTTCAAATTTCGGGGCGAATATTATTTTGATAAGGCCATGCCTTTTGGCTGTTCCATATCATGCTCGGCTTTCGAGCGTTTCAGTACCTTCCTAGAGTGGGCTTTCGTCCGCATGTCAGGGTCCCGGTCTGTAGCCCATTACCTGGATGACTTTTTATTCAGGGGTGAATGGGTCTGGGACACGTGTACACGTCTCCTCAACACATTTCAGACGCTAATGGAGGAACTCGGTGTCCCTTTAGCGCCCGAAAAGACCGAGGGCCCATCTACACAGCTAGTCTTCCTGGGGGTGGAGATTGACACGATAGCGCAGGCATCTAGGTTACCGCGGGATAAGGTGTCGAGGATAGTGGCCCTTATCTTGGACTTGTTGGCCAAGCACAAGGCATCTCTGAGGGAACTGCAGGTGCTGCATGGTCACCTTAATTTTGCCTGCAGAGTGGTGGCACCGGGCAGGGCTTTTGCCCGGCGCTTGTGCGACGCTATGGCAGGATTATCCAGGCCTCACCACAGGGTTAGGCTTACCCGGGGTATCAGGGCAGACATGCTTGTCTGGTTACAGTTCCTGAAGGACTTCAATGGGGTCTCATTTTGGAGGCATGACCTCCTGGCTTCCCCTCAATTTCAGATTCAGTCTGATGCCTCGGGATCCCTGGGTTATGGGATGTACTTCAATGGGAAGTGGGCCTATGGTGGGTGGCCACCGGCCTCGGCAGGCACGGGTCGCCTGCGTGATCTCACGTATCTGGAATTTTTCCCTATCCTGGGTGCTTTGATGCTATGGGGCCAGGAGTGGTCCAACTCGGTCGTGCATTTCTGGTGTGACAATGCGGCCGTGGTCCACATTGTAAATGCACAGACTTCTAAATCGCCCAGGGTTATGGATCTAGTGCGCCAATTTGTGTTGCGCAGCCTGCGCCTCAACGTACTGTTCAGGGCCAGGCACGTCCCAGGGGTTAATAATGATATTGCTGACGCTTTATCCCGCCTACAGATCTCCCGGTTCCGTGCCTTGGCCCCGGATGCGGAGGAATTTCCCTCGCCACTCCCGGAGGCGATATGGACCATTGGCAAGGAGAGGTGAACCGGGCGATTGGCCTGTCACTAGCCCCACGCACCCGTAAGGCGTATCACCACACGATTAATTCTTTCAGGGCATTTTGTACTCAATTTCAATTGCCAGTAACCTGGCCAGTCCCGGTAACCCATGTTCTGCGGTTCATGGTTTACCTGCATTCTCAGGGCCTGGCTCCTCGCACCATAGCATCCAAGCTTTCAGCGTTGGCTTTTATGGCCAAGGTGGGGGGTCATGTGGACAGCACATCTGACTTCCGTGTGAGACATGTTTTGGAGGGGTGGTTGCGCGAGCGCGGGTGTTGCCTGGACGACCGCCACCCGATTTCCCCAGGGGTCCTTACCCAGTTGGCTCGGGGCTGGCCTTGCCTCTGTTTTGATGCATATGAGGCAGCCCTGTTCCATGCAGCCACAACGGTGGCATTTTTGGAGCGCTCCGCATCAGCGAGCTTGTGATGCTGTCTAAGGCGGATGCAAGTCGTAGGGCACTGGAAATTGAGGATGTCTGTGTAGCCAAAGACTGGGCTCAGTTGAGGATACGTTCCTCTAAGACCGATCAGCATGGCGTCGGCAGTGGTGTGCGACTGCTACGGTGTTCTTTGGCAGACATCTGTCCGGTTGGTGCCCTACAGGAATTCCTGGCACTGCGTGGCACGCACCATGGCCCGTTTTTCTGTCACCAAGATGGGTCTCCCCTTACTAAATTTCAATTTTGGAGGGTGACGGGCAAAGCACTGGCCAGTGTGGGCCTCCCAGGCGCCCGCTATGGCACTCATTCATTCCGTATAGGGGCGGCCTCGACCGCTGCGGCTTTTGGGTACTCAGGGGCTGACATACGTAGCATGGGACGGTGGGGATCGCAATGTTTTCAATTTTATGTGCGCCCACTCCCCCCGTGAGTACCGACCCGGTCACCTTACCTATTACCCTCATTTTTTCCTTTACAGACCCGGGGTGTCGTATTACATTGGTGACAGTATGGCTGGTGGGCCATAGCTACGTGCACAGGGCAGCGCGTTATGCTGCGGCGACAGAGTGGGGACCCCAACTGGGACTGGGTGCATACGCAAGTCTCACATGGCATGGTAAGCCTGGGATGTTATGGCGGGAGCTGCTGCCTTTCCTTTTTTCCGGCCTGAATGCTGACCCGCCTGACATTCTGATCATACACCTGGGGGGCAATGATTTGGGCCAGGTCACCGGCTTGTCGCTGAAGCATGCGATTTGCGAGGACCTCGCCTACCTGCATTACGTCTGGCCCGCGACAACCCTTGTTTGGTCGGACATGGTCCCGCGCCATTCCTACAGAGGGGGCGTTGACCTCCTGGCCCTTGACCGCGCTAGACGCATGGTGAATAGGGCAGTGGCGCGTTTCCTTGTCGACAGGGCTTGGGGGAGGGTCAGTCGTCACCCCGCTATTAGCCTCCAAAGTTATGACTTGTATGCAGGGGATGGGGTCCATCTGTCGCGAGGAGGTATGGACCTCCTGTTGGGTGATTGGCGAGCAGGCCTGTTGACCGAGCTGACGGTCTGGGGGGGGCGTCGAGCCTTCTTTGAAGCCCCTCCGTGTGGCGGGTAGCACTGGTAAGGTAAACATTATGACCCACAGGTATCCGGCAAGTTCGCAATTGACTGGACAACACTAGACAAGCATAAGTTGGTTAAACGTTGTCCGGTCAACGACGAACTAGGCGACGGGGTGATGGCTATAGCTAGACAGCATGCATCACCCCGTGATTTTACGGATACGCGTCAGAGGGTGGGGTCATTAGTTAGATATTGACTACGGTCAACAATTTGTTTGTTGTCAACAAACAAATTGATACAAATGGATACATTGTAGCAATTCGGCTTTGGCTGAGTGGGCGGTATAGAAATTTGACAATAAAATAAAAAAAAAAAAATTTGCCGTTGGCAATTTTGGGTGGTACCTTACCAGTGTTACTTCGGCCTGCTTGCCTTAAGAATTATGATTTGTTATTACCAATAGAAATTTATAATTCGGACTAGGGCATGAATCAATAAATGTGGCCCAATGCCGTTATCCACTTTCATTGGTGTCTGAGTCCTTTATTGGGGGGTGCGCCTGCAATAGGCAATATATCCTTTATACAATGACAATTGCTTTATCCTTGTTTGTGAGAATGGTGATAATCTAGATACTTCCACTTTGAGCACACTTTGTAGGTTGAATGCAATCTGGAGATCTATGCTAGCTGAAATAAAATAAAACATGTAAGGCCTGAAGAAGTCCACATTCTGCAATTGCAGGCACCCCCCCCCCCAAAAAAAAGGACTCAGACACCGGTATAAGTGGATAACGGCACTGGGCCACATTTATTGATTCATGCCCTAGTCCGAATTATAAATTTCGATTGGTACTCAACCAATTATAATTCTTAAGGCAAGCAGGCCGCAGTAACACTGGTAAGGTTCCTCCCAAAATTGCCAACGGCAATTGGCTACAATGTATCCATTTGTATCAATTTGTTTGTTTACAACAAACAAATTGTTGACCGTAGTCAATTAACTAACTACTGACCCCACCCTCTGACGCGTATCCGTAAAATAACGGGGTGATGCATGCTGCCTAGCTCGTGCCATCACCCCATTGCCTGGTTCGTCGTTGACTGGACAACGTTAACCAACTTGTGCCTATCTAGTGTTGGCCAATCATTTGCGAACCTGCCGGATACCTGTGGGTCATAAATGTTTACCTTACCAGTGCTACCCGCCCATGTGACCAAAGTCAACCATGCATAAACCCCTGTATCAAACCTCAGCAACAGTGTGGGATGGGCAAAAAAGCCAGAATCCGAGAGCCAATTGTAGGTTCCAGCCAAAAATTCCCACCCGGCCCCGAAGCGACCAAAATATCACACTGTTTACTAGGGAGGGGGTGGAGGGAAAAACTTCTCCACTCCGTCGCTTTCGCAAAATGGCAGCTCGGCTGCCTCGTGGCCACTCCTTTTAAAGAGGGCTGGCCACGCCCCCTAACTACCCAGATGTCCAAGTCCGGTGGGGGGGGGTGCCCGCAAAGAGCGCGGTGGCCATTTTGGCGCTGCGCTTGCATTGCAGGCACCCCCCCCCAAAAAGGACTCAGACACCGGTATAAGTGGATAATGGCATTGGGCCACATTTATTGATTCATGCCCTAGTCCGAATTATAAATTTTGATTGGTACTCAACCAATTATAATTCTTAAGGCAAGCAGGCCGCAGTAACACCGGTAAGGTTCCTCCCAAAATTGCCAACGGCGATTGGCTACAATGTATCCATTTGTATCAATTTGTTTGTTTACAACAAACAAATTGTTGACCGTAGTCAATAAACTAACTACTGACCCCACCCTCTGATGCGTATCCGTAAAATAACGGGGTGATGCATGCTGCCTAGCTCGTGCCATCACCCCATTGCCTGGTTCGTCGTTGACCGGACAACGTTAACCAACTTGTGCCTATCTAGTGTTGGCCAGTCAATTGCGAACCTGCCGGATACCTGTGGGTCATAAATGTTTACCTTACCAGTGCTACCCGCCACACGGGGAGGCTTCAATAAAGACTCACCGCCCCCCCCCCAGACCGTCAGCTCGGTCAACAGGCCTGCTTGCACATCTTCCAAAAAGAGGTCCATACCTCTAGGCGACAGATGGACCCCATCCCCTGCATAAAGATCACAGTTTTGTAGACTAATGGTGGGGTGTCGGATGACGCACCCCCAACCCTTGTCTATAACGAACCGGGCTACTGCCCTGTTCACCGAGCGACGAGCACGGTCAAGGGCCTGGAGGCTAATGCCCCCTCTGTAAGCGTGACGCGGCATGATGTCCGACCAAATCAGGGTTGTGGCAGGCCACACATGATGCAAGTAGGCCAGGTCACCGCAGATCGCATGTTTCAGCGACAGGCCAGTGACCTGGCCTAAATCATTGCCCCCAAGGTGTATCATCAGGCGGGTCAGCATCCCTGGTGGAAAAAAGGAATGGCAACAGTTCCCGCCATAACATCCCGTGCTTACCGTACCACCTAAGACATGCAGACGCACGTAGTCCCAGCTGGGGTCCCCACTCTGTCGCCGCAGCGTACTGCGCTGCCCAGTGCACGTAGCTGTGGCCCACCAGCCATACTGCCACCGGTGTGATCCGACACCCAGGGTCTGTCAAGGAAAAAGGAAACAGGACCGTGACTCAACTGGTACTCACAGTTGAAGCGGGCGAACGTACAACTGGAAACACTGCGATCCCCACCTCCCCATCTGGCGTATCTCAGCCCCAGAGTACCCGAATGCAGCTGCGGTAGGAGCAGCTCCTATTCTAAAAGAATGGGTACCGTAACGAGCCCCGGGGAGGCCAACACTGGACAGTGCCTTACTGGTCACCTTCCAAAATTGAAATTTAGTAAGGGGAGACCCATCTCAGTGGCAGAAAAACGGGCCAGGGTGCGTACCACGCAGTGCAAGGAACTCTCGTAGGGCACCAACCAGACAGATGTCTGCAATGGAACATCGTAGTAGTCTTACACCACTGCCTACACCGTGCTGATCAACCTTTGAGGAGCGTATCCTCAATTGAGCCCACTCATCGTACACATAGACATCTTCGAGTTCCAGTGCCCTACGCGTCGCATCCGCCTTAGACAGTAGCACAAGCTCACTGATGCGGAGCGCTCCAAAAAAGGCCACCGTGGTAGCCGCATGAAAGAGAGCTGCCTCATACCTGTCAAAACACAGGTCATGCCAGCCTTGTGCAAGGTGGGTAAGGACCCTCAGAGAAATTGGGTGGCGGCTGTCCGGGCGACGTCCACGTTCCCGTGCCCACCCTTCCAAAACGTGTCGTATACGGAAGTCAGTTGTGCTGTCAGCATAACCCCCTACCTTGGCCCTGAATGCCAGTGCTGACAGCCTGGATGCTATGGTGCGGGGAGCTATGCCCTGATTGTGTAGGTGAACCATGAATTGAAGGACATGTGCTACTGGAATGGGCCAAATCTCAGGCAAGCGGAATTGCGCACAGAAAGCCTGAAATTTAGTGAATGCATGGTTATACGCCTTACGCGTGCGGGGCCCAAGCGACATGCCGATCGCCCGGTTCACCTCTCCTTGCCAAACGTCCATATCTCGTCCAGGAGCGGCGAGGGAAATTCCTCTGCATCCGGGGCCAAGGCACGGAACCGGGGGATCTGCAGGCGGGACAAAGCATCAGTAATTTCATTATTAATACCTGGTACATGTCTGGCCCTGAATAGAATATTGAGGCGTAGACTGCGCAAGACGAACTGTCGCACCAACTCCATAACCCTGGGTGATTTAGACGTCTGCGAATTGACAATGTGGACGACTGCAGCGTTGTCACACCAGAAATGGACAACTGAATTGGCCCACTCCGCGCCCCATAGCATCAAAGCTCCCAGTATGGGAAAGAACTCGAGGAACGTAAGATCGCGTAAACGATCCGTGCCCCTCCAAGCTGGAGGCCATCGGCCCTAGGCCCACCTCCCCTCAAAGTAAATCCCATAACCCAGGGACCCTGATGCATCGGACTGAACCTGGAAGCGAGGGGACACCAGAAGGTCAGATCTCCAGAATGACACCCCATTGAATTCCTTAAGGAACTCAAGCCAAATTAGCATATCCTCCCTCATCCTCTTGTTCAGTCGGGCCCTATGATAGGGCCTGGATAGGCCAGCCATGGCGTCGCACAAGCGTCGAGCAAAAGCTCTGCCAGGTGCGACCACCCTACAGGCAAAGTTAAGGTGACCATGCAGTACCTGGAGTTCACGAAGTGACTCCTTGCGTTTGGCCAATAAGGCCAAAATCAGTGCAGTGATCCTGGAAACCTTGTCAATGGGTAACCTGGATGCCTGCAAAATGGTGTCAATTTCAATACCCAGGAACGTGAGCTTGGTTGATGGGCCCTCGGTCTTTTCGGGTGCTAAAGGGACACCAAGTTCCTTCATTAGCGTCTGAAATGTGATTAGGAGATGCGTACACGTGTCCCAGCCCTGTTCACCCACGAACAAGAATCCGTCGAGGTAGTGGGCTACAGACCGAGACCCCGACCTACGAACGAAGGCCCACTGGAGGAAGGTGCTAAAATGTTCAAATGCCGAGCAAGAGATGGAGCAGCCAAAAGGCATGGCTTTATCAACATAAAACTTGCCCCGGAATCTGAAACCCAGCAACTCAAAGTCGTCCAGGTGCACCGGCAGCAGCCGGAATGCAGACTTAATGTCACACTTTGCTAATAGTGCACCCGGGCCACAAGAGCGCACCATGCGCAGGGCCTGGTCGAATGATGTGTACCTGACCGAACAAAGGTCATCAGGGATGGCATCATTGACCGAATGGCCAGCCGGGTACGACAGGTGGTGAATCAAACGAAATTCACCTGGCGTCTTTTTGGGCACTAGGCCCAAAGGGGAAACCTTCAGGTTGGGAAAGGTGGGAGACTGAAAGGGGCCAGCGACCCTGCCTGCCTTAACCTCCTTAGCAATACTCAGGGCGGCCACCTCCTCCCTGCCCCAAGGGAAAGTAATTTGGGGGCATCTTGGGGGTACCTCTCCCCTGTGAACGGAATGCGGAACCCTCGCTGGAAACCCTCGAGGAGGTAACCAGCGTCCTCTCTCTTTGGGTATGTTGCGAGCCAAAGCTCCAACATGGCCAAATTAACTGGGGAGGGGGCCTTTTGGGTGACCAGTTCCCTCAGCGGCAGGTCTGCCTGCTCCCTGTCCACCTCTACCTCTGCCCCGAGACCCGCCTGCTCGCGGACACGCAGCGGCGGCGTGGGGGCCAGCGCAAGAGGGACACTCGTGCTTATACCGGCACTGTTTTCTGTTGCACGCGCCATTGGCCGAGAAGCTCCAACACAGCAGGCGGGTTGGAACCCCCTGCCCCGCCACCTGGCGGGGTGCCTGTGCTGGAGCGGCTCGCTGGACTGCATGTCCACAACGATACCTCTCCCCAGGCGCAGGGCGTGTGGGGGTCATATACAGAAGCCAAAGCTTCTGGCAGGGCTCGTCCCACCTCATCTCCGGGTGTAGGGGCACTCTCATTCTAAATTCCTCGTCGTAAGCCAACCACGACGGGCCAGGGAAATCAACCATCGCCCTGTAAATATTGTCCAAATATTGGACCATCGGGATGGCCAGATCGGGCCGGGCCTTGAGGTAGACCGCCATGTATATAAGATATGCGGGCAACCAGTTGGCCCACGTGCGTGGTGGTTTGCGACGGCGGGACTGCTCTTTGTCCTTCTCGTATTGCCCCTCCCTCTCCTCCTTGGTGGGTTCCCTGTTCAATAGGGAGAAAATGTCTACATATTCTCCCCGCCAAATCTTCTCCCTCGTGGCCTGAGCTAAATGATCCCCAAGGGGCAAAGAATACCCAGCTGTCGGGAGTGCTGACACCGGCACGTTGGCCGTGCGGGACACCAAGAAAGGGACCTGAACCGCCCCCGTAACCCCCGTTGCATGTCCAGCGGCGTACGGCCCCCCACCCACAGGGGGGCCTATAAGTGGCAAAGCCGCACCTGGGTAAGTCGGAGGCTGCTGTCCCCGCGCCCCGACTTGACGGGGCCACGGCCACTGGAGACCCTCACCCATGGTGGATGTTGGTGTGGGAGCATTAACTTGAACAGGATACTCACAGGGTGCACCCCCGCGGGCCGCCCCCACTGGGGGTTCCGGCCCATGGTGGGCGTCGGAGCTCGCAACCGCAATCGAGCTCTGCGGGCCCATCTGACCACCACCCGCTGGTGGTGCCTGCTGTGCGGGGAGCTGCGAGGCCGTGGCGGGCGCCGACCTGTGTGCCTCGAGCAGCTCAACCCAGCCAACCACCTGCTGAAGACTGTCTGCACCCGTAGTGACCTGTCGGCCAAAAGGTGCTCCGGTCGGGTTAGACATCCCTAGGGATGCCTCCAAGGCCGCTACGTGGGCCAATAAGGCATCGACCGCCACAGAGCCCCCTGCATAAAGGGGGCCAAGCGGGCCGGACGGCCCGCTGGTCGCAGGACCCTGGCCAGGTGCCGGGGTACTCGTACCCGGGTAGGGCCATGCCCAAAACTCTGGTCCCCGTGGAGCTAGGGGCATGCCCTGCCAGGGAATTGTGCCCAGCTCTCCCCCCTGGTTGAAACCTATGGCCGGGGGATGCGGGCCGGGGGCCGAAGGCCCAGCGGCGCCATGCCCACCCACCTGCCCCAAGCCCATGGCCGGCAATTGCTGGCCGGGGGCTGCAGCCCCCGCTGGGCCGGCCTGGGGCTGCAAAGCCTCGGGCCACGGGCTAATTTGCCCCATCCCACCGGTCCCGGTGGGAGCCTCCACAATGGGGGCCTGTCGGGTGGGCGCAGTCGTGGTCCTCCGACCCGGCTGGCGCCTCCTGGACGGGCGAACCTGGTTCGCCATAGCCTTCTTCCTTGAAGACATTGTAGAATCGCTGGTGGGAAGCCTAAGAAGAAGGCGAAGTGCAAGCTGTTTGCCGCCGAAAAGGGGGCTTCCCTGCAAAGGCTGAGAGCGACGGAGAAAAACTTCTCCGCTCCGTTGCTTTCACAAAATGGCAGCTCGGCTGCCTCGTGGCCACCCCTTTTAAAGAGGGCTGGTCACGCCCCCTAACTACCCGGATGTCCAAGTCCGGTGGGGGGGTGCCCGCAAACAGCACGGCGGCCATTTTGGCACCGCGCTTGCATTCTCACCTTTTAAGTTTCTAGTCCATATGTTTAAGAAGAACAAATAGGTTGCCTTCAAGCTGTTCAGCCAAACATGGCATTTCTAGGTATTTCTGTCTATCACTTTGACATTAGGAAGCTGGAAGAGGAAAACGACTAGATCAGTTGTGCTTCTACTGATTAGCTCTTTATTTGTGTTTGAGTGAGTACACAAAAATATGCCCAGTTTGTTTTTAAGTTTTGCTACAATCCTCTCCCTTGGATGCCTTAGTTTCCATGGGAATTTGTTCTTTTCAAAGATCCAAAAGTTTTGGCATAATTACATATGAAGTAAACCTCTTCCTCAATCAAACAGGTTGAGAAATGAAAGAGGAATTAGTATCTTTTTGTTGATTACTTTTATTATATACTAGCATATTTTGCCCAGCGGTACCGAGCTTTGTAAAATTGTGTTGGATAGTAAAGGGTTTCATTTTTTTTCTTGAACTAATGGTGCTGGGCTGTTTTAAATGGTGTTGAAAGGTTTTGCGATTTTGTGGCTTTGAGGCGCTGCGTCCACCTGTGGCGGACTTGCGCTCCCAGTGTGTGTTTTATTTTTATTTTTTGCGTGCCAGCTTCCTCAGTGCCGGGCTCTTTAAATTGTTTTTGGAAGGTTTTTGTTTTATGTTTATACAAATTTTATTTTATTTTAATTTATTTAATGTAAATAAATTTTTAAATTTTAAATATAATTTTTGTTTTTTAAATCTTTATTTGTACACATTTTTTATTTTTGGTTTTTGGTTTTTTTGAGATTAGTGTGAATATTTTTGAATGTTTTGATAACTTTTTGGATTAATTTCGGAATTAATCTTAATAGTTTCAAATTTTTTTTGAATGATTTTTCTCTTGTGGCCTCTGGGTGGGGGTGGTGAGCTTTTCTTCCTTTCTACAATTTTTCTCTTCTGTCTTCTGGGTGTCACTTCTGGTGAGTATTCTCTTCATTTTCTCAGTTGCGTTCCGGTCATCATGGAATGAAGACATCTCTTGGTAAGCTCCCTGTTTTTTTTTGGGGGGGGGTCATGGTGGTGGTGGTTGTGTTGTTGTTTTTTTGGGGGGGTCTTTGTGATGTTTTTGTGGTGATTTTTTTGGATGTTTTTGTGTTTCATTTTGACTGTTTTGTGACTGTTTTTGACTGTTTTGGTGTGTACTTTTTTTTGGGGGGGGTCTTTTTTTTCACGGGCCAGGCTCGATCCCTGGGCTGTGCAAAGGAAAGGGCATCGGGGGTGTCTCTTTTTCTTCACAGGCCAGGCTCAATCCCTGGCCTGTTGAAAGTAAGGGCAGCGGCAGCGGGGGGTTTATTTTATTTTTCACGCGCCGGCTGCCTCAGTGTTCTGCGCGCTAATGGCACACAGGACACTGGGGCTTGTAGTTTTGCCTGTGTGTGTCTGGTTACTGCAGCGTTTTTTCCGTGCGGCTTTTTTTTGATTGGCCGTGGCGCGTTTCTGAACGTTCCTTTTGCCGCGTCGCTCAGCCTGATTGGCTGTATGAATTCTGGGGTGTGTTGGGCACCGTGGAAGGATGGTGGACAGGAAGTGATGGGGACAAGAAGTGCGGCGCGGCGCAAGGAACATTGGGAATTGAAGTTCCCTTTTTTTGTTTGCATCTGGGGGGCTCCTGCCCCCCGGCCGAAAATTTCAACCAGACAGTTACCTGCGAACCGGGTTCGGGCGAGTGAACGGAGACCCATTATGGGCTAGTGGGGCCTGGTGCAACATCCTTTGTCACATTCCAACGCACCATTTTATAGGTATAGATTGCAAGCAATACGCTTGCACTATATGCCATAGATTTGGAGTTTCTGGATGTTACAGCCATTGTGGCACTTACTAGAAGGCTCAGGAGGGAGAAAAATCATCCCAGTCTGTTGGCTGTCCGGCATTTATGTTTGAATTAATCAGTGGTGTGCTGGCCCACAGGGATACAGGGACTCATCCAGGTGTGCCCCAGTGACTGGCACCCCCGGAGGCAGGCAGATGTAATGGGAATGTATGGGATTTCTCCCCCAACCCCACAATAGGAGCCCCCATCACTTCCTGTTCACCACCCTTCCAAGGTGCCCAACACACCCCGGAATTCATACAGCTTCAAATTTAACTCTTCATTATAATTTCATATACAGTATTGCCTAAAATCCTGTTGGGTAGCTACACTCTTATAACTCAGTGGTACCAAAGTATTAACTTTAATCACACCAAGGAGGACGCGCTATTCATGAAGTGCTTCTGGAGGTGAATTGTGAAATCAGTCATGACATGCATGACTGACTGCAGTGTAATGGACCCAGGGAGTCAATCCTCTTAATCCAACTAAAAGAGGTCCCTTCCACTCCACTTTTAATCCCACCACCTTTCTCCCAAAGCTAGCCTAAAATTCTAGCTGCTTCAAGGTGCATGGAAACAAAGGGCTAGGTGAAAATCCTCTAGGTTTCTCCTGGTTGCTATTGTACAACAGCCAGACCAGGTAGACAAGTAGAATTTACAAGTATAGTGTAGGGTTGGCCCTTGTGAATGAGGAACCTTCTTTTTTAATTTTACAAATTGTTAAAACATAAAACATACATACATATACAGTAAATCACATCACTTAAATCCTACTACCAATTATAAAGTAAAAATACGTATACCTGTACAATTCATTCATTCATTCATTCATTTATTTGATTTGTATGCCGCCCACTCAGCATATGCCGACTCAGGGCGGCTCACAGCATATCAAACAATGATACAATACAGAGAAAATAAAGTACACAATATAATAGGACACAGTCATACAAAATACAATTCAAAATACAGTATCACCGAATAGAGAACACATATTAATACAGTTACAAAATACAAGTTACAGTTCAAATCATGAACTAAAAAATTAAATACAAAGTGCTAAATACAGGCCCCGGGAAGCGACCCCTTCCAGCGGTGCTCTAACTTCCCCGCGGCCAATGCCAGACCGGGGAGGGACCTCAGGAAACAACTGCTTCCATCCTCGCGCCGGTGTTAGAGGCAGCGGGGAAACGCGGCAAAGGTCCCGTTTGCGGCGGGCGTCCTCCGGCGATGTGGGCGTTCCTTTTTATCCTCTGGCCAGGCAGGGCCAGGGGAGAGGGACCGACGTCCAGAGGTGCAGCTTGTTCCCTCCCCGCGCCGATGTTGGAGGCAGCGGGGAAACGCGGCAAAGGCAGCGCTTTGTGCACCCTCCACCCTGGGACCCTTTTTAAACCAACCAATCTGTTCCATTTTATATAGCAAAGCAATCACACTTGTATCATAGCGTTTAGTGCACTCTCTGGGCTGTTCACAAGTTAATTAGCATTTTGCCCCCAACATGCTGGGTACTCTTTTTACTGACTTTGGAAGGATGGAAGGCTGAGTCAACCTATCCTCTACTTTCAGAATACCATATATTCTTTACAGGGCTTAATTCTTTTATATTTATCAAACATATATTTAATAAACTTTCCCCAAATTTCCATAAACTCATTTTTCTTTGTAGCACCTTTTAATATAATGACACTTTGTTCAGTCGCACAGTCGATTCCGACCCTTTGCAACCCTATGGACCATTATCCTCCAGGCACCTCTGTCCTCCACCATCCTCCTCAGCCCGCCCAACTCTGTGCCCACTGCATCCACAATACCATCTAGCCACCTCATCTTTGGACGCCCCTTCTTCTTTTGCCTTCCACCTTTAGCAGCATCAAGGCCTTCTCAAGTGAATCCTCCCTTTTCATTTGATGTCCAAAGTACCTAAGCTTCATATTTACTATTTGCCCTTCCAATGAGCAGTCAGTGTTGATTTCTTCTAAGATTGACCTATTTGTTCTCTTTGCTGTCCAGGGGACTCTCAAAACTCTCCTCCAACACCACATCTCAAAGACCTCTATTCTTCTGCGCTCAACTTTCCTAATGGTCCAACTCTCACACCCATACATTACCACCGGGAATACCATTGCTTTGAGTATGCGAATTTTGTTTTCAAGGTGATGTCTCTACTTTTCACTATGTTCCCCAGGTTTCTCATAGCTTGATTCATGTACAGATTTCTAATGAGGCATATGAGGTATTCTAGTATTCCCATCTCTTTAATTACTCGCCACATTTTGTTGTGGTCCACACAGTCAAAAGCTTTGGTGTAGTCAATAAAACAAAAGTAGACTTGTTTCTGGTATTCCTTTGTTTTCTCCATGATCCAACGTATTTTTTATTTATTTATTTATTGTTAAATTTTTATACCGCCCACTCAGCCAAAGCCGACTCCGGGCGGTTCACAACAGTGGGTAAAAACAGATAAAAACAAATGAAACAGATAAAAACCAGCAATAAGAACCCACCCCTAAAAAGAGAGGGGCGCAGGAACTGAAGAAACCGTGGGGCAGGCATCCTCCCCTATACTAACCACCCAACGGAAGCCACCCCTCCACCTGCACCCCAAACTTGGCCCGCCAGCCAGATTTTTAGTTATTTTCTAAACAACAACTCCGTCTGGAGACGCAATTCCACAGGAGTTCCACATAGTATGTTGGCAATGTGGTCAATAGTCCTCCTACATCTTCTGAAGCCGGCCTGAACCTCTGCTAGTTCTCTCTCCACATGCTGCTGAAGTCTATCCTGTATTATCTAGAGCATCAAAATACTGCATTCAATATGTCAGCAGATTTGGAAAACAAAACAGTGGTACACAGGATTGGAAAAGATCAGTATACGTTCCAATCCCAAAAAAAGACAATGCCAAAGAATGCTCAAATTAGTGAACAATTGTGCTCATCCTATACGCCAGCAAGGTGATGCTCAAGATAATAATGACACTTAGAGAAATATTTTTCAAATTATTTTTAAAATGTGAAAAAGGTCAAAAAGCAAAAAGTGACAAAACATGTCAGAATGCAAGCGCGGCGCCAAAATGGCCGCCGCGCACTTTGCGGGCCCCCCCCCACAGGACAGAAGATCCGGGTAGTTAGGGGCGTGGCCAGCTCCCTTATAAAAGGGGTGGCCACGAGGCAGCCGAGCTGCCATTTTGCCTCAGCGACGGAGCGGAGAAGTTTTTTCCCCTGCGCCTCCGTCGCTCGTTGGTATTGCCGGGAAGCCTTTTGGGTCGTTTTTGCTTAGCTAGCTTCCCTTTTTGCTCGAGATGCCTTCCAAAAAGAAGGCTGCTGCGAATTCAGCTCGGGCTGTTAGGAGGCGCAACCCAGGTCGGAGGACCGTGGTGCCGCCTCCTCAACAGCCACCTTTGCCATCCCCGGCCGGGGCTAGTGGCTTGGGGTCTATCGCTCCTTGGCCCGTTCAGAGTGCGGGCGCGGAGGGCGCTCCGGCCCGTGGCCCCCGAGCGGTGGACACCGCTCCTCCTTCCGCCCAACCCGTAGGGCCGACTACTTCTGGGCCGCAGCCTCTCCCGGGGCCCTCTAGCCTCGGGGGGTGGCCCGGTGCCCTGCCTTGGCAGGTTTCCTCACCAGCCCTACCGGGCTTTGGCCCTGGCCAATGGCCATATCTGGGCCATGGGGTGCAGGGAACTGTCCCCATGCAAGGGTCAGGTGGGCCGGCCGGCTCTTTTCCCATGGTTACTGTAGACACCTTATTGGCCCGTATTGCGGCCTTAGAGGAGTCTTTGGCTCGTGCCAGTCAGGCAGGTGCCCCTTTCGGGGTACCTTTGGAGGCACTATCGGCAGCAGGACAACGGCCGGCGGGGAGGGTTGAGCTGCTGCAGGCGGGTGGCGCGGCTCCGGCCACTGCCTCGCAGCTCCCCAGCCAGCAACCTGGCGCGGGTCAAGCCCCGGTGATGAGCTCTACATCGGTCGTGAGCTCCGACGCCCCCAGTGGGCCGGAACCCCCGTTGGGGGCGGCCCGCGGGGGTGCAGCATGTGAGTATATGGTGCAAACGAGTACATCCACACACATTCCCAATATAGGGGGGACCTTTCAGTGGCCTTGGCCTCGCGCGGGTGGTGCAGGGGCTACACCGCTGGCGACCCACCCGGCGACAATACTGCCACCATGCCCGCTGGGGTGGGCATTGGTTCTTACACTGCTGGGAACGTACTTGGGGTGGCAGGGTTAACTCATGCCCCTTTGGGTAGGCCAGCTATCCCCTTTTCGGCTTTGCCGACGGCAGGGTATTCCCTGCCATTGGGTGATCACTTGGCACAGGCTACCAGGGAAAAGATATGGCGAGGGGAGTACGTGGATATCTTCTCACTCCTGAACAGAGAGCCCACTAAGGAAGAAAGGGAGGGTCAGGATGAGAAGGACAAGGAGCAGGCACGCCGCCGTAAGCCGCCGCGTACCTGGGCTAACTGGCTCCCCGCTTATTTGATATACATGGCGGTGTATTTGAGGGTGCGGCCGGATCTAGCTATTCCCATGGTCCAATATTTGGACAACATATACAGGGCAATGGTAGATTTCCCGGGCCCCTCATGGCTAGCATATGATGAGGAATTCCGTATGAGGATTCCCCTGCACCCCGAGATGAGATGGGATGAGCCGTGCCAGAGATTGTGGCTCTTGTATATGACACCCACACGTCCTGCCCCGGGGGATAGATACCATTGTGGACATGCGGTCCAGCGAGCAGCTCCAGCGCAGGTTACCCGCCAAATGGCGGGGCAGGGGGTTCCAGCCCGCCTGCTGTGCTGGACTTTCTCGTCCAATGGTTCCTGCAGTCGGAAGAACTGCAGATATAAGCACGAGTGTCCCACATGTTCTGGTCCCCATGCAGCCTCTGCTTGTCCCAAGCCTGGGGGGGTGCGAGGCAGAGGGAGGGGTGGACAGTGGGCTGGCAAGCCTGCCACGGAGGGAACTAGTTCTCCGAAAGGCCCCCTCCCCAATTAAGGTGGACATGCTGGAGCGCTGGCTCGCATCGTACCCAAGGGGAGAGGACAGGGAGTACCTTATCCAAGGTTTTAAGCAGGGATTTCGTATCCCTTTTATGGGTGATAGAGCCCCTCAGGATGCTCCCAACCTTTTATCCCTCAGAGGAAGGGAGGAGGTAGCCGAGGCCAGCATTAAAAAGGAGTTAGACGCGGGCAGGGTCGCCGGACCTTTTCCCGTACCCCCTTTTCCCAACCTGAAGGTTTCACCATTGGGTTTGGTTCCTAAAAAGTCCCTAGGTAAGTTTCGCCTTATTCATCATTTGTCCTACCCAGCCGGCCGATCGGTTAATGATGCGATACCTGATGACCTTTGTTCGGTCAGGTACACATCGTTCGACCATGCGATGCGCATGGTGCGCTCGTGTGGCCCGGGTGCCTTGCTGGCCAAGTGCGACATTAAGTCAGCTTTTCGCCTCTTGCCGGTGCACCCGGGCGACTTTGAATTGCTGGGTTTTAAATTTAAAGGGGAGTATTATTTTGATAAGGCCATGCCTTTTGGCTGTTCCATATCATGCTCGGCTTTCGAGCGTTTTAGTACCTTCCTAGAGTGGGCTTTTGTCCGCAGGTCAGGGTCCCGGTCTGTAGCCCATTACCTGGATGACTTTTTATTCGGGGGTGAACGGGGCTGGGACACGTGTGCACGTCTCCTCAATACATTTCAGACGCTAATGCAGGAACTGGGTGTCCCTTTAGCGCCCGAAAAGACCGAGGGCCCGTCGACCAAACTAGTATTCCTGGGGGTTGAGATTGATACAGTAGTACAGGCTTCTAGGTTACCGGGTGATAAGGTGTCCAGGATAGTGACCCTTATCTCGGAATTGCTGGCCAAGCGTAAGGCATCCCTGAGGGAACTGCAGGTGCTGCATGGGCACCTCAATTTTGCCTGCAGGGTGGTCGCACCGGGCAGGGCTTTTGCCCGGCGCTTATGCGACGCCATGGCAGGGTTATCCAGGCCCCACCACAGAGTCAGGCTTACCCGGGGTATCAGGGCAGACATGTTTGTCTGGTTGCAATTCCTGAGGGAGTTTAATGGGGTCTCATTTTGGAGGTCTGACCTCCTGGCATCCCCCAATTTCCAGATCCAGTCTGATGCCTCAGGATCCCTGGGTTATGGGATGTACTTCAATGGGAAGTGGGCCTATGGTGGGTGGCCACCGGCATGGGCAGGCACAGGTCGCCTGCGGGATCTCACATACCTGGAATTTTTTCCCATTCTGGGGGCTTTGATGCTATGGGGCGAACAGTGGGCTAATTCGGTGGTGCATTTCTGGTGCGACAATGCTGCCGTGGTGCACATTGTCAATGCACAGACTTCTAAATCGCCCAGGGTCATGGACCTAGTGCGCCATTTTGTGCTGCGCTGCCTGCGCCTCAACGTCTTGTTCAGGGCCAGGCATGTCCCAGGGGTTAATAACGATATTGCTGACGCTTTGTCCCACCTGCAGATCTCCCGGTTCCGCGCCTTGGCCCCGGATGCGGAGGAATTTCCCTCGCCACTCCCGGACGAGATGTGGACTATTGGCAAGGAGAGGTGAACCGGGCGATTGGCCTGTCACTGGCGCCACGCACGCGTAAGGCGTATCAACAAGCATTCAATTTGTATAGGGCTTTTGCTACTCGATTTCAATGGCCAGAGACCTGGCCCATCCCGGTGGACCATGTTCTGCGGTTCATGGTTCACCTGCATGCACAGGGCCTTGCACCTCGCACCATAGCATCCAAGCTCTCGGCGTTGGCTTTTGTGGCCAAAGTAGGGGGTCATGTGGATACCACCTCTGACTTCCGTGTGAGACACGTTTTGGAGGGGTGGGTGCGCGAGCGCGGGCGTTGCCCGGATGACCGGCACCCTATTTCCCCAGGGGTTCTTACCCAGTTGGCCCGGGGCTGGCCAGGCCTCTGTTTTGATCATTATGAGGCAGCCCTTTTTCATGCAGCCACGACGGTGGCATTTTTTGGAGCGCTCCGCATCAGCGAACTCGTGATGCTGTCTAAGGCGGATGCAAGTGGTAGGGCACTGGAACTCGGAGATGTATATGTTGCCAAAGACTGGGCCCAGTTGAGGATTCGCTCCTCCAAAACAGATCAGCATGGCGTAGGCAGTGGAGTAAGACTGCTACGGTGTTCTTTGGCAGACATCTGTCCGGTTGGTGCCCTACAGGAATACCTGGCACTGCGTGGCTGGCACCATGGCCCGTTTTTCTGTCACCAAGATGGGTCTCCCCTTACTAAATTTCAGTTTTGGAAGGTGACAGCCAGAGCCCTCACCAGGGTGGGACTACCAGGTGCACGTTATGGCACACATTCGTTCCGTATTGGCGCAGCCTCTACAGCAGCTGCTTTTGGGTACTCTGGGGCTGACACGCAGCATGGGGAGGTGGGGCTCACAATGTTTTCAGTTTTATGTGCGCCCACTCCCGCCATGAGTACCAATCCAGTCACCTTACCTTCTTTTTTCTCAATTTTCTTACAGACCCAGGGTGTCGTATTACACCGGTGACAGTATGGCTGGTGGGCCACAGCTATGTGCTCAGGGCAGCGCGTTACGCTGCGGCGACAGAGTGGGGACCCCTACTGGGACTGGGTGACCACGCCAGTCTCTCATGGCACGGTAAGCCTGGGATGTTATGGCGGGAGCTGCGGCCTTTCCTTTTTTCTGGCCTGGGGGCTGACCCGCCTGACATTCTAATCATCCACTTGGGGGGCAATGATTTGGGCCAGGTCACCGGATTATCGCTCAAGCATGCGATTTGCGAGGACCTCGCCTACTTGCATTATGTCTGGCCCGCCACAGCCCTGGTTTGGTCGGACATTGTTCCGCGCCACTCTTACAGAGGGGGCGTTAACCTCCTGGCCCTTGACCGAGCTAGGCGCGCGGTCAATAAGGCAGTGGCGCGGTTTCTCACCACCAGGGCTTGGGGACGGGTTAGTCATCACCCCGATATTAGTCTACAAAATTGTGACTTGTATGCAGGGGATGGGGTCCATCTGTCGCGAGGAGGTATGGACCTCCTGTTGGGTGACTGGCGAGCAGGCCTGTTGACCGAGCTGACGGTCTGGGGGGGGGGCGTCAGGTCTTCTGTGAAGCCCCTCCGTGTGGCGGGTAGCACTGGTAAGGTAAACAGTATGACCCACAAGTATCCGGCAGGTTCGCAATTGACTGGACAACACTAGACAGGAATAAAGTAGTTAAACGTTGTCCGGTCAACGACGAACCAGGCGATGGGGTGATGATGATTGCTAACCAGCATGCATCACCCCTGTGATTTCACGGATACGCGTCAGAGGGTGGGGTCATGAGTTAGTTATTGACTACGGTCAACAATTTGTTTGTTGTTGACAAACAAATTGATACAAATTGATACATTGTAACCAATTGCCGTTGGCAATTTTGGGTGGTACCTTACCAGTGTTACTTCGGCCTGCTTGCCTTAGGAATTATGATTGGTCGTTTTACCAATACAAATTTATAATTCGGACTAGGGCATTGAATCAATAAATGTGGCCCTTTGCTGTTATCCACTTTCAATGTTGTCTGTGTCCGTTATTGGGGGGGTGCGCCTGCAATGCAAGCGCGGCGCCAAAATGGCCGCCGCGCACTTTGCGGGCCCCCCCCCCCCACAGGACAGAAGATCCGGGTAGTTAGGGGCGTGGCCAGCTCCCTTATAAAAGGGGTGGCCACGAGGCAGCCGAGCTGCCATTTTGCCTCAGCGACGGAGCGGAGAAGTTTTTTCCCCTCCACCCCTCCCTAGTTAACAGTGTGATCATGGTCGCTTCGGGGCCGGGTGGGAATTTTTGGTTGGGACCCATATTGGCTTCGGGTCCTGGCTTTTTTGCCCATCCCACACTGTTGCTATGGTTTGATATAGGGGTCTTTCTTCGTTCTTACTGTTGACTTTGGTCACATGGGCGGGTAGCACTGGTAAGGTAAACAGTATGACCCACAAGTATCCGGCAGGTTCGCAATTGACTGGACAACACTAGACAGGAATAAAGTAGTTAAACGTTGTCCGGTCAACGACGAACCAGGCGATGGGGTGATGATGATTGCTAACCAGCATGCATCACCCCTGTGATTTCACGGATACGCGTCAGAGGGTGGGGTCATGAGTTAGTTATTGACTACGGTCAACAATTTGTTTGTTGTTGACAAACAAATTGATACAAATTGATACATTGTAACCAATTGCCGTTGGCAATTTTGGGTGGTACCTTACCAGTGTTACTTCGGCCTGCTTGCCTTAGGAATTATGATTGGTCGTTTTACCAATACAAATTTATAATTCGGACTAGGGCATTGAATCAATAAATGTGGCCCTTTGCTGTTATCCACTTTCAATGTTGTCTGTGTCCGTTATTGGGGGGGGTGCGCCTGCAATAAGGCATTAATACAAAAACAAGATCAGCAATCCAAAGCAAAAGATTCAAAATAGATTCATCACTTTCCCACATCCCAGGAAAAATTAAAAAGAGTCTAACCAACCCTACCACTAAGTAATCATGATGTATGGCTAACCTGAAGGCATTGTGCTGGCCCTCAGAATAGAACTCTAAGCAACTATATAAGTGAAGAACAAAGAAAGACTAAGTGAACTGTGTTTCTAACACTCCAACTACATCTCCCATCTGGCTGCAATCAGTCAATCTTCTTCTTGCCTCTGGTACAATGAGCCAATCAATGAACATTATATGAGATCAATCATATTCCCCCTCTCCAAAGTCCTTTCCCATGAAATGATTATTTATGGTTCAATTAGTTTGGAATTCTTTGCTGTGTCTCCAAGTGCCATCTTCACTCCCTCCTGACCTTGAATGTGCCTTCAATGTCAGCTTGGCCTTATCAGCACCTGGGGAAGATAAATTTAGAAAAACAAGCTGTTTTCTTCTCCATTATTTTTACATTCCAATCAACCCTTTCTTGGTGGAATAAACAATGTAGCAGACACTTTAAAATTAAGACCTTCTTTATGGGCATTACATGCAGGATTTTCAAGATCTTTTTATATCAAACGGAACAGGAGAATCCAGGCAGCTGCCTGAATCTGTAGAAGCAGAATGGGATGTCCTTTGCAGGTTGTCATTCTTTGCTTCCAACATTTGCAAACAATTTTTGGGGGGAATCTCTCTAACCCCATCACTGTGGCTCTTCCATTGCTTGATGGGCCTTTTGTACCATATGTAGCCAGCTACCTAATAATGGGTAATGTATATATGTCCACAAAATGGGAAAACATGCTTGGTTATGATGTGCTTCTGCAGGTGAATTGCAGGAAATGCCAAGGGGGAAACCTGCAGCAAGAGGAAATAGACACCTCCAGGTAATGCTTGACAGGGGCCATCTGCCAGCCAGCCTGTCAGCCAGTCCCTCTTCCGCTGCTTTTATCACTTAAGTACTCAGTAACAGAAGGACTCAATCTTTGCTGAGTGGAGGGAATGCCTGGCACCTTTATACAGGCATGGCTTTTTGTTACACCAGAGCAGCCAGGATATCAGTCAATATATTTTCATTTCATAAAAATCTCAGCATTCCTGATGATGACAGAATAAACCAAGTCATAAAGTTCCATTCTGAAATAACTAAATGGCTGATCTTGAACACTTGGCAACCTTCTATAATCTCTCTAAAATTGTAAGGAGCTTCCCGTAATAGCAGTCCAGATCTATAATAATGCTCATGGCATTAATTTATCAATTTTTTAAGCAAGCCAATGCCAATTAAGAGCTCTATTTGAAAGTGTGATGTTCATATTAATAAACACTTGCATGTCTACACAATGTCTATGCTATATATAAAATAAATAATTATTATTGTCATTAAGGGAATTACATAAACTTGGCATTCCTATTACAGTATTTCAAAATGACTGCTTGAGAGATTTATGAAGGTTAATTGATCACTGTTTGAAATAAAGTTTTAAAAGGGCATGGATTTATATGATGGAAAAAGGCTTCTATTTCTTTTTTTCTCTAACGAAAATGGGTTAGTCAGATTTTATGACACAACCACATTTAATCTCATTTTACTAGTAAAACCCATGCCTTTTCCTTATCCTTTAAGCCTGCATTCCTAGTCAGTATTCACATGAAAGATTTTGGTTTCCTATAAGCCAAACCACATGGTTATATGGCCCATCTGGTGGACAACCACAGAATCATATTATTTTGAAACCCCCAATCAGGAGTGGGCCTTCCAAGCCCGAATGAATCCTCACACTTGGAAATTTGGTCAGCACCTAACATGCACACTTATACACGAGTCCCCTGGGACCAGGAGAGGAATTTTGGTTGCTTCTGTTACATGAATCAGCTTTTACATTCTTTGGAACTTTGTTACAAAACATTCACCTTTTTAGCTCTGCCTACGTGGCTGAATTTGCTTTAGACAATGTTTGCAATTAGAGGCCTTGTGGCAGAATCTTCATCACACTCCCACAAAGTTAATGTACCAGTGTTGTTATTTTGTACTGTGGCGTGCTTTGGAGAGAAACACCCTCATTAACTTTATATGCAGTTCATAGCCCATTTGCTAGCTTACTTTGCCCTTCAAGTTGGTTTCTTTAATATTTTAGTACCAGGATACACATAACATTGCATTCATTTGTGCAAGACATCATTTGCACTTTGTTCTGCTCTGATATTCATGGATAACAGCAACATTTTTTTTTGCCAGTGTAAGATAAAGTTCCCTCAGAAGCCTGAACACACATTTTGTACCCTTAGAAGTCCCAGCTGTGATGTAAGACCTGATGTTTTTCTCTTCTTACTTTCTGTGAACTGAAGTCAAAGTATAAAGGAGAGAGAGAGCATAGAGACAGCATAAGATAGTATAAGCTTTATAAGCTTTATTCATGGCATTGCATGACAAATAAGATTAGATCACACTGCACAGCCCCATTAAGAATAATTGCATAGTAAGTCTTAACTGCACATTCACACTAATGTGAAACCCACCCCACCTTCAGTTTTACTATTCCAACATTTTCTTCTTCCAAGTACTCTAAAATCTATGTGATTATATGGGTTCACTGTTCCCTTAATGATTCTATGAAATCTGCTGCCAAAATTTAGTGTACGACAGAGTACTTATTCTGGTAATAAGTCCATTTGTGGGGGAAAGAAGCTCTGATTGCACTCAAGAGATCATATATTCATCGGGCAACTGATATATAAATGAGTGCAATTAATAAACAAATTGCAGGGACATATAGTCTTCATGATACCATATGGCCTAAATATGTTACATAGAGAATCATCTAGAAACTATTTGGATGTTTAAAAGAGGATTGCGGCTCTGTGCTTGTCAGGAGGCCACATATGCACAATTCAAATTTAAAATGTTATAAAATATTTGGCTAGAATTCTATTAGTTGGTTTAAGTCTGTTGGTGCAAATCTGAATCTTTCTTTATTTGTGTAAGAGGCATACAATAACATACAAAGCTAAAATTAATACATCTAAAAACAAAATAGGATTAAAAAGGGCTAGATGACATCTGCCCAATATCAGGCCACATCAACAGCATTTCCTCTTGCTAGCATAAGGTCCTCCTCAGTACATGTTGAGGGACATTGTGTGCATTGTATCATATGGGAGATAGTTTGTACTTCTCTACATTCACACAGGCTGTTATCTACAGGGAAACCCCACTTTCTCAGATTAGCCCTTATGTTTATGTTATGTTTATGTTTATTCGACTTATACCCCACCCTACTCAACACATGGCCGACTCAGGGCGGCTAACAACATATAAATGACCCCAGGACAACCCAAGGGGCTTACATATAGGATACAATGTTCAAAATACAATAATAAATACAATGTTTCAAGTAAATACAATAAAGCCCAAGGTCTAGTATTACAAATTACAATATAAGGTAAAACAATCGACAAAATGCAAAATATCAGCACCACATCAAAATAATGTATCAATAATTACAATAGAATCACAGGGAATGAAAACATCACATAATACCAACGTAAAATAATAATGCAAAACTCACAAAAACCCCTGCCTTTAGAGTCTTTTGAGGGGGAAGGGCGGGGCCCAGAAACGCCGGCTGGTGGAGTGGCCGGGAGCGCGGCGGTGGTAGTTTGCCCGGCACCCCCTCACCTTTTAAGTCCTAGGAGAGGGGGGAGGGTGGGGCTCAGAAATGCCGGCCAGTGGAGTGGCCGGGAGGGCCTCTTTGCCCCCACCGGGGCTGGGAGCGTGGCGGCAGTAGTTCGCCCGGCACCTCCTTGCCTTTTAAATCCTAGGCAAGGGGGGGAGGGTGGGGCCCAGAAACGCCAGCCAGTGGAGTGGCCAGGAGGGCCTCTTTGCCCCCACCTTGATTTTCCTACCCCTGCATGCAGTCTATTTAAAGCTTTCCACACATGCCATGGTTATTCTTGGCCAGGCGGTAGAGTCATGTGGTTCTGCCCAGTTACATGGTAGCTCCTTGCTTGCCTTCCATACTTCTAAGGCAGTCTGTGGGGGCTGGTTATTTGGAGGGGCAGAGGTTATGAAGATGCTATGCCTTAATTTCAGTTTCTGCTTTGGTGGTTGGTGATCTAATAGCAGGTGTTTCCAAGGAACTTGCTTTGACCCACTCTTTCTGAGCAGCACTTTCTCAATGGAATTTTGGTGGAGGGATGTCAGCTAAGTAGTGCACTTTTTATATTGGGGTTGGTTTTAAGCATCATGTGACCAATCTCGCTGTTTCATTCATCCACCTGTTTTGCATGTTTTGATCTGTACCACACTGGACTAGGATACTTTCCTGCAGAGTAACATAAAGCTAGAATGGAAGTTCTTAATGTGTGTGGTGTCAGGGATTTCATAGTCAGGAAGAATTTATTTTATTCTTTACTATGTTCATTTAAAGCTTAATATGTCTATTTTATTATTCTGCTTTCAATTTAATTTTGCTTGGCATGATCGGATCCATTTTGGAAGACTTTAATGCGCAGAAGCTGACTTCTGACCAATTAAACATGGCAGGTCAGCCTGACCTCCATTCACAGACAGCAAAACTGAGAAAATATCTGTTCTCAAGAGAATCACCTGGGAGGAGCATGATTCTTAGACAAGCCACCTGTTGGAGTGCGTGAATCTCACGTCGAGAGATGAGAAATTAGATTAAATATTCTGGTCTCAGACCGGACTTCAAAAAGAATTGTCTGTCACTCAAGATAACACCGCACATGTTCTCACCAAGAAACATATAAAAATTGAGGCTTCGATCCCCGGAGACATATAGCTGAACAGCTATCTCCGATTTCATCTAGAGTTGCTGTCCTTTTGCTTCCAGCCTGGATCTGAACCGTGAAGCCAGATGGGCGGCTTTGCTGCACTCTTTTAGAAATGTATTCTTTTAGAAACTTAGGTTTTCTTTCTTAGAAAAATGTCTTTCATTTAGATTAGTTTAGAGAGGATTTTATTCTATATTTTGGAACTGAACTTTTGCTTCATTAAATCTTCAAAACAGACTTATTTTGTCAAGAGCAGTTTTCTAACTCCTTTCAGATAGAAGGGAGCTGAAAGGGATTTTTTCCAATAAGGTCTTGTTTCTTCACAAAGACTGATTCTTTGTTATTCAGCTTGGAAGTGCAGCTGGGGCGAATAAACATTGAAGGTAAAGGGGAGAGAGATTTCAGTGCCTCACATACTCAGGACTATGAGTTAGACTCCCACACACCTAACTGAAACATTGAAGGCCAAGTTCCCAAAGGAAGCCTTGATAAGGGTGGAAAGTTCTAATGGGGGAATTCAGCTACCCGTCCCAGAGGGCTTTGCAGAAATAGCCTATCTGTGACATTTTATAAATCATCATCACTACCTATTAGGACCCCATCTTCTTCCCTGGTTTTCCCTGCTTGGGTAAACTGCATGAAGACACCCTTACGCTATGCTACAAAATGTATGCTTCACTTACACTTGCTGGGTCAGCAACCCATCCTTAGTCTGGGGATGAGGTGACCAGTTCCAGCCAACCAGTGAGAGTAGGTGAAAAGCAGCTGGCGGGGTGGTCTGGTTCCCAAGTTGGTCCAGAATCAACAGAGGCCTAAAGCCGCGTAGATATGTGGTCGGGCACCCCAACTTGTGCCTGTTATTTTCCTAGGAATCTGAAAATCTGAATGGCATAGTGTCATTAATTAGCAAGTTGGCATTGGCAGTTGGTATCACCCATCAGAAATTTAAGAACTAGGTCTGTAAAAATGAAGGAAAATGTTTATAAATTGGTATGGAAATGGTATTTGACTCCATTAAAGCTAAACATGATAGTCTCTTAATTGTTCAAATATTTGTTGAAGATGTAGCCAGGCTAAAGGTGGTTGTTTCCACTTGTGGTGGGAGTATAAATTGACTTTGAACTTTTGGAAGTTGGCTTTTGAACAAAAAAAAGGAAATAGTAAAATCAAAGATAAGAGTTGTCCAAGAACTGTACTTTTACCCGTTTTTCAGAAAATTTATTGGGCAAAAAAAAGACACTTGAAAATTAAAATTTTTAGACATTTAACTATGAGTTTTCATTGAGTGAATGGTACAAGAAAGTTTGGGATTTAGCAACAAATGATAAATTCACATGTGATATTATTTAAAACAAACCAAGAAGGAGTGACAAAGTAAAGTGTATTTTCTGAAAGAGGAAAGGTTGATTACCCTTGCAGCATGTGAGTCATTTCCCTGAATGATTGCACACTTTTTGTTTGTTTGTTTGCTTATGTTTCCAACCTGAGCCTTTCCACAATTTTCAGCTTACAACTCCTGTCCTGGCCAGCAAAGACAGTTACTCATAATGATGAAAATTGTGCTTGCAATCTACCAAATTATAGTCCAATACTATTTGAAAGGACTTTGGCTGGGAAAAGCTGACCTAAATGAACTTAGTGCTCCACTGATGACCTGGGATTTTCTATCTTTAGTCCCCTCTAACTATAATGACCATAATTTGCCATAATTCTCCTGTTTTAGGAGTCATCACCATGGAAACATTATGATTTTCAGCTCTTCAGTCAAAAGGCTAAAGGCATGAGCAGTAAATTAATAAATAGGAAGCCATAGGTGATTACAGAATCCACACATTATCTGCATTTGCCTGAATTTAGGAAATCACATTCACATTCTCCACTTTCAAAAGTGCACATAGTATTTAATCCAGCTGTGGTATAGTACTTTTACATTGAGTAAGGTCAAGTTGCAGAGCATTCTCAGGACGACACCACTTCAGGCTTTTGGTGCAAGATCTCTTATTTAAATGGCAGCCTTATCTTAGAATGTGAAGAAGAAAAGAACTGCCCAGCTTTCTTTCAACATGCTTTTTTTGGAGAGAGAAAATAGCTTGGGAGGGCTCCCTCCACAAACGGGAACATTCACACATGCAATTTTGGTGGTGCAGTGTTTAATCTGCTATACTGCAGCCAAAATTCTGCTCACTATTTCTGTCCTGATGGGACTCAAGGTGGACTCAGCCTTCCATTCTTCCGAGTTAGGTAAAATGAGTACCCAACATGCTAATTACCTTGTGTACTACCCAGAGAGCGCTCAAAGCACTATGGGGTGGTGTATAAGTGTAATTGCTCTCTCTTTCTCTCATTCACTCACTCACTGATGGCAGTCCAAAAAGATATGTTGCAGTTTTTCTTTTCTTTCTTCTTCTCTGTAGACTGTGGATAATTATATGTGTTGATGTGGCGTTCCATTTACATATATATCTGTACGAGATTCTAGTGGGGATTACTCCCATTGAGACATGCACAGAAAGCATCCTAAAAGATAGAATTAATAGGCACATAGAAGAGAAGGTGCTGCTAAAGGAGAGCCAACATGGCTTTTGCAAGGGCAAATCATGCCTCACTAACTTGTTGGAATTTTTTGAGAGTGTCAACAAGCATGTGGATAAGGGGGATCCATTTGACATTGTTTATCTGGACTTTCAGAAGGCTTTTGACAAGGTCCCACACCAAAGGCTCTTGAATAAACTTACCACTCATGGAATAAAGGGACAGGTCTTGTCCTGGATCAGAAACTGGCTAAAGGGCAGGAAACAGAGGGTAGCACTAAATGGACACTTCTCCAAGTGGAGGGAAGTAAAGAGTGGGGTCCCCCAAGGTTCAGTACTGGGACCCCTGCTTTTCAACCTCTTCATAAATGATCTAGAAGTAGGAGTAAATAGCAAGGTAGCCAAATTTGCTGACAACACTAAATTATACAGGGTAGTGAAAACTATGAGATTGTGAGGAGCTCAAGAGGGATCTCTTGACACTGGGGGAGTGGGCAAAACAGTGGCAAATGATCTTCAACACTAGTAAGTGCAGAGTGATGCACATTGAGGCAAAAAACCCCAATTACATTTATAAATTGATGGGGTCTGAACTCTCTGCGACAAACCAACAGTGTGCCTCAGCAGTGAAAAAAGCAAACTCAATGCTAGGGATCATTAGGAAGGGTATAGAAAATCAGTTAGCAAGTGTTATTTTGCCTCTTTATAAATCTATGGTGAAGCTTCATCTGGAATACTGTGTACATTTCTGGTTGCCATACCTCCAGAAGGATATTATGGAGCTAGAAAAAGTGCAGAGGAGGGCAACCAGAATGATTAGGGGACTGGAACACCTTCCTTACCATCTGAGGCTGCAACGGTTGGGCCTCTTCACTCTTGATCAACGGCTTCTAAGAGGTGACCTGATTGAAGTTTATAAAATCATGCACGGTGTGGACAAAGTAGATAAGGAAAAACTGTTTTCCCTATCGCATAACACTAGAACTAGGAGGCACTCCATGAAACCTTTGGGTACTAGTTCTCAAACAAATAAGATAAAGTACTTTTTCGCCCAGAGGATCACTGGTCTATGGAACTCCCTGCCAGAAGAAGTAGTGACAGCTGTCAGTCTTGACAGCTTTAAGAAAGGATTAGACAAGTTCATGGAGGACAAGGGTATCAATGGCTATAATTATGGATACCTAAGGACAACCTCCGGGTTGGAGACACAGGCAGGATATCTCTCAATGCCATTTCCAGGGAATCCTAAGCAGGTGAACGCATCTGCTTGGGAATACCCTGAAGCAAATGGTGAGCCACTGTGTGAGACAGAATGCTGGACTTTTTCTCCACCCTCTAGTGATCCATCGATTGATGTATTTTACAGACTTGTATTACGGGACTTGACTATATGTGAAAAAGAAAAGCCGAGGTGGGGGCATAATCTAAGTTTGAAGGATATTCGGTTACTTGAAGAGATCTCGTCTGACAAGGGTGGGGGGGGGGAATTGTCATTCTGGATATGTCTGAGTATGAGGGCGAGGCATTCAGGCAGTTATCTAACAACTCCTTTTACAAGGTGTTAGATAAAGATCCGACTGATAACATCTTGAATACCATTAGAAACCTATTGTATGAAGGAGTTGCCATGGGCTACATTTCTGAAAAAACTCATGACTTTTTGTTAAACAATAGCCCTAAAGTGCCCCTTTTCCACTTGCTCCCTAAAATACACAAGGTTTGATCTCCTGATGGCCTTACGCAAGGGAGACCTATAGTGGCTTCTGTAGGTTCTGCCCTCGAACCCGCATCACAATTTTTGAATCACCATATCAGCCCGTTTGTTCTTGCCACCCCCTCTTATATTAAAAACACTACTGAATTTATATCTCAAGTAGAAGGGGTTCAGGTCCCCTTGGAGGGTGGCTTCATTACCATGGATGTCCAGGCTTTGTACACGAACGTGCCCCTGGAGGAGATTAAAGCCCTTGTACACAAACACTTAGACACACGCACAGAGCTTCACCCACCCACGCACTTTTTGATGGAATTATTAGATTTAGTTTTGGATCACAATTTTTTTAGGTTTGGTAAAAACTTCTATTTACAAATAAAAGGCATGGCCATGGGTAGCTCAGTAGCGCCAAGTTTGGCAAACTTATATATGATTTCTTTTGAAGAATATTTCATTTTTAATTCCGATATTAATCCTTTTTTCCCCCACATTATTTTTTATAGATGGTATATTGATGACCTTTATTTTATTGTTGATGATTTATCAGTAGCACCTTTGTTTGTGTCCTGGGTTAACGGGCTTAATGACAATTTAAAATTCACTCACAACATCTCAAAAACCTCCATTCCATTCTTGGATGTAGAAACTTACGTTTCTACTCAGCGTAAAGTCCTAGTCAGACTCTACAGGAAAACAACAGATAGGAACGCATACTTAAACTTCGAATCTTTCCATCCACACCATTTAAAACATAACCTCCCATATGGACTTTTCCTCAGAGCAAAACGTAATTCCTCTATTGAAAGTGATTTTGTCTCAGCCGCCTCTACCATCTGCTCTTTTTTACGGGATAAAGGGTATCCTGACCAAGTAATTAATCATAATTTGAATAAGGCGAGATTAGTTCCCAGGGAGCAGTTATTTCAGCAAAATGTGCCTAAATCGATTGAGAAAATCTTTTGCTCTTTTCAGTACTCATCCTTGGTGAGTAAAGTACAATCCATTATTAAGAAGCACTGGCACATCGTGAGCCACTTACCTGGTTGCGCTGCTTACCCTCTGATAGGGCTTAGGAAATCCAGATCCATCAAACAGATTGTGAGTAGATCGGATCATGAATCTCGCATTCAATTAAGACGCCCGATCATTACAGGGCATTTCAGGTGTGGTAACTGCACCCATTGCTCTTTGGCGTGGCAAACCAAAATAGTCACCATCTCTAGTAGCGAGTTCACTTTGACTTTAAAACAATTTTTTAATTGTAAAAGTTCTGGGTGCGTCTACCTTCTCGTATGTGCATGCGGCTTAGGATATGTGGGGGTCACTTCCCGCCAAATGAAAACTAGGGTGGGGGAACATAGATCGAAGATCCGCACTGGAAACATTTCTGCCCCTTTCGTTAGCCATTTTTTGGAGAAAAATCATAAAGATTATGATTTTAAGTTTGTGGTGTTGGAAAGCCATAAACAAGATTCATTTTCCCGCAAAGATATTGACATCATTTTAAGACAAAGGGAGTGCTTTTTCATACATCGCTTTAATACCCTATACCCCTTGGGCCTCAACATGGAAATTGATTACACATGTTTCTTATAATCTCTGTTCGGAGCTCAGCTGTGTGGTTCAGTATTCCTTTAAATACAAGCATAGCTCACCATTAGCTTAATGTCCATCGACACTGAATAAACTCATGATAGAGGTCTGGGACGCGCTATAATAATTAATGCTTCAAAATTTTACTATTTACTGGGATACACAGGTAACTAATGTATTAACTATTGTTTAAGCAACTTATTTTATGTCACAGCATGAGATGCATCCAAGACTATGTAAATAATGTATATATTGCACATTTTGTATATTATGTATATAAGTTTTTGACAGAGACATTATCAATTTGTTTTGATTTAGATCCCTGAAGAAGGACTGAAAATTCCTATATCGGAAGGAATTAGGATCTGTTACCTTTAGTTGAATTATTGGATTAAACACTTATTATTCATCAGCCAAAGCAAACGGTTTCCCTTCTTTGTTGTTGAGCCACTGTGTGTGACAGAATCCTGGACTGGATGGGCTGTGGCCTGTTCCAGCAAGGCTGTTTTTATGTTGTTCTCAAATCTAACAATCACTTAGAGTCACTTTTTGACAACTGTGGAACACAAATTGCTTCCTGTCTTTGCATTGTTTGGTTTCTCACATCTATTTACAGAATAACAGGATTGGTATTTTAAATATAGTATGAGCTCACCTGTAATATTTAAGATTGCTGCTTGACGTCCTTAAGATTCTTTCATACTTACTGTTATTTTCCAATCTATGCTATTTTAGAGTGTGCTAAATAGAATTTTCTTTTAATTTTTTTTAAAAAAAGTTATTCTGAAAAGTGAACGCTTTCAGTAATAAATCTGGCAACAAGGTTTCATATAGAGCTGATATAGGTTGGTATTATTTTTATATTTATGTATTAAAAGGCTTAATGAATTAAAAACAGTCTCTAAACAAGAGCTGCAGTCTTATGCAAGACTCTGGAAACCAGATGAAGTCATGGCTTTGCAGCTGGCTAAGCTATTCATCTGGAGGTTGAGGCCAGCTGCAGTCAGTGGGTTCCCCTCCTCCTCATTAGTTGTATATGAATGACCTTGGAAAACAACAAAAGAGCATTCAGAGTGGGGGGCAAAGTATTAAAAAATACATGGAATGTTCTGTATCATACATCTGAGTTACTGTTTTTCCTTTCTGCAGATCGTGCGTCTATATGTATAGGCCTAGATTCACTCTGGCAGACAAAGTGCCAACTGTCATTTAAAGTCACAGAATGGAAAAAAATATAACTTTCCAGCAATATTATTAATTTGGCTCTGATTACGCTTTGCATTTGTGGCGCAGACATTAAGTCACAAAGAAAGGAATGGAAAGCCAATTAATGAATTTTCGAATGATTGAAAAAGATGGGCCAAGTTATCCTTTTTTCCTATACACCTGTAAACCCATTGAGAAAGCAGCTGTTGTGCATGGGTAGGGAGAAGAAAATAGTGGCTTTTGCTGTGTCCTACTAGGTGTCGTTTGGTACTTGATCTGTGACAATTACAAATACACAATCTTAGAAATCAGATCATTGATGTCTTTTCAACTATTTCCTCCCAAATTTAAAGTTGTGTTTCCAAGTTTTAAGGAAGAGGGCTTTTCTTCCTCCTGTTCCTCTAATACTCAGCAAAGGTAAAAGTTGTCCTTGCTCAAAAGCCAGTTGTATCCAACTCTAGGGTTCAGTGCTCACCTCTGTTTACAGCCAAAGAGCCCGCACTGTCTGCTTCTGCAGAAGTTTCTGTGGACATGTGGCAGGCATGCCTAGACACCAGAGTGCATGGGATGATGTTTACCTCCCACTGAAATGGTCCCTATATCTACTTGCAATTTCTTGTTTTCAAACTGCTCGGTTGGCAGGAGCTGGGACAGATGACAGGAGCTTACTCCATTGTGCAGTACTCGGGTATTGAACTCTGACCTTCCAGTCTTCAGGTTCAGCATCTTAACCACTTGAGCCACCACAGTCCCCTAATACTCAGTGCCTGCTAGCTAATATGGGATCATGTGCATGCAAAAAAACAAATTGCACATTTGAGGTTTTTTCCCTTGCCTTCATTTATCTTCTTTCCCCCACAAAAAAGGTATTGGTCATAGTAACTACTGTCTCTTGTGTTTCCACATTTAGGATAGCGTTACCAGAATTCTAACATTTTAATCAGTTACTTTGCAAAGGAAGATCAAAAATCTCAGTCAGTTTTCAGATGCCCATTAATCACCTCATCACTGTCACAGACTTCACAGCTTTGGTCTGTTAACTATCTGAAAATCAAGGTGATTGGGATTATAGGTGCAGGAGAGCCATAAACACAAATTTATTTTTTACCTCATTCCCACCCATCCTTCAAGAAGCCCAGGGTACCAAACATGGTCAAGGCCACCTTCTCATCTCATCCTCACAATGAACCTGTGACTAAGGATGCGAATCTTCTTTTGACCCATCCTCACTTGGGAGGAAAAAAAATTATATAATTTTCTCATCACTGGCAAGGATGGTGAGAATTTTCCAATCTCTTCTAAGAGATCACCAAGATCTATGTTTGCACAAGTAGCTAATTTATGAACAAGAAAGCCATTTTTTGTGGGAAGAAATTACAATTTGCAGAATCCCAACTGTGTGCATTGGCTTAAGTAGGATGATTCTTTTTTAAAAAAAAGAATTGGAAGGACTAGATGGGTTGTTGTCTTCTTTTCTTCCTTAACAACCAACCAGTTTGCAGAAATTATACCAGTTTTGAGAAGGAAGAAAGGAGTTTGTTCCCTGATTATTGGTTGGAGGTAAGCATACTTGTCAACTGTGGCTCCGGAAAATACGGGACTTGCGCAAATGGTCCTGCGCAGGTCGCCTCCTACGCATGCGTAGAAGGCTACGCCATTGCGTAGCCTCCTACGCAAATGATGTAGCCTTCTATGCATGTGTAGAATGGGGCTATGCAAGTGTAAAACCCTTCTACGCATGCGTAGAAGGCTACGCCGCTTGTGTAGAAGGTGACCTGCGCAGAAGAGCTGTGCAGTACCTCCTTTCCCCCACTGCCAAATTCTGGGGTTTTGGCAGCGCGGACCAGGAAATGGCGCAAATCGGCACTGAAAACCGTGAAATCCCGGCCAATCCGGGAAGGTTGACAGGTATGGAGGTAAGAAATCTCAAGTCTTTAAAATTTCTACTCAGGGTGTGCTGTTGTGTTGAGGCAGCCTAGACTGATGAATATGATGAATTTAGAAGGCATTCTTTTACTACCTGTGAAGTCAGATAGGACATGACTTAAAGTAGAGAAGGAAGAGAATTTCATATGTTTGTTTTTGATACAAAACCAAAATTGATACATTTGAATATCTCAGTCCATAGTGTTGATATTTAATTCTTAATTCTTCCGAGGTTGGTAAAATGAATACCCAGTATGTTGGGGGCAAAATGGTAGTTAACTTGTGAATCACCCAGGGAGTGCACTAAGTGTTATGAGGTGGTGTATAAGTGTAATTGCTATTGCTATTAATTCATAAATATATGGGTTTGAATACACTTGTATCTAGTAATATCACTCCTGAATTACAGTTGCCACTTCTTTCAGCTGGAGACACGTCATCTTTAATATCTAAGCAGCATTTGTGTACAAAATGGTCCTCTCAGTGTTAGAATAATTGTATATCTTGCATTCGGCCAATGCAGATGAAAAGTACAGTAAGTCTATTTTATTTCATTTTTCTGAATACTTCAGTAAATTTTCACATTTCTTAATATTCAGGATGGAAAAATCAAATTCAGAAATGAGAAAGCAAAATTATGAAAAATTATCTTCACTTAGTCCATGGTTACTTATTAAGTATCCTGACTGAGGATAATTTAGAGACGTTGGTGATGGGGAAACATTGTGTATTGACTGAATTGTTGCCTGCAGCAGACTATCTAAAACAGTGTTTCCCAACCTTTGATTTTTGGATTTCAATTCCCAGAAGCCTAAATCAATTCCCCAAGGCATTGATCAGCCAATGTACTGATTTAAGCTACTGTGAATTGAAGTCCCCCTTTGGGACGTAGGTCCCACATTGGTAACCACAGATCTAAGACCACTGAGACAAGTTTTCAGAGATCCTTCAAATACCACAAGAGTTCTCAACTCTAGCATAAAAGCAAGACAAGTGTTTTTTTACATAAAAAAGTAATAACAATATTTTCTGCATTTTGTGAAGAATGTCTCACGGCATTCCCTTTGTGAAATGAAGCATATGTTAATAGACATTGCAAGCACAAGATAATTATCCTGTACTACTCATAACCTTCAGGTCTTGAATATGTGATCAGCAGATTAAAGAAAGAAAACTGAAGTTAAAAACATATGTTATTTGGCTTTGTAACTGGACTTCTGTCCCCAGTGCTCACACCACCAGCATGGGGATGGAAACTGCTTCAGCTGGGGGCACCGCCACTTCTCTCCCAGTCCCACCTGTCTGGGAGGTAGAAAAGATGCCTACAGCCACGGAGGACTGCCCCGCTCTCCCTAGCACTCACACCACCAGCATAGGGATGAAAGCTGCTTCAGCTGTGGGTGCCATCGCTTCTCTCCCAGCCCTGCCTGGCTGGTAGGTAGAAAAGATGCCTGCAGCCACAGAGGACTGCCCTGCTCTCCCCAGCACTCACACCACTAGCGTGGGGATGGAAGCTGCTTCAGCTGTGGGCGCCGTCACTTCTCTCCCAGCCCTGCCTAGCTGGTAGGTAGAAAACATACCCATAGTTGGGGCAGTACGAACCGCGGCCCCAAAAGCAGCGCCGACATTGACACATGTCTCGCCTTTGCTGGGTCCCGGGTTCCATTGTGGCTTCGTTAGGGACATTGACCCCGTCTCCATTGTGGATGTTGAGCCTTGGGCTCCGTCATGGATGGCAAGCCCTGTTGTGTGTGTGTGTTTGATTTTTTCCCCTCCTGGTGCTGTGTATGATGGATTTGATGCTTTAAAATTTATACATTTGTAATTTGTATATTTTGTATCTTATTTTTATGTTACCTTGTTATATTCTGTATTTATTGCTTTACTCCATTGTATTTCTGTATAATTATATTGTATCTTTATTTGAAATGCTGTTAGCCACCCTGAGTCAGCCTGTGCCAAGTAGGGCGGGATATAAATTAAATTTTTTTATTATTATTATTATTATTATTATTATTATTATTATTATTATTATTATTATTATTATTATTATTATTATTATTATTATTATTATTATTATTATTATTATTGAAGTCAGGATTATCAAACCTTTGAAGTTGTGAAGCCCTCAAAATCCTGGGCAATTTTGTTAAGAGACGATCAGCTCTCAACATGACCTCTATCTCTGTATGCAAAATGTGAAAGCTGCTGACTTTTCATTCCATCAATAATTTAAAAGTACTTTGAAGCCAAAAGAAGTGTTTCAATGTTCACTTTTAAATGTGAATGGGGACATTTTTATGCATCTACTGGAGAATACAAAGACTGGAAACTGTCAGAGCATACACAATTAACCCTTTTATAATCAACTGAAAATAACAGTCCATAAAATTCACACCCCCAGGATGCTATTGTCTACCTGCTTTGTGGAGATGGGAGTCATTTTCTCTTTTCTCAATCACTCCAGGTACCTTTGACTGTCACCTGACACTTTAGAAAACCTACTACCTATAGCACCAGCAGGAGATTTGGATTTAGAAAAAGAAGATGCTTCAGATTCATTTTTATATGCATATGAATCATTTTATATTTTAGCTTTTTAAAAAGACTTTAACCATAAACTCAATGGCATTATTGTAAGGGTCTTCTGAATACATCCTTGTTAAGAGACAGCAGAGGCACTTAATGGTGGAAGCTAGGTCATCAGTTGAGTTGTCACTTGATCTTCCTTTCTTCTCAGCTCCCTACAATACAACAAAGAAACTTCTTTTTCCTTTATAGGAAAGAGAGAAACAGCAAAGTTACTGCAAGTAGCTCACAGTTCCTTTGTAGTGTGGTTGTAGATACTATATTTTTTATTTGGTGCCCTCTTAGTACAGAGAGAAGCCAGACTGACTGATCGATTGATTGATGGTTTAAGAATACTCACAAAATGAAAGAACTAATAAGCAGAGTTGTCCCATTGTTATGGGTGAAAACAGACAGGAGATTTACTATGCTTTACTTGTGTAACAGAATGAAGTATTCCCTGTGTTTTATTCTCATTCAATATGGCGATTTCAGATCAGGGGGAGAGAGAAAATATGTAAACATCCTTGCCTCATGAGTTGCCTCATGATTTAGAAGAAATGAAACTTAATGTGTGATTGACATGTCTTGCTGTAAGATCATTGGTTGGAATCCCAAAGGGGGAAGGCCAAAGGTGGACCCTGTGGGAGGAGACATATCTCAGAGAGGCACGCACACACACACACATGCAGACACAGAGACACTCTCTGGAGTGTTGTGCTTTAAGATGCCAAAATGTAGACAATTGGGAGAAAGGCCCCCCCTGTGGGCTATCCACTAGAGCACCAGTTTGCTTTATTTCCTTGCTGTGAAATGCTTTCTAAGCTTTTGATGGTCTGTATCCTGTATCTTGCTATGCTTTCAATATACTTCTAAAATATCTAAAGAGACTTGGAGTGACTATTTGGCACACGCTACCTGAATCTACACTAGTTCATGTGCACCCTTTGTGACCACCTGGATTTCGGTCAGGAGTGACTGGGCACACTGATAGAAGATGCCTGAACTGCTGGGTCCAATCTGGACCAGGGAAACAGGATCAGGTGCAATCCCATCGCCAGGAGGCCAGAGGACTACCGAGTCCTACTTGGGAGTAAGCAGATTGTCACAACTTGCAAAGTATTAAAAGTGTTTTAGGGGAAACACATGAAGTGATGTACACCTAAATCATATTACTACAGTTTTTTCACTCAGCTTTTCAACCAGCAAGGAGTGGTGTCACGAACTAGTTTAGGGAGTAGGGGTGGTGGTGGTGTTTGGTTTTCTATCTTGGTCTAATTCAATTTTCTGGTGGATGTGTTTTGTTTCATGCTGTGGTAACATGTTTTGTGCATGTCATTAGAAGCAGTTGTCATTTGTGTGAGGGTACATTCTCCTCCTGCTGAAGGTTTCATTTATATTCCCATTTTGCCCAACTGTTTTCCCTCCTCTACTATTGAATGCTTATAATCATCAGACCACAGCTACATCCTGCTTTTCAGCTGCTACACCCCCAGTACTGTTATTTCCTCTTTTTAGCAGTGCCTATGTATGCCATTGAAGGGTCCTGGTGGCTTAGTGATTAAGACACTGAGCTTGATGACTGGAAGGTCAGCAGGTCAGCAGTTCAAGACTCAAGTGCGGTGCAAAAGAGTGAGGTCCTGTTGCCTCGCCCAGCTCCTGCCAAGCAGGAAATTGTAAGTAGATAAATAGGCACTACTTTGGTGGGAAAGATAACAATGTTCTGTGCACTCTGACATCTAAATCATGCCTGCCACATGGTCAAGGGAACGTCTGCAAATGCAGACAGTGCTGATTCTTTGGCTGCAAATGGAGATCAGCACTGCTCCTCAGAGTGAGAAATAACTGGCTTTCAAGCAAGGGAGACCTTTACCTTTATGCATGACACTAGCTTAGAGCCTGGCTTCACTCAGGAATGTTTTTATTTAAATAAAACACTTGTGGTTAAATTTTGTTGTATTCCCCCCCCCCTTCACACTCTGACCTTGACTCTCCCCTCCCTCCCTCTCTCTGTCTCTCTTTCTCTTCCTCTGTGTCACACACACAGAGAAACAGAGACAGAGCGAGAGAGGGTATGCAAAGTCCTGCTGTTTCTCCACCATGATCTCCATCGCGGCTTGTGCTGAAAAGAGGAGGAGGAGGAGGAGGAAAGTAATTGTGGTGAGGGATTGAGTCGGCTGGCCAGGCAGGAAGTAGGTCGGGGAGGAGGAGGTTGGCTGGCTAGGTGGGGAGGGGGGATCATGACCATTCAGAGGCTGCCTTTGGCAGCTGCTAGTTTTTTCCCTTCCCCCGGCCAGACTTTCCTCCTCCTGATCCTGCCTCCTTCCCCTGTTCAGCAAGCCTACGGAGCCATTGAAAGGCCATATAGGAGGCTTGCCCCCAGGGCTGGGGCCAGAATTAATTGGTTCCACCAGCAAGCCCAGGCTGCAGGGGCCTGTCTCCTAATCCTTGGTGCCCTCCTTGGCTGTGCCCCACTCTTACCCCCTCTCTTTCTCTTGTTCCACTGACTCGGGGCACCTTTTGACTGGCACAGTGGCCTTTGGGCTGGTGCCCTGCATCCACTGCCCTGCCTCTCCCACACGCTCATCTGTTGTCCTGCCTCTCACACGCGCTCTGGCCGGGCTCCCGATTGGCTGAGGTGGGCCACAGCGGATGCTGGGTTTTGTAGTTTTTGTTGGTTTTTTCACTTTGTGGGGCGCAGGGGCCCACCCGGTGTGCCAGACCCAGCCATCCCGGAAATTGCACACACAAGGTACGTGTGTGCCAAATTTCAGGGGGTTTGGGCGAAGGGTGTGATAGTACATGCCGGACCCACACGGTTACATCTCTCTTTTATATGCATGACATTATGACAACATGACAGTAAAATGTGAAAATAACAGATGACCCTGGTCACATGCCATGTTCTGGCTTCATAATATGCTATGAACTTACAATGGACAATGTCTCTTATACCAGCAGAAACCCGAACATCTAGTGGAGGTTTGTGGATCAGGACACTTGAGCACATTACAGCAAAATTTCATGAGAGAGCCCTACCTGAACTCTTAGGGTATACTGTGGTCGTTTCGTTAAGGCTTAATCACATTGTTGCATTCTTCCAGTCAAGAGATGATTCCCCAACAAGATACATTAAGACACTCCAGAATTTATGTCTTTTAAGGGATTTAGAATGGGGAAAGGAACAGGGTGTATGGTTCGGCCCACTCAGCTCTCTGTGGGGCGTGGTCAGGCCTGTGGTGTAAGGAGGTTGGGAGCACCTGGATTAGATCAAGTAGCAGACAATATTTATTTATTTATTTATTTGATCCAGTGTAATGAACAGAATAAGGCTGCAGAGAAATTGTATTTTCTGAATGTTTCCTTTCCCGTAAAAAGAAAAGGTCTTATCTATTATTAAGGCAATAAACGTATGCAGTCTTGCTTATTGCATAGGCTGTCCTGCACTTCACATGAAGGTTTGATATATGGGAGGCAGAAAAAACAACCTAACGTGAAAAAATTTAGGCAGGTTATTTTTGGAAAGGCAATGATTAGCTAGAGGTAGTTTTTATATACCAATGAGTGATTTGTTGTTTCATTTATTTGAAGTATTTGTGTGTGTATGGATGACAGAAGCTGAGTTCCTCATACTTGTTTAGTTTCCCCTTTGCCCTCACATCTTGTAATAAAGTATGCTGAGCATGACAACTGGTTTACTGTGTATATATTCTAGACAAGCATTAATTCTAGTTAACAGTGAATATACTGATGACCTCAACAGTTGTGGCTTCCTTCAGGATGTCAACAACACAAAAACAACCAGACTTACCCTGATCGGTTAAATCTACTTTTGCGTTAGCAGAAGTTTCCTCTCTCCGCTCCTATCCAGCCCTCTCTGCCACTGGAATATATTTTGGAGGGAGAATTTCTCCTCCTTGCTCTAATGACAGAAACATTTCCATCAACAGAATGAGACTACTAGATCAAATGGAATAAATCCCATTACCAAGCATTTGATAGACACACCCACACTCACATAAAGTTTATTGAAGCCCATGCATTACTTTCATGAGCAAAAAAGTTTCAGAGTCATTGTCATAACCTATTACCTCATGTGTTTCAGAGAGAAGTTTGTTGATTTAGTTTAGTTTAGTTCAGTTCAGTTTATTCATTCCCAGATTCGCACACCAGACATTGGCCATCCTCACACAAGTAAAGAAGGTCTATCTCATGGGAACTCACCAAAAACTCATATTGTAAAAGTAAAAAATAAAATAAAAAATGCTGCCTTTACAAAGCAAAAGATAAGGCTGTTGATTATGAGTCCATAGGAATATAATGTGAATGGAAGCCAGATCATGTCCTTTGAAAAAGGGAAGCCTGTTCTCCGACAGTATTTTTCAGTTACAGACTCAAAGGCAGAAAGATTTGTACTCACATACCATATATGTAGAGCGTATAACCTCTAAAATTTATTGTAGCATAACTGTATACACAAAAGGACTACTTTGAAGACTATTGAGATGGTCAATAAACAGAAACTGGTAGCTTGGCTTCCAGCCTAGACATAATATGAATACTGGTGGTGATGATAATAATCTCCAAAGAAGAAAAACAGTATTAATTCGCTTCAAAGTTCTGTGAGAAGTCAATTACCTTCAAACATCGCATACTTGGAAATGACAGCTCTATTTAAAATATCGGTCTGAAATATCGTGCTTATTTAGGCCATATTTTATCTGGGAAAGTCATGCCACTTTCTCCAAGCTTAACTAACATTATACAGTTCATACAATTTGGGCTAGAGTCTGAAAAACAAATCCATGATAAGTACCCTTTGAATCAGTTCCTGAATATTCACCTAGATATATTCCACAATGTGATAAGTTCAGGGCAGTTTCCCAGAACCTTACTGAAATGCTTATGTTAGTCCCATTATATCTATATCTATATCTATATCTATATCTATATCTATATCTATATCTATATCTATATCTATATCTATATCTATATCTATATATATCTATATATCTATATATATATATATAGATAGATAGATAGATAGATAGATAGATAGATAGATAGATAGATAGATAGATAGATAGATAGATAGATAGATAGATATCTCCATGGGCCAATGAATACATTCTTCTTCTTCAGGTTCTGTATCCTTTCTGAACATTGGCAATCATCATGGCAGAAGTCTTCTTGTTCCACACCAGTTTCTCAGGTTCTTCGGCCATGATGTCCATCTACGTCCAGGGCCTCCCTGCCCAAGGATCTTACCTTGACATTCCAGTAATAAATATATATGGCCAACCTAGCGATTCTTAGCATCTTCTGTCCATTGACAGACTGCCAGGGACTGAGGGCCATGTTTATTTGACTTTCAGCCATGAAGATTGTCCTGGGAACAATATAATGCGGTTGTGTTCCATTTGCCATATGCATCGCAGCGTGACACCTGTACCATTGATCTAATTCCGTGAGTCACTTTCTATTCCTGAGCCCTTTGGCACACAAAGTCTTCTACAGCTCCAGGCCAATATTGATGAAGCTGCTGCCCTCCATCAAGATGGATTCAAGTGGGATTTAATACATTTGGCGACCATCACCTGTCACTGTGGACTTTGCCACCCAAGGCAATTAGTCCTCAGGGTTACCAGGTTAGTTAACCACCACCTGATAGTTGTGTCACTGGCAGTATGGTTGACTCTATTACCATTGCAGGGTAACCTGGTCAGATATAATGTGTACATAGATAAAGGTAAAGGTTTCCCTTGCTCGAAAGCCAGTCGTATCAGACTCTAAGGTTCAGTGCTCATCTCTGTTTCAAACGCGAAGAGCCAGCGCTGTCGGCTTCTGCAGACATTTCCATGGTCTTGTGGCAGGCATGACTAGACATTGGAGTGCACAGAATGCTGTTTACCTTCCCACTGAAGTGGTCCCTATTTATCTACTTGCAGTTTCTTGCTTTTGAACTGCTAGGTTGGGAGCACATTCCATCCTGCAGTACTCGGGAATCGAACTGCTGAACTTCCGCCTCCCAGTCAGCATCTTAGCCACTTGAGCCACTGCATGTATGTATATATACAGATTTTTAAAAATCAGAAATTCGTTTAAAATTGAAATATAATTTCAGTAGATCTTGTTTCTCTGGGAAAGACTGTAAACAGTCTACCTAACAGGGAGATTGGCAGGCAACGATCCATAAGAGGTGGTGCTCTTCCTTGCAGATTGCTGGCTGCTGCTTTTCTATTGCCTCTGCTGCTGTTTCATGCTAGTTCTCAAAATAGCGGTGTGGGTAGTAGAAAGGCAGAATCCAGTCATTCGCCAGGGAGAGTGCTTCCCCTGATGAATTGCTGCCTGCTGCTTTTTCCCCCCACCCCGGCTCAACTTACCTTGAGGCCAGCAGTAGTCTCACTGTGTCTTTGGCGGGGTAGCGGGGAGGAGAGGGAGTCCCTCTTCTCCCCATTGCTCTGGGAAAGAAGGACGGCATTTGTCTCATCATGGTTTTTTGTGGGTTTTTGTTTGCGGAGCCGTGAGGTGCTGCATTAGCCTGCAGCGGCCTTGCACTCCCATTGTGTGAGGCTTTTTTATTTTTCGCACGCCGGCTTTTTCAGCGTTCTGCGTGCTCACACCCTTCAACATGATTGGCTGAAGTGTTGACGGCACGGATGACGCTGGGACTTGGAGTTTATTTTATTTTGTTTGTATTCAGGTGGCGGTTTTTCCCTGCAGCTCAGTTTCTATTGGGCCAACGTTTTCTTTGCTCTTGCCTGTCAGCCTGATTGGCTGAGGGGCGGCATGACATGGAGGATGTTGGGAATTGAAGTTGTTTTGTTTGCATTCGTGGGGCTCTTGCCCCACTGCCGACTGCAGGACCCTTGCGGCACTGTGCGGGCCAGGTAAAGTCGAGCGCAGGCTGCTCGGTACAGGACAGTATGGACAGGTGCGGGGGCTTTTGTTACATTCCAATGGTTAACGTCCTTCCTTATACGTATAGATTGGTCCCTGCATGTACAGACAACAGGGGATATGGTTTTTGGTAAGAATAGCACAATGGCATGGCTATTTGGTTATGTACCTTCTTGTTTTGTGTCTAGATCAGACTTTAAACTGCCAAAATGAAGCCACTTTCTTGGCTTTGTTGCTGGCTAAACTTAAGTCCGCAATGTTTCTGGCAGTAATCAGCAGACCAGTAAATGAGCCTGGTTGTGTTTCTCTCCATATTTACACAGCATGTTGTTGTCTGCCAACAACCCCCACTTGAGCATATTGATCTTGCATTTAGGGACCCTGACCCTCAGCCTATTCAGGGTCCTCAAAGTGACATAGGGGAGGTCAAGTTCCTCAGCCATATCCTCCTTTATTGTTATTCTTTGTCCAGAGAGCTCCTTCCTCCATCTTCTAATTTGGTTTTGCCCTTGCATACCGTCAATAATGTTTGTTCTTGCCATAAAGCTCTTCCTGGATCTGAGTTGGCAGACATGAAGCACATATCCATTCAGAGGATATTTAGTGTCATTCTTTTACTTAGTTCTCTCAGTGACCACTGTTTCTTCTCTCCTTATCTTAAGTGGAGCAATACCAACAAGAGGATATAATGTCAACATGTTTTGGATGTGCAAATATACTCCATACTGGAGCAGCATACTCTACTACAGAGATGCTCAGGGCCAAAGCTGATTATTGTTTCTGTCCCAATAATCATTCAGTAAAAACAGAGCATAGACAAGTTCCTTTTTTGAACTTTAACTTCCAGACTCTGGTGGCTATAATGGTCAAAGACTATGTGTGTTTTTAAAGCAAGTTCTTTAAACTCTGAACAACCCTACTAAAGAGTTCACTCATCAGTATCGAGGTTGAGGTAATAATTGTCTGGATTGGTCAACAATATCTGAACATTTGGCATAACATTATCTGATTTGAGGTGGTTTTCTTCCTCCAGCAACTCTGTACTGAGGGAGTTAATCAATGCCTTCACATCAACCAGGGAGACCAGACATTTCAGTGAGATGGAGGAAGTAGGAAGCTTTATTTTCACAAACTTCTTTAAATTGTTCTATATTGAGATTCAAGCCAATTTATCAATTTATCCGCAGAAGAAAAATGTTGTCCTCACTTCTGATCCACTTAGTCTAAATTGCTCTGTTCATTTTTTTCCTGCTTCTGATGGCTTGATAAGTCAAACAGTCTTTTGTTGTGAAAAATAAACTTAAGATGTTTGCCTTTAAAACATTTGACTTCATCAGATGCAGGTATATAAAAGGTGTTGTTCCAAAGATCTTCGGTGTAGTCTTAATCCATTCAAGAAACATTCAGTGCATTTCTTGCTGTTATTTTATAAAGCCAAGCACACTTTTCATACTGCTGTTCCAATGGAAGGGGGAAAAAATCTTTCCAGTGTACAAATACTCTACTCTGCCAGAATCAGGAAGTGCTAGGGATGCATTTTATAAGTGACACTCTTTCAGAGCCTGCCAATCACTGAGAAAAATGTGCTTTGAAGGACAATTAAGTTGGACATCAGATGGAATCTATCTTCAGAAATTCAAGTTTATGGGAAGAAACTGAAGTTTCAGATTTGTTAAATAGCACATGCTCACACTTTTCTTATGATTCTTAATGTGATATGCAAATGCAATCTATTCTGATTTGTATCCAAGTATTTACTTACAAACTGGGAATGATCCCTGAGTTGATTTGGAGGTGGTCAATTTGTTCTTGGGTTTCTGCCAATATTTGTATTTCTGTGTTTGCAGATGTGGGGAGAAGGCAAATGAGAAATGAAAGAGCAGTGAACTGGAATGAGGTGGTTGCTCCTCCTGTTTATAGCACGTCTTTTATTCACTAGAGCAGCTGGTGCCAAAATGCCCCTTCCTCATATCTCAGCATTTTACATTCCCCAAACACTTCTTCTGTGTCTAGGCCAGATGTAAAACTGTCAAAATGAAGACACCTTTTGGTGAGTTCATTCTGCAGTTCCTTTTGCCTTCAGTGACTAGTAGGGACATGTGGACTCATTGAGTGTAACTGGGAACTTCTTGAACTGCTCAGTACCTGATCCAAAAATGCTCAGACATCCCTGTTCCACCTTGTTTGGACATTTTTCTCCAAAGACACTGCACATTTCTAATTAGTAACCAGCACACACAGCCTTGCAGAGTTTGAAGCCCATTAGGCGTGGACCAACCCATCATTCTCCTCCTTTCCTTTCTCCACACCAAGTCCTTTCTGTTCATAAGTAAAGGTCACCATTGCTAGAAAGCTAGTTGTACAGTAGAATCTCTGATAAAGTCCAAACTCCATTCCACAAGTTTGGACTTTATCTGATTTTGGACTTTATCTGAATCAAATGCATCGGATAATGTCCAAAAAATGGACTTTATTCGAGGTTTCTATACCAAATACCTTGGATAACATCCTTTTTTTAGTGGTTTTGGACTTTATGCGATGCATCACATGTGCATGAAAACCACGACTTTATCTGAATCGGACTCTATCCGAGGTACCACTGTATCTGACTCTAGGGTGTGGTGCTCATCTCCATTTACAGCCAAAGAGACATTGCTGTCTGCGCCTTGAGATGTTTCCATGGTCATGTGGCAGGCATGACTAGACACTGGAGCACATGGAATGCTGTTTCCTTTCTACCAACGCAGTAACTATTTATCTACTTGCAATTTCTTGCTTTTGAACTGCTAGTTTGGAAAGAGCTGGGACAGCTGACGGGAGCTCACTTTGTCATGCAGCATTTGGGTCTCAAACTGCTGACCTGCTGACCTTCCAGTCAAGTTCAGCATCTTAACCACTAAGCCACCAATGTTCTGTTCCTACCAATCTTTTTATTCCCTTCATCTCTATGTTCCCTCAGGCTGTAGCAGCTGTCATTTCTCTGAAAAAGTAAATTTTGAAATATTCTGCTCAGGAAGTCTTAATTTGTCATTATATTTACAAAACACTTTAATTTTACTGTACCTGTAAATTATCTGTTTGTGTTGACTGTGATCTAGGTGCTATTATTTCTACCTGCTGTGCCACTGGTGATTCTTCTACTGCTATTAGACTACTTTCATGTCTTTTGTTATTTTAATGCTGTTTGTTAGCTGTCCCAAGATGTATGCTGAAAGAAAGGATTTTAAAAATTGCTTAATTAAACAAAACATTAAATGATTAACTTTTTTTTATTTTAAACACTGTGCGGCTTATGTTCCAAGCAAAGTATACAAGGCTTTCCAGTTGGACTTGAATCTGTGAAGTACATCTAGGAAACCTGAAATCAATGATTCATATAATTTATAGTAAGAGCCTGCTATGAAATTGAAATATGTGCCCATTACAAAATTCATTCCTTAGTGCTGAAAATACTGATGCCTTTCTCAGTATTAAAAAAATGCAAATGAGCCTTCCTCCATTCATTCATTCAATCATTCATTCGTTCGTTCGTTCATTCATTCACTTGATTTCTGTACTACCCATCTAGCATACAATCTACTTTGAGCAGTTTACACAAAATAGAACATGTAAACATTTATATCAAAATAAAACACATTATAGACCAAGCTTTTGCAACGTTTTCCTGCCATGGGCCAGACATGTCTCTGACACGCAGCTGTGGGGGCCAGAGGTGGCTTGTTCCCAGTGCTTATGTTTTCTTCATCATCATCGGTGGTGGCAGCAATCATGTCAGTTTTGCGGCCTTTTGCACAGTCTCTGCTGCTTCTTCCGGCAGCGGGATGCTTTGGGGAACATAATCGCTCCATTTTGGGATCATTCTAATGCACTTCTGTGCAACTTCGGCAGGGAAACTGCACTGTTCTGGGACTTCCTGGTTACGTGCCGGGATCACAGGTGCTGACATAAGTTCCACCTGGCACCAGAAGTCCCAGAACAGTGCACTTACCATGCTGAAGTGCCATGGAAGAGCATTAGAAAGATCCCAAAATGGAGCAATTATGCTCCACAAAGCCTCCCACTGCTGTGAGAAGCAGCAGAGACTGAAAAAGCTGCAAAACCAATTTGATTGCTGCTACTGCTGCAGTAAGTGACATATTGTGACTTCCGGTGGTGGTGGGGCAGGTGAGGGCAGGTGAGAGCAGTCCTAGAGCTGGCCTAGTGGCCACCATGGTTCAGATTAATGAGATGCATGGCCCAGATTAGGTCTGCAGGCTGAGGGTTGTGAATGCCTGTTATAGTCAAAGTAAAATAGGCAACATTAAAGGTATAAAATTGCTTCAATGACATGTTGTAAATGAACAATGCAGTCATACTTTATTAAATCTGAAAGTCAGCATGGAATGAATTCTATCACCTCATAGCCTCTAAACTCATTCTGTTTGCAGAATTAATGCCATCCAACCAGGTGACAAGTGCTCCATTCTGAGTACATTGTAACAGGATGAGATATCTGACTTGTGAGTATATCTGTGATTGACATGAGCCGGATCAGACCAGTATGCGCGTACCGGTAGTAAAAATGGCTGGAACCCTGCCCACCTCCTCCTCCTCCTAGAAGAGGCTTCGGAGGGGGATGGCTCCATTTCCCCCTTCGTTCAAGACTTTTCCTGGGCTCCATTTCACCCCAAAGTGCATCCTCAGCCATTCCAGAGTGGTTGAGAAGGCACTTCAGGGTGAAAGAGAGCCCTGGAAATGTCTTGGACAAAGGGGGAAATGGCTTTGGAGGGGGCTCTTCGCCATAGAGCTATGAAAATAGAACCCTCTTCTATTTTCACCACTCTATTGTAACCTGTGAAGTCATACCCCCCTTGTCCAAGGCTTTTCCTGGCTCCGTTTCACCCCAAAGCACATCCACAGCCTCTCCAGAGTGGCTGGGGATGCGCTTCGGGGTAAACGGAGCCCTGGAAAAGGGGGAAATGGCTTCAGAGGTTCGCTATAGAGTGATGAAAATAGAAGAGGCTTCTATTTTCACAGCTCTATAGTGAAGAGGAGTCACATGGCCAACAGGCCACACCCACCCAGCCACATGGCCATGTGGTAGGGAATTTTTTTGATGCCCACCAATGGAGTATATACAGGTGAAACTCGGAAAATTAGAATATCGTGCAAATGTTCATTCATTTCACTTAAAAGGTGAAACAGATATATAAGATAGTCTCACATGCAAAGCGAAATATGTCATGCCTTAATTCATTATAATTGTGATGATCATAGCATACAGCGTACATGAGATTATGTGATGATTATGGGGTACATGAGATTGGGAGGTTGGGGTTTTTATAAGCTGTAAGCCATAAGCATCAATATTATAACACAGTGAGTCTTGAACTATCTCACTTTGCATGTAATGAGTCTATCTCATATATTTGTTTCACCTTTTAAATTGCACTACTGGACTGAATGAACATTTGCACAATATTTTAATTTTCTGAGTTTCACCTGTATGTGGCAGGAAGCCTGAAGAGATAATACAGACCTGACTGAAACATCGAGAAACAGAGGGAGATAATAAGTGAACTGTGAGAAGGGGTGAAAAATCAATGTCATTACAGTGCTTTTGTTCAGTTTATCACTCACACTGGAAAAAAGAAGCTGTTATGAAGTTATGTAATTTGTCAGAGTTGCACAATGAGGCCTGTACAGATGTCACTTAGATCACATCCTCAGGTATTTCATTGCAGCATCTAGGTAGGAAAGGATATTCACAGATGCCCTCTTTATTGGTGTTGTTAAATGCCTTTCAATGACTGCCTTTCTCTTTGATTGTTCCTTCACTTGAGATTGGGAAGAGCTGACTCTGCATAGGCAATTTGCAATGCCTTGAGTCAGACCTTGCTAAACTCCCCTTCACTGGTCCAAAAACCAGTACAAATCAATTTTGATGAAAGCCACCAAGCATCTCTCCTGGTTTACATCACAGTGAAACCGAAACCTCAGTCTCCTCTGCCTACATTACAGAAAAGGAAAGTTTAAAGAGCAGACCTACCCGACACATTGTGTTATATTATCCTGCCTAATCTGACAGTGTTGTATATATTAGAAAATATGTAATATGTATGAACTCCCTACCAAAGAGACTAGGCTGGCCCTTTGTGAGATCATGTTTATTCTGGTGGGCTTTTAGACAGGTTTCTTTTTGTTGTTTCCTTTCTTAAAAGACAGCAACCACAGAAAAGAGGTGATATCATTCTTACTCATCTCTGGAGCTATTGTGCTTAACCTTAACCCCATGCCTCAGAGGGAGAATATGACCACATCAATTCTTCCAAGTGTATTAAGGGGGGAGCAGAAGAACTAGCACCTTTTACATGTAGAGCATGTCCAAATTCCTCTGATCAAGGAGAGACTGCTTTTCTATTTAGATCAACCTCCCCTCAAACAAGACTAAGGAACCAGGTGGGGCAAGCCTGCTTCCTTCTATGAGGCCTGATGGCACAGTGGTTAAACTGCTGCCCCACAGCCAAAATTGCTGACATTGTGAGTTCGATCCTACAGGGATCAAAGTTGACTCATCCATCCTTTCATGGTCAGTAAAATGAGTACCCAGCATGTTGGGGGTAAAATTGCTAATTACCTTATGAACCTCCCAGAGAGTGCACTATGTGTTATGGAGTGGTATATGAGTGTAGTTAAATTAATTGCTCTGCTCATGACTTATGATAAACCTTTTATTGAACACTATTTTCAAACCTTAGTCCAAATATTCATTTCTGAGGAGGAGGAAAAAGAAAAAGAAGAAGAAGAGCATGCTATCAAGTTAATTTTGACTTCTGGGTAGAGAATGCTAAGAAGAGACTTATTTTTATATTCTACTCTACAGTGGAGAACCAAATACCTAACCTTGGCTCTATAGCCTGTTTTCTCTACCACTGAGCTATCCAGCCAGAGTTACGGATATAAAAAACATTTTGGACTGTATTTTCTTCTCATTCTTTTTTATATCAGATGGTGAAAGTTGTTTTTTTGCTTTCCATGTTGTCACTCATACATGTTTTCTTAATCTGTGCATTTATTTGTTCATTTCTTCTGATTTGCACATTTTCCCATTTGACTAAATTGCATTTGTGTATACAGTCAAAAGTGTTTTTGTGAATGTGGAGTTTTAGATTCCCTTCAGCATAATTATTTTCTGCTTAATTATTTCTTCAAAAAGTCCCATAAACCTTGTATGTTTGCATACTGTGTATTTCTCCTTGCACTCCATTTCAGCAGGTGTGAAAAGGCTACTTTTGTTGAGACTGCCAGATTCAACACAATCTGCCAGTAAGAGTCAATTTTAGACTTTCACTGTATCTGTCTGTATGTTGCTACCTCGGTATTATGGCTTTTTGCATAACTAGGTTAAATAAATGAATTCATACACCAGTAGGTGAAATGGAGTTGCATAACTAGGTTAAATAAATGAATTCATACACCAGTAGGTGAAATGGAGAGCACAGCACAGCAAATGTTAGGGCAAAGCAAGGGATGTAGGAAGCTGCTACAAGGGCAGACCACAGATCTGTGTCATATTGATGACTTACAGTGTTTCAGGGCCAGAGGATGGAGGTTTGATTACTGACAGTGCCCCTTAGGAGAAGAACCAGCCTGTATACCCTTAGCAACCTACACAGCCCCAGGAAAGGAAATGGAAAACCACTTGACTCTACCTAGAAAACCATGGAAAGAGTTGATTTGATGGCACACAATCATTGTCAACAGAAGACACCAGGGTTTCAGCTTGCAGCCTTCTATTGGCAAATTGGATCATTTACCACTGATCTACAGTTGATCATGCAGTTGAGACAGGTTATAACACACCCAAGGCTACCAAGAAAATTAAAATGGGGATCTACTGGGAGGAAGCAATCAACCAACTCTAATTCAGCATGTGTCCATCTTATGATCACTTTGCTTCCTCTAAGTTATACCCAGCCCTTAATACAGTCCACAGTATAATTAAGCATTCTTTTCATATTATTTCCTTCTCCCTTGACTCTTCAAATTTGTGTATTTCCCCCTTTCCTTCTTCTGTGGATCTCACACAATCAATGATTTATCCTAGTTTCACTACAGTCTTGCAAAAATGCACCACATTATGAGTGCCACCAGACTTCAAGGGACAGAGAAACTACGGCCCTCCAAACAGCCCAAGCCAGCATGGCTCATGATCAAGGAGGATGGGAACTGTAGTCTAGCAACATCTAGAAGGCTACATATTTCTAAGTTTTTCTTTGTGGCTTTCCATCCTTCCTGATATCTCTAGTAATGTGGAGATGTGTCTTTTCCTGTCTGGCTGGGCAGGCCTTTTCTTATTTGCAGCTATTTGAGGAACATTGTGGCTTGGGATTTTCAAACTGACCAGGAGAGGGTGATGATGTTTGAAAACTGGCCTCTGTAAGATGGCCCATTAAGCCCTTTCAAATAACAAGTTTAAGTGTATCTGAAGCCTACATTCCACTCTAAATTGCAAACTGCCAGCAGAAAAGTTTCAGATACCAGAGAGATGTAATAGATTAATTTCATTCTGCTTCCATCTATACTGTGCTACAAACATAGATAATACCAATTCCAAGTCACTGTTTACTGTATAAGCCCTCTTAAAGTTAGGACTGTGTGTCCAGTAGCTGAAATGTCACCATCTGCCTGTAATAACATTTATTTCATATCCATCATAATAAAAAGCTCATTCATGTAGTGGAGCAGCCAATTATTATGAGCATTCTATGGGTAGTTCAAAGATTGATCTTTATAAATTTGAAGCAGCATGTTCAGGTTAGACAGATTAATTAAAACAGCCAGGTACATGCTGTTATGATACCAAATTTACATCTAATATTAAGACTGCATTAAGTACAATAAAATATGGTATTAATCCTGAGTGGCAGTAATTAAATGTGAATAAAGGCCACAATGAAAATTTCAATGGGAATTCAGAAAGAATGAATCTGCCAAATTAAAGCTGTCTATCAACAACAATGTAGGTTGACTTTTTACTGATGTATGCAACTAATAAAGCAAAGGAAGGAAACACATAGAAAAAGCTTGAAAACACAAATTAATTGACTTATTTTAAGTGATACACATGAACCTTTTTAAAGAAAATTAAGGAATGTATTCACTGTTTTCAAATACTGTAATTTTGATTAAACTGAATGCAGAGTTGTGCCTCTCTGAGCCCCCTTGGGATGCTGTTGGTGGCACATGCTTTAGCAAGATGTGAGATATTGTTATGTGCCATTTCTCAGTATTCTCATGCACTTTCCACTAACAACCAGTTATGTAGCAAAAATACAGAACTGGTATAGTGTGCTCTAGGTATATATTCTGGAACTACCATTTTTGGAAAAATCACTTTTTTTTGGGGGGGGACTGAAACCCCCCCTGACAATGTTGCTTTGGGGATTTTTGGAAGATGGAACCCAAAGAAGAAATATAGTTGAGTTTTGTGAGCCCCTCCCATCCTAGTCACAAATAACCTGAGAGCATGAGAGACAAGGGCATGTAACACAGCTGTTCTTGCTGTCAGTAAGTAAGTATGGATCTGATCAGTATTTGGACCTCCTGAGAGCCCCATGAAAGTCCGAGATGTATGGTAGCAGTAAATTTACAAAGGACATGCCTCTTGAAGGCACCATCTGCCCTAAAAAAAGGGGGGGTTGTCCTAGCCTTTCTGAACATGGAGCAATGGTCTGACTCCAATTGGAGCCAGCCATCTGTCTTGGGGCGGGGGTATCTTTTTGTGCTGTATCCGATTTTGAATACTGGCAATCATCATGGTGATCAGCCATGAAGACTGTCTTGTGAATATAATGCTATGGCCTTTCATCTACCTTCCTCATCGTAGTGTGACACCCATACCACTGATCCAGCTCTGCAAGTCACTCTCAGGTCCTGAGTCCTTTTGGCACTCAAAGTCCTCCTCAACCCCAGGACAGTACTGATGAAGCTGCTGCCCTCCATCAAGATGGATTCAAGTGGATTTAATCCACTTTGTGACCATCATCCTTCTCTGTGGACTTATGCACCAAAAGCCATTATTTATCAGGGTCATCAGGTTAGCTAACCACCACCTGACACTTGATGTTGAGTCGCTGACAGTATGGTCTACTCTATTACCATAGCAGAATAACCTGGCCAGACTTAACCTGGCTTAGGTATGGAGGGAGCAATAGGGCCTTATAGGCACTCTGTCTGCCCTTAACAGCCTCTTCCATGCTAGGGCAAACAAACCTCCCACCTTCCCTAAGCTTACAGTGTAAGAGTAGCTATTCGATTCAGGATTGGAGTGGAATTTTTGCACCTGCCCTGGATTGGATATATGGGCAGGTGTTGTTGTTTTTTGCCTATCCCAAACTGCTGCTGATTGTGGACTTGATGGACCCTGGAGGTCCATCTTAAATATGTCACAACTGGTGGATAGTGCAGGTGTTTAGTAGCTTAGGTGATGTCCCATTACACTTCAGGAGTGGGCCCCAGGGCACCCAACATCCGGGATAACAGAATATCAAGAGTCAATTCTGGAATGGTGGTGGGTCACAGGCAGCCCACTGATGGTGCCACCCACCTAAGATTCCAAAATGTGGAAGCCAGTGAACAATCAGTTAGACCTAATGGAGCTGGGTTGGAGTGAGCTGTTGTTGGACAGCACACGCTCAGGGCTTGGGGAGAGGTAAGGTGGAATCCCTTGGCTCCATCTGAGAAACCCACACTACACAAGCCCCCCCCCCCCTGCAAAAGATGTCATTGCTCCCATTTGAGGTTATTCATGAGTAAAGTTGTAGCCTTAGTTTACTCCAAAATAAGGTATCTGTGTATTTTGTTCTGTGAATGGGGGCAAATAATACATAGACATCCTTCCAGCTGATGGCCAATAAAGGAAGTCACTGCTGATAGTTTGCAAGATTTGAGCGGGGCAGTTAATGATATGTCTTTTTTTGGAGACAATTGATTCATGGGGCCATCATAACTCAGAAGCTACTTGATGTGATGTAGGAACAATACACAAGCAGTCAAATTGCTTGACTGATATTCATATCTCAAATATTCCAAGGCAATGAAAATGTGTTCCTACTAAAAAGGGATGCAAATAGCACCTTGCCTAATCAATCTTCCTCTGGTACAGATTTCTGCTCGATACAAGAAAGCAAGAAAAAGTTCTATTGTAACCCTTTTAGAGTGGAATCAGCAAAGCATCACATTACTCAGCCTTGCAACTGAGTGAAACACGAATCCCTGAGCCTGTAGTTTACACTCCAGACCAGCCTGGATGTAATGATGGACTATGCATGGCAGTGCAAATTGTCACAGAGATAGGCAGTGTGTGTCCATGTGCAGGATTCTCTGCATGTTGCCAATGAATCACAGCCTTGACCTGCTACTCCTTCTGTTGTTCTGGTTCTTGGCCTCAATTTAGCAGATGCTGCCAAGCAGGTTGAACAGTGCCAGACTCGAATGGGAAGAAAAATCCATTGAACTTAGGGTGTAGTTTGAATGTTAAATATTATTGATGCCTTAGTAATAATTGCAAGTGAGGAGAGCATATGAAAATGCTATTTGGCTGGAATGCAGGTACTCTCTTTTGCAAAGTGTATGTAGGTAGAGCTAGTAAAAAACTGTTGAAACTAGTGTAGCTTGTTTATGAATGTGTGTTTCGGCTCCTTTATCTGAATCCAGCTGATGCCCCAATTTCTATCATTCCCATGAGAGGCTTCCATGTTAACTGAGAACAGATTTTTGGACAATATTATTGGAAAAGGATGGCTGTCATGCAAGCGTCTGAAAATACATATTTTGTTGAGACTGCAGAGCTTCTGCTTAGAGCTGTCATTTCCAAATGTGTCTGCCTGGTTTCTTCCACTTTGATGGTTCTTGTGGAGCCTCTCTTTCCAAAACTGGCTCAGAACAGTGCAAACAAGAAAATGTTTGAAGTGATAATTCTAAAATATTATCATGCTATGAATAAATTAAATAAATTTGTAGGCAGAAATTCATGAACATTCTTATTCTCTGAATTGGAGCTTGAAAATCAACTACTTAGGAACAATTAGTTAATTTCAATTAATTCTATCCCTCAATAGTAAAAGCACAAATAATCTACTTCACAATTATAATTTAGCAATGGATAACATAACTCCTTTTTAAAAATGTAATGGTAACATTTCAGCTACTTCTAGAGTTAGGGCAGTGAAGAGCTCAAAAAGTTACTTTTTGGATTCTGCCTCAAAGAATCCTACAGGAAACATGATTCTAAAACAGAGGTTTGCAACATACGTCCCACGGGCCACACCCGACTGGTGGCACATTTCATGTGGCCTGCCACTGCCACCACCAGAAGTGGTGGAAGCAGCAAAAACAGACAAAAATGTGCTCCCCTCACTCCCACCACCACCACTGCCACCAGAAGCAGGGGGAACAGTGAAAACAGTTGAAAATGTGCCATAAATGCGCCTGCGACTGTCATAAACATGTTCATGACAGTTGCAAATGCATTTTATGGCAGTGTTTACGGTGGAGGGAACCACATGTTCAGCCCACTCAGCTGTCTGAGGGAGTGTGGTCCAACCAATGGTGGGAAAACATTGAGAACCCCTGTTCTAAAATGTTCAAAGCCCTCATTCAATGACATAATGAAAGCGCGGTGCCAAAATGGCCGCCGCGCTCTTTGCGGCCCCCACCCCCACCCGGACTCAGACATCCGGGTAGTTAGGGGGGCATGGCCACCCCTCTTTAAAAGGGGTGGCCACGAGGCAGCCGAGCTGCCATTTTGCGAAAGCGATGGAGAGGAGAAGTTTTTGCTCCGTCGCTCTTCGCCTTTTCGGGGAAGCCGTTTTTGGCGGCAGGAAGCTTAGCGCGCTTTTCGCTTCTTATTCTTCGGCTTCCCAGCCATTGTTCTGATCCCTGGGAAGGGATCCGCCTTGATATGCCTCCTAAAAAGAAGGCTATGGCGACTTCGGCTCGCCCGACTAGGAGGCAGCAGTCGGGTCGAAGGACCGCGACTGCGCCTCCCCAACAGGACCCCTTGATGGAGGCACCCACTGGGACCGGTGGGATGGGGCAGCTCAGGCCGTGGCCCACGGCTCTCCAGCCTCAGACCGGCCCTACAGGGGCTCCGGCCCCCAGCCCGCAGTTACCGGCCATGGGCTTCGAGCAGGGGAGGGCCTGGTGCGGGTGCACAGCAGGGCCTACCCCCGGCCCCTCATGGGCCGGAGTTTTGGGCATGGCCCTACTTAGGGCCGGGCTCTCAAGCCAGGGGCACTGGGCCATTGCCCAGTGGGCCGTCCGGCCCACCTGGCCCCCTTTATGCAGGGGGATCTGCGACAGTGGATGCACTACTGGCCCGCGTGGCGGCGCTAGAGTCATCCCTAGGGATAACCAATAACCCCATGGGGGGCGGCATTGCCATCTGCGGCCCCTTTTTGCCAGCAGGTGACCGCGGAGCCGCCTGCCTTCAGCAGGCAGCCAGTCGGGTCGAGTTGCTTGAGGCGCACAGGCCGGTGCCCGCCGTGGCCTCGCAGCTCCCCGTACAGCAGGCACTACAGTCAGGTAGTGGTCGGATGTGTCCTCAGAGCTCGATCTCGGTCGCGAGCTCCGACGCCCGCTGTGGGTCGGAACCCCCAGTGGGGGCGGCCCACGGGGGTGCACCCAGTGAGTATCAGGTTCAAGCTAATGTGTCCACATCACACTCCACTTCTGGGGAGGGGTTCCAGTGGCCATGGCCTCGTAATGTCGGGGCGGGAGGGCATCAGTTCCTGGCTTACCCGGGTGCAGCTTGGCCTCATACTGGTGTGACATTAGGTGGGGGGGTTTCCGCACCTGGGACTGCCACGGGTGTCGCAGGGATGGTCCAGGCCCCTCTCATGATGCCCCGTATCAATACCGTGCCGGTGTCGGCATTGCCGACAGCCAGGTATTCCTTGCCCCTCAGGGATCATTTGGCCCAGGCCACAAGGGAAAAGATTTGGCGGGGGGAGTACGTAGATATTTTCTCCCTATTGAACAGGGAACCCACCAAGTAAGAGAAGGAGGGGCAAGATGAAAAGGATAAAGAGCTGTCTCGCCGTCGCAAGCCACCACGCACATGGGCCAACTGGTTACCCGCATATCTCATATATATGGCGGTGTATCTCAGGGCTCGGCCTGACCTGGCCATTCCTATGGTCCAATATTTGGACAATATTTACAGGGCAATGGTGGATTTTCCTGGCCCATCGTGATTGGCTTACGATGAGGAATTTCGAATGAGAGTGCCCCTGCACCCAGAGATGAGGTGGGATGAGCCCTGTCAGAAGCTGTGGCTTTTGTATATGACCCCCACGCGCCCGGCGCCTGGGGAGAGGTACCATTGTGGACATGCGGTCCAGCGAGCTGCTCCAACTCAGGCCCCCCGCCAGCTGGCGGGGCAGGGGGTTCCAGCCCGCCTGCTGTGTTGGAGCTTCTCGGCCAATGGTGCATGCAATAGAAAACAGTGCTGATACAAGTATGAGTGTCCCTCTTGCGCTGGCCCCCACGCCGCCGCTGCATGTCCGCGAGCCGGTGGGTCACGGGGCAGAGGTAGAGGTGGACAAGGAGCGGGCAGACCTGCCGCTGATGGAGCTGGTCACTCAAAAGGCCCCCTCCCCGGTTAACGTGGTGATGTTGGAGCGGTGGCTCTCAACTTACCCGAGGAGGGAGGATGCTAGGTACCTCCTAGAGGGTTTCCAGCTGGGCTTCCGCATCCCATTTAGGGGGGAGCGGTGCCCCCAAGATGCCCCTAATTTACTTTCCCTTAAGGGCAGGGAGGAGGTGGCCGCCCTAAGTATTGCTAAGGAGGTTAATGCAGGAACTTGGTGTCCCTTTAGTGCCCGAAAAGACCGAGGGCCCATCAACCAAGCTCACATTTCTGGGTATTGAAATTGACACGGTCTCGCAGGCATTCAGGTTACCCATGGACAAGGTTGCCCAGATGACTGCTTTGATTTTGGCCTTACTGGCCAAACGCAAGGTGTCACTGCGTGAGCTCCAGGTTCTCCATGGTCACCTTAACTTCGCCTGTAGGGTGGTCACGCCTGGCAGAGCTTTTGCTCGACGCTTGTGCGACGCCATGGCTGGCCTATCCAGGCGCTATCATAGGGTTCCGACTGAACAAGGGCATGAGGGCTGACATGTTGATCTGGCTTAAGTTCCTTAGGGACTTCAACGGGGTGTCGTTTTGGAGATCTGACCTTTTGGTTTCCCCTAGGTTCCAGGTTCAGTCGGATGCCTCGGGATCCCTGGGTTATGGGATTTACTTTGAGGGGAGGTGGGCCTACGGCCAATGGCCTCCAGCTTGGAGGGGCACGGATCGTTTACGCGATCTTACATTCCTTGAGTTCTTCCCGATACTGGGAGCTTTGATGCTATGGGGCTAGGAGTGGGCCAATTCAGTGGTTCATTTCTGGTGTGACAATGCTGCGGTAGTGCACATTGTCAATTCCCTGACATCTAAATCACACAGGGTCATGGAGTTAGTTCGCCAGTTTGTGTTGTGCAGCCTACGCCTCAATGTGCTCTTCAGGGCCAGACATGTGCCAGGTATTAATGATATTGCTGATGCTTTATCCCGCCTGCAGATCCCCCGGTTCCGCGCCTTGGCTCCGGACGCAGAGGAATTCCCCTCGCCGCTCCCGGACGAGATTTGGACTTTTGGCAAGGAGAGGTGAACCGGGCGATCGGCATGTCGCTGGCGCCCCGCACACGTAAGGCGTATCACCATGCATTCAGTCAATTTACAAAATTTTGTGCGCAACTCCGGTTGCCCGAGGTGTGGCCCATTCCAGTTACACATGTTCTCAAATTTATGGTCTACCTACACAGTCAGGGCCTAGCTCCCCACACCATAGCATCCAGGCTGTCAGCACTGGCATTCATGGCCAAAGTGCTCTGCTGACAGCACGAATGATTTCCGTATACGACATGTTTTGGAGGGGTGGACACGGGAACGTGGACGCCGCCCGGACAATCAACACCCTATTTCTCCAGGGGTACTTACCCACCTTGCACGAGGCTGGCATGACCTGTGCTTTGACAGGTATGAGGCAGCTCTGTTTCATGCGGCTACCACGGTGGCCTTTTTTGGAGCGCTCCGCATCAGTGAGCTGGTGCTACTGTCTAAGGCGGATGCGGCGCGTAGGGCACTGGAACTCGAAGATGTCTATGTTTCTAATGAGTGGGCTCAGTTGCGGATACGGTCCTCAAAGGTTGATCAGCACAGCGTAGCCAGTGGTGTAAGACTGCTACGGTGTTCCATTGCAGACATCTGTCCGGTTGGTGCCCTACAAGAGTTCCTTGCAATGCGTGGTACGCACCCTGGCCCGTTTTTCTGCCACCAGGATGGGTCTCCCCTCACTAAATTTCAATTTTGGAAGGTGACCGGTAAGGCACTGTCCAGTGTTGGCCTCCCCGGGGCTCGTTACGGCACCCATTCATTTAGAATAGGAGCTGCTTCTACTGCAGCTGCATTTGGGTACTCTGAGGCTGATATATGCCATATGGGGAGGTGGGGATCGAAGTGTTTTGAATTATATGTGCGCCCTCTTCAAGTATGAGTACCAGTTAAGTTACTGTCCTGTCTCTTTTTATTTTACAGACCCTGTGTGTCGCCGCACACCGGTGGCAGTATGGCTGGTGGGCCACAGCTATGTGCACTGAGCAGCGCAGTACGCTGCGGCGACAGAGTGGGGACCCCAGCTTGGACTACGTGCATCCGCATGTATCAGGTGATATGGTAAGCGCAGAATGTTAAGGCGGGAACTTCGGGGCCAGGTGGGAATTTTTGGCTGGAACCTACAATTGGCTTCCTGGTTCTGGCTTTTTTGCCCATCCCACACTGTTGCTATGGTTTGATATAGGGGCTTTGCTATTGACTTTGGTCACATGGGCGGGTAGCACTGGTAAGGTAAATATTTATGACCCACAGGTATCCGGCAGGTTCACAATTGACTGGCCAACACTAGATAGGTACAAGTTGGTTAACGTTGTCCGGTCAACGACGAACCAGGCAATGGGGTGATGGCAGGAGCTCTTCAGCATGCATCACCCCATGATTTTACGGATACACGTCAGAGGGTGGGGTCAGTAGATAGTTTATTGACTACGGTCAACAATTTGTTTGTTGTAAACAAACAAATTGATACAAATGGATACATTGTAGCCAATTGCCATTGGCAATTTTGGGAGGAACCTTACCAGTGTTACTGCGGCCTGCTTGCCTTAAGAATTATAATTGGCTGAGTACCAATTGAAATTTATAATTCGGACTAGGACATGAATCAATAAATGTGGCCCAATGCTGTTATCCTCCAGTGCCCATTCCTGATCTTTCTGCACAATCCAAATTGCATGAATCTGTATATCTCAGCCGCCGCCACCGAGCCCCGAGAGACACGCTACATCTTCGGCTCCCTTCCCTGGCCCGCCCGGTCAGGGAAGGTGGGAGCACAGCTGGGACTGCTTGCCGGATGCGGGGCTATGAATAGCTGCCGCCACCGAGCCCCGAGAGCCACGCTACATCTTCGGCTCCCTTCCCTGGCCCGCCCGGTCAGGGAAGGTGGGAGCACAGCTGGGACTGCTTGCCGGACGCGGGGCTATGAATAGCCGCCGCCACCGAGCCCCGAGAGCCACGCCACATCTTCGGCTCCCTTCCCTGGCCCGCCCGGTCAGGGAAGGTGGGAGCACAGCTGGGACTGCTTGCCGGACGCGGGGCTATGAATAGCCGCCGCCACCGAGCCCCGAGAGCCACGCCACATCTTCGGCTCCCTTCCCTGGCCCGCCCGGTCAGGGAAGGTGGGAGCACAGCTGGGACTGCTTGCCGGACGCGGGGCTATGAATAGCCGCCGCCACCGAGCCCCGAGAGCCACGCTACATCTTCGGCTCCCTTCCCTGGCCCGCCCGGTCAGAGAAGGTGGGAGCACAGCTGGGACTGTTTTCCCAATAGTGGGGACTTTAGGGCTTTGGTGAGAATATTTCGAAGCCAGGGGTTTTTTCTCATGGACGGGAGGGATCTGAGGGTTTGGGCAATTGTTCTTGGGATTCAGTACTGTATTTAATGGTATTTTGTATAATTTATATTTGTATTTGCTTTTGAACTTTGCATTTGGTGTAACTGTTTAATGAATTGTATTGAATATATTGTAATGTATTGTGATATATTGTATTTTTGGTGGGATTATTGTGACATTATTATGCTGTATTATTATGTTGTATGTCTAACTTGTAAACCGCATTGAGTCGGTCCTTGGGCTGAGAATTGCGGTATATAAATTAAAATTTCATTCATTCATTCATTCATTCATACCGGTGTCTGAGTCCTTTTTTGGGGGTGCGCCTGCAATGAAAGTGTGGTGCCAAAATGGCCACCGCGCTCTTTGCAGGCCCCCCCCACCCGGACTCAGACATCCGGGTAGTTAGGGGTGTGTGGCCACCCCTCTTTAAAAGGGGTGGCCACGAGGCAGCTGAGCTGCCATTTTGCGAAAGCGACGGAGAGGAGAAGTTTTTCCCTGCACCCCCTCCCTAGTGAACAGTGTGATATTTTGGTCGCTTCGGGGCCGGGTGGGAATTTTTGGCTGGAACCTACAATTGGCTTCCAGGTTCTGGCTTTTTTGTCCATCCCACACTGTTGCTATGGTTTGATATAGGGGCTTTGCTATTGACCTTGGTCACATGGGCGGGTAGCACTGGTAAGGTAAATATTTATGACCCACAGGTATCCGGCAGGTTCACAATTGACTGGCCAACACTAGATAGGTACAAGTTGGTTAACGTTGTCCGGTCAACGACGAACCAGGCAATGGGGTGATGGCAGGAGCTCTTCAGCATGCATCACCCCGTGATTTTATGGATACACGTCAGAGGGTGGGGTCAGTAGATAGTTTATTGACTACGGTCAACAATTTGTTTGTTGTAAAGAAACAAATTGATACAAATGGATATATTGTAGCCAATTGCCATTGGCAATTTTGGGAGGAACCTTACCAGTGTTACTGCGGCCTGCTTGCCTTAAGAATTATAATTGGCTGAGTACCAATTGAAATTTATAATTCGGACTAGGGCATGAATCAATAAATGTGGCCCAATGCCGTTATCCACTTATACCGGTGTCTGAGTCCTTTTTTGGGGGGTGCGCCTGCAAAAGGACTCTCTCCTGGTTCAAGAGTAAGCTTATTTTGTGCCTTGTGTGCTGTTATGGCCCTTAAGATGACATTATGTGTGGGGTTTGTGTGTTTTACATCCAACACCAACAGCCTGTGCCTTCCATGAGAATCAAACTTGCCAGTTATCAAATGAATGAGGGCAGGGAGTTTTGGTGAGAGTATTCTTTATAATCTTGTGGACTTCTGGGGTGGGGGTGGGGAACAAACACATGGAGAAAATGAAAATGGACATCAAGCTTTGGGATTTCAAAAATGGAAAAAAACAGCATTGGATGAGATCCTATTGAGAGATAAAACACATATAATTCAATATTATGTAAATTGATAATACAATGAGATGTGGAACAAGAAGTGGTTAAAGATAACATGATTGAATGGATGTAGAATATAGTAAGGAATATTCAATTAGAAGATTGGATTAGCGCTTGAAAACAGAACCAAAGAATTATTAGAAGTAATGAAATAAGAGAAAAATATTTAAAGGTGATGTACAGATGGTATATGGGACTGTGGTGGCTCAAGTGGTTAAGATGCTGAACTCGCTTCCTGGAAGGTCAGAGTTCAATTCCCTGGTACTGAATGATGCAGTGAACTCCTGCCATCTGTTCCAGCTCCTGCCAACCTAGCCGTTTGAAAGCAAGAAATTGCATGTAGATATATAGGGACCACTTCAGTGGGAAGGTAAACAGTGTTTCATGGACTCCGGTGTTGAGGCATGCTTGCCACATGTCCACAGAAACTTCTGCAGATGCAGACAGCCCTGGTTCTTTGGCTATAATCAGAGATGAGCACTGAACCCTAGAATCAGACATGACTGGCTTTTGAGCAAGGGCGACCTTTACCTTTATCTTACATATGGTATATAACTCCAGAGAAATTAGCAAAATTGAAAAAGAATTAAAGAGGATAGATGTTGGAGATGTCAAAAAGAAAAGGGAACAATGTTTCATATGTGGTGGAATTGTAAAGTAGTAAAGAAACTTTGGAAAGACATTAATAAAGTTATTGTACAAAACTTTAAAATAAGTCTGAAAAGGAAAGCAGAAATATTTCTTTTGAACTTGATAAAGCATATAACAAAACAGGAAATTAAAATTATATTATTCATGGTAACAGCAGCAAGCACTCAAACAGCAAAATACTGGATTGGGAAAGATTGTCTGATTAAACTTCAAGAATTTATTTTTATAGATAAATTGACACTATTATTATTATGTGATCAGATTATTGAAAACAGTGGTGTATTGTAAAGAGATACACAGAAGACAGGTGAAAATTAAAAATAAGGCCATAAATTAGTAATGGGATAGGAAATTGTTCAAAAGGAGACTAGTTAAAGAGTGTCTTGTAATAATGGTCCAACAATAAAAGATTATTAATGGGAAAACAGATGGGGGAAACCTGATAAAAGTGAGGCATGTTGAAAAGAGCCTGATGACTTTGACAAGAGAATGGAAATGAATGTCTTTCAAGAGTAAGATAAAAACTATATTTCAAAGGGCATTTTTTTTCTTTTTATCCTTAATAAAAATGCAGATGATTTTTTTAAAAAAGAACATACTAATCCCTCTCTGTTTTAGTGGATCATTTTTTTTAATGAAAATGGTAAATCTAGAGATGGCCTTCATTAAGAAATCTGCAGTTTTAGATGGGTAAGTCTTGTTTGTTTGTTGAATTAGCCCAGGGCAGCAGCATTTCACTTCTCCTTCTCCACCATGAATTTGGGAGAAATTTGAATAAAAAGGGCATAAGACAACGAGGTATCCCAAGCAAGATTATTATTTTTTAAATCAAAACCAGATCTGCAGTAGAAAGATGTATTTTCTAAGCAAACACTCAATGCTATTTTTCCATTTGTTATCTAAACAGCTGCAATATTCTTATCCTTCAGAATGAGGACTTTATTGTTCATCTGCATGTCTCTCGAAAGTACTGGAATGCAAAACCCTATTAAAACTATTGACTATTATCAGAAGTAGCAGCTGCCAAACACAATAAAACTGTCCTTTTCCTCTCCTTCTCTCTTCACCCTCCTGTTTTCCTCGTATGAAAAGCTTTGAAGACACGCTGTGGTCAGAAGCAGATGATAGAGATATTCATATTTAAACTGAAAATGTTTTAATGTTTTAGAGGAGAGATTGAAGAAGTATTTTCTATTTGTGGAATTAGATTTGAAAGGAATCTTATTGTTATATCCTAAAGGCCACTTGCCAAACAAGGTAAGCTTATTTGTGTACTCTCAGAAAAAAGAAAAATACACGAAAAGCTTTTTTTAAAAATAATTAAGGTATTTCCTTCTAACAAACTATCTCTAACATCTGGTTTTGGTCTGTGTTACTGAATCCAAATTGTTTACAAATCAGTATAGATTAATTCTCAGTTTGTGAGTGGTCCAAATACAAAGCACACTTTAAATACTTGGGTTGTGCTTTATTGTCACTAAGAAATTATGACATCCAAATCTTCCATAGCTTTGGAATTTGAAACTTGCTTGCTTAGTTCTTGCTGTCTTGGTTGATATGCTACCTTGTACACTAGGCCATACTTTGAACAGGTAATGTTCTGTGGTTGCTGGCATTCAGTGGTTCATCTTGGCTTTCTTTGCAAGGGGTTGTTTGGTGAATTTGACATTTGAATAACTTTTCCCTCCCCCAGTTTGTACAAGCAGTAAAAATAAAAGTAAAGGTTACGTATCTTAGTGTTGTCAAGATTTATAACAATTGTACATCTCAACTGTGTTTTATAGGTGCTTGAGCCATTCAGATTAAAGAGTGACCTACACAAAAGCTGTGATCTTAGAAAACGAGACAGTGTTTGCAAAACTTTGGAAAAGCCATACAGCATTTGGAATACCTGTAAAGTCTTGTAGAAGGTAAAGTTTGTCTTAAGTTCTGATCTGTATTACAGTTTGGGCTAACATTTGCCATCTAAACTACAGGATTAGAAACAACTGGGACATCAGTAATTGGAGTTCCAGTTGACAATTGCCTAGTGTTTACACAATGCCATTATTGATAGTATTGTGTCTGTAACCCAAGAAACCCGTAAAAACTGTATCTTACAAATAGCTATTCTCAGTATGTTGAAACATGTACATACTACATTGCAGACACACCCACCCAAATAAAGACTCAGACACCGGTATTGGATTAAAGACATCGGGGCACTTTTATTGAATAATGCCCTAGTCCGAATTACCGTATTTTTCGCCATATAAGACGCACTTTTTCTTCCCCAAAACTGGGGGGGAAAAGTTGGTGCGTCTTATACGGCAAATATACGGCAGCCGCGCTCTCCCTGCCCCCACCATCGGCGGGGAGATAAAGGGAGCCTTCCGTGGCCCGGGAGGCTCCGAAGACGCTGCCGCAGCCATGCTCTCCCCGCCCCCACCATCGGCGGGGAGATAAAGGGAGCCTTCCGTGGCCCGGGAGGCTCCGAAGACGCCGCCGCCGCTGCGCTCTCCCCGCCCCCACCATCGGCGGGGAGATAAAGGGAGCCTTCCATGGCCCGGGAGGCTCCGAAAACGCCGCCGCCGCCACGCTCTCCCCGCCCCCACCATCGGCGGGGAGATAAAGGGAGCCTTCCGTGGCCCAGGAGGCTCTGAAGACGCCGATGCCGCCGCGCTCTCCCCGCCCCCACCATCGGCGGGGAGATAAAGGGAGCCTTCCGTGGCCCGGGAGGCTCCAAAGACGCCGCTGCCACCGCGCTCTCCCCGCCCCCACCATCGGCGGGGAGATAAAGGGAGCCTTCCGTGGCCCGGGAGGCTCCGAAGACGACGCCGCCGCTGCGCTCTCCCCGCCCCCACCATCGGCGGGGAGATAAAGGGAGCCTTCCTTGGCCCGGGAGACTCCGAAGACGACGACGACGACGCGCTCTCCCCGCCCCCACCATCGGCGGGGAGATAAAGGGAGCCTTCCGTGGCCCGGGAGGCTCCGAAGATGCCGACGCCACCGCGCTCTCCCCGCCCCCACCATCGGCGGGGAGATAAAGGGAGCCTTCCGTGGCCCGGGAGGCTCCGAAGACGCTGCCGCAGCCGCGCTCTCCCCGCCCCCACCATCGGCGGGGAGATAAAGGGAGCCTTCCGTGGCTCTGAAGACGCCGCTGCTGCGAAGCATCGTGCCCTCCCGGCCCTTTGTTCCTCTTGGAGGTTGACTAGGGCAGGTAGTTTTTGACTTTGAGTATTTTTGTGGTGGCTTTATTGTACCTGGACATGTAGGGTTTCTGAAAAGATGTGGTTTTTTTTCTTCCCTTTTAGTACAGTATTTGGTTCAGAATCTTTTTTTTCTAGATTTTCCTCCTTTAAAATTGGGTGCGTCTTATATGCCGGAGCGTCTTATAGGGCGAAAAATACGGTATCACTTTCAATTGGTATATCATCCAATTGTAATTCTTTAAAGCAAGCAGGCTGCAGTAGCACTGGTAAGGTTCCACCCTAAATGCCAAAGGAAATTGGCTACATGTATCAATTTGTATCAATTTGTTTGTTTACACGCACAAATTGTTGACTGAAGTCAATATACTATCTATTGACCCCACCCTATGACTTGTATCCGTTCAAATATCAAGGTGATTCAGGCTGTGAAGCTCCTGACATCACCCCTTTCATGGTTCACCCTTGACCGGCCAATCCTGTTTCCCCTGTACCTATCTACGTGTTGGCCAGTCAATTGCGAACCTGCCGGATACCTATGGGTCATAAATCTTTACCTTACCAGTGCTACCCGCCACACGGGAAGGCGTCCGTGATGACTCACCGCCCCGCCCCCACCCCAGACCATCAGCTCGGTCACCAGGCCTGCTTGCACCTCCTCCAGAAAGAGGTCCATACCTCTGGCCAACAGGTGGACCCCATCTCCTGCATATAGGTCAAAATTTTGTAAGCCTATCCCCGGATGTCGAATGGCTGTCCCCAAGCCATTCTCAACAAGGAGCCGGGCAACAGCCCTGTTCACTGACCGCCGGGCACGGTCCAAACCATGGAGATCCATGTCTCCTCTATAACACTGTCTCGGCACGATGTCAGACCATAGCAACCATGTGTACAGCCATAAATGATGTAAAAATGCCAGGTCGCTGCACACCGACATTTTTAAGGAAAGGCCAGTGATCTGTGCAAGATCATTGCCGCCGAGGTGCAGAATCAGGACATCAGGCGGTCCAGCATCCCTGATGGACATCAGGAATGGCAACAGTTCCGCCATCTCATGCCGTGCATACCATACCAACAAATACGTGCGGCTGCACGCAGCCCGAGATCGGGTCCCCACTCTGTGGCTGCAGCATATTCTGCCACCCAGTGCACATAACTGTGGCTCACCAGCCATACTGCCACCAGTGTGCGTAGACACACAGGGTTTGTAAAAGAAGAAAAGGGAAGTAAGGACATAAATGGTACTCATACAGTGAGGGGACGTACATATAATGAAAAACGCGTGGACCCCCACCTACCCATCCGACATATATCAGCCTCAGAGTACCCAAATGCAGCCGCAGTTGAAGCGGCGCCTATCCTGAATGAATGGGTGCCGTAACGAGCCCCTGGGAGGCCGACACTGTGAAGTGCCATACCGGTCACCCTCCAAAACTGAAATTTGGTAAGGGGAGACCCATCCTGGTGGCAGAAAAATGGGCCAGGGAGTGTGCCACGCACTGCCAAAAATGCATGTAGGGCACCAACCAGACAGATGTCAGCAAACGTGCAATGTAGCAGTCTAACACCACTGCCTACTCCGTGCTGATCGGCCTTTGAGGAGCGAATCCTCAACTGGGCCCATTCCTGGTTGATAATGACATCGTCGAGTTCCAGTGCCCTACGAGAGACGTCCCCCTTTGACAATGGGACCAGCTCACTGATTCAGAGCGCTCCAAAGAAAGCTACGGTGGTAGCTGCATGAAAAAGAGCCTCCTCATACCTATCGTAACACAGTCTATGCCAACCTCGGGCAAGGTGGGTAAGAACACCTGGGGAAACAGGGTGACGTGTGTCCGGGTGGTGGCCACGCTCACGTGTCCACCCTTCCAATACGTGGAGTATGCGGAAGTCATTCACGCAGTCAGTGAAGCCCCGTGCCTTGGCCATGAATGCCAAGGCGGAAAGCCTGGTGGCTATGGTGCGTGGGGCTAACCCCTGATTATGAAGGTACACCATATACTGCAAAATCTGGTCGACCGGTATCAGCCACATTTCAGGCAAGTGCCTTTGCACACAAAAGGTCCTAAATTGGAGGAGTGCATGCAGATACGCCTTACGCGTGCGAGGTGTCAAAGACATGCCGATCGCCCAGTTCACCTCTCCTCGCCAAATGTCCAAATCTCGGCCAGGAGTGGAGAGGGAAGTTCCTCTGCATCTGGAGCCAAGGCACGGAACCGGGAGATCTGCAGGCGGGATAAAGCATCAGCAATATCATTATTAATGCCTGGCACATGACTGGCCCTGAAGAGCACATTAAGGCGTAAGGACCTCAAAACAAATTGGTGAACTAATGCCATGACTCTGGGGGATTTGGATGTTTGGGCATTGACAATGTGCACCACTGCAGCATTGTCACACCAAAAGTGAACTACCGAATTAGCCCACCTATCCCCCCAGAGCATTAGGGCCCCTAAAATGGGAAAGAACTCCAGAAACGTAAGATCACGTAAGCGATCCGTTCCTTCCCATGTCTGAGGCCATTGACCATAGGCCCACCGTCCCTCAAAGTAAATTCCATAACCCAGGGAGCCGGAGGCATCTGACTGTACTTGAAAATGAGGGCTGACCATAAGCTCAAATCTCCAAAAGGAGACGCCATTAAAGTCCTGCAGGAATGTGAGCCAAACCGCCAGGTCTGCCCGTAAACCCTTGGTCAGCTGTACCCTATGGTGTCATTTTGAAAGGTCCACCATTGCGTCGCAAGCATTGCTCAAGCCTGGCAAATGCTCTGCCTGGTGTCACTACCCTACAGGCAAAGTTGAGGTGACCGTGAAGCACCTGTAACTCTCAGAGGGCCACCTTACGCTTGGCAAGCATTGCCAAAATCGCGGCAGAGATCCGGGTCACCTTTTCCATAGGCAATCTGGATGTCTGAGCTACGGTGTTGATTTCAATACCTAAAAAGGTAAGAGTGGTGGCTGGGCCCTCAGTCTTTTCAGGTGCTAGGGGGATGCCCAGTTCACGTATAAGGGAACTGAAATGTGGTGAGCAGATGGACACACGTGCCCGTAGCGTGTCCACCCCCGAACAAAAAAATCATCGAGGTAGTGGGCTACCGATCTGGATCCTGACCTACAAACAAAAGCCCAGTGGAGGAAGGTGCTAAATCGTTCAAAGGCCGAACATGATATGGAACAGCTGAAAGGCATGGCCTTGTCCACATAAAACTTGCCCCGAAAACAAAAATCTAACAGCTCAAAGTCATTGGGGTGCACTGGCAATAATTGGAATGCTGATTTGATATCACACTTTGCCAATTGCACCCCGGGACCGCACGAGCATACCATCTGTAAGGCCTGGTCAAAGGACGTATACCTGAAAGAGCAAAGGTCATCCGGTATAGTGTCATTGACCGAGGAGCCCGCAGGGTAAGAAAGGTGGGGAATTAGACGGAATTCACCCGGGGACTTCTTTGGGACTAAACCTAGAGGGGATACCTTCAAGTTAGGGTATGGGGGGTCGTTAAATGGCCCCGACACCCTCTGTGCATTAATCTCCTTGACTATCTGCTCCACAGCGATGTCCTCATTACCCCTGAGAGACAGTAGGTTCGGGGCGTCCTGAGGCCCACAAACCCCTTTAAAGGGTATGCGGAAGCCAAACTGAAAGCCCTCAAGTAGGTATCTCGCATCATCCTGTCTAGGATAAGTGCGCAGCCATCGTTCAAGCACTGGGACATTAATTGGGGAGGGGGCCTTTTGAATGGGTAGCAACGTCAGAGGGAACTCTGGCCGCCCCTGTCCACCCCTTCCTCTGCCCCTAGACCCACCGGCCCGCGGGCACGCGGAGGCGGCATGAGGGTCGGAACAAGAAGGGCACTCGTGCCTATATCGACACTGGTGCTTGCTGCACACTCCGTTGGCGGAGAAACTCCAACACAGCAGGTGGGCTGGAACCCCCTGCCCCGCCGGCTGGCGGGGAGTCTGTGTCATAGCAGCCCGCTGTACGGCATGGCCACAATGGTACCGGTCACCAGTCGCCAGTCACGTGGGGGTCATATACAGCAGCCACAACTGCTGGCAGGGCTCGTCCCACCTCATCTCAGGATGAAGGGCCACCCTCATCCTAAATTCTTCGTCATAGGCCAACCATGACGGTCCAGGGAAATCAACCACAGCCTGGTAAATATTGTCCAGGTACTGGACAATTGGAATGGCCAGATCAGGATGGGCCCTAAGGTATACTGCCATATAAATCAGATAGGCCGGTAACCAATTAGCCCAAGTGCGAGGTGGCTTACGATGACGGGGCAACTTCTTGTCCCTGTCATCCTGCCCCTCCCTCTCCTCCTTCATAGGTTCACGGTTCAGGAGGCTAAAAATGTCCACGTATTCCCCATGCCAAATCTTTTCCCTCGTAGCCTGGGACAAATGGTCACCCAGGGGTAAGGAGTAACCGGCCGTCGGCAGGGCCAATGTCAGCACGGATTGAATTGTGGGCGGCCGCAGTGGCCCTGTAGGACCCTGGGGAAAGTAGGCATACCTGTAGGGGTGGTCACCCCTGTAATAACCGGGGAATCATTCAGCAACCAGGAATTAACTGGACAATGCGGGTTAAACTGTCCTCCCACAGTCACTTGTTGCAGCCATGGCCACTGTACCCCCCCCCCCAGCAGTATTGGCTAGTGTCACTGGTGTACTGACTTGACCAGGATACTCACTCGGCACACACCCCTGGGCCACCCCCACTGGGGGTTCCAGCCTGCGGTGGGCATCGGAGCTCGCAACAGGTATCAAGCTCTGCCTCCCGATGCACCCCTGCCAGGTAGGGCCGGTAGCCAATGGAAAGCCTTGTTGTGCCGGCCCGATGGGGAGCTGCGAGGCGCCAGCTTGGGCTGGCCTGATGGCCTCTAGCAGCTCAACCCTATTGGCAGCCCGCTGCGCAGCCATGGCCAGCGTGTGGGCCAGGACCGGAGAGTTGGCAAGCTCACCATCCGAAGGTGGAGGAGCAATGCCCATTGAAGCCTCCAGCACTGAAATGCAGGCAAGGAGAGCATCCAGTCTCTGACCCAACAGAATAAGGTGGGCCGGATGGGCCAGATGGGCCACAGGGCAATTGCTGAGGGATAAACCCATGTGGTAATCCCTGGCCAGAATATGGCCATGCCCAGCAATCCTGCCCATGAGGGGCTGGAAGGACGGTGGGGTGGAAACCCGCACCGTGCCCAGGTGGGCCACTATGCCCCGTGCCGGGCATAGAAGCAGCGGGGGTAAGAACCCCCGGGGAACAGACCTGAGCTGCCCCCACCCGAGTCCTCAGACTGGGCTCGTTGGTGGCATGGGTATGAAAACCACACCACCCCCTGTGGGGTTGCCGTCCGAGCCCTCCGGCCCGGTGGCACCCCCGAAGAAGTGGAGGGGGTGGGCCGAGCCCCCCTTTGGCGTGACCGAGTGGCCACCTGCACCTTGCGCTTGGGCGCCATGGCTCAAGCGGTGCTGTTCGGAGGAATAGAAAACCTCCAATTCAAGATCGATCCAAGCGAGCCTCTTCAAAAAGAGGTGAAGGCAAAGAGGAAAGCGACGGAGCAAACTTCTCCGCTCCGTCGCTTCGCAAAATGGCAGCCGGGCTGCCTCGTGGCCACCCCTTTTATGGAGGGGTGGCCACGGCCCCTAACTATCCCGGATGTCTGCGTCCGGGTGGGGGGCCTGCAAAGAGTGTGGTGGCCATTTTGGCGCCGCGCTTGCATTGGTGCAGCTAGAGAACAATCAGTGTGCTCCGCAGTGCACTGTAGCAGAGAAAAACCTTGTGCTACATGCCTGCTGAGACCACATACTTTCTGTAACCACTGTCATCTTAGCTAACACAAACACTTCTGCCATCCAAAGTTCCCTGGTGCTGGAGCTCCAAAGTCTATGGAAGCAAAAGGGAGAAATATTTTATAGCTTTATTGATGAAGATTGAGAAGATATCTCATTGAATAACTCATCCTTATTAAGATGAAAGCAAAATATCTTGTTCCAGCAAAGAACGAGGTTTTATTCCATGGTTTCTGCAACTTGTGCATAGTATTTCTATGCAAAATGAAATATGTGAAGGAGAGCATACACACATATACAACAAGCACAGAAGGACTGGCTGATTGAGCAAAAAGATACAACCAACATACAGTATCTATTGGTAGCATCTCTCTAGCAGTTGAGCTATTGCCAAGCTTGTCTATTCAATATACAGTAATACCCTGGTTAACATGTGTACCACACAGCGTTAAAACCGGATAACGCTGGGGAATTTGAGGAAAACTTTTGCACCGCACAATGTTAAGATAACGTTGTGCAATGCAAAAAAATTCCTCAAATTCCCCAACGTTATCTGGTTTTAAACCTGTGCGGTGCACATGGTAGAGAGATGCTACAAACAGATAGGATCGACCCCCTGTTCCCTTTCCTCTTTGGAGAGGGAACCAGGCTTTTTAAAAAAAACATTGTGCAATCATTGTACCATACAATGTAAAAAACCAGATAATGCTTGTGGAACCAAGATTTAGTGTTAGATGAGTGGTTCCCAATCTTTGGTTTTTGGACTTCAATTCCCAGAAGCCAAAGTCAATTCCCCAAAGCTCTGATCAGCCAATGTACTGACTTAGGTTTCTGGGAATTGAAGTCCACCAGTGTTCCACAGAACATAGTTTGAGATATGCTGCTGTAATCCCTGGTTCCCATCATGGGGCACACACCTCACAGGGGGGCAACTTGAATTTTAAGATGGGCAATTTGGAAGCTTGCTTAGACCAAGTTAATGGCCTTTTAAGCTTCCTCCATGTTAATAGGAGTTCACTTTTTGAATAATAAGAATTATATGTTACGTGGGGGGGGGGGGCATTGGGATTTTACAGATGCTTAGGTGAGGCAAGGCCAAAAAAAGATTGGGAACTACTGCTCTAGATGTTCAAGAGTAGAAATCTCACTGATTCTGGCAATTGGTAATCCTGACTGAGGCTGGTGAGAACTGATGTCTGAAATATCTGCAGGACACCTGTTTGGGGAAAAGCTGACATTCTATAGCTAAAATAAATTAAAATTAATTTTAATGAAACATAAAATTGCCTGCCTATTTATCATCTGCTTCAATGTCTATATATGTGTCATCTATCTGTCAGAAAGCAGGAACCTTTCCAGGATTTAAGGCAGAATTTTTTTCATTTTAGCTTACATGGTCCCTTTTAAAAATGGAGATCTTGTTCTGTGCAAGTCATGTCCAGCTTATGGCAACTATGAATTAATAATTCCCCCTCCAAAGGTTTAACAGCAACAGCTTAGCTCAGGTTCTGCAAATTAAAGGCTGTGACTTCATATATTGAGTCAATCCATCACATATTTGGTCTCCCCCCCTATTGTTTTTAACTTTTCCAGCATTAATATTTTTTTTCCAGAGAACTTAATCTTCAAGGAATGTGCCCAAATTTTACTAGCCTATGCTTACTCATTTTAGGCTCTAAAGGAAGTTCAGGCTTGATTTGCATTAAGACCTGTTTATTTATCTTTCTGAATGTTCACAGCATTTATAAAGTTTCCCTCCAACACCACATTTCAAATGAATCTCTCCCCCCTCCTGTGCCAGCTCTGTGCTGTCCAGCTTGTATTTAGTAATTTGGAATAGTATCATATAGATCAGTGATGGTGAACCTTATAGAAACTGAGTGCCCAAACTGCAACCCAAAACTCACTTATTTATTGCTAAGTGCCAACATAGCTACAAGGGAAGAAGGAAACGCTCCCATTGAGCTGCTGTGCAGAGGGGCGGGGTCAACTCTGTGCTGGGGGAGGGAGGAAGCACTCCCATTGGGCTGCTGGGCAGAGGGGTGGGGTGAACTCTGTGCTGGGGGTAGTGAGGAAGCACTCCCATTGGGCTGCTGGGCAGAGGGGTGGGACAAACTCTGTGCTGGGGTAACTGCACAGGTGCCTGCCATAGGTTCGCCATCACTGATATAAATGATAACCTTAGTCTCCAGTAACACCTTATCACACTTTCCGGCTGTTTCATTTTCCACATTTGTTACTGATTCTTGTCAGGCTGTGGACCAATTCTACCTCTGTTGCTTGGAAGAGGTCTATTAGTATGCCATCTGCTCCTGGAGGTGCATTTCCTGTAATAGTTCTGAGAGAAGCTTTCACAGTACTTTCTAAAATTCTAAAACTATTTAAAGGAATCTGGCATCCTTTCATCTCTTGTGAGTAATGCTCCAGTATGTTTTCTCCATTTTCTCTTAATTTTATCCTGATTAGACAATGTACAATAAAACTTCTGAAAGTTGACCACCCAGGAGACTGAAGGAAAGTGGTCAACATATGGAGGTGATCAACTGCACTGATATGTACACACCTCATTTTATTGTACAGCTTTTATTAGTGAATGCCATACAGAAACACACATAGTGAAAACAGAGGAAACTCATTCATACAGTACTGTATCATACAAAATCAATAAATCTACATACATATTGTTTTCTCATGGTTTTATCATTCTTTCGGGGGGGGGGAGTTGATTTTTGTCTGTTTCTTATTCTTTTTATTAAGGTAAGTGGAGAAAGCACTCTCACCATTGGCTATACACTAAGATGTTCTGCCGTGCTACTTTGGCTACTGTTTTCTAGAAAAATTAAAAACTCAACCTTCTCCTTCAAAGTCTGCTCTTTCAGTTCTTTCCTTTTCACCATCATGACTTAATTAATAGCAAAAAAAGTTTGGTCAACTTGTGTAAAAATAGACCAAAAAAAAGGGAAAACCTGGTTCTTTTTCATATAACTGTTTCATAATTGTGCCTAACCATTGCCCCTCCATCCCCCAATTGTAAACTGAAGAGGCAAGACACAAACTGCTATGGTTGAAATTTGGACCACATTTATTGAAGTTTACAAACCCCAGACCTATGGAGGGGATGGTAGAGCATAACCTGGCACCAGAGCAGGGGAAGCTACTCTCTTTCACCCACTAGGCCAGATGGTGAATCCCTAGCCATCGCTCTGTAAAGTTCTTGCTAGGCACAGGGAGGCTGGCTTTTCTAGGAGGCATCCATGTGGCCGTTTTCAGTTCTATTCACATGGAAGTATATTGGTTGTATCTCATGTCATGTATATTGGTCATATCTCATTTTAGCTACTGCTAATAATAGTGCTTAATCTTTGCTTTTCCGCAGTAAGTGACTGAGTGCTCCTTGACTTGAGATTCTCATCTCCTATTTCATTTTGGATTGTCACATCATAGGTTTTTTTGAGGTTTAAAGATTTCAGTAATGTTCACCATTGGTTTCTTCTGCAGAGTACTAACAAGAGTTAGCTTGAACATCACTGTGATTGTCCTCTGAAAAAAATAACGAGAGTGTCAGCTCGTATTATTGTTGCTGCAGAGTAGCTGGCCATTGAAAACTCCTCTGTGCTCATCAACACTTGAACTATCAGTTATCTTCTTTTGATGCAGCTGTTAATTCCTGATGGCTGCACCATAGTCTTGGGTGTCAACTTTGACCAACTTGGATAACTCCTACTAACTAGCTATCTCTAGAGGCCAGAAATTTAATGTGATTAAATGATTTTTTACATTTTACATTTGCACTTGTTACATACACAGCCATGAGCTGTACCAATGCAAGAGGGAGAGTTATGCAGGAAGCCCATAACATTTCAGCTCTGAATTATTACTCTTGACTGGCTACTTTCTTTAAAAGCCCCAATGTACATATTTTATATTGCCTCCTAAAAATGAAAGACATTTCCAGTATAGTTATTCATTGGTCTCTCAAGCTTAACGGGGCAATTTCTATTCAAGACCCAAGCTGGCTGTTTCTCATACAAGAGATAAGTCACTGGACAGGCAAATTCTCCCTTCTTTTCCCTCTTTTCAGCATCTCATTGTTTTAAAATGTATTTGCAAACTTTGCAAAACAGTCGTCCATCTCTTTTGCATGTATTGGCCCAGATACACCATAGGTTCCATTTTTGGATGGAGAGGAATTTGCAATAACACAGGTAACCTAATATCTTGACAAGCAAATAGGCTGCCTCAAAATGAAAAATAAACAAATGTTAAAAGACTCAAAAGGTAAGATTCAGAAAGATAAGAAAGAGGGATAAATGCTAGCATTGTTCATATTTCAAAATAGGCACAGTTCTTCAAAATGATATTTTAAACTGCACATTTGCAAAATGGCTTTGGAAGTGATTTTCCCAGGGCTCGCCATCTCTGGCTGACCATCTGAACCTGAGCAAAATACTACTTTGCTGAGCTAAGCTGGGTTCTGTAGCATTTAGAAACAGTTGGGGGGCGGGGGAGGAGGATAAAGAATGTAAGCTTGGCATTAAAGAATGGAAATAGAAATAGATGTAATTTTTAATCCAGTGCCAAAATCCGTTTGACAATCACTTGGCCTTTGGCCATTCACAGTGGAGGATGACCTGAAGATTTGTTAAACTGGGTTAACACGAAGGTTATTCTAAACTGTGTATGAACTGGAATTTTTATTTTTGGAGATCAACAGAAGAAAGAGACTGGGATTTTCCCCACTGAAATCCTAACATTTGAACAGAGAAAGGGTGGGATGCCAATTTTCTATCAACAGACAGAAAAAAGAAAGCACTGCTTACATGAATGTATTATAATGTCCAGTTCAATACCCAAGTACTGCAGGATGGAATGAGCTCCCATCTTTGTCCTAGCTCCTGCCAACCTAGCAGTTCGAAAGCAAGAAATTGCAAGTAGATAAATAAGGACCACTTCAGTGGGAAGGTAAACAGTGTTCCGTGTGCTCTGGTGTCTATTCACGCCTGCCACGTGACCACCAAAATGTTTGCAGAAGCAGACAGAGCTAGCTCTTCGGCTTTGAAACAGAAGTAAGCACTGAACCCTAGAGTTGGATATGACTGGCTTTCAAGCAAGGGAAACCTTTATTATAATGTCAGATTAAAATTAGAGTTTTCTTCAACCATTTCCCCCTCAATGCACCAAGAGGAAACAATCATTCCAAACCATTTTTGAACTTATTTGGTGTTTGCATATAATTAGGGTTGCCATAGTTCTCTCCCACCCAACCAGGACAGCCATGTGACATCATTGCATTCGTCAAGCTGTGCATGTAACACGGAGACCACAGCTCTAAGACCCCACAAAATCTCCGTCCAGGGCGGATAGCCACCATCAGTTTAAAAAATGCTGTAGTCAAATGGTTGTTTCCCTTATGATTCTTCTCACAAAAGATGATTCTTGGTGGTTCTATTTTTTGTTTCTTTTCCAATCTCTGCCCCAGCTTCCTGCCAATTTAGAAGTTTGAAAGCAAGAAATTGTAAGTACTGTAGATAAATAGGGACCACTTTGGTGGTAAGGTAAACAGCATTCCTGCCACATGACCATGGAAACATCTGCAGATGCAGACAGCACTGGCTATTCAGCTACGAAGCAGAGATGAACACTGAACCCTAGAGTTGGATACAACTGGCTTTTGAGCAAGGGTGACCTTTACCTTTTAAACATTTCATGGGCCACTCTTTAAACCACCCTTCCACCCCCTGATATCACCCCCTCCCCTTCACACACACACACCCATTGAAGTAGACTCACCCTCAAGCTCCACATGAGGATCCATTGGAAGAAAGTTCTCCGGGGGGGGGGGGCAGAGGGGCAATGCAGCCCATGGAGCATAGCTGTCGAGTGTCCTGTATTGGCCGGGAACCTCCCGTATTTTACCCTTTTTCCCTGTGCCATCCCGTATCAGTCAGACTTCAATGCCCTAATGCCACCATTGGAGGGCTGTACAGGATAATCCTAGCTGTCGAGCTGCCTTCCTCATCGCAAGAGGCCTCAAGGCGGCTTCCAACATCCTCTAAAAACATCAATTAAAACAACAATTAAAACCCAACTTAAAACTAATAAAAACCTCATTCATAAAACTATCTAAAAAAACCAGGAAATTTCCCTTATTTTCAAATCCAAAACTTGACAACTATGCCATGGAGCCTCCATTTCCCTCTGGAATATACCCGTCAAGTGCGGCTCTGGAAAATACAGGACTTTCGCAGAATGGTTCTGTGCATATGCGCATGCACAGTAACTACTTTTCTCACTGGTCAAATTACAGGATGGTGGCAGGAAAGTGGAGGAAGCAGTGCAGAAATACGGGAAATCCCGGCCAATCTGGGATACTTGACAGGTATGCTCCGGAAGGAGAAAAGCAAGAGACAGGAAGGGACTTATTTTGCAATGGACAACTCTTCACTTTCTGTCCTCCCTCTCTAGGAATAACGACTTTATGAAATTAACCCTTTGTTTTTGTGATTTTTACATGTTTTATCTTGAACCAGCCGGGACCGTTTCAACACGGGAAAATCCCGGGAAATTGGGACATATGGCAACTCTACATATAATGTACTGGTGAATTTGGAAAACTGTGAATGAAACTTTTTATGTGGTGTTTTGTTGAGCTCTGTTTCCTGCATGGTAATGCTAGAACTTGGTTTGCAGATCTTGAAAATCATGTTGGACTATTCCAAAGTCCCAGGAAGCCCTTTATTTTGCCATTGGAGCTAACTAGCTCTCCTTCTTTTATGGAACATAATCCATCACCCCCAGGTTTGCTGATTACATACTCTGTGTCAGTACATGGAGTTTCATTCAGTAAATGTAAGCCATGTAAGGAGTCTGACATACTAGAGTGACCAGGAACTTACAGTTCCCTAGACTATTTCACTACTGAAGCTGATACTGGAAGCAGTATCCACATTCTCAACACAACGTCTGGGTCATCCTGTATCTTGGATTCCACCATATTTGCTTGAGATTTAGCAGGACAAGTGAAGAAGTGCCGCTGGTCATCATGAAATACTCCACAAATTCCCATCCAGAGAGATTCCAAAAATGCTGGTAGCTGTTGTGAGCCACATCAACATAGACATTCTAATAGTTTTCACCTCTATTTGTTAGCAAGGCATTATTGGGTCACAATGTCTGCAAAAGCAGACAATGCTGGCTCTTTGGAAGTAAACCGAAATGAGCACCACACCTTAGAATCAGATACGACTGGCTTTTGAGCAAGGGAAACCTTTACCTTTACCTTTTATTGCTCATTTCATCCATTCCAAACAGCATTTCAAAAAGGATCACCCACCACAAACTGGGAATATCTGCTTCTCCCCAGCTGTTGTGAGTGTTGCAGCTTTAGACTCAAGGGGAACCCAGAAGCTTGGGTGGGCTAATTAAAAAGTCTTGGGGCTTTTGCTCTGTGAAGCTTATCAAAATACTAATGTACTACAGGTAAATCTATATGTTTCAGGCTGAATGTGTGGACTATCGGGACTTCACCATGTCTAGAGGCATAGAGGGACACATATACCACATGCATTGGTGGCACCTTTGTAGAATATGTGCAAATACTGCTTGTATCACACAGGAAAGCAAATACTCCAGGGGGAAGAATATAAAACTTTATGGATATGTAATGTTCATTATAAGAAACATTCAAGTATTCTTATTTTGATGGTATTTTTGTGTGCGGGGGTGGGGGGTGTCTCAGAGAAGGAACACATATTTGGCAGTCTTTCATTATTTTGTTACTAGACTAGACCACCTGAGATGGCAAGTGGATGACCAGAAATCTGAAGGCTTCCTCATAAATAAATAAAAACTCCCAGAACTGCCGCTTGCATTCAGATGAACTTGTCAAGAAGAAAGCTCAGTAACAAATCTCTGTGACATCTCCAAGCGGCAGGGTTTGCTTTCTAAATACATCACAGCATTTCATCACTTGGTTCCCCCACCTCCTGGCAGGTTGAAGTGGTGAAATCTAGCAACAAATATGTCACCTATGGCTGCTAATCATGTGAATTGACTCCCTGAAGGGCTATACCACATGCATTTTTTTAATGCATGGAGATTGACCCTAAAACTGAAGGGAGTGAAAGAATGCAAGCGCGGCACCAAAATGGCCGCCGCGCTCTTTGCGGGGGCCCCCCACGGGACGAAGGCATCCGGGTAGTTAGGGGCGTGGCCAGCTCCCTTATAAAAGGGGTGGCCACGAGGCAGCCGAGCTGCCATTTTGCGAAGCGACGGAGCGGAGAGGTTTTTCCCTCTTACTCCGTCGCTTTTACCTTGATTGGGAAGCCTTTTGGCTGCTGACCTTTCTCTTTTCGGCTTCCCTTAGGTTCGACTGAGATGCCTTCGAAGAAGAAGGCGGCCGCGAGCGCGGCTCGTGCGGTTCGGAGGCGCAATCCGGGTCGGAGGACCGCGGCTGCGCCTCCCCACCAGCCGCCTTTGCCGGCACCCACCGGGACCGGTGGGATGGGGTCTATTCCCCCCTGGCCGGAGGCCGGGGACCCGAGCAGGGGTCCAGCATGGGCTGCGGCCCACGGCCCGCAAGCAGCGGACGCCGCTCCTGGTGCCCATTCTACTGGGCCTTCCTCTATAGGGGCGCAGCTCACTCCGGGGCCTTCCAGCCTTGGGGGGTGGTGTGGCCCCCTTCCTTGGCAGGTGCCCACATCGGCCCTACCGGGCCTGGGTGTGGGGTCATGGCCATATTCGGGCCCCGGGGTGCAAGGACCTGTACTCACGCCCGTAGCAGGCGGGCCGGCTGGCCCTTGGCCCCACGTCAGTGTGGAGGCCTTACTGGCCCGCGTGGCGGCCCTCGAGGCTTCCCTTGCTCGGGCCAGCCACGCTGGGGCTCCCTTTGGGGTTCATTTTGACGCGTCGTCTGCTGGGCAGCGGCAGGCGACGGGACAGGTCGAGCAGCTTGAGGCGCGTGGCGCGACTTCGGTCACTGCCTCGCAGCTCCCCAACCAACAGGCCAGTGCGGGTCAGGCCCCGGCGACGAGCTCTACGGCGGTCGTGAGCTCCGACGCCCCCAGTGGGCCAGAACCCCCGGTGGGGGCGGCCCGCGGGGGTGCAGCATGTGAGTATGCGGTACAAACTAGTGCACCTACACATGTGGCCACGTTGGGGGGGGCTTTCCAATGGCCTTGGCCTCGCGTGGGTGGTGCGGCGGTACAGCCGCTGACGCACCACCAGGCGACGTCAACCACCACCCAGGGCCCCGGGGTGGGGAGCGTTTCCTACCCTGTGGGGAATGTTTTGGGGGTGGCTGGGCTAGTCCAAGCCCCTTTCCAGATGCCTGCAGTTTCTGCGGTGCCTGTCTCCGCCTTGCCGACAGCGGGCTATTCCTTGCCACTGGGTGACCACTTGGCACAGGCCACCAAAGAGAAAATATGGCGAGGGGAGTATGTAGATATCTTCTCACTCCTAAACAGGGAGCCCACCAAGGAAGAGAGGGAGGGGCAGGATGAGAAGGATAAGGAACAGGCACGTCGTCGCAAGCCACCACGAACGTGGGCCAACTGGCTGCCGGCTTACCTCATCTACATGGCGGTGTACCTGAGGGCCCGGCCAGATTTGGCAATTCCGATGGTCCAGTATTTGGACAACATCTATCGGGCGATGGTTGACTTTCCGGGCCCGTCGTGGTTGGCTTATGACGAGGAATTCCGTATGCGAATTCCCCTGCACCCTGAGATGAGGTGGGATGAGCCATGCCAGAGGCTTTGGCTTCTGTACATGACGCCCACGCGCCCCGCGCCAGGGGAAAGATACCATTGTGGACATGCGGTCCAGCGAGCGGCTCCAGCACAGGTTCCCCGCCAGGTGGCGGGGCAGGGGGTTCCAGCCCGCCTGCTGTGCTGGACTTTCTCATCTAATGGTTCCTGCAATAAGAAGAATTGCAAGTACAGACATGAGTGTCCCACCTGTGCGGGCCCCCATGCAGCCTCTGCCTGTCCCAGGCCTGGAGGGATGCGGGGCAGAGGGAGGGGCGGACAGTGGGCTGGCAAGACTGCCGCAGATGGAGCTGGTTCACCGAAAGGCTCCCTCCCCAATTAATGTGGACATGTTGGAGCGTTGGCTCGCATTGTACCCGAAGGGGGAGGATGCGGATTATCTACTTCGGGGCTTTAGGCAGGGGTTCCATATTCCTTTCATGGGTGACAGGTCCCCTCAGGATGCCCCCAACCTTTTGTCCCTTAGGGGGAGGGAAGAGGTGGCTGCCGCTAGCATTAGTAAGGAGGTCGATGCGGGCAGGGTCGCCGGCCCTTTCCCTGCACCCCCGTTCCCTAACCTTAAGGTATCGCCCCTGGGCTTGGTTCCCAAGAAGTCTCCAGGCGAGTTTCGCCTTATCCATCACTTGTCCTACCCAGCTGGCCGATCGGTCAATGATGCTATCCCTGATGACCTTTGCTCAGTCAGGTGTACATCTTTTGACCACGCGCTGCGCATGGTGCGCTCATGTGGCCCAGGTGCACTGCTGGCTAAGTGCGACATTAAGTCGGCTTTTCGCCTCTTGCCGGTGCACCCGGGCGACTTTGAATTGCTGGGTTTCAAATTTCGGGGCGAATATTACTTTGATAAGGCCATGCCTTTTGGCTGTTCCATATCATGCTCGGCTTTCGAGCGTTTCAGTACCTTCCTAGAGTGGGCTTTCGTCCGCAGGTCAGGGTCCCGGTCTGTAGCCCATTACCTGGATGACTTTTTATTCGGGGGTGAACGGGGCTGGGACACGTGTACACGTCTCCTCAACACATTTCAGACGCTAATGGAGGAACTCGGTGTCCCTTTAGCGCCCGAAAAGACCGAGGGCCCATCTACACAGCTAGTCTTCCTGGGGGTGGAGATTGACACGGTAGTGCAGGCGTCTAGGTTACCGCGGGATAAGGTGTCAAGGATAGTGGCCCTTATCTCGGACTTGTTGGCCAAGCGCAAGGCATCACTGAGAGAACTGCAGGTGCTGCATGGTCACCTTAATTTCGCCTGCAGAGTGGTCACACCGGGCAGGGCTTTTGCCCGGCGCTTGTGCGACGCTATGGCAGGATTATCCAGGCCTCACCATAGGGTCAGGGCAGACATGCTTGTCTGGTTACAGTTCCTGAGGGAGTTCAATGGGGTCTCATTTTGGAGGCATGACCTCCTGGCTTCCCCTCAATTTCAGATTCAGTCTGATGCCTCGGGATCCCTCGGTTATGGGATGTACTTCAATGGGAAGTGGGCCTATGGTGGGTGACCACCGGCCTGGGCAGGCACGGGTCGCCTGCGTGATCTCACATATCTGGAGTTTTTCCCTATCCTGGGTGCTTTGATGCTATGGGGCCAGGAGTGGTCCAACTCGGTCGTGCATTTCTGGTGTGACAATGCAGCTGTGGTCCACATTGTCAATGCACAGACTTCTAAATCGCCCAGGGTTATGGACCTAGTGCGCCAATTTGTGTTGCGCAGCCTGCGCCTCAACGTACTGTTCAGGGCCAGGCATGTCCCAGGGGTTAATAATGATATTGCTGACGCTTTGTCCCGCCTACAGATCTCCCGGTTCTGTGCCTTGGCCCCGGATGCGGAGGAATTTCCCTCGCCACTCCCGGAGGAGATATGGACCATTGGGAAGGAGAGGTGAACCGGGCGATTGGCCTGTCGCTAGCGCCACGCACCCGTAAGGCGTATCACCACGCAATTAATTCTTTCAGGGCATTCTGTACCCAATTTCAACTGCCAGGAACCTGGCCGATCCCGGTAACCCATGTTCTGCAGTTCATGGTTTACCTGCATTCTCAGGGTCTTGCACCACGCACCATAGCATCTAAGCTGTCAGCGTTGGCTTTTATGGCCAAGGTGGGGGGTCATGTGGACAGCACCTCTGACTTCCGTGTGAGACATGTTTTGGAGGGGTGGGTGCGCGAGCGCGGGCGTTGCCCGGACGACCGCCACCCGATTTCCCCAGGGGTCCTTACCCAGTTGGCCCGGGGCTGGCCTTCCCTCTGTTTTGATGCATATGAGGCAGCCCTGTTCCATGCAGCCACAATGGTGGCATTTTTTGGAGCGCTCCGCATCAGCGAGCTTGTGATGCTGTCTAAGGCGGATGCAAGTCGTAGGGCACTGGAACTCGAGGATGTCTGTGTTGCCAAAGACTGGGCTCAGTTGAGGATACGCTCCTCTAAGACTGATCAGCATGGCGTAGGCAGTGGTGTGCGACTGCTACGGTGTTCTTTGGCAGACATCTGTCCGGTTGGTGCCCTACAGGAATTCCTGGCACTGCGTGGCACGCACCATGGCCCGTTTTTCTGTCACCAAGATGGGTCTCCCCTTACTAAATTTCAATTTTGGAAGGTGACGGGCAAAGCGCTGGCCAGTGTGGGCCTCCCAGGCGCCCGCTATGGCACTCATTCATTCCGTATAGGGGCGGCCTCAACCGCAGCTGCTTTTGGGTACTCCGGGGCTGACATACGTAGCATGGGACGGTGGGGTTCGCAATGTTTTCAGTTTTATGTGCGCCCACTCCCGCCGTGAGTACCAACCCAGTCACCTTACCTACTTTTCCTCATTTTTCTTTACAGACCCGGGGTGTCGTATTACACCAGTGACAGTATGGCTGGTGGGCCATAGCTACGTGCACAGGGCAGCGCGTTACGCTGCGGCGACAGAGTGGGGACCCCGACTGGGACTGGGTGCATACGCAAGTCTCACATGGCATGGTAAGCCTGGGATGTTATGGCGGGAGCTGCTGCCTTTCCTTTTTTCAGGCCAGAATGCTGACCCGCCTGACATTCAGATCATACACCTGGGGGGCAATGATTTGGGCCAGGTCACCGGCTTGTCGCTGAAGCATGCGATTTGTGAGGACCTCGCCTACCTGCATTACGTCTGGCCCGCCACAACCCTTGTTTGGTCGGACATGGTTCCGCGCCATTCCTACAGAGGGGGCATTGACCTCCTGGCCCTTGACCGTGCTAGACGCATGGTGAATAGGGCAGTGGCGCGTTTCCTTGTCGACAGGGCTTGGGGGAGGGTCAGTCATCACCCCGCTATTAGCCTCCAAAGTTATGACTTGTATGCAGGGGATGGGGTCCATGTGTCGCGAGGAGGTATGGACCTCCTGTTGGGTGATTGGCGAGCAGGCCTCTTGACCGAGCTGACGGTCTGGGGGGGCGTCGAGCCTTCTTTGAAGCCCCTCCGTGTGGCGGGTAGCACTGGTAAGGTAAACATTATGACCCACAGGTATCCGGCAAGTTCGCAATTGACTGGACAACACTAGACAGGCATAAGTTGGTTAAACGTTGTCCGGTCAACGATGAACTAGGCGACGGGGTGATGGCTATAGCTAGACAGCATGCATCACCCCGTGATTTTACGGATACGCGTCAGAGGGTGGGGTCATTAGTTAGATATTGACTACGGTCAACAATTTGTTTGTGGTCAACAAACAAATTGATACATTGTAGCAATTGCCGTTGGCAATTTTGGGTGGTACCTTACCAGTGTTACTTCGGCCTGCTTGCCTTAAGAATTATGATTGGTCAATTACCAATAGATATTTATAATTCGGACTAGGGCATGAATCAATAAATGTGGCCCAATGCCGTTATCCACTTTTATCAGTGTCTGAGTCCTTTATTGGGGGGTGCGCCTGCAATGCAAGCGTGGCGCCAAAATGGCCGCCACGCTCTTTGCGGGGGCCCCCCCACGGGACGAAGGCATCCGGGTAGTTAGGGGCGTGGCCAGCTCCCTTATAAAAGGGGTGGCCACGAGGCAGCCGAGCTGCCATTTTGCGAAGCGACGGAGCGGAGAAGTTTTTCCCCTCCACCCCCTCCCTAGTTAACAGTGTGATGTTTTGGTCGCTTCGGGGCCGGGTGGGAATTTTTGGCTGGGACCCATATTGGCTTCCGGGTCCTGGTTTTTTCGCCCATCCCACACTGTTGCTATGGTTTGACATAGGGGTTTTGTCTGTTGCTGCTGTTGACTTTGGTCACATGGGCGGGTAGCACTGGTAAGGTAAACATTATGACCCACAGGTATCCGGCAAGTTCGCAATTGACTGGACAACACTAGACAGGCATAAGTTGGTTAAACGTTGTCCGGTCAACGACGAACTAGGCGACGGGGTGATGGCTATAGCTAGACAGCATGCATCACCCCGTGATTTTACGGACACGTGTCAGAGGGTGGGGTTATTAGTTAGATATTGACTACGGTCAACAATTTGTTTGTGGTCAACACACAAATTGATACAAATTGATACATTGTAGCAATTGCCGTTGGCAATTTTGGGTGGTACCTTACCAGTGTTACTTCGGCCTGCTTGCCTTAAGAATTATGATTGGTCAATTACCAATAGAAATTTATAATTCGGACTAGGGCATGAATCAATAAATGTGGCCCAATGCCGTTATCCACTTTTATCAGTGTCTGAGTCCTTTATTGGGGGGTGCGCCTGCAAAGGGATTTGAGGAGAAACATACTATGCCAAATGTCACAGGACTTTTAAAATACTATTTTTATTTGGTATTCTCTTGTTACTCCTATATTTTTTTATCACCCTGCTGATTCTGATGTTTTGTTTGTTTTGATATTCTGCTTTTACATTTTTGATGTTAAGCATGTAGGGAGCATAAATACTGTGGTGAGGTTATATATTTTAAGAGAAATGATTAAAGTAATGTAAAATTTGTGGCAATGCAGTGTTATTTTATTCAGGTAAGGTCTGGACAATCATGTTGTAAATGATTCTGAGACTTGTTGTTCTTCAGTCGCACAATTGATTCTGACCCTTTGCGACCCCATGGACCATTTTCCTCCAGGCACCTATGTCCTCCACCATCCTCCTCAGTACGCCCAGCTCAGTGCCCATTGTGTCTACAATACCATCCAGCCATCTCATCTTTGGACATCCCCTCCTTCTCTTGCCCTCCACCTTTCCCAGCATCAAGGCCTTCTCAAGTGAGTCCTCCCTTCTCATTTGATGTCCAAAGTACTTTAGCTTCATCTTCACTGGGAGAAACAACAACAATTTGAGATATGCAGATGATACCACCCTAATGGCAGAAAGTGAAGAAGACCTAAAGAACCTCTTGATTGGATTGAAGGAGGAGAGTTCAAAAGCTGGCTTGAGAATTAATATCAAGAAAACCAAGATAATGGCAACAGGTCCGATCAGTCCCTGAAAAATAGATGGGGAAGAGAGTCCTGAGAGTACCCTGGACAGCAAAGAGAACAAATAGGTCAATATTAGAAGAAATCAAACCTGACTGTTCATTGGAGGGATTCTGAGACTACTTTTCTTTTTAATCTCTGCCCCAGGGCCATAAGGCAGAATGAGACAGCAGTTTTAGGCAACTTTTGATGTCATGAGAGGTACTAAGCAAATTGCTACCAATTATTTTACTATTCTTCAATTTTTTTTACTCCCATGAAGAAACATTTATGGCACTTTTTGACAGCCTTGATAAAATATACCTTACCTTGGGAAGAGAGGAGACATAATTTCTTGCATCAGTCCATTTCTTTGACCAGCCACACTAAGTGGTGAAATATTTTGTTATATTGTAGGTTCAGAAAATAAATCAGAAGAATACGCAGAGGTTTGTAAAAATGTATCTGTTTGTCTTTCAGGCTGGTACAGTATCTAGAAACTGCTGGAATACATTTCACACACCATCTACTTAACAGAATATATGTTAGACAATAGTTGTTTTTGACTTTTATTTTCTGGAGAAATTGATTAGGAGAAAAATCCCAGGTAACATATCCATCATGAGTTGTGTTGAAGATTGCATTTGACAGAGTTCAGTTTGAATTATGGTCAGTTGGCTGCTATACAGAGGGTAAACTGGCAGCAATGCAGAACTGCTTACTGTGTTGTGATATTTCATATAGGAAAATAGAAGAATATCAGAACAAGGGGCTGCCTAACTCAGAGATGGGTAGGGGGCAGCTCGAGATAAAAGAATGTGCAGGTAACCCCATGCCCATCCTCTTCCTAACCAAAGAATAAAACCAGAAGTGAATTTCCAGAAATATTTGATTTTAATTCTCTCTCTCTCTCTCTCTCTCTCTCTCACACACACACACACACACACACACACACACACACACACACACACACACACACACACACACACACACACACACACACACTTTTTGCCCATTGACTAGTCTGTTTCACCCCTCTGGCAGAAAATGAGCTTGCAGATCTATTGGAATTGTCCACCCCTTATCTGTTCCAACATCTTGTTTCTCTAAGTCAGTGGTGGAGGACCTATGGCACATGTGCCAGAGGGGGCACTCAGAGATCTCTCTGTGGGCATGTGTACCATTGCCCTAACACAGAGTTTGCCAGAGTTCATTACTAGAAAACCCAGAAGGATGTGGGGTGGGATTGCTCCCCTCCCACTCTCCACATGCACCTGAGGACATTTCTTACATCACCCACCCAATGAGAGTGCTTCCTTTCACCCCTATCTGGGGTAAAGTGGCCAGCTCACATGCAGCTTGAGGGTGCGGTGCAGATGGCAGCCTGTTGAGTCTGTGGTGAAGGTGATTTCCGTGGTGGGGTTGGAGAGGAACTAGGTTGGAGGGGAGCATAGTTTAGCTAAACTAAAGCCTCAGTATTCAGGTTAAATTGCCATGTTGGCACTTTGTGATAAATAAGTGGGTTTTGGGTTGCATTTTGGGTGCTCAGTCTCTAAAAGGTTTGCCATTACTGCTCTAAATGATCACCTGGAAGCCACAAAAAAGACAAAATATCAACATCCAATTCTAACCCTTTGGTCATTTCAAGTATAATTTTGAGGTACAGTACAGTAAAACCTCGGATTATGATGGAAGTCTGTTCCAACAGCCTCCATCATAACCCAAAGCAAACATAAACCAAAGCACATTTTCCCATAGGAATGCATTGAAAATTTAAAAAGTCCTGACGAGAACAAAAATAATATTTTTAAAAAATACAAAAATGCACCCAAAATGCCAGACACAATCGTCCCCCACCCCCACAAAAGCAACAGAGAAATCCTCCTACCTTTTCCATGCCATTTGGGGACCTTATCCAACAATGACAATGGCACCTCCAGAGCAATAAACACTGCATTGTGACTTCAGGAGGAGGGGCAGCCATCATAAATCCTAAAATGATGGTGTTGGCCATTTTTGAGTTAGGGACTACATCTCCCAAAAATCTTGGTAGTTCAAAATGGCCAACACCACCATTTTAGGATTAAATATGGCTGCCCTCCTCTCCACCCAAAGTCACAATGCAGTGTTTACTGCTCTGGGGGTGCTGTCATCGTCATCGGATAAGGTCTCCCAAACAGTGTGGAAAAGGAAGGGAGATTGTTCCATTGCTTTTGTCGGGGTGGGGGATGATCATAACCCAAAAATCAGTCATAACCCAGGGATTTTTAAAAATTAAATGTGAGGTCGTAACCTGCAGCAAACATAACCCAGGGCAGTCATATGCCGGGGTTTTGCTGTATTACCATTGATGGTATACCCTGTGATGTGTTGCTTTGGAGTGGAGTGTGTGAAGACATTTCTTTAATATAACAGCTAATAATTTCTTACTTTCAACATACAACAAGTACATTTTACATAAAGTAAAAGTTACATTTGGAATGCTTTAGGGTACATTTTGAGAGGCTATCCCCTCCCATGCTATCCCATTTTCTTACTTTTTAAATAGATTTTTTTTAAAAAACAGAGAGATTAGAAATCACTGAAATGTAGCTATGAATGTGACAAGTAATGGGGAAATTTTAATAATGAGCAATAAAATTCTTCTTCTTCTTCTTCTGCCATATCCAAATCTGAACATTGGTGATCCTCATGGCAATGAGCCATGAAGACTGTCCTGAGAATATAATGCATTGCAGCATGACACCATTACCACTGATCCAGTTCCATGAGTCCCTTCTGGTCCTGAGCCATTTTGGCACGCAAAGTCCTCATCAGCCTCAGGCTAGTATTGATGAAGCTGCTGCCCTCCATCAAGATGGATTCAAGTGGAATTTAATCCACTTGGGGAGCATCACCCTAACCTGTGGACTTTGTCACCTAAGGCAGTTAGTCCTCAGGGTGGTCGGGCAGGTTAGTTAACTGCCACCTGACACTCAAGGATAAGTTACTGGCATATGTCTACTCTATTACCATAGCAAGATAACCTGACCAGATGGGTCAATAAAATTAAGCAATGGGAAAAAAACCTAGCTAGTGAATAATGGTAACAATTCCATTCAAAAGTAACTTTTCAGGCTCTGGTGGCACCTCAAAATGTATTATGACTCAGATCATACCTGTCAAGTATTCCGGATTGGCTGGGATTTACCTTTTTTTGCGCCGATTTTCGCCATTTCCTGCCTGGAGCTGCCACTACCCCATAATTTGGCAGTGGGGGGGGGGGAAAATGAGTTACTGCACATCCCTTCTGCGCAGGTCCTTTCTATGTGTTCGTAGAAGCCTTTCATGCATGTGTAGAAGGCTTCTGTGCAGAAGGGGATGCGTAAAAGCCTTCTATGCATGTGTAAAAGCCTTCTACGCACGCATAGAAGTGAACTGCGCAGAAGGTTTCTGCGCAGGTCCATTGTACACATGTGTAGAAGGCTTTTATGCATGTGTAGAATGGACTTGCGCAGAAATGTTCTGCACAGAAACATTCTACGCATGCGTAAAAGCCTTCTACGCATACATACAATGGACCTGCACAGAAACATTCTGTGCAGGTCCCATAATCTCTGGAGCTGCACTTGACAGGTATGACTCAGATGGGATTTTCCATAGAATGAATCTCTGTTCCAATGTCCAGGATTTTTTTCCTGAATACACAAAGAAATGAACAGATTATCCCATTCCCTTTTCACTCTCTTCATGTGTAGCACATTAGTCTGAAAAGGACAGTATTTTCTCTGCATGGATCCTCTCCATGCAATCAAACATTGTTTTTGCAAAGTCCTGAATCACACAGAGAGCCTGCACACATAGTGGCCGTTCTTCTCAAACAGTCATTCCCTGCATGAAGACAGTGTTGACAGGAAATTTGCTACACTTCTTGCTTGCTTTTGGATAATCTGAGCCTGGAGACATGGCTAGGGCTTCACTGTGGGTTTGAACTGTTGATAAATTTGATCTCCATAAATGTTGCCCATTCTTTTGAAGGTACCCAAGCCCGAAGACATCACCAAATTATGGAAGCAAGTTTGTTAAACTTTGGGTTGCACTAAAAAGTAGTTTTTATGTGGGAGCCTGAATCTGTCAGTCACTTCCATGGTATATTCACAGAATTCTATTGTATTGGGAATGGGGAATGAGATAATTGAATCACTTTCTCCTTAATAGGCATAATTGTATACACATCCTGTTTTCAATTTAAATATCTTGGGTATTTTTTCCCTCCTTTAAAACATTTAGCAGTACTTATAGGCCAGCTATCTTAATTGCTCTGCTGATCCCCAGCTTTTCCCCCAGTTTCTGGAAATCACTCAAGTATATTTGGCTCCTGGCATGATGTGATTATGTCACCTCGAAGGAAAGTATCCTTATCCTGGGGAACAGAAGAATAAAATTAGACATAACAACTATCTTCAAATACCTGGAGGGCTATTGTATACATGGCATAGATGTGTTCCCTACTGTTAAAGATGGCGAGAATGGAATTTATAGGTGGCAAATGCAAAGAAAGTATGGGAAATTTACTAAAAGAGGTGTTAAATGGTACAACAGATATCTGCAACAAGAGTCATCTTGACTACAGACACCATAATTCTTCATTCCTGGAATTTTACATGCCTAGCAAGTACTTGACCCATCTCAATACAGTAACCTGGGGAAAAGACCTAAATTAGAAGACGTTGCCGCTCGGCTTGATTAGCCTTGTCCAAACATCTCATTTCCTTCAGAGCAGAACATTTGAGCAGAGTTTGGCTTAGCTAACCCTCTAAGCTTTCTGATTTAGGCTTTTCTCCTTGGTGTATCACATTGAGGTGTTTGCTGGGTGCCTGCAGGATTGGTAGCATTCCCAGACAGGAGAATTATGGTATTTGTGACCTAGAAACCCTTTTTAAAAAAAACCTAGATTCTTGCACTGAATTAGGATTAAACTAAATGCTCTTCAGGCTGACTTCCAATTCTAAAATTCCATATCAACAGTTTGTACATTTCTCCTACCATCTCCCTGTAAAGTAACTACTTACGGATGGTGGGCCTTAGGAAAGATAATGGAAATCAGAGTTCAAATGTACTGAAAGCCATACATTTTTGTTTTTAAACCAATCACCTTGCCTAAAAATACAATATGAAGAAATCTATTTCTTTAGATCTAACAGGACAAATGCTAACATTGTTCAGAACCCCAAAGCTCAGAAGGCCTTTTGCTTCAGAATAACTGCTAACCTGGAATGGCAACATATGACATGGCATATTGGTACTTACATTGCTCAGAGGTATAAGAAGAAAAAGATGAAACAGCAAAATATAATAAATTTGATGTGAGTATCTCACTCACACTGTTCTTTTCCTTGACAACCAGGCTCTGAGACAAGTAAAAAGATTCATAGCACAAAATCCTGGCCTGAAGTTCTACAGTGGAATCACATCTGTCTGCTCCTTGTTTTAGTCCTGTGAGAGAATGCACATAGTCGGTGCCAGATGGCCAATTACCAGACAAGAAGATAGATGTCAACTGTTCCTAGAATCTTGCTTAACCTAGACTGCAGCTGTTCTTGGTTGACTTCCTGTTTAATTTTGGAGAATTTCAGTTTTTCCTTAATAACCATCCCAAAGAAGTCATTCCATTCCAATGCAATGCAAGACATTGTTAACATGTGGGAAGAATTTTAGCCTTAACTCTGCTAAAGGGGGATCATGGTTACATTTTCTTGAGAATGATCTCAGCTTATGAAAAAGCTTGGGAAGTCTTGGTTCAGTGGGTTAGGACCAGGAGTGGTAACACATAAGAGTCAGCAAAACCACAGCTTCAAGTCTTGATAATACCTGGGGAGCTCTAATGCTTTCTAAACTAAACCACAGTTTCCTGGATGATACTATGAGAAGTGAGATTATGAGGTGATGGTGCAGTGTCTCCCACATGAATATTGAATCTCTTGACTTTGTGAAAGAATAAAGATTTTCCCAGGCAATCTAAGCATTTTGATTGCCAAGCAGGCTGCGCTTTTTCACTACTTCTGAAGCCAGAGCAGGAAAACTCTGTAAACCAAAGCATTTCAGATCAAATCTGGCTCTTTTCATGATGACCCGCACTTCAGCTGCTACGTATTTCATGCTCGTCATATGAGAAACACAGTAAACACAGTGCTGTCATACTACTATTAAGGTTTGCCAACCTTAAGTCAAACAAAATTGCAGTAGGAGATTGGAACTAATTAAAAATGCAGGTTGTATTTATTTGTTGTACACTAGTCTAATGACTTGGTGAACAATGGGGAAAATAAGCATCAAAAATCTTAGCCAATATCAATTCGCTGCTGTAATTTATGCCACTTGACTCACACTAGCAGATGAAATTAATAAGATTCTTGCCAAAAACAACCTTTTGCAAAAAATGAAAGTTAAGAAATACATTAGGAAAAACAGTACTACATTTTAGGTAGTCTTGCTTTGTAGATTCTGCCTCTACTTCGTAGCCATATGGCAACTGTTGATAACTATGTGGGAAATGTTGCGGACGTATGACTGATGAAATACACTGTTTATTTAATAGTTTATTAATTCCCTACCTCTTCACAGCAATAACACTAATCTTGACTTAGAGTAATATAATCAAATGTCTAATTCAATTTCACACACCTAGAAACTGACTTTGAAAAGTACGTGTGCAACAGATTTGAGGATGTCTGGGAGATTGCAGTGGATGAAAAGAAGATCATCTAGTTTATGATTCTGCTGATAGAACAAATTCCATTATTGCACAGTGTTAGACATTATTTGCTTATTTATGTCTAATTTCTATTGTAAAGATTTTTTAATATTTTGTAAGCCACCCAGAGTGGCGAAATATCTCATTTGGCAGAAAATAAATGTAATAAATACAAATTAATATATAATAAAATAAATATCTCTTTCCTTGGGGATTAGAATGCACATTAAATATTTACTGTCTTTGGGCCATCCTTTTGTTTCCCATATTTGTTGGCATTATTCCATTGAGGATTTTGACAGATTCAATTTCTGTAGCACATGTTGTCCCTATAGTCTGGAATAGCTCTATTAATAATAATTTCATGCCAGAAATTATTCTGGGTTGAAAGGATTTTTTGTGGGAGAAACTCCACTCAGGGAACACCCAAATGAGGCTCCTTTCATGACCCCATGTGCTGGGACAGAGATGGGCGATCAATTTGTCATGCAGTACCCGGGTTTCGAACTGCTGACTTACCGGCTTTCCAGCTAACAAGGCAAGCTTCTTAACCATTGGGCCATTGCAGTGCCTGGTGGTTTTTTCCTTTCAAGTACTTTGTGAGAATCCTTTAAATCACTTTCCAAAGTTGCAGGTTTTTTCATCATACGAATTTTCTTTAAAGGAACCTGTATGATTTTTTTCTATATGTCCATCCTCTCTTCAATATATTCTGCCAGGTAATGGTTAGAATTCTGTTGGCAGAATCTGTTGTGTGTCTCAGCTTTAAATACACCAAATTCCACCAACAGAATTCCATTATCTAAGTGGGGAAAATAAAGAGAAGATGGACACACTGCAGTGAAGTGCTATATGGGAGCACACTATGCAAATTTCTTTGACAGCTGACTAGATAAATCGGTGGTTTAAGTCTCTGGCTGCAGAGCCAGAGGTTGGGAATTTGATTCCCCAATGTAGCTTCTAGAAGAAGAGCCAACCTGTGTAGCCATGAGCAAGCTGCACAATCCCAGGGTGCCCCCAGAAGAAAAAATGGCCAGTCTCTCCTAAGTATTCATTATGTAGAAAACCTTGAAAAGGGTAATCATAAATCAGAACTGACTTGATGGCATGCTATTATATTATTATTTTTAAGACTGGGACTATGATAAACAATAGTGATTTTTAGACATTAAAGGCTTTCCCACCCACTCCCATTCTAAGACCTGCAGGCTTAGGTCAAAATTGATCTCTGTGAAGCCTCAGAACCCGAGATGGGAAAAGGACACTTTAAATGAAATATAAACGACTTTGAGATAATTTGTAACTGTCTGTTGGGAAAAGTTTTATTCCTGACCACTTTAGCTAGCTCACCCCAAAGTTTTGCAATTATTAAACATTAATTGTCTTGCCTGTGATAGTGATTGTGAAGATATTACAGACTTAAGTAGCACCTATACAGCAATCTTATATAATATATAAAAATGTTATCTGTTGTTTAGGGAATATATACATTCTTCCAACCAAAATCTTTGGTGTCCACATTAAGAATAATGTGTGTTAAAAACTGCTTTGTATTGTTAGCCTTGTTGAAGGAAATTTGGATACAGTAAAATAAACTTTGTGTTTGAAGGATGATGGGAGCAGTGATGCACTGCAATTTATTTTACTACCTACTCTGTGGGCTGGCCAAATCTGTGAGTGGGGCCAAATCTGTGGGTGTGGCCAAACATCCTGCATTATGGGCTATGGAGGTGGCCATGGCCAACCAAGTGGGCGTGGCCTGGGGGAATTTCCGGTACCGGTTCTGCAGAACCTGACAGAACCTGCTGCAGTGCATCACTGGATGGGAGTAATTTACAAACACGGTGGGAGGGTTTCTTTTGGTGCAAAGCATTCCTACAGTCAAATTATTCAGACAAACTTCTAATTGCTTCTGCTGTGATATTTGCTGAAGGCATTTCACGGTTTCAGAAGTGTTTGTTCACATCTTCCGTGTGGAATGGAATGAGTGATAGCACTATACGTTCTTGTAAAATCTCCCTCCTACACATTCTTTTAAGATAGTTATTAACTGTTGTAGCAAGAGACATACCTTTTGACTTTTCTTTTCTTCACTTCACATGTGTGGAAACAGCTGGATGGTGTCACCTCATGCTCTCTTGACATTCCAAGTCTCTATAGTATAGACATTTTCTTTGTTCATATCCCCTTATTGTTGCTATATGTTTCTTACCAACACTCTGTCTTCTTTATTGTACTCTGATCACTGAAACTACTTGTCTGTTACATTTCTTGTCTTGTCCTTAAATAATATTGGCTCCTGGATTTGCCCCAAAGTGCTAAATCATATTTTTATGGCCGGATAGAATGGGAAGAATTAATGGTTTCACTTCATGTTGCCATTTAGATCAGAATTTAGACCTGCCAACCCAGCAGTTCGAAAGCAAGAAATTGCAAGTAGATAAATAGGGGCCACTTTGGTGGGAAGGTAACACCGCTCCATGCACTCCGGTGTCTAGTCATGCCTGCCACTTGACCACAGAAACATCTGCAGAAGCAGACAGCGTTGGCTCTTCAGCTTTGAAACAGAGATGAGCACTGAATCCTAGAGTCAGATACAACTGGCTTTCGAGCAAGGGAAACCTCTACCTTTACCTAGGGAAAAGTGCAGCCTTTCACATAGAGTTGGGACTACATATCCCAGCATTCCTTTCCAATGGTGGCAAGGCATGATGGTAACTGCAGCCCAACAATACCTGAAGAGCCACATCTTACCTAACCCAGAAGTCTATGGCCTTTAGAGTTGTAAATAAAATGGGAAGGAGAAATTGCTTCTAAAATTCCCACAGATCCCAAATTCATGTATCCAAACTAATAGTTGCAACTATGCCTAAAATGCTGAGCTTGACATCAGGAAATTCAGCAGATTAGCAGTTTGAGACCTGAGTGAGTGAGCTCCCATCATCTGCCCCAGGTCCCAGCAGTTCAAAATAAAGAAATTGCAAGTAGATAACTAGGTACTGCTTCATAGGAAAAGGTAACAGTGTTCCATGTGCTCTGGCATGTAGTCATGCCTGCCACATGACCATGAAAACTAAACAACTGAACAACTACAGTACTCTTGCAAGGATGCATCTAGCAATGCTGAGACATTGCTATATACTTCTTTGCCAGACCCACTCCTCAATAACGAGACGGACATTTGTGATGGATTTAAAATTGGGCCACTTTATTAAATTGTAACTTTTCTTAACTTTGTTAAGGCAAACGGGCCGAAATAGCACTGGTAAGGACTAGCTGCTACTACAGCTCTTAATTAGCAACATTATATCAATTTGTTTACTTAATTAAACAAATTGTTGACCCCAGTCATAATGCCACTTGTTGACTCCAGCTTCTGACAAGAATCCGGTGAACTCTCAAGGTTTTGCAGGCTGTCTTAAGCATAGCATCACCTTGTTCATGGTCCGCCTTTGATTGGCCAGCCCAACATACCCTCTACCTTGTCCTTCAGATGGCCAACCAACTGCGTACCTGCCGGATCCTAAGGGTCATCCACTTTTTCCTTACCAGTTCTAGCCGCCACACAGGGAGGAGTCTTACTCGACTCAACGCCCCCCCTGACCGCCAGCTCAGCCACCAGGCACGCTTGCAAGGAAGCCAAAAATTGGTTGATGCCCCATGCAGAAAGGTGCACTCCATCTCTGTGAAAAAAACTGGCAACTTGTATCCAGATCATGGGGTGCTGGACCACGGTCCCCAAGCCATGCTCCTCAAAATGTCGAGCTACTGCACGATTAACAGACTGCCGGGGCCGGTCAATGCGACGAGGATCACCACCTCCCCGGAAATATGACCTCGGAATTATATATGACCATATAATATGGACCTGCGGCCAATGTTGTCGAATGAGGCTGAGGTCCCTCCGGATGGATATAATCAAATCCAAGCCAGTAATTTGGCCCACATCATTGCCACCCAGATGTATTACCAGAATTTGTGGTGGAATAGAGGACCCCGAGGACAGAATGAAGGGTAGTAACTCCTGCCACCTCATTCCATGGAATCCATGCTAGACCAGGCGTGCCACTGCACAGAGCCCCAGGTGCACACCCCACGTGGACGAAGCAGCATGATGGGAGGGCCAAAAGATGTAACTGTGGCCAACAAGCCACACCCGTACCGGTGCGTCCAGGTGCTCCGGAGCTGGAAAAGAAGAAAAAAGAACAAGTGCCAGCGAGGTGTTCAACGCAACATGGGGTGAACATAAGAATGAAAGCGAGCAGATCCCCACTGGCCCATCCTATGGATGTCATCATCCGAGTGCCCAAAAGCCGCAGCCATGGATGCCGCACCTATGCGTAATGAATGGGTACCATACCTAACCCTGGAAGGCCCAAATTGGCGAGTGCAGCCCCTGTGACCCTCCAAAACTGGAACTTAGTCAATGGAAACCCGTCCTTTTGGCAAAAGAGGGGCCCCTGAGCAGTACCCCAAATTGCCAAAAAGGACATCAGGGCAAGAACTGGGCAAATAGCCCTTGTGCTGCAAGTAAGTAGAGTGATCATGCTGCCCGTGCCTAGTTGATCCACCTTAGATGAACAGACAGTCAAGTGGACCAACTCATTAGCAAGTGAGACATCAGCCCACTCCAATGCCCTGCACGACCAGTCATTCCGAGAAAGGGACACCACTTCGCTCACCCTGAAAGCCCCAAAAAAGGCCACCATGGAGGCCGCATGAAAAAGGGTTGCTTCATAGCAGTCAAAGCAAAGATCTGGCCATGCCTCAGCCAGGCTCAAAAGAAGTGAAGGTGATACCGGTAGCCGCAGGTCAGGGCGAGGGCCGCGTTCCTGAGCCCAACCATCCAAGACCCTGCGGATCCGAAAATCACCCATGGTGTCCTGAAAACCTCAGGCCTTGGCAGTGAAGGCCAAAGTAGAAAGGCGTCCATGAATGGTACGCGCAGCCAATCCCCTACTGTGCAAGTGTACCATGTATTGAAGTACATGGTCCACAGGCAGGGGCCACAAGTCGGGTAGGGGGACTATCTGGCAAAACGTGAGGAAGGCATGGTAAGTCTGGTTGTACGCCTTATGAGTGGGGTTGGCAATGGAAAGACCAATGGGCCTGTTCACTTCTCCTTGCCAAGCGTCCACATCTCGTTCAGGAGTGGAGAGGGAAGCTCCTTGGCCTCTGGCGCTAGTGCCCGAAACCGAGCAATCTGCAGGCGGGATAAAGCATCAGCAATATCGTTATTGATTCCTGGTACATGCCTGGCTTTGAAGAGAACATTATGGCGCAAGGAGCGCAACACAAACTGATGCACAAGGGACATGACTCTGGGTGAACGAGATGTCTGGGCATTGACAATATGCACCACTGCAGCATTGTCGCACCAGAAATGTACCACAGAATTTTCCCAGATGTGACCCCACAACATCAGTGCACCCAGGATGCGAAAGAATTCCAAAAAGGTTAATTCAGTACCATTCCATGACTCGAGCCACTGTCCACAGCCCCATCGGCCCTCAAAGTAGATGCCGTATCCCAATGACCCTGAAGCATCGGACTGCATTTGAAATTTAGGCGTAAGTAAAAAATCATTGCGCCAAAAGGAGACCCCATTAAAATTGGCTAGAAATTCCAGCCATACCCGAAGATCAGCCCGCATACCCCTCGTGAGACGAACCCTATGGTGCTTCCGAGATAAGCCAACCATGGCATCACACAGGTGTGTAGCAAAAGCATGGCCTGGTGTAATAACTCTGCATGCAAAGTTGAGATATCCATGAAGCACCTGCAGGTCATGGAGGGGCACCTTGCACCTGGCCAGCATGGCTAAAATCGCATCTGTGATGTGAACCACCTTATCCTCGGGGAGCCTAGACGTCTGTGCTATGGTGTCAATTTCAATGCCCAGAAATGTTAATGTAGTGGCTGGGCCCTCGGTCTTTTTGGGCGCTAATGGCACTCCCAACTCGGCCATGAGCCCCTGAAAAGTGACCAGCAGTCGTTCACAGGTCCCAGAGTCACGCGCCCCTCCCAACAAAAAATCGTCCAAATAATGGGCAACATTTTGGACCCCGGACCATTGAATGAAAGCCCAATGAAGGAAAGAACAAAGGCTGAACAGGATACCGAACAGACAAAAGGCATGGCCTTGTCCATACTTTCCTTCAAAGTGAAAACCTAACAGTTTGAAATCCCCTGGGTGAACTGGGAGAAGCTGGAATACTGGTCTGATGTCACACTTGGCCATCAGTGCACCTAGACCACAGAACCGGACCATCTGCAATGCCTGGTCAAAGGAAGTATACCAGACAGAACACAGTTCATCCGGTATCGCATCATTAACAGATGAGCCAGCCGGGTAAGACAGGTGATGTATCAGGCGAAATTCACCTGAGGACTTTTTGGGCACCAGGCCAAGCGGGGACACCTTCAGATTCCAGTACGGGGGCTCTCTGAAAGGACCAGTAACCCGCCCCTCCCGTACTTCCTTGAAAATCTTTTCCCTTGCCACCTCCTCCTTGCCCCTCAAGGATTGTAAATTAGGCGCATCCTGTGGTGCACGCGCACCTGCAAAAGGAATGCGAAAACCGAAAGAAAAACCTGCTAACAAATATGCCACATCAGCCCATTTGGGGTACACGCGAAGCCAACGCTGAAGTACCTCAAGCCGAATTGGGGAGGGGCTCTTTTGCAGTTGATGCTGTATCTGGGAGGGCATGGCCTGAACCCTGTTGTCCACGGCCCCTGCCTCGTGACCCACCTGCTCTGAAGCAAGTGGTGGCTGAATGAGGTCCAGTGCAGATGGTACACTTGTGCTTGAATTTGCACTGTTTCAATGTACAGCCACCTAGGGACGAGAAATTCCAGCACAGCAGGTGGGCTGGAACCACCTGCCCTGCCAACTGGCAGGGAGACTGTGCAGGGCTGGGTCGTTGTACGACATGGCCACAATAATAACGATCACCAGAGGCAGGGCAGGACGGGGTCACATAGAGTAGCCAGAGCAACTGGTTAGGCTCATCCCAATGCATTTCTGGGTGGAGGGCGGCCCGCATACGAAATTCCTCATCGTACGCGAGCCTTGATTGGCTCAGGAAATCAACATACATCCTATATATAATATCCAGGTACTGGATTAATGGAATTGCCAGATCAGGGCGGGCCCTAATGGACACAGCAGTGTAAATTAAATAAGCCAGTAACCAGTTTGCCCAAGTCCATGGGGGTTTGCGACAACGGGTCAACTCCTTGTCCCTGTCATCCTCCTTCTCCTCCCTGGTCGTTTCCCTATTGAGTAGACTAAATAAGTCCACATATTCCCTGTGCCAGATCTTGTCTCTGGTTGCTGGTAAGAGGTGATCCCCCAGTGGCAACGATATACCAGCTGTCGGAATTGCCGAGCTAGGGACTGTATGGTAGGCCGCATTAACAGGAGGACCATAAGGCCAAATTGGGTATGGCACATTGGGACCTGCTGGTGGAACCCCGGGTGGTGCAGGTGGATAAGGCGCCCTCCAAATGTTCACCTGCGGTGCCGTGGGTACAAGCCCCTGCCCTGTAGGTGCCAGGGCCATCTGCTGTGGCCAGGGCCATTGAAAAGCAGAGGTTGGAGGCCAGGGACCCATGTACGGTGCTCTTACTTGACCCACATACTCACCAGGTGCACTCCCTCCAGCTGCCCCCACCGGTGCGGAGCATCGGAGCTCACGGCTGAATTAGAGCTGGCTGGATTAGACATAGACGAGCCCACAAGGTCAGCTCTGGCTGGTGGCGAAGTTGGCAGGCAGGTAGAGCCGATGCCAGCCAGTTGGGACGCCACCGGAGGCCGTGCGGCTTCAAGCTGTTCCACCCTCCTATTAAGAAGTGCGGACAACTGAGGCCAGCTCATATCATGCTCCAGATGAGCTGCCATTCTCACCGGCCAGCGCATGGTGTTCACCAGCTCCAGGCCTGCAGCCCGCTCTAAGGCTGCAATGTGGGCCATAAGTGCCTCAGCATCAGCGGGCAAGGCCACATGCGAGGCCTGCTGCCCAGTTGTCAGATCCCCAATGCCATGAGCACCGGCTGGCATTGCTGCCTGGCCAGGCCTTTCGTGGGCCCTGCTTGGCCTGGTAGCCTAATTGTGGGCTGATGATCACGATCTCGCATGAGCCCTTTGACTCAGGGGAGAATTGGCGTCCTCTGTCGGCAGCCTGGGCCGTCCCTGGGCCCTGCCCCCTGATGGAGGCACCTCTGGGTTCGGCACCGGCCTAGAAGGCCCAGCTCGCTGTGCGCCGGAGGGCCTGCCTGAACAAGCCTTCTTCTTCAGCACCATGGCACCGGTATTAATTGGCGAGTAGCCAATTGATCAAGGGAGTGACCTGCACAAGGTCCAACTCCCTAGCCCTAAAGGGAGTAGAAATGCCATGTTAATTTGGGGCCCACCAGAGTGAAGCCCAAAGAATTGCAGCAAAATGCCGCAATGGAGGCCCTACGGTGGCACAAGGATTTGAGGCCTCGCCTCGCTGGTCTAGATCAGCTGGGGAAGGGAGCAAACTCACCCTTAGCCCAGCCAATAAAATTTCAAAGCCGGCGAGGGCATGCGGAGACTTCCCTTTTAAAGGGGAGCTCTGCTCCACCCCCTCATGCGGCCAAGATGCCCGGCTCTAGGGGGCAGGGGCGGCAAAGCGCAAGGTGGCCATCTTGCTTCGCCACGCTTCCCTTGGCTTTAGATTTGTAAAAGATAGGAAAAGGTAAATGTTTCCCTTGCTCAAAGCCCGTTGTGTACAGTTATGTTTATAGCAAAAAAAGCCAGTGCTGTCTGCATCTGCAGATGTTTCCATGGCCATGTGGCAGGCATGACTAGATGATGGAGCACACAGAACACTGTTACCTTTCCAACCAAAACGTACCTATTTATGTACTTGCAATTTCTTGCTTTTGAACTGCTAGGTTGGCAGGAGCTCACTCTGTCATGCAGCAGTCGGGTCTTGAGCTGCTGACCTGCTGACCTTCTGGTTGTCAAGCTCAGCATCTGTTGAGTCCGAGCATTAATTGCAATGTGACAGCAGATCAGGGGTTAACCAACAAGTCATTTATAATAGCTCAGTTTGGACTGGGGAAAACAGGGGCAAGGTAGCAACATATATACAGACAAAATGGCAGCTACAGTGATACATTTGCCCCGGCTTTTACTTAATGCAGGAAACCTGTGTAAACCAATCAGAGAACATTGGGAACATATGAAATAGGCACCTTACAGAATGGTGTGCGATTACAGCAAAGACTTAATGGTGCATGCAACTTAACCAAATACTTTACTAAACATTTGGACACAACAGTGTCTTAACAGCAGGCTGGAAACGTCCGTTTCTGGCTGTGGAGCCAGAGGTTAGGAGTTCAGCTCCTCACTGTGCCTCCTAAACAGCCAGCCATTGTATCCTTGAGCAAGCTAAACAGTCCTAGAATGCTCCCAAAAGAAATGAATGGTAAACCATTTCTTGTATAATTTTCCTAGAAAATGCTGGGAAAGGTTGGCATAAATCTGAAATGACTTGACGGCACAGTTACATGAGATAGAATACTGCAGTTCTTAGGAAGATTTCCTTGTGGTGGTAATCTTCATTTCTCCAATACCTTGTATGGTCACGCAGTCATATCCTCACATTTTGTTGTTTCAACCCTTCATTTCACATCCCTGGTAAGAGTTAGGCATGATCCTTTTATAAGGTTTAAGCAACTTTGGGCTAGAAAAGTAGGCCAAAGCTTGACCTGGAAAAATGTGGGAAGAGGTAACGTTCATAGTTTTTTATGATAAACTATGAGAGGCAGTAGCACATTCCTCTCTGCTTTTAATCCAACAATGTAAAAAGCCTCAAGTGTATTACACAGTGTCACAGATACCTTTGAACTGTTCAGTTTGAGAAATGAGGCTTCTAGCTCTAGCTGTATTGATCCTTTCTGTAGGAAATCAGTCATTCTCAGTATCATCGTTTGCAGCTTTCAATAATTTCAACAACTGAAAGTGACTAGTATGTCTTTAGTGGCCATGAAAGTTTTACTGTTTTTTCAAAAGAAAAAGAAAAAAGAAAGATTTCTGAGCAACCTTGATCACAGATTGCAATCATACAATAGTTTCAATAGTGAAGTGTAACAGAGACAGATATAGGAGATCTCATAAATCATATTAACTTCTGAATATTATTTTTCTTAAGTGTAGAATACAGTATTTTGCCCTTTTCCTCCTTTTTCTTCCAACTAGATTGGCCTTGTAGCTTAAAGTTTTGCATGCTTTTCCGGCTGCCCAGTTACTGGAAAATGAACAATAACTGACATAGTAACATAAGCAGTAAAGCTTGTCACCAGAGACAGTTCAAGTCACCTTTTAAGAAAAAGATAATCTTCTTGTGAGAGTTTTCAGGATTTTATAATATTCCTTCCTCTTGATTTGGTGTGTTAGTTTTATCTGCAGATTTCACAAAGCAAAAAGATGAGCGGGGTGGGGGCATACCCTAATCGTATTAATCTGGGATTGTTGTCACTTGTTGGGAGGCTGAACTGCACATCCAGATAAATATACGATTTGAAGCAGTTCACAAAAGTCTGGGAAGAAAATAGACAGGCTTCCAGATTTATAACTTTTAAGAGAGAATGTGTAATCACTATATGCATACTGCACCTTTAAGATAATGTCCTCACTAGGAAACAAATTAAAATAGAAATTAAAAATCAACATGAGGCAATATTAAAAATGATTCAGTAAATAAACCGGGAATAGCTAAGCAAAACAAATGCTACCCGGAACCAACTTTTCATAGAGTTTTGGGAGCTAGGAGAGGTAATGGTATCAAACTAAGGCAACTACAGCCTCAGGGCTAGGTTAGACTCAGGCAATTACCAGAAGCCCGTCAACACTCCTGCTCACCAGGGCTTCTGGTAATTGAAGTCCAAGAACAACTGGTGTGCCAAGGTTCACCGTCAATGGACTAGGATTGTAATGGTGAACCTTGGCACTCCAGGTGTTCCTGAACTTCAATTCCCAGAAGCCCTGATCAGCAGGAGTGCAAGAACACCTGGATTGCCAAGGTTCACCATCACTGGACTAGGGTGTGGGCCGAAACCTTCTTACATTTCAGGGCTGAAATCTCTTAGGGTTACTAGATCTTTCATGATCCCTCATTATTGCTAGTTTTATAACACTATGGGCCAACCATTCCTGCCTTGGCATCTTTTCACACTAGTCTGCAGGAGCATCTGTGTGGGGAGTTTTATGGTTTGAGCCCATGACTCTGACTTTGATAGCTAGCAACTTGATCTTCCCTGACAGAGAAGGTCCTAAGACCCACAATATGCATGGGTGGTTCAAGTTCTCTGATACCAAATCATCTTCTAGAAAGCAGTTTAAGAGTAGTTCAACATGAGCACGATTGGTCAGCAGCCAATTGAACATGTTCAACAGTTAACATGCCTGTTGAGTCCAGAACAAGAAGTACTCTAACCAGCAGGATAGGGTTAAACTCAGTGATTCTTTATTCAGTTCATACTTCGGATTGGGGACTATGTATAGTGGTGGCCTCTATATATACAGTGATTTGACCATTACAAAACAAGATACGTTTAGGCAGGCTTCCAGAGGACAAACAAAGTTAAAAATTTCCTGCGTTGACATACATTTGAATTTCATGCCTTTAGAAATGGCGCACATCTGCTCTTTAGCTTTGGCTCAGTTTGTCTTTTAAAACATAATTAGGCTTTGGACACAAAAATACCTCAATAGCATCTTATCACAGGACAGCAGCATAGATGCAGATGTTAAGTACAAAATTAGTAAAGCCTCAGCTGTATCCCAGCATTGATGACCTATCTAGTTGGCTTTAAAAGTTGATAAAAAGGCCAGATTTCAGCTTTATAAGACAATAGTTCAACCAATGGTGATCAATGCCAGCAAAACATTGGAAATTATGGCACATACAGCACAAAAGCTCAGTGTGATTCATGAACGTTGCTTATGGAAAATTCTGGATGTCCCTTGGTGCAATTGTGTCACCAATGAGGAAATTTTATCCTGTCACCTCCTTTGGGATTATGGTAAGGTCGATGGCCTTGCACATGGTGGTGTGTCCACCTTCTTGCAATAGGGTGACTCAAGAGAAATCACTTGGAGGACTGTTGAGGCAGAGGGGAGCATCAGGAAAGGTCCAACATTGGGATCCTCTAGGAATTCCTCCCAGAATGTGTGTGAGTGTGTGTGTGTGAGTGCGCGTGTGTGCACGTGCATGCGTGCTTGCACATGTGTGCATGTGTGTGCATGAGCACATGCATGTGCATGTGTGCATGTGCATGCGTGCATGCATGCGTGCATGTGTGCAAGCTTGCATTGATTCTCAGACAGGGAAATTAGGAGCTGCAGTACATGCCCAATCCTATGGCAGAAGAATAACCCATTTTTTCTAGTTTTTTCCCATTGCTGGAAATTTGAATGTGATCCTTTTTTTTAAACCTAGGAGGCTGGGTACTGGGTTCCAGATTTCCAAGTATGTTTTTCCTCCATGCTCGTTATCCCTTAAAAGACAACCAAACATATCATAGTAATTGGAAAGGTCTCCCTCGCTCAAAAGCCAGTTGTGTCTAACTCTAGTGGGTGGTGTTCATCTCCATTTACTGCCACCTGCAGACATTTTCATGGTCACATGACAGGCATGACTAGATGCTCGAGTGCACAGAATGCTGTTATCTTTCCTGACGAAGCAGTACCTATTTATCTACTTGCAATTTCTTGCTTTCAAACTGCTAGTTTGGCAGGAGATGGGACAAGGTGGGAGCTCACTCCATCACGCAGCACTCAGGTTTCGAGATGCTGACCTGCCAACTTTCCAGTTGTCAAGCTCAGCATCTTAACCACTCAGCTACCATGAACCTACCAACAGTTCAATTAAAAAAATACACTGTAGGATATAAGCATATACACTTCCAAGTCTTCCTGAACAAGATGTTGTTCTAGAATGTCATCTTGGTTGTTGCAGATTTCTAACTAGCATTTTACCGATTCTTACCACCTATTCCATTTTGGCCCTTTATTCTTTTTTATTTCCACAATAAGGCTGGATTGTGTATGTGTCATGTCTACTCCCAGTCTAAAAGCATCTCCAGAGTGATAATATGAGC